>JAMJFZ010000573.1:3085000-4365000 GCA_026225945.1 Cricetomys ansorgei
GACAACAGGCATGCACCACCACATCCCTCTAAAGAGATCATTTCCTGAGCACTAAAGCAGACAGTGAGGTGCCAGAGAGCACTCAGGCCCAAGCCACAGTACCCCTCTTACCACTCCAATGCCTTCAAATGCAAAAATAGCCGTGCCAAAGAACAGAGGATAGGTCTTCCATGGTGCCACCAGGGGGAGGTGGCTGGGGTCGGGGATCTTCTGGAAAAGATGAACAAAACCAAGGGCTAGTCAGGGATTTGGGCTTTGAACCAAATGTCAGACCACACCTTCTCCTAAATCCAAGATTTCAAAATAGGAAAAAGCTGACAGATAAGCTGGGGACAGTCAACCTTCTCTCTCTTCAGGTTGGTTAACTCCTACTTGCTTTGGATAAAGATCTGCCCAATATTCTAGAAACTGCTTATATGCAGACGCCTGCATAAAGCCCTCCCCAGACATCTGATATAAAGGAAGAAACTCATGAGATAAAAGAAACTAAGCAAAGCTACTTAGCAAAGAAACTGAAAACCATCATAAATACTCCAAAAGAAGTGATCAATTAGCCACATGCCAAAGATATCACAGACTATCACACACTATAAAAGCAAAAGTTAAAGCCAGACATGGGCGTACGTGCCTGTAGAGCCAGCACTTCAGGGGGCTGAGGCAAGGGGATCAGGAGTTCAAAGTCAGCTTGGACTCTTCTAGGACATAGTAAAGAACATGGAAGACTGATTATGAAATAATACTGAGAAAAGATTTGTTACATTATAGCCAGGTGTTGTGACTCACATATGTGATTCCAGTCCTTAGGAGGCTAAGGCAGGAGGGTTGGGTGTTCAAGGTCAACCTAGGCTATATAATGAGTTTGAGGCCAGGCTGGGCCACCCTGTCTAAAAAAAAGCCAACTACCACTATGAAGTTATATATAATTGTGATACAACTATGCAAATATTCCACACAGATCATGCTGGAAGACAATTTCTATAGTCTCTTCTGCCTCCACCTTAACTTTTCTCATCAATTAGATTGAGAGTTTTAAAAATATCAAGAGGCACATGAGAAGAACGCTGAGAAATGCTGAGGTAAAGGCAGAGTGTCTTTTTAAATGTAAAAGTCACAGATGAGGGATGGGGTGGCTCAGTTAAGAGCACACATTGCTCTTGCAGAAGACCCAAGTTCAATTCCCAGCTCCTACACTGAGTGCCTTACTACTATTAACTATTTTGTGACTCCAGCTCCAGGGAGATCTGACGCCCTCTTGTGGGCTCCGTGGCACATGCATGAACGTACACACAGCCTCACATAGATGCATAATTAAGGTTTTAAATTTTACTCTAAAGAAAAGAAGCATTTTAGGATGCAGAGTGTAGACAAATGGGTATCTCTGCTCTAAAGTGAGACATGAACCAAGATCACCTGGTAATTATTCCTGGGTCATGGATGAAAAGTTCCTGGGAACAGGTGCTACCTGTGAGTTAGTGACTGACAGCTACCAGGTTTATCCACCAATCACACGGATCTGTGAGGAGGGAGTTTCACAGTTCACAGCTGGGGTGCTGTATCAATGAGGCAGGTGGGGAAGATAGCCATTGTTCCATCAATCAAGTGACTGCTGCTGACTTACAACCCAACCAATGAAGTGGAGAAGGTGCCCTGTATAAAGAAGCTTGCAAATTATCAACACAGCTCAACTCAACAATACCACAAATAATAAATAAATAAATAAATCCAAGCTCAAGAAAAATGTCATAAAATATACAGATTGAAAGACCGAGGTAGAATAATTTCTTTGATCTGTCACTGAAGGACTATCTGGAAGTTAAACATTTGTCCCCATCGCCCCAGGAAGTTATGCAACATCTAACCAAATATTCCATGCCTAAGTAGTATGACCACTCCATTTGGTTTGTTTCTCATATTCCACAGGGTGGGGTAGGGCCTGGTCTTATACCTGGACGATGAACTGGTAGATCATGATTAGGCTGATCAGCATGCTGATGTTGGCCAGCAGGGAGAAGATGGACAGGACACGCAGGTTCCTGATGAAAACCAGCAGCACCAGGAAGGGCAGGAAGACGAGCATGTAGAGCCGAGAATCAACGGTGGGTGTCAGGATCACAGTCTCGTTGTTGTGGCAGTTGGTGGTGGTCCCGTTGGCCGCCTCTATCACCTGGAGTGAGAAGAAAGGGGAAAAGCCCTCGGTGCCAGAGCCAGCGGGTGTCCTGCTGGAGAGGGTCCCGACAAAGGCTCAGCTATGCGAACTGGGCCTTTTCTGTATGCGCCTACGGCTGAGGAACCCTCTTGGAGCCTTCATGGCTGCAAACTGCCTGAGCTGGGTTTGATCATGTCTCACCAAAGACAGAAGGATATGGGGACAGATGAGGGGAATTTAATGAAAGCTCTTCCCAGTCTTCCCATAAGCATGCTTTCTGATGCTCAGGAAGCAGTGAGGAGAGCCTGCAGGCCCTGATCTAGCTGTAACTGGCTTGTCTGAAATGAAGGGGGGGGAACACTCTAAAGAAACACCTGAGCCCTCACTTCAGCTATCTGGACTCTGCCACCCTGGGCAACTGGAATTCCCTCAGAAATCTCATGCTGAGAGACAGAAAAGGCCCTGGTGCCAGCCAGATGAGGAACTAGTACCCGGGAACCGGAAGGGATTCCACACAGTGCCAACAAGACAACCTGTCAAACCACCTGCAGGACAGCATGAAGCAGAGACACTGATGGCCCAGGGATGGATAGGACCTCGCCTAGACTGGGGCTACTTAATTATACCTCTCTATTCCCCTCTATTTAAACCATAATCTCCTGCCAGGACCCTGATGACACACTCGGTGGGGGGTATCAATGGATCTGTTTATCCTTCCTCCCAGTGAGGCCATGCTGAATAAGTATTTTTTCTGCTCTTCATGATCAATTCTGCTCTTTTAATTGACTTATCCAGGGCATGAGGCTGAACCTGGCTTATTAGGAAGTTAGGGCATAGGCTCTGACTCTGTTAATACAGCCAAGGGTTTCAGACACCCCATGCCTAGGAGATGTAACCCTGGTTTCTTTCTGGAGCTGAGGTATCCTGACACTTAAGCCTGTCCAGCAGTGGCAGAGAATTGATGACTGACTTCTTAGGCCTCCACAGGGTGTGTGCACGTCTACATATAAAGGCCCATGACTGAAGGCTTCCACAAGAGTAACGCTAGAGGGTGCCACCTGCCGCAGTTTCCTCCTGCCTGCTGCCAAGGAATACAAAAGCTGCCCTGACCTCCTTGTGTAAGGCTGACTTTCGGCCAGGTAGAGGAAAAGGACTGGAGCCAGCCAGTGGTAACACTGGAAAGGCAAGTCAAGGTCTCTTTACACCACAGGTGTTCAGGTGAGAACCAAACACTAAAGGTTCGAAACCAAACCATTCCAGCCAGGAAGGAACCTTAGACAAAACCTCTACTCGATTCTCACCCTTCCCTCTTTTCAGAGGAACTCTACCTGCTTAAAGTTGTCAGCCAGAAACACAAAGTAGACGCAGCAGAACCCCAGCTGGGTGACGATGAGGAAGAAGTCCACGATGTGCCTGCAGAAGGACAAAAGGAGTGCAAAGACCATCGAATCTTCCCGAGGGATGAGCTGTCCTCACCCACCCTTCCCAGCAGGAGAAAGGAACAAACCACTGTGGCAGGGGGACAAAGGCTCCAGTGCTGCAGGCACAGAGTTTGGGGACATCTGTGCTCTGCAAGTCCTCTCCCTGGTTCTTGTCTTTCTGTGTGAGCTCAGGGCACCACCGGAGCACAGCCTGGCCCCTGGCCTTCTCCCGTCTACCCACCAACCTCAACTCTTCTTTCCTACAGCTACAGAAAGCCCTTGGCATGAGAAAGCAGGAAGCAGGCCTTTCTCAGCCTCTTCCTATATCTGGGACCCAAGAACTGATATCTAGGTGCGGGTAAGTAAGCATAAATAGGTGTGCCAAACCAGACTGCTGGCTGAAGCACCATGACACCAGTGGGTGACGCCCCAGCAAGAGGAATGGGTTACAGACCCTCCTTAAATGGAACATGGCACGTCAGCTAGAAGGAATGGGTTATACGCAGAGGAAAATATCCAAGGCATCAAAGGAGAAAAGGCAAGCTTCCAAACAGTATGCGCAGGAAGAGCCACTTGCCAGAAAAAGATAAATGCAAGAGCATGTGTGTGTTTATATGTATACAGAAAGTTCCAGAAGAGCCAGAAGGGCACCATGCCACTGCACTGTAGCCAAGATTTAATTCCATTTTTCACACTTAGTCCTCTTACCACGTTCAAACAATGCTCTTTCTATGAAAATAAGGAAGGGTGTGTGGGAGAACAGAGGGAAAGGAGGGAGGGAGGAATGGAGGCAGGAAGCATTAACTCAACAGCCAAACTATGGTGGACACTCAGCAACCTGGGTGCTGCTCCTCAACCGAAGAAGAAAGGAAAAGAAAGGAAAGGAGGGGAGGGAAGGGAAGAGGGAGGAGGAAAAGGTGCACACCACATCATAGTACAGCACTATAAATGACAGCAGCACCCTCGTTGCTAAAACAAAACCACAACGAAGGATTCGGGCCCTTGACAGTGTGAGTTCTCTAAACCCAGACAGAGACAGAAAGTGATTGCTTCCCTCTAATCACCTGGAAAGTCAGGAGAACATCCCCAAAGCTCCCACCTGCTCGGATACTGCCCTCGCCTACCCCGCACCCCTCATCTCACACAGCCAGACTCCAGTCCACGGCCTCCTGTCAGTGCACCCCATTGCTGACTTCTTGTCCCAGCTTCTTTTCCCATGCACCTTTCACTCTGCAAAGGCCATAAGCCCCTGTAGGGTGGGGATGATGTAATTTACCTCAGGAAAGCTCCTTTTCTAAACTAGAATCATGTTTGGGCCACTTGTGAGAGACTGCAGAAAATACATTTGTTGAACAAGTCTGAGTACTCACAGCCGCAGAGTTGGGGCGGCCTTCAGAGGTCTTCAAGCCAAACCCCAAATATTTCAGATAAGGAAACTGAGGCCTGAAGAAGGTTGGGCTCGCAGCCTACCATTTGTTGCGCTAACCCCAATGACTCCCTCCCCGCCTGGCACTGTTGCACCTGCCTGTCTCTGAACCCCATGCTGGGAGCTGTGGCCAAGAGGAACAAGGAAGTCAGTTACCTCCCCCAGTGAGAGTGGCTCCGGAGCCAGGCACTGGAGCTGCATTCCAGTCCATACATCACCGTGTCCCCATAATCCAAAAAGGGTTTGTTCAGTCTGGGGAAGGGGTACAGGAAAAGCAGAATGTATGGGTTAGACAACGACAGTAAAAGAGCACATGGAGCAGCTGAGACATGGGCCAGTTCTCTACCTGTCACCCTAGGGGACCTCTGAGCCTTGCAAGGACCACAAGTGGGGTGCATTACGTATGTGTATGCTCACGCATACATGTCTGCATGTGTGCAGGTCTGTATACATGGCGGCCAAATGTGGATGCTGGGTGTCTTCCTCACTCTCTACCTTTTTATTTCTTGAGATAGGACCTCTTACTGAACCTGGAGCTTGCTCACTATGCTAGGGTGCCCAGTAAGCCATAGGAATCCTCCTGTCTCTGCCTCTCCAGTATGGGGGCATTGCAGGAGCTAGCCTCTGCACCCAACTTCTTTTTAAGACATGGTTACGGGGGATCTGCACGCAGATGCTCACACCTGCACATTAAGTGTTTTACCAAATGAGCCCTCTCCCAACCCCTGGGTCACAAGTGTCAGTGAATGGTGTGGAACCCTTGCTATAACCCACAGACACCTGGTAGAGGTATTTCCATGGAGTAAACTAACAAGCACAAAAATTAGAGTGTGGTTTACCAGTTGGCAACAAGCCAAAAAAGGTCAAAAACAACAATAAGCAGGGCAGGCAATACCATAGTGACAACATCTATCCCTAGCTAGCACGATGAACTCAGAGGGGCAGTACAACCCACTTCGAGCCTGCCGAAGGGCTCATGCTGACAATCTCTACCCCTCGGGAAGTGGCTCAGGGCTCTCACCTGCGGCAAAAATGATGAGCACACTTCACCAGGATACCCATGCAGTGCACGGCCACGATGCCAATCACCAGCAGGCTGAGAGGACCCAACTAGGGACCGGGGTTGCAGATAAAAAGAGAGAGAAGCAGGCAGAATTAGGAGGGCGCCCAAAGGAGAGTGGATGTGCAGATGATAAAATGCTGTTAAGGCCCTTCTAGAGACAGAGTTCTGGCCAGCAGGAGAGAGAGATGATTCAGGAGACTGGATCTGTGTGTGGCCTCAGCCCCAGCCCAGGCAGTTAACCTTGTGGGGAACAATGACCGAAGATAAGCTTGCTCTCGGGACTGTCTCAGATCCACAGGGCAGACATTCCTGGCAGGCTCTGGGATGTAGCAGGAGGGGAAGTTATCCCGCAGGGTGATCAGTGAGGTCAGTACTCAGACAGTAATCGTCTCTGAAACCACGATGGCGTTGGGTAAACAGGTTATACGCAGTGAGTCAAAGGGAGGAGGGCAGGACTGTCAGCTGAAGGCATTGACCCAGGCTCAGAGCCTAGGAAGTGCCTGGCACAGACAGAGCCCTAATGAACAGCTATCAAGGAATGTTTGAAACCCTTACCAAGAGGCCTGCGTTCTTCACTGCCAGGGGCAGCCCCAGGAGTCCAGTGCCAATGTTGCCTTTTAGCAGGTGGATCAAGGTCTGGAACCATCTGTGAGGCAGGAAGGCAGGCGGGAAGCGTCAATCACAATGCCAGCCAATGCTTAACCACATGGCACCAACACAAAGAGCCTATGCACATTATCTTATCTGATTTCCCATTCACTTCATAGATGAGGGACCAGCTTGTTCAAGGAACATGCCTCCCAGTGACAGTACTTCCTGAGTCGCCCTCTCTTAGAAGCCAGTTCAGAGGGACGATGGAGGCTCTCTAGGCATTCTGTCCTTCCCTGCTGTATACAGGGCTGGATTTGACCACTGAGTGAAACACCCTGATGACTCCCAAAATGCCACAGAGGATGACAAGACATAACTATAAAGGGTAGACCTCAGTGTGGGAAAACAGGAAAATAAAAAATAAAGTCCAAGCTGAGTGTGGTGACGACATTTAATCCTATCACCCAGAAGGCAGAGACAGGTGGATCTCCATGAGTTCAAGGCCAGTCTGATCTATTCAGCCAACTCCAGGTCACCCAGGACTATATAGTGAGTCTCTGTCTCAAAAAAACTAAATAAGTAAATAAAATAAACCAACTCCTCTTAACAGTCAGTCACACAATACCCGGAGGGACTCTGCCTTTAATCCCAGCACTTAGGAGGCAGAGGCAGGAGGATCTCTGTGAGTTCAAGGCTAGCCTGGTCTACAGAGTGAGTTCCAGGACAGCCAAGAATAAATAGAGAGACCCTGTCTCAAAACAACAACAACAAAAAGTTCTTCCTGGACTTTGTGTTTGAAAAAATCAGAAGCCAACTGCTACAGTGAGCTCAGGACTAGAGAAGCCCACTTCAGTGGGTCCCTGGTTTACCCCTGTGCCTTAAGGGCAGGTGTCCTCTAAATTTTTATAGGCTGCCTCTTTTGTGTTATGACTTATAGAAAGCCTCTGGTGTGCTCTCATTTTTTTTTTTTTCCCACTCAACAAACACTACACTTCGGTGGAAAGCTGTGAGACTGATGTGGATGCCAGTCTCTAGGGATAAGCAATATCTCAAGGAAAACAAGAGACCAAGGGGTAGGGAGAACAGAGCCAGGGAGAATGGAGGCAGGTACTGGGAGGGCAGAGACCTGAGGCCAGCAGGTGAAGTGGGGGTGGGGCACACCACCACAGGCAAGAGGAGGCCACAGATCCTGCTGAGAAACAAGGAGCTCATGAGGAATGATTTGCCTTAATGGCACACGAGTTGAGGTAACAGCAAGGGTGGGCCGGGAGTTTCCCCTTCTGTGGGGAAGGCAGACTCATCTCAGACTACACAGGAGTGTGCTGGTCCTGGCCTTCCTTCACCTTTTGTTCCCCATGACAGAGTAGGAAACAGCTGAGTAAGGCGCCTTCAACCATTCAGGACTTAGCCCTGGGCGTAAAAAACCCTCTGCACAAAGAGCCCCCAAGATCCCTCAAAACTGGTGCTACCACACAAACCTGCAAGCAGCACTTGCTGCCCACAAAGGCCATTCTCTCGAGCCTACCAGGAAGGAAATCGGATGGACCTAGCATCTGCCATCTGTAGGATGGACCTTCTAGAAAAGGCCTTTGACTCCCAGGAGAGATATGCTCCCCTGTGCTATTCTGAGACCACAGCTCAGAGGCCAGCAAGTGTCCGGTAGCCAGTGGCCAGGAGATAACGGGTCTATTAAATCTCTATCTTGGCAGATAAATGTTTAACCCACTTACCGGCAAAGGTAAGTCTGAACCACACCCTCCCACTTCCCTGAAGCCTCCCACAAATGTCTCTGTGCTGGGCTTCGTGGCCCCGACTCTGCTGTCACTCTGCATGGCCCGTCCTTTACATTCTAGGAGCTGCCATCTCATCTGTACTGTGACATAATGGGACCAGGGTAAGGTGTTCTGAGGTCCCTTCAGTTCAGAAACATCAGGATTCTAGGCCATGGGCCAAAATTGCCCAAGATGATGTCCCCTCAACACCAGGTGGGCATCACAGAATCACCTCTGAGGTTGTGACATTTGAGCCACAGGGTATAAGTTAGCTTCTTCCGAAGGCAGAGAGGAGGAGACACCTTGCAGACCCCTCTAGTTTTTGTTGTGCTCTGCTAGTAGCTCTTAGGTGGTTTTTGGTCCTGGGCCCTCTTTATTCTCTGATAAATTAAGGACCAACCCCCCCGCCCAATATTCTTGCTTATGTAGGTTCTATCTGCAGATATATTACTAAAACCCAAATTTTAAATTTCATAATTTAAAACAACGGTAAGTTTCATACATACTAATAGTTTAATGAAAATTAAATGTGAGAATGGGGCTGCATCACTTTTTTTAAAAAAAGATTCACTTAATTTTTAAATGTGTTTATGTGTGTGGGTGTTTTGTCTGCGTGTGTGTCTGTGTGCCACATGAAAGCAGTGCTCTCAGAGGCCAGAACACTGCCGGATCCCCTGGGACTGGAGTTCTAGACAGATGAGCTGCCATGTGGGTGCCGAGTACCAAACCTGGGTCCTCTGGAAGAGCAGCAACCATCTAGATCTTCACCCCCACCCATTTTAAAATTTTCATTTACATATATGTGTGGGATCCCCTAAAGTTGGAGTTTCAGGTAGCTGTGAGCTGCCCAGTGTGGGCTCTGGGTCCGGAATGCAGGTCCTCTGCAAGATTAACAAATGTTCTTAGCCACTGAGCCAGCACTCCAGCACCACACACCCCCATCACTGTTTAAAATATCCCCTAAATGTCTCACCTAACAGAAGACAGCTGGGTTCTGTTTCAGCAGTCAGCCTATATACGCTGTGCTGCTTTGGTGAAAGTCTATGATAAAGTGTGCTCTCCCAGACATATAGCAGGAAAAGGAAGGAGCATTCTAACCACTTCTTCAACTATGGCGATTCTTCTCTGATGCTATTCCAAAATGAAATGCACGGGTTCTTTATCAGTTAGGTGCAGGGTGGAAACTGGACCTCCCACGATCTGTGCCTTTAACCCACTGGTGATGCTGCTGTCTTCAGGGACTTTTCCCTCACGCACAATTTCTAACATATGTGGAGGTTCCTGGCTCCCGAGCCTCGCACATGTTCCAAACGCTAACATTTTTCATTATATAAGCTCAAAACAATCAGGCTCATGAAGGCTTCTCCTGTAGCTCGCCAGGAACGCATCCGTGAGTGAAGTGCTGGATGAAGGGTGGCTTAGGGGTTCTGCTTGTTTTTTTTGATTTTGCTGAAAGCTCAAATTTCATGTGAGCCACAAAAATACTGTTGACTGTTTTTCTTGAATTAATGGGTTCGTTTCTTTCATTTTCAAAGTAAATGCTAAATACTTGGGTCTGAAAAACCTAGTTAGCTGGTTGTTTTTTTCTAGTAAAATAAACCATTTCTATGAGAAAAAAATGAACAAAACCCCCAAACTAATTGCTAACACTCACACTCTGATTGATATCTGGTACCTTTTATATAGACTACTATGAGGCCCATGCTGAGGGCTGCAATTTAATAAGAATTAGTGATCTTACTATCTCACCAATGACTTTTGTCGTTATTAGAGACAGGGTCTCATACACCCTATGCTGGCCTTGAACTCCCTATGTAGTCCAGGACCCTCCTGCCTCCGCCTCCCATGTGCCGCCACACTGAGTTTATGTGTGGCTAGGAACGAAAGCTGGGGCATGGTGTGTGTGAAGCAAGCACTCTGCCACCTGAGCTACAGACCCAGCTTTTCATTCTATTCACATGTAACTAGGGTGATATAGATGTGGGGGGCTTGGGGGAAGAAGCTTCAGACACATGTTCCTGCAGCCATGATGCACGTGTGGGAAGAGTGAAAGGCAAGAGACATCTTAGCACTGTTATGAAGAGAAATGGTCTTGGGATCCCAAGAGCTCTGCAGACCATATGTGGGGAATGGCTGCTCCGGGTCAACGAAGACCAGCAAGCCAGTAGCTGGTGTAGCAGGCTGCTGGCCTGGGGAACCACCACTGAGGTGGGATTGGGAGCTCGTACTAAGTACTCAAAAGGGCAAGGTGAAGGAAAACATGCCCCACAATAAACTGCCCTACTGTGTGTAACCATCCCTATAGTGTTAAGAGAGGCTGCCATCAATGCTGGCAACAGCCTCATGGCACCAAATGTTAGGGGAAAATCGATGACACCCTGTCACAGATGTGTCTAAGGTCCCTATTTTCACTCACTATTTTTGGCTTTTAACTGAGTCTTTAACTTCCAGAAGAGCCAGGTGTGGTGAAGTAGCTCTTCCAAGGTACTTTGCTCCCTGATAAAGTAGGTAACAGGGAAGGATAAAGGCTCAGAGACAGAAGCCAGCCTCAAATAATGTCCCTCACGCTACCTAAGAAAGATTAACAAGGGTCCTCAATCAGTCCTAGCCCACCTGGCATATTTCCTGAATAAATAAATACCTGGGTGGACCCTGTCCCTAGACTGGAGTAACCGATACTCTAAGACCCAAATGAATACTTTCTTTTTGTGTCCTTGAAAGTGTCCTAACATAAGCTGAAGGAGGGAACTGCCTGCTTGGCTACATTTCTAAGAAACTGGAGGAAGTGACAAAAGTAACCTTGAGGACAACCCATTCACGCATGCTTGAGGGTCCGACCTGGAAAGGCCAGACGGCTCGCCTTGAGTTTTGGAGAGATCTCTGTAAAAGTGAAAATTTAGACGGTGCGCAGCAAGCACTGTGCAAACAAGTTGATGCTTGGAAGAAGTATTTCACAATCCCTGAAGGGATCTTCTCCATAGGGGACACTGATGGGGCAGATAAGGTCAGAGGGAAGATGGGAAGAGTGCCTAGCTCCTGTCAGCTGTACTGTAAGCAGTCTTTCCCACCAGCTAAAGTTACAAGTAAATCTATGCTGTACGTCGTATAGGGAATGAGCTAAAAGCCAGAATCTTTGTGACCACAGAGCAGCTAGTGGTGACAAGGAGCCAGTCATGTGGACAGACTATCCTCCTCACCTGCCCCAGCTCACAGGGAAAATGTCCCTCCCAGGAGAGTGCAGAGGACACGTCCCAGAATCCCCACAGTCTCCTGTGAGCAGTCACAGGGAGTAGGGGTGGGTAGCACTACACTAAGACACAGGGTAGCACTACACTAAGACACAAAGCAGCCCTCAGTAAGCCACACCCAGTCCACGAAGGAACCCAGGAAGGATGACAGCTGAGACTGGGGATAAGTGATGGGGATGCCAAGGACTGGGTCCTGGGATCTTGAAAAAGGTCTGGGGCAAGCTGGGAAACTCAGAACAGAACCCCTCCCTCTGAAGTTCTCAGTTGGAGGAGTGAACCTTACATATCCAGCCAGTTTCCCAGTGGGCTTCTCAACTGGCCCTCATATCTGGGGAGATTAAAACCCAAAGAGGGTCAAACTCGGCCAGATGAGACTGGGATTTCGGCTTCCAGGTTCAAGACTGCAGCCTCTTTAAAGAACGCAAAGTGGCTCTCTCTTCTCTACCAATTGCTGAGGGCTCTTAAATACAGCTGCCACTCCCTCTGCCACTTTTTCAGCCAGGTGATGGGACAGGAGTCCCGACAGCAGGGAGTGTGTAAAATGGGAAGATGGAAGTAGACCTCTAAGGAAGACTTGGGGACAGGAAAGCCCACACAGTGGCAGGAGCTCCGGGTACTCACGTCATCGTGTTACTGTTCTCTCCAAAGCGCTGGTAGGAGCCGGGGGAGAGGCTACTGAAGCCTTCAGATGGGCTCTCCTCAGGGCTCACGTCGGTGGAACTGTAGTCATGATAGTCTTCGTTCCGAAGCCTCTGCGTGGACATGGTAGCTGGGGGTACAGAAACATTACTAAGACCTCCAGAAGTTGGGGCCTTCAGCTCCAAGTGTGGGGTGGACATTGTTACAGTTGCTCCTGGTGACAGATGCACTATGGAGTGAATCTGACCAGAGAGTCCAGCACCAACCAAGGAGAACGCAAGAGGCACGAAGTCCACAGGGCAGGCTGGGCCTCTCTGGCCTCTGTCTCTCCACCTTCTCACATGATACCCAACTCATAAATTTCTAAATTCATCCCAGGGCACCTGGGCAATGTAGGGGTGAGGTGATGCTAGGCAGGGCAAGTGTGCACTTCCAGGTAGCCTTCATTGATCTTCTGGATGACTTCACCCCCACCCTCCTCTGAGCTTATCTGTTGGACCTTAAACAGTAGTTAAACCACACACCTTTTCTAAGAATGAGCTCTCAGGAGACATGAACTTGGATGTTTATCAAGATGTCCTTTATATTCTCCACCTTTATCAGAGAGTATAGTTATGGTCATGATTTCCCCTCCAGGTCGTCCAATTCTGCTCCAACTCCACAGGGTCCAGACCGCAAACAATCCCCTCTTTCCTGCCATGAGCTAAATCTATCTCCTACTCTTTGGAAAGTGTGAGTATCACCTTGACACAACCTACAATCACCTGGAAAGAGAATCTCAATGAAGGACTGTCCAGATCAGGTTGGCCTGTGGGCATGTCTATAGGAATTGTCTTAACTAAGTTAACTGATATGGAAAGACACAGCCCACTATGGGCAACACCATTCCCTAGAAAAATCAAGTTGAGCACAAACAAGCAAGTGAGCAGGTGTTGCAGAAGTTTATTTTTAGTTATATATAAAATAACTGTTTTATGCATTGTTGGGTAAGGAGCTGTCTAGGGTGTTTTGTATTGTTTGCAGGTGTTGGATTTCTGTGGGGGTTGTTTAGTTGCTAATGATCTGCATGTGCTATCAGGAGAATACCTGAGGAGTTCTGAAAGAATAAATACAACTGAGCTGAGAAGCTTGGGATTCTACTGTGAGTATGGCACTGGCCATGACGGTGGTTCCCTCTGCTGAGGTCTAGAAGGGTTTCCACGTATGAAAATTCCTCCTTGTCCTGCATGGTGAGCTGCCCCATAGGTGTTCTACTACAAGCATTTCTGCATTAATTTCTGCTCTTGACTATGAATGTGATTTAACTGTTTCAAGTTCCTGACATCTTGACTTCCCATCAATAAATGGACTATAACCTAAAACCATGAGCTGAAATAAACCCTTTCTCCTCTAAGCTTGTTTGCGGCAGGGCCTTTCATCACAGCAACAGACATGAAACTAGGACAGGGTGATCAGGAAGGCTCACCTCCCACCAACCTGAGTGCTGGGACATGGTGACTGACCACAGCTTGGAGGAATAGGAGTAGGAGCGGGAGGGACTCTTCGATAACCCCATCTTTGTCTCAGTAGCTCCTCTCCACAATGCTGTATTGGAGCTCAGAAGCTGATACCCCGGAGTACAGTACAGGCATGCCAAGCACGTTGAACTAAAGGAGACCTGAAGGCTGAGGAAACTGCCCAACAGCAAAGTCTGTTGATCTTTTCTGACACCTCCTCCCCACCTCTGCCCCTAAAATGAGTCTCAGAAACCAGAATTCTTTCCTAATATTTGGAGGAAACCCCTCCTCCTCTGAAGCAGCCACAAAACCTAAAATGGTCATTCTGTCCCTTCTGCCTTTTTAGTTCTGTCCTCGAAGGAAGGAAAGGTCCACACAGAGGCAGGATCTGAGCAGTCAGACTGGCGGGACATAGCTCAGTAAGTATCCATTACACACACTCTGTGGCCAGCCTTTCCACACAGGCGCCCACACTTCAGCAAACAAGAGTGTGCAAATGGAAATGTGAGCTCACAGGTGGACTCTTCCCCTCTGGGTTTTTCCATATTCTTCTCTGAAGGCTTTCATGTCACATAAAATGTTGACTAAATAAACAATTGCACCCTCATTAACCTGTTTTGTTACAGGAGTGTTGGCTGTGCCCTCCATGATGGAGAGAACCTATGCCTTCTCTTAAACATTTATAGATTTGCTCAGATTTCAAAGGTGGTGAAGAAGTAACCCTCCCTTCCCCAGTGACATGTGGGGAAGAGAGGTGGGCAAGGCTTCTCTCAGCTAGAAGAAAGCCGTGAAAGTCCCCAGAATCCGACCCCATTGCTAAGGAGCCTTCACAGGCTACCTCAAGTCCCTCACTGAATAGATGAAGGGTCTCCCATAAAGATGGAGGGACTTATCCTGCCAAGCAGTAGCAAGGTAGGAAGCATGTTTCCTCCTGACAGCCTGTTGTCTGAAACATGTACTGATGACAGTGCCAGGTGTCATGGGGACTAAATAGAAAAGACTTCCTATTCTTCAAGAATCTGAAATCAAATAAGGGTGGAGAAGTACATTAGCAATAAAAATGATAAATAAAATCACTCCTTTCCCATTGGGCATGCAGATACCAGCCTAACTCTGGGTGAGAAGCCAACTTTCCAACTGCCACCCCAACACTGGCTGCCAGAGGATGCCCTCTCTGCACAGGGCTCCCCTCTGGGGGATGAAAAAAAAAAAAACCAGCCCTGCCTGGGACACAAGAGTGATCCAGGGAAAGTCACATCTCCTAGCAACTGTAAGTCAGTAAAAGATCCATGCAGCCTCACAAGGGAAATGCAGAGTGGAAAGTCAGTAAAGGGCCTGTCTTAGTCCACTTTCTGTTGCTGTAACAAACTATCTGAGGCTAGGTAATTTATTAAGAAATGAGCTCACAGTTCTGAGGGTTCAAGTATCTGCTAGGCTTCCCTCCAGGGTCTCACACTGCTTTAGGCATGGCAGAAAAACAGAAAACCAGAGAGCAAGGGAGGAAGAGAGGTCACAAGAGTGAAGAGGAAGGACACAAGGTGAGAAGAGACCAAGGGGAGGAACTATGCTCTCTCCCTAACAGTCTGTTCTCACAGAAACTAACCCACTCCCTGAGCAATTCCTTCATGAGAGCAGAGTCCCATGGGACTCTTAAAGACCCCTATCATTTCTCAAACCATCCCCTTGGATGGGAACCTCCACATGACTTTGGGTGTAGACAAAGCACATTTAGTCTACACAGTGGTACCTGCAACCCCAGGGAGGAGCCTCCCGCTGAGAGTCTGAGGGTTCCACTTACTCAAGCGATGCGGAGATTCAAGCACATCTGGGAAAAATAAACTCACAAGTGGACCGGGAAAAGAAAACCTACCAAGTACACTGATGTGGAAAGCTGAAAGTCAATCATCATACAAGCAAAAGCTAATAATAAGGGGTATTAAGGCCAGGAGGCCTGGGTGTGAAGTTGGCTTCTGTCAGCAATTTGCTTGGTAACTTTGAACAATTTTCTTTCCTATGATCTTAGTTTGGAAAAGCAAAAAGCAGAGTGTGAAGTGCAGACTGGGGCTCCTCTGTAACTCATGTTCTAATCAAAAGATGTAATTACTCATGTGAACATCAGCTTATTTCTAGTCTCTTCCAACAGGCTGAAAACACCTAAATAGAAACTTGTATGTGAACTGGGAACATTGCTGAAGGCAGAGACAAAGCAGGAGGGTAATAAATCCCCCACCCCCTTCCTACTCACCACAAAACCTCTACGGCCAGGATGTGGTGGCACACACCTATAATGCCAGCAGTCAGGAGATTGAGGCAGATTTACAGAATTACAAATTCAAGGCCAGCCTGGACAATATAGTAAGACCCTGTCTCAAAAAATTAATTAAGCTAGATGTGGTGGCTCATACCTTTAATCTCAGCACTTGGGAGGCCAAGGCAGACAGATATCTCAGCAAGGTCTAGGCTAGACAGGGCTATATAATGAGACCTTGTATTTAAAAAAATTAAATAAAATTTAATAATAAAATGCAGAAAGTTTATCTTACAGAAACTGTTGTGGCACAGATTCTCAACTTATCCCTGACACTGTAAAGAGGTCTCCCTGTGTCATATGTAAAAAGTGAAGTTACCCATAGGAGAATGTTGCCAAGGCAATTGCTCAAAAACAAACTGAAATTTCTACATCTAAAGTCTAATGGGTGACTACTGATATGGGAGATGTGGCTTAGCAACTGTATGCATACTGATAATGGAGAAAATGCCATTTATAGATGCTGGTTAATGATAAACTTAAATCAACAACACGGTAACACATGCTAAGGAAGCGAACGTGATTCCAGGCTGCACCAGCAAGGGTCAGAAGCAGGCAGACAGTAGCATTAGGCTCAGGCTCGGGCATTCCAGGTAACAAGATGAAAGAATCATGGAACTACAACATACTGTGTATCTCCAGGGCTCCAGGCCAGGACCACAAAAGGGGTGGAAATCTGATAAATAAAGAGGCATCGAGAACATCCAACCTTGTGACTTAAGAGCTACAAAATCTGTTATGCTTAGACTTGTCTGTTTTTGTGATGGGCTCACACCCCCAGAATCACACAGGCTAGGATGTGCTCTACCACTGGGCTGTATCACAGCACCCTCCTACCCTCATGTTGCTGTTGTTGTTGTTGAAGCAGAATCTTCCCCTTGAACTTGCTCTGTAGCCCATCATGGCTTTTGAGATTTTCTGGCCTCCTGTGTAGCTGGAATTACAGGCCTACACCCCCAGGCCACACCACAGAAATTGTCTTTAAGAGCTGTCACAGAGATGAGACTTGTTCTCTGGGACCTTAGAGATCCATCAGAGCTGAGACGGACAGGTGGAAAGAAAATATTTGCTTAGAAACAGGAAGAGACTTCTATTACATTTGCAGTTGTCCAAACGGACAAGACTAGCCTGGGAGAAGACTTGTTTCCCAGGGCTGGGAACGAGGCTCTGGTAATTGCTCATCTAGCAATGCAGGGGGCCCTGGTTCCGTCTCTGGGACTTCATAAACCAGGTGTGGGAGTGCAGGTCTGTAACCCAGCACTCAGGAAATGGAGACGAGAAGGACCACAAGTTCAAGATCATGGGAGGCTGGCTGGGCTACATGAGACCCTGCGACAGAGGCAGAGAGCAGAAGTGGTGGTGGTACACTAGGGTGGGCACAGCCACCCCCACTCTACACAGGGCCTCCTCTTCCTTGTCCTCTCCTTCTTCCTGCTCCCCTGCCGTTCTGCCCTCCCCTAGCTCCCTTGAGGAAGCCTGGCACCCACATCAACTGTGGCGACCGCCAATCCCTCCCACTCAGGAGATTTTAATGGGACTGTAAACCTCAAAATGAGGGTTGTGTAATATGAGAAAGTTGAAGCAGGCTTGTGTTTCAGGTTGAGTATAGCAACAGTTTATAGACTATGTGTGGTCCATCGATACAAGGCAAAAATCTCCACCCAATAGTACCCATGGGAGAGGCTAAAGTAGAGGACTGTCAAGATGGGCTACGATGGAAGACAAAACAAACTCGGTAATCAGAACTGAACTCCGTATACACTAAAAAAATGACACAATACCTCATTAATTTGCAATTTTGTGTTGTCTATGTGTTACAGCAATAACACCTTGGAATATATTCAATTAAATATTAAATATTAAAATTTACAAAATCACATCTTGGCCTTTTGGCTAAGGTCAGATGTATAATTGCAAAGACAAAAGATTTTTTTGCTAGATTTTAATGCTATTACACTAAATTAATAATCAGACCAAATGTGCATTATCTATTGACTCTACTCAGCCAAGGCTAGGAATCCTTATTTTATTTTTTCTTTCTCTCAGACTCAGGCTCTCCTCTCTCTGTAACCCAGACTGACCTTAAACAGCACTATCCTATGTCAGCCACTCACAAGCTGGGTTACAGGTCTGCACCCCAGTGCTCAGCAGTTTGGGTTTTATTGAGCTTCCTAAGTAACCCTGATCACAGTGATTTATACAAAGTGCTTCAAAATATATAATCTCATTGTGATGCCTACACTTCAGGCCTCGCCTCCCACCACAGTCAAGCACTGGTGGTAATTTTTAAAAACAGTTTTAAAGATTTATTTTATTCGTGTGTATGTGTGTGCATTATGTGTGAATATATGTCAGAAGAGGGCATCAGAGCCCCTGGAGCTGGATTTATAAGAGCTGTGTTCCTCCCATGTGGGTCCTGGGAACCAAGCTTAGTCCTCTGGGTAGAGGAGCAAATATGCTTAGCCTCTGAGCCATCTCTCCAGCCGACTATGGTGATTATTTGCAAACTAAAAGCACGGTCCATTATTTTAGGTCATGAGTTGGACTTTGGAACCTGAGCAGGCAGCAAATTCTTTTCACCAGTGCTGGAATTCTAAAGACACAAGCAGATGGCACAGACTGGGTTGCCCAATACAGTCTACCGGGAGGAAAGTGAAAGCATCTTTTTATCTACGGGAACAGAAACAGCGTCAGGCAGCCCTCCACCAAAGCCACCAGAATGTATTCTGCAATCCAGCCTCGTGCCCAAAGAGTCCCATGTTGGGGCAGTCACAGACAGCTGCTGGTGTCAGCAGTGCACGGTGGCTAAGGAGCAGGCAAGCATACTCAGTTTTTACACACGTCAAGTGCCAGGGCCAAGCGTGACTTCAGAAGAGCCTGCTCCAGCTTCTCAACCAGAGGCAAACCAAGGCACATGCAGAGATGGCCCCCCCTCAGCTCCCCCACTGCAGAAAGATCGCTTGAGACGCCAAGCCAGCAAACCAGAGTCCCAGACCAGTACCCTTCTACCACTAGATGATACACACTCTAAAATGCCTAGCCCCAAACTGGCCCCAGAGCTTGGGGCAGAACTGAGTGAGTAGGGGCATTCTGCATGGTATACACAGGCTGGCATCAGGAAGCCTGCACTATCTCTGCATCTGGACTCCTGAGAGCTGTCCCTTGTACACCAGGTTGTAATACTGTTAGGAAGATAAAATAAATGCCAGGCATACTGCCTGGTACCCAGTGGACCTGAGTAATGGTAGTGATTATCACTATGGAGATACCCTGGACCAGAGAAAGATTCTCTACAGAAACTCTGTAGTGCTTTTCCCAGTTAACACTCTATAGCAGTGGTTCTTAACCATCCTAATGCTGAGACCCTTTCACACAGTTCTTCATGTTGTGGTGACCCCCCCCAACCATAAAATTATTCTCCTTGCTACTTCATAGCTGTTATTTTGCTACTGTTATGAATCATAATGTAATTATCTGATGTACAGATTATGTGACCCCTGTTGAAAGGGTCATTCGACCCCCAAAGGGGTTGAGACCCACAGAATGAGAACTGCTGCCTTACTGGAATGTCCAGATTTTTGTCAAATTGACACTTCAAGCCAGGGTCACTGTATTAGTCAGGGTTCTCTAAAGGAACAGAACTGATAGAGTATGTATGTATGTATATTCCAAGAATCCAGTAGTTGTTCAGTCCATTGGATTGGACTGAACCAGCTGGATGTCTCAGCTGGTCTTCAGTACATGCCAGAATCCTGAAGACTGGCTCTAATGCCAGTGAAAGAATGGGCTCCCAGGAAGCATGAGGGCAAGCAGGCAAAAAGTGAGAATATCCTTCATCCGTTCCCTTTACACAGGCTGCCACCAGAAGGTTTGGCCCAGATTAAAGGTGGATCTTCCCCTCTCCAAAGACCTGGATTAAAAGTGGCTCTTCCCACTTCAAATGATGTAATTAAGAAGAAATCTCTCACAGGTGTACCCAGCCAGCCCCTCGGGTTTTGGTTAATTCCAGAAGTAGTCAGGTTGACAACCAAAAATAGCCATCACAGTCACCTGGGAGGAGGAAACCTCAGTTGAGAAAATGCCTATGTCGGATTGCACTATAGGTAAGTCTGTGGGGCATTTTCTTTGATTAATGACTGCTGTGGGAGGGCCCAGTTCACTGTGGGTGGTGCCACCTGTGAGCAAATGGTCCTGGGTTCTATAAGAAAAGCAGGCTGAACCAATCCACCGGGAGCAAGCCAGTAAGCACTGCTCCTCCATGGCCTCTGCTTCAGTTCCTGCCCTGATTCCCTTCATGATGGACTGTAAACTATACGATGTAATAAAGCCTTTCTTCCCCAATTCGCTTTTGGCCATGGTTTCTGTCACAGCAATGAAAAGCAAACTAGGACAAGGACTGAGATGGATCCCTAAACTGGAAATGTGGGGCCAAGTGCCAAACCCTGTAATGACCACACAGACAGACAGCTGAATTCATGGAGAGAAGCAGCACAGGGGAGCCCCTCACGCCAGCAGCTCATTGAGACCTGGCTTGGGTGTCCAGGCTTCCAGGAGCAAAGTCTGCAGCCCCAGACTCAGCACTCCTTTTCCATTCTGTGTACCTTCCATGCCAATCTGTGAAGCAGAGGTCCACTTTTTCCATCTGGCTGAAGGAGGGAGGCATGAGATCCCCAAGGCCTGAGTTCAGGTCAACAGACTCCATGTGAGTCTCCTCCCCAGGAAAAAGAGAAGTCACTTCAGGAACACTGTTCTAGAAAGGGTTAGCTGCAGCTGCGGAGGCCATGAAAGCAGAGACAAGGCCATTCACCAACCCAGCACTGTCTAACTTCAGGTTGGGGCAAGAAGCAACAAGAAACCAGGAAGCTTAAGAGCTGAGACCCTGAAGAGGCTGATTTTCCCTTTCTCTCCCCCTTCCCAGTGCCCCCCCCACTCTCACACATACACACAAAGAGCACACATAAAAAGAGAAGGAGGGAGAAGGGACAGAGGGACAGGGGGACAGGGAAAGAAGAAAGGGGAGAGAGAAAGAGGGGAAGACGGGGAAGGGAGGGAGGGAGAGAAGGAAAACGGGACTGTATCTAGGTCAGCTTTCTATCCAGCAAAGCAATTTCACCTGCAACACCCCCCAAGGCAATCAATTAAATGCCCAGTGGCAATTTCCTGCGGCGACAAGGAGCTCCATGCTCTGTCCAGTGCAAAAGAGAAATGGTTCCTTGAAAGTTTTTATGCTCAGAACCACTTCCCTTACTGTACTGATTTTAACTGTAGTCTCCAGAATGACAAAAATAAACGAATCTCGCTCTCCTTTATAGACTCGGCTAGATGAAGACTGCTAAACATGGATGAGGCTGAATGAACAGCCACAGGGTTTAAAGAGAAAATAGAGACATAAAAACAAAGAGGCCACAGCAAGCACATACGTCACGAGAGCAGACACAGTCTCAAGTCAAAGCCAAGTGCTGAGACCCACGCCTCTTACTTCCAACTTCAAGAACATCTTTAAAGAAACCTGGTCCACAGACAAAAATTAAGGACTGGGATATAGTCTAACGAAAATGTTTGCTCAGTATGTCCAAGGCTCTGGGTTCCATCCAAACAAAAAACAAAAAACCCTATATGCTAAGTGTACCGGCCAGCTACTGTAAATTGGGATGCAAACGAGAGCCAAAAGAGGTCTCAGTCATGAAGAAGACAAAATTATTTTAGGTTATGTCTAGTTTAACCATAACGGGGCGGGGGTGTTCAAGGAATGAGTTCAGGTAAAATTCCTTCCAGAACAAGAGCTAGTCTTGTTGCAGGCTGATGCCTACAGTATATGAGGGGGAAATGTCTCCACAAAAGCAAACAAACAGATCTCAATGATGAGAATGTCAGAACAAAACGACCCCAGAGGACCCGATCTACCCTCTTACCATACACTGAAAAAAAAAAAAAAAAGTAAACCCAGGTGAGGATTCGGAGTCACCTAAGGCGTCAAGCAAGAGAGGCAAAAGATAAAACACAATCTGCGGATTCCCCAATGTCAGCTCCTTCCAGGACACTGTGTCGCTATCCTGTTTCAATAAGCAATAGCTACCTAAATCTGCCAAATTTCAGAAAACAAAACAAAGCAAACGGTCTTCAAGTTCACGCCAGGGCTTCTCCATGCCCTGGAGCCCCCCTGACCCCTCCAGCCTATTCCAGCTTCTATTTCATATTTCCGTGTGACTTCCACAAAACTGCAGGACGGTTAGAAATGAAGCCTACAGAGTGATGAGTTTGCAAAACAGAAAAAAAAAATCCACGAACAGAACCACACCCAGAGCCCAAGACTGGTGTGGAGAACCCAGGCATTGCAGAGCTAAACAAGGACGCGACCCACAGTGGAAGGGACGAGTGGCTCTGTGCGGGGCGGGTTCCCGGCAGAAGGCGATGTGGCAGAAAGCGAACAGCGGCCGGAGCTGACACCCTGCCGCGAGGACAGCTCGGAAGCCCCCACACAGCCCTGCTTCAGGTCCCTACTATCGGAGGACGGGAGTTGCAGTCGGTACCCTGTGACTCAAGGCAAGGAAGCAAGGCTCCTCAAGCAGCAAGGGAAAATGTGGGGTTGGCTCGAGCTGGGGTATCGGTGGGACCCTCTCCATCGGGGAACAGTGAGTGCACACTTGTCAAAGGCGCTCCGGAGACCCCACCCCGACCGTGACCTGTCCCTGATCTGCAGCATCTGTTTGGCGGGAGGAAGCGGCGCGGGGCGCTACAGCAGGAGGTGATCCCGAACTGCAGCGCGAAGCGTGCACTACTCACCGCTCGACCTTGCCCGGACCGGGCTCCGGCTCCTGCTCAGATCACCCGGCGCAGCCTCAGTGCCGACCCCTCGCCATCGTTTTTTAGCCTCCTGGATAGCCGCTTCCGGGCCCCGTCACGTGACGCCGGCTCCCAAGCCCAAGTCACGTGCTGCCGGGCTCCACAGCTCCTCCTCCCTAATCCTTGCTCTATAGTGCCATCTGGCGGCCACTAGCCGACGCTGCAGAAAGGGCAGAGCTTCTGAGGCCACCAGAGCTATAGTGACCTCGACTTTAGGAGGCTGTCCTTAGAGAGTTCAGCAAGCAAAATATCCCTAATTTTACCCTTGCTGAATTTTATTTTTGACAGATATCAATGAGCATGTACTGATATATAATCACAAATATGCATCTTTTGAAAAACAAATCGTGCAGCCAGGCCTGGTGGTACAAGATTGCAATCCCAGCAGGAAGAATGAAAGTTGCAGGCGTGATTGGGCTACAGCGTGAGTTCAAAGCCAGCTTAGGAGATTTAAAGGCACCTTTCTTCGATTTAAAATTTTTAGACGGGGGTGCTGGGAATATGGTTCACTGGGTAAAATGAGGACCTGAGTTCAGATTCTCAGTACCCACATAAAAAAGCCAGGCATGGCAATGTATGCCTGTAACACCAGAGCTTGGGGACAGAGGCAGAAGGATCTGATCTAACCAGATCAGCTGATCTAACCAGAACAGTGGGCTCAAGGTTCAGTCAGATACCCTGTAAGAAAAAATAAGAGGCAGGGAGCAACTGAAGGAGACAGTGTCATCATCTGACTTCCCAGTTCCCCCCAACATACATGTACTCCACACACACACACACACACACACACACACACACACTCCATATACATACATGCACACACGTGCGTGTACTCCATACACCACACACACACAGACACACCATACATGTACATACATACACACATACTCCATACACATACACACACACACACACACACTCCATATACATACATGCACACACGTGCGTGTACTCCATACACCACACATACACACACACACACACACACCATACATGTACATACATACACACATACTCCATACACATACACACACACACACATGCATATACTCCATACACATACACACACACACACACACACTCCATATACATACATGCACACACGTGCGTGTACTCCATATACCACACACACACACATGCATGTACTCCATACACGTACATACACACACACAGAGATCCAGATGCACACACATACATATTCTGCAAACACACATACAAACATACACATACATCTTACACATCCATATAACAACAGACACACATAGACATATACACATGCATACACTCCATACACACACGTGAATATACTACTCACATACACGGACTCAATAAATAATAATGTGAAAGAAAAGGCAATACAACTTCCAGAGCTCCTCTTCACACTTACTGGACCAAGAGTACCACCCATTTTGGATGGCATCCAGAAAAACATAGGGAGATTTGGATTGCCCTCCTGAGTGTTAGTCTAGCCCTTCCTGCAGTGTGGCAGAGAGTAACCCAAGGCCTGCAGGCCTCTCTCCATCACGTCCCACTAAATGGCCTCCTGAGCTCCTTTTGGGTTTCCCATCTAGAAAGTTGGGTGGGAAGCCCCGCTCAGTTCTTCCCCTGCCTCAGTTGTTTGCAAGTCACATAAGGCCTGGAACCTAAAGATGTCATGCTACAGAGAGATTTCAGATAACTCCTTCTGCACCTAACAATAGCGGGTCACTTCTGTCCTCCCCTAAACCCCACCTATGTGCCACCCTCAAGGGTGATGAGCCCTGAGATGTCATATGAACTCCGCTCAGTATCCGCTGTCCTTTGCAGATCCATTGTTCACTGTTCGTCTTTGGTATGCTCAGCTTCCATCCCCTCTGCTGAAGGTCTTGTATCTTACAGTGTGCCTGGGCCCATGCAAAGTTTCCTTGCACATTAACTGATCCTATCACCACAGTGGACCTTCAGGATACATGACAGACACTGGTGGGGGCCCTCCAATTTCCCCTGGCCCATAGCAGGCTTCCAGGTCCTGGCTGCAGTGAGCGCTATTCTGCTATTGCAGGACAGTAACCGCTGTGGCTGGGACACAGAAAGCCAGGCCTCTTTCGTTAGTATCCCAAGAATGATGTCACCATTTGCAGTCATGGACCGCTGTTATAGTGGAAGCATTCAGCACTGTTAGAGTTTTAAATATTTTGGAAGCCACAGCAACATGATTCATGAACTTATTAGGTGATGCGAATGAGGCGGACACACTTTCACTTTGGAACAACAATTAGAAAAGCTAGAATTGTTACGAAGAAGGCCAGGCACCACGAGGACACCATGAGCTGGAGACGCAGGAGGGACTGTGCTACAAAGCAAGTGAGCAACAGTGCTGAGGAAATGGGAATGCCCCTGGAAACAAGAAAGACGCTTGAGGGAGCAAATCTCAGGAAAGGGCTGGTGCTAGATCGGCGCCTCCCGGAGGTGTCTGCCCCCAATCACCAGCTCAGACATCCTGCCGGCTCTCAACATGTCTTTTGAGAGAGGGTCTCTCACTGGCCTAGAACTCACTAAGTAAATGAGGCTGGGTGCCCAGTGAGCCCCAGAGGTCTGCTGGCCTCCACCTCCCCAGTTCTGGGGTCACAAGCCTGAGCCATTATGGCCAGATCATTTACATTAGGTGCTGGGGATCGAACTTGAGTCTTCATGCTTGCACAGTAAGCACTTTCCCAACTAAGCCATATCCCTAGCCTGTTTTGACTCTTTTCTTATGGTTTTTGATGACATGAAAGAAGACAATGACAATTTTTTTTTAAATACTGCAAGTAATATTTTTGTGGCAAATTATTTAAAGATACAGGCTGGGGCTGCAGCTCAGGGGCAGAGTGCCTGTGTCTCTCTGTCTGTGTCTCTTCTCTCTGTCTCTCTGTCTCTCTCCGTGTGTGTGTGTGTGTGTGTGTGTGTGTGTGTGTGTGTGTGTGTCACCATGCCATCTCATGCAACACAGGTGAGTGCCAACAGAAGTACCTAGGTTCCATCCCCAGTATAAATAAATAAACAAACAAACAAACAAATAAATAAATAAGCTATTAAAGTTATAGACACAACAATTGAGGTTCCAGAAAGAAAAAAAAATGTTTGTAAGCTATTCAAGATTTTGTTCCTTCTGGGGTTAAATCAGAATGTCCCACCAGCAATACCACACACACACTTAGTGCAAAGAAGTCATGAATCCTATGGGAACACAGGCCTGGAGAGTGGGGAGCATGATGCCAAGGGGTGCACCAGCTGCACCGACCTGCAGGCAAGATCAGATGACGGGGTGTCTGTGCACATGGACCCAGGTGAGGCACATGCCTGCCCTTGGTACCAAACCAAGGTTGGCTCAGCCAGCCAGGTCCCAAGATAGCCGGAGCTCCCAAGACAATTACCGCTAGCAAACATCAGCCTTGTTCTTTTATACCAAGAGCTTCCAAAATGTTACCATTTTCTGCCCGCGGAGACCTAGACAAGTCGGGAAAGCACTGGGTAAGAAAAGCATTTGAAGCATGTTTTGTAGACACTTGGGAATGAAAGAGGCTGTATGATCATCGGGACTACAATGGACTTGTCCAAGGTAATCAAGGATGGATGGGGTAAAACAGCTGCCTAAACGGGGGGTTGTTGTCCCATACAGCATTGTGTAACTAACTGTGCGGGTCACGGAAACTTAGTACTGGTCAGAGGTTTCTGAATATATGCAGACAACAAAATTACTTCAAAATCAAATTCATACTGAATCTGGGGTGTTTGAGTGTTCACCACAGCACACCGTGTGCACGGTCATGGCACACAACTCCGAGACGCATAGCCTGAAACGCTCGGCAACATTCCAAGCCACTGCATTATATGTTATAATTTGCAATGTTTTTACTGTACATTCAGTGTCTACACTTATAGAAACATAAAGGCTTACTTACGAGAAACAAAGACTTAATATTTTCCTAGGCTCATTCCTCAGCATGCGAGCGTCAATCAGTCCATCTTTGGAACTGGGTTGTGTTAGGAGATTTAATTTTTAAATTTTAATTTAATTCTAAAAAATAAAATTAGGGACTGGGGAGATGACTCAAACCCAGGCTCAGTTCCCAGCACCCACATAGCAGCTCACAACCACCATCAATTCCAGTTCCAGGGGATCCCACACTCTTTCCTACCCTCCATGGCTCCTGCACACACCTGTGGTGCACATATAGGCACCAGGTACACACACACACACACACACACAAATGATTGTTTCACATTGTGATTTAGTTGTTGACTTGAGTCTCATTTTTAAAAATCATTAAGTGTCTTAACTTGAGATAGAACAAATTCTCCAACAATTTCTCAACTGACCCTGCAGGTACTTCTACCATTTCACACTACCTTTTTATCCAAAGAAATATTCTCAGAATTGATAGTTATAAGATTGACAAAGCAATTTTTTTTGGTTTTGTTTTTGTTTTTGAGACAAAAGTCTTCTTTATACTCCTGGCTGTCCCTGAAACTCACTCTGTAGGCCGGGCTGGCCTCGAACTCACAGAGATCAGCCTGCCTCTGCCTCTGCCTCCCAAGTGCTGAGATTAAAGGTGTGTGCCACCATGCCCAGTGACAGAACAATTTTAAAGTAAATGTATTTATGAATCTTTACCAATAAACATTTGATGTTTAGATCTACTTTAGATACCTGTATACCCAAGCTCACAAAAAACTTTCTCAGGCACAAAGGCGTCAGAGTTGGGAAGAAATGTAAGAAACTCTAATGTAGACAGAATGACGGTAGCCTCCCAGAATGGCTGCTAACCACAGAGCCTGTGAGATCACTGCCTTAGACGGCAGAGAGGCTTTGGGGATGTGGATCAGTTAAAGAATCTGAGATGAGATTATCCATAACTACCCGGCTATATTATGAGCGATGAGGAAGAAAGATGTTCTCCTACTGTTCAGGAGGATTGAAGGAGGGGCCATGAACCTAGAGGCTACAGGAGCCTCTAAAGGCTGAAGGGGGAGGAAATGGGTTCTTCCTCGAAGTCTCATGGTTTGGGACTCTCAACCTCCAGCACTGTGAGCGAATAGACTCTGTTTTTACAAATCTGTGTGTAGTTATTATAGTAGGAATAGGAAAGTCAGACAAGCGTTATTTACAATTTGTAACAAATTTGGGGGGCTGGAGAGATGGCTGAGCTGTTAAGAATATGTACTACTCTTGCAGAGGACCCAAGTTCAGTTCCCAGAACCCATATGAGGTGGCTCACAATTGTCTATACCTTAGTTCTAAAAGATCCAACTTGTTCCTCTGGCCTCCAAGGGCACCCATACTTCATGTGCACATACACTCATATGAACCATACACATAAGTAATAAAATACATCTTTAAAGTAAGGTTGTGCTGGGGACTAGCTACAAGAACATATTGGGTGTCTCAGAGTCTCCACTGAGCTACCCAGGCCATAGCTGAAAATGTATTCAGTCTCTGTCCCTCCCTTTGACCCTCCACTTCCGTCACCTCTTACTCAGCCCACAGCTTCCTGACTCTCAGTCTTCAGGGCCAACTAGTAGAAAAAGACACTGCTGAAGAGGGCTATCCCAGGGGTCAGGTCCAGGCAGATTATGAAATGTAGAGCAAGCCCTAAATCCCCAGATGTGGAGTTGGCAGACCTGGCATTACCTCACAATGGTGACAAAGGGCCCTGGTCATTTAGATGAGGGTAACACTTTCTATGTAGCATCAAAGCACTGGTGCAGGGGTCTCAGGGAAAGACAGAATGCAGCTGTACTACTTGGAAACAGTGCCCTTTCCTCTGGGCTCCAGCTCCTCCCTCGGGAAATGAGGAAAAGGAAGCTCATCTCTCACAGGCTTCCTGCTCTCTGGGCCTTCCATTCCCCTGCTTAAGTAACTTGTTCTGGAGATGATGGGGAGAGCCCAAGGTCAGCACACAACCACTCACATCACACTTCCATGTTGCCTTCGGAATGCCTGCTGCTTCACGGTCACTTTGTCCACCAGAAACCAGACCTTCAGTAAAGAATTTGCACACAGTCATGCTTCCTGAGTGTCAGAACCAGGGTCCTCCTGTGACCCCTCACTTCAACCTCAGGGTTCCCTGGTCACAGTTTGTCACATGCTCCGGTGAGAACACATGTCCCCTCACTTAGACTGAGGTGTCCTTGCTCGCCGTCTGCCGTATGAAGGGACAGGATATGGGAAGCGGTGGGCTGTCCCTCAACACCAATTCCAACTGCCCTCCATATGCCCTCTACTCCAGAGGCCAGAAAGAATAAAAGGAGCATTAGAAACTACCTCATTAATTATGCAAAGTTTTGGGGGGTAGGGGACAGCCTAAGGTACCAGGGATCTAAACCGTGGCATTGAGCCTGTGTTTCTGGGGCTGATGACGATGAAATACAAAGATCTCAACTCCATAATAGAAGCACTGGAGACACTGAGGAAGTTTATTTTACAACTCTGCAAAGCCAGATGATAGGTGCTAATATTACACATCGTGTGGGTCCTAGCTTTCCTTCTGTTGCTTACGTTTGTATACGTCATGGCATTTTATCACAACAGCAAAAAGTAACTAATACAGAATTCTAAGGACTGGGAAGGGTGCTTTCAGGGAGGGTAGGGAAGGAGGGGTTGAGAGTAGAAGAACATATGGACAGGATCTCTGTGTGTGTGTGTGTGTGTGTGTGTGTGTGTGTGTGTAAAAGTGAATTCTGATAGCATGTATGATTAATGGGCATCGATAACTGAAATGATAAAGTCATAGCTGTGGAATGCTAGGAACAGCTTTTCTTAATGGTCCTCATTTTATCCACCTGTGAATCAGGAGAACAGAAAGCCCCATGTGAGAATTCTGCACTATGATGTTCAAATTAAGTTTTTATAGACTTTGGAACAACTTCAGCTGGCATGTGTGGACGATGGCATGAGAATGTTACTAAAAATTCATCAGTGAAAGGCAGTTCTGTGTCAGCTTCGAGTATTTCTTCTCATCCACTGAACCCTGTGAATGAAATGACAAAAGGACTCAAGCTTTATAACAAGTCAGTAGGACGGGAAGCAGGTAGGAGCCAGAGGCTGGGGAGGGATGCTCTGAAATGCTGACTTCTGGACACCACAGGCCACTGCACCCATGGACACCTTGCATCTGTGGTGACCTGCATAAGACCAAGCCAACAAGATCAGTCGACATTCCAGCAGGCAGCACCAACTGGACTCAGTGGGTTACCAAAAAATAAGAGTGGGGGAAGATAATATGGAGTTAGGAAGAGGACATGTTAAGGTGTCCCAGAGGATGTGGTAGCAGAGTTGGGGTGGTATGATCAACATACATTGTATACATATATAAAATTATTGAAGAATAAATAAAAGACTAAAAATAACAATAAATAGGAGGCTGGAGAGATGGACCCACCCCCCCCACCCCCGTTAAGAGAGCTTGCTGCTCTCCCAGAGGGCCTGAGTTTAGCTCCCAGCACCCAGGAATTCACAGCTACCTGTAACTCCAATTCCAGAGGAATCTGACACCCTCTCCTGGCCTCTGCAGACACCTACACTCATGTACATACCCACACACATACACATAAGTAAAAATAAATTTAAAAAAATAAATGGATGAGTAGTAAAATAAGTCAGAGGTATTCTTACATGGCTTAAAAATGCCAGACACAGAAAATATGTGTGAGAATACATTAGTGTATATGAACATATGTAATGAATGTATGCTAAAATGCATACACACAGAGACTATTGGAAACTGGGAGAGGGAATGTGGGATGCAGTGCAAGGCCAGAACTGTGTGCCCAGCTAGGAGGCCGCCCCTGCCCACGCAAAAAAAATAACTTCATGTCGAAGACAACAAGGCCATTCAGTTCCAAAGCCAAGGCTTACAGTCTCGCTGTCTGGTTGCTGGCTGTGTACTGGCCCTGGCAGGTCCTCATGGGTCCTCCTCTCCCTGGCTGAACCTAGCCCTCATGCATGTGTGGCAAGTGCTCTGCAGTGCCAGTCTCTTTTGCTCCCTTTAAACAGCCTCCTTTTGGTCCTCCGTTGGCAGCAGAGGATGAGTCAGAGTTGGGCTCCATCTCTCCTCTCGGGAGCATGTGCATAGATTACAGGCACTGGGGATGGAAGACAGCATACCGACTTTTCTAGACAACCGACACCACAAAGGCCCCAGGGTTTTCTTCGTTTCTGGAGTCGGGGCAACCTCTTCTGCTTTTCAGTAAGATAGTCTCTTCTTTACCCACTGCTTGTAAGTCACCTTCCACCTTACCCCAAGTGGTGCTCCCCCTGCTGGGCTGAGCACAAAGTGCGCCTGCTGCAAGGAGGCTCGAACAATTGCAAAATTGCAGTTGTCTTTTCTCTCTCTCTCTCTTTTACATTTATTTGTTTGTGTGCACACGTATGTACGTGTGTGTGCGTGTGCGTGTGAGGTCCACCACTTCTGCTCTTTCAGTCTCAGAGACTTCTTAGCAGGAGGCTGGCTTAGCCTTGGTTGGTGGGGTTGATAGTGGCTTCGTTCCAGACTTCAGCCCCATGAGCTTCAGGAATGTTGGCACCTTGGCCGAAGAGGTCGTTGGTGCAGTCCCACAGCATCTGTCACCTGGGCAGCATCCTGAGTCAGAGAGACTGGCATTGAGCACACCCACTTTCCAGGTATTTCCACCTCACCTGGGCATGCCGTCACACCCCTCTGGTTTCAGGGTCCTCGTCTGTATCCTGGACGCTATCCTATCTTCCTGCTAGGGTGGATACTCTTGGGATTCTGGGTGAGTTGCATGCCTGGAGACTGGAGTAGCCCGGCACCCACAGCACGACCTTAGCTCCCAAACAGCACTTCTTTGTATTTCTTCCGTATTGGTCCCCACCTTTGAACAAGGAAATTCGAAAGTAAACGGAACTTTCAGTCTATGCTTAAAGCTGAGGGGAAAGTGCCCACTGCTGCCTACTCCTTACTTAATTTCATGGAGTTCTGTGGCCAAGAGCATACTTCTCAGCCTCGAACTTTGATGTGGGTGGATCCTTGGAACTGCTTCCATCTTTGTGGGTGGGAGGGTGGGGCTCAAATCTGAGCTTCAGTGTTTGACATTCCCTTTGCAAATTTCAGAACGACCATCAGTTCTTGAAAGAGTCAATTCAGGAGAATAATCTCTCACGTCAAAGGCAGCTACTGTGGAAGGAAAAAGAGGGCTGGGGATGTAGCTCAGTTGGTAGAGTGTTTGCCTAGCACACATGAAGTCCTGGGTGACATCCCCAGCACCCTAAAAACTCTCCACAGGGAGGAAGAGGCAGGAGGATCAGAAATGTAAGATGATCCTCCATTGCATAGGAGTTCAAGATAGCCTAGGCTACATATGACCCTGTCTCAAGAAGAAAAGCGTGAGGAAATAGAGGGGCCTGGAGAGAAGGAGGTGGGAGCAGAAGGAAGCAAGCAGAGGTGACCAAAACAAGTCTGCTCTCCTGCAAATACCATTGGCTCCCTCAGGGGAGGCCTGAGAACAAAGTCCTTCTGGCCCCTCTCTTTGTCTACAGCATTTTGTTGGGCCTTCCTGTATTCTCCTGCTTCTTGAGCACATATATGTATGTGTGTAACTGATGTTCCCGTGTGTGTTTGTGTCGAACCGGTGAGTGTTCATGTATATGGTCCTCCTCCTCCTCCTCCTCCTCCTCCTCCTCCTCCTCCTTTTTATTCTTTAATTTGTATTTGTGTGCGCATGCATGTGTTAAAAAGCATGTGTGCAGGTCAGAGGACAGCTTTACAGAATTGGTTCTCCTTCCATCTTCACAGGGTTCTGGAGATGGATCCCAGGTTGTCAGTCTGGCATGGCAAGCCCTTTATCTGCTGAGCCATCTTGCAAAGCACAGGACTTTGGGCTTGGTCACAAGCACCCTTCTTTTTCCGCTCAATCATCACACTAACCCTGCCATGTAGCTTATGGCAATAACAATTATCTAGCTTGCTGTTCAGAGTCTCAAAGGCCATTTTTTTGCATAAATAACTTTACACTTTGGCCTGCAGACACAAAATGAGGAAATAGAACAAGACAAAACACATACATCATATTGTATCTGTCTCATTGACTTTGAACTTCACATCAGACTACTCAGTCCTGCATGTAGACTTGCTGGCAATTTGAGAAATATTTTGTCCCAAAGTATAAGGCAGGGTTAACTCCACCTAGACTTGTCTAACCTCTTACCTCCCTCCCTTCAAGACTCAAACCACCTATGGGCCACCATGACTGTAAACACCAGGAGAGGAGCAAGGAGATGTGGTGTCCACTTTCTGGAAGGTCTCCACCTCTTCCCAGAAGGAGCATACGTGTCCCTCCCCTTTAATAGCCTGGCCTGGCCCTCTTCTTACCCTATGTCTGTAACTCCTCACCCTGCCTGCTTAGACATTAGCTCCTGAGTAAAGCCCCTGCTTTTTCTTTCTTTGGCTACTGAATAAGGCCCTTTGACCCCAGCACTTGTCTCTTAGACATTGGGACACTGACTTGCCTTGGGATGAGCTTTTAGACCTGGGTTTGAGAACACAGACCTTCCCTCGGGAGTGGTTGTTCTGGGACCCTGACCTAATAACATGAGGTAGACAATGCACATCAACACAAAAGCATCCACAGAGGGGAAGCAGAGAAAGAAGGACATGGCAGAAGCCCCGCCTCTAGCTATTTTTCCCCACAAAACTCTATTCCTGCTCCAAACTACCTCCCACCAGACCTGAGGGAATAATGCTTGACATCACCTGGCTTCCTACATAAGAAATATGTAAAGCTAAATTGGAGAAGCAAAAAGAGATGTCCACATCACTCTTTCCCCCACCCCAAGGGGAGAGGCCAGGGGGCAGTCAGTACTAGCAAAATAAAGGCAGCCATGAATCCTCATTCACTTGGAGAGTGGGAATGGGCCCACAGATGGGTCACAATTCCAGCCCTACTGAGGCAGGGTAGAAACACAGGAAAACCATATGGAAAGCATGGGAAAGAGAAGAGCCCTTCATCCCTGTTGGGATTGTCTGCTGAGAAAGGCAGGAAGCTTCGAATGCCATCAATCACACCCTGACTACCCAAAGAGGAAGTATATGTTTCCCAAAAGACGTCTTGTCTAAGACAACAAATAAACTGAATTCACATGGAGCCCAAATGATATAGAACCCTGAATTTCTAGCCATTCCCTAAACCTAAGCAATATCCCCCATAAATTCACCTTACAAAGTTATCTACAAAAGAAAATGCTTTTGATTTCAAAAGAGAGGAGAGTCCTTAGCCAACTCTGGGAAGATAACTTGAGAGCCACCAAAATCCCATACTTACACGTTATAACGAGACCTCATCGGACTGGAGAGGTGGATCAGCGGATGAAAGCACTGGCTGTTCTTCCAGAGGACCCAGGTTCAATTCTCAATACTCATATGGCAGTTCACAACTGTCTGTAACTCCAGTTCCAGGGGATCCAACACTCTCACACAGGCATGCAGGCAGACAAAACACCAATGAACATGAAATAAAAATAAATAAATCATTTAAAAAAGAGAGACCTCATTATAACTCTCCCTTGAGAGCCCACACCCATGTTCTCAGGAGTTCTATTCTTTTCTGAGCCCCTTTCTCTCTATTCTTAACAAAACCAAACTCTGCTTTGCTTGGCTAGCTTTGGGACTTTCTCATCAAAGACACAAATCCTTGTCTCGACTGTGTGGAGGTCTCTGAAAAGAACACAGCAAACTACTACCACTGCGAACTGTAGCTCCATCCCAGTTACCACTGATACACCATGGAATCACTCTTCGGTCACTGTGTCCTTTCCTGTCTCTGGGCCTCAGTTTCCCCAACACGGTACAACTCAGCAAAATGACCCCAGTTCTCTCCAGTCACGAGTGATCTCCAATGCCTTGTTGCCCAGTAAGGATGTAGCTCAGGGGTCAAGCCTGTGCTGTGTAAGCATGAGGACTGGAGATGGGATCCGCAGAAACCACATAAACGCCAAGTGGGCACGGAAGCCCTCCTGTGATACCAACTGGAAAAGGCAGAGACTGGGGATCCCTTAGCCATGTTGACAGCTCTGGGTTTGATTGCGAGACCCTGCCTCAATGAATGAGGTAGAAGAGTGATTGAGGCTGATTCCCAACATCAATCCCAGGCTTCCATGTGTGTATGCACAAGTAAATGTGTATACACATGTGCACATTACACACACACGCACACGCACATGCACGCAAAAATGGGAAAATAAATAAATAAATAGATAAATAAATAAATAAAACCTGCTGACCTCTGTGGGCAGGACTGTGATCCCAGAACAGTACCTGTTTTTTTGGGGTTTTTTTGTTTTTTTTAATCATCCAGCCTCACACCTGCTTACAGATTCATCCATCATCCCTTTATAACTGACAGACACCATGGCACAATGATAACCCCCAAAGGGAGGAACAGGACTGGCTGAGATCATTCTCTAGTGTCAGTCCTCCCTTCTGATGTCCCTTCTCTACCCTGCCCTCCCAGCTTTGGGAGTTTGAAATAGCCTTCCTTTTAAGAAATAGTAACAGCGAGGCTGGAGAGATGGCTCAGCAGCTGAGAGCCCTTGTTGTTCTCCCAGCACCAAGGGCAGCTCACAGCCACCTGGAACTCTAGTTCCAAGGGATCCAACCCACTCTTCTGGCCTTCGCAGGCACCTGTATGCAAACGACAGACACACAGATACATATAGAGACATACAAGGGGAGGGAAGCCTGGCATGGTGGTACATGCCTGTAATCCCAGCACTTGGGAGTTGGAGGTAATCGATGAGGAGTTCAAGGCCAGCATTGGCTACATAGCAAAGTGGAGGCCAGGCTGAGCTACATGAGACCCTGTAAAGAAGAAGGGGAAGAAGAAGAGGAGGAAGGGGGGAGGAGGAAGAGGGGGAGAAGGAAGAGGAAGGTGGAGGAAAGGGGGAGAGAAAGAGGAGGGAGGAAGAAGAGAGGAGGAGGGAGGAGGAGAAGGAAGAACAAGAGAAATAATGCAAAGTTCCTTAGAGATAGAAATGAAAACTTGGCCATCTATGCTGCCTTTAATTTTATTTGAGTGACAAGTGAACCCCACAAGCCTTGGACCACACAGGCTATGCTTGTATGAGCGTTTTAGTTATTGCTGAGTTTCTACAAAGCTCCAGGTAGACAGAGATAATGAAATGGTTGCTTCAGAGACACTTTCAAGAGTTCTGCACTCACACCAAAGTTCCACTACGAGTCCTAATTTGGCCACTTTAACCATAAAACAAGTCCTCTGAGACTCAGTTTCCTTGTCTGTCAAATGGGAGGTGATGATACCACCTACTTCATGTAACACTCCTGGTCTAGAGCTTGGGGTATAGGATGAAGTCAATACTTGAATTGTTACTGCTATTCAGGTACAGAGAAGGAAGGGCAGCTACACTCAGCCCTGGGTCAGAGAAAGTTCCTGTTGGAATATGGATGGGGTAATGAATTCCCCTTTGTGTAGAAGTTACCAACTTCTAAGCCAAAAAAGTACTAATGTTCATTTGGACCAGATTATATGATTTCAAATGAGTCATTCCCAGCTCTCTGCCATTGTTCTCTAATCCATCCACTAAAAAGCTACTTATCACATAGCATTGTTATATATAGAGGGGGAAGGGGGGGGCTATGGCCATAGACATGATAGAATACCATTCAGCCATTAGAAGGATGAGATTGTGCCCTCTGTGGAATGTGGAGATCATAATGTTAATAAACTAAGGCAGGCACAGAAAGATGAATATCCCAGAATCCTAAACTAGAGAGCAGAAGAAAGGCCAGCAAGGCCAGGGAGGCAGAGGTGAATGGGCAAGGGAGAGAGACTGGTTAACAGGTGACAAAGTAACAGACCAAAGGAATGCACTGCTGACTATTACAGAAAGTTGTTTTGCATCATGTAAAATAGTTATAAGATGATACTTAAAAAAACAAATTGACAGGATCTCATTATATAGCTCTAGCTGGCCTGGAACTCCCTATATAGACCAGGTTGTCCCCCAGCTCAGAGATCCACTTGCCTTTGTCCCCCAAAGGTTCCCCCAAATGCTAGAATTAAAAGTGTGCTTCATCACATCTAGCCAAGAGAATATGTCTACTGTCTTGTCACAAAAAAGTAATAAATATTCAAAATGATGAATAATATACGTAGCCTGAATATGGAGTCTGTACATATCCCAGAACACCATACTGTGCCCATGAAAATGTAGTTATGTTAGTTTAAGACAGAACAGTACAAACCATTCAAAATCGTCCAGTGAACTCATGGCCTAGATCCTAGGCCCTTTCAAGTCCCCATCCATGCATTCCTTAAGATCTCCCTTGACTACTCAGTATACTCCAAGAGCCTACATTTCAAACTGCCATACAAGAATGAAAAAAATGAAAGAAGCCCCCATCCCACCTCAACTACAGTATCACAAAAAATTATCATTATTTAAGTTGCATTTGGGGTCAGTATGATACTTCAGAGGGTAAGGGCACTTGCTTCCAAGCCAGAAGACAAGCACGGAAGCCCAGAACCCAGATGTGAAAGGAGAGAACTAACTCCTACAAGCCGTCCTCTGACCTCCACACTTGAGCCATGGCACACTCCTGCACACACACGCACACACACACACACACACACACACTTTTCAAAAGTGTAATTAGATTGAATTCACTTCCCCCTCCCTCTAAATAGCTCTCAGATGTTCACACTGTTCCCACAAAGAGTACACATACCCCATTATGAGAAGCTAGGCCTGATGCTCAGCTTTTCAAAGAACCCCATTCATGTCCTTCTTGTCCTCAGGCCTTTAGAAGTCAGGTGAACTCTGATACCTACTTCACAGGGATGGAGAATGAGGCTCAGAGGGAGAGAGTCCTTCCCAGGGTCCCAGTGACTTCATGGTGGCATCACGGTGGAATCCAGCCCTCCAGATCCCTGACTCCAGGTGGCTTCTGTGGAAGTCCTCAACCTCTTGACTGACCAGTGCTACCACAAGTTATGAGTGCACACATTCACCCCATCTGACACATTCCTTTTGGCTGTGATGTCCATGGAGGGCTCCAGTCAAACACCAGTATTCTGACCATCCCTATCCAAAAAGTTTGAGGATTAACTGTAGATTCTTCTCAATCAGACTGGAAAGGAAAGGAAAGGTGATTTCATCTCAAGCTCCATGTAATCCACATTTACAGACCTTGTGGCCTAGAGGAAACGGAGCTCTATCTGCAAGATGAAATCTAAAATTAGATCAAACTGTGGAATCTCAATTGCAGGTCCCAGAATGCAGCCTGCTGTTCCACAGACCAGGAATAGCACCCTGTCTGTGATGGTTCCAGACAAGGGAAGAAAGGATATTTTGCAAACCACAACCAGGGCCACAGTTGACTCTGGGCAAGAACATGAAGGGTGGGGCCAGCACTTAACCAAGGGTCTATATGGTAATCAAAGCTGCAGGCAGCAGACATGCAAAGACCTGGCTGGAGTGCAGCAGGGGCTCCACCAAGGGATGTGAACTTTATCAGCTGTCCTGTGTCTTTTGGAGCCTCGGTTTCAAAAAAATAAAAAATTAAAAAAAAACAAAACAAAGCAGCAACGTTCCCTGGAGAAGTAGCCAGGCTTTGTGAAACCTGGCACATACCACTGGGGGCGGAGGAAGGAACAGTGAGGGCAGGGTGGGCCTCTTCTTTGTATTTTTTAAAATTACATTCGTTTATCTATTTGTGGATGGGACTGGGTGTAAGGAGGTCAGAGGCAACTTACAGGAGTCAGTTTTTCTCCTTCTACCAGGGGTGGGCCCCAGGAATCAAACTCAGGTTATCAGGCTTGATGGCAAGCATCTTTACTGATGAGCCAACTCAACAGCCTGGGGTGAGACTTTGAGAGGAAGAGGGGATAAGAGTTGGGGAGATGTTTGCTATGTGAACTTGAACTTGATTCCCCAGAACCCACAGAAGAGCCTGGCACAGTTGCGAGTGGCTGCATGTGTCTGTAAGCCCACTGCTGGGGTGGGGAGTGGAGGTGGGCAGAGACACGTGGAGCTCTCTCTGCAAGCTCTTTTGGAGCTCACTGGCCAGCCAGATTTGTTAAGCTCTAGGTTCAGTGAAAGACCCTATCTCAAAATAAAACATGGTAAAACTGTGGTGGTGAATTTCTTTAATTCGAGTACTTGGGAGGCAGAAGAAGGCTGATCTATGTGAATTCAAGGCCAGCCTGGTCTACATAGTGAGATACAGGACAGACAGGACTACACAATGTCTCAAAAACAAAATTAAAGCAAAACAAAAATGTAGGGAAAGATCGCAGAAGATAATGTAAATCAACCTCTTACCCCCAAATGTAGACACCATGCATGCATACATATTAACATACACACACACACACACACACCACAAATTCAGAATTGCACATAGGACCTCAGAAAGAGCCCTGGTCAGAAACAGGCCCTTCAGAATCTGTCCCCAGCTTCCCTGTGACCAGGTTAAGTTACACTTTGGCACATAGTAAGGCCTCAATAAATGCTGCTTTTAGAGGATGAAACTATGGTGGGGAGACTGGCACAGCTTGACTAAAATGCTATAATTTGTAGAAGTAGGAAAGTTTGTCTGGTTCATTGGCAGCAAGCAGAGATAATGACAGAGAACAGAATCCCAAGAAGCTTCCGAGACCGCCCTCAACCCAGAGCTCTAATCTGAAAGCCACACGTAACCTTAAAGAAATCACACCCTGTCCCTGAGTCGTGGCCTGCCCAGGAGAAGGCTCCTGGGAATCATGCAGGGTGTGCTTCTTCTCATCTCCAGGGAAGCTCTGTCCTTCCACCGAAACTTGAGAAAGCGAAGAGACCTCTGGGTGAGGCCCCGGCTGCCCCTTTCATCTCCTTAGAGCAGTCTGCAGGCTGGTGGGACCCGGAAAGCCTGTAGGAATTGTCTCAGAGGCAGAAATGGGTACCCTTAGGAAGGTGTGCAACAAATAGTTCTGCTCCTGTCATTCAAATGATCATGTTGGGCTGGAGAGGTGGACTGCTTGCCTAGTATGCTCGAAGCCCTGGGTCCTGTCCCCAGCGCTGTGTGGTGGTGTGCAAGTTTGTAATCCCAGCACTCAGGAAGTAGAGGCAGGAGGATCAAAACACCTAGTGTGTTGGAGGACACTCTGGCCTTCATAAGACCCTGTGTCAAAAGAAAAAAAAAAGTCAGCCTCATTGTAGTTGTCTCCTTTCCTGTGATTGGGCAATACCAATAAAGCTCTGGGTCCCATCCCAAATCCCTCCTTCCTCTACTCCTCCCCTGGGCTTCTTCAGGCAAGAGAAGGCGGGGCATTCATGCAGGTGGGCGTGGTTTTATTCCAGCCGGGTCAGAGCAAGCGCTGAGGCCAGATCCACTGAGCCGGACTTGCACCTGCACCCACGCTTCCCTGATTGCCTTCTCCCCATCCTGAGCTTGCCCTTTCTGAAGCTGTCATGTCTGTGACCAACAGTGCCGGGAGTCCCCAGGGAGCCACCGCTGTCAAGCTGGACCTTGGGTCGTCTCCTGAGAGTACCAAGAAGATGCAGAGCCAGGATCCCAGTTTCTCTCCAGAGTCGTCGAAGAAGACCAAGGGCATAACGTGAGTGTGGCCCCCTCCATCCCATGTCTGCTTCCAGCCTGGAACTTTGAGGTGGGTGTGTCTGACACTTAACCCACTGTACCACCAGGAGCACCAAGGAGGAAAAAGTACAGCCAAGGGCAGCGTCAAATAGGAAATTCTAGCTAAGGGTAGGAGCAGAATCTGAAAAGTACCAGGAAAAAGAGATATGAAGTAGAAGAGGGAAACTGATGCCTGGCTGCTTTAAGCCACATGCTAAGGTATTATGGGCAGGGAAGAGAATACAGACTAGTGCTGCTATCAAAGTCAGTTTAGGGCTCTTGGTGTGTAGGAGGGAGGCAGAACACGGAGGGAAGCTGGGATCAAAGCTGAAGACCAGAGTGGCTTCACCAACCAATAAGCAAGCCTCTCCCTGTGGCAGGCTTGGCCCCTGCTGCCTGAGTTTGCAATGGTGCTGCTTTAAGAACGGAGTATGGGAGATTCTAGTTTCTTCCATTTCCAGGAAGATGGATTCCATCCCCTGGAGAAAGGGGCATTCACAAAGGTTTTCAGAACATGCCAAGCTGCAGGGCCCCAGCACCCTCCCAGACATTTGACTTCACCAATGCAGCACTCTGGCCAGCTCAGGCTCATGCTTTAAGAAGCAAGTTTGATACCTCCAGTGTAATAGTAGCACTTGACAGAGGACCGGAAGGACTGGGTTCAGGTGGAAGTCCCGAACTTCTCTGCCCTGAATCGACTTTCCTCATATGTAAAGCAGGGAGGAGCAGGTATGGCCCGGTAATTTAAAGAAGAGTGTGTGTGGAGACTGAATGTGAATGCAGAGGAAGGGAGTGTGTGGCAGAGAGGGAGAAGGTGTGGAAGACAGGGCACAGCCTCCCTCCACACCACCTACGAGACACTACAGGGACGGCTCGATGGCTGCTGGAGATGTGATATGACTCTGACATCCCTGGAACTGGTCCTGAGCCTTCTTAGTGCTAGAGATCACTAGCGTGATCTGTTGAGGCCCCTGGACCTTGTGGGGACATGTCATACAGGCTGGGTAAGCGTGCAGCTGATGGAGTCTGGCGTCCTGGGTTCGGGCCCCACTTAGCGGCTGGAGAAAACGAGACAGTCTAGAAAGGAAGGCTTGCTCCTCCTGGGATGGCCCCCCCTTCTATGTGAGCGTGAAGCCCCTAAGTATAGTATCCGTGTGCTCTTGGCTGCTTTACAAATACCTGTGATATTGGTCCTGGGCCACCAAAGAAGTCGGAGATGGAGCCCAGGCCTCCTGGCTCCTGGTCCAAAATTTTGCATGGCTTGACACACTACAAGCTGGCTGAACGTCTGCAACTAAATTCTGATTTCCTAAGTCCTTTAGTTAGAAATTTCCTAAGTGACCTGTTGACCCCTTCCCAGTTGCAAAACAAGCCCCATCACTGGGGGCCGAGGGGTGTAGTTCTCTGTCAGCAGTGTTGACACCCACAGGGAAAGGGAAAGGCACGAAGAACTCTCCACCCCCTTCCTCCTCCAATTGTTCTTTAACTCCCACCAATCCGAGGACCTATGCTGGAGGACTTGGGGGTTAATGTAGAGCCTGGGAGTTGGGTGAGCTCTTTCAAAGTAATGTTATTCTTAACATTTGCAGAGGCCCTACAGTGCCAGACCTGTGCCCCCACAAAATGACAGAGCTGTCTAAGTAGCTGCCTTGGGTTGTAACCCTGGTTTGTCTGATTCCAGAATCTAGGCTTCTTCCAGACTCCTGTCACTGCTTTTAAATGATCTCTTGGCTGAAAGGGTTTTTGGGGGAATTTCTAAGGCTTCTAAAGGTTTAGATAAAAAGCTGAGTTCTCTGTTTCACAAGGTCTGGATACAGAGACATCTAGAAGAAAGCTGGGTTTGAAATTCTTTGGGAGAGAGAGTCCCAACTTGGAATTTTTCCCTCCCAATGACCTTGTCCTCTGGATCAACTTCACATTAGTCTTAAAGACATAGTAAATTGAGTCTGGGGATGTAGCTCAGTTGGTAGAGTGCCTGTCTCGATGGAACACGGCCCTGGGTTTGATCCCCAGCACTGCATAAACTGGGCATAGTGACACACACCTGTAATCCCAGCACTGGAAAGGTAGAGGTGGGATAATCAGAAGTTCAAGGTCATCCCTGGCTACAGAGTGAGTGCTACATGAGATCCTGTCTTAAGAAAGAGAGAAAGAGAGATGGGGGAGAGATGGAGAAGGGAGAAAGAAAGGGGAAGGAAGGGAAGAAAGAAAGAAGAGAAGAAACTGTGAGACCAAGGGTACCGCTCCGGAGCAGAGCACTTGCCCAGCGTGTTCAAGGCCCTGGGCGTGATCCCGAACACTGTAGGTAATCGGTAACAGAAGGAGCGGGAGTCCTTTGCTTTACTTTGGTTTTTATTGGGTTATGGGTCATACCATTCCCCAGACTTAATGTCCTGGGCTAAGAAGAAAAGAAAACACCTCTCTGGAGACCAATTCCCACATGACCCACATCACCTGACCTTTAACTGAGAGGTCACAGGCACTTTTTTTCCTGTCTGCTTTCCCTCCTTTTCTGGGAGTACAGTTCTGTCTCTGCCACAACTTAGGACATCAGGTTGGTCTGGGCCTCAGTTTACTGTGATGACTCAGGGCTAGCCCTTTTCTCTGTTGTCCCTGGTCTGCCTCCTAGAGTTCAGCAGAAGTAAAGACCAGAGCTGTGAATCAGTTTGGCTTCCAGCCCCAACTCCCCAGTGTATCCATGGACAAGTCATCTAAGTACTTTGGCGCTTCTATTTCCCACTTGTAAACTAAAGCCCACACCACTGTCTACTTTATCATCTCGCCAAAAAGATTAAATGAGATGTTATATATAAACTACTTAGCACAGTGTCTCATACAGTTCACGCTCATGGCACAGACTCTAAGCATGAGTCGCTAATGCTGGGACAATTCTGAACAATTTGAGGTGAGTGGTGGCCTTCCCGGAGACCCACGCGTGCTGGGCAAAGATGCAGGAACATCAAGATGGCCGTGAACTTACCTGCCCAGTTTAATTGAGGTGTTGACATGCTGTGAGGTAATGGCTGTTACAGTCTCTCCCATCACAACTCCTTTCTCTGCTGTAGAGGGTTCCAGACATTGGTTCATCTGGTCAAAGGCAACATGGGCACGGGGATCCTGGGACTGCCCCTGGCTGTGAAGAATGCAGGCATCCTGGTAAGAGGAATGGCTAAGTGGGACTATTATGGGATAGGGGAGGAGACAATAATGGTTTAAAATACCCTGTGGCGGGGGGGGGGGGGTAACAGACATGGACCTAGAATCCAAGCATCAAGCCTGGGTCTAAGTTCTGCCTCTGTCACAGGCACCAGGAGTCAGGTCAACACTTTTTATCCACTCTCAGGCCTCAGTTTCCTCCACTGTAGAATGTAAGGGTTGGAGTAGGACCAGTTATTCAGTCTCACTCTCAGAGCATAGATGCCCTTGGTAACACGTCAGAGGCCACCAAAGGGATGTATGACCAGGACTCTGGGTCCCCTACTCCATCACAAACTCCATCATGATTGCTGTGTGTTCTTTTTGGACATTACTTGAAATGATTTTTGGAAAGAATAGCAAAATGGCCTTCAACTCACTTTTCTAGAAAGTTCTCTGAGGGCTAGCAAATTGCTCAGTGGCTAAAGGCACTGGTCACCAAGCCCACGGGCCTGAGTATGATCCCTGGAATCCACATGGTAGAAGGGGAAGACCCTCCTCTGACCACTGTCCTCTAACCTGCACGCAAGTGCTGTGGCATGTTACAGCCCCTCCCCCCACAGTGAGAGAGAGAGAGAGAGAGAGAGAGAGAGAGAGAGAGAGAGAGAAAGAGAGAAAGAGAGAGAGATCGATCCTTGAGTCCTCAGTGTCTGCACACTAAGTTGTGCGATTCACACCGCTCCTGTCTTCCCTGCCTGCAGATGGGCCCACTCAGCTTGCTGGTTTTGGGCCTCATCGCCTGCCACTGTATGCACATCCTGGTCAGGTGTGCCCAGCGCTTCTGTCACAGGTGAGGAGATAGTGTCCCACGTGTGGGTCTTGGGGACACATCCTGAAAACATCCTATACAACAGAAGAGCTTTCTTCTCCATGGTCCCCATGATTGCCAAGAAAAAGATCCTTCAGAAATGGGGAGACCTCAGGCCCGACACATGACTCTTTAGATGACCTCAATCATGCCTTTGAGCAGGTCTAGTCGGCCTGCCTGTGTATTGCATGCAAATAACCCTTGCCCATCCCTGCCTGTGAGAGTCATCCCCAGCTCAGTGAGAGCCACGGGTCTGGGCAGCACTACACCCACGCCAGGTGTGTGTATTATTCGTGCTGTGTGGTAACTCCTCCTCAATTCACAGGCGAGAACAAAGCACAGTGGAACTATAATCAGGCGTCACAGCCTCAACTAGAACCTGGCTGTGTGGGCTCCATGTTATCTCCAACCTGTACCTGTGTGGCCAACATCTGAATGACTTTTTTTTTTTAACCTGTGAGTTGGAGAGTGGAGGAATCCCTGAGTGTGTATTTTGACATGAGCACAGCCACGTCAAGCACCCCAATGCCCCCCCTCTCAAACTTTCCCAAGGTGAGGCTCAGAGAGATGGCAAAACCTTCCTTTGCTTCTAGGGTGACCATTGATAGTGTGTATAGACACTATCAACCACAGCTTCACCCCTCGGGGATGACTGCAGCCTGAGGCTGCTCCTCTGCAAAGACCTCCTACCAATATTAGCTAAGCCTGCCTCCTTGTTCAGCCTCCTCAAGGCTGATGTATAAAATAAATACACTGGGGTCCTATGCTGTTATAGTTGCCCCTCCCCTATCAGAGTGAGCGCAGCCCCACTGGATCCCAGCTCTCCTGTCCATCCCTTCCCATTCTTCATCTCCTCACCACCCCAGTTAGGTCAGTCCCTGGAGCAGTGCAGACAGCATGACAGGGAGTGTGTGTGTGTGTGTACATGTGTGGGCGAGTCTTCCATCTCCATGTAAGAGAACAGGGATTACAGACCAGTGCTACTGTGCCTGGCTTTTACATCGGCTCTAGGATTTGGAGTTAGGTCCTCATGCTTACATGGCAAGTGCTTTAACCACTGAGCCATCTCCCCAGTTTGGCCTCTTGACTCTTTTAAAAACACAATCTTCCATTGTTCATCTGTCTCTTACAGTTCCATATGTGTTTGTCCTACAGACTCAACAAGCCTTTCATGGACTATGGGGACACAGTGCTGCACGGACTGGCTTCCAGTCCCAACACCTGGCTGCAAAACCATGCCCACTGGGGAAGGTACCTTCTTGTTTTATTCACAGTGGGTTAAGATCTGAAAGGAGAAAATGATATTGTCGGGGAATGTCTTCTTCCCTGACAAGGTGGCTCAGGGATCAGACTCTCCACGGGGAGGAGGTTCACTGCCAAAATCACCTATCCAGTTCTTATGTATCTCTGGCAACAGGTGTTCATTCACCATGCAGCTTTAAAAACCATTCACTCTCAGGAAACCACACTTCTCCCTGCAAATAACACGGGGAAAGAGACAGACAGCCAGGCTTTGCTCTTGCATGACCCATGGTCTATTGGGAAGGAGGTACAGCCTAGAGTTTGATTATGCAATACCCACTGGGATACACATGACAGAGACTCTGACTACTACCAACCGAGGCCCAGGGTGTCTGGGCCAGGACACGTCACTGGAACGGCTGAGATGAGTTCTGCAGAAAGTAGCCTTGAACGATGAGGAGTCACTTAGAGGGAGGAAGGCAGGGCCTGAAGGACCTTCCAGGAAGGGGGCAGAGCTGGAGTGATGGTACAAGCCACGTGGGGATGGTGACAGGTTCACACTATGAAAGACCAGGTGGCATGAAGGCAGAGTCAGAGTGGGGAGACAGAAAGGGACAAGGTACCAGTCACATTGCCTACTTTATTTTCCGCTGTTTAATGTGCATTTATTTGTTTGAGGGTAGGAGGTCATGTGGAGGTCAGAAGACAGCCCATGGGAGTTGATTCTCTCCTCCTACCACATGGGTCCCGAGGATCAAACTCAGGTCATCAGGTTTGGCAGCAAGCATCTTGATTTGCTGAGCCATTTCACTGGTCCATATTATATATTTGAGACCCTCTCTAAGGTTTTATTATTTTCTTTTTAAAAATATTTAGTTTTATTACTTTTATTTATGAGTATGGGGGCGGCGTATGTGCATGTGATGGCCCCAAAGGCCAGACGCATTGGATCCCATGGAGCTAGAGCCTGTTCAGCTGGGAACCGAACTCTGGTCCTCTGCCAAAGCAGTACACCCTCCTAACCACTGAGTCATCTCTCCACCATTTTATTAAAGACAAGCAGAAAGCCAAGAGAGTTTTTAATCGGGGAAATGAGTGTTGTGCATTCTTGAAAGGTTCATCTAGCTTCTGTGAAGAGAAGAGATTATAAGGGAACATAGTGCAGACTTCCACAGACCCATGAGAGGTCTTAGTGTAAACAATGTCCATTTGGATGGTGACAGAGACCAAGACCAAGCTGGTGGCAAAGGCAAGGATGAAAAGCTGCCTTGGTAAGAGATTCACTGAAAGAGCTGGGGTTAGGGAGGTGGCTCATTAGTCAAATAATTTGTTGTACAAGCATAAGGACCAGAGTTCAGATCTCCAGAACCCACATAAATGTCAGGTGGGTGTGGAGGTCCACTTATGATTCCAGCCTCAGAAACTGGAAGCAGGAGATTCCCAAGGCAAGCTGGCTAGCGAATCTAACCATATCGGTTGCTCTGGGTTTGATTGAGAGCCCCTACCTCAATGAATTAGGTGGGAGAACAATGAAGAATGATTCTGACATCTACCTCAGACCTCTACATGCATGCACACACATGTAAAACATGCACACCACACACACACACACACACATACAAATAAGTAAACAAAAAACAGGAAAGAAAGAAGAGTCAGATTGACTCAGACTTCTACTCCGGACACCCTGGGTCTAAGTGACATTTGAGAGGAGCCCTCGCTGGGTATAAGTGCCAGATGAACAGAATCAAAGTCATCAGTCTTGAGGTCAGGGATAGAAACGGTCTTGAGGAGAGAATGGAGAACAAAAAGGCAGAAAGTTCTAGACTTCAGGACACTTGGTTGAGCCGAACTGTTCCTTCCTGAAACCCACCCGTTAGCTCTCAAAGACAACGTACAGCCATCACCTTCTGTCCTTGGTGCCTGTGTTTAAGTCCACTCCTCTGTCTCCGTTTTCAGGCCTGTTTCACCCCATGTCCTCCCCCCCACCCCCACTCTCTGTGTTGTTTTTTGAAACAGGGTTTCTCTGTGTATCCCTGGCTGTCCAGGAACTCACTCTATAGACTAGGCTGGTCTGGAACTCGCAGAGATCCACCTGTCTCCAGTGTTTGGGATTAAAGGCATGTGCCACTACAGCCCAGTTCTCTTCACTTTTCTGATCACCAATTACTTGCTCTTGTACACGCATATTCGCTGGTATGGGCCCATTCTCTCAACATTTAAATATGACCATGTATTGCTTTCTTACAAATAATGAAATTGGTGAATCAAGCTTTGTAGACTTAACACCATCCCGTAGCCATAATCTGAGCATTAAATACAGAGTTATCCACAGGATATCTACGGAATACCTACAGTGGGTCAGGTGGAACTTTTGATAACACATCTAAACTTTCAACCAGATGTGTACCACTGCTTGGGACGTCACTGTCTGGCTTCATAAAAGACTAGGCCAGGGACTGGGGAGATGATTCAGTGGATAAAGTATTTGCCACACAAACATGAGGACCTGAGTTCAGGTCCTTACGACCACATAAATGCCAGGCAGACATGGTGGCCCACCTGGAATCCCAGCACTTGGGAGGCAGAGACAGGATCCTTGGGGTGAGCTAGATAACAAGATTAGTAAAATCACTGCATTCTGGGTTAATAACAGACCTTACCTCAATAAAAATAAGGTGGAAAGTGATGGAGGAAAGACACCTGACATCAACCCCTGGTCTCTGTCTCTGTCTCTGTCTCTGTCTCTCTCTCTCTCTCTCTCTCTCTCTCTCTCACACACACACACACACACACACACACACACACAGAGAGAGAGACAGAGAGAGACAGAGACAGAGAGAGAACATGCATACACACATAAGCCAAAAAAGAAGAAGAGGAGGAGGAGGGGAGGAGGGGGAGGAGGAAAGAGAGAGAGAAAGAGAGAGAGAGTAGCCAGAGATAGAGAATAGAGAGCATAGAGAGAATAGAGGAGCAGAGAATTGTGAGGATATCTGGCTTATAAGAAGGATGAGTAGCTGGGGGAGAAGCTGGGGGTGTTTATGGTAGAGGAGGGGGTGAGAAGGGCTGGGATTAACATGGGCTTTGAAATGTATAGCAGGTACTTGTGATACTGAGGGAGCCTGGAGGCCAGCATGGGCTTTGATATGTAACCACAGGTGCATGTCAGTGGAGAGCCTTATGTCCCTTCTGCCAGAGGTAAGGGAAATGACTCCTTTTGTCAGATGGAATCCTAGTTCCTGGGGAATGCCGGCTTCTTTCTCGCCTCCAGAAATGCTATAATACAGCTTGAGCTCATTTCTGGATATATGGACTGCCTTTTGGAGTTTAGGGAATTGGAGTTTCCTTTGGACCTGATGGTTGGGACCTTTGTCCTTTCCTCTTCAGACTGCATAAACTTGATCTGCCCCCTCAACGCTTTGTCTATTGGTACAACTCAGCATCCAAGCCCTGGGACACAGCTGTGTCCTGCACAGTGTTCAGCTTCAGATATCAAATGTGTGTATCCTGCCCCCTTCTCCTCAGGCCTTCCTTCCTTCTGAGTGGTCCAAGTCAAAACCAGATACATCATGTAATATTATCTACCCCCTACCCAGTGGTCAGGGTCTGTAAGTTCAGCTTTGAACATTCATTCATCCTTCCAACCTAGTGACCACAGCTTCATGCAGATGACTGCCCTCTCACTCAATATGAGGAGAATCTGTTGTCACACCCTCTGGCTAAGTCCTGCTCTCCCAATAAATGCTTCACTTGGAAAGTAGGGAAACCCACCCACCCACTCCCTCCCTCCGCACAATGCTTCCTCATTTCTCCTCCTAGTTTTCCTTTCCTTCCTCCTCCTCTTTCTCCATCTCCTCCTCTTCTTTCCTCCTCCATCTCTTCCTCTCCTCCCTCTCTTCTCCCCCTTCCAAAGGTACTTTTTCTCATATGTTGTTTTTTCCCTTTTCATATGTATGTATGGTGGGCATGCTTTTGCGTTTGTAGAACTGCACGTAGTGCATGTGTGTGCTCACGCATGAGCAGGTCTGAGGTTGATGTCTGGAATCCTCCTTCACCACTCTTCCACCTTCCTTATTGAAGAAGGGTCTCTCAATCAAACTTGGAGCTGCTGATATGGCTAATTTCATTAGCCACCTTGCTGTGGAGATCCCGCCTCCATCTTCCACGGCTGGAAGCACTGGAAGAGAAACATACATGCCTAGCATTTATGTAGATTCTGGGGATCTGGACTGAATTGACTACTGAGCCATTTCTCCAGCCCACACTGGTCCATCTAAGAAGGCTTCTTTCTTTCTGTCTCCACAGTTCATTAGTATTCCATCTATTTAGCTTTCTATCTCTCCTTCCCTTCTTCCCTCCTTCTCTCCCTTATTCTCTCCTTTAGGATTAAATATTAAGAGAGTGAGGACAGATTAGATAAATAATTGGGATTTACACATTTCTTAAAACTTTTCTCACCAGACAACCTCTGCTGTAGATGTTTTTTGAGTGCATTTATGCAAAATGATAAGTTTCATTATAACACAATGCAGTAGTACTCCTACTATGGCTCAGCAAGGAGACACGGAAGCATTCTTCATAGGTGCAAACCTTTCCAGACCTCAGCAGAGGGAACCGCCATCATGGCAACAGCCATACTCAACAGTAGAACCCTGAGTGTCTGAGCTCAGGTGTTTTTATTGATCCGGAACTCCTCAGGCGTTCTACTGGTAGCACGTGCAGATGATAAGCAATTAAACATCCTCCGCATAGATCCAACACCTGCAGACAATACAAAATACCAAGACCTAGGCAGTCCCTCACCCAACAGTGCACAAAATAATTAAACTTACCTAAAAATAAACTTCCACAACACAATGTCCCTTTTCACTCTGGCCCCTAGAGCCACAGTACAATGCAAATTTATTTGTGCGTATGTGTGAATGCATATCTATGTGTGTGTGATGCACACATAGTGTGCACACTGTGGTGTGAATGCTTTTGAACATGTATGTGCATATGCTTGCGCATGTGGAGGTCAGAAGGCAATATCTGGTGTTTTCTCATTCACTTTACATACGTGTGTGTGTGTGTGTGTGTGTGTGTGTGTGTGCAAGGTCTCTCACTGAACCTAGAACTCACTGATTTGGCTACCCTGGCCAGCAAGCTCCAGGAATACTTCTGTCTCAACCTTCCCAGAACTGGGATTACAGGCATACACCACCACTCCTGACTTTTTACATGGGTCCTAGGAATCTGAATGAAGGTCCTCATGCTTGTCAGTAAACACTTGGCCAATTGCAACATTTCTTCAGCCCCAGTAATGCTAATTTTTACAAACCGTTCTATTATAAACCACCAGAGCAAGAGGGCCTGTGTTATCTCTATCTTCAGTACCCAATAAGGTGCCTGACACATGTTTTATGTGCTGTGAGCAGATAATAAATGCTGTGTGCTTGCTGTCACTCACAGTGAGAGACAGGGGAGAAGAACGTCATGGAGCCAGGTGGGACACAGGCTCCCTTCCCTGGAGACTTGATCACTCTCCCTGCTGTGAGTGTGCAACTTCTGTTTACAAAGAGCTGTCGTTACGTCCCTCCTTCTACCCTCTTGCTATAGAAAGATGGAGGGTATTGGTGAAGGGCCATCAACCCTTGAGGACAGAGGGCAGAATGCGAGAAATGGAACAGAAAAATCAGCTTCTTTTGTAACAAGTCTCTCTCTCCTCCTCCTTCCTCCAGGCACATCGTGAGCTTCTTCCTCATTGTCACCCAGCTGGGCTTCTGCTGTGTGTACATTGTGTTTCTGGCGGACAATTTAAAACAGGTATGCTGGACAAGGTGGGGAGGGGAGCACGCAGAAAGAAGCTTCTCCTCCAGTCGTTTGCCTAACACATCGCTGCATGTTAGTCCTCTAACACTGATCAGCACAACAGGGAAGTGATAGCCGTGCTATCGGGTAGCTTGGCCTCCCCAACTCTTCATGTGTCTACAGATTTCTGAGCCACTACTCTCTGTCTCTGCCTCTGTCTCTGTCTCTCTGTCTCTCTGTCTCTGTCTCTCTTTTTCTCTCTCTCTCTGTGTGTGCGTGTGTGTGTGTGTGTACATGCTCACACCATCTAAGGAGCCCATACTTTTTCTCTTTAAAAGTTAATTGCCTCCGGTGTTTTATTAAAGCAATGGAAAGCTGTCTACCACAACCGACTCACATTTTGTCACATCCTTACATTTTAATAGTTCTAAGTAGTCCATCACTAAGAATGATCATAGCATGATCTGTAGTCTATTGCTGAGTATTTTCACTATTTCTTTTTTTTTTCTTTTTTGATTTTTTGAGATAGGGTCTCATGTAGCCCAGGCTGACCTCAAACTTATTATGTAGCCAAAGATGACCTTGAATTCCTGACCCCCCTGTCCTTGACTACCAAGTGTCGGGATTTCAGGTGTGTGCCACCATGCCTGGTTTGTGCAATGCTCGAAATCAAACCTAGAACGTCATATATGCCCAGCGAGCACACTAGTAGCTAAGCCGCATCCCACCCTGAGGATGTTATTATTTGTATTGTCTTTATTGTATTGTTTTGTTTTATTGTTTGAGGCACGGTCTCATGTAGCCCAGGCTGGCCTCAAACTCACCATGTAGCTGAGCATGAGCTTAAACTTCTGATCTTTCTGCCTCCACCTCCCAATTGCTAGGAGTGTGTGTCCCCAGAGCGGATTCATTGTTTCTTAGTGTTTTCCCACTGTGACCAGCTGCAGGGACACAGGTCTTTGTGCAAGCCCTTTACTTCCTGAGTAAGTGTACAAGTCAAAGAGTGTGGTTGTCTGGAAGCCTCTGTCCGAGGCTCTTCAGAAAGCAAGCTGCTATTTGCAAACTTTTAATTATGGTCTACTGCACACGATCTGCATTTTTAGCAGCTGCCTATCAAGGCAAGCACTGTCTTGAGGGGGTTACAAGCTAAGTGGGGTGGTTCTAAAACCCTGGGGGGCAAACTTCCATGTGACTTCTGGGAGAAAGCTCAGGTGCTGGGAAAGCATACTGTCAAGAAGTATCATTGTGAAACCCCCGGTGGCCGAAAAGGCTGCTCCCAGGAGCCGAATGTGCACTGGGCATGCTCAGACAGCTTGCAGAGTGGTAGTAGCCAAGCCAGGGAGACAGACCAGGCAGAAACATTGAGGTAGGAATACATGAGACTGGCCCAAGAGGAGCAATTCTGCTGGTTATAGAAAACCAGGTAGCCGCAGTGAGCAAGAGCCTCAACACTGATCTTTATGGAGGGCTGTACGTGCCTAGCTGATCTTCTGGGGTTGTTTCCTACTGTAGGGAGGAATCTTTTTTTCTTTTTTTTTAAATAAGGGGGAGAAGAGCTGGAATGTAGTTCATTTGGTAGACTGATTGTCTAAACGTTCTCAAAACTCTGGGTTCAATCTCCAGAACCACACAAACTGGGAAGGTAGTGACAGGAGGATCAGAAGTTCAAGGTCATCTTCAGTCACAAAGTAAGTTTGAGGCCAACCTGGGCTACATGAGACCTCCTTGCTTCGAAAAAATAAAAGCAAAGGCCAATCCAAGAAACTCAGTGGTTACGGTGCTTGCTCTACATGTCCAAGCCCCAGTGCTTCATCCCAGCAACACACACACAAGTATAGAAAAACCCAAAAGATAATGGCTCACGTGTATATATCCATGCTGTGTGCTCAAGTTAAAGTAAGGTTTCAAAGTAAGGATGGGTACAGTGATTGCCATCTTACAAAATAAAGTGAATCTTCATCATGTAATTTGTGACATTGTATAGAAAATGCAAGGGTGGCTATATTGGAGACTACTTTGTACTTCTCCACTAGTAGTGATGTCAGCAACAGCTTTACACTTTCTTCTTATGTGATTCTAGATTCTAATTGTCCTGCTGTGAATTCCTATTGCCTGAATAACTGTATTGCTTATATAAGGGGTATGCTGATTTTAAACATAGGGTAGACCATTCATTCACCCCTAATCTTATAGGGAAGGGACACGTATACTGTGTATGTTGGAAGGTTATATTAGTCTTTTTTCTGTAATAAAATACCTCAACAAAAAAGAAACTTAGGGAAGAATGGGTCTATTTTAACTTGCAACTCCAGGTAACAGTGCATCATTGTGAGGAAGTCAAGGTGGCAGAAACCCAAAGCAGCTGGTCTTATCACATCCACAGTCAAGAGTAGAAAGAAATGAATGCTGCATGCTTACTATTTAGGTCACTTTCTCCATGATTACATAGTCTAGGACCCAATCCTAGGGAATGATGCTGCCCACAGTGAACTGGGTCGTCCCATATCGGTTAACAATCAAGACAATCCCCCACAGACATGCCCACAAGTCAACTTGATCTCCACAATCCTTCACTGAGATTCTTACCAGGTAATTCAAGAGTGTACCAAGTTGACAATTAAAACTAATCACCAATAGAATCTTGTTTAAAACATGTTTGGGGGTGTCAATAGCTTTCACTAAGTAGAGTTCAAGGATGTCCAGTGTTCTTCTGTAAGTGGTCCAGTCCACGCAAAAGAAAAAAAAGAACACTAACATTCAAAATGCGAGTACTATTCCAGTCAAGAAAGAGTAACTGGGGCTGGAGAGATGGCTCAGTGGTTAAGAGCATTTGTTGCTCCTGCAGGCCCCGGGCTCTATTCACCACCCACATGACAACTCACAGCTGCCTGTTAACTCTAGTCCCGAGGGATCTGATGCCATCTTCTGACCTCAGCAGGCACCAGATGTTCACATGGTGCACAAACATACATGTAGGCAAAATACTCATACACACCAAATAAAAAATAAATATTTATGTATATTTTGTTGGGTTTTTTTTTAAAGAGAGAGAATAGCTCTCTAGACCAGTTACAGAGCAATAATAGATGAGATTTAGGAGGTTACAAGTGAAAGAAATTTTTAGGCTCTGGGAAATTTTTAGACAGACAATAAGTACTGGAAGGATACAAGCTGACTTATAAAATGGAAGACAAAGGGAAAAGACAGGTCTCAGAAAAGACCAGAAGCTAGAGCAGCATGGGGTAGGGGTTTGTGTATGGACAGCGACACCAGAATGAGTGAGTTGTCCCTTGGGATCCCACGGTCAGATTTCACTTTCATTTATAGTTGGTCTTTGTGTCACTTGGCTTGAGAGTCCCGTCTGTATCTCTGTGTGCAGTTCCTGACTCACAGGCTAGACGTCTTGCACTGCTCTCTTCAGTTCTCACAAGGCTGCATTCAGCAGCAAAAGAGAATTCACTACAAATAAACAATTCTAGGAGGATAGGTGCTGGAAAGGAAAAGCAGCAGATCCCCACCCCGCTGCCACACACACACACACACACACACACACACACACACACACACACACACACACACCAAATGCAGTTGTCTGTCGTTAAATTTGCTGTTTTGGTAGCCTCCTTTGAGGCTGAATGAATCTGGTGAAGAGGATTTAGAATAAGACACTTCTTGGGCTAGAGAGGTAGCATTACTGCCAAACCTGATGACCTGAGTTCGAACCCCAGATTCCGCATGAGTGGAAGAAGAAAACCGACTCCTGAGAGTTGTCCTCCGACTTCCACATGTGCGCCATGGCAAGCATGCATGCACACACAAACACGTAAGTGAATTTAAGCCGAAAAGAAGTTCTCAGTGCCCCGCACTTGCTGGAGATCCCCCAACTCTTTGTAAGAGAGTCTAGCTCTGAGGAAAGCACTGGGTCCGTCGTGCACTGAGATTGTTTTTCCCTCCTCACATTTTCCCTCACATTCCTTCCTCAGGTAATAGAAGCTGTTAATGGCACAACCATCAGCTGCCACCACAACGAGTCAGTAGTTCTGACGCCCACCATGGACTCTCGGCTCTACATGCTCACCTTTCTGCCTGTTTTGGGGCTTCTGGTCTTCATCCGGAACCTCCGTGTCCTCACCATCTTCTCCCTGCTGGCCAACATCAGCATGCTAGTCAGCCTGATCATCATTGCCCAGTACATCATCCAGGTTGGTACACACTGCCCTCTGACTCCCCAGGAGACAGGGCCCTTGTATCCACCGTAGACATCAGGGGTCAAGTCCGAAGATGGGTATGTTCCTTTCCCTTCAGCCCAGGACCCATCTTGATGTAACGTTCCCTCTTTGTACCATCTCATCATTTTAGCTATCTCATTCCTACTGTGTCTCCAAATTACCCTTTTTAATACCAAACTCAGCTTTTAGAAGAGCTATGCTTGCAGGGTTGGCAAGACACTCCATTAGTAAGCCACCTGCCACACCAGCATGAGGACCTGCCTTTAGATCCCTGGCACCCGTGTAAATGCCAGGGTGCTATGGCACATGCTTGTGATTCCGGCACTGGCATGGAGGGGGATTGGAGTGAGCAGAGCGGGCACAGGAGGATCCCTGGAACCTGGCTGAGAAGCTAGTCTAGCCAACATGATGGGTTCCAGGTTTAGTGAAAGACCCTGTCTCAAAAAATAAAGTGGAGAGGGACCAATGAAGGCACTTGACATTGACCTCTGGCCTCCGTATGCAGCGACACATGTGCATCACTCCTGTACATACACGCGCACGTACACTAATGGGTGCCACCGCCCCCACACCTATGCTTGCTTTGCGAGGATATAATATTTGTTGGTGAGCTGCAGCCTATGGGAGATGGAGGTAGGAAGGTCAGAAGCTAGGGGTCTCCCTTGGCTACAGAGAGAGCTGGAGGCCAGCCTGAGTGAGATACATCAGACCCTGTCTCAAAAACAAGAACTCTACAAAACTGAATTTCCTAGAGAGATATCTACTTCTGCTTTCTGTTGGGGCTATTCCAGAAGTCCTCGGTTATAGAAATGATTCCGCATTTGTTTTAACATTCTGGGCCGTGAGATGAGTAGAGCATTCACTACACCCGTTCTCTTCTTTCCCGTTAATTTATAGCTCAGAGAGAGTAAAACGAGGCTTCTACATTTAACTATAACTATATTACAGTAATTTCTAACACTCGTGCTCACTATCCACTCATAGATGTTTTTGGGTGGCACTAATCCGTGATGTATGCAATACTCTTTTAGAGACTTCTGGTAAACCTGCTCCCTTCATGAGCAACAAATCTTTGGTGCTTTGACAATGCCTGCATGCTCCTGCCTCTGGCTCTCTGGTACCATGCAATATTAAAGTCGTTATTTTTTTTTTTTTTACCTCATTCTAAAGGCTTGCGGAACTTCTTTACCTCAGGCTTGCTGAACTTCTTGGCATTCAATTTTCTCAAACCCAGCTCTCCTCTCAGAGTCCCTCTTGCTTAGAGGAGCTCAAGCGTGCCCACAGAGTGACAATCTCATTGTATTTCTCTCTCCTGTAGGGAATTCCAGACCCCAGCCAGTTGCCACTGGTAGCAAGTTGGAAGACTTACCCTCTCTTCTTTGGAACAGCCATTTTTTCATTTGAAAGCATTGGCGTGGTAAGGTTTGAACAAAAGTGGCCTCTTCCTGACCTATGAATCAATGTATGGGAAGGAGCTATGAGCTCGGGCTTTCTGTGTGCTCTCAGCCAATCAGTTAGGTCTGTGGAAATCACACATGGGATAAAGTAACCTCTAGTCTCACTTGGATCAGTTTTCACCAGGAAATGGAAAGTAAGGTACAACAGAGGCAATCAGGAGATTATTTCTATCTCAATAACTCTACTCAGTGTTTAGTTCCCAGCAATATGAGTCTCCTAATCTTTTTAAAATCAAGACTAGTGATTGTACATAATTTAAATGAAAAGGCTTCATAAGAGCAGTAAGTGCTGGGGCTGGAGAGATGGCTCAGTGGTTAAGAGCACTGGCTGCTTTTCCAGAGGACCTGGGTTCAATTCCCAGCACTCATATGGCAGTTTATCACTGTCAATAACTCCAGTTCCAGGGAATCTGGCACCTTCATGCAGACATGCATGTAAGCTAAAATGCACATAAAAATAAGTAAGTCTTTTTTAAAAATAAAAAATAAAAAAGCTATAGGTGCTTTATACTGAAAAGAGCCATGTATTTACAATGGGTTATGGGGATGTGGCTCAGTCTGAGGAGTGCTCACCTCACATGTACAAAGACCTGAGTTCCATCCCCAGCACCACATAAACTGGACATGCTGGTACAGGCTTGTAATTGGAGCCCTCAGGAGGGAGAAGTGGGAGGATCAGGGCTTCAAGATCATCCTCAGCTCCTTAGCAAAGTCACAGCCAGATTGAGCTACTTGAGACCCTGCTTCAAAAGGTGGGGGGACAATTTCTTTCCTCCACTATTGAAGTGGTGGAGGCTGCATAACAATATTGAGATAAGTAGCTTCTTCTTAGCCTGAAGCAGTCACTCTAATCCCTCCTGCTGCCTGCATCCCTAGCTCAGTGCTTGTGGTGCAGAACAGCCATTAAGGGGTCAGTTCCACCTCTTATCAGTTCACCCACTGAAATACAACTGAATTGTCTCTAGTCTTTAACAGCTATGAGTAATGCTACTCTGAATATACAGATCTTTGTGTGGATTTAACTTTTATTTCTCTAGGAATAGGCTTCTGGGTCTCATATTTATAGATGTTTATAAGAAACTGCCCAACAGTTTCAGAATGACAGTAATTTTTCCCCATGTTTGTTTGTCATTGCTCTGAGTGCTGGGGACTGAAACCAGAACCCAGCCAGTTAGGCAAGCATTCTACCACTGAACTGCACCCCGGCCCTGACTGTGGTACCTTTCACTTTGAACATGTGAGCATTCCAGCCCTCCTGCATCTGCGCTAGCGCTTCTCTGGATTGTCAGTTCAGAGTGTGTGGAGGAGGGTGCTGGGAATTGAACCCAGGACCTCATGCATGCTAAGCATGTACTCCAGCATTGAGCTATGCCCCCAGCCCCAGTGTATTATTTCAACTATTCTGATAGGTATATAATGGTATTTGATTATGGTTTAATTTGCATTTTACTGACAACTAATGATAATTGGATATGTTATCATTTATACATTTCATACATCTTTGCCTTTTATATTTATTTTTAGTAGTGTGAGTGTGAGAGTGAAGGGTGCATGTGAAGGTCAGGAGTTAGTTCTTGATGCTCTCTCCTTTTTGGTAGTCTATCTTACTGTTTTGGCTGCTCTTAGGCCTTCAGGCTAGTGGGCCTATGAGCTTTCTGTCAATTCTCCTGGCTCTGCCTCCCATCTTACCTTAGGAATGCCGGGAGTACAGATGTGTGCCACCACATCCAGCTTTCTGTGGGCACAGAGAATTGAATTCAGGTCATCAGGCTCTCCCGGCAGGTGGGTTACACAGTGAGCCATCTCATCGGCCCTCCTTTATGCTGTTTAGTTGGCATTTGTATGTCTCCTTTAGTGAAGTATGTATTAAAATCTTGTTTTGTTTTGTTTTTTTGAGATTGGATGTTGTGGAAGTTTATTTTTAGTTGTTTTTAAAATAATTGTTATTGTGCACTGTTGGAAAAAGGGATTCAGGTCTTGGCATTTTGTATTATCTTCAGGTGTTGGATTTATGTTGGGGATGTTGATTGGTAATGATCTGCATATGTTATCAGTAGAACACCTGAGGAGTTCTGAATCAATAAAAACACCTGAACTCAGAAGTTCAGGGTTCCACCGTTGAGTGTGCCACTTGCTGTGGTTCCCTCTGCTGAGGTCTGGCAGGGTTTTCATTTATAAATATACTTCCTTGTCTCTCTTGGTAAGCCACCACAGCAAGTATATTGCTACAAATGGTGCCTGCAATGTGGGGCAGGACATCACTCCAGCTAATCCAACGTGGAGATAAGGAAGAAGAGAAGAAAACTGGAGACCTCACAGAGTCTGGTAAAGTACTCTCAGGGCAGCTTCTAGAGGACAGAGATTTTATATATATGAAAAAATAATGAGTAGAAGTCTCCTGATGAAAGAGGAGAGAAAGGAAATAAGCCTCTATGAAGAGAAAAGACTGTGAAATTGATAATTAAATGAAGGGGAAAGCTCCGAGGTGAGAGCCACAGAATGGGGGCCCTTAGAGATGAAGAATTCAGCTGGGAGCAGGAAAAAGCAAGATTCTTACTGCTTTTCCTGATTACAGAACCAACACTCCCTCCCACCACCTGTGGTAGCGTACTATTTCACAAACTGAGTTTTCTGATAGTTATATTGGATGTGTTTGAAGCTCAAGATGTTGGGTTTGAGGTCTATGAATAAGGGTGCATGTTTCCCCATAGCAGTGGTGAAAAAGAATGCCAGACTGCCAGAATGTTTCAACCAGAGATTCTTCCCACTGTTAATGGAAGGTGCAGCTTGGAGCCAAAAAGCCACTTAGTTAAGCTAAGCAGTTTTCTTTCTTTTCTGCAAACCTGGCCAAGAGAAAGGCAAACAGTTCAGATACTGGTGATGGTGATGAGAACTCCATCCCATGAGGGAACCTGTCCTGCAGACAAGGTGACCAGTTATTTTTCCAGCAAACCAGACTCTATCTTAAATCTGGAAAGTGTTTCCTCAGGGTCAGCACGCAAAAGCTGTCTTGCAGAACTGGCTGAGGTTGTATCTTGTGCTGGTAACCAAACTTGGTAGTCTAAGAGTCACGCAGGAGGTGCTGGTTTTGAAGGCATGAAGAGACATGGAGAGCTCCTGAGGCTTGGCACTATGAGCAGCCAGGAGAGGCCATTGGTAAAAGTGCAGCCTCAGGGGCAGTTAAAGACCCAGATTTAAGGGGTCATATAAAGAAGTTAGGCTTGGTACCATGAAGAGAGCCCAGGAGAAGCTTTTGGTGAAAGTGCAGCCCAGTTGCAGCAAGAGGCCCTAGTTTTCTGAAGATGCCAGTACCATGGGACAACCATCAAGAACAGCAGCAGCAGTGGAGTGAAGCCAGCCAGAGCCTGGAGGATAAACTGTGTGTGCTGCAGAGGTCACAGCCCAAGAAGTGATCCAAGCCCTTTGGAGGAGCGCAGATGATTGTGAGTGAATTCTAGATAATTGGACATTGATAATGTTTTTTTTCTGCTATCCAAAGACATTGTGAAAAGGGGAATTGTTATGGAAGTTTATTTTTAGTTGTTTTTAAAATAATTGTTTTTATGCACTGTTAGAAAAAGGGATTCAGGTCTTAGCATTTTGTATTGTCTGCAGGTGTAGGATTTATGTGGGAGATGTTATTGGTAATGATCTGCCTGTGCTATCAGTAGAACACCTAAGGAGTTCTGAATCAATAAAAATACCTGAGTTCAGATGCTCAGGGTTCCACTGTTAAATATGCCACTTGCTGTGATGGTGGTTCCCTCTGCTGAGATCTGGCAGGGTTTTCATCTACAAATGTGCTTCCTTGTCTCTCTTGGTGAGCCACAACAGCAAGTATATTGCTATAGTAGGATCTTGATAGGTTCCCTGACTGCTCTTGTACTTATGGCAATCCCCTTGCCTCTGCCTTCCCAAGCTGAGTGTGTGCCACCATGCCCAGCCTGCACACATTCTCATATGTACTTCTTTAGCTGAGTTTGCCAGCATCAGTACTAGCAGTTCTCAACCTGTGGGTCTCAACCCCTTTGGGAGTTGAATGACCCTTTCACAGGGATCACCTAAGACCATCTGCAATCAGATATTTATATTATGATTAATAACAGTAGCAAAATTACAGTTATGAAGTAGCAATGAAAATAAATTTATAGTTGGGGTCACCATAACTATATTAAAGGGTCACAGCATTAAGAAAGTTGAAAACCACTGTCCTGGCCAGTCTCCTTTTAATTATCCTCTAGCCGAAAAGCCTGACTTTTATCTGCCTATGCTTCTAAGTATTTCTTGTAAATTCCATGTGTTTCTCAATGGCTTAAACACTGAGAGAAGAGAGGAATGAAATAAGTATTAGCTATTCTCCCCAGGCCCAGGTTGGTAGGTATGCAGCCTGCACAGCTTCACAGGGCCAGTCTTCAAAAGTATCCCATCCTCCATGCTCTGCCCACACCATCTTGGAACTCTTGGGTTTTGTCCAAGGGCACTACATCCTGATTTTCTACAAGGAGCCATAAGTTGTAAAGTCAATCCTGAACCCTCCCCCTCACTCTTGAGATCCCCCCAGGCCCACTTTCCCGGTTGCTCTCAACTACTTCAGATATCTGCATAATCGCTGTATGACTAGTACACGGGAATGTGTCTCCGTGGCTGGGACTTGTCTTTGGGGATGTGGCTTGTCAGAAATGGAGACACGGGAAAGCAGGGTCATACTCTCTGTCCTATGAAGGTCCCTCTTCACCTCCCCCTGATAAATAGAAAAGGCTGTTCTATGGGGTGGTTTCCATCCAACCCCTGAGTCATTTCAGAATTTGGGTCTCATTTGAACTTAAACTCGTAGAGATAGGAAGAAAAACATCCTGAAACTCAACATTACAATGGTTATCCTCATGCAAAAAATGGAAACTTCACCTTGCACAAAAGTCAACCCAAGGCCCAGCATGGTAAAGCTGCTTGCTTCCAAGCCTGATGACCCAAGTTCAATCCCTGGGATTCACATTACAGGAGAGAAAACTGACTCCCACCAGTTTGTCCTCTGGTCTCTGCACACACAATAGATAAATAAATAAATGTAATTTTAAGAATCATTTTTAAAAAATCAACTCAAACTGGAAAACTCAAAACTCAAATTTCTAGAAGACATTGTATGTGTGGAGGGGTGGGGTGGGGTGGGGGGAGTCAAATACAGTGGTGGATCCAGGAAATGATTTTCTGGATAGGTCTCCAAAGGCATGGAGAACAAAAGTAAATGACAAACTGGGCTACCTATAACTAAAGAGCATCTGCACAGGAAGGAAAGCATGGAGGAGAGACAGCCTTCAGAACCGGAAGCAGACACTCACCCAACAGAGGACAGAAACCCAGGATGTCTAAGGAATCCAGCAAACAACAGCAAAGTAACCACAAGACGAGTGAATGATCCAAGTGGAGACTTCTCCTTCAAGAAGAACTACAAATGGCCAACGAAGGCGTGAAAATATGCACCTTCTCATTATCCAATGGGAAAACACAAATCTGAGCCACAGTGAGGTGTCTCCTCACCCCTGCTCAAATGGCTATTGTCATAAATCAGGAGTGTACAGATGGCTTCGAAGTTAAGAGCACTGGCTGCTCTTCTAGAGAACCTAGATCAGGGTCCCAGCACCCGTTAGGCGGCTCATAGCCACTTGTAACTCCAGCTCCAGGGGATCCAGCGACCTCCTGTGGCCTCCATAATCACTGTAAGATGTGTCAGAATTTCCTTCTTTTAAAAATAGATTCATTTTTATTCTATGTGTATGAGTGTTTTGTCTGCATGCACATATGTACACCGCATGTGTGTCTGGTGCCTGCAGAGACCAGAAGAGCTGGAGTTACAGGCGACTGTGAGCTGCCTGATGTGGGTGCTGGGAACTGAATCTGAGTCCTCTACATGAGCAACCAGTGCTCTTAACTGCTGAGCCATTCCTCCAGCCCCAGAATTCCCTTCCTTTTAAGGCTGGATAGTATTCCATTGCACTCATGTACCACATTATGTTTACCGCTTTTTTTTTTTCTGGTGATGGACATTTGCCTGCCTTCTACCTTTTGATTATGAACAATAATGACACAAGTAAGAGTGTAGAGCATCTTTTCAGGTCTCTTCTTTTGGGTTCATGCCAGAGGCAGCAAGGCTTTCACTTCTTTGTGCTCCTGGTTGTTACTGTTACTGCTGTTGCTGGAGTTACCGCATCCTTACAGTGTGATGTTCCCGCAGGTCCTGCCTCTGGAAAACAAGATGAAGGATGCCCGACGCTTCCCAGCCATTCTGTCTTTGGGGATGTCCCTCATCACCACCCTGTACATTGCCATCGGGGCCCTGGGCTACCTTCGGTTTGGAGATGACATCAAAGCTAGCATCACTCTTAACCTGCCCAACTGCTGGTACCTTGGTGGCTCTTGGGTGGTAGGGTTGGAGACGTGCAGAAATGTGTAGCTCTCTTCTTCTCCCTGTCAGAGCAGTGTCTAAAGACACTCCCGCTGATCAAGGTGGAGCCACCATTGGAACCTTGGGCTATAGAGGTCGAGTAGGCAATCGCCTCCAGGCTGAGTCAGGTCTTGGTATCTTAGTGAGAAGCGGACATCACTAAGAGGAAAGGACAGAAGTGAGAGTCCTGAGTCACCTCAGAGGAGGAAATGAGTGTGCTGGAGAGGACAAGAAGCATCTGGGGGTTGGAACCTTCTAGTCCCCCTTCCAGGGCCCATAACTATCTCTGCTGCCCCTGGGACTTGCCAAGTCAGGGGAGCCATGGTTGAAACAGGGCTAGGAGATGGTTCAGCGGGTAAGGGAATTAGACATAGGAGCATGTGTCCCTTGAGTCCAATCCCAATGCCCAGCATGTAGCATGTGCCTGTAATCCCAGCACCGGGAAAGTAGAGACAGAAGAACCCTGAGATTCACTGCCCAGACAGTCAGGCTGAAGTGAACTCCAGGTTCAGTGAGAGACTCTGTCGCAAAAAATAAAGTACAGAGCAACTGAGGAAGACACCTGGCATCAACCTCTAGAATCTACAAGCATGTGGTACACATGTGAACGTGGACACACACACACACATACACATATGAACAAGTACACACACATTCAAACGTACACACACAAGCTCACACACATACATACAAACATGTATACATGCACATGGACATATATCCACACACACATACAAACATGAACACACACACACACACACGAGTTCAGCTCACCTGAGGCCTCCCCCTTCCCCCCTTCCCTTAATCTCAAGCCTGCTCATGACCCTGCTTCTCCTCTCATCCCTCCACACAACCCAACTGATAATGTCTTTTCCTCTCAATTATTAGGGACCTAGCAGCCCTCCAAACTAATCAGAGCACTTGTTGGAGGCTTCTGATATACGGCATACTTGGGGGGCTTAGACAATTCCTTTAGTCACAAAGGACTTTAGACTCAGGTTTTAGGACCTTGGCTACTTACTGGTTGAGTCTTCTGGAAGAAGCACCTGGCCTTAGCCAGGCTGGACTTCAGCAGCACCAGAGTGGTCTGTGAAGGCACCACATGTGCACATGCTCAGGACTGCCTGTCTGTCATCTGCATATCCCTTCCCTCTCCTGCCATCAGACCCTTGATTCTTCTCTGTTCCTACCACACGTTGATGAGACTCCTCTGCACTCAGAGAAGACCTCACACCATCATTTTCAGACAAGGAATCAGAGACCCAAAGGGTTGTCCCCAAGTCACAGGCTGCTGTCCCTGGGAGGTCATGTGTGGGAGTACTGGGCCATGGAGAACATGGCTGTGTGTCTTGCAGGCTGTACCAGTCAGTCAAGCTCCTGTATGTTGTCGGCATCCTGTGCACCTATGCCCTGCAGTTCTATGTCCCTGCAGAACTCATCATCCCCCTCGCTGTCTCCCAGGTGCCAAAGCGCTGGGCACTGCCTGTGGACCTGTCCATCCGCCTTGCCATGGTCTGCCTCACATGTGAGTAGATGAACTGTCTGACCATTTTCTGAGAAGTGTGTGTGTTCATTCAGATGTGTACATCCATGTGGAGGCTAGAGGACAACTTAAGTGACATTCTTCAAGTACCACCACCATTTTTAAAAATTTATTTATGTATGTATGAGTACTCTATCTGCATGTACATCTGTATTCAAGAAGAGGGCATCAGACCCCATTATAGATGGCTGTGAACCCCATGTGGATTCTGGGAATTGAACTCAGGATCTCTGGAAGAGCAGTCAGTGCTCCTAACCACTGAACCATTTCTCCACCCCATTTTGTTTTGTTGTTTTTTAAAGACAATTTTTCTGTGTAACAACCCTAGCTGTCCTAGAACTCACTCTGTAGATCATGCTGGCATCGAACTCATAGTGATACACCTGCTTCAGCCTCCCAAGTGCTGGGATCCACCACCATCACTGGTAGGGGAAGAAGGATCAGATGTTCAAAGTCACCCTTGGCGACAGAGCAAGTTTGAAGCCAGCAAGAGTTACATGAGATATTGTCTCATAGTAGTAGTAGTAGTAATAGTAGTAGAAGCAATGATGGTGATGGTGATGATGATGATGGTGATGATGGTGATGATGATGATGGTGATGATGATGATGGTGATGGTGGTGATGGTGGTGATGGTGGTGATGGTGGTGATGGTGATGATGATGATGGTGATGATGGTGATGGTGATGATGGGCCAGTGAGATGGCTCAGTTGGTAAGGCAGATTCTGACAAGCCTGACAACCTGAGTTCAATCCCCAGAACCCACAGAGTAGAAGGAGAGCACCAACTCCTAAAGGTTGCCCTCAGACTTCTACATGTAGTAAGATACACACTCCACCACATACGCTCTATAAATAAATGTATTTAATTTTTTAAAAAATAATGATAATGGGGGCTAGAGAGATGGTTCAGTGGTTAAGAGCACTGGCTGCTCTTCCAGAGGACCCAGGTTCAATTCCCAGCATCCACATGGCAGCTTACAGCTGTCTGAAACTCCTGTTTCAGGGGATCCAACACCCTCACACAGACATATATGCAGGCAAAACACCAATGTACATAAAATAATAAATAGAATATAAAAATGCAATTCAAAAAATAATTAAGATAATGAAAAATAATTAGAATTTGAACCCAAGTCATCAAAGTCCAGAGCCAGCACCTTTCACCTCCAAGGCTGACAGTTAAGGTGGGGGACCAGGAGAATGCTCAGGCAGCAGGTGCTGTTTGTCCCTCGTGATTTTCTATAAATTTAACTTTTAAAACAAGCCCCATACTTGGGTTTGTGCGGGTAACCCTAATTAAAGCCAATGAGTCATTTTTAAAAAGCCATGAAAGTAGGAAGGGAATTTGTCAAGAAGAAGAGGTCCAAGACAAGTAGGAGGGGTAAATATAATCAACAGACAGTATATATGCCCACGAGAAATTGTCAAAGGATAAAAGACAAAAATATGCACGATGGGAGAGCAGTTAGAACACGCATACCCATATGAGATCATAATAAGAGAAGATCCTCTGAAGCTATTGACATGAGTGAAGCTGGCTCAGCCAAGAAGGCAAGGAGACATAATCATAGCTGCATACCCTGCCTGACCTGAACAGAGGGAACCACCGTCCTGGCCAGTGCCATACTTGATAGTGAAATCCCAAGGTGACACAGAACTCCTCAGGCGTTCTACTGACAGAATGGGCAGATCATGAGCAATCAAACAACCCCCACATAAATCCAAATTGTCTGCCTGCAGACAATACAAAACACCAAGACCTAGACAGCCCCTCACCCAACAATGCATAAAGCAATTATTTTAGACATAACTAAAAATAAGCTTCCACAACTCATCTGAACAGTGGTTGAGTAAAGAGCATGATCTAAATCTGTTTTGCTGACTAAATACGGCGTTCTGGAAACACAGTTTCCCCCTCTGCAAGGCCAGCCCAGGCAGAAGGCTAGCCATTGTCACTGGAATCAAGGAACCATCTGAAACTGCCCTACCTTCTATTTCCTGTGGGTTTGGGGAGTGGTGGATACTGGGGACCTGGGATCTAGTGCTCACAGGGCCACCTGCTTCCTTTATTACCTGGGTATAGAGCCATCACTTCGACTCTCCCAGATGCAGCTCACAAATGAATGTTGTGTTTTCCTTGATAACCTCTCCATCTTCAGAACTCCAAACACTGAACCTAAAGAGATAGAGAAAAATCCCCTTCCGCAACAACCCAACAATATGAACATATGGTGTACCAGGAAGCCCACAAGAGAGGACCTCTCAGACACAGATTATAGTCAATTGAAAGTCTTTTTACCAGCCAGCTGAGACTACACTCAGGTATTCAGGGACTCAAGTACCGTCCAGAACACTTAGAGAAAGAGGCTTTTAAAGGCAAAATCCACATCCTGATGTCTTGCTCTGCAGCTACAGACAGAGTTTTTTATCCAAGCAAGCAGTTTGACTGAAGTTAAGGTAAATTAGCTGGGACATCTTGACCACAGATTCCCAGAATAGAGTTGGGTAATTTCCCATAGGACTCTCCACTAAGGAGGTCAAATTCTAGTTGACCTCAGCAAGAATACAAGATGGAGGAGCCTCTGCACTGTCCTGCTCTGTCACCCTAGATCTGAAGAACAGGAATGAGATACGTCAACCGCTAGTGTGTTGTCTGTGAGATATGAACAGGTGTGCTGGGACCACTCCACTTTTCCTTTCTTTTTAATTGTTTTACATTTGTGTATTTATCTACTTGTTCATATATGTGTGCCGACACATGCATACAGTCAGGGGACAGCTTACAGGTATCAGTTTTCTTCTTTTATGACGTGTGTCTGGAGATTGAAATCAGATCATCAGACTTAGCAGCCAGTGCTCTTACCCACTGAGAGCCACCTCCCATGTTGTTATTGTTGTTGTTGTTTTGAGTTTTTTGTTTGTTTATGCTGCTGCTGGTGTTGTTTTTATGAGGTTTCAGTATGTATCCCTGACTAGCCTAGAATTTACTGTGTAGACCATGCTAGTCTGGAAATTCACAGACTCACCTGCCTCTGCCTCCCAAGTGCTGGGGCTAAAGGCGTGCACCACCACACCCCACCCTTTTTGTCCTTTCTTTCGTTCTTATACAGTCTCATATAGCACAGGTTGACTTCAAACTAAACTATGTAGCCAAAGAAAACCTTGAGCTCCTGAAACTCCAGCCTGAAACTTCACCTCCAAGACACTGGGGTTACAGGCATGTGTCACCATGCCCAGTTTGTGTGTGCTGGGGTGGAACCCAGGGCGTCATGCATGCGTGCATTCTGGCAACTGAACTACATCCCCAGTACTCAACTTTTATTAACAAAGCTGAATTTCTGAGGGAAGTTTGGTTTCTTTTGAGGGTGATTTTAATAACAACCTTTCACGGTATGACTAAGCCTTGGATTCTCCATCCGTCCCCCTTCATCTCCCATAGGCATGCTGGCCATTCTCATCCCTCGCCTGGACCTGGTCCTCTCCCTGGTGGGCTCCGTGAGCAGCAGCGCCCTGGCCCTCATCATCCCGCCCCTGCTGGAGGTGGCCACCTACTACTCAGAGGGCATGAGCCCCCTCACCATCATCAAAGACGCCTTCATCAGCATCTTGGGCTTCGTGGGCTTTGTGGTGGGGACCTACCAGGCCCTGGATGAGCTGATCGAGTCAGGGAACTCGCTCCCACTACCCAACTCCACTGTGTTTATTCAGTGACTCGCCTCACCCACAGTGACTTGCGTTGTCTTTATATTGTTTCATTTTGTCTTTTCTCCAAGACATGAAAGAGCAGAACTCACCAGATATAAGGTGTCGATGGTCATCTTAAAAAGAAAATATTGTTGGTCATGCTCTAGTTTTCCACACCGTGGAGAGCTCTCCTATGGAAGCTTTTGTATTCCACCTAACTTCTTTCCTATCTGCTAATTTCATAGCTTGAGTGGAGCTATTCAAAAATTAGACATTAGGGGGCAGCAAGCTCCAGCCTTTGGAGAAGGAAGTCAGCCGGCTCATGGTTTGGTAAATAGGTAATCCCCATTTCCTGACCATGATTGGGAACAGACATGATGTTCACCTCAGCATCAATATGGGGAGGCGGGATGAGTTGAATTACAATGCTCAGGTTAAAAGACATCATCTGTGTTACAGATAAGGATATTGACTTTCTAAACCACTAAAGTTTTAGCGCAACTCAGAAATCTAGCAGTGAGAAAGAAAAAAGCAGGGTCAAATCAATGAGCCAGCAGTAGGCGGCAGCAGAAACAGACATCGTTTGAGGAGGTTTATACTTCCAAATTTTTGCAATGAACATCCTCAATTACATACTGGACACCAAGCATAATTCACGGTTCTTATAAAATAGTCTGGCTAAAAGTGTCATAAATACCCAGTGCCAATGTAATGCAGCTTCATCTACCAATTGGTAGAGTCTAGATGTCACCCTTGAGTCTTGACCTTGTAACTTGCTTTGGCCCAACAGTAAATATGATAAAGTGAAGATTTGGTGATGGCTTCTACTCTGAGACTGTCATCTCTTCCTACTCTGTGGAGCTGATTTTTTAAAATTTGTGTGTGTGTGTGTGTGTGTGTGTGTGTGTGTGTGTGTGTGTGTATGTTTTTGGGGGGTGCGTGTACTCCAGTGTGATGCCTGTGGGACCCAGAGAAGAATGTTAGCTCCCCTGGAGCTGGAGTTACAGGCAGTTGTAAAACACCCAAGCCCTCTGGAAGAGCAACAAGCACTCTTAACCACTGAGCAGTCTCTCCAGCTCCTCTTTCTGCTTTAGGGATCTGAGAACACCACGTGGAAAGTTGTGGAGGTTTCTTTAAAAACACAAAATGGTGTTTGGACTATGTTTTATCCCCCTCCCAGGTGTGACGGATGATTGTAAGCTTGATTTGGAATGCTTGTTGCTGGTGACTGTAATTTGGTTGTGTGCAGCTGTTTTGCCATCTAAAGCTTGTCCTTAGGATTGCATGCTGCTTGGGATTCTGGGAACTTTTACTTAGAATATATAAGGGTTAAAATCCTGAGAGCTGGAGAGGGTTGTTGATTTGTCTGTATGTCTGTCTGTTGGTTGGTCGGTCTTTGGTTCGTTGGTTATTGCATAGAAGAACATTGATTAGAGAGAGCAAGTTTGCGGATAGTGAGTGAGCTGATACACTAGTCTGGCTCACTATCAGTTCCTGATCTCCAAGCTTAGAACAGCCTAAAACGGCTGTGAAGATCTCTTCCTTTCTCCCTTTTTCTCGCATCAAGGCTGCCTGCAAGAGCAGTGAAGATTAGTTTCTTTCTATCCTTCCTTTCTCTTTCCCTAAATTGAGGGTAAAAGAGTGTAGCAAACTGTACAAAAAGGAGTGTGTTCCATCATGCCCAGTCTCCTGGGGGATAAGGGACCAAACAAAATAGAAATTATTTATCCTGATTGAACCCCACTCCAAGATCAACTCTCCTGTCTGTTTCCAGACAAATGTGTAAAGCCATTTTGGACAATGTCCAAAGTAAATAGTCACTTATAACCAAGTCATAAGAACTGTGCACATGAGAACCATGGGTGCAGCTCAATGGCAAGGCAGGTGCCTGGGGTGCCCGAGACTCTGGGTCTCATCCCCAGCACCGTGTGTGTGTAAAGGAGACAGGGCCTAGATGATCAAAGTGAGTGGGTGCAGAGAGCCATAGAGTGCGGACTAGTATGTGTGTGTGGTTTTCATTCTGATGGTGTGGGGTTTCCTACAGCAGAAGGTTTGCTAATGAGTGGAGAAAGATTCTCTCTCAGGCATTGTTTCAGTTACTTATCTCGTTGTGACCAAACACCTGACAAAGGCAGCTTAAAGTAGGGACTGTGTGTTTGGCTCACAGTTTAAGGTTAAGGTCTATCTTGACAGAGGAGACATGGTGCTGAGGTAGCCAGTCACGTGACAGCCACGGCAGGAAGCTGAGCCACAAACACGTGCTAGTATCACTTCCTTTCTTCATTCAATCTGGAACCCCAGCCCATTGGAATGGTACCACCCACTTCAATTATCCTAATTTATAAAATCCCTCACAGATGTGCCCAGAGATTTGTCTCCTAGATGGTTCTAGATTCTGCCAAGTTGACAGTCAGCTGTGCACTGGGAAAGAGGGGCAGTGCTCAGCTTAGCAAATGGCACCTGACCAAACCTTCTCCTGTGTGTCTCCATCCTTCAGAATCTTTGTGACATGTGGGGAGTGTGGAGGGGTCAGGGGTGGGGACCGCTGGGGATTTCCCCAATTCCCAAGGCCTGGCCTGCTTGTGTGTGTTACTTCTTCCTCAATGAACTTCCATAAGGTATTTCCACAATTCCCACTCAGACCTAAGAGCTGGGCTGGCTGTCCACATGGAAAACCCATATCCTGCAGAGAACCTGCTGGGAGACGGGGCTCCAAGCCTGGGCAATGGTAAGCGGTCTATCCTTCCAGAGATGGGCATCATTCCCACCCTCAACCCTCTGTTTCATTGAAGTGATCAGCTTAAACCTAAAGGGGGACCTAATGGGGCCCCAGAAACATGGTCTTCCTGCCTCCTTACCCCATCTCAGCTTTAAGCTTAAGACTGACTTCTAACTATTCAAAAAAAAAAAAATGTTCACACCTGTCCTCCATAGACAAGCTCCTACCGTATAAGATAATCAGGTCAATCTTGTTTTATAAGATTTATTTTCTTTCTGTGTGTGCATGAATATGTCCTCGAAGGTCACAAGAGAATATCAGATCTCCTGGAGCTGGAGTTGCAGGTGGTTGTGTACGAACTCAGGTCCTCTGCAAGAGCAGCAAGCACTATCAATCATTGAGCCACCTCTCCAGCCCCTAATCTGATTGTTGAGACCTAACTGGCTGTAACTAAACCTTGGAGTGCATAAAGTAAGAAACAATGACGCAAGGAGCAGTGCAAGCTAGGACTCGTTAGCAATTATCCACAGTGACAGCTCCATTTTCGAGCTGTTAGTATTGTACGTTTATTCAGACATGTACACGTGACTTTACCCCATCTCCACTAAGGAACTCTTCCTCCTCCTCCTCCTTTGTGGAAGGCGTCTTTGCTTCATGGCTGTCCTTGAACACAGGATCTTCCTGCTTCCCTCTTCCAGGGCTTACAGATATGTGCTACCACACCCAACTCAGCTCCTCTCTCTTTGACTTTGGGGTTTGCTATTGAACTAGGGAGTCCAGAAAATCGTATAATCACCTTGAAGACACACCCACAAGTGTGGTATGTTTCCAGAGAGGGTTGACAGAGGGTTGACACCATCTTGGATATGAGCAGCATTGTCCCACGGGCTGGGTTGTAAACTGAATAAAAAGGAAGGAACAAGCTAAGTGTGTGCATCTCTCTCTCTCTCCTTCCTGACTGTGGATGCTATGTGATCAGATGCCTGCCAACATGCTGTCCTCACCACGATGGACTGTGCCTTCAAACTGGAAGCCTCCCTTCCTTGAGTTGCTTTGGTCAGGCGTTTCTTCACAGTACCTGGGGTATTTATGTGTCGCTATTTTCAGATGAGGAACCTGGCTCAGAAATGTTGAGTTGCTGAAAACCAACTCACCGACAAGAGAGTGTGGAACCTCAGGGGTTTGGCATCAGCTCCCTGCTGCTCTGCAAGGCCTGAAAGGTCTTTGAACAGAGTGAAAGTGGAAAGTCAAAGTGAAAGGCAGGAAAAATATTTCTAGACCAGTGTTTCTCAACCTGTGGGTCACGACCCCTTTGCAGTCCTTTGGGGGCCAAAGAACCGTTTCACAGGGGTCGCCTAGAACCATCTGCATATAAGATGTTTACATTACAATTCATAACAGTAGCAAAATTAGTAATGAACTAGTAACAAAATTTTCTGGTTGGGGTCACCACACATGAGGAACTGTATTAAAAGGTCACAGCATTAGGAAGGTTGAGAACCACTGTTCTAGAGAATCACATTGTTTTGTATTTATTGTGTGTATGTGTCTATGTATATATACAAGTTGTTATGGGGGTGTGTGTGTGTGTGTGTGTGTGTGTGTGTGTGTGTGTGTGTAAGTCAGAGGGCAACTTTGAGAATCTGTTTTCTCCTCCCTCCATGTGAATCCCAGGGATTGAACTGGGAGTCGCCAGGCTTGGTGGCAAGTATTTTTCCTCACTAATCCATTTCACTGGCCCTAGGGGGAAAAATGTTTGGAGACAGGGTCTTGCTCTATAACACTGGCTAGCCTGGAACATCTTATGTAGACCAGGCTGGCATCAAACTCACAGATCTGGTTGTCTCTGTCCCCCTACTCGTACCTGTTGAACTGCCACACCTGGAAGTGTCCTGGAGCTTGCACCACACTGTGAACACACACTAAACTGTGTGCTTAGTTACAGAGGCCCACATGGCAGCAATGATACATTTTCTCATACATATATCATTACCACAATCTTTTCCAGAAGCAGAATTGCCACATGATGCTGGTGTCTGTTTGCAGGGTACATGCCAGCAATCAACACCCTAAAGACTGTTAACTCTGAGATGTGCTTTCTACTGCCTTCTTCCTATAACCTGAGTGTGGGATTTGTGACCTGTGGCCCTGTCCCTTTTGTTTTCTTAGGTCTGTTTATTGTCTCCTCCCACACCCTGCTCATGGAACCATAGGAAACACGAATCCTCATTCACCACTGGTCACCTGGTGCTGCCACTTTGGAAAATGGCCTGGTGGTTCCTTGTAGCCGATAGCTACTGTGTGAGCTCAGCAAGGAGACAAGGAGACACTTTCATAGATGTAAACCTGCCAGACCTCAACAGAGACAACTGTCATGCAAGCACCGTACTGGACAGCAGAATCCAGCAGGTCTGATCTCAGGTGTTTTTAATGATACAGAAGCTCCTCCAGTGTTACAAAAACTCTGCCTTTCATCCAAAGGCCTATTTACATAATGAAGGAAACCTATATCTTAGTCTCATCCCACAATCTTTTAACAGCTATGTCATTTTTACAGTGGGGGAACTCAAGGCCTAAGGGGAATGTTCTCTTCTTGTTGCCTGAGATTGTGGAAGAGGGACTACAAGAATTCCTCCACAGCAACTTTGTTTCTCACACAGAGATCCCAGTGACCACAATAGCTCTGCCAGAGAGCATTAAGCAGGTGCAGATCATAAGGAAACACCTTCATCACAGATTTATTTAAAGCCAACACCTGCAGATAATACAAACTGTCAAGGCTTAGGCAGCCCTGCCCCCAACAATGTATAAAACAATTATTTCAAACATAACTAGAAATAAACTTCAGCAGTTCCTCAAAACAGAAGCAACAGAACTACCATGTGACCCAGCCAGGCTATTCTTTTTTTTTTTTCTCAATCTAATATCTGAATTAATTCCTTGAGAATCTCATACATGCATAAAATATATTTTGATCAGATTTCCTCCCTTCCCCCTAAACTTACTTAGGGTTTCTGTTGCTGCAATGAAACACCATGACCAAAAAGCAAGTTTGGGAGTTTGGGAGGAAAGAATTTATGAGGCTTCTACTTCCACATTGTAGTCTATCACCTAAGAAGTCAGGACATGAACTCAAATAAGGCAGGAACCTGGAGGCAGGAGTTGATGCAGAGGTCATGGAGGGGTGCTGCTTATTGATTTGCTCCCCGTGGCTTGTTCAGCCTACTTTCTCATAGAACCCAGGACCACCATTCCAGGAATGGCCCCACCCACAATGGACTGAGCCTCCCACAGCAATCACTAAAGGCTTGCCCACAGCCTGAACATATGGGGGCATTTTCTCAATTGAGGTTCCCTCCTCTCATATGACTTTAGCCTGTGTCTGGTTGGCATACAACTATCCACCACCCCCTCAATCCTCCCAGATCCACCCTCACTCTCCACTTCCTCCCAATCTTGCTTCTTCTTTTTTTAATTACCCACTGAGTCTGATCTGTGCCACCCGTATACTCATGGGTGTGGGGCCATCCACGGAAGCATGCTCATCCTGTTAAGGCCACAGCCTTAAAACTGGCTCTCCCACTTGCAGAAGCCATCAACTGCCAGAAGCTCCTCAGCTGGGGTAAGAGAGAGAGAGAGAGAGAGAGAGAGAGAGAGAGAGAGAGAGACTTCCTTTGCCATGGAGGAGTAAAAGAGGCTCACAGTTGCCTTTTGTGTCAGGATTAAAGGTTGCAGGGGACAAGTGGTTGTCACAGCAAAGGTACAGCTCAAGGGTGAAGTGTGTGACAGCCTGATCAGCATGAGCAGAGCATCCAGACCACCCCCACCAACATGCAGCTTAAACAGTGTACCAGCACTGGAAAGGCAGTTCCAGACTGTGCTGATGCCCCATCCACTTGCCCTTGGCCTCAGCTCCCAGATATTGGGGTGATCCTTGACTACCCCCTTTCTTTCATACCACCTCTGGAATCCATCAGCACATTCTCTAGGCCAGTGTTTCTCAACCTTCCTAATGCTGAGACCCTTTAACACAGTTCGTCATATAGTGGTGACCCCCAACCATAAAATTATTTTTGTTGCTAATTAATAACTTTGCTACTGTTATGAATCACAATGTAAATATCTGATATGCAGATGGTCTTAGGTGGCCCCTGTGAAAAGGTCATTCGACCTCCAAAAGGATCACACAGGCTGAGAACTGCTGCTCTAGGCTTTCACATTTAGAACAGTACTCACCAGCCAAGCGTGGTGGTGCACACCTTTAATCTCAGCACTCAAGACAGATGCAGATGAATTTCTGTGAGTTTGAGACCAACCTGGTATAAAAAGACAGTTCCAGGGCAGGGCTACTAAAGAGACCCTGTCTCAAATGTTACAACAACAATAACAATAATATAGTATCCAGGGTGGTGGGGAGATGACCCGGTTGGCAAAGTGTCTGCTCCACAAGCATGAAGAGCTGAGTTCAGATGGCCAGACCACATTAACACAAAGACCTGGTGGCATGCCTAGAATCCAGCACTGGGGAGGTAGAGACAGGAGGGCCGCTGGAGCTCACTGGGCAGCCAGCTTAGCTGAACTGATGAACTCTGGGTTCAGTAAGTGATGAGAGACCCCGTCTCTAAAAGTAAGGTGGAGATCATCTAAGGAAAACAATCAACATTGGCCTCACTCTCTCCACATGCATGTACACACACACACACACACACACACACACTCCCATGAGTGTGCACCACATGTACACCCAAACCCACACATGCATGAATGTACACTCACAGACACACACACACACACACACACACACACACACACACACGAGATAAATAAATAAAAGAGAACGACAAGATGGCTCAGTAGGTAAAGGCACTTGCTGCCAAGCCTGACAACCTGAGTTTGGACTGCAGGACCCACGTGCTGAAAGGAGAGAACTGACTCCCTCCCACAAGTTGTTCTCTGACCTCGAGCACACCGTGGCATGTCCCCCAAATAAGTAAAATCTTTTAACAAAAAGAACAAAATAGGTGAATAAAAAAAAAATACCTGTTCAGAATTCACCCATTTTGTCTCCCTACCGTCTTGCTTCAAACCACTGCTCACTGTCCCCAGGGAAGGAGCTCCCAGCTGACTTTATTGATTACCGTTTATTGTTGAGACCAAAGTGACTGGCAGACACAATTTACAGTAGAAAAGGTTTATTTTGGCTTGCGGTTCCAGAGCGATTTCATCCATTAGGGTGGGGATTGTGGGTGTGGCCCTGGAACTGTGTAGACTAGGCTAGTCTGGAACTCAGAGACCCACTTACTCTGCCTACTGAGTGTCGGAGTTAACATGTGCTATCATGCCCAGACACAGCCACTTTTTTTTGAGGCAAGAGCTCTTACTGGCCTGGCACTTGTGAATAGACCAGGCTGGCCAGTGAGCCCTAAGAATCCTCCAGTCTCTACCTCCCTAGCACTGGGATTACAAACCTGAAGCCCAGCTTTTCTATATGGGTTCTGGGGATTGAACTCAGGTCCTCATGCTTGCATGGCAAGTGCTTTACCCATTGAACCCTCTCTCCAGCCCACAAAAGGCCTTTTAACAGTGTACTGTTAGCCCCTTCCTAATTGGGTGGCGGTCCACACCGCTCCTGTGCAGAGGATCTGAGGTTGGCATTGGAGCTGGCACAAGCCATTGTTTACCTCCATCTGGAGAAGCTGTACAGGTGATGCTCTGCATCCTGGGCAGAGGCTTATTGCCTGGGCGGCCTCCATTGTGAGGTAGATGTGGTTTGGTCCTTGCCAGAGGCAACAAACCCTGAGCCTGAGTAGGCACCAGGACTTCCAGTCTAATGATACCTTCCTCCCCCCAGTCAGTGTTCACTGGAGACCACAGCATCAAAGGCTGAACTGGGAGAGAGGCTGAAAGTCTGTGTGAGTCCTGACGGGTGTCAAGGCAGTCCTGAGGGGGCTTCATGACAAACTCCTAGGTGCCTCAAGAACCTGGTGAGGCACCTTGACTCCAGCTTCTCCGGACACCACTGTCCTCTGACTCACATACTCTGGGCTTCACCCAGGGCTGGACACACCCAGGAGTCAGGAGCCAGCACCTGAGACCCGCTGTATGGCTTCTCCAGATGAGAGCCCATGGTGGGCTCATTCCAGCCTGCTGTAGCTCAGTGCTGCATCTTTGCTACCTGCCCACCATGGTGAAGACTTCGATGCTCAGAAATGATGGGAACCAACAGCAGAATTTGTTCAGTGAGTCTAAGGCCTTCTCAAAAAGCAGCAACAGCAGCAGCAGCAGCAGCATCATCACCCCAGAGAAGGACCCTCACAAGGAAGCTGATACACTATTGTGAGTGGTCCCATCACCCTTCCAGGGCAAGTGCAACCGTACCTCAGCTCCCAAGACCCTCCCTTGTTCCCTGGTGACACAGCAGAGCTCCAGAACCTTAGAGTGTTACCTCTAGCTGTGGGAAGTGTCTGGGGAATACCATGTCTCCCAGTTCTTACAAAGAACCCAGATAAAGCAGCTGCCCCCAACCTGAACTGCCTGACACAGAGAGCAAGCACATCCCTGACACCAGAAGGCTGCCTTCCCCTGCCCTGTCTCTATCCCAGTCCATCTCCAACAGACATAGTTCTTCCTGTAAACAGAGGAACACCCAATTACCCCATGTTCTGTTTTTACTGCTCTAAACTCAGACACACAGAAGATTTTCTCTAGATAGAGTCTCACTCTGTATCCCAGACTGGCCTCAAATTTGCAGTTCTCCTGCTCCAGCCTTCTAAGTGCTGGGATTACAGGCATGCCTCAACCCTGACAAGCAATGGTGATCTTTTATATCTAATCCTAAAATGCCATTTATGTCAAAGCTACAACTATTTATTTGATGTGTCTTTGAAAGTATGCACACAAGCTAGAGATATAGTTCAGGGCTATAGCCCTTGCCCAGTATGCACAAGGACCTGGGTTCCAGAGATGGGGTGAGGGGGGGCAGAGAAACATGGAGAAAGAAAAGTTAAAAGTACACACACACACACACACACACACACACACACACACACACACACCAGGCAGCAACCATAATTTCTGAGGAAAGGATATGGGAGGCTGAGAGACAGAACAGTTTTTATTCACAGGTTCTTTGATCTTTTAACTTCTGAATCTCTTGTGGTATGTGTTACCATCTAGTTTCTTTCACGCATGTAACACCAAGAAACACAGAGTACCCACCATTCTCAAGGAAACTCATTCAGGACCCTGTAAATACTGCAGGCCCTGTGTAAAACTCTTGGAATGGCTACCCAGTGTGTGCCTAATTGTCACTGATAGGTCATAAGTATTTATTTTACAATAGTAATGTTTTGTTTTTCAAGGGAAAAAAAATAGCTTACTTTTCTAAACATCTCAGTGTAGCCTCCAGCCTATGTGTGCTGCCCAATGCCCTGTAACCCAAGGCATAGTGCTGTTACCCAAGATGCAGTGGTTTCCCATAATGCTTCATCTTTCCCCAGAAGGTCAGGTACAAGTGAGGTCAGTGCTATCTGTGGTAGCACAGAAGGGAGAGGGGAAAGGAGGAGAGTCTATAAGACAGCTTACTTTTGAAGAGCTGACAGAGGGAAAACTTTAAATGGGAAGAGGCTTTGATATATTCCCCAATAATTACTGTTGCCAAGAAATAACTGCATAGAAAGATGTGTCTTGTTCTGAATTAACTGAGATGCTGGAAGTGATGTAGGCCAGAGCACCGTCTCTGTGGGACTTAGCTTATGCTTCTGCATCCTCTCCACCTCCTCCGAGGAGTCCCATGGCAGCAGCAGGGCCTTGGCCTGATGCTTGACAATCTTCGTTGGCCTCCTCCAGGCACCCCATCGTTCCAGTTGAAAGAGTGCCACTGCCAGTTTAAAACAGCCCCTGCTTGCTCCTCTAAGGAAGACCACTGATAGCTCTTGACCCTGTTCCCATGGCCCTGTCACACCCATTCTTCCCTGTCTGGCCAGCAGCTGCCCACACAGGTATGAAGGGCACTTGGAACCTTGGTGCCTAGAACTCTCTGAGCACATGGTACTCAGTACTCATAGTACCATGCACAGTTGCAATAGCTACTAAGCTTTGCATTTTCCCCACATCCAGTGCATAGCATGAATCTATATTATGTGTCCATTTGTGGAGATCTGTATATATGTGTTCAAATGAATATTAGTTGAGTCGACATATGAAGGGCTGAATAGAATCAGTAAATACTTTTATGTATTCTACAAATTTATTATACATTTTCTAGTAAGTTAATGACCTAGTAAGTAGACATGGTGGCACACTGTGATTCCAGCTCTCAGAGGTGGGAGCAGGAAAGTCATGAGTTCAAGGTCATCCTGGGCTACATAGCAAATTTGAGAGAGCATCTGGGTTATGTAAGACTGTCTCAAAAGACAAAAATCTTCAAAATTTTAGATTATAACAAAACAACTAGCCAATAAATATTCTGTAAATTGAAACAGTGGTTACTAATTCCTTCACTGTCCTTCTAAATGTTGGAAGTGTAGTGGGCCTCAGTAGTTATTATTTGGGAGAATAAACCCCAAGGATTCCTCAAATGATGGCAATTTCTGTTTGCTTCACCTTCAGAGCTTCTTGTTTGTTGAGCCTCCTGAACTGGAACCAGCCCTGGATCACATGTCCCAGGACAGTACCCTGGAACAGAGAGTCACACTAGAGACCACACACCTGGCTCTGTCTCCCCCCCACACACACACAATTCCGGGGGAAAGCTGGGGGCCAGCACTACCCACCCTTGCCTTTCCATTCCCTCTCCCCTTCCTTTCCTTCCCTCCCCTCCTCTCTCCTACCCTTGCCCCTCCCGCTCCCCACAACGTCGTCTTCTCTCTCTTTCCCTACCACAGGTTTATGCAAATATTCATCCACCTGTTGAAAAGCAACATTGGCACAGGGTTCCTGGGGCTTCCCCTGGCTGTGAAAAATGCTGGATTGTTGGTAAGCTGCACCATGAGCGAGAAACTAGATTTATCCTATTTGGGGTCGGGAGCAGGGTGGGGAGGGGGATGCATCTCTAGACCTCTGTGATGGATGACTCTATGAGAACTGGGCAATACAGTAGCAGCTGTGCCCATCAATTCTCTGGAATCACCAGGAAGCGCACTGAGTGCTCCTGGGGAGGGCAGCCTTTACTCTGCGTCCCATTGCACATGCAGAATCACCATTCACCACCCTCCTCTCCAGGCCCTAGGGTTTCATGTCACCAATCTTTCCTTTTACACCACACTAGCCTAGACCCTGTGAACTTGTGTGTGGTTCCTGTTTCATACCACATAATGAGGCACCGAGTGGTGCTGTGTCGAGGCCTACCTAGACTCTAGTGTTTTTCAAGTTAACTACGTAGCAAGACTGTCTTATAAGGAAAAACAAGCAAAAACCCCACAAAGGCTGAGGATGCAGCTTAGTGGAAGACTGGTGGCGTGAAGCCTTGGGTTCACTCCTAAGCACCAAAAAATAAAAATAAGAAGAAAACCATCTGATGGTGTGTGAGACAGGAGCTAGACACGGGAATAAAGATGTCCCTACCGATGCCGTGTCCCCTACACCCAGCTGACAATATCGCCTGGATTATACCTCCTCTCAAAAACTGAACTGTGTCCTACGAATGTGTAGGCTGCATCTTAATATGCCTCCCCTAGATCCTTAGGGAGCTTGCAAAAGTCTGACATACTTCCTCTGAATACCTTACTTCGATAAAGTGCCACCTGACTCCCTTCCTCCCTACAGTCCCGCTCTGGAGACCTGCACACAGAAAGCCCCAGTGGTGCCCGTGCGGTTGGCTTGATGCCACATGTAGAATCTCTTTTCAGTCACTTTGTCTTCTACAGGCCTGATGAGTGGCCCCTTGGCTTCCTCCCACCTGACTTCTGATGACTAACAGTTCCGACAGAGGGAGGACCTCCTTTGGAGCCCTCTAGGTTCTAGATAGATGTCTGTGGAAGAGCGTTAAACCTGTGTGGCCTCAGCCTGTGTCTTTGGCTCTTTAGACTGCCCACTTTGCCTCTGAGAGTTGTCAGGTGATGTGGAGACCCTCCATCCCACTCTGACGATGATCCAGCTGAGAAACACTTACTGAGTATTTCCAGGAGTGTGCCTGGCCTCCAAGATTAAAGGCTGTAAACAAGACAAGAAAGGCTCTGCCATGTGAAGGCTGCCTCCTAGTGGGGTCTGACAGCATTCTTGGTCCCTCATTTGTTTCTTTGTGACAAAATAATGTCACTGAGGGCACATCTATAAAGTCTCGCATTGTGCCCTTCTGGTCACACCCAGAAGATTGTGATTCACAATCAACCTTGCTTCTTAAAAGGTATCTAACAAACAGACTCGCTGGAGCAGTGATTCTCAGCTGGGGAGAGTGTTCTGCACCAGCCTCCACCTCCTCCCCCTGAAAGTCTCCAATATCCAGAGACAGTTTCAATTGTCAAGTCTCAGGGGAGGGTCCCTGTCCAGGGCTGCAGCCCCGAAACCTGCATTGAACAGGGTGGCTCTTCACAACAGACTCAGCTGCCACAGTGTCCCTGGGGCCTACTGGTAAACCATCCTGAGAGAAGGATGCTATATCACAAAAAGAACCTTAGTCTTTAAGGATCTAGGAGAGTTGAGGCTATGGGGTATAAAGGTGAATTTAATTTACCTTGGGGGTTTCTGGAAGAGTATACCTGGAAAAGATGAAAAAAGGCCTGAGCTGTGTAGGGTAGTGGGCTTTTTGTGTCTGGAAGGATCCTAGCAAGTATGGGCAGCCCCTCAGCAATGACATTAAATAGGATGTTTGAACACAGACTCCCTCCTGGACAACTTCCACTTGGTTGGTTGGTTGGTTGGTTGGTTGGTTGGTTGGTTGGTTGGTTGGCTGGTTGGATGGTTGGCTGATTGGCTGGTTGGCTGATTGGCTGGTAGGCTGGCTGGCTGGTTGGTTAGTTGGTTCTCTGGTCAATTGGGTGGTTGGTTACAGTGTCTCACCACATAGCTCAAACTGCTCTCAAATTCACAGTGATCCCACCTTAGTCTAAGTGCTAGCATTATTGGTGTGTGCCTTCACACATAGCAAGTCTTCTGTCTGCTTGGGGCAATGCTAGGATGGAATCCAGGGTATTATACATGCTAGAGAAACCCTCATCATTGAGCTACAGCCCAGCTAGAGACTTTCAATCTATGAAGACCCCTAGTGTCCAGACTGCACAGGGCTAGGCTGAGGATGTGGCCAGCTTTCATCTCACTGCCTTCCTGTCCTGTCCCTCTAGGTGGGGCCTGTCAGCCTCCTGGCCATCGGGGTCCTCACGGTGCACTGTATGGATATCCTGCTGAACTGTGCCAGTCACCTCTCTCAGAGGTCAGAGTCCACATCTCTCACCCCACGGGCCCCATCCCAGGGCCACTTCTCCAGGCTACCACCCCTGCTGCTCTGAATCCTCCAGAGGTGCCAAAGGGATAGTGGAAGAGTCTCAAACAGAATTCTTTCATAGTTTGTTGAGAAATGGCCACACAGGCTCATGTGTTTGAACACTTGGTCCAAACAGTTGGTGGTGCTGTTTGGGGAGCCTGTGGGAGGAAGTGGGCCTTGAGCTTACTGCCCACTCTCTGTTTCCTGATTTGTTGGTGTGGGGAGCTGCAGCCTCACACTCCTTCCCTGTGAACTCGACCATGACTTTCTCAGCATAGTGGACTGTATCCTTCAAACTGTGAGACAAGATAAACCCTCCCTCCTTTAAGTTGCTAATACAGAGTCTTGGTGTGGACCTAATTCTGAATCTAGTGAGTTGGAAGCCACTCTGCCTCCCATACCCCTCTGCGCCTCATTCTCCTCACCTGGAGCCACCAAAGATGACAAAATGTGCAGAACTGCCCCATAAACTGCTGACTATGCGCAGGATCCTCAGGCACCCTCCTGGTTTTTGTTTGGTTTGGTTTGGTTTGATTTATTCGTACGTATGTGTGTGCCTTCATGAATGTATGTGTGCCATGCATGTGCAGGAGCCCCCTGAGGCCTGAGGAAAGCAGCAGATCCCCTGAAACTGGAGTTGCTGCTAGTCGTGAGCCACCATGTGGGTGCTAGGTCCTCTGTAAAAGCAGTAAGTGTTCTTGACCATTAAGCCATCTCTTCAGCTCTACCTTCCCTTTTATTTGAGTCAGGGTCTCATGTAGCCAGCCTTCCCTCCAAGTCACTATATAGCTGAAGATGACTTTGAATTTCTGATCCTCCTGACTCCACCTCCCAATATGTAGTAACAGAATCATGTGATTCCACACCCCATCAATGCAGCCCTGGGGATTGAACTCAAGGTGTTGTATATGCTAGGCAAGCATGCTACCAAATGAGCTACAGTTCCAGCCTCTTCTTTTCCTTTTTATCTCCTGACCCCAATACAGGTACTTTGTCAGGGTCACTTGTTGTAGGAAAACCCTTTTAAGGCAAGTTAATGAAAGTGAAAAACACAATTAGCATTGACGTGAGCAGTTTGCAATGGCTTCAGCCATTAAAGACACATCTAAGGGGACTGGAGCAATGGCTCAGTGTTGGGAGAGCGTACTGCTCTTCCAGAGGACCCATGTTCAGTTCCAGCACCCACATTAGGTGGCTCACAACTGCCTGTGACTCCAGCCTCGCTCTCCAGTGCCCTCTTCTGGCCGCCATTGGCACCTGCACTCACGTGCACATACTCATTCAGAGACACAGGTTTATAGGTCTTCAATCTTAATATTATAACCACTGAGAGCTGGAGAGATGACTCAGTGGTTTCTTTCTCAGAAAGGAAAGAAATGAAAATACAGACTCCTGAGCTCCTCAGGACCCAGTCACTCTCACTGTATCCAGATCTGAGTAGGGTCTTGGAAGTGAGAAAAGAAAGGTCTTACACAGAAGTCAAAGCCAGGTAACTTGGAGGCAGAGGCAGGAAAATTGCCAGTTCCAGGCCAGCCTGGGCTACATCATGATCATTTTTGAGGCAAAGCTATTAAGTAAAAATTTTTGTAGCCTGGGGACAGAGCTCAGTGGTAGAGCATTTGCCTGGCATGCAAGTTCAGTCTCCAGTAAAACGAACAAAGACTCAGCATAAAGCTAAGTAAACAGAACCCAAATAGTAGATGTACCCGGAATGTGTGCTGGTCACACTCAACCCAGGCCTTTGCCCCATAAAACACTCCACACGTCAGGGGTTTTCTCATTCAGGAGTGATATAAATGGTGTGATTCTGTTGAGTCAAGGACTTCGCAAGATTTCTGTACTCCTTCCAGGAACCCCCTGGAATAGAGACTGTTTATTCCCATTTTCCAGATGAACACATTTAGGCTTAAATATCTGCCCTGGGTCACACAGCTGGGTAAAATGACAGAGCTGGTCTTTGAAAACCTGTCTGACTCCATTCTTTTTTTTTTTTAATTAGTTCTTTGAAAATTTTGTACAAAGTAATTTGATCATATCCACCCTCCTTCCCCAGTTTCTTCCAGATCCACTCCCTTCCCCACCCTCCCAACTCTGTACTCACCCTCTTTCTTTCTTTCTCCCTCTTTCTCTCCCTCTTTCTTCCTTTCTTCTCATTAAACCCATTCTTACCCACCAGTGAACATCTTCTCAAGCCCTCCAGGTCCTCACACCTCCTGCAGGCACCAGCCTTCGGACAGCTGCATCAGCCTGGCTTTGCCTTTTGGCTGCTGGTGTCTTCCATTTTTCTCTCACATAAATATTTTAGAACAATGGTCTTTTGCCATTTTTGATTTTGTACCTTCCCAGACTGTCTTTAACTCTTTATGTAGTCCAGAATGAACTTGATCTCATGATCTCCTGTGTCTACCTCCCTGGGATGACCAGGCCCGGGGGCAGAGGGGGTGTCGGTTTAGAAGGTTCCAGAAAAGTCCTGAGCCTCTTCTCTGTCCCCCAGCCCTGAAGTTAGCACTATGCCTGTTCTGCACTTTGTGCAGCTGTTCCTCTCTGTTCCTACCCAGGACTAGAAGGGTCCTACTGCAGGGCCACCTGGGCCTTTAGAAAGGAAGAGACCACCTTCCAAAGGGCTCCCAAATCTCAGTGTAAACCAAGACAGTCATTGGCTGGTCATGACCACTCTGCCTTCCCTCCACCTCCTCCCCTACTTTGCATATTTAAACCTAATTTGCATATTTAAACAAATACACAGTTACTGCTTATTCCTAAATACAAAACCAAGGAAAAATCTACCTAAATATTGTGTTTTAAACATTCTCCTGGGTACATGCATGCCTGTAGGGAGGTGGGGGAAGAGGAATCCAGAGTTCAAAGTCATCCTCAGCTGCACAGCAAGTTCCAGGCCACCCTGGGCTAAATGAGACCCTGTCTCTAAAATAAAATAAAAAATAAAATAAAAACGTAAGTGCATAAAATTGTATAAACTAATAAGTAAATTCCTGAGAGTTGAAAGAATGATGGCGCTATTAGGAAATTCATAGAACACGCCGCGCTAACACACAAATAGTACAGTTTAGGTGTGTACTGTACCTTTAGCAAAACTGCTTTAACTTACACATCGTTTGTCCTTTCACCCTAGACTGCAGAGGACTTTTGTGAGCTATGAAGAGACCACGATGTACAGCCTGGAAACGTGCCCAAATCCTTGGTTGAGGACACATTCAGTGTGGGGCAGGTACCGGTCACAGTGTAACACTCACAGTGGTGAAACCATGGTAGCACCCCCCAACCTGCCCTGCCTTTATGTCTCCCACACAGTTTTTTCATTGTTGGTTTTTTTAAAAGACTTTTTTTTATGTTTAGTTATATTTGTGTGTCTATATGTGAGTATGTGCACACAAGAGCAACTTCTCAAAGAGCCGGAGTTCCAGGTAGTTATAAGCAACTGTCAATCCCACCAAACAAGAGTAAAAACCATTACCCAAATCCTTTGCTCAAATTAATCAAGTTTTACACACTGTCAAACAGGGCAATGTCTCTAAAGCAGGGTTTGAGAAAATAACATCAAACATAGGAAACAGTGGGGTTTATATAGTCCCCCAAACTGCAAGGCTATTGGGTGCCCAAGGGTTGGGAGATTTCCAGAGGGATTTTGGTTTACATAGGGACTTGGCTAAACATTTCAAAATTATTTGTCAGAAATCTTAATTTGTCAGGATAGGTTCAAAGTATAACTACATCAACCTCCATGATGGGGGTGGTGGATGAAAAACCAGAAACAGGTTAAAGTACAGTCAAGCTTGAATTTTGCAACAAACAGAAATGAACTTATTCTGGCTGACCTTATAACAAAACACCTTCTAATTTAAAGATGGAGTCAGGCTGGTCTATCACTGCCTGATGTGGGTACTGGGAACTGAACCTGTGTCTTCTGCAAGAGCACATATGCTCTTAACTACTGAGCCATCTTTCCAGCCCCTGCTTGTAAAAGTTTTTAAGCGGATATGTTTAGTTATGTATAAAAAATTGTTTTGTGCACTGTCGGGTGAGGGCTACCTAGGTCTTAGCATTTTGTATTGTCTGCAGGTGTTGGATTTATGCAAAGGATGTTTGATTGCACATGATCTGCACATGCTATCAATAAAACACCTGAGGAGTTCTCTATCAGTAAAAACACCTGAGCTCAGATGTTCAGGGTTCCACTATCCAGTAGGCACTGGTCAGACAGTGGTTCCCCGTGCTCTGAGGTCTGGCAGAGCTTGCACCTCTGAGGATGCCTCCTTGTCCTCACTGCGTGGCCCCGGCAGCAGCCTAACAACTACACAAATACGCTCTTTTTTTAACTATCAAGGAAGAGGATCTCCCCACAGCCCTAGGTCCATCTCCCTCTTCACCCTAGCTCATAAACAGCCCTTACAATGCTCTCTTTTTCTGTGTACATCAAGATGTGTATGTTAATTGATTTTTTTTTTTAAAGAAAAAGACAAGAACTCATAGAGTCAGGGTGACCTTGAATTAGCTAAGAAGCCAAGGATGACTTCGAACTTCCAATATACCCTATCGTGCGGGGTAATACGGTGTTGAGTATTGAAGCTTCATAAAAGCTAGGCTGGAACTCTACTAACTGAGCTACAGCTGCAGACCTAGCGGGTTCTGTGTTTTCTTGTATGTAACTAGGAATAATTTGTGTAAACTTGAAGATCATTTTGCTTGCTGGCTCACTTGCTTGTTTGTTTGAGACAGGCTTTCCTGTACATTAGGCTGGCCTCAAACCTGATTTATAGCCCCAAGACGACCCTGAACTCCTGACCCTCCTGCTTCTGCTTCCCACGTGCTGGGCATGCTCCTCCACAATGAGCCTGAAATTAGATTGTTGAGTCTAACAGGGTATCAGTTACTTGTCCTGCTGCTGCAACAGAGAGTATCTGAGGAAAGCGACTTGAGGAAGGGAGGGTTTATTCTGGCTCACAGTTCCAGGGCATTGCGGTCCATAGTGGCAGGAAAGCCATGGCAGCCAGGACAGGAGGCAGCTGGTCACGCTGCATCCACAGTCAGGAAGCAGAGTGAGGTGAGTGCTGGTGCTCAGCTCACTTCTCCTTTTTATTCAGTCCAGGCCGGAGCACATAGAATAGCTGCCCACATCCAGGGTGGGTCTTCCCACCTCAGTCAACCTGCTAGGTCCAAACTCGCTCAAGAAGACACTGAGAGATGCCTATGGCCATACAAAAGCAGTTTATTGTCTCGGAACGCAGACTAGCATGCTGGGTCACCACCACGAGAAGACGGCTACCCCGAAATGCAGGTGTGCAGGCCTTTTAAGCAAGACAGGCAGCCATTAGGGAATCTTTAATCTAATTGGTTAGGACCTGGGTGAGTTACAAGGGTGCTACTGGATTGGCTCTTTACATCTGGAGGGGATGCCATGTATGTGGGTGATGTGAGGAACATGATTAAGCAACTATTTCAGGAATTTAGTTCTGGTCTAGCACTGTTCTGATTGGCGGGCAGCTGGCTTTGGGACTTTCTTCAGGTCTCTCTACATGGTCTTGGCTGTTCTAGAATTTACTGTGTAGACTAGGCTGGCCTTGAACTCAAAGAGATCCACCTGCCCCTGCTTCCCAAGTACTAGAATTAAGGATATGGGCCTCACACCTGGCTTGTCAACTTATTCTAGAATGTCTGTCACAGACATGCCTAAAGATTTCGGGGTTTTTGTTTGTTTGTTTTTTGTTTTTGTTTGTTTGTTTTTTGTTTTTGTTTGTGATTCTATACTCTGTTGATTAAACAGCAGAAATCAATCATCATAGATAACATCCCTCTTCTTTTCGTCTTGGGACATATGGACAGATCTCATCATTTGAAGGCTCAGGGTGTCCTCTGGTGGGGATGTTTACCCTGTTTAAGTAGATTGATCCCCTCATGATGGAAAACACACTTAGTTTTTTCCCTTGTTTGATAAGAAGTTAATGGTGAGCCAATCCTGGTAGCACAAACCTGTCATGCCACTATCCTAGAGAGCTTTAACTGTCAACTCGACACAGCCTAGAGTCATCTGAGAGGAAAGCCTAAATTGAGGAATTGCCCAGATCAGACTGGGTTGTGGATAATTGTCTTGACTGTCAATTGATGTGGGAGGGCCCAGCCCACAGCACCATTCTCTGGGCAAGTGGTCCTGAGTCTAATAAGAAAGCTAGGTAAGCAAAAACCTGTGAGTGAGCCAGTAAGAAGCATTCTTCCCTGAGTTCTGGTTCAGGTTCTTACCTCGTGTTTCCTGGCTTTCCTCAATGAAGGACTGTGACCTGGGGGTGTGAGATGGAATAAACCCTTTCCTCTCCTAGGTTGCTTTTGGTCAGAGTGTTTTATCACAGCAACAGAGGAAGCTGGAACAGCCACCTTCCCAGAAGGCTGAGCCAGAAATGCCCAGCACTCAAAGCCTGCCTGAATTTAAGACTGAGTGATGAAGGGAGACTCCTATGCTAGAATTTTAAAAAGAGCTAGACATGGAGCTCTGCAGCACAGCTGGAAGCCCTGGGTTAGGTCCTCATCACCACACACCTGAGCACACACACACACACACACACACACACACACACATACACACAAACACATACACACAAACACACACTTACACACAAACACACACACACTTACACACACACATACATATACACACACACATACACACAAACACATATACACATACACACAAACACACATACAAACATACACAGAAACACATAAACACACACAGAAACACGTACACACATACACACACACGCACACACATACACATACATTGCTGGTGTTCAATATGATTTTCTGTTTGAGCATCTCTGATCATCTGACCAATCTTGAGTAGGACCCAGGGTGAGATTTCACTGCCCTGGGGTGTGGGGCTGGAGAGATGAGCACTCATTGGCTGCTCTTCCAAAGGACCCAGGTTCAGTTCCTAGCACCCACATTCTAGCTCACAACTGTCTGTAACTCCTGTTCCAGGGGATCCAACACATGCAGGCAAAACATCAATGTACATAAATTAAAAATAAAGAAAAATGGGGTCACCAGAGCTCTCACAATAAAATAACACATCAAAGATAGAAGACCTTGACAGTGGAAGAACAGAGTCATCCCTCCATGTGGCCTTCTCTGACAATCCTTCTCCTGGCGGTGGGTTCTGCACTGCCTGCCTCAGACTCCTGAGTCTGCGCTGACCTCCCAATCAGGAATTGCCTAGTTATCAGCCAGATGAGGTCAGGAACCACGTCTGAAGACATCTTAAGTAGATATGTAGGGAGGAAACAGCCCTTGGAGGTCACTGTATCCATTCCTGTTGAGATGGAAGATTGTGCAGCTCAGAGAAGGCAACTAAGTTGTTCAAAGCCACACAGGGATTTAGTGTCGGAGCAAAGACTAGAACCCACCAGGATTCCCTTATCCTATTTCTTTGGAGATCAGAAACTGAGGAAAATTGGAAATACTTGGAGGGGAAGTCTCATTTCAACCAGTGATTCTTCATTTTCAGTGCACAATGAGGAACTCAGAGGCTTGAGTAAGTACTGCCTGCCCCACATAGGCAGCAATTATTAATGGCTTTTAGGTGGGCAGCCAGTGGGGAATTTTCTAAAGGGGGTGCAGTGGTGCCCCCTGTCCAGCGTGCCAAGCTGGGCCCCTACCAGCCCATGTCACAGGTGTCTCATGATAGAATAGAGGATATAGAGAACCACTCTAAAATCCTCTTGCCAGAAAAATCAGTGAAGAAACTTTATCTAACCAAATCTCCTGACCTGAGATCAGCTCACAGGAAATACCCAGGGACAGGAGACCAAGAGAAATGATGTACAAGGAAGTCAACCAGACCTAGAGAATAGGATACACCAACTGGATAGGCGGTCTGCCAACTCAAGCTACCACCAAAAAGTAAAAAGTTGCAAGAAAAAAAAATGAAAAATAGGGCTCAGGTGTAGCTCAAGAGTAGAGCCCCTGCCTAGCATGCACGAAGGCCCAAGTTCAATCCCTAGTACCAGAAAACAAGAAGCAACTAAACAACAAAAACCCACAAAGCAGGAAGAAGACAATTTTTCTAAATTAAGAGTTGTAATAAAGTACAATGCATAGACTTGCCTGGAACCAATTTATAATGGGGGTGTAATTAAACCCTAAAGCCCTGGGTATGAGGGGGTGTGTGTGAAGAGAGATCCAAAACCACAGGACAACAGGCCCTTGCCACACCCCACACCCCCCCCCCCCAGTGTGTTGAAAGAGACAGAGAGTGTCATGGCTATCGTCATCCTGCCCAAAGTGCCTCTGGGAATCTAATCTGGAAGAAACAGCCACACAAACTCCGCGCCACATATGGACAGTTTATAAGGTGGCCAGCATGGACTCTCCGAAATGATCCAATGTAAAACAGGTGCATGTGCATACAAAAGTATTCCACGTGGGGGAAAAAAGACTAAAGAAATAGCCAAACGCAACATACAGCCCTTGGGAAATTTTAAACCGAAACAGAAACTTAAACCAGGTGTGGTGGCATACTTGCAATCCAAGCATTTTGAGTCAGTAAAGGGAGGAGAATAGGACTTCAGGGGCAGCCTGGGCTATATAGGGAGTTTAAAGCCAGCCTTGGCTACATGAAACCGTGGCTTCCCCCAAAGTAAGAAACGCTTGTGAGATAATTATCTAAAATATAGACTATAAATTTGATGTTAAAGTTGATTTCTGCGTATTTAAGAGTTAAGAGAAGTCTGCCTGAGATATTTTAGGTAGATGTTTCATAACTTCTGAAATTATCATTGAAATGATTCTGAAAGAGTGTGTTTAAAGTGTGTGTGTGTGTGTGTGTGTGAGAGAGAGAGAGAGAGAGAGAGAGAGAGAGTTTAATATATATACCCAGAATGTAACTCAAGGTCAAAGGTAACTGCTTATAAATTTAGAGTGTATGGATATGGGAGGTTGTGGTAATACCAGCACTATTGGGGTAGATGGTAGAAAATCAGGAGTTCAAGGTCAAACTTAGCTACCTGGCTAATCAGAGGCCAGCCTGGTCTACATTAGGCGCTATCTAAAAACAACAACTATAGCCAGAGTTTATGAGTGTTAACTCTATAGTTCTATTACCTTTTCCCTGAGGGGCTGAAATTTCTCAAAATAACAATCATCAGAAATAATTGTTTTGAAAATTAAGCCCATTCTAGACAATAATTTGTCTCCCTCGTCCCCCTCTTTCTCCCCAGGTACATTGTGAGCTTCCTGCTGATCATCACACAGCTGGGCTTCTGCAGTGTGTATTTCATGTTCATGGCTGACAATTTACAGCAGGTAAAGAGGGCTCTTCTGGGCCCAGTGGGAGGAGCACAGAGCAGCTGATGCTGGGGCTGTTAGTGGGATCATAGCATTTGAGCCTGCCTGCCCCACAATTGGACCAGAACGAAGGCAAAGAAACTTGCCTTCAGCCTGGAAAGCAGGGATGAAATCTACCTTAGGCATCTCAGGTTGTCACATTCAAGATGCCTGACAAGCTGCCACCTTCCCCTCCTCACCTTGCTAACATGAACAAGCTGGCCAGAGCACTCTTTTGTGGCTTTGTGGGATGGAGGAGCACAGCCAGCCAGGAAGAACAGTGTGACAGAGGGACTGTCCCAGCTCAGCTTCCCAGCCCTGCTCAGCTTCACCCACTAAGTCTAAAGAGGGCGCTTACATAACTAACACCCTTTCTCTAGGCCTGTGAGGAGAAAAAGCACTTCAAGGGGAAGAATTGATTGCATCTCAGACAAAAAGATCATTGGGCCTTTGGGTTTCCAGTTGTCAGAATCACACGCACTACAGTTAAAGTGGCTAGGCTTGCCAAATAGAAAGACAAAACACCCCAAACCAGTCACGGCAGCCCAGATCAGTAATACCTACACTTGAAAGGTAGAATTAGAATGACCAAAGCTTCAAGGTCACTCTCAACTACGTAGCAACTGCGGCCAGCCTCGGATACATGAGACCCTATCTCAAAAAGTAGGGGGGTGAAGGCACGGCTCAGTCAGTAAATTGCTTGTCTTGCAAGCACAAGGGCCTGGTACCATCTCCCAGGACCCACATATAAAAAAAGCTGGACTTGGTGGCATGCAGCTATGATTCCTGTGCGGAGGAGGTAGAGAGAAGGATACCTGCTGGTAGGCCAGCCTAGCCTAATTTGTTCAGTACCAGGCTAATGAGAGACTTTGGCTCAAAAAAACAAGATGAACTACATCTGAATAACAATACTGACTTGGTCCTATGGATCCACCCCCACCACTAGGAACACCCATGCATAAGAATGTAGACACACAAAGACACTCATCTTTGGGGCTGGAGATGGCTCAGCAGTTAAGAGCTGTGTTGCAATTTCAAAGGATCCAGACCCCAGTCCGGTTACCAGAACTTACATGGTGGCTCACAGCTATCTATAACTCCAGTTCCAGGAGATCTTGACTCCCTCTTTTGACCTTTTCCAGCACCAGGCATACATATGATATAGGCAAAATATTCATACAAACAAAATTAAATAAATCTAAAAATATTTTAAGGATTTATTTATTTTATTTTATATGTATGAATGTTTTGCCTGCATCTATATATGCGCACTACATACCTGTGGAAGTCAGAAGAAGATGCTGGCACTCCTGAACTATAAGCCATTATGTGGGTCCTGTGAATTGAACTCAGGTCCTCTGCAAAAGCAATCACAGTTCTTAACCACTGAGCCCCTAAAAAAGTAGTTTTAAAACCACCTGGTTATATTGAAATTTCACAGAAGTCATGAGTAATATCTTTTCTGCTGGGGCTGTAAGTTATCAGTTGATCTGCTGAAATCCTAATTGAAATGGCTCTTAGTTATTCATGACTGAGTCCTGCCTTTTGCTGTACCCCTTCGGCAGATTGTGGAAGAAGCTCACTTCACTTCCAATGTCTGCCGCCCCAGGAAGAGCCTGGTGATGATCCCTGTCCTGGATGCTCGATTCTACATGCTTACCATCCTGCCCTTCCTCATCCTGCTGGTTCTGGTCCAGAACCCACAGGTGTTGTCCATCTTCTCCACCTTGGCCACCATCACCACTCTGGGCAGCCTGGCTCTGATCTTCGAATATCTCATCCAGGTCTGTGTCTGAAACCACACAGAAGTGGGTCAGGGTCCAGGGCTCCTGAGGCATTGCAGGGGTATGGACACAGCGGGAAGATGAAGGTGAAAAACGTAGTTGGTCCCCTGCCCTGAGCCTAGGTGGCTTCTGGAAATGAATGAATGAATATCATAATCCACTCAGGTGCCTGGGATTAGGGTGAAGACATCTTTGAGAAGCCTTTATCCTACCCACCACAGAAATCTATTATAATCACTCCTGCCTTGACTACAGAACAAATATGAGGCCATCTTGGGCTACTTGAGAGGCTGACACAGATAAATTATCACTCCCTGTATCTACATGGCTACTGTGCCAGCTGGTAGACTACACAGCTCTGAGTAGAATGATGGGAAAAAAGTGGTTAAAGAACAGGAGCAGGGGACAAGCACTTACCTGAGCTGAGTGAGTAGCTTGCAGAGTAGCCTTGGTCAATTGCTTCTTCCACTGTCCTGTCTGCTCCATATTTAAAATGAGAGGGCTCCCCACAGCCTCCAAGTAGAAGCTGCCCAGTCCCACTGGCTGATGAATAGGTAAAGAAACTGTATAGCAAGAGGGGGAGTAAGAGACAAATAGTACTTAGCACTAAAGAAAATGATAGGGTTTTTTTTTCAGATGTGTGTGTGTGTCCCCAAAAGAGGGTGGCAGGATTCCTGGAGTTAGAGTTACAGGTAGTTGTGAGTACCTGATGTGTGTTGCTCTGGAAGAACAACAAGCACTCTTCACCTCTGGACCATCTTTACAGCCCCAGGAATGAGATTCTAATAAATGCTATAATGTGCGTGAGCCTTAAAAGCCACTAAGCTGAGTGAAATAAGCCAGACACAGAAAGGACAAATGTGACATGCGCCTGCTCACTGGAGGTGCTTAAGGCAGCCACGTTCATATAGACAGAAATATTCACAGTGGATGCTAAGAGGCAGGAAACAATGAATCATTCAGAGTTTCCGTTTGGGTTGATAAGTTCTGGTGATGAACGGTAGTGACGAGACTGTCACAGAGTGAATATGCTCAGTTGGTAAAACGACTAACTGGAAAGTTTGATGTTACTTTACCACAAAAAAAAAAAAAATGTAAATAATTTAGACTGAGGATGTGGCTAAGTGAGTAGAGTGCTCTCCCAGCATTCAGGAGGACCTGGGTTGCATCTTCAACATTGCATAAAACCATAGCTGGGAGTGCATGCCTGTAATCCCAGCACTCAGGAGGTGGAGATGGAGACAGGAGGATCAGGAATTCAAGGTCATCCTCAGGGACACACAGAGTTCAAGGTCAGCTTGGGCTGCATGAGACTCTGTCTCAAAACAAATTGACTAATTATTTAAAACACTTTTTAAAAGAAAAGGCAGTAAGTAAGAGGACTCTGTACACTATCTCTGTCATCAGACATGACTCCAGATGACCTCCCCACGGCAAAGCCAATGCCCTTCCTCTCTTTCAGGAGATCCCACATAGCAGCACCCTCCCCCTGGTAGCAAGCTGGAAGACTTTCTTGTTGTTCTTCGGCACGGCTATCTTCACCTTTGAAGGCGTGGGGATGGTAAGAAGGAGGAGGCGCCCCACAGGGTGGCCAGCTGTGATTCCCCATGTCACCCTGGTGTTGCAGAAGTTTATTTTTGGTTATGTTTAAAACGGTTGTTTTGTGGACTGTTGGGAAAGGGGCTAAGCCCTGGCGTTTAGTATAGTCTGCAGGTGTTGTTTATGTTTATGTAAATTTCTAATGATCGGCAGGAGCTATCAATAGAACACCTGAGAAGCTTAGGTATCAATAAAGACCCCTGAGATGAGAGGCTCAGGGTTCCACTGTGCAAGATGGCACTTGCCAGGACAGGTGGTTCTCTCTGCTGAGGTCTGTCAGGGTTTGCACCTATGAAAATGCCTCCTTGACTTCCTTGCTAAGCAACACAGTACGCATCTGCTACCCACTAACAGTGTTGAGGGAAAGTCTGTACTGACAAGGGCACCTCCCAACCCACACAACATCTCAAGCCCCCAAGACAAAGATGAAGAATTTACTACTTAGTCCACAGTGAGCAGGGTGTTGGGACAATAACAAACACGAGATGAGACGAAGAGGGAGTAAACATACAGAGGAAGGGTAGCCATGTGGAGGGGCGTGGTCATAAAGCTGACGCAGCAATGTGGGGGGCGTGGCCACATGAGTTAATGATATAGAAAAGTATGGCTGTGGTGAGGCTTTGCAGGGTGTGGCTGCGTGGAGGATGCAGCCATACCGAGAGGTGATGTGAATGATGTGGCCTTGTAGAGGTGTGGCCCTGTGGGTGGCGATGCGGAGGGACACGGTCATTTGGAGTGATGCGGCTGTATGGAAGGTGTAGCCATGTGGAGGGGGTCCCTGCTAACTCTAGCCACCAGAACACCCGTGCCTGTATGAGAACCTGTACCCACATGGTGGCCACTTCTTTTGACCTTTTCTTTCCCGAACCGCCTGCTTCCAGGTTCTGCCTCTCAAAAGCCAGATGAAGAGTCCACAGCAGTTTCCCGCCGTGCTATATCTGGGGATGTCCTTTGTCATCTTCCTCTACATCTGCCTGGGGACTCTGGGCTACATGAAGTTTGGCTCGGACACTCAAGCCAGCATCACCCTCAACTTGCCCAATTGCTGGTAGGAGCCTGCCTGCCTCGGGTGGGGCAGGGAGGCGCAGGGAGGTGAGCCTTGGTGGCAGAATATGCACGCCTTTAGCAGAAGAAAGGAACCTTTGACATTCCTGTAAATTATGATAATGGGTGAGTTGGATGGCCAGGCGCTGCGTTCCCTTTAGTTTCTCACAGCAGCCTTAAGCATTATCATTGAAGAATTTATAGATTAGGACGTCAACAGTAGAGGCTCCAGGTGAAATTCCCAGCTCAGGCTGTCTAACGGGAGTGGAGACTGGAGTTTAAAATGCAGAGGCCCTAAGATAAGCAATGCCAGGCTGTTGAGGAAACAGAAAGTGAAAGGGTCACAGTGGATGGAGTATTTGTGTGGATTGTCTGAGGCCCTGGGTTGAATACGAAGAATTATAACAATTAGGAGCTGGAGAGATGGCTCAGCAGTTAAGAAGAGCATTGGCTGCTCTTCCAGAGGTTGTGAGTTCAAATCCTAGCAACCACATGGTGGCTCTTGACCATCTAAAATGGGATCTAATGCCCTCTTCTGGCATGCAGACTGAGCAATCGTGTATTATATAAGTAAGTTTTAAACAAGAAAAAGAGCCAGGCGGTGGTGGCACAAGCCTTTAATCCCAGTACTTGGGAGGCAGAGGCAGGCGGATCTCTGTGAGTTTGAGGCCAGCCTGGTCTACACAGTGAGTTCCAGGACAGCAAAAGTTACAACAAAGTAAACCCTTCCTTGAAAAACTAAATAAGAATAACAATTTAAAAAAATTTTGAGATAGGGCCTCGTGTAGTCCAGGATAGCCTCAATCTTCCTTTGTTGCCAAAGCTAGCCTTGATCCAACCTGCCTCTGCTTCCCAAGCACTGGGATTACAGGCATGTACTACCACACTTGAGTAAAAATAAATAAATAAGAATTTTTTGGCATGTACCACAGATAGACTGCTACTTAGGCCATTGAGGATCCCAGCTGGAACTCAACCCAGAGACCTTCAATCATTCATTCTTTCATTCATCCATCCAGGAAGCATCTGTAGGTGGGATCTTTAGAGGAGGTGTTGGACTCCTAGTGACTAAGTGTGTGTTCTAAAGCTAACTAATGGGATCTGCATTCTGGTCTTCCGTGACCATGGCTGTGGGCAAGCCTCCCACCCTTCTGTACAGTAAGGCTTATACGCATGCCTCTTCGTATCGGTCAGGACAGCTTCATGATGCTTCAGTCATGAACCATCCCCATGGCTGTCAAACAAGGGCTTAACTCTTTGTTCACAACAACCCATTATGGGATGGCCCAGACTCTCATTTGAATAGATTGGCCATGCTGATCTGGTTGTCATGAAGAGCCACTGAATGCCACCTGCCCTTCCCAAGCAGCTAGTGCAGCAGCTTGAACTTCTCACTTGAGCTAGAAGAGGCAGCCTCTGTCAGACTTCCCACCACAGGCAGGGAAGGGCCTAGAAAGCTTTGATAAACAGCACGGATAACTACTGCACTCCCTGGCAGAGTATTTGTGGGCAGAGATTACTTTAGTATTTAGAAAATGCCTAGAAAAGTGCTCCCCAAGCAGCAAGCCTGGGGATTATTACCTGTTATCATTGTTATGAAAGCCTTAGGCTTTCAGGTGCATGGGGTGATGGTGACATGTGTGTTCCCCAAAGCCAGAGCAGTAAAATGAGGAAAATGTCAACAACCCCACCCTCCTTGTGCCCAGCTAATGACCTGATGACATCATGAATGTGGAATTCTTTGAAGTTGAGCCTTATTTTATGCAAGTGAGAAATTATCTTAATATGCTGGTCTTATTCATAGCTGATTGTGCTTCCTCTAGCTATCCTGGGCAGAGCCTTTTTGTTCCTGAGGTGGCAGCTAAAAACATGGGCAGTGAGCTCCAGCCAGGCTTTTTACACATGCTGGCATAGGGAGCATAGGGAAAAGTAACTCACTCTTGGGGGAAGTCGTGAGCAAACAACCCTTCCCGACAAAACACCAACAATTCCAAAATAGGGGGGCGGACAGTGATAGGTACATAAAAGGACAATTTCATATACAAAAAGATCCTCAAAACATACAAAAGAAATGCCAGTTGAAAAATTACAATGTTGGGGGCTGGAGAGATAACTAAGCTGTTAAGAACACTGGCTACTCTTCCAGAGGACCTGGGTTTAATTCCCAGCACCCATATGACAGCTCACAACTGTCTGTAACTCTAATTCCAGGGGGTCTGACACCCTCACACAGACATGAATACAAACAAAACACCAATGCAATAAAACAACAAAACATTTAACTAAAAAATACTTTTTGAAAAAATTACAGTGTTGGGGCTGGGGAGATAGCTCAGTAAAGTGCTTGCCACAGAAGCATGAGGCCTGAGATTGACCTTTAGTATTCACATAAAAATCTAGGTTTGGAGGTATATGCTTGTTATTCCAGCACTGGGGAGGTAGTAACAGGCAGATCACTGGAGCGTGCTGGCCAACCAGCTTAGCCAAATCAGTGAGTCCCCGAGCCCACGGAGAGACTCCTTCATCAAAAACAAGGAGACAACTCTTAAGGAATGACACCTCTACAGGTCTGCACACACGTGATCATGTGCATATGTGTGCATATGCGCACATACTGCAGTGTCAGAGATCAACATGATTCATGTACCATTTTAGCACTTAGGGACTTCATAGACTAGGACAAGGAGGCATTGCGTCAGTAGGGATCAAAATTTAAAATCATAGCTGGGGGCTGATGCATAGCTCAGTGGCTGAATGCTTACCTAGCATACATGAGGTCCTGGGTTCAATCCCCAGCACTACATAGACCAGAGTGGTGGCTCATGCCACTAATCCCAACACTTGGGAAATGGGATCAGGAGTTTGAGGTCATCCTTGGCTGCACATCAACCTTGAAGCCAGCCTGGGACACAGGGTGAGATCTGGTGTCAAGAAAAAATTAATTTAAAAATCATTTTTACTTTTGAAGTTGATGTATAGTTAAAGAAAATGTAGGTGTGTACTATATATGCTATGTGAGTGTTGTCATATATACTGAGATATGCAGATGTGGGCTATGTTGACGGGTATTATGAATGCTGAGATATGTATGTGTTACACGTGCTAAGATATGTAGAATGTGGGAGAATACACATCATGTGTATTGAGATATGCAGACATTGGGATATGTGGGTGTATAACAAGCTTTCTACCGTGCCTGTAGTGCAGAATAGGAAAAGAAAAGAAAAGGAAAGGAAAGGAAAGGAAAGGAAAGGAAAGGAAAGGAAAGGAAAGGAAAGGAAAGGAAAGGAAAGAAAAGAAAAGAAAGAAATATTTACCGCCCTTATAGGTGGCCTGAACCTGTGAGAGCAGGAGCTGATAGTGAGCTAGACTAATATCTCAATGCAATATCCCCAAACCTAATTCCCCCCTCGGCTCTCTGGACTTCAGCCAACATATACTCTGAACAAAGTTGCCAGAAGTCTAAGCTGCATGCAGTCACAGGGACAAGCTGCACATGGAAAAATTATGTTTTTCATAAAGGCATGTAAACAAATCCTAGCCACCGGTAATGAATATTACTCAAGCTCACTCTCATCCACTACCCCTGGGATGGGCACAAAAAACATACTCCAAAAACCATTCTGTGTTTTTAGAGAAACAGAGATCACGAAACTCCTTCAAAAGTCTCGCTATATGGGTGCGTATCACGCATACTGAGATATGCAGACATGGGATATGTGGGTGTGTTTCGTGTGTGCTGAGATATGCAGGTATGTGTAGAGATAGCCTTTGCTGCATTGTTTTCTTGGGAAAAGACAGAGTAATTGAAGTTTCCCATTAACTGTTGACTAGTTGGAAAACTAAAAAAAAAAAAAGGTCTGTGCTGTTAAATAGAAGTGTCAGATCTGTGTACTTACGGGGAACAACTTACGAGAAATATTTTGTTTATTGTTTTGAGACAGGAATTCACTATGCATACCAAGCTTGCCTCAAATGTATAGCAGTTCTCCTGCCTCTGCCTCCCAAGTGCCAGGATCACAGGCATGTACCACCACACCCAGCTATGTTTGATGAAACGACACAGGTCAACAGTTCATAGAGATGTGCCACCGTCCATCTGTGGCTGTTTGTATGGCTACTCCCCCTTTCTGTTGAAGACCGTAGGCGCAGGGCTAGGGGGATGGCTCACTGAGTAGAGCGCTTGCCGAACATGAGGACCCAACTTAGAACCCCAAAACCCATATAAGAGATGGGCACAGTGATGCACGTCTGTAATCCCAGTGTTCCTAAGTAGACAGGAGGCAGAGACAGAAGAGTCCATGGAAGTTTGTGGCACAGCTAGCCTGGCACATGCAGCAGTAACAAACACTGTTCCAAACACAGTAGAAGGCTAGGACTGACATTCAAGGTTGGCATTTGACTTCCACATATTAGTCATGGCAAGCACACATTCACACATGCACGCCCGCGTGCAAACACACACACACACACACACACACACACTTAAAAAAAAACTTTAAAAGATTCTGTACACAGATTCTTTCTAGAAAACTCTGAGGGCACCGCAGTGAGAACCAGGGTCTTGGTTGTATGGCTGCTTTACTGTGAATCGTACTGTACACAGATATGACACTTAAAATGTTTTAAGTAAAAATTTAAATAAAATACCTGGAGGTTCCTATGGCCTTGGGACCTCCAGGAATGTGTGCTTCCACAGGCCTCCCAAGTTCCCTCTGGGCCAGTCTGACTGCGCGAGCTTCTGGTGAATCCTGAGTCACCTTTCCAGAAGTCTGGCAGCATCTCACATCCTTTCGATGCTCTGTCCGCAGGCTGTACCAGTCAGTCAAGCTGATGTACTCTGTGGGCATCTTCTTCACCTATGCCCTCCAGTTCCACGTACCAGCTGAGATCATCGTCCCCTACGTCATCGCAAGAGTGTCTGAGAACTGGGCTCTGTTCGTAGACCTGACCGTCCGCACAGCCTTGGTCTGCCTGACCTGTGAGTAAGGGAGAGGGTGCTTATTCACTCAAACCTACCACCTGTGTCATACCCCGGCATAGCGCCTACCCAGCAGCCTCGGCTCTGCCATTTGCCTCTGTGAACTACAAGAAGTGTATCTCCTTTCCACCTGAAAGCGGGCATGGAAAACTAAGGAAGCCACTACAGCCCTATTGCCTAGAGAGTGAGCACTAACTGATTTCATTCAGCCACTTGCCTGCTGGCAACTGCACTGATATGTTTAACACTCACACCAACCCAGCATCGCTACCAACTGAGGAAGCCACGGCCCAGAGAAATTAAGTCATATCCCCACATCACACAGCCCCATGACAGAATGGGGATTTGGCCCTCGAGGGCCTGTCTCCTTTCCCATAGTCAAGTTCCTCTGTCATCAAGTCAGATTTAATTGTAGAGAAACCCCAGAGGGCTGAACCGCCCCCAGAGGGCTGATTTGTTAAAGATTCAGGGGCCGTCTCAGAATTTTCTCCTCCCTCTTTTCTCTCCATCCACTCACTCATTTGTTCACGGAGACATTTAGGAAACATTGGAAGAATGGCTGGGGCAATCATTTCTCTGGAGCAGTCTAGGAAGAGAGAATCAGAAGAGGTGCCCAGGAGGAGAGAGCAAAAGACTGGGGGATGTTTGACCTAGAGAATCGAGGGCACTGGATTTCCAGTGTTTGATTACTGTGTGAGGCAGAGGAAACCCTTACTGTGGGGTGGTGGGAGTGAGTGCTGGCTGCCAGCCCAGCTCCAGGTTCAGTGAGAGACCCTGTCTCAAGAGAATGGTAGACGACAGAACAAGACATCTGATCTCCTCCTCTGGCCTCCACACTCACATCGTTGTACACACACACACACACACAAACAATTTTCTTCTCTACAGAAATAATGATTTTTAAAAAGGGGTAGAGGGGAGATAGGGTCCAGAGCCATGGACCTGGCTTAATCCTCCAACTCCAACGCTTATTGGGAGCTCCCCCCTCTCCTGCAGGCTTCTCAGCCGTTCTCATCCCACGCCTGGACCTGGTCATCTCCCTGGTGGGCTCCGTGAGCAGCAGCGCCCTGGCCCTCATCATCCCGCCCCTGCTGGAGATCACCACATTTTACTCTGAAAACATAAGCTGCGTGACCATTGCCAAGGACATCATGATCAGCATCCTGGGCCTCTTGGGATGTGTATTTGGGACATACCAAGCCCTCTATGAGATGACCCGGCAAGCCCACCTCTCTGTGGCCAACTCTACAATTGTCTACACATAATAACCTATTTTTATTTGAATAGCTCTCTTTTCCTCCTATCTTCTGTTGGATTTCCATTATATGTGTTCATCAAACCCCAGCATCTCTGTTAATGAGTGACTTCTTTATCCTCCAAAAAGAATATGGGTGCCCCTGGTGCTGATTCCTGAGAGGCACCCCTTTATTGATTCTGGGCTTCTTGGACAGGGTTTTGTGCCTTGGAATAAAAAAATCAGGTAAAATCTTTGATGCCATCAACCTCAAAAAGCCAGGCAAGGCTGTGCCTGCCCATAGTCCCAATGCCAGAGAGGAGGGGAGGCAGGCAGAGACAGATAGATGCCTGAAGCTCATTGTCGGTCAGCCCCACCAAATCAGGGAGTTCTGGTTCACTGAGAGGCCCTATCTCTCAAAGATAAAGGTAGGATGCAATGGAGGAAAGGCACCAGATATCAACCTCAGCCTCCTCATGCATGTAGATGTGCACATACACCCAACCACACTGGTAAGTACATGTTCTACATACACATACACATAACAAAGTGGGGAAAACAAAAAAGAGAATGGATGGGGGTGTAGAGCTGACTCATCAGTTAACAGCAACTGCTGCTCTTGGACAGGACCCAGGTTCAACTCCCAGCTCCCATGTCAGGCAGCTCATAACGCCTGTAACTCCAGCTCCATGGGCTCTGACACCATCTTCTGGCCTTCAAGGACACTGGGGCACACGTGTGCTCATGCTCACACACAGGCACACACACACTTTTATAAATTAAAAGTAAGTGGTTGCTGTGCCCCCAGAGTCCTGACCATCACATCAATGCAGGAGTGGCCATTCCCATGTTCAGAAAGTGCCCCTGAAGCGTCAGGTGCAGAAAGTGTGCAGGAGGGAAAATGGCTTCCTATTAAGAGTCTCAGGAAGAACGCAGCACTAACTTTGTCTGGCCACTGGCTCAGCTTCTGATTTTCTACCAAATCTTGGGGAATTTCCCCTTCCCCACCTCCAGTCTTAGTTTTACTTTTGTGAAATGAAAGGTAGTTGATTATTAAAGACCTTTCCAATGCTGACATTCTTCCTATGAAAAGAATCAAAATTTATCCCCAAAATGTGTGAAAAACAATTTCGCATCAACTAATTACCCAGTTACCCTGAAGATCTGAAGAGAGCCAGGGATAAAAGCTCATTTCTTTGGAATCTTTACACATGTGTCTTTCAGAAAGGAACGTTCTCATAAATACCTGAAACGAGCCATTTGCCCGTCTATAATGGTTCCTTCTTCCTTCCTTTTCTTCCTTCTCTGTCCTTCCTTCTCTTGTCTCCTCCTCCATTCCCCTCTCCTCTTTCCTCCTCTCCCCTTGCCTGTCTCCTCCCTCTCAACTTCTCTCCCTCCTCCTGTGGAGAGATTTTATCCTCTGTAAAGATCGTTGACCTGCTTTTTAAATAACATTTATCCGAGGGAGAGTTTTTAAAAGACAGTCCTCTTTGTAAACGGGACTGCACACTGTCACTGTGTTTCTTGTTCAAGGACAATCTGGTAACATGGGAGTCTTAACACACGTAGCATTCCTGGGCATTTGTCCCAAGCAGCTTTTATATTTGAAAAGATTAACATAAAATAGTAGAAAGTTAGAGATACACATCACACAGTAAATAAAATGATTATTCCAGAAAAGCCAGCACGCCTCCAGACTTGGAGCATGCTGGTGTGTAACTGTGACTTATCAGTGAGCAAAAGCTGTTTAAAAACACGTGAATCAGCAAGGCATGGAGGTGCAGGCCTGTATTCCCAGCTACATAGGAGACTGAGGCAAGAGGATGACCAGTTAAAGCCTGCCTGGCTAGCCAGGGAATTCAAGGCCAGCCTGAACAACTTAGTGAGAGCCTATCTCCAAAATAAAAAGAGAAGGCAGAAGGCCTGGGCCATTGCTCAAGGGCAGAGCTGTCAGCAGGCGTTTGGGAGGAAGACCTGAGGTTAAATCTCCAGTACAGCAAACAGCAAACGAACAGAACAATGTAAGCCACAGTTAGATATTATGTTATGGAAAAATAACATTACAGGCCAAGCTCCTGTGTGAACACAGCCGAGAGCTGAGACTGGGAACCAAAACCTTGTGTATGCTAGGTGAACACTGTGCAAATGGAGTCAAGGCCCACGCTTATGGTGACCCTTTTAAGTTCCTTCTAGAACTTTCCCCTGGCCTTCCTAACCTAGCTAAGTGTCTGTTGCAAGAGGTCTAGTGTCTGGCCTGTCTCTACTTGTGACATGCCCCCTCGCTAACTACAATCACTTCTGACTAGATTTAAAGTGAGAGACATTTGACTCTTTCCTTTTGCTTAAACATTTAGAAGCCTTTGTATGGTTATTATCTGTGTGGTGGTTTGAATGAGAACAGCCCCCAGAGGCTCATAAATTTGAATATTTGATCTGAGAAAGATTAGGAGGATTAGGAGGTATGGCTTGTTGGGGAGAAAGTATGACCTCATTGGAGGAGGGTGTGACTGCAGGGTGGGCTTTGAGGTTTCAAAAGCCCATGCCAGACCAAGTTGTCTCTCTCTGTCTACTGCAGAGAGATATATCATGGATCGGATGTAGAGCTCTCAGCTACTCCTCCAGCACCCTGTCTTCCTGCTTGCCAGCATATTCCCTGCCATGATGATAATGGATGGTCTAAGCCTCTAAAACTGTAAGCAAGCCCCAGTTAAATGCTTTCTTTTATAAGAGTAGTAGCCTTGGTCATGGTATTTCTTCACAACAATAGAACGGTGACTAAGACAAGCTGACTAACCAATAAAAAAAAAAATGTGTGTGAGTGTGTGTGTGTGTGTGTGTTTCCATACCCACACTTGAAGCCCATGGGCTTCCAAAGAGTCTCCTGACTCTTCTTCTCTTCTAACTGCAGTACAAGTGGGATTACAGATATACTACAACATATAACTTTACATGGACTCTGGTCATTTAAGCTCAGGTCCTCACTATTATTGCTCACACTAGGGGTATGATTCACCACACACCCCTAGTAGGCTTAATTATAACACCTTTGTATATCAAAGAACAGAGAGTAGAGGGAGATCAATAAATGAACAACATGTTCATCAATGAATGAAATCAAGGAGCCCTGAAAACATTTACAACACTAACACAGAAAATCACCGACAGCAGGCCTTGTGACTTCAGTGGCTTGGGCCTGTCATCCCAGCACTACAGAGGTGGAGGCAGAGGAACCACTTGTCCAAGGTCACCCTTGGCTACACAGCAAAGTCCAGCCTGTGCTACATGAGACCCTGTTTTAATAATAAAGATTGGGCCAGGAAGAATTCTCAGCAGGTAAAGGCACCAACTACCAAGCCTGACAACTTGAGTTCAATTCTCATCACCATTGTGGTGGAGAGAGAGAAGACAGGAGAAAGACAGACAAATGTAACAAATGTCTAGAGTCATTTATAGAAAAAGAAAAAAGATCAAGGGCTGGAGAGATGCTCAGTGGTTAAGAACACATCCTGTGCTTACAAAGGACCAGAGATCTTTTCCCAGCACCAACGTTGTATGGTTCACAACTGCCTGTAACTCCTGTCCCAGGGGATCCTATGCCCACTTCTGGCCTTCGTAGGTGTGCACACCTTTACTCCCAGCACTAGGGAGGCAGAGGCGGGCAGATCTCTGAATTCCAGGCCAGCCTGATCTACAGAGTGAGTTCCAGGACAGCCAGAGTTACAACAGAGAAACCCTGTCTTGAAAAACAACAAAAAAAAAAACAAAACTTTTTTTTAAAAGACCACTGACCACAGGCACCATAACAGAAGTGATCACTTGAAACAATGTATGATTTACTAAATATGGCAGGAATGTGGAGTGGGCACCTGCTGCTGGAAAGCAGCCCTAACAGACTTGATTGACACAGGGTTGTCTCAGGGCTTTGATCTGTAAAGAAAAGTGACAATATCCGGGCAGAATAATAAAGCAAGAGCTGCCTGGGCTTGGCAAGCCAGTGTGGCAGGTGGTCCTACAGTTCCTGACACTTGGACTTGGAGGGTGCGGGCTACGGAGTGAGTTAAGGCCAAGCTGAGGTATCTGAGACCGTGTCCAAACCTCCTACTCTGAGAGCGAAATGGGGGCATACCTAGATGTCAATAATAAATAAACAGCTTTACTGGGCCAGGCCATGAGCCTGAAATGCAGAAGCTTTGCCGCAGGTGAAGAAATAGAGCAGAAGCCATGTGCCTGACTCTAGGTCCTTTCCTTACTCCATGCTGTCCACAAACAGCAGTTCTAGAAACAAGAAGGGATGCTATTCAATAACTCAAGGTACGTGTAGGCATGGTAGCACCTACCTGTAAGCACTCAAGAGAAAGAAGCAAGAGGGTTGTGACTTCGAGGCCAGTTTGGACTAAATAATGAGACTTTGTAAATAAATAAATAAATTTAAAAAGATAAACCATACCAGATGTGGTGATACAATGCTCTGAAAGTGGAGATAGGAGGATCAGTGGTTCAAAGTCAACCTTGGTTACATAATTTCAGGCCACCCTAGGCTAAGTGAGAGTCTCAAATAAAATAATAAAGATGATAATAAGCTGGGCATAGTGGTCCATGCCTGTAACCCCAGCATTCGGGAGGCAGAGGCAGATAGGTATCTGTGAGTTTGAGGCCATCTTGGTCTACCTAGTGAGTTGTAGGACCGCCATAATGAGACTCTATCTCAGAAAAATAAAATAAAAGAAAAACAATTTAAGATGAGAGAAATGTCCCTCGAGCTCTAGAACACATTCTCTCCAGGAGTTTGGGGCTTTACCAGTTCTCCCCAGGGCTATGAGAAGGTGGGGCATGCATGCTGTCCTCGGAGCATGTCACGGGGAAAGGAGAGTTCCGGAATCAAGGTACCACCTCCTCTCTCCCCTAAATGTTTGGATGGCCTGGATTCTCACTGGGAGTATGATTCTGTTATTTTATGATATTGTAACGAGCCCAAGGGCATCTGGAATGACAAAATAAGTGCAGGTGGAATGAACCAGCCCCATGCTCATCCACTCTTGGGAGTTTGCATTGTTATGCACCCCAGGAGCACATGCTTAGCATCATCCAGGCCTCGGCTTCTGCAGACAAGCAGCCTCTTACTGGAAGGCTATCAGTAGTTTGAGGTTCCGGCCAGTGATAGTAAGATAGGGCCTTGAGACTTGGTGGGGAGTAGCAACAGGCCTCCTTGAGGGTGGGAGAGCTGTAGCCCCCCTTGGATAAAATCCACATGCATGCTCAGGAACCATCACCATCAGGTTCTGGGCTGCAAAGAAACCACTGGGAAAAGCAATGCAAGAGCTCTTCTCAAGGCTTGGAGTCCTCAAGATGGCAGCCAGCCAGGCCTCCCACTGAGGTTTGCATGGAGGATGCAGCAACCCGAGCAGATAAGGCAGGCCAGCCAGCCGATAGCAACTGCTACAACGCACAGCCTCAGAAGTCACCCATAGAACCAACCGGGCCTTCCAGAAGCAGCAGCTCAGGGTCAGTTCCTTGCTGCCACGTTCTTCTCTAGGAAAAACCTGGAACCTGGAACCAGGATCAAAATGTTTGGTATACAGAAGATGGGGAGGGGGGATCATGATTCAAATTCATTCCCATTGCATTTTTCTACTGGGCATTTGCGACATCCTGGGCTCTGAGCTGGACTGAGTTTGAGTCACAGGGAAGAATAATATCCCTTCTGGCTCAATCTGGATCTTCACCAAGGCCACCCAAAGAAAAAGGAACAGATGGTTTAAATGGCTGAATAACCTGAGCCTGTGAGTGGGAGGCTGGGGAAGTTATCCATGTGAGGATGGCACAGAGGAGCAGCAGGAACCTGTGTGCAGACTGTGGCTGGGACTGGAGATCAGGCTGCTGGGCAGAAGAAGCCAGACTCAGAAGGACCGATGCCATATGGTTTCTCTCATATATGGAATCTAGATTCTATACACACACAGCATGAAAAATGGAAGGGGCTTTTAGAAGAAAGGGGAAAGGGGGAGGAGGAGGCAGGAAGGAGTAACAGTGATACGGCCAGTTATGAGACCTTGATTGACAGGTTATTATAAAACTATCACTTCTTTCAAGGAATACAAACTAATAAAACATATCTTTAGATTTTTGGAGTGCTAGCATTCACCTTTCTGTGTATCCTGTTTGGACCAACATCTTCTATGGACCAAGCCGCACCCACCACCATTGTCATCATTAATCACAGACCATGGTCCTAGCAGCTGCACTCCCTTTCTATTAGCTTCCTGATCTAGCAAGTCCTCAGCAGCCGAGAATATGTTTTGCTTTGCCCAGGTAACTTTCCCCATAGCAGTTGACAAGTCACACTGACCCAGTCTCTTCAACCATGCGTGTCTCCCAGTTATTCTTTCTGGAGTTTCAATTGAGTCATCAAATTAGCTGAGTGGTAATATTCCCTCAGAAAACCACCACCGTTGTTATGAATAGTAGTGAGGGACTGAAGACCCCATGGAATTTATGCAGCACAAGAGAGATAAAGTGACTCTAAGAGCAGTCAGCATGGCAGAGTCCAGCAGCGGCGGCAGCAGCAGCAGCAGGGGCCATTCAGGAGACAATCCCCTGGAAATGGTGGGCTGCACGCCTCAAGCCCCGACGCTGGCTGCATCCTCTCACATGGATCTCAGCATTCTAGTATGTGACTGTTCCTAGATCTTTTATTATTATTCATGGCCTTGACAACCTTGAAGAGCTGTTTTGGTTATCTTCAGATGTCATACTTCTTAAAAAGAGAATCTCAGAGAAGTAACATACATCCTTCAATAATTGTTCATTTTATAGGTTTGTTTTTTGGCACAGGGTCTCAACTATAGTCCAGATTAGCCTTGAATTTAAAATCCCTTGCCGGTGAATACACCACCATGGCAGTGCAAGTGGCTGCTTGACAAGGCTCTAAGCTGATCCCCGGGAGATCGTTGCCTTTCCGCACTCCTTTCTGCTGTACAGCTGCTGATAGTCCTATCAGTCATGGTGTCAGTTTTGCTTAATGGTAAACCTAAAAATAATCCTAAATTCAGCTCTTACTAACTGGGAAATGGACATATTATAGCAAACAAGGACGTGGAGATTTTAACACTAAAAATAACAATCTTACTAACCCTCAAGTCCTAAGTAAATGGGAGAGTTGTTCCATGTCTAATATTTCTGACCTGATGATACACAGAAATGAGGAAGTTGTATGACAAAATTATCCCTGACACAAAAGGCACCGATTCCCCAGTAAAGACAGGGGCCAGGGAGCCTGGATAGGGGAGTCAGCATGTCTGGACAGACAAGGACACATAATCACCCCTGAGAATGCTTGCCCTTTTTAAGAAAAGAAAGCCTGGTCCCACTAGGCCCATGGGTTCGCCCCCTGAGTCCCGCCCTCAGCATGGAGGAATAAGCCTGAGGAGAGTTGGGAATGGAGAAACAAGGCAGAAACCACAACAGACAGACATGGGAGCAGGCCTGCAGGGCACCATAGCCACCTGACAGGCCAAGGTCCCCACACAACCCATGGGTGCTGCCCAAGACATGGAGGAGGCAGACTGTGGGGGGAGTCTGGGATGGAGGATCAGAGCCCTGGACGAGACTCAAGACAGTGGCAGGGCAGCGGGCAAAAGCTCTAGCTGCTGCTTATCACCCCCACCCAGCCCACCCCAGCTCAGGTTGCCTGAGACCCTCACATGTTCCTGGACCTGGAGAACTACAATGGTAACAGAAGGAACTTTGTGAATTAAAAGTGGTTGGAAAAACAGTGTCAGTAAACAGCTGGCTGTATGCGGAGAGGATAACAGAGTGAACCTGTAGGCTTGACCTGTGTAGAGGACACAGTTGTGAATTGGACAGAGGACAAAGGAGCTAGGTATCTCTGTGAGGGAAGGGAGCTTGGGATGCCATGAGGCTGAGGCCACAACCTGGCCCCACTATTGCAACCTGCCAGACTGGAGCAAAAAGAGGCAGACGGGGTATCAAACAGACAGGGGAACAGAGGCAAGTGCTGCTAGGAGACACATGGCCAGAGGCAGGGGCAGACATGGGTGTGCACTCACAGCAGACAAAGAATAGGTCCTCAGACTGCCACCAGACCACCCTGGCCTCATCACTGGCTGCCAGGCCAGTGCCACTCCCGTGGCCTTGGCTGCCACTCATATTGCTTTCCTTCATGGGTGCAGAGAGCATTGCTACAGCACCACCACAGGCTACAGGCACAAAGGACAGGTGATGAAGGCAGGGTGGGATGCAGTAGCCTGGAGCTGGACCAGGTCCTGCACCCAAACTATCTGCCAGACCACAGGATCACCCTGCTCCTGAGCAATGACAACAGGATAGCCCAGTTGAAGAGTATCTCATCTCCTGGACTGAGGATCCACACAAGAGAGCTGTCCTCTGGTGACCAACAGGCCCTCCTGGACTCTTCACCAGCTGCCAGGCCAATTCTGCTGCTCCCGTAGCCCTGGACTCTATTGCTCTCCCTGATGGGGTGGGGGAGAGCATGGACTGTGGTGTTACCCAACAGCTGCAATCACAAAGGCCAAAGCAGCAGGACAGAGGGTAATAAGGGTGATATGGGGTGTCTTCAACAAATGGAGCTCAAGCAAGTCTTGACCCCACTCTGCCAAACCTCAGGATTGCCCTGATCCTGAGTAACAGCAAGATGTCCCAGATGAAGAATATTCCATACTAGGAGTTGAGTCTCTTCCTTTTGAGAGGGGTCTTAGAAACCTCAAAATGCTCATGTGGACCAGGACAATTAGAGATCTGTCTGCATTGCTGACACAATCAGAGTTCACCAGGTGCTTGAGCCTGGCTTCATGGACCACTCGTTCTGGCAAGCTGTTCAGTTCCTGCATGAAGTTTGGGTGCCTGCCTGGAGTCTGGAGGCCAGCATGAAGTCTGAGTGCCTACATGACATCCAGGTGCCTGGGAGACACCCAGGTGCCTGCGGGAGGACCAGATCCCTGTGGGATAGCTGGGTACCTATAGGAGGGCAAGATGCATGAGGGAGACCTGGATGCCTCTATGATATCCAGGTGCCTGTGTGAGACACTGTTACCTGCTCAGTGTGCGGGTACCTGCATGATGTCCAGGCACATATGGAAAGCCCTGGAGCCAATGGAATGTCTGGGCATCTGATGAGTGCACTGGTGCCCATGGGAGGCTCCGGTGCCTGTGTAATGTCTGGGTGCCTGTGTAATGCCCTGGTGCCTGCATGATATCTGGGTGTCTGTGGGTTGGCCCAGTGTCTGCATGATGCCTGCATGTCTGTGGAATGCTCTGGAGCCTGCAGGATACCCTGATGCTTGCAGAATATCAGAATACCTGCTCAGTGTCTGGATGCCTGGGCAATGTCCCAGTGCCTGCTGGAGGCCTGGGTGCCTGTAAACTTGGGCAGTGAGTCCCAACTTCAGGTTGAACTTCATTATGCTTGGTCTCAGGATAGTAAGAGCCAGGGGACTATCCATCATCAGAGCAGCCTGATACCTCCAGGAACTGTAGTGATGCTGGTGATCCACACTTCTGACACACTAGCTGGACTTAATTTTATTTGTTTTTGGGTTTGTTTTGTTTTGTTTTGTTTTTTGAGGGCACGGGGCAAGAGTATGGAACAGGGAGGAATAGGAAGAGAGTGTTATCAAGATACATTGTATTAAACTCAATTATTAATAAAAGTATTTTTAAAAAATAAAAAAAACACCTTCCAGACTGGGCATGGTGACATACATCTTTAATCCTAGTATTCAGGAGGGTATACGGCAAAGCAGAATAGTATAACAAATGATGTATGCAAAGTTGGGGACCAGGGTACCATGGTGGGATGAAGTATATAAGGTATCATGAGAAAATGTTATATGCAGGGTTGGGAAGCAGGGTATCATGGGAGAATGTATGCAGGCATGTTCACCTCATTGTGGGTAGGAAGCAAAGAGAAAAACAAGAAGGGACCAGCATGTCAATATTCTCTTTCAGTGCATGCTCCCAAAGACTTCATTTCCTCTTTCTAGGTTTCAAAACACATCATCCTACTTTGTTCAGTGATCTGAGATATCACCCTATAACTCCTACCTCCAAACCACAAGAGACATCAAGGCACATTTTAACAAGTATGATATACATAAACAGATTTCCTAAGGTAATTTCTGTTCAGAATGTAAACTTGGGTAGAGATTTAGTGGCACATACACACAATCACAGCAAGCAGGAGGCAAGAGGACTGAATTCTAGACTAGTCTATACCACCTAGCAAAAATAAACAAAAAGCAAAGCATAATGCAAACTAGAAACCTAAAGGCTCAGGTGGTGCAGGCCTGTAATCTTGAAGGCATAAGGATATAGTCAAGTTTGTCCTTAGGCACATAAGGAGTTTGAGGTCAGCCTAAGCTAGAGCGAGACCCTGTCTCAAAACTAAAGAGGGGAGAGGGGCTCAGTCAGTAAAGTACTTGCCTTACAAGTGCAAGGACATGAGTTCAGATCCCAGTAAAACACTGGGCATTAAAGCACACATCTGAAATCCCAGTAATGGTGAGACATGAGGTGGAGGCAGATAGATACCAGGACTCACTGACCGGATAGCCTGGCTTGCATAGCAACTTCCAGGTTAATGGGACCCTGACTCAAACAAAAAGTGGAAGGCACCTGAGGAATGATACACAAGGTTGTTCTCTGGCCTCCACAGTCTCTCTCTCACACACACACACACAATGCAGAACAAGGTTGAAAGACTAATAGTGGGAAGCTGTAGGTTAAGGGAAGTGAAAGCATACCCTGGGAGCTCAGGCTCAATCAAGCAGAAATCCTAGCTGCTGCTGCTGCTGCTGCTGCTGCTGCTGCTGCTGCTGCTGCTGCTGCTGCTGCTGCTGAGCTAAACACAAGCACCCATGTCTAAACATGCCTCGTCTTCCCTGTACCATCCGTCAGGTCCTTCCACAGCAACATCCCAGCACAAGCAAACTTCCAAAACACCCCAGCAATAAAGCATGCAGCCAAGAAAAAGGAGGGAGCCCTCAGCAAGTTAAAAAGATTTATTGCTGGCCCAGGCTTCCAGTCCAGAACCTGGGCTGTCCAAGACTCAGGAGGTTGTCACTGTGCAACCAGAGGTGGGATCCACGCTCTTCATGGGATTCCTGTTCCACGTGGCGGCTGCTGGGGGGCCCACTCCAGTGTGAGCCCCTCTACCCTGATGGTGACCAGGCTCTGAGGCTGGCACAGTGCTCAGCTCTCAGAGGCCACCTGGACCTGCTCTAGCACAGGCTGAGCCCTCTTTGAGGATAGGCACCATGAACTTGAGCCTGAAGAGGAAGAGATGATGCCCGATGACTGAGACTGAGAAGATGAGCAGGTGAGAAAACAGCCCCCTGTGAGCCAGATATCCCCAGACAAGTCCATGTGACCCCTTTGGCCTGTACCCTATAGTTAAAAATTCTAAAATTTCATATAAAAGTCTGGGTTTGAGACCTAAGGGGGTGGGGAAATACTGTGACTATCTGGCAACATTCTTTCATGGCACTTACTGGTCACATCTAAACTGTACCTCCCCAGGACTGGACATGCCATTGCAGACCCTGGCCACTTGGCACCAAAACAGATGTGGTGTTTGGTTTAATTTCTTGTCTGGTATAAGGAATGTCATCCCACTTCTGTGTGTGTCATACCAAAAAAGAAAAAGTGGAAGTCTTGCCTGGAAGCGATTGTTTTGGCTCCCTAGGTCTTCTGCTTGGCCCTGCAGGCACCTGGGCTTTTAACGAGCTTAATGGAGCATGCCCAAAATAACTCCCACAGGTTTCTGCCACACACTGCCCTGCCTCTCCAGGATCCTTCAGCCCTGGTGTTGGCTAAGCAAGCCAAGAAGAGAATGCAATTAATCACAGAAGTTAAAGGGGAGGCAGACTAAGACTGGTTACCTAGGCCTCTCTGCTGGAGGAGAGGATTAGGGTAGAATGAGAAAGGTTAATACAGTTATTCTGGTTTTAAGTCAGTTACTAAAAAGAAAAGGTTGGGGTGGGGATAACTTAAGGAGGTCAAGGTTGGGTCAGTTTGAACTTAAGATCCTCAAACATGTTAGTTCCCGTTCCTTGATTGTTTCGGATGTGAAAGAAACTTGTAGAAAGCTGCAGGGGTGGTGAGGAGCATGGCTAGCAGCCCAGCAGATGTCAGGACCTGCCTGGTTAGAGGATAGAGAATCGTAGGAGAATGGAGCTAGAGGCGGGCAGGTCTAGGCCCTGGGACACAGAAGAGGTGAGCCTTCCTGGTGCCCCATCATTCTGCGGTGGCTGCTGCCAGGCTATTTGCCCTTGAGGGAGACACCGATCTTGACACAGCCCAGGCGCTTCCCGCCGCTGCTCAGGATACCCTGGATGCGGTAGTTGCCGGTGCTCAGCCAGCTTGGCAGCTCCAGATCAGGCACTGTGAAGTTGCTCATGGGCAGTGAGTAGGTGCCCTGAGGGAAAGAAGTGAGCCTCGTCAGGGTGGCCTACTGCTGACAGCCTACAGCTATGACCTGCTCCCTCCCCCCATTCTGATAAGAGCCTGGAGTGTCGCCATGGCCCTTTTCCAGGTTGAATAAGTATAAAGGGCACCCCATTTCACAGATGGAAAAACAAGGGTGCCTAGCCTCCATACAGTGGTTCTTATATTCCCATAAAAGCAACATACAGAATGCAAAGACCACACCCTCTCTCACTCCACCACAGAGGGGTAACATTAGTGCCTTGACACCCCAACTACTCACTTCCTTGAAGGGACAGTGGCAGGGCAGCCCATAGGTGTGCAGGGGCTCTGGGCAGGGCTCCCCAGGGGGGATGTATGTGCTCAGCAGGTCACAGAAGTCCTCGTAGGTGCAGCTGCCTAACTGTTCTACGCAAGGGATCTTGACCCAGAAGGCAGCCATTTCCTTTTCCACGGTGAGCTCCACCTGTCACAGGATTTGACAAAGGTGACAGCGTGAGCTCCAGGGCACACATTCCACCTCTTGAAAAGAGCTTCTACTCTTATAACCAGCTGCAGTTTGGCTGGGGGGAAGTTCTAGCTGAGTCCCAGTATTGACCTTTCCTGTACATGTGGTGGGCACAGATCAAATGTGAATGAACCTTTCCCTCTGACTCACACGTCATCTTCCAGTTGTCCCTATGCAGTGACAGAAAGCAACACACTGATGTCACACTAGCTGGCTGACTGTGACACATGTTCTTGGTGGGCCTGCCTTCCCAACCCAGTCTTACCTATAGAATCTTTATCTATGTTGGTTATTCTCAGCTTGTATTTTCTCTGTTGCACCAGAGATGACAGAGTTATGAATAGAAAGGTACCTAGGCACAGCAGTGCACACCTGAAATCATGGCACCTTGGAGGAAAGGCAGGGTGGGGGATGTCTCTGAAAGTTCTGAAAGTCTGGTCTGTATATCTAGACCCTGTCTCAAACAGACAAACCAATGAAAATATATTGGGAGATTATTCTGAAATTGGTCTATGATCCTTATTGCAGCTGGTTATAAGAGCTGAATGACCTCCCAGACTCAGCTGGATGAGACATCTAGAACGTGCTTCCCACTACCAAGCTACCCTGATCCTGCTCCTGCTCTAATGACTCCTTACCTAACCGAGGAGAAACAGCCAGGACTCCCAGGCAAACAGCCCAGGTGCTTGTGGCATATGCAGAAGATTAACTCTATCAGTTGTCAGCATGCCAGTTGTCTCTCGGAGCCCAGAGCCCTATCTGTGTCCCACCAAAGCCAGCAAGGAAAAAGTGCACAGAGCAGGAGCAGGAAGTTGGCACTCTACTACAATTCCTGCGGATGTCACCGTGGAGGCCATGTGTGTCTCCTCAGGCACTATTCACTTTGATTTTTGAGTTAGAGTCTCTCACTGAGTCTGATGCTCATTGATTCATCCAAACTGGTTTGCCGGGGATCTGCCCATCTCCACCCAATGGGGTCTAGGGTTACAAGTGCCACGCCACCATGCTTGGCTTTTCATATGGGTTCTGGATATTGAATACAGATCCGCATGTTTACACAGGAAGCACCTTATCAACTAAGCCATCTCCCCAGCCCAGAAGCCACAGTTCTCAGATCCCTTTCAGCTCAGGCATGCCAGCAACCTAGTATCTCAGTCTCACTTTATTTGGGGGTTTCACTCTTGTGCTGTTTGTTCGGATGCTGGTGCTTTTGAGACCCAGGTTGGTCTTAAACTTGCTGTGTAGCAGAGACTGACCATGATTGACTGATCTTCCTGCCTCCACTTCCCAGATGCTGGGATCTATCTCAGCTATGGACCCTCATCCTGGCTGGGGTTCTGCTTCTGAAATAAATCTCGGGATGTTACTTATCCCTCCGGACTCCACTAGACCCAGGCTGCTGCCCAAATCTTCAAATACCCTAGTATAAATACCAGCTGACTTTTTCAAGGCTGGGAAAGGGTGAAGTTGGCACAGCCTGAAGCCTATGGAGCTGACACTGCCTGCTTCACTGGCCTGCTCGGCTAACGTGAATCCACCCTGATTGCACACAAGCCTTTCCTCCAGCCTGCTTCCTCTTCAGGGCAAATCTGGAAAAGCCAGAAGGCTGTGGTTGAAAGGTTAGATCTACCCCTGCGGGAGGTTACTCAACTTTCTTCAGTCTCTACTTCCTCAGCCAAGAGTGGGATATTTTGTATGGTCTCAGAATGCAAAACCTGCTTCACTTCCCTCCTCCCAGTACATGGTCCCATAGGGAGACTTGACCCAGTCCAATTCTAAACAGGAGAGACCAAGTGACAGTATGGATGTCTGTGGTGCTCCCCAATGACTGCTCCTCTCCAACCCGGGATCAGCAAAGCACTGGAAGCCCAGGGCAGAACCTGAGACCGCAGCCACATTAGCCATTAGGGGATCCATCTCCCATCTACGGCCAGCAGAGCTCAGAAATATGTCACCATCTATCCTATGCCCCAGCACTTGTTCCCCTGGCACAACTAAACCAATGCATAAAGCCCACAGTAGTGCACTAATACTCCAGGCCCACACACTCACACCTGCTTCTGACACTTGCTTCTTTGAGCAACTGTAGGCTTGTTCTGCAGGCCCCCTTCATTAGGTGTGCCCTGTACAGATGCCCCCACTCTTTGTTTTTTGAGTGGTTCTGGCTGTCTTGAAATTCACAATTTAGACTGGGTTAGCCTCAAACTCACACAGATTGGCCTGCCTCAGCCTCCCAAGTGCTGGAATTTACAGCAGTTCTCAACCTATGGGTCATGACCCCTTTGGGGGTCAAATGACCCTTTCACAAAAGTCACCTAAGACCATCTACATATCAGATATTTACATTATGATTCATAATAGTAGGAAAATGACAGTTTATGGAGTAGCAATGAAAATAATTTTATGGTTGGGGGTCACCACAACATGAGGAACAGTATTAAAAGGTCACAGCACAGGAAGGTTGAGGACCACCGAATTAGACGTGTGTGCCACCATTCCCAGCTCTAAACCAGAGAGACGAGGCACTGCCAGCGGTATTCAAGCCCCAGCCTTGGGTTGGCAAGCACATGGCAACCCCCTTCTAACATGAACCACTGTTCCTCCACCTGGACAGGGCTGTGTCTAGATCTCATATCACAAGGAGACCCACTAGGGTCAAGAATCTAAGAGTCTAAGTTTCCTATAACTAGAAAACTGATACTAATATCTCTCTCTCTCTCTCTCTCTCTCTCTCTCTCTCTCACACACACACACACACACACACACACACACACACACAGCACCAGACACACAAAAGCTCTATAAAAGGCCCACAACCTCAAAGGGTTAGGGTTAGGGTTAGGGTTAGGGTTAGGGTTAGGGTTAGGGTTAGGTTGGTTTAGTCTACCTTTCCGATCTGGACAAATTCTGTCCTTGTATCCATGAGGCTTGGTTTCCTACTATTGGGTAATAGGTGAAGAAAATGTACTGGCCCCGCAAGGAGAAGCCATGGGCAGAGGTGGAGAGGCACTGAGACCCCTACCAGTCTTCTAGCCAAAGTAGCTACAGGAAGACTGACAGTGATCGACAAGCCAAGTGCCAGCATGAGCTGAGCATGTCCTGTGTGCTAGACTCTCAGCAAAGCACCATCTACATTATTGACTAACTCAGCTCTTGCTCAAGAGAAGCCTAAAACGAGGAACTGAGATGAGTCCAACAGTCCAGGCTGGTCTTGAACTGGCCGTGTGATTGCCTTGAACTCTTGAGTTTCCTCTTTTTCCTCCCAAGAGCTAGGATTTACAGGCATGCACCACCAGGCTTGGCTCCCAACAACCTTTCAAGTATTCAAAACTAAACTTGTTGCAGAATAGGTCTGGACCAGAACAAGACCGCAGGGCATATAAGAACATCTTAGAAAGGTGGTAATTCCAACTAGAGAGTAAAGAACTACAATAAATGGATCTACAAGAAGCCTTTACTATACCATAAGAAAATATATGAACATATGCAAAAATGGGCAATGGATGGGAATAAGCTAATATTCCCAAGTAAATATAAAAAGCAAGTGAACCGTAAAAGAAACATTTATGCTCATGAGGGATAATATTTAAGACTGGCAAAGACTCATAGAACAAGCTTCGTGTCAGAAACAAAACAAAACAAAAACTGTAGTTGTCAGGTTAGGTGTGAACCTGGCTTGACAATTGGGAGGCATTTTGGCATTGAATATCAAACAGTCTTTAACAATGTGCATCTAAGCCACCAGGATGGCTCAGCAGGTCAAAGACGCTGGCCATGTAAACCTAGTGACCTGAGTTTCAGTCCCAGAACCCATAAAAAAGTGGAAAGGGAGAAATGACTATACAGCCTTGTCCTCACAGTGTCATGTATGCCTCCTCCCACACACCCTAGCATACACGATAATAAGTAAAAAATTTTAATGTGAAGCTCCATAACCAGGAAAGTATAAAAAGACCATTATAAGGGCAAATTCTAGCCAACATGGTGGCTCCAAGTCAATCATGTCATCTCATTAGTACAAATGTGTGAAGATTGTGACAGGGTCCATAACAACCAACAATGACTAGGCATTAAGGAGTTAAGACTTCAAGAATACATCTGTAAGAAGCAAGTTACTGTGTGGTTTGGTGCATGCCTTCAAGCTTTTAATCCTAGCACTCAGGAGGCAGATGCAGGTGGATCTCTGTGAGTTCGAGGCTAGCCTGGTCTACAGAGTGAGTTCTAGGACAGTCAGAGTTACAACAGAGAATCCCTGCCTGGAAAAACCATAAATAAATAAATAAATAAATAAATAAATAAATAAATGCTAGTCACCATGGGGCTTACCTGTAATCGCAGTCCTCAGGAGATGGTGGCAGGAGGACCAGAAGCTCAAGGATATCCTCAGGTACTTATATTAAGTTCTGGGCCAGCCTGAACTACATAAGACCCTACTTCAAAAGACTATAAACAAGGCTGGAGGTGTGGCTTTAGCAGAGTACTCACCTAAAATGCATGGGAGGCCCAGGGTCCTTCTCCAGAACTGGCCTAAACCTGGTTGGGTAGCACACCTGAGATCTGAGAACTCCAGAGGTGAAGACAGGAGGGCCAGGAGCTCACAGCTACATGGCAAGTTCAGCAAGTTCAAGGCCCACTAGGGCTACGTGAAGCCCTTCCTCGAAACCATTACACACACACACACACACACATACAAAGCACTGCTTGTTTTCATGTATGTCTATTAAAACAAATACACACAATGTAAAATGACTTTATGTCCCTGGCTACTGGCTATGCAACACAACAACACCTTGAGCAGACCATGGAGAGCAGTGGGCCACCATAACCAAGTGTAAGTATGGATGATTCCTGACTGGTACCTGAGTTTCCATGAATCTGGGTAAGTCTGTGAGATCCTTCCCAACCTGTGAGCATGTACCTCTTGTAGTCTCTGCTTGCTGTCCCCCCCCCAAACCTCCCACACACACATATTCCTCTTCCACCTAGCCTGGGACTCACCTTCTGAGGAGAAGTGAGGGGGACACTGGTCTTGCCCTCGGCACTGACAATCACATCTCCAGGAACCACAATGGGGTCAGGTTGGAGAGTCAGGCTTTTGATCACCGCAGGGTCCTTTCCTTCATCACAGTTATCCCAGGAGAAGCTGCCAAGTCGGGAAGGCTAGGGACAACCAGATAGCAGAGGGAGAAGTTGAGGAAAAGAAGTGTTTCGGCATAGAAGAGCTGGAGTCCTGCACATGCTCCTCTGGGCCCCATGGTAACAGTTACACTTGTCAGACCCGACCCAATCTTCAGGCAGGACTCCAAAGACAACTTCCAAAAGTCTGTGGCTAAGGCACATTATAACAGACCTTTAACTTCAAAACTAATAGGGCTGGGATATAGCTCTGTTGGTAGAATGTTTGCCTGGAATATTGGAAACCTTAGGTTCTATTCCCTGCACTGCACAAATCCAGTGTATTAGCATATGCAGGCAGCATACAGGAGGCAGGAGTATTAGGAGTTCAAGGTCATCTTCAACTAGATAGCCCATTCCAGACCAGACTGGATGGATACATAAGACCCTGTCTGGGGCAGAGGAGGGGAGGGGAGACTTAGCTAGGTGTGGTGGTGCAAGTCCATAATGTAAGCACTCAGAATAAGGCAAGATGATGGAATGTTTGTGGTCACTCTAGATCAGCCGAGGCTACAAGGGAGAGAGGAACGGAGGAAGGGAGGGTCCACTCATTGCTAAAGAGGTATCAGCAGTTGGTGGCTGCTGAGAGAGAAAGTCATTATTCTTTGAGGGAAAACTCACAGATAGCCCATGTCCTAAACCATGCATGTATGGGCAGCACTGATTGGATTCAATGGGTTGTTTAAAAGGAGATGAGGATGGTAGGGAGACGTGCAGGGCAATTGGAGGCAAATGTGGAGGGTTGAATTGAATAGGATCTAGATACATTGTATACAAGTTGTCAAGGCATAAATAAAAGTCTTTTAAAATAGAACTAACCTCACCTAGCTTAGAGGAGTACCTCCTCTGATCTCCCACCACCCTGCTGCAAATTTCTCTCCTGCAGCTTCAGGAACCCACCACAGGACAAGCTCCTGGAAGAGTCACATTTGTATTAAATGCACATGAGCCTAGTCATGCCATACCTTATGTCCAATCCAGAGCCAGCAACAATGGGAAACACATTAACAAAGGAAACAACAGTAACCCAAGCCTCACCCTCCTGGGAACAGGACCCACTGGATAAGACCTACAGGGGTCCCTCACTGATGAGCAATCCCAGGAAATGACTTCCCCATCTTGCAAGCACATCTTTACTCTCATGTCATTAACCACGCCATACACCCAACTTGTGTCACCCACCACTCCTCTGCAGAGAGGCTCCTCATATCTCCTGCATGTGCACCAGGACTTCAGCATCTAGAATTCATCGTACACCTCTCTCTCTCCCTCTCTCAATCCCTCTCATACACGCGCCCCAAAGGCTACCTACCAGGACCCCAGCATTTCCACTATGCACACGTGGCCTTAGAAAACCTGCCATTCCTGCACCCCAGACCTGGCCTCCATCTTAACACATCCATTGTCATATGGACCCAGAGACAGCACCTGATCCAAGCTAGACCACAGCTTCTCTCTGGAATTAAGACACAAGAAGGTATGTGACCTTATGACCCAGGGTTCAGCACTGTCTTGTGTCAAAAGTTTTAGCTGGGTTCCAAGCATATATACCTGTGACCCACCACCAAGCCCAAGTTGAAGGGATGAGACTAAGGGCCTCCCTTCCATCCTATAGAAAAGGGACATAGAATCGGTCACCCATAGGATCAACTACAGCACTAAAGGAGCTGGGCGTGGTGATGCTCACCAGCGGAGCCAGAAGATCTCAGGTTCAAAGCCAGTTTGGGCTACAGGTGAGACCCTGTCCTCAAAACAAAACAAAAAGCAATATAAAATCAGGCATGATGAGGCACATGCCTATAATCCCAGCACTTGTGAGGTAGAGACAAGAGGTTCAGAAGCTCAAGGTCATCGTCAAATACATAGTGAGTTCACAGCCAGCCTGGGATGAAACACTGTCTTTAAAAAAAATAAAATTAAAAATTTGCAGAAAACTGGGACAGGTATCACTTTGAAGTACCACTCAGAAAAACCAGGCTCCAGTCAAACAGACCTGGGTTCCTGATTTCCACATCTTTTAAGTGGAGTTACTTCCTGTCCGGGCTGTTGCAAGGGTAAGAACGCATATGTAAGAGGTCATGACAAGGTGCCAGACATGAAGCATGAGCTGGCTCACTAAAAGATGACCATGTGCCTCCCTGGCCTCTGCTTCCTGCCAACGACCCATGAAATCCATGTAAGCCTGTTAAACACATGCTCAAGCTTCTTGGCATGGGCCTCTGATCCCTGGAATGAAAGGCCATACCCGTGACTAAGAAAGGCAGGGCTAGGGTAGATACCAACAGGTATTTTGCTCAAACTTCATTCCACAAGTATTTGTGGAGCAACTATTTCAGATCCTGGACAAGGGCTGAGTAAACAATAGAAGCAGTCCTGCCCACCCTCGTGAGGTTTACAGTCTAATGTAAATAAGCATTACCCAGGCTGGTGGTGTAGCTCAGAGGTGGAGAGCCTGCCTACCATATAAGAAGGCCCAAGGTTCAAATCCAAGTACTAGGGGGTTAGAAAAAAAGGAAGGAAGGAAGGAAAGCAGGAAGAAAGGAGGGAAGAAAGGGAGGAAGAGAGGGAGGAAAGAACGGAAGGATCAACCACTGTAATCTAAGTGCCAGAAGGTGATGTGGAGAGTAACTCAGGTCTTACTCAGGTTGAGAAGTGACACTTAAGACATTCTGGATGAGAAGTCAGCCATTGATGCAGACAGAACACAGGCAAAAATCCTGAGATAGAAGCTCAGATGGTTCAGACATTACAGAAAGACCAACAGGCCAGACATGTAGAATGAAGGACCTTGCTGAGGCTGGAGGGGTGGCAGGCTCATTTTCCACAGACCCTCATAGGTCACAGTCAAGAGAACAAACTGGCAATGGAGCGATAGAACACCTTCAAAAGGAAGCACCATGCTTGGAGAAAGACGGACCAGGGGAGTAGTCAGAAGGCCAAGTGAAAGAATGGCTGAAAGGGTAGGAGACTGATTCCCCAACTCAGCAGCCAGATTCACACCCAGGATTGACTTTGGGCTCAGGGAAGTTTCCAGAGTACCCCTTAAGAATCCTCCACCTTCTCCTGAGCACTCCTTCCCCAACCCTAAGGGACATTCTCACAAGGTGGTTCCCACTAGCAGGCCTGCAGCTGTGAGGAGTTCCAACAGATGAGTCCAGGCTCATGGGAAAGGGGGGGAGGGCAGGGATGAGCAGTGCCCGCCTGGCACCTGGCAGATACCATCCCCAGCCTAGACGACAACAGGGAGGGATGTGGCTACATAGGCAGAATATAGTGAGAGATCACAGGCAAGGGTTAAAATCACACACTGGCTACTACCGCTTTCACATGGGCATGCTAACCCCCTGGAGGTTCAGCTTCCTCATTTGTTAAATGGGTATAACTGTATCTTCTGGGAGGGCGATGGCCAGAAGAAGTCTGTACATAGAAAGCAATAGGACTCGGCTGTGAAAGGCAGCCAAGCTCATTTAAATTTTCTGTCCCAGGCCCAAGAAGAGTAGGGAAGATGCGACAGGGGTAACAATATGGCACCCTGGAGCAGGTGCTGGAACAGAGAGGACATTCATGGAGAATTGATGAGACCCAAATAAAGCCTGGCTTGGTTCACAGTAACGGACTTACACTGGCCTCATGGTTTTAACAAGCATACACAGATAATATACAGTGTTAACAAGGACAATTAGGTAAATACATGGAGCTCTATACTATTCTTATAAATCATTCCAAAATTAAGATCATTAGAAAAGCTCCCTGGGCATGGTAGTGCAAGCCTGAAACCCCAGCACTTGGAGGAGTTCGAGGTCGTCCTTAGCTATATACAGAGTTTTTAGGCTGGGCTGCAGAGATCCTATCTCAAAAAAAAAAAAAAAAAATTTTTTTTTGAGACAGGGTTTTTCTGTCATAACTCTCTGTCCTGGAACTCATTCTGTAGACCAGGCTGGCTTCAAACTCACAGAGAAGCACCTGCCACTGCCTCCCAAGTGCTGGGATTAAAGTCATGCACCACCACCACCAGGCCTCCAAAAGAAAATTTTTAAGAGGAAAAGTACAAAGCTTAAGCCATAGCACATAATAGGTATACAATAAATTACATCTACTGTACAACATAGAGTCTAGTAAGTGCCTACTATCTGTTGTTATCTGAGAGTCACCACAGCCCAGGGTCATAAGACCAGTCAACGATACAAGAGGAACCCAGGGTTCCAGAGGTTCACTCATTCACTGGTCCTTCCACATTCTCCAACCATGACTGCTGAGTCAGGTTCTGAGCCCATGAGCCTACTGAGAAGACAGCTGGAAAAGGTTCAAATATGGCACTCACTGAGTGATCTTGAGTGAGTCCCTAAGAGGAAGGTTGGTGCCTAAATGCCTGAGTCCTTCCAAACAGGCTCTCTGCACCCTTAAAGTCTAGAATGGCACCACAGGCAAAGCATACAGGAGGATGGCGATATCCGCAGGCCTAGAGCCTCTAACTGTACTGCACCTCACAAGGCCAGCCCAGGAGCCTAGAACAGCACACGTGGTAGCACTAAGAGACAAGTTGCCTATCCTCTGAACAAATGAAGTCAAAAGGTCCTTCCTCCCACATAAGACAGATTTCCTGCCTCTGAACCAAGCAGTGGACCAAGGCCGCACTGGCTTCAAGGCACAATTCTTTTGGCACTCTGCAAATTTCCCATTTATGAAAGACCTCCTCCAGTGCTGACATCATACCCATTTTACAGACAGCAGGCCAAGACTCAAGAAGAATCAAAAGTCAGGTGCCCCTACTCTCGCAGTCCCTTCTCTTTCCCCTTTATCCAGCTGTTGTTCCTGACACTCAGACATTCCCGAGGCGGCAGGAGGGAGGGGTCTGGAGGAGGATCTGCATCTTTCTGCCACAGCAAAAGGCAATGGGACTGGGCTTTTCCCTCGGGATGACCGATCTTCCCTTTCCCAAGGGTCTGCAGCACCGGAGAAGACAGACAGACAGCGGGGAGCTTGGAAAGAGTGAGGGCCTGGCTCACAACCAGGAGCAACGGGATCACATCGCTGGCTCTCAGGAAACCGATGGACAAGTTTGGACTTCCTGGCCTGATTTAACCCTCGCATCCGAAACAAGATCTGAGAGCCGAGCAGAAAACAGGGAAAGGGGAGAACGAGGAATGCTGTGGGTCACAGGCTGAGAGCCTGGGCCTGGGGCCAGTGCGTTCGCAGCGCTACTCTGCACCGGGAGAGGGTGGGATGGGACGAATAGAAGAGACGAGTCCCTCCAGGAAAATCTGGATCCAGCAGCCACTGGCTGCCGCTGGGCGTCTGCTGCAGGAACGCGACTCCAAATCAGGGGCACTCACGCGCTTCGGGCCGAGGCGCGCAGGGGCGGCGGGGCCTGAGAGCAGCAAGCCCAGCACGAACAGCAACAGCAGACGATGCATGGCTACGGTCCTCGCGGTCGCTCTAGGCACTGAGGCTCACAGATGCCTTTAAAGCCCGCCAGTCACCTGGCAGGTTCAGCGCTCCGCCCCGCGCGGCGGAGATTGCAGGCCACAGACCTGACTTCTCGGGCCACGCCCCCAGCACAGCCCACTTCAGCTCCACCCTCAACGGCCTACTGAAGGGGCAGAGCCAGCAGGAAGGGGCGGGACTGAGCGCAATGAACAGAGGCGGGGCCGATTGAGGGAGGGGTTGAGGGAAGGGGCAAGGCTAAGAGGCGGAAAAGGGCCGAGCGCGAGAGGCGGGAATGCGTGAGGGGGTGGGGCCAAGGGAGGTGGGGCGGGGCCGAGCTTGAGGGAGGGGCTGAATGCGGAAGGAGCGGGCCTCAACGCGCGGGTTGGGCGGGGCTGAGCTCCGGGGCGTGGTGATGGGCGGGGCGGAGCGAAGCGCCGAGCCTCCTGCAGTGATTGCCTTCAAGAATCCAGGGATTACGTTTCCCCCCCACCCCCTTTCTCAGGTTCTTCTCGGCAGAAATGCAAAGCTCTCCGCCGGTTTCTCATTTCTGTGCACCCGCAATACGTCTCCTGGCGTCCGGTTGTCGGCATTTAACAGCATCTAAGCTCCGCCAGGCCCCTGAGGCTTTCTGAGGCTAAGGTTAGCCTCATTAGTCGGGAGGAAGCACCTGCGCCTGGGGCTGGCTGAAGGGGCGGTAGCGCTAATCGCCTTCCGCGATCGTTCCGTTAGACACCAAAATTTACTTTCCAGAGCACAAATAAAATACCAGAAATGTCAACGTTGAGAAGACAGAGGTAGCACACCCTGCCACCGCAGCAGCCCGAGGAGTTCAAAACCTTCACTGTGGCCAAACTGAGCTTCATCGCTGAAAATGATTTCAGGACTAGCCGTATTACGATAGTGAAGAAGAGTTTGTGATTTTGTTAAAAATATTTGAATATAGTTAAGAGACAAAATGATGCTCAGAGAAAAGTTAAGACACACAGGATAGTGGTTGTGTCCTCCTGAAAGACTCGCGTTTCTAGAGTCCTCATGCTGATTATCTACAAGATTTTTTTGGAATTCCATTGCTCCACGGGTTCCTGGGAACCCCACCCCTGTTTCTTTCTTTGATAACTGAGGTTGCAGGTTAGCTCCAGGGGTGCCTTGGACAGGTTTCCAAGCTGGTCAGCTAAAACCAGAAGCTGCTGTACTTGCACAGGGCTGGGCACATGTGCTTCTTGGTAAATGGAGTTTCTATAAGATTACTAGAAAATTGTAGACTTAAGACTTAACGACCGGGAGTAGAGAAGCCTAAAGCAATAGTGAATTGAACTGGAATTCTTGCTTTTCTGCTCCAACCAGATTCCAGGTGAAGGGGATCCTTTTCCTTTTTTTCTCCCCCAACTTCTTCCTATCTTCGATAAGAAATAAAACAGTGTGATCTGTCTTCAGTGTGAAGTAGAACTTCTTAGATAAGGAGGCAGTTCGAGGCAACTCCTCCCCTTAGCCCGAGGCTGTCACCTGTTTGAGAACTGTGAAACTTGGAAAGCTGTACAGTCCTCTGAGCCAACCATTAGGAAAAGGAAGCAGTCTCAAAACCCAAGATGCTCCTTAGATAAGACTGTCCTAAACCAATAGGATGGACAATTTTGGGAGGGAGCTGTACTAAAAGAATGCAATAATTATACCTCACCAAATCCCAGATTATGGGGAAGAGGGGAGGAATTCCTCTATATCTAGGACTTTTTAAATCACTGCCTTTCACCAAATCAGCACTCCAACCATTTTTGTTTTTTCTCTATGTCCCTTTCTGCAGAATAATTCCTTAAAAACTGCTTCATTGTCATGAGTCTCTTGGATTTGTCATTGCAGAGAGAGGGTCTTGTTTCTCACATTATCTTGCCTCAGAAATATTTCCTCTAATTATCATAAGTAGGACTGTAACTTTTAGTTACTAATGGATAACCAGTGCCTGACAAAACTATCAACTTTTTGTGTCTCTTTTAAATTACATTTTTGTTTTATTTATTTTGTGTGTCTGTGGGGGGCTCAGGGGACAAACGGTGGGAATTGCTCTTCTCCTTCCACCATGTGGGCCCTGGGTATCAAATTCAAGTTGGCAGGCTTGGCAGCAAGCACCTCTAACTCAATGAGCCACCTCACTAGCCTGAAACAGTAAATATTTGCTGAATAAATAAATAAAGATTACCCAATCCTTTCCTTAAAATAAACTTCATTTTAGATTTAATTTTGAATTTATTTTTAAAGCTGCAAAAATAGGCCTGAACGCTTCCCGTTTCCCGCTTGTTCATATTAAAATGTTTTATATAATTGAGAACATGACATTGGTTCATCACCATTAACTAGGCTCCATATGTTACCCAACAGTCCTCTCATAATAAACTCTCCTTCATCACACACAAGTGCAGCCCAAGGACCAAAGAGAAAAGCTGTCCAGTGTTATGTAACAGAACGAAAGGAGAGTTCATTTCTACTGTGGCTGATCACACAGGTTGTAGGGGTTGCCCACGTGGCCTTGCCTTTGCTGGATGATAAGGCTACAGTGCCAACTCTGGACACACTGGAGCATCACAAGAAATAAGCAAACTCCCTTTGGGCACCATGCATTCATCCATTCAGTTGCCAAGTCCCCACACCCCTACTACCCCCTTCCTTCTGACTCCTAACCCCTCCACCCTCTCAGCCTCACACCCTCTACCATCACACAAGAGGTTGTGGCCTTGGGCAGTTAGAAGGTTGCTTCTAACTGTGGCCTTGGAGGGTTGCTTGGTAAGGGGACACATTCCTTCAGATTTGTGTATCTGTTACCTCCCCCATGCAAGGCCTTGAAGGAAATTCTAGAATCCCACAGACACAGTGACTGGAAAGCAAGGTAATATCCATGATGGAAGGCTTCACCAGGCTTGCATTCTGGCCCTGTCACCTACTGCTGTAAGAGGAGACTTAAGTCTACAACTTCAATTTTCTCGTTTGCAAAATAAGGATTTAAAGTCATAAGGATGGAGATAAAGGTGTAGTTCAGTTTGTAGAGTGTTTGCATAGTATGCACAAGGCTCTGTGTTCCACCCTGGCACCACATAAGCTAGGCCTGGTGCTGCATGCCTGTAATCCCAGCACTTGTGAAGTAGAAGGAGGATCAGAAGTTCAAGGTCAACCTCAATTCCCTGTGGAGTTCTAGGCCAGTTTGGAATGCATGAGACCTTGATTCAACTAAATAAATAAGTAGATAAATACATACAACTATATGGAAGATGATTCAGTGGTAAGCTATCTATGCAGGGACAGATTTGACAACCGGGCCAGATGAAGGCTCTGTCCATAGTCCCCAAGGCACGTCCCGTCCTCATCAAGTCTGGAGTCTTAGTAGTACATAAAGAAATAAGTAAGTCACAAAGCAAGGATCCCCAAAGACAAAAACTCCCATTAAAGCAATACAAAGACTCCTCCTGAGTCAGAGGAGACGATTCTCAGGAGGTTGACTTGCCTTTTCTTGAGGAAAATGAGAAACATTGAAAGAATACCCAATCTGAGTCAGGCTGTGGCTTCCAGCCAGGACTGCACAATGTATTTCTCAGGGTGTCACTCCAGGACAGACTCCAGACATCTACATCTTCAGAGGTGGGACTTACTCATTAACACACACGGAACTTGGAAATGTAGCTCAATGGTAAAGCGCTTACCTAGCAGGCCTGAAAACCTAGATTTGATCCTGACCACTACAAAAACAAACAAACATAAAAATGGGGCTGGGGATATGGATAGGTGGTAACATTCTTGCCTGAAACCCTAGGTTCAATCCACAGTCCCACAAAAAAGGAAGACACAAATGTATATGCTGGTTGTGGTGGTGTCTGCCTGTAACCCCAGCACTCTTGAGCCTCCTGCCTCCACTTTCCCAAATTTTTACCTCATCTTGAGTTGTTTTTTTTTTTTTTTTTTTTGGTCTGGTTTTGGTTTTCTGAAACAGGATCCATCTCACTATGTAACTCTAGCTGGCCTAGAACTCACTCTGTAGACCAGGCTGGCCTTGAACTCATAGAGATCCACCTGCCTCTGTCTCTCAAGTGCTGGGATCAAAGGCATTTACCACCATTCCCAGCTCCTTTTATTTTTACTCAACATTTTTCTTAATCTTTTAAGATTACATAATGGCTCTAATCTCTAAATCATGTGTTAGTGTACTTTTATAATCCTAGCATTCTAGAGGCTTAGGAGGATTGCCAGGAATTTGAAGCCAGTCTGGGCTATATAGTAAGTTCCAGGTTTTAGACAATGGGCACTTCTCTAAGTCAAAATTGTTCTTTCCATAGTGATGATGTCTCTGACTTTAAGCAAACTCAGGAAAAGTGTTATTGTTATCGGTTTTGTTTGTTTTATTTTTTTATTTTGTGTGTATGAGAGCTTTGCTTGTGTATCTATGTGTACACCAGATATCCGTTCAGAAAAGGCCACAAGATCCCCTGGAACTCGAATTACAGGTGTTTGTGAGCCACCATATGGATACTTGAAACTGAACTCTGATCCTCTGCGAGAGAGGCCAGTGCCCTCGTGTTTTGTTTTGTTGTTGTTGCTTTAGGATTTCATTTTTTCTTTCTCAACAATGTTGATTATAGTTATCTTCTTATAACTGGGAAAACCCAAAGAGTGTATCCACCTCTCCTTTATTCATCTGCAGGGGTCAGGGCTCTTGTGTGCCAAAGCACACATGTGGAAGTCTGAGAACGACTTGTGAGAGTTCTCTCCACCAGATGGGTCTTGAGAACCAACTCATGCTGTCAGATTTGGCAACAAGCACTTCTAACCACTGAACCATCTTGCTTCCCCTCTACCTCCACTTTTAAGGCAGGTTCTTACTATATAGTTCTGGCTAGCTTAGAACTCAATACATAGCCCCAGCTGGCCTGGTACTTGAAGCAATCCTCCTGCCTCAACCTCCCAAACACTGAATTACAGACAGGAGACACCACATGTAGTCACCTAATCTTTTTTTTTTTTTTTTGGTTATTTATTTCTGGAGTTCCTGTTACATTTATTCATTCATTTATTTATTTGTGTATGGGTGTGTACACCTGTGTGTGTGTGTGTGTGTGTGTGTGTGTGTGTGTGTGTGTGTGTTTATAACACTAAAGGGAGTTAAAGTGTATGCAACTCAGTGGTAGAGGATTTGCATGGCATGAGCAAGTCCTGGGTTTCGGGGTGGGGGGACTACTAGGATTTATTTTGATGGGATAACCTCTAACTATACAGTTTTAGAGAAAAAAGACAGAGATAGCCTTGCCCAAGGTCACTCAACAGTAGAGCCCGAAGTTCTGGTCTCCCAGCTCAGCCACACCGGGGACCACAGAAAAGCAGAGAACCAGCCCCTCTTCATATGTGTGTGTATGTATTTTTTTTTTTTTTGAAACCTGAGAGCAACTGGAGGCCTGGCAGTGTCCCTGGGAGCAGGGTTGGGACTGGTTGCGCAGGCCAGACAGGGTAGGGAAGGAGTCATTGGTCTCAGGACCCCTTGGTCTCAGCGGCCATGGTAGGAGGTGCCTGTGCCATGTGACACAGCTTGAATTCACAAAGATTCCCACCTCCCTAGAGCCTTCCCTGACACTGTCAGACTCACTTCAGGCTATATCCTGGCATCGCCCGGGGCACCCTAGACAATTCCCTTGTACAAGCTAACTATACCCTGAAGTGGAAACTTTTTGACCTTTCTAACGCCCCCCCCCCTAGAAGATTCCAACAGCTTCCTAACCTTAAGATCCACTCACTGTTTGACAAAAACTTAAAGTCTTTAAAGAAAGAAATTGAAGAAGATATCAGAAAATGGAAAGATCTCCCATGCTCATGGATTGATAAGATCAACATAGTAAAACTGGCCATCCTACCAAAAGCAATCTACAGATTTAATGCGACACCATCAAAATTCCAGCACAATTCTTTACAGACTTTGAAAGGACAATGCTTGACTTCATATGGGGGAAAGAAAACAGGATAGCTAAAACAATCCTAAACAATGAAAGAACTTCTGGAGGTATCACCATCCCTGATTTCAAGCTGTACCACAGAGCTATAGTAATAAAAACTACATGGTATTGGCATAAAAACAGAGAAGTTGGTCAATAGAATGGAATGGAAGACCCAGACATAAATTCACACACCTCCGAAAACACCTGACTTTTTATAAGAATCTAGAAATACACAGTGGAAAAAGAAAGCATCTTCAACAAATGGTGCTGGTCTAACTGGATCTGCGTGTAAAAGAATACTTATAGATCTATATTCATCACCCTGCACAAAAATCAAGTCCAAGTGGATCAAAGACCTCAACATAAAACCAGGTACACTGAACCTGATAGAAGCAAAAGTGTGCAATAGCCTTGAATGCATTGGTACAGGCGACAACTTCCTGAACAAACACCAGTAGCTCAGGCACTCAGATCTACAACTAACAAATGGGGCCTTATGAAATGGAACAGCTCCTGTAAGGCAAAGGACACCGACAATAGGACAAAATGGCAGCCAACAGAATGGGAAAAGAATTTCACTAACCTCACATCGGATAAAGGTTTAATATCCAAAATATATAAAGAACTCAAGAAACTAGACATTAACAAACCAAATAATCCAATTAAAAAAATGGAGTACAGATCTGAACAAGAGTTTTCAATAGAGGAATCTCAAATGGCTGAGAAACACTTACAGAAATGTTTAACATCTTCAGCGATCAGGGAAATGCAAATCAAAGCTACTTCAAGATTCCACCTTACACCTGTCAGAATGACTAAGATCAATAACACAAGCGACAGCTCATGCTGGTGAGGATGTGGAGCAAAGGGAACACTCCTTCATTGCTGGTGGGAGAGCAAACTTGTACAGCCAGTATTGGAATCAATAGGGCGGTTCCTCAGGAAATTGGGAATCAATCTACTTCAAGGCTGAGCTATACCACTATTATGCTCCAAATATATGCACAAAATATGCTCCATCCTACCACAAAGACACTTGTTCAACTATGTTCACAGTGGCTTCATTCATAATAACAGAAACTGGAAACAACCTAGAGGTCTCCCAACTGAAGAATGGATAAAGAAAAATGTGGTACATTTACACAATGGAGTATTGCTCAGCTGTTAAAGAAATGACATCATGAAATTTGCAGGCAAATGGATGGAACTAGGAAAAAAAAAATCATCTGAGTGAGGTAACCCAGACCCAGAAAGACACACATGGTATGTACTCACTTATACGTGAATATTAGCTCTTAAGTAAAGAATAATCGTGCCTCAGTCCACAGACCCAGAGAGGCTAAGTAACAAGGAGGGTCTAGTGGGGACACATGGATCTCTCTGGGAAGGGGAAATAGAATAGATTTTTTGGGTGGGCTGGGAGCAGGTGGGGTTGGGAACAAGAGGGATCAAGTTGGGGGAGAGATGGAGGGAGAGAATTGGGGAGAGACAACTAGAATTGGGGGGTATCTAGGGAGTGATGTGGAAACCTAGTACAGTGGAAACTCCCTGAAATCTATGAGGGTGACCCTAGCAAGGACTCCTAGAAATGGGGATACAGAGCCTACACCAGCCATTTTCTGTAACCAGGCAAAACTTCAAGTGGTGGGACTGGAACACCAACCCAACCACAAAACCTTCAATGTACAATCTATCCTGTGTGCTGAGTATGCTGGGGTAATGCAAGAGCAGAACTTGTCGGGAGGCCAACCATTTACTGGTCTAACCCGAGGCCCATGCCATGAGAAGGAGCCCATGCCCAACACTGCCTGGATGACCAGGAACCAGAGGCTGGATATCCCAGATACCTAGGGTTGAACCAAACATGACTGGACAAAAAACAATAATAATAATTATTAAATCATTTCTAATGATATTCTGTTGTTCTCATAGATTGGTGCCTAGCCCAAACGTCATCAGAGAGGCTTCTTCCAGGAGCTGATGGGAGCAGATGCAGAGATTCACAGCCAAACATTAGGCAGAGTTTGGGGAAACCTCTCAGAAGAAGGAAAGGAAGAATTGTAGAAACCAGAGGGGTCGAGGACATCAGAAGAACATGGCCCACAGAATCAACAAATCAGGGCTCGCAGGGGCTCACAGGGACTGAAGCAGCAACCACAGAGCCTACATGGGTGTGTACTAGGTCCTCTGCATATATGTTATGCTTTTTTCGCTTGATGTTCTTGTGGGACTCCTAACAGTGGGAGTGGGAAGGGGATCCCTGACTCTTGGGGCCCTTTTCCTCCTACTGGGCTGTCTCATCCAGTCTTGATATGAGGGGTTTTGTGCCTAGTCCTAATGTACCTTGTTATGCTGTGTTCCACTGATATCCCTGGGAGGTCTGCTCTTTTCTGAAAAGAAACAGAAGCAGAGTGGATCTGGGGGAGAGGGGAGGTGTGTAGTTGGGGGTCTAGGGGGAGTGGAGGGAGGGGGAACTGCATTAGGGATGTATTGTATGAGAGAAGAATAAACTTTTAAAAATCCACGGTTCTACAGAACTAAAGTGTGTACAGAGCACTCAGGATCTCATTAAAAATGCAGCCAGGCATCCGGCCATCTGGATGGAGCCCAGTAATTTGCATTTAAAAAAAAACATAGTTTCCCTAGGCCCAGCCCATGGCTCACACTGGTAATCCCAGCATTTAGGAAGTAAAAGCAGGAAGCTAGGAGGATCCCAAGTTCAGAATATCTTTCACTTACATTTTGAAATTGAGGCCAACCTGGGCTACAGGAGACCTTATCTCAATAAATAAATAAATAAATAAATAATGTGTAAATAGCTCCCCCCATGAGCCAGTGCCACCTGGCCAATAATAAACACCATGGTTTCAGTAGTGTTGGGGCTTAGGAAATAGTACCTCATAGTATGGCACTGTGGCATGCTGGGCACTTTGAGTTAAAGGACACAGAAAGAACTTGAGATCTGCCTATGACCCTCTCCTGCCCTCCTTCTGTTCAGCATCTTGCCCAAAGCCAAGCTATGGAGCCTAAGCATAACCTCTTATCCAAGGCTCACCCTAGAAGCCAGAACTCATCTTCCCCAAAGCCAGCCATAAAACCTAGAAATGCAATCTTCCTCTTCCTCTGCCTTCCTGGGGAGCAGCTCAGCACACACAGTTCTCTGACCTACCTTCTTTGACAATGGATCATAAGACCCTCATTCACACACACACACACACACAGAGAGAGAGAGAGATCTGATATCTGAGCAGGCCTTGCAGAGTCTCCCATCTCAACCTAGCTAGGCAGATAGGTCAGGCCTGAAGGTCATGAGGATGGACCCTTCTCCTCCTAATCAGCAGCTTGTAAAGCCAGGAGTCAAACTACAGGACTTTGACTACTGGCTCTGAGTGGAGGCATGACATTCTAAACTGCTTCCAAAGACTGCTATCTCGCCAAGCCTCTCTGGTAAAGAATAGGGACATGCCGTTGTCCCCTCTCATGAGAGTTAATCCAAACGGGCCTGTCAATCACCCAGACACCCCTGGAGGTACCCATTGCAAAAACTCCAATTACAGTGGTCTCTGTGGTGCTGCCCATAAGGCCACCTTCCACTCTCGGCTCTTGAAGGTGCCTCGCTTTGCTGTGATAACCTGTGTGTGTGCCATGAGTACTCTGTGCCATGGGTTTCATCTGAATTCTTGCTGCAGAACAGAAAGCTGAAGAGGCCAGAGCAAGGTCCTGCTGACATTCCAGTTAGGAGGTTCCATTTTTGTTCAATCACATCTCTCAATGGCGACACGGCTCTCCATTCTTTACCCCAGGCAAAGAAAAGGAAGGACAGTTATCCCTGGACCCTTTTATAGAGGATGAGGCATTTTGGTGCCAGAAATTGAACTCAGGCCTCACATGCTATATGAGGACTCTACCACTGAGATACGTCCCACACTCTGCCCTTTTCTGTGTTTGTTTTGTTTTTAATTTTTGGTGTAAGGCAGGGTTTGGGGCTGGAGAAATGGCTCAGCCACTAAAGGCTAGGCTCACAACCAAAAAAATAAAAATTTGGTTCCCAGCACCCATAGCTGTCTCTCTGACCATTAAAAAAAAAAAAAAAAGGACAGGGTTTTGCTTTTAAGACTTATTTTTATTTGTGCAATAGGGGTGTGTGTGCCACCTACAGGCAGGTACCCAACAGACAGAGGAGGTTGTCCAGATCCCTGGAACTGCAGTTACAGGTAGTTGTGAGCCTCACAATGGGAATGCAGGGAACTGAATTCTGGTCCTCTAGAAGAACAGCAAGTGCTCTCAGTCACTGAGCCATCACTCCAGCCCAGAGACAGGGTCCTGTAGCCAGTGTTTGTAGGGCAAAAACCCAACTCTAGCAGCCCCAACTCCCTAGAAAAGACTAAAAGCGAAAAACAGATTTATTCAGTGTGGCCACACTAGGAAGAGGAGAAAATAGATGGGTCCAGTGGCCCCAAGTCCATTTGGGGGATACTTAGAAGAGCTTCAGGTATAAGTCGAGGAAGAGGAAGTGGGCAGCATCCTGGATAAGGTGGTGTCGTTGTCTCAGCTCTGGTTCTTCAAGGTGGCCCCAAACTGTCACCCTGGAGGCTGTCAGTCTGACTCCCGCAAGGTGACCACCTCTGCTTCAGGGTACTGCCTTGCCTGGATGGATAGCTGCCCTCATCCAGGAATCCAAGGTGACCTGAGGCAAGAGTAAGGAGAATGATGTAGTTCTGTGCCCTTAGCCAAAGTAAAGGAGACAGACAGGAAGGAAGGGATGTCAAGCTCACTGGTTACTATGGTCCATGTGAGAAGTTACTGCTTCTTACTAGGTCTTCTTAGAGGAAGCAGATTCTGAGCACCTAGTGTGGTCTCAGGATGTTGTCCAGGCTGGTCTTGAACTCACTCCGTAGCCCCGGTGGATTTTGAGCTTGCTGTCTTCCTGCTCAAGCCTCTGGAGTAACTGGGATCACAGGCCTATACCACCAAACCTGACTAAATTTTGGGTCTTCGGTCTGAAGGTTCTGGAGTCATGTAAGATTTTGATTAAGTAAATTCGTTGTTTTTCTGTTTTGTTTTATTTTAAAACAATGTCTCATGTATCCTTCGTTTATGCTGTGCCAGGGATTGAACCCAGGGTTTCATCCCTGGTAAGCAAGCACTCTGCCCGCTGAGCTATACCCCTATCTTATGCTTTTCTCTTGTTAGCATCTTCAACATGGGATCTAACTTTTTCTTTTGTTATTTTGAGATATGGTCTAATGTAGTCCAGGTGGGACTGGGATTGTCTGAGAAAGCTCCCTTATGTCCAGCTTCCACCTCTGGGGTGGCCTGGAGTGACACCCCTGGGTTCTTCCTGCACTCCATTTTAGACAAAGCTTGGGATCAAACCCAGGCCTTCGGGTGTGCCATGCTGGCCCTCTACCCACTGTGCTACATGGCTATCAGCATCTTTTGATATAAGAGAGTAGACTGTGACCTTTATGGTGGATTAGGCTTAGATGGAACGTATTCTGCCGCTGCAGTACTGTGTCAAGGTTAGACTGACTTCCCCATTCTTTGGTAAATCCGTATTTCTTCCCCCAAAGAAAGCCACTAGGCAACTCTCCCTCCCCCCTCTGCTTGCTATTCCAGGTCAGGAAGGATGATGCTTCTCTCCCAGCTTTCTGCCTGGTGAGGGGAACGAGGATTCAGGAGTGGTCCTGTTCAGCGTTCTTAAATCTGGTCAAGGATCTAGCTCAAGAGGAGGTGGGTGTCCAAGTATTCCTTCCTTCCACTCTGCCTTCCTGCTGGGTTCTAATAGGGTCTGGGACTCCCCCTCCCCCTGTGTGTGTGTGTGTGAGGGGGGTGGAGGGAGACAGAGACAGAGAGAGAGAGACAGACAGAGACAGAGACAGAGACAGAGACAGAGACAGAGACAGAAACAGAGGGGGTAGGCGGGAGAGGGAGAGAATGTGTGTGTGTACATGTCCGGGAGTGCGTAAGCCCCTGGGCAGTAGTCATCATTTTCCCCATTTTTTTCAGCTCTCATTCTTACCTGCTGAGAAGTCTTCCCAGACCCATGCCCAATTGTTTTTACAAAAAGCTGGGTTGAGCGTTAAGAAGTCCCTTCTTAAGCCTTGACAGCTGGATTCCAAGATGGACCGCATCAATTTACCAACCCATAGTCATAAACCCTTTGCGAGCCCTCTACAGTTTCCAGAACACTATACAGCCCGTCTAATTCGTTCATTCCACACGCATTTGCCAGGCAGGGCAATACCAGGGCATCGGGCTCAGAGATTACCCAATTACAGACAGCGCCCCAGCAGCCTCTCTTGCTGTTGACCTAGGGGCAGTCCGGATTCAAGACAGCTCACAGCCACCTGCAGCGCACGCAGTGTTCCAGCAGGGGGCGGCCGCGGCCCAACTCGTGCCTTCTCTGCATAAGCAAGCTGGCCTAGGGGATTTTTAAAGACTAAATAAAGAGGAAATCTGGGTTCCTACCTGAACTCTCAATATGGGTGAACAGCTAACTGCAATCTTTATGAAAGATTTCATAAACTAAAAATAGATACGTAGGACAGACGGACCCTAAAAATCCTAGTGAAGGAAAAAGATACTTTCCCAGGTTTGGGAAGAAACCCTCAACTCCTGACTTTAGGTCCTGGACCTGTATGGTCCTCTTGCCTCTGTGGTCCCCAAGGAGACCAGGCTCTACAGCTCTGGCAAAGACCAGCCTTAGAGAGCCAGACCTACTGTGAAACCAGAATAGAAGCCACATTGTTGTTAAGGAGCCACATTATTGTTAAAGCCCCACACCCTACAAGAACAGGTTTCTATTTCTAGTTAAAGATAAGTTTCTGAGCCAGCTGTGGTGGCGCATGCCTTTAATCCCAGCACTCAGAAGGCAGAGGCAAGCGGATCTCCGAGTTAGTGGCCAGCCTAGTCTACAGTGTGAGTTCCAGAACAGCCAGGGCTACACAGAGAAAACCTGTCTTGGAATAATAAAAATAAATTTCTGTTTCCTAAACCTGATGTACTCTGCCAAACACGTTTTTAAACATATATGAACTCCTGACCCCATGATGTGTGACTGCCCTTTGCCTTGCAATATATATTCTTTGGATACCTTGAGCTATACCCATGACTACCTACTTCATGATGAATGACTCCCCATACATATATTCTTGCTTCTTTACTGTATTCTTCCTAACAGCCAATTATCTCACCCCTGTAAAACACATTTACAGTTGTTTTCTATTAATCTTATGACTCTTTCCCATAAAAGGGACCTCAAAAAGCTAGCCCAGGGCTACTCGAGTGATACAGCCTGCTGACCAGTCCCGGGTACAACTCTAAAATAAAGCTTGCTTTAGTTGGTCGGTCATGGAATTGGTCTTTCTCCTCGAATATTTGGGATTAACACTACCGCAGGGAGCCCTGTGGGCTGGGGAGGTCTCCAGGCGGAGTGGGAGTGGAGTTTATTTTTAGCTGCCTCCAGTGAGCCTCATCCTTATTTAGACATCAGGCGACAGGGTGAGCTGGAGGCCGTGGGCTGGAGGGGTCTCCAGCTCTTCTCACCACCGCTCTGCCCTGTCCACCCCCGCTTACTGTCCTTTCTGGGAGGCCAGAAATAGCACCCTTTGCTGGCTTCTCAGTGCCATGATGCTCTGAAGCCTGGCTTGCTTCTACTGACACTTGGCTCTCCTCTTTCACGCGAGGATCCCTCAAAGAAACACTCAGAGGACCACAGAGTGCTCTCCCTTCTTATTCTGGTGGTTTAGAGCTCAACTCATGGAATACTACAGATCTGGGTTCAAGTATCCTGGATGATTCTAAGCAACTTACACTCTTGAAACCCAAGCTGACACCACCCTACTCCTATTTAATTTGTCTTTCTCTCTCCCTCTTTCTTTCTTTCTTTCTTTCTTTCTTTCTTGTTATTAGACAGACACTGCTGGACCTCGAACATAGTAGAGCCTCACACATGCGAGGCAAGCGCTCTGCCAACTGAGCTATAGCTCCAGGGCCTAAGTTGCTGCTCCAGAGCATTAGAAATAGTAGACCCAACTCATCTCCCACGTTGGTGCTGAAGATTAAAAGTGACTGATTAGATAAAGAATGTAGCCTGTCATGGTAGAGCCTCAGTCAGTGCTGGTGATGGAGATTTAAAGCCATGGACCTTGTTACAGTGTATATCTGGAATGTTCTTCAAAGACTCAGGTATTCATGTGGCAATGTGTAGAGAAGGGGGTTTGGGGAGTGATTAGAACATGAGGCTCTGACCTTATCAGTGATAAAATTCACTGATGGGTTCTTAACCTGCCTTTTGGGAGGCAGTGAACATGGAAGGTGGGACCTAATTGAAGGGAGTGAGTCCTTGGAGGCTGCTATGCTTTGAATACGAAATGTGCTCCACTGGGTCAGTTTGAACGCTTGTTTGCCAGCTGGTGGCCCTGTTTTGGGATGTTGTGGGACCCTCAGGATGTGAGGCCTGGAGGAAGTGGCTAGCCAGGTGACAGGCCTTGAGGGTTATAGCCTGGCTCCACCTCTCACAGGAGCTTTCTATGCTTCCTGGTCAGTCCCCATGTGAGGATCATGGCCTCCATGAAATCTGCATCATGAGCCCTGTTGTGCTTTCCTGGGTATGGTAAATTCCATCACCAGCATTGTCTAAAAGGAAGGGGCGGGAGACGGCTTAGTGGTTAAAATCACTGGCTGCCCTTTCAGAGGACTGGGGTTTGGTTTTTAGTAAGCACATGGTGGCTCACAATACCTGTAACTCCAGTTCCAGGGGATCTGATACCCTCTTCTGGCTTCAGAGGGCACCGGGCATGCACGTGGTGCACAGACATACATGTAGGCAAAACACTCATACACAAAAAATAAGTGAACTAACTCTCAAAATTAAAACAAAAAAAGAAAAGAAAAACTTTTGTTGTTGTGTTTTTCAAGACAGGGTTTCTCTGTGTAGCTCTGGTTGCCCTGGAACTGGCTCTGTAGATCATACTGGCCTCGAACTCAGAGATCTACCTGTCTCTGCCTCCGGGGTACTGAGATCAAAGATGTGTGCTACCTCACCCGACAGAAAAACAGTCTCTTTGGGGTATAACTGTCACACAAAAAGCTGCATACGTCTAATATATGCAACTTGATAGATTCCATCAGTCACATAAACCCACAGTCAAATCAGCACTCAGAGACCTCCGAGTTCCCTTGTCATTTTATTTTGGTTTTTCTGTTTTGTTTTGGTTTCGGTTTGGATTTACAGGAAGGACGCTTGACATGCGAGGCTGTATAAATTAAGTGTACAATAGATTGCTATTGACTCGTCTCTGCTGTACAGCAGATTTCTAGGACTCATTCATCTTTCACTGTGTGTGTGTGTGTGTGCGCATGTATAGTGTGGGTGCATGTTCCAATGACATGTATGTCAGTGCACAGGCATGTGGAGGTCAAAGGTAGACACCAGGTACCTTCTTTGTTCACTCTCCACCTTATATACTGAAGCAGTGTCTCTCACTTGAACCCAGAGCACACTGATTCAGCTAATCTGGCTCTCCAGCTTGCTCTGGGGATCCCTTGGCTCCATGCTCTACCAGAGGTTCTCAACCTGAGGGCCGTGACCCTTTTGAGGGTCAACCGATCCTTTCACAAGGGTCACCTAAGACCGTCTGCATATTTACATTTATATTATGATTCACAACAGTAGCAAAATCACAGTTGTGAAGTAACAACGAAAATAATTTTATTGTCGGGGTCACCACAACATAAGGAACTATATTAAAGGGCGACAGCATTAGGAAGGTTGAGAACCACTTAGATTCCAAGCACTGAAATTACAGGCAAGCTACTATGCTCACCAGGCATTTACATGTCTGCTGGGTAATTTTTGTCAATTTAACACAAACTAGGGTCATCTGGAAGAGGGAACCTCAATTGAGAAAATACGTCCATCAGATTGGCTAGTAGCCAAGTCTATGGAGGTCATTTTTTTTTTTTTTTTTTGGTTAATGATTGATGCGGGAGGGCCCAGCCCAGTGCAGATGGTCCTAGGTTGTATAAGAAAGAAAACTAGCAAGCCATGCCAGCAGTGTTCCTCCATGACTTCTGTTTCAGTTCCTGCCTCCAGGTTCCTGCCCTGACTTCTCTTTATGACTGTTACCTGGAAATGTAAGCCAAACAAACCCTTTCCTCCACAGGCTGCTTTTGGTCACGGTGCTTGTCACAGCAATAGAAAGCAAACCAGGACAACATGAGTTCTGGGGAATCTAAACCCCAGTCCTCCTCACACTTGCACACTAGGTCCTTTCCGCACTGAGCCTAAGAATGAAGTTCTCTAGAAGCTGAGTTCTGATTCATTTAAGGAGGAATATCTACCTCTGGAAACAGACCAAACACAAAATCCTGTCCAATCCCAATTAAATAGCTCTGATTATTCATTCCCTGAGGACCCCTCCCCAAGCAGCCCCTTGAACAGTTTTACAAACAATGCTGACCTGTGTTACCTCTGCTTGCGCATCTCCCACAATGCATACTCACTCGCTGTTAAGTCACATCCCTGAATCAATAACAGGTTGGACAGTCTCAAGTGGGGGGAGGGCACCCCACCCCTTCTACTCTCTGCTCCTAGATCTTCCAGACAGCTTGGAAGATGCTGTATTGCCAGCAAATGTTCCTGGCTCAAAGGTGCTTGTGGCGGTGCATGACTGTTATCCCAGCCCTCCGAAGCAGAGAAAGCCTGGTCCATGTAGCGTATTCTAGGCCATCCAAGGCCGCAAGACTCTGTCTAAAAAGAGGGGGGAAGTGGGTGCAAGGAGATAGACTAGGCAGTAAAGTTTTCCACACAAGAGTGAGAACTTGAATTCCATCTCTAGTTTGGTATGATGGGTTTTATTATAATCCTAGCACTGAAGGGGTGGAGATAGGTGTATCCTAGCTGGCCCAGCCTCCGTGGCCAATTCCAGGCCAGAGAAAGACCCTGTTTCAAAAAGCAAGGTGGAAAGTGCCTGAGGAATGACAGTCGAAGTTGCCCTCTGGTTTCTACACATGGGCACACACATGCACAGACACACATACAAAGTGCCTTGAAGCAGCAGGGTGGGGAACTTCATCTCCTTTCAACCCTGCCCAGCTTTCAAATCGTTCCTGAACTCAGAGCCCTCCAGCTACCCAAGATGCCAAGGCTCCCTCCCTGTACAGTTGCTTCATTAAGAATCACCCCCAGGGGGCTGGTCCCTGCTACTGTCCTTAGATCCTGTCTAGGGCCCTGATTTAAGAGGTATTGCAATGTTTCTTTAAAAATAAACGTGTTGTAACCCGAGGCCCTGGTAACCACAATATCCTGGCTGACTGCCTCCCAGGCTGAAAGCCAAGAGAGTGCTCTGTACTCTGCACAATGGGAACTCGGTAGACAGGAGAGGGTCTGAGGGGGATCTAGGAGAGACAGTCTTCTGCCCCCTCACCAGCTCCTTCTAGAACCATTCAAGTAAGTGCTCCATCACTCAGAGTCAGCACTTTCTGTCCCCTCCTCCCCAGTGACCTTGCATAATACCCATCTGACACATTTTGCCCTTGCCTACAAGATAAAGTCAGAACAGCTTGCCCAGCTCACCAAGGCCACTGGGAGTCTGCATGTGGCTTCTCCATATACTTTGTTCACCCAGCACTCTGGCCACACCAAGTCACTGAGGTCCCTGAAAATGCCTCACAGCTGAGAAACAGCTGAGAAATGCTCTTTCCCATATGGATGAGAAGAGCCCGTGCTCAATCTGCAGAGCCTAGTGCAGCCATCACATGCCGGGGCGGCCGCCCAACCTTCGAGCTCCCAGACAGACTTCGTCACTCCTACTTCCATGGTATTTTTCCATGCCCTGATCCATCATCTGTCCACCTGGACCAGATGTGATGATACTGCCTCTGAGTATTTTGCTCAGCTTTCATGGTGAGGGTGGAGGTTGGGATGGGGGTGTGCATGTGAAAGACAAACAGATAAACAGAGCCAGAGACAGAGACCAATGTTTTACATTTTACATGAAAACTTCCCAGCTTCTGTTGAAAACTTAAAAGACTTGGGAGTCAAATGTGATGGTACATGCCTGTCATCCTGGAACTCAAGAGGGTAGAGGCAGGAGGATCAGAAGTTCAAGGTCATCTTTGGCTACATAGTGGTTTCGAGGCTAGCCTGGGACACAGGTATCGAAATAACAAAAACTGGGCCAGTGCGATGGCTTTCTGGGTAATGGAACCTGCCACCAAGCCTGATGACCTGAGTTCAATCCCCACTACCCACATGGCAGAAAGAAAGAACTGACTGACTCCCTCAAGTTGTTCCATGACCTACAAACACACACACACACACACACACACACACACACACACACACACACTATAATAATTATTATTACATTTACTAAAAGTATAATGATAAATACAATCTCTGTGATGGTTTGAATGAGAATGGTCCCCACAGGCTCATATAGTAGAATGTCTGGTGGAACTGTTTGGGGAGGATTAGGAGGCATGGCCTTGTTGGAGGAGGCATGTCACTGAGGGTGGGCTTTGTGATTTTAAAAGGCCATGTCAGGCACAATCTCTCTCTCTCTCTCTCTCTCTCCCCCCCCCCATCTCCCTCTCCCTCTCCCCCGCCTCCTCTCTGCCTGTGGACCAGATGCAGCACACTCAGCTATTGCTCCAGTGCCCTTGCATGCTCCCTGGCATGATGATAATGAAAACCCTCTGAAACTGTAAGCAAGCCCTCAATTAAATGCATTCTTTTATAAGAGTTGCTTTGGTCATGGTGTCTCTTCACACCAAAAGAACAGTGACACAGACACAGGGTTTCATTATGTAGCCCAGGCTTGCTTGGAACTCACGGTAATCTTCCTGGAGTTTGGACCACAGGCATGAGCTACCACACCCAGGTAGCTATTGTTTTGTGCTCTGCGAAGGGGCATTGCCTTGGGAGGTCTTACGTTATTCATTGTGCTGAGTCTCTTTCGTCAATACACAATTCGAAGAGTTTGTGGCCCAGACACTAGTTTTCTAACCAGCTCCCAGTACTCTGGCACACTGATTTTCAAACTGTTATCTTCTTCTCACATGCAGCTCTCAGAAGCCTCAGCAAGTGTCAGAGATGGCAGATAAGAGTTCCTTGTCCCAGATACTGGCCCTGTTGTCCCTATTCCTGCTGCATCTGACTTGTCTGCTGGCAAGGTTGCGGTGGCTGTCCCGAGGAGAGAAGTTTATGTCACAGATCTTGTGAGTTGGGGAAAGCTATTGACCCAGCCTTGTGGAAGCCTTACGATGAAAGTGGGTGTTATTTATTGCAGGGACATTACAAAAATCAGGTATGGGAGAACATTCTCCCTGGGCTCTATCATTCTTTGAAGTATATTTCTATTTCATTTGTTTATTTGGTGTGTGTGTGTGTGTGCATGTATGTGTGCCATGGCCCACATATGGAGGTCAGAAGACAAATTTCAGAAGTTGGTTCTCTCTTCGCACGATGTGGGTCCTGGGGAGTGGACTTGGTCAGTGGCTTAGTCACAAGCACCTTAACTCACTGGGCCATCTTGTCAGCCCACTTTTTAATTTTAACTCATTTTCATTTGAGAAAATGTCTTACTCTATATTCCAGATGGACCCCCGACTGTGGCTATCCTCTTGCCCAGCCTCCTAAGTGCTGGAACCACAAATATAAGCCACCTTGATTGACTTTTTCAGCATGTGTGTGTGTGTGTGTGTGTGTGTGTGTGTGTGTGTGTGTTTGTGTGTTAGATTTGTTTATGGGGGGGTCAGTGTATGTGTCATGCAAGTTCTTTCTCCCCTTTCACCATGTGGGTCCTGGGCATGGAGTTCTGGTCAGGACCGGAGGCATCTGCCTTTAAGAACTGAGCCTTCTAGCCCGCTTTTTTTTTAGATAAGATCTTACTCTGTGACCTAAGCCTGGAACTCGTAGAAATTCTCCAGCCTCAGCCTTCTGAGTACTGGGGTTACAGACACCCACCACCAGTGCCTGCAGAGATCAAAAGAGGGTGTCAGATTCCCTGGAGTTACAGACAGTTGTGAGCCACCTGATGTGGGTGCTGGGAGTTGAATCATAGTTTTCTAAAGAGCAGTATGCGTTCTTAACCACTCCAACCCCTGTTTGCTTGGCGCTAACAACCTGGCTATAGCTCAGTGGCAGGGTCTCATGTAGCCCAGCCTGGCCTCCGACCCATTATATCCCCAGACTGGTCTCGAACTTGTGATCCTCCTGCCCCCACCTCCCCAGAACTAGGATACTGGCAATCCCCATCACGCCTGGTTTAATTGTTTAATTGTTTTTGTTCTTTTCCCTCTCGGCTCTTTCTCATTAGAGAGCCCTGAGACCCTTCTGTTGCTCCTTGGTATCCCTCTGACCCTGCCGCAGGTGTTTCTGGTGTTGGAGCGCGGCTGGCACCTGCCCTGGCCCGGCCCCGGCCCGGCCCCGGCCTCACGCAGGCTCTGCTCTTCCGGCATTTAAGGCGCGCAGCTCCGGGCGGTGGAGAGTCACAGCCAGCCAGACGCACGAAGCAGGATGGGCTGCAGGCACAGCCGAACCAGCCGCTGCAAGCGCGCAGAGAAGGTACGGGCGCCGGGATACGGAGGTCTGCCTTGGGGGGCACTCAGAGGGACGGCAGAGAACACCGGATGGACAACAGTCGGGGGCTGGCACGGAGACCGGGGTGCGGAGAGGGGAGTACTCTGTTCCCACCCGCGCAGAGCCAACCTAGCAGCCGAGTTGACACACTCAGCCCCGGACAGATTGCAGCTGATCCACCACCCCACCCCACCCCTGCTGTCCGGGCTAAGAGGTGACTGATATGTCTGTGGCCGGTGGCCTTAAGTGTGGGGCTGACACTGTGTGGTCGAGGACAGGACTCTTGACCTCTCTGAGCCTTGAGCTAAGGTCTAAGGCCGGCAATCTCTGAGTGGTCCACCGCCTTGCAGCTGCCTGCATCACCTGAGACCTGTTGGAAACCTTAACTCCCAGGTCAGCCCAAGGACTGCTAGACACAGTCTGTCCCTCCTCGGATCACTGCACCCTTTAGAGCCTGGGAAGTGGGTCAGGGCCTCCTGCAGGCTCAGAGCGGTGGTGCGTGGGCTGCCCTTAGGGTAGCTGGGAGGGGCCAAAGAGGGAGGCGATCTGTAGTCTCTTAGTGCGCACTCCTCCCTTCCTGTCCCTCCCCGCAGGGGCCTGAAGCTGGGTTAGGGCCCAGGAGACTGACTCAGGTTTCTGCCCCTTGTGTCTGAGAAGCCCCAGGAGGTTGGAGCCTGGATGCAGGGTCCTGTCCACAAAGTATAGCAGGAGGCCCAGAGAAGGGAACTGGGACCCTGAAGTCCTGGTCCTTTTTCCTATTACTCTCTTCCAGTCCCTCCACTCCAGCCAGGTGGGGATGGACAGCCCTTGAACTTGATCGGTCCCCATTGTGAAAATGACTAATTTTACAATGAACTTCAGCTCTTCCGTCTGTCTGTCTCTCTTCTCTCTCTCCCTCCCCACCCCTCTCTCTCCCCTCCCTTGTACTTCTAATGACTTCATTCTTTATTTTTCTTGCCCCTCTCCTTTTTTGAGACAAAGTCTTAAGTAGTCCAGGCTATTCTCAAATTGGATCTGTAGCCAAGGCTGGCCTTAAACTACTAATCCACCTGCCTCTCCCTCCCAAGTTTTTGTTTAGGTTTTGAAACAAGGTCTTAATATGTAGGCCCCAAACTTTCAATTTTCCTTAGCCTCCCCAATGTTGAAATCATAGGCATGGGCTATCGTACCTGGCTTCCAGTGGCTTCTTAATGGCTACAAAGTCCTTGTTGCCTCAAACAGCCTGGCATGTCTGCCCTGGCCCTGTGTGTGTTTGCAAGGTTCTGTTACTCCATGACACCTGTTAGCAGGTCTATGGGCTGCTTTTTGACTAAGCTTACCCCTGTTCCTACCCTTCCTGGTCAGTGCTTTTGCATAATTGCCAATACAGGTGTCAAGTCTTGAGCACCCAGCCCCCCCCCCAGCAGGCTGTCAATGACCCTAGGGGATGGGGTCTCCAGAACAGAGGCCCAAGAAGGGTCAGACCACAGTAATGATTCATTCACCCTGAACACTTTCACTTCCTGATCAGCCTCATGAAGGCCCTAGGAACCAGTCTAAGCTGTGGGATGAAACTTCCACATTAGTGTGGATACTAAGGCCCAGAAAGGAGCCATGAGAAACCAGGTGGTGGTGGTACATGCTTTTAATCCCAGCGCTTGGGGGGCAGAGGCAGGCAGATTTCTACAGTGTGAGTTCCAGGACAGCCAGAGTTAACAATAGAGAAACTCTGTCTCATAAATAAATAAATAAATAAATAAATAAGAGAGAGAAAGAAAGTAGCAATGAATGCTTATAGGTAGCTATGGAGAAATGGCTCAGTGGTTAAGAGCACTGTTAAAAGTTGTTCTTCCAGAAGACTCTGGTTCAATTCCCAGCACCCACATGACTACTCATAACCATCTATGATTTCAGTACCATGGAATCTGACCCGTGAGGGCAACTGGCATGCAGGCAAAACACCCATACACACAAAATTTTAAAACAATTCCTTTAATTAAAAACTTTAAAAGACTCACCAGGTGTGGTGGCACACAACTTTAATCCTAGCAATCCAGAGGTAGAGGCAGGTGGATGTTTGTGAGATTGAGGCCAGCTTGATCTGCATAGCAAGTTCCAGGACAACCAGGACTACATGGGAGAGACCCTGTTTCCAAGTTAAATATATGTATATGATTGGTTTTCTTCACATGCCATCTAGCTGTCCCACTCCCAACCCCCAGTATCTTGTGCAGAGCATGGAGCAGGTGCTGAGCAGTGCAGTAAGGGCCAACTGGGAGACAGGCCAAGGCTTAGCCTGGCATGCAGCAGGACAGCCTCCCTGGACTGAGAGGAAGGCTTCTTGGGTAGGAAAGTTTGGCAGAAGTTCCCCCAATCAAAGCCAAAGGGATGGCTTAAGGGGAGTCTGAGCTGCAAAGAGCCCAGGATGTGGGGCTTATTCAGAGTAGGGTGGCAGTGCAGATAGCTGGGCCTTTATGAGAGCTCCCCAGGCTTGGGACAGGATTTCTCAATGGTTAGGACTTTCCCAGTGCCTCCAGAACACAGATCTGAGGATCTGATGAGCTCTGTGTCCTGTGGCTTGGCTAACCAGGCAAGAAGCAGCCTGACTGAAGTCATGCTAATAGCTTGGGAATAGGGGCTGTGGATGTAGCTCAGTGGTTAGAGACCTGGCTTCTTCCAGCCCCAGCACTACATAACCTGGGCATGGTGGTACGTGTCTCAGAACTTGGAAGGTGAAGTAGGAAGGTGAGAAGCTCAGGGTCGTCCTCAGCTATAGTAAGTGCAAGGCCAGCCTGGTCTACATAGCGAGTTTCAGGCCAGCCAAGGCTACACAATGAGGCCCTGTCTCAAAAATACAGGCAACGGCACCAATAACAGACTTTATCTGCCCACTCACATTGGCTCCATTCTTTCATGTTGTGTGCACATACTTTTTTCATGTATTTTGTGTGTATGTGTCTGTGTTCACACACATGTCACTTCATGTGTGGAGGTCAGGGAACAAGTTCCACTGAGTAACCTTGCCAGCGACTTGGCTTTTCTGGTTCGGTATAAGATAGGCACAGGATAGGCTTCTGTGTCTAGGCTTGTTCTACAAAGTTGATGAAAGGTCGAGTGTACTAAAAAACCCCAACAGTCTGACTGACAGGTGGTGTGCTTTAAACGGGGCAAATGAGAAATGGAATGAAAGTTGTGACTGAAGAGCCAGTGAAGAAGTCTGTGAGGACAACTGCCATTAATGCCTACTTAGGTGGGCAGGTTCTGGGACGTGCAGCCCAGGTCTGACCTTGGGAACCCTGTTATCAAGGAGTAAAAGAAACAGCCTTTTCTCTGCTGCATGTAGAACCCTGGATCTTGGCTGGTAGGAGCAGCTAAAGGGAGTTAGATTTCCATTTCTTGTGGTTTAAAAAAAAAAAAAAAAGAGGGTAGTGAGTTCTCCATTTTGGAGGAGTTCAAACAGAGGCCAGAGGTCTTTGGGGCAAGAATAGTAGAGGCAATGCAAGCCCCAGATAGCAAGCATTTACAATTCTAATTGTGGAAATCTAATTATTCTGATTATTGCACCTTAAGATTAAGTTTCAAATTTAGAAAGGTAGGAAGAAATTTGAAAATTGTTTCTAAGCTCACTATTAAGAAATAGCCTCTACAAAATATATTGGATGGAATTCTCAAAGGACTAATAGATATTTTTTAAAAAGTTAAAAAGAAATAGTCTTACTTTCCTACATCTATCATATAGAGGAGGGTGACGATTTTTATAAATCTAGCAACATATTTTTCTTTTTAGATTTTTGTTGTTTTGTTGTGTGAGAGAGAGAAAAAGAGAGAGTGAGGGGGGAGAGAAAATGCATGCCACCTGTATGCCAGCACCCTGCACACATCTATCAAGATCCCAGAAGCTGTAGTTACAGGAGGTTGTGAGCTGCCCAACATGGGTGCTGGGAACTGAACTCCACTCCTCTGAGAGGCCAGCAAGTGCTCTTAGCCACCTAGCATCTCTCTAGCCCTAAGTCTGGGAAAATATTGCATATGGCTATCTTCTGGTAGTCTGCCAGGGGCATTTTCCCACGTGAAATAGCCTATGGAAACTTTTAAATGACTACCTAAGGTCCTGGCCATTGTCCTTCTTGTTTAGCCAGTTCATGTGTGCTCATTGGTTCTTTACAGCCCTCCACCTTTGCTAGCGATGAACTTCCTGTGTTTTCCTCCTAGCCCAGAGCACAGTGACTTTGGCCCTAGATCAGAGAGAGTCACCTAAGCATCTTGGCTGAGATTTGAGAGTGGGTAGGAATGAGAATGAGACCTTCACTGGATAATCAGTATATGGAGGTGGGTAACCCAGGTAGAAGAGATACAGGGCACATTTCATCTTTTCCCTGGGGTTGCCAAAGGCAGGCTAATGAGGGAGTGTGAGAGGAGCTGCCTGCCTGATCATGCAGCAGCCATCACTGACACATTCACCGGTGTGCACATGGCCTCTGTTCCAGCCATCACAGCCGCACTGGCCCTCACATGGCCTCTGAGCTAATGTTTTTACCCAGAAAACAATGCTCCATAAACCATTCTGCATGAATCCAATGTAAGCTTCCATACCCAGAGCACTCTCAAAGACTCATGAGGTTCCAGCCACATTTCTGTGTTAAGAGATAGCTAGACCCGTCGACCTAAAATGCACTAGAAAAATTCCTAGAAATTAGGAACTGGGGACACAACTCAGCTGAAGGATTGCTTGCCTAGCATGCACAGGTTCCTGGGTTCCATCGCCAGCACTGCATAAAACTGGGTGTGGTGGCACATGCCTGTAATCCCAGCACTGGGGAGGTAGAGGAAGGAGAATCAAGAATTCAAAGTTATCTTCAGCTATATAGTGAGTTTGAGGGCAGCCTGGGCTATATACTATGTAATAATCTGACTCAGAAAAAAAAAAATTCTAGGAATCATTGCCTTTGAGGCACGACCTTGCTGGCATACCTTCAGAACTCACGTATGTTTTTAATTCTGTTTTTCAAATTTGCAGTTGAATTTACAGGAGACTAGAACCTTTCCCTAAGAGCCTGACATGCTCCAGCCTCCTGTAAATATGCCATTTGCCTCTGTTGGTGTCATGTTTGTGCCTGCGCCTCCTGTCAGCTCATAGATTCTATGGCGATAGCCTAAAATGGTGAAAGTTCAAGTTAACTGCATAGGAGAGCTCTTTGAGTCCAGCCGTGCATTGTTGGGTGGGAGGCACTACACCTGACATGTGTGTTCATAGATCCTACAGCGAAAAGAAGTCTGTAATCTACCTGGAAACAAACTGTTTGGGGGGTCTCAAAATTACAAGTGTTGACACTCGTGGTGGACCAGGCATGGTGGCACATGGCAATGGTTATAGCACTGGGGAGATGGGAGCAAGAGAATCAAGAGTTCAGTGTCATCCTTCCTTTCTAGCAAATTGGTGGCCAGCCTGGTCTACATGAGAACTTGTCTCAACACACACACACACACACACACACACAAAGCCTGCCTTAGGAAGAGTAGGATCATAGGATCATGTGCTGTAAAGTTGAGTGACCGCTGCTAAAACTGACACCTCACAAGGACTTGGCTTTCCATCCTCAAGGCCTGCATTTTTCCTTTCAGTATGTCCCACCCTCGGTACAATGAGCTGTCTTCCCAGGATGGGTGGGACACTTTTTCAGCTCTTCCCTTCTGGATCCTTAGGGTTCTCCCACTGCTTGGTGACTGCCTTGGCCACTGTTATATTCCAAGACAGTTTGATTCTGTTTGGCACAGAGTCTCACTATGTAATCCAGGTTTATGTAGAGCATGAGATTCTCCTGCCTGGGATGGCAGGCATGCACTGCCACACCTGGCTCTACTTCTTTTAGATGAGTGAGTGGCTTTGTGTGATATCAGCCCCATTAGGGTACCTAGTCCATCCTTTATGCTGGCCATGAAGCTGGCTTCTACATTTCCTGATCGCAAATGTCCTGCCCTGAGCATCCTATAGTCTTTTCTGTGTTCTTAATAAAGAGACTTCTCCCTACTTGCAGTGAAACTAGGAGACTAGGGAGCATACTGATGGGAGGAGGCAGTTGTGCTGGCATCCTCTGCTCCTAGGCATGTGACTGTTATATCGCCCTGGCCTGGCCTTCCAGGAAGCAGAATAGTATGAAGGACTCCAGGTTTGACCTTGTCCCCATGAGCAAGTGTCTTCCTTTCCTCTACTCCAGAGATACCTCTCCCCTGGTGCACAAATAGCCAAGTGTGTCGAACCTCCAGCCCCCTTGCTGTTCAAAGCAAACACAGGACAGGATCGATAATGGATAAGATGGAGCGATAACTTCACTTTATTCCGTATTCCTATCTACAGCACATCAAACCGGAGAGGGCTCTTAGGTTTCCTGTGGTCCAGTGTCAGCTTCCTAATTTCAGAAGCAATGGAACCACTCATCCCAGGTTCCTGCTACCATGCCGTCCCTGCCATTATGGGTGTGCCCCTCAAGCTCTAAGCCAGAATAAATCTTTCCTCTTCTATATGACTTCTATATAGGTCAGGCATTTAGTTACAATGATGAGAAAAGTAAGAAAGGGTTGAATCCGGGGCTTTGTACAAGCCCTGCCACTGAGCTATGCCCCATCCTTGCTCAAGCTTTTGTAAACCAGTGTGTTCACAAAGTATAATTTGGTCATTAAAAATAGAAATAAAAGGGCTGGAGAGATGGCTAGGTAATTGAAAGAACGTACTGCTCTTCCAGAGGACTGGAGTTCGGTTCCCAGCTCCCAGATTGAATGGCTTTCAACTGCCTGTAACTCCAGCTAAACCTTTTTCTGGTCCCCCTGGGCACCTGCACTCACGTCTACATGCTAACACATGCATGCATATATATACATAATCAAAAATAACATGCATCTTAAAAAATAGAAATAATGTCAGATGTGGTGGCATACAACTTTACTTCCAGCACTTGGGAGACAGAGGCAGGTGGATCTCTGTGAGTTTGAGGCCAGCTTGGTCTATATAGTGAGTTCCAGGCCAGCCAGGACCTGTTGAAGGAAGGAAGGAAAGAAAGGAATAAAGGAAATAAAGGAAAGAAAGAAATGAAAGACAGACAGACAGACAGATAGACATAAAGAAACAAACAAAATTGGGCACACCTGTAAACCAAAACTTGGAAGGTAGAGGCAAAAAAGATCAGGAATTCAAGTTTATCTTTAGCTACACAGCAAGTTAAAGGCTAGCCTGGGCTACATGAGACCCTACCTTTAAAACAAAACAAAAAAAAGTCAAAAATAGAAATAAGGAGCTGAAGAGATGGCTCACTAAAGAGAATACTAGGTGCTCTTCTAGAGTACCCAGATTTTATTCTGAGCACTTGTGTGGTAGCTCACAACCATCTGTAACTCCATTTTCAGAGGATCCAGTGCCCTGTGCTGGCCTCTTCATGCACCAGAGATATGCATTGTGCTCAGACATACATGCAGGCAAAACACTAATATACATATAACTTTTTAAATGTTGACATTTATTTATTTTATGTGTATGAGTGCTTTGCCTGAGTGTATGTATATGTACCACACATGTGTCTGCATCCAAAGAGATCAGACGAGGATGTTTCGTGGCTTCCCCAAGAGCTGGAGCCATGATGTGGGTGCTGAGAATCCAACCCAGGCCCTCTGGAAGAGCAGCGAGTGCTTTAAACCACGGAACCTTCTCTTAAGCCCCTAGAAAATAATTTTTAAGGAAATAATCTAAACACCTTACAGTAAGATTAAAAAACTAAGTTTATCCCTAGGATATTTTGCTTAAATCATTATAATTAATATAGTCACAGACCAATTAATGTGCTGTGATAAATATTCATAATGTCTGAAAAATTAAGATATTAGAAATCATACATAATATGCCAATTACAAATATAGTGATATGTCGGGTGGTGGTGGCACATGCCTTTAATCCCAGTACAGAGACAGGAGGATCTCTATGAGTTTGAGGCCAGCCTGGTCTACAGAGTGAGTTCCAGGACAGCCAGAGTTTCAAAGGAACCCTGTCTAAAAAATTGTGTGTGTGTGTGTGTGTACATATATGTGTATGTGTATATGTATACATATATATGTATATGTGTATTGATATACATATATGGTTATGCAGGTATATAATATACTCTACCCCTAAGCTTATCTCTGTATCACAGAATTTTACTTTTACATTTTTATGTTTTCTCCCTAATTTCTATAACAAATGCTGGCTCCTGTGAAGCTGGAAAAGCAATTTGCATTACGTCATGATGTTTAACTGTAAGAAAGTGGGAGGGACCTCAAGGGTGATGTGGCTCAGTGGCAAAGTGCCTGCTTACCATGCACAAGGCCCTGGGTTTGATTTCCAGTATTGCAGGAATGCAAAGGATGGGGAGGGGAGCCTAGGACTGACTGTGGGGACCCTCCAGTGTCACTGTGCAGTGCTAGCCTGGAGAGGGCTTTGTCAGACCCATCCCCCACCAAAGACTACAACCTTCCTGCAGCTAGCAGGTGTTCCTGGGGAAGAGTTCTCTCTGTAGTGATTGTCATGTGGAAAGACACAGTGTTTCCTGAGTTTGTGATCTTGTTTCAAATGAATAACTGTGAGATTCGGAGGCAGACTGAGAGGTCTGCCCCAGCTCTGTGGGACCTGTTCCTGCCGTGTTTCTCCAACACAAAGCAAGAACCTTCTGCAGTCAGAGCTCTTGGGTTGTGCTAGACACTACAGATGCTTTCTGCCAGTCTGAGGGAACTGAAGTCAGGGAGCTCATGCAGTAACACAGTGCTGAGCTTAGGATTTGTATCCAGAGCTGGATGCTTCTAGAACCCAAGCCTTCTTCGTCACTTTACACTAGCTAATATTTGTCTGTGTGGCTCTGACAATGCCTTTTGTTTGGTGTTTGGTTTTATTTTTAAGATTTATTTTATTTATATGTAAGTGTATGTCTGTATAAGTGAATGCCACGTGAGTGCAGGTTCCCAAGGAGACCAGAAGAGGACGTCAGTGTTACAGGCAATGATGTGGGTGCTGGGGACTGAACTCTGGCCCTCTGGCAGAGCAACAAATACTCTTAACCACCAAGCCTCTTCCCAGCCCTAGGCTGGTCCTATTTTTGTTTTGAACTTTCCATGTAGCTCAGGCTGGCCTCAAACCTGCAATCTTCCTGCTTTAGCCTCCTAAGTGCTGGGACTATAGGCGTACATCACCTCCCTGTCAAGGTGAAACCTAGTTTGAAATGCCTCCCGTGAGACCTCAATTTTCTTGTTTGTCATAACCAGAACTTTACAATGCTATTTGTTTATTTCCTTTGTGTGCATGTGCATACACACATGTCATGGCACACAAGTGGAGGGCCAAGGCCTACCTGTGGGAATCCATTCTCTGCTTCCACCATGCTGGTCCTAGGATCGTATCCAGGTTGTTAGGCTTGGCGCACTTTACCCACTGAGCCTTCTCACCCTACTTTGACTATTTTTATAGACATCTCATAATCTTTTTGTCAAGAAAACCTCTGGGGTAAGAGAAATGGTGCAGCAGTTAAGTGCACAGGCTGCTCTTCCACAAGACCTGGGTTCAATTCCAAGAACCATCAGGGCGGCTGGCGGGGGGAGGATCTGATTCCCTCTCTGACCTCCTCAGGCACCAAGAGCTCACATGGTGCACAGATATACATATACATCCAGACAAAACATTCATATATATTAAATAAATAAAACTTAGTAATTAAATTTTTTTTTAGGAAAGGAACCTTTGAGGGTGCTGAGATGGTCTAGGAGGTAAAGGTGTTTGCCTCTAAGACTAATGATGTCAGTTTTACCCCAAGGATTCACAGAAGAGAGAACCCACTCCCCAAAGGTGTCCTCAGTTCTTCACACATGCACTGTGGCATACACATCCGCACAACCCCACAAACCTCCCCCAAATAAAAATAAATACATATATATAAAGAAAGGAGCTCATGATCTTGGAGCACTTGCTTTGGGGTACATTGGCTGCTGCCCAAGAAGCAGACAGCCACTCTTACTAACAGTGATAACAAGAGCCAGTCATTGGTGCTGATGGATTCAGTACCCTTCCATGCCCAAGGTATGGTTGGCTTGTTGAACTCATTCTAGAAGATGAGCTGTGAAAGACCAGAATCACTTCCAGACACTTTATTTCTGGCCTGTTGACTTCCTACTAATCGTTTGGTAGTTGGTTTAAAATATTCAAGTTCTCTTAGTCTAAGCGGGGGCCTGGCATTGTTGAAAGTCCCAGCCACTCCATCCACCTGCCTCGCTGTGTGACCCATGATGATGCCAACATAGTCGAAGGAGATTTACAGCAAATGAGCGTTATGGCCTGTGGGCATGGCCATATCATTTAGTCTCTTTTGGCTAAGACAAAGATCAGATGTTAAATACAACTACAGCTGAGTAGGGAGGTATTCACCTGTAATCTGAGCATTTGGGAGGCAGGAGGATCATGAGTTCAAGGCCAGCCTGAGCAGCATGAGACTATATCTTTAAAAAAAAAAAAAAAGAAAGAAAGAAAAGGGAGGGGGATGGGGCTACAGAGATGGTTTACCAACTAAGATGGTTTACCTTGCTGCTCTTCCAGAGGATCCAAGTTTGGATCCCGGTACCCATAACACAAGGCTTACAACTGTAAGTAACTCCAGCTTGGGAGATAAAATACCCTCTTCTGGCCCCCAGATGGGGGCCATGCATATGGCTCATATGCATGCAATACACATTCATATACACACATGCACACATATACATAAAAAAAAATAAGCAGGCTGACCAGATAACTCAACAGTCATCGGCACTTGCTGCTGAGGCTGATGGCCTGAATTCAATCCCTAGGACCCACATGGTAGAGGTCCCACGAGTTGACCGCTGGCCTCCACACATGTTTGAGGCACACGCATACACACGCTTGCTAAATAAATGAAGTGGAAGGCAATTTTACAAAGCACTTTGGGGTGTAGCTCACTGGTAAAACGTTTGCCTGGCAAGCTGCGAGATGTTTAGAGGGTTTTGAAAGTCCGGAATAGATAGAAAGTATGAGATCAGAGGCCTCTGAGGCACTGACAGAGGCTGAGAAAATGATCTAGAATTCAAGCATGCAGGAAGTTTTATGCAGTGACCAGGCTGTGTTGGTCAGGGGTCTGGGTCACAGCACATGAGAAAGTGGTACAGGAGATTCTGATTAAAGCCAGCTCAAGCAGCCACGGTCCAGGATTTTCCTGTTGCTCCTGCCCAGCTCAATCGCAGCCCTTTCTCTCTCTCTGCCTCAGTTTCCTCCCTTGCTGTTACAGCAGTGGGGAAAACCTTAGACAGGTGTACAAGTGTTTTCTCACCATTATCGAATCTGTTGTCTTTAACTGTACATAGGAAAAAAAACTCAGACTCAGTCTTCAAAATTCTGAAATCTAGCTGGGCAGTGTTGGTGCACACCTTTAATCCCAGCACTTGGAAGGCAGAGGCCAGTCTGGTCTACAGAGTGAGTTCCAGGACAGCCAGAGTTACAAAGAGGAAAACAAACAAAAAAAACAAACTGATATCTTGATTCTCTGCAAATGAGCCCGCATAGTTCAAAACATATTGTTTCATCACTTTGGGAGGCCTTCTGTTTGTTCTTGTTGCTTTGAGAAGGTCTCATGGACCCTAATCTGGCCTTAAGCTCACTATATAACCAAAGCTGACTTAAAGCTTCTGGATCTCCTGTCTCTATTGCCCCAGTACTGGGATACGGACAAACGTCACCATGTCTGGCTTTACTTTAAATTGGTGACTTAAAAAAAAAAATGTGTATTTTGTTTTTATAACGGGGGAGGGTGCCGACATGCATATGTGTTGTTGAAGTTTATTTTTAGTTGTGTTTAAAATAATTGTTTTTGTGCACTGTTGGAAAAAGGAATACATAGGCCTTGGCCTTTTGTATTATTTGCAAGTGTTGGATTTCTATGGGGGATGTTTGATTGCTTATGATCTGCAACTGAGGAGTTCTGGGATCAATAAAACACCTGAGCTCAGATGCTTGGGGTTCCACTGTCCAGTCTGGCGCTTGCTGAGGTCTGGCAGGGTTTACACATATGAATATGCCTCCAGTGTCAGTCTTTGGTGAGACACCACAGTGGGGGTACTACTACAAATGGTGCCTGCAACGTGGGGACAACTAAGAAGAGAAAGAAACTCCAGACCTCACAGAATCCAGTAAAATACACTCAGGGCAGCTCCTAGAGAACAGAGATTTTATATTTATATACATATATAATATATATATGCAAAAATAATGAGTAGAAGGCTCCTGAAGGAAGAGGAGAGAAAGGAAATAAGCCTCTTTGAAAAGAAAAGACTTTGAAACTAATAAATGATAAAGCAAGAAAGCTCCGAGGTAAGGGCCACAGAATGGAGGCCCTTAGGAATGAAGAATTCAGCTGGGAGCAGGAAAAAGCAAGGTTCTTACTGCTTTTCCTGATCATGGAGCTGATGTTCCCTCCCGCAGCTGGCAGTAACGTTCTATTTGACAAACTGAGTTTTCTGATAGCTGTGTTGTATGTGTGTGAAGCTCAAGATCTTGTGTTTGAGGTCTATGAAGAAAGGTATATATTTCCCCTTAGTAGTGGTGAAAGAGAAAACCAAACAGTCAGAATTTTTCAACAGGAGATTCTTCCCACTAGCCCAGGACCCCATGTTGTGGAAGTCACAACTTAGAGCCAAAAAGCCGCTTAGTTAAACTAAGCAGTTTTCTTTTTTTCTACAAACCTGTCTACAAGCGGTAACTCCACACCCTGAGTGAACCCTTCCTGCAGACAGTGACCAGTTATTTTTCCAGCAAACCAGACTCTATCTTAAAATCTGGAAAGTGTTTCCTCAGGGTCAGCACACTGAAGCTGTCTTCCAGAACTGGCCAATGTTTTACCTCCTGCTGGCAGCTGAACTTGGTACTGTAAGAATCACCCAGGTGGTGCTAGTTTTGAAGGCATGAAGGGTCTTTAGAGAGCAGCTGAGGCTTGGCACTGTGAGAGGTCAGGCGAGGCTATTGGTGAGGGTGCAGCCTCAGTAGTAGTTGAAGGCCCAGATTGAAGGGGTCATACAAATAAGTTGAAGCTTGGCACCATGAAAACAGTCCAGGAGAGGCTATTGGTGAAAGTGAAGCCCAGTTGCAGTAAGGGACCCCAGTGCCATGAAGATGGCTGTACCATGGGATGACCACCAAGAACAGCAGCAGCAGTGGTATGAACCAGCTGGAGCCTGGAGGACAGGTTGTATGTGCTGCAGAAGGCAGAACCAGAAAAGATCCAAGCCCTTTGGAGGAGCCCAGAAGATCGTGAGTGAATTCCGGATAATTGGCCATTGATACTGTTTTTCTGCTGTCCAAAGACATCGTGAGAAGCTTGATAGATGTTTGGTATCATTTGGTCCCGTGCACAAGAAGCCTCATAATTGTTCCTCTTTTAAATGGTTTTACTGGTGTAGGGTTAAATTGTGTTGTAAAGGTAAAGTTTTTCTTTTTTAATACAGAAAAGGGGAATCATTGTGGGAGTTTATTTTTAGTTGTGTTTAAATAATTGTTTTTGTGCACTGTTAGAAAAAGGGGTATATAGCCCTTGGCCTTTTGTATTGTCTGCAGGTGTTGGATTTCTGTGGTGGTTGTTTGATTGCTTACGATCTGCACCTGAGGAGTTCTGAATTACTAAAACACCTGAGCTCAGATGCTCATGGCTCCACGCCCAGGTTGGCACTGGCCAGGATGGTGGTTCACTCTACTGAGGTCTGACAGGGCTTCCAGGTATGAACATACCTCCTTGTCGGGCCACCACAACAGCAGGTGTCCACAGAGGCCAGAAGAGAGCATTAGATCCCCTGGAACCAAGTGGGTACTAGAAATTGAACCCAGGTTCTCTGGAAGAGCCACCAATGCTCTTAATCCCTTAGCTATCTCTCCTGCTCTCCATGGCAGCTTTTCAAAAGAATTGTGGGAGCCAACAAGAGAGCACAGCATGTGCACAATAAGGCACTGCTGCCAAAACAGAAGACCTGAGTTCGAGTCCCAGAGCCCAAGTGCTGGAAGGGGAGAACTGATTCCACAGGCTGCTTCCTGATCTCCATACATGCCCCACGGACACACACATACACATAAATAAGAATTATTCTAATTACATCTTATTTGTGTGTGGGAAGGGGTACATGCATGCCACAGTACACGTGTGGAGGTTAGCTCATAGCCTGCTAGAGCTGGCCCTCCCGTTCCACCATATGGGTACCAGGGATTACACTCAGGTTGCCGGGCTTGGTGGCAGGAGCCGCCAAATTACCCACTCAACCATCTCAATAGCCCAATAAATCATTTTAAATATTTTAAATAAAATAAATAATATAGAAATAATAAATAAAAAATTCAAATATAAAATATTTAAAAATAAATCTTAAAATAAATAATAAATCAAAAAATTAAAAATTAATTAAAATATCTTAAAGTAAGTTATTTTAAAATTTAAGGTAATTTTGGGCCAGAGCAAGGACTCAGTAGATAAAGTCCTTGCCACACAATCATGAGGACCTGAGTTCAGATCCCGAGAACCACATACACACAGAGTGGTGGCACATATCTGCAATCCCAGCACTCCTGTGGAAAGGTGGGAGGCAGAGACAGGAGAAATCCTGAAATCTTGAAGGCCAGCAAGCCTGGTGGATGCAACAGGGACGAGCAGCTGTCTGTGGAGACCAGAAGAACGTATCAGTCTGGAGCTGGAGATACAGGTGGTTGTACACTGCCAACTGTGGGTGCTAGGATCAGAACTCAGATCCTCTAGAAGAGCAGGGAGGACTTCACTGAACCAGCCCCACAAAGATTCTTTTAAAAGAATTTCTGTTGGACTCTGTTGGTTTAGGCCAGTGGTTCTCAACCTTCTAATGCTGTAGCCCTTTAATACAGCTCCTCACATTGTGGTGACCCCCACCATACAATTATTTTGTTGCTAATTCATAAATGTAATTTTGCTACTGTTATGAATCATAATGGAAATATCTGATATGCAGATGATCTTAGGTGACCCCTGTTAAAAGGTCATTTGAGAACCAAAGGGGTTGTGACCCACAGGTTGAGAACCACTGGTTTAGGCAGACATGCTTGAGGGAAATGTGGACAACCAGGGTGCTGCCTCAGATAGCACCAGGGAGACAAGCATTCACATTCTCCAGGAGCTCCCTTAATATATCAGAGCATTGTTTGCTTAGATGAACTTTCCAGAAGCCCACCTTTTCAGAGAAGGTGAGTCAGATGTACACATCTGTGGAGCTGAAGTGTGTTTTGATAACACAACTGTCCTGATGTTGCCAGCCCACCCCTGATCTGCAGGATCCTTAACTGTGAGATTCGTTCATACAAGGGAGTACCAGTGTCCGAGGAGAAAGGAGCTGCCCCCAGGGTCCTGGGCTCTCCTGGGACAGCTGTGATAGAACTCTGCCACCTGAGTCTTGCCCCCAGAGTACAGTGGAACTGCCACACATCTCAGGTGTGGGACAGTGAGACTGGCTGTGAGTAGTCAGCCTGAAGAGACAGAAACTACTGCTGTTCTCTGGTCTCTATGGGCCTGCCTGGGGTGAGGGGGATCTCCTGATTCATGGGATGTCAGAGGACAGATCAGGGACCTGGCAGCAGAAGACAGAAGTGACCTGGAGCTTGGAGCTTGGAGCAGCATGCACATGGAGGAGGAGTGCTCCATGTTGACCAGCGGAGGCCTGTCCTGCCCAGTGGACCACCAGCAATAAGAGACTCCCAAGATTCTTTCTACCTAGACAGCCCTCTGATAACTTATCAGAGCCTAAGGATGACAGGACCTTTGGGGTCTGCTATGTCTCAGAGGGCTACTGTCCAGCCCAGCTGATCCTTCCCTCCAGGAGGTGGGTGCTGATCACCCAGCTCCAGATAGCTCCAGGCTGAATGTAGTGAGCAGTTGAGAGTCATTGTGCTTTAGCCCATCCAATCTCACTCCTGGCCCCACTCTTCACTCTAGGTGGAAGAGACACAGACAGAACTCCTAGAGACACTGGACAAGGAGGGAAGGATCCTGGAAGGAAGACATGAGGAGGCTGGACAAGGTGAGAATGGAGAGGCCACAGGAGGCTCCTCTAGCTATGGCTACCTGGCTTCTTATTGCTCTCCCCACAACCCTGCCCATACCCATCTAGAAACAGCCCATACCTCCAAAGCCTGCAGTTCATGGGACCCTTGGTCTCAGAGGGAATTTTTCTTGGGGTGTGCCTTTAACATTCGGTCACTTCTCTTTGCTTTCCTTTATTTGAGAGTCCTCCCCATCACATCCATTTTTCTTTCATTTTTAAAAGCAGCTACAGCACGGTTCTCAACCTGTGGGTCACGACCCCATCGTGGGTTGAATGACACCTTCATAGGGGTTGGGATGCCTAAGACCATCTGCATATCAGGCATTTACATTTAGATTCATAACAGTAGCAAAATTACAGTTATGAGGTAGCAATGAAAATAGCTTTGTGGTTGGGGGTCTCTGCAGCATGAGGAGCTGCATTAAAGGGTTGCAGCATTAGGAAGGTTCAGAACCACTGCTCCACAGGAAGTCTACCCAACTTAGGTGGGCATAGCATATATATAATATATATATATATATATAATATATATAATATATATATATATATAATCCCAGCCATTGAGAGATGGTGGCAGAAGGGTCAGGAATTCAAGGCAAGCCTCTGCCACACACAAAATGGAGGTCAGCTTGGGCTACTCCAAACCATGTCTCAAAGAGGGAGGGGGAGCAGAGTCTAGAAAACCTAGACAAAAAAAAAATCACATTTTTTTTAACCACCTTCCATCCCTACAATGATGACTCCCAGAAATTATGGGTAGGACGGGGCTGGGGAGATGGTTCAGTGCATGAAATGCATGGGGGACAAGTGTAAGAATCTGAGTTCAGATCCCCAGGTCCCATGTAAAGATGGACCACACTGTGTGTCTATAATCTCTGCTCTCGGGTGGTGAGATGGGAGGTGGAGACAGGAGAATGCCCAGAACCTCACAGTCCAACTAGCCTTAACATATGCAGTGGCAAACAAGATGGACATCTGAGGTTATCCTCTGACCTCTAAATGTGTCTGTGTGCTACACACACACACACACACACACACACACACACACACACACACACACTAAAAATTAGTTTTTTAATTAAATAAGTTTTTAACACATTTGTAGTTTTAAAAAAAACTTAGAATTGAAATGACCAAGTTTGTGTAAATTTATTTTTTCAGATTGGTAAAATATACGTGTGACATTAGTATGTGTAACACTGGTGACATTTAGTGCATTCATAATGCATGGAACCATTACTACCACTCAGATCCAGGACACTCTCCTCACCCCAAAAAGAAACACCCAGTAGTAGTCACTCCTTATCTTCCCACCAGCTTGTAGCAAATGCTAACCTGCTCCCTGATTTCATGGCATCAGACTCATATAAATGGCATCAGACAACCTGGCTTACTTCACCCAGCAAGATGCTTCCGTGTTACAGCATACATCTGGACTCTATTTCTTTTTATGGCTGAGTAATATTCCATTGAATGGACGTGCCATACTTTACTTATTTGTCATGGATATTCAAGCTGCCTCTACCTCCAGCCACTGTTAATGGTACCACTAGCCCAAGTACTTACTTGAACAGGTATTTTCATTTCACCCGTCTTTACATGTAGGAGGAGAATATGGCATTTATATACTTAACCTTTTGAGAAACTCCCAAACTCTTTCCCATAGTAACTGTCCTACCTCGTGCTCTTCCCAGTAAGGTCTGAGGGTCCCAGTGGCTCCACAGCCTTGTCAATGTGTGTTGTCCATTGCTGTCATCACTGTGGTGAACATGAGGTGCCGTCTCATTGTGGGTGTTTGGGCATTGTTGTTGTTGTTTGTTTTGTTTTGCTATTGTGTGACACACAATCTCACTGTAACCCTGGCTGGCCTAGAACTTACTAGTAGCTCAGCCTGGCTTCCAACTTGCAGTGGTCCTCCTGCCTCAGCCTCCTGAGTGTTGGAATTAAAGGCATGAGCCACCACACCAAGCCAGTTTGTTTGCTTTTGAGACACAGGATGTCACTAAGCCAACCAACCTGGCCTCAGCCTCCTAAGTACTGAGATCACAGGGGTGTGACACCTTACCTGGTTTATTGGACTTTTAATCTGCATTTCCCTAACTTGTAACTAATTGACATCTTTTTATGTGCTGTTGGCATTTGTATAGCTACTTTGGGAAAAATATATATACATATATATATTTGACAACATTGAAATTGACCTTGAAAATGAACATACAGGCTCCTGACCCTTCCCCAAATTACTTTTGTTTTGTTCAAAACAGGGGCTCACTATGTAGCTCTGACTGTCCTGGAACTCACTATATAGACCAGGGTGGCCTTGAACTCACAGATATCCACCTACCACTGAGTGCTGGGATTAAAGGCATATACCACCATGCCTGGCTCCAGAATTACTTCTTTTATAAGACGTCATGATCATATGGAATTCATGTGCAAATTTTACATCCTGTTCTTTAAAGTGTGTGTGTGTGTGTGTAACATGTGTGTTCAGTACCCTCAGAGACCAGAAAAGGGCATCAGATTCCCTGCAGCTGGAGTTACAGGCAATTTTTGCTCTGGTATGGGTGCTGGGCACTGAACTCTGGTCCTCTATAAGAGCAGCAGATGCTCCTCTCCCTGAGCCTCTCGCCAGCCCTTGTTCTCTTTGTTTAACACTGTATCGAGCATGTTACTAAATACAGCTACAAAAATGAAGGCTGGCCCAAGCCAGGCTTCCCCGCTAGTGCCTACAATGCAACACTCAGAGCTGAAGCAGAAAGGTGATAGGGAACTTGAGGCCAGCCTGGGCTACAAGGTGAAGCCCTGTCTCATAAAAAACAAAGCAAGTCTAGACCGTAACACAAGTGGCTTTGCTTACTTCCTGTGACTCTAGACATCTAGGTTCTAGACTTGGTTCTTAAAATTGATCTTTTTCATGATTGTATCTCTCATTGGTATTCAGTCTTTCTCTTCCACTCCCAGAAACAGTAACTAGGACAGAGGTCTGAACAAGTTTCAAACTCTTGAAACATTGTGACATTGATGCAGAATGTTTGGCAATAGAATTAGAACCCGGAAAGGCAGCCTAACACCAAGCATCCACCCACACACAAACACACACACAAACACACACACACACACACACACACACACACACACGCCTGGACTGAACCCCTGGAGGGCAGCTTAACACCAAGCACAACCCTCACAAGCCTAAATGGTTGCTCAGCATCTGTCCATTTTGCTGGTTTGACTTAAAATCCGTCTTCTCTACCTATATTGCTACATGGAAAGCCTAGCCCCGTGGGCACTGGTTTGATAATATTTAGTATAATAAATAAATAGATGCAATATGACCCACTATGGAGCCCAGCTGGGAATGCCTATCAGGAGCCTTCCCAGTCGTCAGAAGTCCTCCTATTTCTCATTCCTCTCTCTCCCTCTCTCTCTCTGTCTCTCAAATGTATTGTGTGTGTGTATGTGTGCATGTGTGTTTGCACGCATAACCCAGCACAGCTGTGGTGACCACTGCGGGCGTCAGTCCTCTTCTCCCACCCACGGGTCTTGGGGGTTGAACTCAGATCACCATAGTGAGACCTAACTCAAATAATCAAGGTTTATTTGGTATTTTTGTTGCTGATGGTTGTTGTTGTCATTGTTTGAGACAAGGTCTCAAACCATCAAGGTAGCCCTAGATGGCCTGGAACTTGCTGTGTAGACCAGGCCAGCCTAGAACTCACCGAGAACTACCTACCTCAGCCTGCCAAGTGCTAGGATTAAAGGTATGCACTACCGCGCCATTTTATCTGGGGTTTTTGAGACAAGGTCTCATTATATAACCTAGGCTGGCTTTGAACTTCTGGTGATCCCCTACCTCAGCTTTTCTGGGATTACAGGTATGAACCTCCATATTTAGCTGTGAGCTTTCTCCTTTGTGCCTGCTCTCTACCTGGCCCTTTCAATGTAGTAAACTCCCTTTTCCATCACCCCTGTTGCATTTCTCTACCTGGCCATTGAATGGACATTTTTGAGTGGTCAATCATACAAGACTAGGATTTTCTCAAGAGTTTCCCAAGGGTTTCTGGGAATGTGAAGAGGTGGGATGGGTCGATCTCCAGCATTATGTGCCGCCCATCTGGAAGACCTGGAAGGTCTCCTTCACCTAGATCCTCACCTTAGAGCAGTGGTTCTCAAGCTGTGGGCTGCAATACTTTTTGGGGGTGGGGCAGTGGGGATGTCAAACAACCCTATCACAGGGGTCGTCTGAGACTGTATGTCAGATATTTACATTATGATTCATAACAGTAGCAAAATTAATGGTTATGAAGTAGCAATGAAAATAATTTTATGGTTGGGGGTCACTACCACGTGAGGAACTGTATTAAAGGGTCTCAGCATTAGGAAGGTTGAGAGCCACTGCCTTAGAGACAAACGACCAGATGGAGCCTCTTGCCCCTGCTGTCATCATCTCAGTCACTCCGTTTTAAAGAAGAGGAGGCAGGGCTGTGAGGATTCCTGCCACAGATCCTCTGTCATTTTTGTGATTTCAAGACCCAGCCTCAGCTGCATATCTTTCCCCTGGCCTGTGGCAGCAGGACCCCTACATCAGGGTCCTTGCATCTGACCCCCAGGGATGACATGTGAGTGACCCACCCCACACCCCACCCCTGACTCTGGTAGGGCTCACTCTCTCCCAGGACAGGATGTTTCGTTTCCCAGGGATTTGTTAAGCCCCTTGAATGTCTCAGACTTTGGTACTGTCTCCTTCCTGAGACTATGATGAAACACTCTGACCAGGAGCAGCTTGGAGAGAAAAGGGTTTGTTTGGCTTAAGCTTTCAGGTCATATGTCATCACTGAGAGAAGTCAGGTCAGGAACTCAAGGCAGGAACCTGGAAACAGGATCCACAGAAGAATGCCTACTCTCTGGCTCTCACTTGCCCATACTTAGCTAGTTTCTTACATAGCCTTACATAGCCAGGGCACCTACCAGACCACAGTGGGCTGAGCCCTCCCCTATCAATTAACACTCCAGGCAATGGTCCACCAACATACCCATAGTTGAGGGTCCCTCTTCTTAAATGGCTCTAAATTGTATGGAATTGACAACAAACTCTAGCCAGCACAGCTCCTGAGCCAGCCTGGGAAAGAGAAGGATGAAGAATACCATTGCTCAGCTCCTGAGTTCAGTGGGCCCCAGGTGATCATCCTAACCTTCTAGACCTCAAAGAACTCAACGGAAGTTTTGGGAAACTGAGTCTATAGAGACCTCCTTTCTTCACAGCCCTGCAGACATTGTACATGCGGGAGAAAGACGCTCTTGGTGACTCTGTCCAAGGGGCCAAAGCCCCACTGCAGGTGAGAAGGGCCTGGGTGTGGGCGGTGGAGGATGCCACAGAAGCCACATGAGCCCTGAAGCAGCCAAAAATGATGTCTATAAGTTACAGGGGACAGAGGTGCTTGCATTCGTGTGTCCTGGCCCTTTGTTGTGATGACCAGATAGCTGTTTAAGGGCACTTGGCTAGCTATTAAGGTTGGCCTCCTTTCCTACAGTAGTTATCTGCTTTGGCTTTTTGTTGCAGGGGAGGGATGGAGTTAATTATTTCACTATTATGTTATTTTACGTGCATTTTATGTTTTTGCCTGTATGTGTGTCTACGCACCACTTATACGTCTGATACCCTTGGAGGCAGAAGAGGTTGTCGGATACCATGGAAAAAGCTTTTAGACGGTGAGCCATCATGTGAGTGCTGGGAACTGAACTGAGATCCTCTAAAAGAGAAGGTAGTGCTCTTAACTGTTGAGCTAGGTCTCCACCCCATCAGCTTTCTTGTTAATTGTTAGTTTGATACAGCCTAGGGCAGCCTGGGAAGAAAGTCTCAATGAGGAATCATCTGCATTGGGTTGGCCTGTGGGGTATCATCTCAAGTAAACTAACTGGTGTGGGCAACACCTGACACCCAGTTAATTCAGAGGGTCCTGAGCTATATAAGGCTGGAGAGAACAAGCTGAGCACAATCTTGCAAGCAAATGAGTATGTATGGATTAACTTCTCTGGGGTTTTGTTGTTTGGTTGTTGGTTGGTTTTTGGTTTTTGATATTTTGATTTTACTTTTTTTTACTGTGAATGTGATGTGACTAACTGTTTGAAGTTCCTGTCTTGACTTCTGCATAATGATGGGCAATGTCTTGGAACTGTAATCTGAAATGAACCCTCTTTGCCCCTAAGCTGCTTTGTGTTGAGATGTTTTATCACATAGCAACAGAAACGAAAGTAGAACATTCCCCAAGGACTGTCAGGAGGGTCTTGGAGATGGCAGGGACTGCAGGATGGGACACTAAGAGGCTCAGGCACTGTGGTATCATGAAAGCAGGTGTTCAGACAGGCTTCCCAAAGGGATGCGGTCTAGGCCTGGAAGATACTTGGGATGCTTCAGTGACAAAGGCCAGGAAGGAAGCCCTAGGCAGCGTCAAGTAACTTGCTCAAAAGCATGGAGTCGGGGAGAAAACAAGGTGTCTAAGGAAGTCCAGGATGCAGAGGGGCCAGGGGAGGCCGTAGGGTGGCACTGAGCCTGGGGCATAGGAAGAGGTTGGACTCTACCACAAAGGGAATAATTAAGATCTCTGTCGGGAAAAGGTACAAAGAGAACATGCCCTTTGTGGGTATGTGGATATGTGGGTATGGTGTGATGTTGAGCCTCTGAACAGACAGGAGAAGTGGAGGATGAAAAGCAGAGAGAGCTCTGCATGGCTGGGCTTGGAATGCAAGTTGACATTGGCCTTAGATAAACAGGACGTCATCCTAAGAGTTTCAGTATCAGCATTAATTAACTTTTCTCACTGCTGTGATCAAATACCTGACATAGGCAACTCAGGGAAGGAAGAGCTCATGTTGGCTCATGGTTTGAGTCATGCCATCCTGGTGAGGAGGTGTGGCAGCAGGAGCTGAGGCAGCTGGTCACGGTGCATCATAGTCAGGAAGCAGAGAGTGATGAACACTGCTCAGCTCATTCTCCTTTCTATTCAGTTCAGGACCCCAGCCCACAGCATGGTGCCACCCAGATCCAACTGGCTCTTCTCACCTCAGTTAACCTCATCTAGAAACATTCTCACAGGCATGCCCAGGGGTTTGTCTCTTTGGTGAGTCTAGATCCTGTCACGTTATCAATCAGCATTAACCATAACAGGAGCCATTAAAGGCTACACAGTGAGAGGTGAGGCTGGTATGTTTCAAGCCCTAGTAGCAGTGGATCCAGCCTGCTCTGCTGCAGTGTATGCTATAGGCCAGAATCACACTGAAGAGCCACAGTCCTTCTCTTTTTTATTGGTAAAATGAGAATCACCTTGACAAGCCAGGATCTTTGCTCGCTCCTTCCTGATCTTTTCTCTAGAACTCCAGTACAACGCTCGCCTCACCAGAGGAGGCCATCCAAGCCAAGCCCATCAAGATGAACGGGTCCGTCCTTAGCCAACTCTATAAGAACCACATCCAGGTAGGTGCAGAACATTGTCAGGCCTTTATCCTTAATGCTATGGGAAAGTCACAGGCAGGCAACCATAGAGGGCAAGACTCAAACCTGACATATTCCCCTTTATGAGAGCCTGGAAGCAAGAAGGGTCCTCCATTCACACCGAGGGAGACAGACAGATAGTAGAGCACACAGCTGTATGGCTCCAGAAAGAACTTGGGGCATCTAGCAAACCTGACACAAGATACCATGTCAGCCTACCAAATTACAGATGTGTCCCCACCAGATACATCCTTCTGGGCGTGCCCCTGGGAGATATGAGAGAAATGTAGCATGGGCTGTGAAAGGGACACGATCCCACAAAACCAATTCAGTGAGCTGTGGGCAGGATGGGGAGGGGTTGGTAAGTAACCTATACCCTTCCCCACTTGCTGGTCCCTCTGTGTCCTTCTCTAGGATTATGGGAGCCCTGGCCCGTTCTGGGAGCAAGAGCTGGAGAGTTTGCACCACGTCATTGAGATGAAGAATGAGCGAATTCATGAACTGGAGAAGCAGCTCCTCCTCCTAGAGATGCTGGTCAGTGTTGGGCCAGTGGCAGCTCTCTGGGCATTTCTGGTTCCAGCATAGATCCCTTATCCCCACCCCTACCCATGCCAGCTCTGCTCTGCCACTCCTGCAGGAGGCTGACCTGATTCAGGCAGCGGCTTCTCAGTCACCTGACTCATGCCTTGTCTTGGGCCTTCCAGAAGGTATAACCGGCAGCCTGGCTCCTCAGGAGGGTTGGCAGCTGTCACACTGCAGGCAAGGGCTGAAAAAGGAGACAGCAGACAGGGAAAGCTATCCTTAGTAAAGGTGGGGCTGGGCAACTGAGGTCCTTTGAGGGCCCAGAACTGAGGCCTCAGAACGCTGGGGCAGCATCACCTTTAGGTTCTGTGAATTTGTGGGATTGGCTTTGTTTGGGGTTCTGTTAACATTTATTTATTTTGTGTATGTACGTGTGGGTGGGCACGTGCTGTGGCATGCATGTGTAAGCGGTCAGATGACAACTTGCAGGAGTGAGTTCTCTCCTTTCACCACATGGCTTGCTGGGATTGAACTCAGGTTATCCGGCTTGACAGAAAACACCCTTTACCCCCTGAGCCATCATACATACATACATATATATATGCATGTATGTATGCACATATATACATATACGTTATGTGTATGAGTGTTTTGCCTACATGTGTGTCCATGTGCCACATATGTGCAAGTCCATGAGGGCTAGAAGAGGGTATTGGATACCCTGAGACTGGGGTTACAGACAATTTTGAGCTGCCATGTGGGTGCTGGGAATCAAACCTAGGCCCTCTGAATGAGCAGCCAGTGCTCTAACCACTGAGCCATCTCTCCAGCCCTGACTAAGCCATCTTACCAGCACTGTTTTTGACACTCTCCAATAGCAAAAGTCAAGTCGACAGCGCAGCTTACCTCCTCGGTTTTATTTCCGGTTAGCTTCTTGCTCCATCAAGTGCAATACTAATGTAGAATGAAGCCACGTCCAAGGGAGAGATGATGGCACACACTGTGTCTTATGAGTGAGCCAGCTTTCCAAGCTCCTTCTTGGTTTATTACAGAAAGAAAAAAATCTGATATTAGCACTGAAAAACACCACCCTGCGGCAGGAGGTTGAGGACCTGCAGTTCCAAGCTGGGAACAGGCTGACTATGTCAAGGTAGCAGTCCTCTTTTCTTCCACACCCAACCTTCTAGCAGAAAGAACTCAGCTGGGAGGGATCCGGAAGAGCCTGGGGATTGACAAGTGGGCACAGGACCTGTCTTGGGCATGTGACTCCTCTTTCCTTGGGAGTCAGGAAGCCCAGTTTCTCAGCATGAGAAAGAGGAAACAGGAAACAATTCACCTGAGCAGGCATGTGTGGAACGAATTGAGTCTTTGTAAATAGTTGAATATGTTCCTGGTGGAATCCTCCTCTGGATCCTAAGATCTGGGTCCTATTATCCCTGTTTGCAGATAAGGAAACTGAAACTCCTATGTCACCGAGGGTGACCCAGCTAGGCAGTGAAGCTGGGCCTGGAGTCACCCAGAGCTCCGTCTCTGAGGAGTTGGCACTTGGTCAACAGATAGAAGCACCCCTCACACGCAGGCAAGCAGGCAGCAGGGGTTGGAGGGAACACCTTGGAGAGAGCCAGTGATACCCCTCAGGAGGGCTTCCTGAGGGGAATGGGTTGGTTCAAGCAATAGCTGCTCCCTCGGGCAACCCCTGCTCTGTCTGTACCACAGGCAGTTCCAGAAAGACCTACTTCAGGACCTTGAAAAGGAGTCACAGAATGGCCACTGCTGCAGCAGACGGAGGAGCCACTGAGCCATCTGAGTCCTTGAGGCCAGCAGCTCCTCCATCTTACCCTGCCTCCTGCCACACCTCAGAAACCTCTGTCCTTGGTGTATAGAGGCACGGCCTGGGTCCACCATGGCTGCCAGGCTCCACTGCTCCTTCCAAAGACTCTGTTGAGAAGAAGGCAAGAGCCACGCCCAGCCATTCTTCTCCCAGGATGGACAAGGTGAGAAGGAGGCGATGTGTGTAGCCAGCAACGCTGCTGGGAAAGATTGGGCCACCAGCATCACCCCGAGAAGTGCCTTCCCGTAGGTGGCCCAGGGAACAAGTAAGTAGAGTTATCTCCCTCCCCTTTACTCTGTCCCTGTGAGGCCATTCAAGACTTCTCCCATGGCAGCTGGCACCATTTCTACTGTCTGACAGAGCTTGGCTGATGACTCGCTTAGCTGTAGCGCTAAGCACTTTTAATATTTTTAAGCATATTTATCTAATGTCTAAATGTGAAATTAAATCTTTTGTTAAAAATGAAATAAAACTATATTTTCATGTTCTTTTCAGTGAGGATATATTTCACTCTGTGTTGGCTCAGTTACTTTCCTGTTGCTGTGATAAAAATTAACCCCAACAAAAGCAACTTAAGGGAGAAAGGGCTTATTTTGGCTTAGGGTTCTGGACGGATAGAGTTCATTATGGGATTCCTGTCACATGGCATCAGCAGTCAGGAAGGAAGGCAAGGCTATTAAGCCTCAAGGCCCACCCCATTGACATGCTTCATCCAACAAGGAAGTAGCTTAGAAGTACTAAAACCTTCCCAAACAGCGCCACCACCTGTTCAAAAATGTGTGAACCTATGGGCAACATGTTGTATCCAAACCATAATTGTTAGGACATGCTTGTCCTCTGATATGGTATGTCCTTAAAAGGTATGTCTCACGGTTTCTTCAGTGTGGGGCATTTATTTAGGTTGTTCCACATTCTGAGCCCTGCCCCAACCCCCTAAAAATTCCAATTGAAATATCTTGTGTAGCCATCTTTGAACAGATCACGTTTTTATACTGAGTTTGTCAGAAGGGTCACCTCTGGTCGGCTGCTGCCGGAGTCTTGCACAGTTTTTTTTTAAAGGCTTATTTTTATTTATGTGCATGCACCTCTGTGTGAGGGTTTGTCACATGTGTGCAGGTGCCTGCAGAGGCCAAAATTGGTTGGATGTCAGATCCCCCAGACCTGGAGTCATAAACTGCTGTGAGCTGCCTGACATGGGTGCTGGGAACTGAACTCAGGTCCTTTGGAAAGAGCAGCAAGTGCTATTAATTGCTGAGCCATCTCTCCAGCCCTTTTTAAAAGAAAGATTTCATGTGTGTGTTTGTGTGTGTATGTGTGCCAGTACAGATACACATGTTTATGGAGACTACTGCTGGGCACAACAGGGTTATGAGCAGAGACACAGCCACAGAGCTGTGGCATGGGAGAGAAGAGGCCTTGCGGAAAAGGCCGGAGTCTCCAGTCCTGACTTCTCCAGGGTAGCAAGTAAAGTCCCTTCCCAGGGTCCCCCTGCCCTCGAAAGTGGAGCCATTCAGAGCCCTGCTCAAAAAAGAAACAGGAATATGGCCAAGAAAGGAGGATTGCAAGGGAGCATTGGGGTCACAGAAGGGTCACGGGGAGGAGCTAGGATAAAAATAATCGAGCGTAGCTGTGGGAGAAGGTAGACTTATGCTGGCTACCACACTGTCTCTGCTAATTTTTTAAATTATTATTTTATGTGTATGGGGTTTTTGTCTGTCTGGTTAGTTGCAGTAGTTGTGAGCTAATGTGTGGGTGCTAGAAATAGAACTTGGGTCCTCTGAAAGAGCACCCAGTGTGCTTAACTGCTGAGCCATCTCTCTGGCTACTCTGCATAAATTTTGAGGAAAGAAAAGCTTTAACTTTGTTGCTTTTGTTGTCTTGTTGAGACAGGACCTCTATCAGTCTAAGCTGGCCTCAAACCCACTATGTAGCTCAGAATAACCTTCAGTTTCTGATCCTCCTGCCTCAGCTTCCTGAGTGCTGGAGTTACAGGTGTGTGCTACCACACCTGACTAATGTTTTTAAATTATTTTTATTTGTGTGTGTGTGTGTATGTGTATGTATATACATGCATGTACTTGAGTAGGTGTACTTGCAGATGTCCATTGAGCCCAGAAGAGGGCGCTGGACCTCCTGAAGGTGGAGTTACAGGTGGTTGTGAGTCTCCCAACATCAGAACTCCAGCCCTAGTGATTGAGCTAGAAGTACTTTAACCACTGAGCCATCCTCTCCAATCCTCCTGACTTTTTTTTTTTTTTTTTTTTTTTTTGAGACAGGGTCTCACTATATAGCCTTGGCTGACCTAGAACTCACTATGTAGACCAGGCTGGCCTCAAACTCATAGAGCTCTGCCTGTCTCTGCCTCCTGAGTGCTGGGATTAAAGGCATGACCACCTCACACTAATATTTTTAAATGGAGGACAAACAGTATTTGGTGACAAGTGACCTGAAATTCGTGTTTCAGTGTCCATAAATGATGTCTGGGAACACAGCCTCACATACTTGTCTGTGGTTGTGTTCACACTACAGTAAAAGCTTGGCCAACACAGCCTAAGATAGTGGCTTTCACATTTCATACAGAAAAAGCATGCTAACGCTGATATTTGCTTTCAAAGTTGATGTCTCTAAAAGCATTTTCTCTTAAATGACAGAGAAAGAACCTTCTCAAGTATCAAACAACACAGAAAATAAACAATTACACAAAAACCTTAAATACTAAGGCTAGGGAATAGTTCAGCTTGTAGAGTGTTTGCCCAGCGTACACAGAGCCCTGGGTTCAATCCCCAGCACCACATAGACCTGGTAAGATGGTACAAAACTGTAATCTTAAACACTAAGGAAGTGGAGGCAGAAGGATTAGATGTTCAAGGTTATCCTTGACTACATGATGAATTTGAGGCCAGCCTGTGCTACATGAAACTTCATATCAAACAACAAAGGAGAGGTACATATAACATAGGTCAGAGAGTTCATTTTTCCTCTTACAGCTTTACACTTTACATATTTTAATGTTTTTCTGTTTGAGACTTTTGTTTTTAGATTTAGATTTTTGCTTCCTTGCACTTAAAGATGGCTTGTCCCTGGAGAATCCCTCCAGAGTTCTGGGAAGACAGAGTCAGCTCTGCAGGGCATGGCAATCAGCCTGGGCGTGCTGAGCTTGGGTCCCGCTGCTCTGCTCGCTCTGCCACCTGCTGGCTGACCTGATCTAGCTGAGGCCCAGGTTCCCCTTCTGTTTAAGGAAGGCTCTGGTCTCCCCAGGTTCTCAAGTTCTTCAGTGGCTGATCCCACAGGGTGAGAGAAGCTTTGGAAAGCAGTGGTCTAGCTTCTGGCCTCAGACTCAACAGTCTCAAAGAGATGCCAATATTTTTCCCTACCACAAGGTCTGGCTGATAGTTTCCAGGAGATAGGCTTCACATGGAAAGTGTCCATGCCTCCCAGATATCCAGCTTGCAGGATCTGCTCAAGGCCCTGAGGGAGAGGGGGTGACCCTGCATGTCCTTGAGTGTGCCAGAGATCCTAGGGTCGTTGAAAGCTCTCAGAGTTCCTATTCTCGTCCCACTGTACTTTTCACAATGTGTAACAGTATAAGAACCTGTGTGATTACTACAGGCATTCGCCTCTAGTCATTCTGAGATAGCATGTAGCCCTCAAAGCTGGACCAGGCCTGGATTACTCTTGCCTTGATTCCCAGAGCCCTAGAATGACACCTGGCACTTTGTGACCTTAGACATATTGGTGAATGGGTGGGTGGATGAGCAGATGGGTGGGTTAGTGAGCAGATGGATGGTGAATGGCTGGATGGGGGGATAGATGGATAAGATGATGGATAGATCAATGATAGATGGATGAATATGTAGACGGATGATTGGCTAGATATAAGGATAGATGAGTGAGTATATGTATGTAAGGATGAATGCATGGATGAGTACATGGATGGATGGATAGATGGATGGGTGTCCAAGACTGGTTTCAACAGCAGTGACATAACTTCACCTTTTTTCTAGTCCAAAGGTTCCCAAAGAGACAGAGAATAGATGAGGGAAAAGGGACAGGGGACAAGTGGTCAAGGCTACATTTTGAAATTGGAAGTCACTCCCTTCCCGGTATCTGGTCTAGGGTGAGTCAAGGGCAGGGTATGTGTGTCTGGAATAGACTGCCTTGGAAATAAACAATTTTGAAATGTTCAAGATCTAGAAGTCATACCTCACTTGGTTTCATTTGTCATGTATTTATTAAATATATACTAAGAATGAAATCATGCTGGGTGTGGTGGCACAACCCATTATTCCCAGTACTCAAGAGGCAGAGGCAGGAAGATTTCCAAGAATTAGAGCCCAGCCTGATCTACATAGTGAGTTCTAGGCAAGCCAGGGCTACATAGTGAAATCTTGTCTCAAAAGGCAAACAAACCCAACAATGAATGGATCATGAAGAAAGCAGACAAGACATTAACGATAAGAGCTAGTCAGGCAAGCTGCATGCAGGCTTGGAAGAACATTTTTTTTTTTTAATGCACACGGTGTATTCCTGTGTGTATGCGTTAGAGAACACCCTCGAGTGTCATCCTTAGGAATGCCACCACCTCCATTGAGACAGGGTCTCTCGTGGGCCTGGAGCTCACAGTTAAGCTAGACCAGCCATCCAGCCCTAGGGACCCTCCCATCTCTGCCTCCCCTGAACTGGAGTTATAGACTTTTGTGTTCTGAGGATCGAGCTGAGGTCCTCGTGCTTGTAAGGCAGGTACTCTACCCACCAAGATGTCTCTCAGCCTAGAAGAAGAACTTTTACCCCATGTACAGAGAGAATGTGATCTCTCACTAGACCCTTGAGTATGTTGTGGTATCTTGGAATCCCAGAGAGGGGATCTCACAGTCATAGAACCTTAAAGGATTCTCCAAGGAGTAAGTGAAACCTTAGAATGTTCAAAACCCCAGCCTTCATATAGGGAAACAAGAGGGACCTTAAGAAATAACTCATCCCATTCTCCTACTACATAGATAAAAATGTAAAGTCAAAGAACCCAGCAGAACTCTCACCTTTCATTATGAAGAGACTGGGTCTGTACTCATTCAATAAACAAAAATAGCAACACATTGAGTCATGGTGGGGCATGTAATCCCAGCACTTGGGAGGCAGAAGCAGGAGGATCAGGAGTTCCGTGCTTGTATTTAGTCTCATTGCCAAGAGCTATTTGGTGCTGGGTGAATGGTTCCACTGTATTCCTCAGGGGAAAAAAAAAACAGTCAACAAATGCTTTATGGTCACTAGGTGTCTTAGTCACTATTCTATTGCTGTGGAGACACCATGACCCGTGACCCATGGCCCATGGCCCAGACAACTCTTAGAAGAGAAAACATTTAATTTGGGGGCTTGCTTACAGTCTTAGAGGGTTAATCTATGATGATCATGGTGGGCAGTTGCTGAGAGCTTTACATCCTGATCCTCAGGCAACAGGGCGAGAGAGAGAGAGAGAGAGAGAGAGAGAGAGAGAGAGAGACTGAGCCTGGTGGCATGGGTTTTTGAAACCTCAAAGCCCATCCCCAATTACACACCTTCTCCAACAAGACCACACCTCCTAATCCTTCCCAAAAAAGTCCACTAACTTGGCACCAAGCATTCAAACACATGAGCTTATGTGAGGCCATTCTCATTCAAACCACCACACTTGGCTAGACTGTGGCAGAACCTGAAACCCAGAGTTTTTCTGTTGATTTGCTTTTTACTTCAAAGACTATTATCCCCTACAACTCAATTCCTCTTTTTTTTTGAGACAATGACTCATATACACCATAACCTCAAACTTACTATATAAGTGAGGATGACCTTGAACTCTTGATCCTCCCATATCTACAGTAGTAGCAATAGAATCCTGGGTCACTGTATCTGATTTATGCTGAGGGGTCAAACTCAGGGCCTCCTGCATGCTAGCCAAGCATTATGCCCACTGCACCACAGCTCCAGCAAAAGTCTTGGGAACAGTGTTGCGAACTGCAGGTCCAAGCCCGTTCTGATCTGGTGCTGAGAGAAGCCAGAGCCTTCAAGGCTATCAGTGAACACATTACCAGCCCTACTGCAGAGGCAATAAGGACTCTGGCTTGACCCAGCTCCTCTTCCAAGACACTCTTCTGGATTTCTATGGCACTGAATGACACGCAGATGTTTCCAGATGTCCTTATTGTTGACAACTCTCCCACACACCCTCCTTTTACAGACAATCCTATTTTATGTTTTGATGAAAGATTTCCTGCAGCCCAGGCTGGTCTTAAACTTTCTTTGCTATAGATACCCTTGAACTCTTGATCCTCCTGCCTCCACGTGCTGGGATTCCAGGCATGTAGCACCATACCCTGTTTATGGAAGTGCTGGGGATTAAGCCCAGGGCTTCATGCAAGCTAGATGAGCACTCTACAAACTGAGCTGTATTCCCCAAGCCCTGACGATCTTGGCATTTCTCTCTCCACTGCCACCACTTTGGTCCAAACCATGAATCAGGCATTGATTGCAGATTTGAAAGCCACTCCTTTTAGAGGACCTCTGCCAGGTTGTTGCTGCAGTAGGAGAGCAGAAGCACTGGTGCATCTCTGGGAGGATTCCAACTCCAGTATTTGCATTCAGAGCTTAGGTTCCAATGATGTCACCAAGCAGGGCATAGATGGCATCTGGGACCCTCAAGGGTGTCTTGAGAAGGTTTGCCAAAGGGGAGGATACTAAAGAAATGAGCTAGCCATGACTGAGCTGGCAAGTGACTTCACTCTGGGTGGGACGTGGCTCCCAAGGAACTAACATAAAAGAACCTGATAATACCTGAATAGGGACACATAACTGAAGACGAGTCGAAGAGAAGGACACTGTAGAACCACAAGGAAAATCCATAGCCAGGCATGGTGGCCTGGGCCTGCAATCTCACCACTTGGGAGGCTAAAGCAAGAAAAAATCATTGCAAGTACCAGGCTAGCCTGAGCTAAAATAAGATTCTGGCTCAAGAGAAATAACAGAGGAAGGAAAGTCACAGAGGAAAGGTGCAGCAGGTTTGCAGACTTCAGCAAGACTTCAGAAGCATGGGAACCTGATGGTACTTAGCAGGTTTGGTGGTGTGTGCCTGTCATCTCAGCACTGGGGTCAGCGGAAGGAGAATGGAAAGGTAAGCTGAACTGTCCCGAACTGCATAGTTGACACCCTGCCTAGAAAACACACACACACACACACACACACCTGAAGAGATAACTCAGCCATTAAAAGCACTGGTTGCTCTTTCAGAGGACCCAGGTTTATATTTCCAGGACCCACATGGCAACTGACAGCCCTCTATTACTCCAGTTCCAGGTGATCCAATGCCCTCTTCTGGCCTCCGTGGGCACTGCATGCACATGGTGTACAGACACTCATGCAGGGAAAACACCCACACACATAAGAGAAAATCTGGAAAAAGTATAGAGACCTGGATGCCAAAATCCCAGCAACTCCCCTTAAAGAGAATTCACAAAACAGTAGCTGATTACAGCAGATCTATTATTTGTTATTATTATTAGGAGGTATTTTGCACATGTATGTGGAAGCCAGAAAACAACTTTGGGGAGTCCATTTCTCTCCTTCCAGGATGGAGGTCAGTTCAAGTTTGTGCAACAAGAGTTTTACCCACTGAGCCATCTCCACAACCCACCAAGTACAAATTTCAGCAATGACTCTTCCTTAGGAGGACCCTCAAGTTCCTCAGGAGTATTCCAGAAGGCATTGTCATAGAAAGGGACAGCTCCCTACTGTCCTGAAGAACTTCCAGGTGAAATGGAATTTCCCAGACTTGCCTTGAACTTCTGACCCTTCTGCCTCTACCTCCTGAATTCCGGTATTACAGTGTGTACCATTACACCTGGAAAAATGTATTTAATAAACAGGGTAGCCCAAGAATGTTCATAAAGTCCACAGTAGTGCACTGGCTCTGCCTCCCAAGTGCCGGGATTAAGAGCGTATGCCACCACATCCAGCTCAGATGTGTTTTTTTTGTTTGTTTGTTTTTTTTTTTTTTTTTTTTGGTTTTTGTTTTTCAAGACAGGGTTTCTCTGTGTAGCCTTGGTTATCCTGAAACTCGCTCTGTAAATCAGGCTGGCCTCAAACTCAGAGATTCACCTGCCTCTACCTCCCTAGTTCTGGGATTAAAGGAATGTGCTACCATCACCCAGTAATGTGCCTTTTTTTGTTGTTTGGTTTTGTTTTTTTGGGTTTTGGGGAGTTTGGGAGGATGCTGTTTTGTTTTGAGTCAGGGTCTTACTATGTAGTCCTGATTGACCTAGAACTTTTGGAGAGCTGCCCTTCTCTGCCTCCTGACTAAAAACATGCACCATCATGCTCAGTCCAATTTTTGTTTTTATAGCATTTTAAAATTGGTTCTATGTGTTTGAGCATTTTCCCTGCATGAATGTCTATGCACATCTATCTCCTGAATGGCTGGTGTTAGTGGAGGCCAGAAATGGGCATCAGATCCCCTGGGACTGAAGTTATAGACAGTGTGAACCACCCATGTGGGTGCTGGGAATTGAACCCAGATCCTGTGGAAGAGCAGCCAGAGCTCTTAATCACTGAGCCATCTCTCCAGCCCCATATACCATATTTTCATCATACTGTGATAGTTAATCCTCATTGTCAATTTGACTGGATTTACAATCACCATGGAAACACATCTGTGAGAGTGTACAAAAGGTTTAACCAAAATGGGAAAACTCACTCTGTAGGTGGGGAGCATCATCCCACATGTTGCAGAAGTTTATTTCTAGTTATGTTTAAAATGTTTGTATTGTACATTGTTGGGGGAAGGCCTGCCTAGGCTTCAGCATTTTGTATTGTCTGCAGGTGTTGGCTTTATGTAAAAGATGTTTGATGCCTCATGATCTGCACATGCTCACTGCTCTCTGGCAGAGCAATAGCACTGAAACACCTGAGGAGCTTCTGTGTCGATAAAACCCCGAGATCAGACAATGGGGCTCCACTGTCCAGTATGGCAGTTGCCATAACAGGTGGTTCCCTCTACTGAGGTCTGGCAAGGTTTGCAGATATGAAACTGTCTCCTTGTCTTCATTGCTGAGCAACACTGCAGGTGTACTGTTACACTCATGGGCTGGGGTCCTGCACTGGATAAAAAGGAGAATGCAAGCTGAGTACCAGCATTCCTTGGCGGGAGCCATGTTGCATCTCCCAGGAAAGGTGCATGAGTGTTCAGTGAATGACCCTGAGGCAAGACTCTTGGAGCTACTCTCCCACTTAGCAAGGCCCAGTGGGAACGATATCCGGAACGACAGAGCATCAGTCCGTAAGAGATGGGGCTATGATTCCCGCTTACTTAAAGGTTAAGCAAAGACATCATCTACCGAGAACTTTGCAAAAGATTCCTTAATAGATGGTCTCAAAAACTGATAGGAATATGCACGGAAGAGGAAAAGGGATCTGAAATGTCAGCTACTTCTTCTGCAGACCTAGCCATGCCAGATTGCATTGAGGAGTACGAGAAAGTTAAAAACCTGCCAAGAGAAGATAGGACCTAAAGAGATAGGGCCTAAAGGTCAACAGAATAGCTCATTCTCAGGACAAGTTAGTAAGTAAAATCTGCTATGCTCTCAAGAAAAAGAATACAAGTTGAATAGATTCATCTTTGCCTTACATAGAAGGGGAAACAGCATGGGTTGATGGCAAAATGTTAATTGTTAATTTCTGCTCTTCATGGAAAAGCTGCATAGAGCAGGACCTTACTGTAAAACTTGGATAAAGATGTTATGTAGACAATGTAAAATATACTGTGAGCATATTGAATCAGACTGTGATAAGATGCAAAGGTTATATTGCTGTTAAAAGATTATGCTTGGATTCTAATTGTCTTTCATCTCATGACTGTGTGTCTGCTGCCAGCCTGAGCATGATTCAAACTGGATGTGCCTGACTAGATATAATCATTTGGCTTGCAACACAATATTTAAATCATTTGGCTTGTAATTCAATATTCAGGTGTGCTTAGCTATGACATAATCATTTGGATCGTGATACTATACTGCTTAGATAAGGGTAAAGGTTAATCACTGACCACATGGGAACAAGGGAAACTTAAAAAAGAATTGAAATAAATACTCGTTGAGACTCTTGGATAATGATTAAAGGAAAATCTGGAACTGCATATGACTGAATGCGCTAATATCCTGTATAAATAAAGACAGCTACAGCTATTCGGGGACCACTTGCTTGAATTTCAACTAGTGGTCAGAGACTTCCTTTCCATCAACTCCACTCCTCTGTCCGGGTTACTGAACTCACCGGATTCAGACTCCAGCAATTCCTTTCTCTGCTTCCAGAATGGGGATACAAAACAACCAGCACCCACTCTCCTGCTGCCACATCTTTCCCCTGGAATGGGCTTTGTCCACTCAAACTGTGATCCAGAGTAAACCCTGCCTTCCTCCTTAAGCTGCTTCTCATCAGTATTTGGTGACAGCTATAAGAATAATAGCTAATACATGTATATCTTTCTTTTGTCACACATTTAGTTCACAGATGTTGTGCTGCAGTTGCCCATGGAGTTCAGTGTAGTGACACCCTCTACAAGCTGGGCTCCTAGAAGCAACAGGCATCATGGCACGCAGGTGTTTGGGAGTTTGCTTAAGTGCATCCCATTCTGTTCACACAGCACCAAACCACTGCATCTTCATCTACAGTTGGTTTTGTGGCGTTTCTCTCTAAAGTGACCTGATTTTTTTTACTTTTTTTTTTAACATAAAGTCTCATTCATTCTAGGTTGAACTTGCTATGTAGCGAGAATGACCTTGAACTTCTGATCCTTCTGCCTCCACTTCCCAAGTCCTGAGATTACAGCAGGAGCCACCATGCTCAGATTCTTCAGTGCTGGGGATGGAACCCAGGACCATGTGTGTGCTAGGGGAGGGAGCACTCTACCAACCAAGCCACATCCCAGCCCTAAAGCTACCTCCTGTCCCAAAATGTGTGTCTTCATGTTGCTAAGATTCCATAGCAGGAATTTTTTTCTTTTTTTTATCTTCCCGAGACAGGGTTTCTCCATTGTAACTCTGGCTGTCCTGGAACTCACTCTGTAGACCAGGCTGGCCTCGAACTCACAAAGATCCTCCTGCCTCTGCCTCCTGAGTGCTGGGATTAAAGGCATTGCCAGGTAGGAAATAATCTTTATGCCAAATGGTCAGGAGCTATGGAGAGAATCAATCTTTAACTCTTTATTACAATTATTTTTATTAGTATTATGTTTTTATTAATTCTTTGAGAATTTCATACAATGTATTTTTATCATATTGACCCCTCACTGCTCCTTATCCACTCCCACCTCTCCACCTCCCCATCTCCAGCTTCATGTCTTTTCTCTTATGCAGGTTCTGAGAGGGACCTTGAGGGCTTTACCGGAGAGTCTTCCCGGTTATTACCAGACAGGAGTCAAGGAGGGAGCCTGCAGGGAAGGCACCATATTGTCTGGCTACCATCCAGCAACTGACCAGCAGGTGGCAGTATCTATCTCCTTCTCCCAGGTAGCCCTCAAGGATCGCCCTATAACCAGAGTTCAAATTAAAGCCCAGGGAAGAGAGTTGAGAAAATCCCCAATCCCAAAGCACTGTTCTAGTTTGAGTTATGGCATCTCACCCTCTTCCGTAAGACCCGTTTGGACGGGACAGTCTGTGGAGGAAGGGGCCCAGAAGAGCGCCACAAGCGTGATGTCATCTGGATGCTAGCTTCCTTCCGGGGTTTGTTCCCATCAGCCTGCCAGGCTGCAACACCTGCTTGCTCACAGTTCCACAGCTGAGGGGGCTTCCGCTTTGTACTATAGAAATACAGTGTTGGGCTCCAAGCTTTCCCATATCTCGAATTGTTTTCTCAGGACTGATTCCAAGAAGCAAAGACAATGAGCTCAGCTAAGGAATGGTAACTGTTAATTACCATTTTTTCTTGCTCGGTTCCTCCACTCCCGACTTAAGGCCTCAACTTTGCAGCCAGAGCAACTTGCTTTTAAGCCTGCGCCGGCTTCCTCAGCTGACTTCAAGCAAATGCGATCATGGTGATTACATGTACAGCAAGTTAGGAAAACTAAATGGAAGTTGTTGACTGTGCAGGTCTATAACTGGTACTGGGGAGGTATAGGCAGGATGATCAGGCATTCAAGGTTATTCTCAGCTACATAGATTTTGAAGCCATCCTGGGATACAGGAAACTCTGTCTCAAAAGACCAAAGCAAATTCGTCAATTAAAATTAAATATAACCAGTGCTGCCAGGTGTAGCCATGCACACCTATAATCCCTGTGTTTGGGAAGCCAATACAGAGAATCATAGTTCAGTGACAGCCCAGGCTGAGCAGTGAGACCTTGTAAGGCCCATACATTCTGTTCCATTTTCTACAATATCACTACAGTCTTCCCCCTCCCTGCCTCTTCTCCAGCAATTGCCTACTTCCCTCTAAGACCTAGTGAAGCAGGTCTGTAATCCCAGCACTCAGGAGGTAGAGGCAGGTCTGGAGTTCAAGGTCATCCTCAGGTTGCAAATTAGAAGCCAGCCTGGGTTACCAGAGATCCTGTCAAACAATAACAACAAACAACACCTAAATAATTCAGGTGTTGAGCTGGAATTATAACTAGGAGTAGTTGACTAAATGCACCAGGTCCATGGTTCCATCCCCAGCAGCAACACACACACACACACACACACACACACACACACAATGTTGGCAGGGATGTGGAGAAATCTGGAATCTGAACATTGTACATTGCTGTGGGAATATCAGGCGGTGCAGCTGCTGTGAAAATCAGCCCCACGGTTCCTCAGCAAGCTAAGCATGGAGAGATGCAGTTCAATGGGAGAATATTTGCCTGGCACACATAATGCCCTGACTCCATTGCCCAATGCTGTGAGGAGAGGAGAGCAATAATATCAAATAGCTATGCAACTTTTGGGGAACCCACACATGTGAGGGAACCCACACATTGGCATTCAAGTAAGTGTCCCCAGCTGCTAACAGTGGGCTCGATTAAGATAGCCAGAGAGTTGAAATGAGTTAAATCCCACCAGCAGATGAACTGAAAAGCAAAATTCAACAGACTCCTACTACAACAGAATAATATTTAGCTATAAAAAAAGGAAGTACTGACACATGCTACAATGTAGATGAACTAAAGCTTGTCAAATAAGGTCAGACCCCAAAGGCTACCCATTTATATGAATGGGTAATAGAAAAAAAAAAATCTGTAGAGACAGAAATCAACTCTTCAGGGGTAGGGTGGCTAGGTGTGGTGGTTCAGGAGAGTAATTACAGCACTTGAGAGGGAGAAGTAGGGGAATAAGGAGTTCAAGGTCACCCTTAGCTACATGTGGAGTTCATGGCCAGTCTGGGACACATGAGATCTTGTCTCAAAAGACTAAAAATGGGGGAGGATAGAGGAGGTAAAGGGAGAGGAGAAGGAGAAAGACAAGGAAGGGCTGAGGAGGAGAAAGCAAATTGGTGGTTGCCAGGGAGCAATAGGGAGTGACTGATGTGAGGAACTGGATTCTTTCTGCAGTCACAAAATGGCTTGGAGTTAGACACAGTGTTTATGAAGCTGTGGATGCACTAAAGCCCTACTCCTCCACTACCCAACACCCTGCAGCAACCCCCAAGGACTCCAGGCCCTGAGTGCACTGGTCCCTCCCCCATCTCTGCCTCCACCCCAGCATCCTGGGACTCTTTCTGGTCTAGAAACACTGTAGCCCTGTTCCCACTGCTGTTTTCTTGGCCTGGACTCTTCCAACGTTTGTCTGTTCAGTTCTGCTGACTTCGTCACCTCTGAGTCTTTCTGGTATCTCTCTGATTTTGCCTTTGCTAAACACCCTAGTAAGTACTACAACTGTCACCCAGCATGAACCACCTGCTTTTTCTCTTTTTTTATCAATAGTTCTTTTCCCTGCTCACATGTTGTCATGCTTGCTATGGTGTATCCATCTCCTCTAGGCTGGGATGCAGACACTGACAGCTGAGATCTCCGTTTAGTGTTAAACCTTCTGAAATAGGGCCCTGAACAGAGTAGGTGTTAAGTAAATAAATAGCCAATAGGATTAGATATGACATTGTAATTAAAAGGTGCACAGGGATGGCAGGATGGCTCAGCAGGTAAAGGAGCTTGCCTTCCAAACCTGACAACCTGAGTTCTATTCTCTGGACCCACATGGAGAGAACCAAGTCCTGCAAGTTGTCCTCTGACCTCTACATGAATGCTATGGCATTTGTGCTCCAAGGTGAGTGCATGCACACCCACGTGCACCTGGATACATTAATTTAAAACAAGGGTAAAGCATACGACTGACTCATAAAAAGTGCTTGGTAAATGGCAGCAGCTATGACTGTAAGAAGACCACTGACCCCATCTTGGCAGAGCCTGCCTCCTTCTGTCTTCTTCCCTACCATCTCATTTTCTTATCTTTATTTATTTGGTTTTCTGAGGGGGGGAGGGTGCTCAAGTAGCCCAGGCTGTCCTTGAACTTGCTATGTGGTTGAGGATGGTCTTTAACTTCTGATCCTTCTAAGCACTGAGATTACAGGTGTGCAGCCCTAAATTCAGTTTTATGTGGTGCTGGCAACCGAACCCAGGGCTTCGTGCATGCCAAACACTCTACAAACTGAGCCACAACCCCCAGCCCATTGTCGAATGTTTTTGAGCCTCATGTAACCCAGGCTAGTCTTGAAGTTGACTTCTATGTAGCCAACGATAACCTTGAACTCCTGATCTTCCCACTTCAGGCTCTCAGTACAGGCTCTGCTGTTTCCCACTTGAGCCTGCTCTTCTCAAAAGTTGTAAAACTCTGCAGTATCCTCATTCCGAAGGTTAGACCTCCCAACTTGCTTTGACCCACCTGATTCCCCTACCTTAGCCCCAGGCTTCCCAGGGAAACCATCTGAACCTCTGAGTATTGGAAGCTCCCCCAGGGCGGGGCAAGGCTACTGAGCCCATCTGTTTACCGTGTGCCAACATGCAGCAAGCATGTTGTTCATTGGCTGAAATGAAAAGACAGAGGACCCATTTTCCAATCAGATCTTGTTAGAGGTTTTACAACTCTCTGAACTAGTGACAGATTCTGAGGATAATATTTCTAAAAACTTTTTAAATTACTTTTTTTTTTTTTTAATCAGAGAGGGAAGCCATGTGCCACACACATGTGGATCTCAGGGATCAAGTTCAGGTTTGGCAGCAAGCACCTTTGCCTGCTGAGCCAGCTCACTGGCCCCTGAGGATGACCCTTTAAAGGAGCTCAGAGGAGAGCCTGTTGTCGAACAGAACAGTTTACTGTCTGCTCTGTGACCACCAAGCAGCAGAGCCACCTCTGTTAAAGCTGAATCATCTGTTTCCTAGGGACTCCCAGAGATTGTGCTGCTTTTCTACACAGACCTGGAGACAACTTCTGGTCTCCTTGTCCATCCCTCTTTGACCAGAACCCACTCCCCAAGACCAAGGGATCCCTCAGAAGCCACCAGCCCTAAATTCGATTCCCATCCCCACAGTGTGCAAGCTGTGTGACGCTGGGCGGGGCATTGTCTCCTCTGGGCTTTCTTTCTTGCAAAGTAGGTGAATACGCCTGTAACTCCATGAGTTGGGAAGGCATGAAATCTGACCAGTCCGGAAAGGTCTCCATCTTCAATTTTGGCACGCTTCAATTTTCTGTTTCTCAACAAAGCTTTGGTGAGTGGCAGGAATGTGGGAGAAAGTGTCCAGAATAGGACATTAACTTGACTTCTAATTCTGGATGGCCGGGTGGCCTTTGCCAAGTCCCCTGTCCTCCGCAGGCGTCAGGTCTGGGGTCGGAACCGACTCAAGTAGGTTCTGACTCAAGTAGGTCAGAACCCACTCAGGTGGTGGACTCCCCGGGAGGGCGCCCTCCCCCACGCCCTTTCCCTGCAGCTGGTGATACTCCAAAAGTAAAGCACGGGAGGGGGGGGCGGGGCGCGCAGCTGGCGATCCTGATTGGCCCCTGCGCGCCACGTGTCCCCCGCCACGGTGCGCCCTGCCTGCGCTGCGGCTGCTGGAGGCTAACGGGCTTCGAGCTGCGTCTGTCTATCCGCCCTGATCCGAGGCCTCCCCCGCGCGGTGAGTGTGCAGAGTCCCTGCCGGGCACGGGGTCCAGGGCTGCAGGGACCGGGGATGGGCACCTGACTGGGTCCCTGCTGGAGTACGACCACCCCGGGGTGTCGCGGCTGGGTGTGTCCTGGGAGGGAATGAGGGGTGACAGCGCCCCTGCGGGGGAGGGGAGCTGGTGGAGACCCGGCCCTGCCGAGGGTGTGGTCCAAGGCTAGGGGCACCTAGTCGCCTTAACTAGTGGAAAAACTTGAGAAGGTGGGAGACACGAATCTAGAGACCCTCGCGGGAAGCTGTGGGTTCCCCAACTTGAGAGATTGAGAAATTGAACCCTCAGTCGCACGCCAGACGGCTAGTCGTGTGGTCCCGGAGGCTCCCTGATGACCACCGGGAAGGACAAGCCGTTCTGATGGGCCGAGCCGGTCCCCACTGCTCAGCTGCTCACCTGCCCCGGAGCCACAGTGACTCTTAGCAGAATGCAGAGGCCCCACTCTTCCTTCTGCTTCTCCTGAGCCAACCCTGTGCCTTCTCTAAGCTCCGTGGCCTTAGATGCTTCCTAATGACCTCGAATCCAGATCCTACCACCAACTTGCAGTGTGACCTTGAGCCGATAGCTTTCCCTCTCTGAGCCTCCCTCTCCTAGGTGCTAATAACCACCCCCCTCAAACACATACACACACACACACACACACACACACACACACACATGCTTTCTAGGTTAACAGTCGCTGTGAAAGTGGGTTGATCTGGCTGCTGGTTGGGGCATCTTGAGTAAAAGTGTGGGTGCTGAAAAGCTCCTTTAGAAGAGTAAATCTGGCCTCTGTTTCCTCCCTCCCTCCCCTTCCCTTTGTCTAAACTCTGGTGGGTCTTCCCAGACACTTCCAAATTTGGGCATATGGCTCCTGAGTTTGTAAGGGTTCATGGTGTCCCCCGATAATCTGCCTTCCTTTCCACCTCCTCTCCTGCCCAGATCACATCTTGAAGCTGCTATCCCCACCCCCAGACAGGATAGCCTGACTTCCCAGCCTTCCTTGGCCCATCTGCAACCATTTCAGCCCATGTACATGCTGACATTCTGGCTGCAGGCCCTGAGCCCTGCAGAAGACCCTGGGTAACCCTCTCCCATGCCAGTGGATTGCAGCTTGGTCATCTTTTCTCTCTGGACCCTAGTTCCCCATAGCAGTCTGCTGAGGTGGCCACCACTTCAGTGCCCCCCACCCCCACCCGAGCACCAATTCAACTGTTCTCAGATTTGGGAGTTGGGTGTGGCTGGGTATGGAGGGAAGAGAAGGGCCTCAACCTCTTGCAGCTGTGACTGTCGCTCACCATGCCCCTTTACTTCCTGTCCTTTGTTCATGAACCTCCCTCTGCTGGGATGCCGAACCTACTTGCTTCTTCTGGGCCTGGGATGCAGCTGTCGCTGGACAGAACATGGTTCTGCCCTGAGAATAGAGTTGCTCTAGTGGGTGTGGGGCTGGGAGTGGGGGACTGCAGCACTGGAGAGCTGCCAGAGACCATACATCTGCACTGCAGCTCCCAGAGGAGTCCTGGACACCAGGCCCCGCCCCGCCCCATCTCTGCCCCTCCACCCAGCAGCTGGGCACCTCCCCACCTTGATTCCTTCCTCCCTGGCGGAGGAGCCCTGTGTCCAGGTCCCCAGCTGGAGAGATGTGTTAGACCTGCATGGTGTCGCTTTACAGGGCCATTCTGGCTCAGTGGTGGGCCCATGAACCTTTTAGCCAGCTTCTTCAAGAGACTTCCTGGGTGGGGTCAAAGCTGAGGATGTGGTCTTCACAGATTCCCCATATGGAGGATGGGAAATGAGGGTTGAATTCTAGCTTTCTGCTTCTTGGCTTAGAACCCAGCCCCTACTATTTACATTCTGCATTCCATTTGCATTAGGAAAGCCCTCTCTGGGAGGACCAAGAAGCCCCCATTGAAGCTGGCTCTGCAGAGCTGTGTTGGCCTCTGTGTTCCCTGAGCCCAGATTCCCCCATCTGTAAAAGGAGGACTGATACTTTTATGTGGTATTGAGCCCATAGATCTGAAAGTGCCTTGTAAACTGTAGAGTGCTCTGCGTAGAGAAGTTGGTGCTGCTGGGGTAACCTCAGAAAGGTGTGGTACTCAGGAGGCTACCTGAGCCTTAGGTTCTTCTTTCTCAAGACTGGTGTCTAATGCTCCTTAGTCACCATTGTCACTGATGGAACCCTGCCAGCTGAGTAGACTCAGGGGGAGCCCTTGCTTTGTTAGATGTTAGTATCAGGCCATTACAGAGATAGGGACATTCTAGCCCTCAAATATAAAGAAGTGGCTAGGGATGTGTTCCTCTACATAGGGGAGGTGTGTACTGTGTGCATCTGCAATCCAGCACTCAGAGGTGGAGGCTGCAGGATCTGGAAGTTCAAAGGTCAGGGTCACCCTGAGCTATATAGTAAATTGGGTATAGGAAAAAAAAAAAACATAAAGAATAGTTGTAAGCTCTTGCCCAGCACTTTCTATGCATGGTGTGTAAGGTCCTCTTGTGAATGCTCATCTTGTCTTCATTCTTGCCGGGTGTGGTAGCCTTTGTCCTTAATCCCAGCACTCGGGAAGCAGAGGCAGAGACAGTTGGATCTCTATGAGCCCAGCCTCAAACTCCAATAGAGAGATCCTGTCTTAAGAAGAAAGAGAGAAAGAAAGGAAAGAAAGAAAACGCTCAATTTGTCTTTATTCTTTACGGCTTGACTATAACCTTTATAAAAGTTATTTTTAATATTTTAGTTACATTTATTTATTTGTGCACATACACTCGTGCCATGGTATGCATGTAGAAGTCAGAGGACGTTTTGTGATAGTAGAACCTCTCCTTCCATGTCGTGGGTCCTGGATGGAACTCAGGTCATCAGGCTCCTCGCATGCTGAGCCATCTTGCAGCTGGTTTTACCCCTGTTTTCCATATGAGATGGAGTCTCTCTTTTTATTTGCCCGTAACCCATGAACTATCAAGGATCCTCTTGTCTCTGCCTCCCATCTTGCAATAGGGTGATACACTGAGCTACTATGTAGGGTTTTTCCTGTGTCCTGGGGATTTGAACTCAGGTCCTACCACACAGCTTCTAAACAACATCTTGGGGCTTTGATCTCAGGAAGCCTGTGAAATACTAGACTTTATGGCCATTCACAAAGTGATCTCATATGGGATTCAAACCCAAACAGGTCATTTCTGATCCTGGGGCAGCCAGATGAATGCCTGGGGCCCTGTCCAGCTGGGGATCAATGGCTGTAGGTCAGGAGTTGGAAGGCACTGCTCTCGAAGAAACCTGAGTGTCTAGAGCTGGAGGAAGGGCAACACTGGGTCCTAGAGCCTACTGTCTCAGCTGAAGATCCGGAGCTACTCCTTTTGGCTGGGGAGAGCCCATAAGAAAAGGAGAATTTCCTAGATTTATCTTTTATTGGTGGTAGGAATGGAACCCAAGGACTTAAACATGTTAGATGAATAATCTACACTGAGCTGCATACCCAGCCTGAAAGGGATGTTTGAAGATCACAGCCCGAAGTACAGTAGACTTACCCCAGGAAGCACCAAAACTCTCTAGGGTACAGAAAAGTTTCAGACTCTATTATTAAAATTGTTGTTTTTGAGACAGAGTCTCTTGTAGCCCAGGCTGGCCTTGAACTTGCTATGTAGCTATATAGTGAATTTCTAACTCTCCAGCCTCCACCTCCCACATGCTGGGATTGTATGTACTATCATGTCTGTTTTATGTGGTGCTAAGGATCAAACCCAGGATCTTGTGCATGCTAGACAGGTACTCTACCAACTGGGCTACATTCCTGCCTACAATATGTACTTTTTCTATGTTATTTTACAGGTGGGTTGAAGGGTGGGAAATTGAGCAGTGAGATGGCTCAGCAGGTAAAGGCTCTTGCCACCAAGCCCCAGGACATACATGGTAGAAGGATAGAACCAACGCTTATAAACTATTCCATGGCATATGGGTGCCCCCTCCAAAAAAATGATTAAAAAAAGTATCATAATCAGTTCTCATTTTTTCCCTCTAGTTATTAGTGGGCGGACTATTTAGTACTTGACTGCCAGTGCCATAGCATAACAGACAAGGCTGTCCCACTCTGTCCTAGCCCCAGCTCCCACCAGTGAGCCTAGGTTGCTAACAGGTTTGGTATTTTGTTTTGATTTCTCACAAGTCCTCAGTTAATCAGTAATTTTCTCTATGGACTCGGACAAGTTACCCAACTTCTCAGTTCATTCTCCTCTGGTCACAGCATGGGGAGCAAAGCAGTTCGGCTCAATAGTTCCATTTTTCCCCCTGTGAGTTCTCAAGGATGTCACTGATAAAAGCTCTCATGGCTATGACTGGAGTTTTTATGGTAAAAACTTGACCTTCTGCAGCTCTAGCTAGCAAGGTGCAGCCATCTGATCCCAGTAAGCCAGCTAGACCAGTAATGGTGGGGGGAAAAATGTTGAAAGGAAGTTCATTCGATGTGACCAAATTGGGAGGAAGAACAAACTGAGGGAGGCAGTGGCACCAAGCCCACTTCTAGGATACTGACTTGAGCTTCAGGTGTGAACAGAGGGAGAACCAGAGCAAGAGATGTGTGCAGTCCTGGCCCCATGTGGCCCAGTCCTCATTATCTTCATTCTGGTTATCTGTCTCCGTGGTTCTTAATCTTAATCCGGGTCATCATTAGCAATGCCACTGCTTTAGAAGCTCAATCTAGTTCCCACTGGCTGAGCACTTCTGCCCCAGGGTGAAGCTCACCCTCAGGAGGTGATCTCTTTTACAGGATGTTCTGTTCTGCACAGTTTTGTTCTTTGGGAATCTAAGGTGACTCCAGAGGAAAAGTCCAGACAGTACTTAGCTCTGTACTTTCAGCCAAAGGAATGGAGACAGACAGACAGTCTCCAGATGGAAATGGAGATGCCAGCCAGGTTTCCACTTTGAGTTTAGATCCTTATGAACAGAATGAGGGGTCCGTGCTTTTTAGGAAAAGCAACCTCATTTGGTATCTTAGCCTCTCCACGCAAGACAACCCTGGTGGGAGGCAGACATTTTAAAGGGTTAGAAGCGGGCTTTAACCTCTCCAGAGGGTTACAACACACACAATAGCTATGCAGTAATGTCCCAAAAAGGGGCCAAGCCATGGGTTACATGCAATAAAATAAAAATGATCTTTTGCTTAAGATTTTACACTACTTAGCCGGTATGTGGTGGCACATGCCTTTAATCTCAGCACTCGAGAGGCAGACAGATCTCTGAGTTTGAGGCCAGCCTAGACTACAGTTCGAGTTCTAGGACAGCCAGGGTTAGACAGAGAAACTCTGTCTCAAAAAACCAAAAAACAAAAGATTTTACTCTACTTATAATCAATGGACTAGTCCAAGCAGTTATCAGTAACCAGCTGACAGTGGAATCAATAGCCCCTTTATATTGAATATGCACTTAGAGGCAAAACTGGTTTTTCTACCAAGGGGGAGGGGGAGAGAAAGGAATGTGAAAGTTATTAGAATTACTAACTTGCTGAACTACAAAGAGCCTGAAAGACAGAGAAACAAAATCAGATAACCCAGAGAAGTTTTCTTTGAAGATAGAATTTTCTTCCTCACAGTGCATGTGAAGCCGGTGGCCTCCAGCAACACAAGAATGGCAAATCCTCAGTGTTGACCACAAGCCAGTCCAGGGAGGGTAGTGTGGAGCCTGTGGGGATTCCGAGGAGGGGAAGTCACACTGGCTTCCCGGTTGAGGTTATAGCTGAATCCAGCAGAGACCAATCAGTTGGTTCTCAACTTTGTTGGCTGCACTGGACCTGAAACATTGTCAATCTCTGGAGTCAGCCTTTGGTCATTTCAAAAGAAAAAAAGTCCTCGGTTGTATTAATAAAGCCATAATGGAGAAACACTAGGTTTCTAGGTTCCAGAAGATATCTAGAAAAATGAAAGTGGAGGAGGGCATTCCTGGCTTAGGGAGAGGAGTGGATAGAAACCATAAAGAGTAACCCAGGGCCTTGAATGCTGAGCCCAGAGAACTGGCACTGAAAGGCACTATAGGAGGGAGACTGGTTAGAGCCCTTCAAGCCCTCCCCTTACACACATAGGTAAACATAGGGCTGTTCCGAAGCTTAGGCCATTTTAAAAAAATGATTTATTATTAATGCTGTGTGTGTGTGTGTGTGTGTGTGAAAGAGAGAGGGAGGGAAAGGGAGAGGGATGCATATGGAGGTCAGAGGATAACTTTGTTTTCTAGGAATCAAACTCAGGTCACCAGACTTAAGGGGCAAGCACCTTTGTCTGTGAAACCATCTTACTGACCATGTGTAGACCAGGCCGGCCTTGAATTTACAGAGATATACCTACCTCTGCCTCCCCAGCTCTGGGATCAGAGGTGTGCACCACCGCGCCCAGCTTGACCTGACAGTTTTGATTGTTTTCATCTTTGAAATGAACCGAAATTGTAAAGTTTAAGAAGAGAACCATGCAGACGCACTAATGTGCATACGTGCTAATGCCAGGCATTTGGAGAGAGGCAAGGGAGTGCACACCCACAGGAGGCTGAGGCCGGAGGATATCCTGTTTGGACTAGCCTGGGCAATATAGTAAAGCCCTATCTAAAACAACAAAAATCAAAAAGTAGGGTGAGATGATTGAGCCCTTTAGTGAGGTAAACTTGGGCTTTTAGGGGAAAGAAGCCGCCTAGGCCTATAATACAGAAGTCTCTCAGGTCAGGATGACCTATGGTCATTTCTATCTGGGCCAATCAGACCTCCAGTGTACTCCTGTAGACAGGATCTTTCCTGTGCAGAAAAGGGAGTATGAGAAATGTCTCTGCCAGTATCCACTGTCTACAGAAGTGAGCAACTTTCTGAAACAAAACAAAACAAACAAAAAACCAAAAACACAGCTTCTGGTAGTTCATGTTCATTGTGCAGGGGTTGCAGTTCCTCTGAATGGCCAACTTGACATACACCACAGATACATTGGTTGGCTGTGGGTGTGGCTCAGTTAATAGAGAGTGCTGGAAGCCAACCAGTGTTCAGTCTCCAGCACTGCATAAACTGGGTGCAGTGTTGCACACATGGACTCCCAGCACTCGGAGGTGGAAGCTTGAGGATCAGATCATCTGAGGATGCATAAGTTCAAGGCTAGCCTGGCATACAAGACGCCCTGTCTCAAAACAAAACGGAACTGAAAACAAACAACCCGAGGCAAGAGAGATGGCTCAGTGTCTAACAGCACTTGCAACTCTTCCAGAGGACCCAAGTTTGGTTCCTAACACCAGGTCTTTGACTAACAACTGTCACGACTACAGCCCCTAGGAGATCCAGTGCCCTCTTCTGGTCTCCATAAACACCTGCTCATGTGTGGCACTTTCATCTGGATAGACACACGTGCATAAGCATAAATTAAAAGAAATATTTTAAAAGTTACTTTTGAAGGTCTAGAGAGGCGGCTCAGTGGTTAAGCTCTCGCAGGGAATCCAGTCCACATGGTGGCTCACAGCCATCTGTACCTGCAGTTCCATGGATCTGATGCCCTTTTCTGACCTCCATAAGCACCAGACATGCATGCAATGTGCATAATAAAGCAAAAACAATCTTACACATGAAATAAATCTAAATTTTTTTAATTGCTTTCAGGTAGGCTATTTTAATCTCCCACAGAATGGGTGGTTTTTGCACACTATCTTGCAATAATATCCTAAGAAAACCTTACAAATTTCTCATTTCTGAGATAAACTGAGGCAGAGAGAAGTAACACAACTGGTTCAAAGCCCTAAACGAGGTGTTTGCAGAATCAGGATTTAACTCGGGGTCCTTGACTTCAACACTTTTGTTTATTGCCATGTTAAACTAATCCCAACAAAAATGACCTTTATTGCTTTTTTGCTGTGTGCCAGACAGTCTTACTAAGCATTTTTCATGTGTTATTTCATAGTTCATATTGGAATTTCAATATGTCTTTGCAGATGTGCAAACTGAGACTCAGTTTAAACAGCTTATGAAAGTCAGAGCTCAGGGGACATCATGGCCCTGGCCCACTCACTAGGTTGGGCAGTAGGACTTCTACCCCTCACAAAAGACCACTGTGGTCACAAGCTACCAGGCATGGCAGTGGCAATGGCCACCCAGGAAGAAGCCATCCATGTCTCTGCCTGGAGGGGGGGTGTTTCTGAATAATCCAATTGCTTGGGTAGATTAGAAGAGACTTAGGGCTCTGAAGAGAGAAACCATTTTTACCATTCTTGAGCATCTAAATCAGGCAAATTGGTAAAATATGTGATTGAAGGAGGGCTGAGGAGTTCTGGGTTCTGGTGAGAGCCTTCCCAGCATTCTGTTGTGAAAATGGTTCACTGAAATATAAAAAAGTCTTTCATACTGATATGGATCTTCCCAAAGATGGCAGCTGTGCATTGACCTCATTTTATTAAGGTCCAGAGAAGGAACCCAGGAATCACATACCCTGGGTCTTTTTCCAGCTGTGTAGAAGCTGGCTGTGACCTGGGAGTGTGAGGCAGGACTGATGGTTCAGGTCTCAGCTGGGATCCTGGGCCAGTGGCTACTCAGACAATCTGAGGCAGCATGGTGAAGGTTGGTGGGGTGGGGGTGGGGCAGTACTCAGACAACTAGCCTCAGAGTGTCAGCCTTTAGCTTTCCTGATGGAATGGACCATACTGACCCTCTGAAAATTAAATTATCAAAGAAACTCCCTTTCAGCGTACACAGGAGGCAGGCTCCAATGGGCACGCAGAAACTGCCCTTAGAGTTTTCCCCCAAAGGCATAGTGGGCCCCTCCTTGGAAGCAGTTCTCTGTGGAAAGGGGCTCTCGTCCAGATGGGCCTGGGCGCCAGCCAGCTGCCAAAGTTTCCAGCAACAAGGCCAAAGGAAAGTGCCTTAGCCTTCAAGTGACAGGCCCCAGCCCTCCCTCCCCCATGTCAGCTCACTTCCTTGGCCTCATTCACTCCCTGAGACTCTAGTGGTTTGGGGGGGTTCCTTCACCCACTGCCACTTGAGCCTCCAGGCTTGGGGAAACCCCAGAGTTGGTCCTGGGCCCAATCCTAGATGTTACCCCTTCCCACGTGAGGTTTCCATTTCCTGGTGAGAGCTGTACTTTTGTACCAAGGGGCCCCTGGTTGCTAGGGCAACAGCAGGGTTTCCTGCAGCTGAGCTGGGATTGCTAGCAGATCTCTGTCTCATGTACTCCACCCCAAGTCATCAGATGACTGACCCTTGCTGACAGCAGTTTAGGGAGACAGTACTCCAGCAGGGGTGGCATGGGGGCAAACTGACAAAGTTCTGTGCCCAACGTCCATCCACTGCAATGAATATCACCACCACTGATGTGTCTCCTCTATGCTTGAAGTAATTCAGGTCCCCTCCTCCAGCAGCACTCCAAGGAAGTTTGTGCTTAGCATAACCTTGAACTCAGAAATGAGCACTAAGCCCTTGGTCACATAGCTAATAAGTGTCAGCAGAGAGTTCTCCTAAGTTGGGGGATATGTGGGGCTGGAGAGTGCTGAGTTGCAGTCTCCATGGTTCCACCCACCTTTCTAGTTCATTCCCTGCAAGTAAGTTATTTTTACTCTTACAAAGCAATATGGAGCTGTTTTAAGGCGGTCAGCTTACACCAGCTGCTTCTTGTGAAGAACAGTGTTCGTCCGTGGTTCCTGATTGCTTAACTTGCATTCCCTGCCTTTCTGCTTAGTGCTTGTGAGCTCAGCTCAGCTCTGCATTCACTTCAATTCTCCTTTTCATTTATTTATAGGTGATACACCTGGGTCCCTTTTTCCTTCTTTGTAGATCTTGTCCCTGACACCTTAGCCCATACACCAAGTTTCAATAAGATAATTTGTCCCTTTTATTCAAATCCTTCATGATGGTGATGGCCTCGCACCATCAGAGTAGAGCTGAGTCTTCACAGTGTCCTCAGGCACTGGCTCAGGCCCTCCTGTCACCATCCTTCTGCCTGCTACTACCGCAGCCACTTGGAGCTCTGTGATCCCTCTTACCCAGGCATCTTTATGACACCTCCGACTGGTCACCCATGGTTACATACCATTACCTCCTGTCCTGCGCATTGTCTTCCCTCCAGGAGCTTATTGTAACCCATGTGGGTGCATTTATCACTGACACCCATAAAAACTGGACTGTCCAGTCTTGTGTATGTTCTGTTGTGTTCTCAGGGTGCAGAGCATAGCTGGCTGAGGAAGATTAGGGTGAATGCAGCAGGACCCACGCTGAGATGATGTCCTCAGGGAGGCACCTGGGAACTCCTGCTTCCTTCATTTGCATGCAGAGAAGATGTGGTTGGGAAGCCATTCTCAGTGGCTCGGAAAGAGGGCACACTGAGCACATGCAGCACACGGGGCTCTGGATTCTGGAGTTTTAAGTGGTTTGACTTTCAACAAAAGATGGTCTCCGGCCTTGGTCTCCCTTCTCTTACAAAGAGCACCTATTGCCCTTAAGGATTGCTGAAGGGATTAGGGGAAATAACAGGCATACTGCAGGGTCTGGGTCAGTGCTAGGTCAGTGGTCCTGCCAGCACCCTTGTCCTCCAGGTCCTTTTCCCACCCTGATATGACTGTGCACTATCTAATCCAGCCACTGTCACTTGAGAAAACAAAGCTCCTGGCTCCACTAGTGCTCTGGAAAGAAGGGACAGTTACAGAGGACTGTGGGAGTCTCTCAAATTCTCTTTCTCTTTCTCTTCCCACAGTGGTTTCTGCTGTAGAACCTGAGACCATGGCCAAAACAGCACAGGTAAGGCTCTCTTCTCCTGAAGGTCCTGCCCTGTCTTCCTTGGGTCTAGGAGCCCTAGCATCAGTATGCATATGTCAGAGTAACCCCAGGTACCCTCAGCTAACCCCTGACACCTTCAGACAATCCTGAGTACCTTCTGATAACCCCTGGCACTGTCAACCCAAAAGGACCAGAGATGACTCTAAATTAACAGTTCTTCATATGCAAGTCACAATGATGATACACAGTATCCCAGTACAAAAGGATGTGAATTGGCTCAAGGACTGGGAAGCGCAGGGCTTCAGGACTGACTGGATTCAAGGGTGTTGACGATAGAGTGAGAATTCTGCTTCTGTGGGCAGCTTTCTCTAGATTGCTTCATTCCTGAGAAGTTCTCCCTTGCCTTGCATGGGATCCATGAACTTCCAGACTTCCGTTCTCCTGTCTTCATAGACCAGGGTACAGTAGTGCAACTTATTTCCAGTGATTCAAGGTTTTATCCTCATTGCCTGGGCCTGGGTAACATGCCTTTTGGAGTGGGAAGTTGAGTTGACCCCACCAGAACTGTGTGGCCCCAGGAAGAGAAATGGCAACTAGACAGGCACTAAATCACAACGAGGGTCGCTTACGCCCTGGCGAGGTGTGTTCCATGACATACATTGGGCCTAAGTTTTCCTGGCCGGGAAGACTCTAACCTCAGTCTTTCACACACTCTGACCACTCTGTTGGGTGATAGAATTTGAAATCAAATGGAGCATTCTCTCCTGTGTGGCTAAAGTTGGCATGAGGGGTGCCCCTGTGTCTGGGTTTGCCTGAAAGGTCCCAACAGGCTACCCTTACAGTGCAAACCTGGCACTGGAAGGAGAGGATAAGCTGAGGGACCCCAGCTGACCCTTTTTGTTGCTTGTTCCACCTCTAGAACTTCTGATCACAGAGCAGGCTTCTTACCAATGGCTGACCTGAGAACCAGTTTCACTTCATCCATTTTCATGACATGACACCCAATAAACCAGGGATAGTCACAGCTTGCAAAGAATAACATTTATATGATGCAAGATAGATCTTCAAAATAGCTCTTGCACAGCTTCCCTCCCCGCCCCTGAGAAGCATGCTGTGTCCCACAGCCCCTCTGATTAGGAAGAATATTCATAGTGTGAGCAAAGCTCCAAAATGGAATGCTTGCTGCTTCCCTCTTCCTGTGTGAGCTCAGGCAGGAGCCGGGAGGTGCTTGCCTTGCAGGGTACTGAATGACTCAAGCGGACAGAAAGGCTGAAAGATCCGTGGGCCAAGATTTGGAGTTCAGAGCTTTGGACTAGGGCCTATGGACCTCTATAAGCAAGTCTCAGAGTGGCTGAGCCTGAGGGGCCCCTCTTGTCCTGGCGCAAGTCAGACACCCTTGCACCAGGGTCAGCAGGAAGGCACCCTTTGGGTTAAGGGGCTTTGGATGACAATAGCAGTCTGGGGCAGACTGGCTGGATCGGAAGGCCAAACTGAGAAAGAATTCAGTGCAGGTAAAGGGTAGAAGGTTGCAGAGATAGTTCTGGGGAGGTGTGTAAAAGGAAGTTGTCTATTGCCTGCTGTTAGCACTGCCTGAAGTTGTCATGGGCACGCCACTGCTCCTCCCGCCCCCCGTGTGTGCGCTCACCCACACACTCTTGCAGACGCACAGGGGTCCAATCACCTCAGTTCCTTCCATCACGATAACTGGTCCTTCCTGTTACCTTCCGAAGAGGTGAATTGGGACCCAAAGGCAGGAAGGCAGAATATGATTCCATCAAAGGCCCCAGAAGGCATGGCATGTGCCTGCTTATTAGTAAGGTTTGGGGTTGGAATGCAGTAATGAATATAAAAACACTTTGTAGACAGGGAGCGAGGGGTGGGTGCACGTCCTGGGACCCCAGCAGCTGCAGGATAAGGTGGGCATCAGAGCTGGCTGTATTGTTCTCCGCTAGAGTTCCCGGGTAGACAGTCATCTGTCATGGGGAGGTCCAGGACACTTGAGCAGCTGGGTTTGAGCCTCACAGGCCGGAGCCCCAGGGCCCAGGCTGCTCACCACCTGGCAACAGGGCCTGTTAAATATTTCAGGTTGGAAAGCTTTCTCCCTACGCCCTCCATCCTGGATATCTGCAGCCAGGATCCTGTCTGCATGGGGTGCAGTAGCTGATTACAGCTGTGCAGGTGGCATTTAGAAATGTAAACTTCCCACAGTGGGGCGAGTCATGGCCTGTGGGCACTCGGCCTACATGGTTTGAAGGACTGTTTCTACATCTTTAACAGTCAGGACTAAGCCCCGCTTTGCTTGCAGTACCCATGACTGTGTGACATCTTAGATCACAGGGGCTCTTAAAAGACTTCTCTGTCCTTGTGCAGAGCTGCATGGGAGTCTGAAGCAGATCCTCACTCAGCTTGCCTTCCCATGCACACTTTGGCCAAGCCTGTGTGGACCATTAGCCATCCTTCCCCCAGTCACATTCACTGTGTCATCTTCAGCCCAAACAGCACCAGAACCCACTCACACTATCTGTGGAGGGAGAAGGCAGAGATGATGTAGCCACGATAGGGAGGGAAGCATGCCTGATGCTCTGTCTTCTGCCCTGCGGCCCAGGGAAGGTGCTGTTTCTCCTCCCAGCCCCTCTAAGCAGCTTTCAATCCTATGATTATAGAGACTGTGGGCATCTGACTGTGAGCTTTCAGGAACCTCCTCAGAATCTGTCTTGGCACTTGTTGCCTCTAACATGTCCCCTATTATGACTAATCTCAGTTTTCAACTTACTGAGCTCTGTAGGAAATGGTCCTATTGGCGTGCCTATGGGCGGGTAGGGGGGGAGTATTCATTCTGTCTCTCTGTGTCTCCCTCTCCCTCTTCCTCTCCCCAACCCCCCTCTCAACAGGGTTTTGCTATGTAGCTCTGGCTTACTTGGAACTCACTGTTAAGACCAGGCTGGCCTTGAATGTACAGAGGTCTGCCTGCCTCTGCCTCCCAAGTGCTGAGATTAAGAGGTATATCACTATGCCCCTTAATCTGGAAAATTATCTTGATTAGGTTACTTGAGGTAGGAAGACCTTCCCACTGTGGGTAGCACCGTTCCCTAAGCATGGATCCTAGACTGTCTGAAAAGGAAAAAGTGAGCTAAGCACAAGCATTTATTGTTCTCTGCTTCTTGACAGTGGAAGCAATATGACCCAGCTGCCACCCTAACTTCTCCATCATGGTGGACTGTGCTCTTAAACCACGAGCCAAAATAAGACCTCTCTCCTTAAGTTGCTTTTGTTCAGGGTATTTTATCACAGTAACAGAAAAGTAACTAAGGCTTCAGTTCGAAACTGCTGCTGTTTGACTTTTTAACCTACATTGAAGATGGGTTACATGGTTAACTTCCTTATTAAAAAAAAAAAAAAAAAAAGCCAAGCCCTGGAGACTGTATAGTGAGGAGCATGTCTCTTTAATAGACAGAGACAGCAGTGCCAGGTGCAAGAGCCTTGCTTTGTCCAGGCCCTGGCTTAGGCGACATGCCCAGGACAGCCAGCAGGACTGCAAGCTCTCAATAACTCCATCTTCATGCTCACTGCTTCATGCTCACTACACCCCACACGTGAGTTTACAGTCTCTGGGCATTGGCTCCTAAGCACTGTAAACCTGAATGCCTTTCCTCAATGTTCTCGCTGCCTCCCCGGCCTCTGCCGTGTCTCCTCTGTGTGGTAATTTCCACAGCCTCTCTCCCAGGAGTGGAGGGCAGCTGTTACTCATCCTGTAGAACTCACAGGAACTCATACATCATCTCCAGGAATCTCTAATCTGCTCAACATGTATTCTCAGTAATTCACACATCTATTTCTGAAGCAAATACTGAGGTGTGCCTAGCTGTCCTGAGTCCTGTGCTGGGGGCTGGAAATACATCAGTGAGCAAGGCAGATGCAGTCCCAGCCTTCACAGTGTTTTTTCTCGGGCCCCTGTGCTGCACTGAGCTGACTGGATCATGGCTGCATTCACCATGCAGCTCCCTGCTGGACTGTGAGTTCTTACAGGTCCCTGGGCTTTGTAGATTCTCAGTGAGAGATGGATGCATGCATGCATGCGTGGTGGATGGACAGACGGACTGATGGACGGACGGACGGATGGGTAGATGGATGGGCATGAAGATAGATGGGTAGCTTGGTGGGTAGATGAAATGGCAGATGGACAGATTGATAGATAAACGGACAGAAGAATAGACAAATAAATAGATGAAAGGATAAATTGCAACATAAATGGACAAATGGTGGGTGGATTGGTGGGTGGATAGAGTGATGAATGACATTTGGATGAGTAGGTGGCTCTAGTTTCCATGGAAATGAGAATCTATGTGTGAGAAGCCTTTGGGGTCTAGGCATGACGGGGCACTGATGCCTGTCTATAGCTTGGGGCAGAGAGGAAACAGGTCTCCAAAAGCAGCCATCCCGGCAAGGGAGGCAGACAGTTCAGGATAATAACGCCATGTTTGTGTCTTAAAGGAGGACAAATGGTGTCACTAGCTGAGGAAGAAGTCCTAGGGTATGTGACAGTCACTCCTTATGACCTGCCATCCATCCCTTTCCCAGACAGGCCTCTGACATGCTGGCTGGTCACATGTCACTTGTCCTATCTGTTTTGGGTCTTTGAAATTTTAAAGTACACTGACTTTCTCCTCCAAGTGAGCCCTAGGAACAGGGCAAGGAGGCCGGAGCTAGAGAAATGATGGACATATGGGCTTAGGCAGGTGGAGAGAAAAGCATCATGAGTTATGGGAACAGCTGGCTGTCCCAGACAGACCCTAGAGGACCTGGCCCCCAGGAACATATATCAAAGCTGGACACACTGGTGCTGGTCCCAGCATCTCCAATGCTGAGCAATGATGCTAGGAATCCATGCTAAGGAGTCACACTGTGCCCTCCTCCTGCCAGCCCCTCTCTTTAGTCTTCTTCACTTCAGAGGAGTGTATCTTCATTCCTTCATTCACTCAGCTAGTTAGCAAGCCTTCTCTGGTCTCCATTGCTAAGCCTGTACTAGGTGTGGGGATACACTTTCTCCTATGCAGTTGTTTTAGTCATGATAGTGCCTGTTCTTACGAAGTCAAGAATCAAAGATCCAGGCGTAGTGTCACACACCTATAATCTCAGCACTCAGGCAGCAGAGGCTGGTGCATCAGGAATTCACAGTCAGACTTGGCTACATAGTTCAAGACCAGCCTAGGCTATGTGAAACCTTGTGTCAAAAATAGGTAGGTAAGTAGGTAGACTGACCAAAAGAATCAAGAGGAAGGTTAGACTAAAAGACTTTAAGGCTTTTTATAAAGCAGACATTTTGGTCCCCTCTGTCCCCTTTTCACCATCCCAGAAGCTGATGGTAATCATTTTCTGGCATTGCTAGACCAGAGTATACAGAGAGAAACACCAAATGGTTAGGGGGTAACATTCTAGCAGGACGCTATCACTTTTTCTAATAACAGGGATTTGAGGGCCTCTGGTCAGTCTCTGAGCAGTGCACAGCAGGCCTGACACTGGGCCTCAGGTCCCAGGATCAGACTATCCATGGTAGCACTGTGCCAATGCAAATGTGGCAGCCTCAGGAGGGCTGAAGAGGGCAGAGGGAGCCTAGGCAGGAGGTAGCACCAGCGTGCGCCATCCCTTGCCAGGTCTGCTATCTCGCCTGTTACTCTTTCTCTGCCCAGGGCTGAGATCAGGTTGCAGGGGATTCACAAATGGCGGGAAGAAGGCTGTGCCCCTTTCTGGTCACCCGCCCTGTGAGAACTTTAAATAGCAGCCCTGCACCCACACATGCATACCTCTGAAGAGTCAGCTTCTGTGACCGAAGGCAGAGGGCAGACAGATGTCTGGCTGGGTCTTGTGATAGGAGCCACGAGGGGACACAGGACCATGGGAGGACTCCTGTTTTGCCACGTCTCACTCCTTGGAGGCACAGTCTGTGGGCCCCTCCATCTACAGAGCCTGTTCTAATCTCTTTTTGTGCTTAGCTGTTTTCTCTGTAACTTGCCTCTCTCTCTTAGTTTACTACAATCATTTATGGCTCATCTCTGCCACTTCGCAAGGGACTCGTGAAACACAGAAATTAGTTCTCCGTTCTTCCTAAATCTTCAGCCCTTGGCTCAGGGCCTGGCACAGATTACATGCTGTGTGCCTGCCCGCTGACAGCCCCTTGTGTTTTCACCTGGTGGTCCTCTCAGACCCATACTTCTCCACACGGTATGGCTGACCCACATCTGACTCCTCCATGAAGCAGTCCATTGTGCATTCAGCTTTAGATCTGATGTCTGAGATCTCCTGGCTCCCTGCCCTCCTCTCCTGGCCACAAGGACCCTGCCATCTTGTCCTTAGATACCAGTTCACAGCTCAGTTTACTGGGTCCCAGGTCCCCAGGGCCAGCACTTGACTTGGCATTGAACTAGAGAGCAGTACTGGGTCCCCTAAGTAGCTGGTAGCCGTGAGGTTTGCACAGCTGAAGGCAGAGGGGAGTAGGGAAGAGGCCTGGGGTCCACAGGGCTTCCTTCTCACGGTTATACACTCTCACAGTAAAGTGTTTGCTAGGTAAAACATAAGGATCTGAGTTCAAGCCCCAGTCATCCCCACCACCACCACCAAAAAAAAAGCTTGGTGGTAAATCCTTGTAATCACAGTGCTGGGGAGGCAGAGACAGGTGGATCCCTGGGGCTCAATGGCCAGGCCACCTGTGACAAGTGAGCCCCAGGCCACTGAGAGATCCCATCTCAAAAAATAAAGTGAGCCAGAGGTGGTGGTGCATACCTTTAATTGTAACAGAGGTGGGTGGATTTCTGTGAGTTTGAGACAAACCTTGGCTACACGGTGATTTCCAGGACAGCTAGGACGAGGTATAAAGACCCTGTCTCAAAAAAAAAAAAAAAAAAAAAATCCAAGACAGATGGTCTGCCAAGATGTTTTAGTGGGTAAAGGTGTTTGTTCCACAAGCCTGACCACCCGAGCTCAATCCCCAGATCCCACCTAAAGGTGCAAGGAGAGAACCAACTCCACAAGGTTCTCCTCTGACCTCCACATGTGTACCGCGGCAGACACATAACAGTAATAAAACAAGGCAGATGACACCTGAGAAACACCTATGGTGACCTCTAACCTCTACCTGTACACACTCACACACACACACACACACAGGTGGGGCTCTTGTCACTCACAGAGGTCACTTCCAGCCTGTCATTCAGCCAGGCCTTTGAACCTCTCCTAGTGGTGGCTGGCAGTTCAGGGCTGAGCCTCGGCTAAGCCACCTTCCCTTGGAGGAGTGGCATTGTCCTTTGAGCAAGTTGCATCTGATAGTTCTGAAGAGTCAGCCACACCCTTCCCAGGTGACCTCAGCACTTGCTGAGGAACAGAGTTCGGCCGGAACCAGGGCTAACGGTCTGTCCCGTGTCCAGGTCTAAGATCAGAACTCACCCTCTGCTCTTCTCTCCACAGGGTGCCATGTACCGAGGCTCCATCCATGACTTCCCAAACTTTGATCCAAATCAAGATGCCGAAGCTTTGTACACAGCCATGAAGGGCTTCGGTGGGTGTCAGCTACCCCAGAGTGGGACCTACAGGAAGGAGGGTGCATGGGAGATGATACACACCCTGGAGCCATTTGCTATTATTCTGTGACTTCTAGAAAAACATGAACAGACATCAATCTACCCAGTTAGGGCACCACCAACAAACCAAATAAACCACTCCTCCTGTCTAGTTTGATGAACCAGTGAGTTTACTGGGGTTCCTTATAGGAGCATAGGTGACTCCAGAACAGCTGCACAACTGAAAAACACAGTATGGGTGACAACTTGGGAAAGCTGCATCCTTAGAGGCCCCACCCAGCTTGCAGGCAGCTCCACCAGAGAGACTCTCTCCTCCCCAGCTGTTGTTACTGCTTTTATAATCTTAGGGAGGAGCCCTATGGTCCATGTACCAGTCTGAGTGAGCTTTTAGAGTCCACTAAGGTCCCTGAGCTTCTGAGCCTTGTTAGTTAGCCTCCTCCATCCTTGAGAGAATGTCTCCTTTCCATAGAAATGGCTACACAAAGCCATTGATGGGGAGGAGCCTGGGATGTTGCAATGTAGTTTTGTTTTGTTTTGTTCCTGTTGCTTGGGATTGGACCTTGGACCTCATGAAGGCTAGACTCTGCCTCTGAGCTATATGACTAGCTTATTTAATTCATTTATTTTTTGCCTCTTTTCATATTTCATAATTTTACAATAAAATATGTTAAATCACTAAAGAGAGATAAGAGAAGAATGCCAAAGCCTCATCTATAGACCTGATAAGGAACGGGCCTGGTTAGTGCAGCTGGAACCTTGGTCAGTTAGCACCTTCCTGGTGACCCCTCTTGCCTTTCCTCGGGGTGACCACTGCCCTGAGTTTGTGTATATTGCCATCTTTGCTTGTCTGCAGGTGAAAGAATACCATGCTGGGTGTTAAGTGCATTGTGAGGCCATGTGAAATCCTTACCTGTCTCTGTGCCTCAGTTTCTATATTTGTGCCACAGAGAGTTTGACCAGGGGCCCTTGGAGCTCAGGTCTTGTGAATGCCATGGCCCCTTTCTGTGGGAACTTACAGGTCTCTTCTGACTGTTGGCTATCACCTCCTTGTTGAGATGGGAAGGCTTCTGCTGATGCCTGCAGGAGTTGCGAGGCCTGATCTCTGTCTAATCAAGGAAGCAGCCATGGGGGGCTTCCCAGAGGCAGGCTGGGTAGGGTGACAGTGTAACTGAGTTCAGTGGGCTTGCATCTTAGTAAATGAAAAGTCGAAATAAGCACAGCAGAGACTTGAGTGGAGGAAGATTTATTACCTGCAGCAGGCAAGAAATCATGGCAGTCATTTCGAAGCCAGTGCTCTCGCTGAACAAACCAAGCACAGAGATTTTAATGTGGGCCTATACAGATTCACATAGCCATGGTCCCATCCCTGGCATGCTCATATAAGGAGTACAGTCCCAAGCATGCTGACTTTAAATGTCTTTGGGCATGTTCCACATGTACCATGAAGCTTTAGTTGAAAACAAATGAAAGGACATTTTGCAGGCGCTCTTAACACAGGACCCTGAACCTGAAGACACTGCCTTGCTTAGTCGCTAACAGCAGATGCCCTCAACTCTTCTAGGCAGTGACAAGGAGTCCATACTGGAGCTGATCACCTCCCGCAGCAACAAGCAGAGGCAAGAGATCTGCCAGAGTTACAAGTCGCTCTATGGCAAGGTAAGCATACTGGTCGGAGGCCAATAGGGAAGAGAACCATTACTTCCTGTCTTGTCCTTCAGGAGCCTTCTGCAGTGTTCTTCTCCAGTTCTGCCCACATGCTGGCTCTTTCTCTGCTGCTCTTACCTGTCCTTCAGTCTTACATGTCATTGCAGTACCTTGAGTACCAGGTGCTAGGCCCGCAGTGACAAAGCAGACCTGTGCCACAACCACTCTCTACACTCCAGATCCTGGGAGAGACAGACAGACAGTGGGACAGACAGTAGTAGGGGAGGGTACTGCTGAAGGCTTGAACCTGCATGGCCCACTTGCTAGCTGCATGACTTGGGGCAGTGGCCTGGAGTCTCTAGAATCTTCTCTAAGGGGCGATGGTAGTGTCTCCTCCTAAGAGCTGCATTCAGCAAGGTGACTAAGCCCTGGGCAGGGAGGAGAAAGCACTCACTTATCCCTTGTTCCTACCATGGTGCTCCCCACCCCCAGGACCTCATTGCAGACTTGAAGTATGAGTTGACAGGGAAGTTCGAGCGGCTGATCGTGAACCTGATGAGGCCGCTTGCCTATTGCGATGCCAAAGAAATTAAAGACGCCGTTTCGGTAAGAAGCGCATACCGGGAATGCAGATTGGGTAGTGGGAAAGTTCTGGGCTTTGTCACAAGCTTGTGGTCAGCCTCTGTCCACCGGGCACATGTGTCCTGCTTCAAGAGACAGCCAGTCCCAGAAGGGTTTCCTAGTCTTCTCCAGCCTGACAGATGTGGACAGATGTTAGGGAAAAGTAGACTCTGTAAAATAGGGCCTTGGTCCTGATCCCCATGCCAGGAGTTACAGTCCTGAGAAAGTGGAAACATGGAGACAAATGCTGTCCAACACACCAGAAACTGAGGGCACGATAAAAAAAAAACTGTCATCCTTCAAGACCTGAGGTCTCTGAGGACCAAGTTGAACCCAAAAGCCTGCAGAGGCTTTGGTAGGTAGGAGTGCAGAGGTCATTCCAGGCTGGGGGCTATGAGGTGCTTGTGTATGGGTGAGACTTACCTGCTTAAGGCAGAGGGATGTCCTCTAGGGAGAGTTTCAAAAGGCCCTTGATTAGTTATGGTAGTGCAGGCTTGTAGTCATATCCCTGGAGAGTGAAGGCAGGAGGATGGTTAAGTTTGAGACCACAGCCCAGGTTACAGAAAAGATTCCCCCCCTCAAAAGTAGGGAATTGGTCACTGGGAAGATGGCTTGGTGGGTAACTGCTTGATATTGCAAGCATGAGGGCCTGAGTTCAAATCTTCCGTACTCACATAAAAGCCAGGTGCCTGTCACCCCAGTGTTGTAGGGAGCTGGGACAGGTGATCCCCTGGGCCAAGCAGTCAGTCTAACGAGAGCAACAAGCTCTAGGTTTAGTATGAGACCCTGTTTGAAAAACTAAGGTGGAAGGTGATAAAAGAAGATAACCTGAAGTTGACCTCTGACCTCTGCATGCATACACCTGTGTGTGCACACACACACAAAGCCCCCGATTTGAGAGGTGTGACTCAGTGGTAGAACAACTGCTTAGCATGGATGGAGCTCTGGGTTTCATCCCTACCACCCTAAAAAAAAATGTACACAAAAGCCCTCAATGGTACCAGGCACTTTACAGTTTATAAAGTCTCTGACCTCTGCCATCATTGAGTTCCCACACAGATTCAATTCATGAGAAGATACACTTGGCCATGTGAGAAGTTATTGCCTTCTCAGTCTGTCTCAGAATTTGGCAGAGCAATAAAGAGCTTTCCCATTGTATAGATGAGAAAATTGTGGCTAGAAAGATGAGGTCGTTATTGTTTTTGCTGAAGTTTTTATACATGTTCATTTTATGCACAAACTGCTGGCATGCTTCCTCCATTGGGCAGGAAACTTGGAAAATCCATTCAAAGATCACTTAGTCCGACTTAATGAGCACCATGCCCTCCGTGGACAAAACTCTGGCAATACACATTGAGGCTCTGTTCTCCCATGAGGCTGTGAGGGTTTGTGCTGGTGTGGTAGGAATGCCAACCCTGATGGAATCTCTGCAGGTTGTTCCAGTAAAATTGTCAGTGGCTCATCTTGCTTTCAGTAGTGCTTCTAGGAGGAAAAAATGCAAGATTATGTTGGTTTTTGAGTTTGTATTTATTTATTGAGTCAGGGTGTCGTGTAGCCGAGGCTGACCTTGAACTCCTAAGCCTTCTGCCTCTATCTCCCAAATGCTGGGACTAGAAGTATATGCCTACCATGCCTGATTTTATGCAGTGCTAGGTCAAACCCAGGGCCTCATTGCATGCCAGGCAGGCACTGTACCAACTGAGCCTCATCCTTCGTCTCAAGATGCATTTCTTATTAAGAAGTCATGAGACCTGTTGTGTAGGTGGGACTAGAACCCATGACTTGAGACTCAGCATGACATCTCCTAAATGATGCCTAAGAATTGAACCAGAGACACCATGAGTCCAGGAGGTGTCACAGCCCAGGCTGCTTTGGGGTCCTTTGTGGCTGAGGGCTTTCCATTCTGCTCTGCCCCATATGTTCCTTCTCTCTTACAGGGCATTGGCACAGATGAGAAGTGCCTCATTGAGATTTTGGCTTCCCGAACTAATGAGCAGATGCACCAGCTGGTGGCTGCATACAAAGACGGTGAGATGGGTGGGAAGAACACTCAGATTGCAAGGGTAGGGACACGAGACTAACCATCCACCATCTCTCTGACCTGTCCATCCCTCTAACCATCAGTTATCCATCCTCTCATCCATCTATCCACCCCATCCTTTCATCCATCAACACACTACCCATCCATCCATCTCCCCTTCATCCATCCATTCAACATCCATCTATCTTCTCATACATCTACCCTTCATCCATCCACTCACTCATCCATCCATTCACCATCTACCCACCCATCTATCACCCATCAATGCATCTATCTACCATTATCCAATTATCCATTCATCCAACGTCCTTCTACCTTCCCATTCATCTACCCATCATCCATCTACCCATTTACCCATCCATCCATCTGTCCATCCATTTACCACCTACCCATCCACCTATCCATCATCTACCCACCCATCCATCTACCATCTGTCCATCCACCCACCCATTCAGTACCTGTCTATCTTCCTGCCCATTCACTCATCTGTCCATCTATCCACCCACTCATCTATCTATCCATTCATCCTCCCTCTTATCTACTTGCCATCCTTCTGTCCATCCATGTAGTTAGTACCTGCTCTGTGCTGGACATGTACAGGTTCTTGGGAGATAGTGGTAGATAAAAGTGGCGTAGTCTCTGTCAGCCAGAATTTGAGGACTCATGAAATAATGATGAGTCTCAGAGAAAAAAAACAATGGCATACAGTGGTCAGATTTTACAAACTTTCCCAAGAGAGGATGACCTATGTCAGAGAAAGCTGTCTTAGGAGGAAGTGGGGGCTTGCTGTGGGGGGAATGGGGTGACAGATGATCCTTCTGGATCCCTGTGCAGAAATGAGCTAGGTGGCCCAGATGAGGCTGGAGAGGTAGAGGGCAGGGTAACATCACAGAGAGCTTTGTAGCCAAAAGAGAGGTGTTTTACAAAGTTCAGTGACAAGTCAGGAGTGTTGCAATCAGATACGAACTTTATGACAGCTTGCCTTGTCACTGTGGCTGTAAGAACCCTCTGTCCAGGGGAGGGTGGTGAGACTGAGGGATGGTACAAGGGGACAGAAGTAGGAAGAACCCGCTTCATGTGTCACCACGCCAGCAGCCGTGAAGACACACTTGCATCTTGCCATGGCAGCCATGCAGATTGGATTGGGTTTATAACAATAGGTAATCATAAGAGGGAGGGAGGAGCAAGAGACCTCTGTTCTGGATCCCGGAGGCTTTGGGAGACGAGACTAGAGCCTCTGTGTTCCTTCCGCAGCCTATGAGCGAGACCTGGAGTCTGACATCATTGGAGACACCTCCGGCCACTTCCAGAAGATGCTGGTGGTGCTGCTCCAGGTGGGTCCATGCTCTGCCTAAGCCCCATTCTGCAGCTCTCCCCATGTGAGCCACAGTCTCCTTTCACTGCTTCTGGATCAACTGGCCTAGGAGGGCTGCGGGTGTGAGGACCTAAGCTGTGTTTCCCTCTCTGCCCACCCCTATTTGTTTTCTCCTCCGGAGTCTAAGAGGCCGCTCCAAAGCCCAGGCTCTGTCCATTGGTCTATCCCAACACCCTGCTTTACACAGGCTTTCTTGTGCCCTAAGGAGACCCAAATGCCTTGCCCACAGCCTCCTTCCCCTCCTCATCCACCCTGCTTCCCTCCTGTGGCTGCTTTAGCCATGCACAGGGACCTACCTGCGCTGCCTACCCCCAGCCAAATTCTGGTCCTCCGAAGGCCTCTAAGGAGGTTATCAGCTATGCCACCGTGACTGAATCCAGTTATCAGCTATGCCACCGTGACTGAATCCAGCCTGCCCTGTTGGATTTCATTTTCCTATATTGTGTGTCTGAAAAACACACAAAACAGCCAGATGTGATGTGTGTAACTATAATCCCAGCACTGGGCAGGAAGAGACCAGAAGATGAGGGGCTCAAGGAGGGCTACATGAGACCTCAAAACATGAAACAGTGGGGGCTGGAGAGATGACTCAGTGGTTAAGAGCACTTGCTGTTCTTCCAGAGGACCTAGATTCAGTTCCCAGCACCCATATGGGGCAATTCATAACTGCAGAACTCCAGCTGCAGAGGATCTGACATGATTCCAGCTTCTGATCTCTGCATATACCCACACCTACGTGCACATACACATTCATACAATCATAATCATATATACCTAATTAAAAGCTTAAAGAGCAACTTTATATTAATTATTAACATTCAGAAATGGATTCTACTCAAAAGCCAGATTTCTGGATTCTTTTGATTCATAGAAACTGTGCTACAGCAAACCTACAGTGTCTGGAGAGTACATAGTCGTTGACTCTCCCCACCCACCCACCGTCTCGCCTGTCCTACTCTGTCCTCTGTCTACTTAGATGCAAGTCTGTGACCACAGGCACCAAGGGACAAGCATTGTTGTAACTGAAATCCAACCCCAAGGTACAGACTGTCTGACGCTTTGCAGATGGACCAGACTGCCTCTCTGTTCCTTCCTGCCACTCTTCCTTCCCCATTGTATACTGGTTTTCCCAAGTTTGTCTCCTCTTGTCACCAAAACAGCTTACACTCCAGGTTAACCAGCCAGGGAATTACCAGGATTTGGCAGGAGTGACCTTTGCCCTCTTTTCAAAGCTATGCGTTCTGGAGAGGAGATTCCTGCCCTGTATCTTGGAGTCAGGGACGTAGCCTCCACATCTCAAAAGTAACAGAAATGTGACACTGGTTGTAGATGTGCCGGCTCTGCCACAGTCCCCAAGAGAGTTGAGGGCTTTGAGACCGTAAAGCACACAGTATCAGCAGAAGAGGCAGCTGCAGACCCTGGCATTGCCAGGAGTAAAGCCCAGCATGGCTAGCACAGTTCCCTTCCAGCATCTTCTTGTTGCTGAGGCACCTTTGTTGGGTAGGGGCCAAGGTGTAGGCAGTGAAATAAAAGAATCAGGAAGATTGCTATTTCACAACTTGAGAGTTCAGACCTTAGGATCCAAATCCCAAATCCTTGGGTAAATTCTTAGTTTAGGAAGATGGGAGACCCTAATATTAGCACACAAATGTACAGTTTTAAGCTGGACATGATTATATGCTATAATTCTAGCACTCAAGAGGTAGAGGCAGAAGGATCAGTTTAAATTCTAGGCCAACTTAGTGAGTTCTGGGCCAGCCACGCCACATAGTAGGACCCTGTACCATCCTGTAATACCCTTGGGCATTATTGTCATGAAATGACCTGGAAAGTGCCAAGACCTGTAGCCTTGCCATATAGAGCTCTGTCTTCAGAGTACAGGGCTTGTGTTTCCTGCCCTGGGATGGAGGTACCAGAAGGACTGTAGTCATTCATTCTTCGGACTCCTGCTCGGTCAGGAAAAGGCTCCCTACAACTCTCTCCAAAATAGATGGTGGGAGTCTCCCCTGATTCATTCACACTCCAGAGCCTCCCCCTGGCTCCATGCATAGGAAACACACACTCCCTTGTCTCTCCATCCAGGGAACCCGGGAGAATGACGATGTTGTGAGCGAGGACTTGGTCCAACAGGATGTTCAGGTAAATGGTGCTGATGGAGGTCTCCATGGCCCAGCCAGGAGCCTTGTGGGAGGGGAGAGGTCAGGTGCCTTGCGATGGGGTAGGAGTACACCAGAAACACCTCCATCACAATGTGGTTTTTATAGGGCTTCATCAGAAAAAAAGATTTAGGTTCTTTTCAGAAGGAGTACGCAGCATGTGAAGTCAGCAAGTGTTTGGGGATAAAATGGTACCCTGTACCTGATCCAGGACACCCAGGAAAAAAGCTAAAACCCTGCTTCAAAAAAAAAAAAAAAGACAAGGTAGTCAGTTCCTGAGGAACAACACCCAAGGTTGACCTTCTGACGCCTCCCACCACACATACACAAACACACACAAACACACACACACAGCTATGGGGACTTTGGAGAGGAAGAGAAGGAAAGAGCATTCATCTAACAGATCACGGTACATTTGGGAGGAAGGGGATGTCTAATCTGGGCAGTGAAGGTCGAATAGGAGCTTCCCCAGAAGGGAAGATGGGAATGTGCAAAGATCAAGAGGTCATTGGTAACTGCGGTGCTCAGGATCAGGCAACTGTTCTGAGTGGCTTGGCCAGTGTGTCCTGTCTCCCCAGGTTTGTTCTTTCTCTTAAGTCTCACTCCCTTCTCTCTCAGGACCTGTATGAGGCAGGGGAACTGAAATGGGGAACAGATGAGGCCCAGTTCATTTATATCTTGGGAAACCGTAGCAAACAGCACCTACGGTTAGGTGAGTACCTGAAACCCCAGTAGCTCCTGGGGGTGACACTGAGAGCCCCTTTCTCTTTTCCTTTTCTGCTGGTGGAGCATGGGAACTACTTCATCTCCAAACCAAATGCTAGCCCCTTTGTGGGTTGTGTAGCTCATTACCTAAGTCATGATCGGGACAGTACTAGCCCTGTCTTAAGATGAGTCCTGCACAGCAAACATGACACAGCTGTGTCACCTCCCAGCCACTGCACCAAAGTGCCAGCCCCTGCTAGCATTTGAATCTTGGCTATTATGCCATCCCTTCAAAGTCTCTGTTCTTTTGTTACTGTTGCTGTGGCAACACTGTTAGATGTCATGTCTGTCTGTCTGTCTCCCTCAGTGTTTGATGAATATTTGAAGACCACGGGGAAGCCCATCGAAGCCAGTATCCGAGGAGAGCTGTCTGGAGACTTTGAGAAGCTGATGTTGGCCGTGGGTATGTACTGGAGGCTACAAAGGAGTCTGGGATGTCATCCCAGAAGTAAGGGGATAGGAATGAAAGGGATTTCCATAGTATGGCGTTAGAAAAGAGAAAAGCAGGTGGTAGTAGAGGCTTGGTTGAGCTGCCCGGCTGATTCGGGGGATGGATGGCAAGGAGCTCAGCCTTAGACACTGATGCCTTTGGTCTGTGTGACAAGGGTTGAGAGCACACAACTCAGGTTGGGATAACAGTCATCAAAGACTTGGAGGGTCTGCTTGCCAGGCACTATGCTCTGTTAAGTCTTTAGAGGACAGGGGCCAGCACCACCATTATCTGCACTTAGCAGACAGAGAAACTGAGTCACATAGAGGCTGAGTCTCTTGTCAAGGAATGACTTTGTAAAGGGAACCTTGAGTGTAAGGGAAGCCAGGAGCTAATGAGTCCTGATTCAAACCCAAAGCCTCTCCCTAGTGTCGCCTAGCCTAGCTGGTCCTCAGTTTCCTCATCTGTTAGATGGGGCTAGGAGGGATGGCTGGACTTACTTGAGTTTTTTTTGGCCAGTCTTAAGAGTCAACATAGCTGAGCCACAACTTAGTTGATTTTTGTTTTGTTTTTGATATGTTCTCTCATTTAGCCCAGGTTAGCCTTGAATTATGAGGTCAACTGAGGCTAACCCTTGACCTTCTACCTCTGCCTCTGTGTGTGTGTGTGTGTGTGTGTGTGTGTGTGTGTGTGTGTGTGTGTGTGTTCACACGTGCATCATGCCAGCCACTATCCTGGCTTATTTGAAGCTGAGAACCTTGTGTATAGTAGGCAAGCACTGTCTCTACCACTGAACAGAACTACATGCCCACCCTCTTGTTTCCTGTTTTCCTTCTCTCCCATCTCCCCTCTTTCCTTCTTCCCTTCTCCCCTTCTTCCCTTCCCCTCTCCTCCTCTCCTCTCCTCTCCTCCACTTTTCTCAGGCAAGATCTCCTATATCCCATGCTAGCTTTGAACTCACTGTGCAGCCAAAGATGACCTTGAATTTCTGATCCTCTCGCCTCCATCTCTGAAGTGCTAGGGTTATGGCATGTGTCACTCTCAACTCCTTCCCTCTCTCTCTCTTTCCCTCCCCTCCCTCCCTCTCTCGTTCTCTCTTCCCTGTGTTTAAAGCTAAAGGTACTCTGAGGCCGAGGGTCATCCTGCCTTTGAACTGGATGGCCCCTAGGAGTTAGGAACAGCTAGTAGCTGATAGCACATGCACATGCAATCCCAGCACTAGGGAGGCCTGGGGCAGTAAAATTGCATGTTTAAGGCCTGCCTGGGCTACAGACGTGAATTTGAGGCTAGCCTGGACAGTTTAGCAAATACTGTTTCAAAATAAAAATGAAGAAAGGACCTGAGCTGCATCTCAGTTGTAAGGCACTTCCAGCACCGGGGCTAGAAACGGAGGGAGGGAGCTAGGGAGCTAGCCATGGTTTGCCTTTCCCTTTCTGTTTGTTTGGGTTTTTTGTTTTGTTTTGGGATTTTTTTGGGGGGGTGGGGGTGTTTTTCTGTTTTTTGTTTTTCAAGGCAGGGTTTCTCTGTGTAGCCCTGGCCATCCTGCAATTCATTCTGTAGTCCAGGCTGACCTTGAACTCAGAGATATCCCCCCCCCACCCCCCCCCCCCCCCCCCCCCCCCCCCCCCCCCCCCCCCCCCCCCCCCCCCCCCCCCCCCCCCCCCCCCCCCCCCGTCTCTGCCTTCCAAGTGCTGGGATTAAAGGTATGGGCGTGGCTTGCCTTCCCCTTTCTGAGCAATGGGGATAACTCTCCCTCTTCTCCCTTTCTCCTCCTCTTTTCTAGTGAAGTGCATCCGCAGTACCCCGGAATATTTTGCTGAAAGGCTATTCAAGGCCATGAAGGTATGTGGCGGTTAATGGGAGATTGAGGGAGGGCCTCTGCCCACTCCCTCAGGACTGTTGGGACCCGACTAAATCCTCGGTATCCAGTGGCCAGAAAGAGCCTGTTCTAGTTGGATTTTTGTTGCTGTGATAAAATACTCTGACCAGGGGTTGGGGATTTAATGCTCAGTGGTAGAGCACTTGCCTAGCAAGCACAAGGCCCTGGGTGTGGTCCTTAGCAGGGGAAGGGGGAGGGGTGTCAAAATAGCAAAAAAGACACACACACAAAAAAAGACTCTGACCAAAATCTAACCAAAAGCAACTTAGGGGCGGAAAGGATTATACTTCTAGGACATGTCCATCATTGAAGGAAGTCAAGACAGGACCTGAAGTAGAAATCATGGAGAATGCTGCTTACGGACTCATTCATTCAGTTCTTGCTCAGCCAGCTTTCTTATATAGCCCAGGGCCTCCCACAGTGGGCTGGGCCCTCCTGCATCAACCAACAATCAGCATAATTGCCCCACAGTTGTTAAGAGTGCTAGCTGCTCTTCTAGAGGACCTAGGTTTGATTCCTAGCGCCCACATGACAACTCACACCATCTGCAAGTTCTAGGGCAGTGCTTCTCACCCTTCCTAATGCTGCGACCCTTTAACACAGTTCTTCATGTTGTGGTGACCTCCAACCTTAACGTTATTATTGGTGCTACTTCATAACTGTAATTTTGCTACTGTTCTGAATCATACTGTAAACATCTGATATGCAGATGTTTACATCTAGGCAACCCCTTTGAAAGGGTCATTTGTCCCCACAGGGGTCACAACCCACAGGTTGGGAGTGCTATTCTAGGAGATCAGATGCCTTCTTCTGGCCTCCATGGGCACTGGGCATGCATGTGGTGCACAGACATACGTGTAGACACTCATACATATAAAATAAAAATAAGAATTTCTTTAAATGTAGCACCCCTCCCAAACATGCCCACAGGCAAGTCTGGCCTAGACAGTCCCTCATGGAGCCCGTCTCCAGGTGATCTCGACTGTGTTGATATCAGCCTGGGGACACAGATGCCTGAGCGCTGCCTGGTCACACACACTGCCGCCGTCTGTGTACCCGTCCCGCCCTTAGGACCAGTCAGACGGTTTAGTGATACCCTGACCCTGATCACCTTGCCTGGGTTGGCGTCCCAGACATTTAAGAAAATAGTAATTAAAACAGAGGGAAGTGATATATCCTTTAATCCCAGACCTCAGAATGGTGGGGTGGAGTATCGGCCTGAACCTTGTCACAAAAACAAAACTAGGCTGGCAGGTAAAGGCGCTTGCTGCCAAGCCCAGCAACTCAAGTTCAGTCCTTGGGAGCATCATGGTAGAAGGCAAGAACAGACCTTCCAAAGACTGTCCTATGACTCCCGCACAGATAAAAGTAACTTTTTTAAGTGTTATGAGTTAGAGAGGGATGGCACAGTGGTTAAAGAGCACTGGTGCTCTCCCAGAGGACCTGAGTTCAGTTCCCAGCACCCACAGCAGACAGCTCACAACTGCGTGTCACTCGAACCCAAAGGATCGCATGCCCTTTCTGCCCTCTGTAGTCATCTGCGCACATATGGCACACATACAGGCAGACACATAAATAAAAATGAAAATAAATCTTTAATAATTTTTAAACCGTAAAAAATAAGTAATAGGACTGGAGAGATGGCTCAGCGGTTAAGAGCACTAGCTGCTCCTCCAGAGGTCCTGAGTTCAATTCCCAGCAGCCACATGATAGCTCACAACCCTCTGCAGTGGCCTCTGATGCCCTCTTCTGACATGCAGGTATACACGCAGATAGAGTACTCATACACACAAAATACGTATATTAAAGAAAATAAGTAACAAACCAGAATATTCCTATGCATATCAGACCACTTTAGAAAACCTTGAATATCTGTCAGTAAGCTCTCCACATTCATAATGCTAATTGTTATAACCTGGTGGCTGGTTCCCCTCTAGGTGTGTTCCAAAGGACAGCATTTCGCAGGCTTTCGCTTGTATGACACCGACACATGTGGCGTTTCCATGGTACATTAGGGAAGATGAGCATTTGCTACCAGAGATCCAGGATGTGAAATCGGGCTGTCCCAGCCCTTCTTGGCTATTCCAAGAAGGCAGAGCAGATGATCAGACATTCCCTGTGCTCTGGTGCCATAGTGAGTTTGGACTGCTTAGAGAATTGGGAAGATGAGGTCAGTCAAGTGTGGAACAATATAGAAGGGGAAAGACTGGGGTATGACAATCAGGGCACAACAGAGCTTCAAAGTGAAGGTCACCACCTGCCTTCTTTGTTCCCAGCTTGAATTTTTTATTATGAAAATGATATCTCTGCCCATGCTGCTATCTCTTGTCACCCAGCCTCCACTCCAAGTGCTGGCCCTCATGCCCCCATCTCTTCCAGGGCCTGGGGACTCGAGACAACACCCTGATCCGCATCATGGTCTCCAGGAGCGAGCTGGATATGCTTGATATTCGGGAGATCTTCCGGACCAAGTACGAGAAGTCGCTCTATAGCATGATCAAGGTGAGCAGGCCTCTGGGAGATGGGGGAGGGGAGCAGAGAGCTTTCCCTGGCACCCAGGTCTTAGGAACCTCTACACAGGAGCAGTGAGTCTTCAGCATTCCAAGAACTCTCGTTTTAGGGCATTTTCAAGGAATCCCAAGCACCAGGGGAGCTGGTGACAGAAGTGGCTAAAAAGGAAGGCATGGAGACTGGGGCGATGGCTCCGCTGTTAAAGAGCACCGGCTGTTCTTGCAGAGGACCCGGGTTCAGTTCCCAGCACCCATACGAGGGCTCACTACTCTCTGTAGTTCCAGTTCTAGGCCCTCTTCTGGCCTCCGGGGCACTGCAACCACATGGTGCACATGCATACATGCAGGCAAACACTCATACACAAAGTAAAAATAAATAAAACTTCTTAAGGGTAAGCAAAAAGGAAGGCATGGCCAAATCCCTGCAGGGCTTGCAAATAGATTTAAGGGCCACGATATTGTCTCAAGGGCAGTGGGTATCCACATCCCTACAGAGAAGTTCATGAAGTAAGCATTAATTAGAGAACCCTGGGAGCTCACTCTTAGAATGGGCTGGCCTTGAACTCAGAGACCCACCTGCCTCTGCTTCCCAAGTACTTGGATTAAAGGTATGCACCACCACTGCCCAGCAACAAAGATTTTTATGAGTGCCACACCATGGATTCCCATGGGAAAATCTAGAATAAACAAAGATGTTGCCAGAGTCTTTATTTACCTGGGAACTTCTCACAGCTGTTAGTGTTTTGAATTGCATTCCAAAGCCTCAAGGGACAAGCTGTCCATTTAAGGGACAGGCCATCTCCATCAGCATGTGGACTGATCAAACTTTTGACTTTGAGCCTTTCCCCATGAGCTTGTTCATGGAACTGTACTTCCAGGAAGTGTTTCCCTTGGAAGCACTGCACCTGGGACAGCGGAATGCCAGGGCCGTGGGAGAACAGCAAGCATCTCAGAATTCCATGTTTAGTGAAGTCAGCATGGCAGCGAATTGTTATTATTGGCAGTATTTACACCTTGGGAAATCTGGCAAATGACACACACCAGAGACTTGTTCCTTCCTGTCTTTCCCAGAGAGCTGGTTGCCAGACAGTGACCAGCACAGCACTGTTCAGTGGCCTCGGCCACTGCAGGCAGGAGGAGAGGCAGGATGGGTGTGCATGAGGGTCCTGCCTCCCTTTCTTATCCAAGAAGAGCCAGGCCTGGGTTCGAGATCACCTTTCCTCCCCTCTTTCCCCAGAATGATACCTCTGGCGAATACAAGAAGGCTCTGCTGAAGCTGTGTGGGGGAGATGATGAGTAAGTAGCTTCCAGGCACCAGGATGGAACGATGGCCGACTCTTCTGATGCCCATCCCAGTGGATCTCCTCTGAGGCTAGAATGCCAAACAGGGTGGTGGGGGGAGTGGTCTTCAATGGTCTAATCTATAGTGTCTTGGGGTCTGTGTGTCTGGACAAGCATGGTCTATACGTGGAACTCTCTGCGGTGTGAACTTGGAAGTCAGTCTGGTGTCTGGACCAGGGATTAGAATTCAGGGGATTTAAACTGGGCATGGTGGTATACACCAGAGGTAGGCAGCTGTCTGTAGGTCCAGCCCGGTCTGCATAGCAAATTCCAGGCCAGCCAGGACTACACAGTGAAACCTTGCCTCGAAAGGTAAAAGGAAGAGGATTCAGAAGTGAGTCTTGAGAAATACTCTCAAAGAAGGCCCGGGGATGAGGAATGGCCTGGCTTCTCCCCGTAACTGCCATTGTGTTCCGTAGAGAGCTGGAGGAAGGGGTGAGGTGGCAGGCAGGTTACAGGGGCTGTCCTGAAAGATTAAACCAGGTGACTATGCGATGCCACAACCAAATTTATAAGGAGAAAATTGCAGGTGCTTTGACTTCTTTCTCCAGGGTTGCAATTGTCAGTTAAGGAAAAGACATGAAAACTTCCTGTTAACTATGATCAGTGCCACAGAGGCCACAAATCCCGTGCCACACACACTGTACACACATGTACAGGCGTCTTACAGAAAGAGGAATGTGCAGCCATATCCTGTCCTTGGTTTATTTGAGGGGGATTTAGACAGAAGCTCCCCATGCTGTAAGAAAGAAAGGGGAGGTTGAGGGACTGTCCTACTTGGGCCTGGGACCAACAAGGCTGCTGGGGAGAGCCCCACTGCATAGGTTGGCGGGAGCTCAGGAGGGGAAAGAAGAATCACAGGACTAGAGGGGCCTCTGATGAACTCAAACTGAAGAGGAAATAAAAGCCAGACAGGTCTGTGTTGGGGTCCATGTGTGTGTGTGTGTGTTAGGGTGCATGTATTGGGGTGTATGTCATGGTCTCACTAAGTGTTCCTGTGTGTCTTTGTGTTAGAATGTGTGTTGGTATCTCACCCTGTGTCGGTGTATGTGTGTATTTGTGGATTGTATGTGTGTTGGCCATAAGAATGTGTTGGAAGCGTGAGATGTTGCCCATGATGACACTCCCTCCCATCCTCTCCCTGAACCCCTCCATTCCAGTGCCGCCGGCCAGTTCTTCCCGGAGGCAGCACAGGTGGCCTATCAGATGTGGGAACTTAGTGCAGTGGCCCGAGTTGAGGTCAGACCCTCCCCACTTCCCGCTTGACCTCTGATCACTGGCTTCCACTTCTGCTTGCACCTTTCCCGCTGTGCTGGTTGGCCCCCAGCTGCCCCCTGGTGGCCAACCCGAGCTGAGGCGTCTTATATCTGAAGCTTCCAGATCCCTGCATTGGTTCTAACAGCCTGGGAAGCGCTCTGCCTGCTCTCTACTAACAGGGCTCCCTCCAGTGAGACCCCTGGCTGGTTCCATGGGGGCCTCTGCATCCTGGGCCTGGCAGTTGGGCTTCACACACTGAGAGCAGAGAGCACCTCTGGGTGTCTCACCACAGGGTTCAGGGGTGTACTCTTGAGCACCCTCATACCTGGCGGTCCACAAAGGACAGGATGAATGGTTCCACAGAGGCTCCTGGCAAACCAATCTAGACACAGCTGGGCCCTCCCTTCCTCGTGGCCTTTATGCCTGAACCTTTCAAATGAAGAGGTTAGACATGACAGGCCTGGTGGCCCAAAGGCTCTTGAACGCTGATGTTCTCCTGTTCTCTAAATTTGAAGCCTGACACTAGCACTGTCGATGTTGGGTTTTATGAGGAATGAGCTCAAGTTGGCAGGTTGAGGCATCTCCCAAGCCATTAAGTAACACCCAGCCTCACAAAGAGAGCCTGTTCCTTTGCAGGTCCACCAGCCTTTCTGATAAGTAAAGAGAAATTCGGCTTGCTGCCACACGAGGTGGCTGCCCAGAGAGCCAAGGGAGCTGGCAAACAGTAGCATCTTAAATTTGGTGACCTTTAACCTGAGTGGAGGCAGGCATTACATTTATTTGTATGGATGATCACCTGTTAATGACATATTATACAGTCTTTCTAGTTTGTGATAGTATGTAAAGTATAAAATTATTTTTATCTCAAAGCTGGGAATGTAGCTCAGTAATAAGTATACAAAAGGCTAGGCCTGGTTGTACATGCCTCTAAACCCAGCACTTAGGAAGCAGAGGCAAACAGATCTCTATAAGTTCAAGACCAGCTTGGTCTATGTAGTGAGTTTCAGGCTAGCCATGGCTACATAGTGAGATGCTGTCTTGAGGGGAAAAAAAAAAAAAAGAAGAAGGAGAAGAAGGCAAAGATCACATAGGGTATGGATCATGGATCATATAAGTGATCCATACCTATAATCTCAGGACTTGGGAGGTAGAGACAGAAGGATCAGGAGTTAAAGGCCAGCATCTACTATGATGTAGTTTAGTTTGAGGCTTGGCTGGGCTACATGAGACCCTGACTTTAAAAAAAGAAAATATAAATCATTGCCCTTTATGAGTAGATGTATTGGGACTGGCTGTTGCTTAATCTGTCAAGTGTCCCTCTCCCAAATTGTTCGAAATAAAACTGTTTAAGGGCTGGAGAGACAGCACAGCCATTAAAGACTAGGATCACAACCAAAAATAAAACTGTTTAAGAAAAGGTCGTATGTGATGATATCCACTCTAATCCCAGCATTCAGAAGGGCAAAGGCAGGTAGATCTCTGAGTTTGAAGCCATCCTGGTCTCTGTACTGAGTTCCAGGCCAGGCAGAGCTATATATATAGTGAGACCCTGTCTCTAAACAAAATAAAACAGCAAAACCCAAACACCACTTAAGCAAAATAAAAAAGCAGTTAAATTAAGAAATAGCAAATATGGGAGGCAGTGTGAACATCACTAGGTAATGACTAAAATTTGGAAACTATTCTGCTTCTGAGTCTTGGCTTTCAAGGAACCATGGCTCCACCAGGCATCAGGGCCCTGAGGCAGGGTGTGTGGGATGCTGGGGTCTCCAATGGAATGTTCAGCCTCTGGAGCTGGGACAGAGCAAAGTCAGATTGCAGGAGCTACCCCCTTCCAGCATTTACCTGTCCCCAGGCCTGAGACTCTGCTCTCAGCCCTGGTTGGCTTTGTCTGCGGGCCTCCGGGCCTCCGTCCCCAGGCTGCTTGGCTTGGGACTCAATCTGGAAAGCCCCTGCCATTCTGCATGCTCCTCCCTGAGCCTGGCTCCCCAGTGGCCTCCAGATACCTGCTGAGCCTCTCTCTCTCTGCTTCTCACAGCTGAAGGGTACCGTGTTTGCAGCCAATGATTTCAACCCTGATGCCGACGCCAAGGCCCTGCGCAAAGCCATGAAGGGAATCGGTAAGGGTAACAAGGACCAGAGAGGACCTCTGTGCAGCAGCCTGGTGGGTTTGGCAGTAAGGGGCTGGGCAAAGGGAGAGATGAAGCCCCCAGCTCTGCAGGATGAGGAGTGTTATATGGGAGCCTTCTCCACCTCACGTGGGGTTTGGGGAGGATAGGAGAGGGTCTGGAATGAACTTGACAGGAGTCTTTCCTGGACACAAAGGTGTCTGTCCCCCAGCCTCTGAGCAGGAGCCTGGTGTGAAAGAAAGCACTGGCCCTCATGCCTTGAGTGTTGACTCTGGACAAGTCTTTAAACAGCTCTGGGTCTCACTTTCCCAGTGTGTAAAATGAGGTTCATTAACCTAAGAACCCAACAGCCCTGGTGCTGGGGTGAGAGTACCCCGATGGTCAGCTTCTCCAAGCTGAGTTTGTTGGCAGCGGAAAGAGCCACTGCATGAGTGGGTGATCATCTGCCTGCACCCAACTGGGCCTGCTCTTGGAAAATACTTGCTGGGAAGGACAATAGGGGGTGGCTTCTGTTGTCTTTCCTCCTCCTGTATGCCCAGCAACAATTCCCAAGGGGTCTTGCACTGATCTTAGTGCAATTCTTAGTGAATTCTTCTCATGAGAGTAATGCCTACCCAGCATCCCCATGACTGTGAGACTACAGAGGCAAATGCTTTGAAAATTAGATCCCCATGTCAGACCTGAGGTTGGTGGCACTCACCTGACACGCAAGGAGGTAGTGCCCCAACCTGCCTCTGTCAGGGAGCTGAAGATAGAGGAGACACAGTCACTAATTGTGCTGAGATTGCAGGCATGGAAAGATCCTTTACTCCATCCTATTCACATTAGAGATGTGGAAACTGAGTCCTAGAAAGAGAAAGGGACCTTCCCAAGCTAGGCAGCCATTGCCAGATCCAAGATTAGAACTGAGGCTCTGACATCCAACCTATTGTTTGCCACCCCAACTGCCAACACAGTGCTCATCACAGTGCCTGCCACCTTCCTGGTTGTAGTTTTGTCTCATCCAGTGGGTATGACAGAAGAAAATGGGGAGGGAGCCTGAGGCAAGGTACCCACAGGGGTCAGGAGCAAAATGGCCGCCAAGCCAAGCCTTTTTCCTGACAAAGAGTGATGGGAACCATCAGTTGGGGGATATTAGGAAAGTTGAGCCACAGAATCTCCTCTGAGGCATGTGACTTTGGTGACCCAGGAACTGACGAAGCCACCATCATTGACATCATCACACACCGTAGCAACGCCCAGCGGCAGCAGATCCGACAGACCTTCAAATCTCACTTTGGCCGGGTAAGGGTCCTTCCTCCCTAGTCTAGGTCTCACATCATCACACCTCCCTAGCGAAGCTCAGATGTCTCTGTCAGTTCTGTACAGTGGGGTACCAGAGGCTTCATGATAGTGAGACAATCCTCCTGGTTGTGGCATCTTAGAATGTTCTAGCCTTGGGTCTCTCTGTTCCCCCAGTTCCTTGTGATCAGTGGGTAATATGTCTGTAAGATGGCTTGGTGAGGCCACGGTCAAAGATGGTGGCAATTTCTGTGTGGATCTGAGACTGGTATGACCTCTGTCCTTTAAGGATTTAATGGCTGACCTGAAGTCCGAGATCTCGGGAGACCTGGCAAGACTGATTCTGGGACTCATGATGCCACCAGCCCATTATGATGCTAAGCAGCTGAAGAAAGCTATGGAGGTACCAACTAGAGGATGGGATCTGGTGGAGAGGGGATGCTGGCCCTCAGGGTCAGACTGCAGCTGACATGTCCTTTGTGTGGACTTCTAGGGAGCTGGCACAGATGAAAAGGCTCTTATCGAAATCCTGGCCACACGGACCAATGCTGAAATCCGGGCCATCAACGAAGCCTACAAGGAGGGTGAGTGTGGGAGGGCTGGCCCATCCTTATTTTATTTTTCAAAGTTTGTGTACGCATGCATGTAGGTCAGAGGACCGCTTGTGGGTGTCAGTTTTCTCTATCACGTAGGTTATAGGAATTGAACTCAGGGCATCAGGTTTGGCAGCAAGCACCCTTACCTGTTGAGCTACCTCATTGGCCCCACCTTGCTCTTTGGGACAGGGTCCCTTACTGGCCTAGGGGTTATCAGTTTGGCAAGACTGGCTGGCCAGTGAGCCCCAGTGATCTTCCATTGCCCCCCTCATCAGCTCTGTGATTACAGATGTGCACCATCACACCTGTCTTGTTTTGTTTTTGTAATGTGGGTGTGAGGATCATACTCAGGTTCTTACGCTGATGTGGCAAACACTTTACTGACTGAGCTGCCTCCCAGCCCTTCCAAGAGGCTTTCACAAGCCCCTTCGTGTACCCATCCCTGGGGAATCTAGGGAAAGTTGACTGTCCCAAGAGAACAATGCAAAGACAATTTAGATGGAATTTGAGCAGGAGAGAGCATTCAGCCTGCTAATGAGAGGGAGGGTGGCTTTAAGAGAGTGAGGACTGAACGGTTGCAGGAGACCCACCCTCAGAAGGGTGTCCCCTGCCTATTTGTACCTTATACTAATATTGTTTTGAAATTCTTTTTTTTGGGGGGGGGTCTTTTTCTTTTTAAGATTTTTTTTTTTATTTGAGTGCTCTCTCTGCATGTACATCTGCATGCCAGAAGAAGGCATCAGATGTCATTATAGATGGTTGTGAGCCACCATGTGGTTGCTGGGAATTGAACTCAGGACCACTGGAAGAGAAGTCAGTACTCTTAACTGCTGAGCCATCTCTCCAGCCCCTACCTCGCCTGTTTGTACCTTATACTACTATTGTCTTGAAATTCTTAAGTTTTAATCAAGTGGCCCTGTATTTATTTCCATTCTGAAACACCATGGCTTCTGGTCAGACCTGGGAGTAGCTTTCCTCTTCCAGAACTTTGAGACATCAAATGTTTTAAGAATGGAGGTACTGAGGTCCTAGATATACTTTGGGGTACAGTGGCTGCTGTGTAGAGGAATGGTAGAGAATGGGGGAAGGCAGGGAGGTTCCGCAGGATGGTGTTGAGGGCTAGGGGTATAGCATGCAGAAGGTCCTGGGTTCAAAGCCCTACAGTGCAACAAATGGACAGATAATGAATGGGAGAGATGAGGAGCTGAGCTGGTTTGGGGATGCAGACGAGCTGGCACCATTACCAGTTGCCTCCTGAAATCAGCAGGAAGATAGCTAGATGCCCTCAAGAACTGACTGTAAACTCCTTCATCCCCACCTCTCCTGCCTGCTTGCCGGAGCCAGCTCCAGCAAATCGGATAGTACCTGAGAGGGGGAGCTAGGATTAAGGAAAAAGATAGGGACAAGAGATAGATTTGGGAGGGCATACAGTGAATACTGCAGTGCCATGTTTATTTAGCACAGCATATTTTTGCCCTTCAAAGGGAATGAGAAGCAAAACCCACAAGTTATATTAACAATAGCTGATATTTATCCAAGAGGTCTGCTGTTATATCCTCCTGTACAAAATCAGAGAATGCTCAGATCCTAGCCTTGGGCTCCGAGGCACCTCCTCCTGCTTAGCAGATAAACCAGCTTGCTAAATCTGCAAAACACTCTGCTTTCCAAGCAGTATGTCCAGGGTCAACAGCTCCTTGTCAAAATGGCTCCCGACACCTACTGACATGGCCCTGGCTCAGGTATGAAATTCACTCCTCAGTCCCCACAGCCTGCAGTTGTTTACACCCTTCTTTCTGTCTCAGATTATCACAAGTCCCTGGAGGATGCCCTGAGCTCAGACACATCTGGCCACTTCAGAAGGATCCTCATTTCTCTGGCCACGGTGAGTGAATTCATGGTTCGGAGGCCCTTTCATCCACAGAATACAGGAGAGGACTCTGCTTCAGGGTTCGGCCACCAATCTCCGTTGTTGGAGATCCGTGGCCCTGTCCTGTGTTATCACTGAGTTCCTATACCCAAGAGCCACGTGATCTACCCTGGAATTGTCTCTGTGTTGCAAAAAGATGAAAGGGGTCCAGGAAAACTACTGAGCGAGACCCATGGGTGGCTGAAGGGTAGGGGTGGAGGAATGTTTGGGGACTGACTTCTCCATGATCCTGTGACAGGGGAATCGTGAAGAAGGAGGAGAAAACCGGGACCAGGCCCGGGAAGATGCACAGGTGAGACTGGTTGTCGGGTGGGGCAGGCTCCTGGCTGGGACGTGGCTGGTTTGACTGACAGATGCTTAGATTAGGCCCCTCTATCTCACAGAAGCAAAGCAAGTCCTTGAGGGTTTTCCAAATGGACTTGAGGGAGTGGATTTGTCCCCATTGGTATTTCCCATGTGGATAGTGGGATCCTCAGGACTGTAAGGCAACCACAGACATCCAGGTCATACCTCTCAGCCTACACTGGGAAAAGGAAGTCAGACAGGGTGACTGATTTCTAAAATCACACAGCAAATCTGGTCCAGAGAGAACTGACCCAGAAGGAATGGGTTTGGAATCTTGCTGGAAAAAAGCCTGAGAACTAAACGTCTGGATTTTGTATCTGAAAAATAAGAGCAAAGTCAAAAGGAGTGACTTGGCAAAGTTTTGGAAGCTTCTGAAGGGGAGAACTGCTGTTATTCACTAATGATGATGTCCCAACTATCCTGTGTCCGGTGATGGCTAGATACTGCTGAACAGTGGCAGGGAGGGGTCATCAGGACACCTGGCTGCTCTGTTTCTGCCCTGATTCTCCAGCTTCTCTGAAGCTGCACTTAGAGGCTGGGAAACCCCAAGTTCATTTTCCCTGCACTATGGCTGAACGGCCCACTCTGAGGTCCTCAGTACTGTCCCAGTGGACCTGAGCCGGATCTCCATCTCTTCTGACTGCCCCATCCCCACCTGCTGCAAGAGCTCCCCCATGCTGGAGTTGGGCATAGAAGTTGGTCAGTAGAAAGAGCACTGGCAAACCCAGAGTCAGGATCCCAGCTGCTCAGCCCCAGCTTCACCAGCAGACGCAGGCTGAGACACCATTATCTTAGCTCAGCAATCCCGAACGTAGCCTGACAAAAGCAAAGTTAGGCATGTTCCAGCATTGGGAGGTGCTGAGGCAGGAAGAACAGGAGCCTAGCCTTGGCTCCATGAGACCCTGTCTCCAAAAGAACAACAAACCCCAAGCCCTTAGTTAGAGTTTAGAAGGTATGTTCTGCGTTCAACAGGTGTTAACGCTATTCTATGTCCCATATTGTTTTTCCTAAGAGGAGGGCAGCCTTAACCTGACCATGGAGACAGTTTCTGAACAGCTTCAGTTTGACACTCAGGTCCATCTGACTCCAGTCTGGCTTCCTGCCACATAATGCCCTCCAGGACTCAGCACCATCATCTTGCATACAGTTCCTTTCCCAAGACACTGTGGTCCAGATGCACAATTGTATTCTGGAATTCATTGTCAGAAGCCTCAGGGTCCCAGTCAACAGGGTATTTTCAATTATATTCAAGTACATTTCTGGGAGCAAGCCATGGGGTAACTCCACTGAGGTTTATTGAGCCCACATTTCACACATACATCCAACAGGTATTTATCTAGTATCCTGAGCAGCCTCGTGGTGCAGCAGCCTTGGGCTTTTGATCTTAGATTCACCAGCATCCATCCTGTGCTCAGATATCATCTCCAGGGAATGCTACCGCCTGGCACCTGGTCTGCCTTGGATGCTAATGGGACAGTGGTGGTCCTGGCCCAGCAGCTGCTTTGCGAGGGAAGGGGAGAGAGAGAACCAGGGTGGAGGCACTGCAGTGACCCTTTGAACCATGGCCCTGCACTGACAGAGGCTCGGCACCTTCTCCATGATTAAGGAGCAGATCCTGGTACAGTGTCCGCTCATTTTCTGACAACTAGCAAGTTTTTGTCTCATAAGTAATAATGTATTCTTTCATAGAAACTTTGAAAATAACGATAAAGAAAAAGATCTACCCTCAGTAGTAATCACCTGATAATTATATATATCTAAATTGGGGTGTTTTGTTTTTGTTTTTTGTTGTGTATATAGTTTTCTGTTTATAGCAGTTAAAAACTAAGCTGGGCAGAGTAAACCATGCCTGTAATCCCAGCAGAGGCAGAGAGGCAGGAGGCTCCATGCAAGTTCAAGGCCAGCCTGTTTTTACTTAAGTGAGTTCTAGGACTCTATTGAAGACCTAGTGAAAGAAAGAGGGAAGGAGGAAGGGAGGGAGGAGTGGGTGGGTGATACATGGGGTCAGAGGGCAACTTTCAGGAGTCAGTTCTCTCCTTCCACCTTGTCAAGGTAGGGTCTCTCCTGCTTCTGCCTCTGCACTGCTACTGGCCCTGCAAGCTTTGTCTGGCTCTCCCTGCAGGAGTGCTGGGATTACAGATGTGCGCCACTGCATGGGCTCTGGGGAACAAACTCAGCAGGTTTTCATGGCAAGTGCTTTTACCGACTGAGCTATCTCCCCAGCCCACACTAATCATTCTCCATTACACTTCGGGTAGATCAAGTACATTCACATCACACAGCCGTCACTACCACACACTCTTCCTTTAACAAAACCAAAGCCCTGAGCCCATGAACTAATGACTTCCTATCTCCTCTCCCCCTAACCCAGAGCAGGCACCAGCCTGCTTTCTGCCTCTGAATTTGAGCCCTCTGCAAACATCATGTTAGGGGCTTGTCTGCTTGTAGCTGGCTGAAAGTATTTAAAGCCTGGAGCAGCCTATCAGCCTTATAGCCAGGAACATTATTGTTTGACATCTAAATTGAAATGAAATAACATATTTCAACAATGGGAAATATGATCATAAAATTCCAGGGTGGGTAAAGGGCCTGCCTGCCTCTGGCCTCATACCGCTCTTCTCAAAGGTAGATACTTGCCAGCCGCATTGTCCATTGTGTGCCTCTTGTTGGATATGAGTAATGTTTCCATCTAGATAAAATGTCATCATCTAGATACCACATAGTATATACTATACATATGTGCATATGGGCTTTAATGTAAGCAACATAGATGAATCTTGTTTTATGGTGTTGGGGATCAAACCCAGAGCCTTACTCTGAGCTTCTCCCCTATTCCAGTCCTGATCTTTTTTAGATGTGCGTGTGTTTGTGTGTCTGTCTGTCTGTCTGTATGTCTGTGTGTCTGTTCACATACGTTGCAGTGTCTGTAGAAGCCAGAAGAGGGCATCTTATTCTCTAGAACTGGAGTTGTAGGCGTAAGCCATCTGACGTGGGTGCTGAGAGTCAAACTCAAGTCCTCTGATAGAGTGGTACCTGTTTGCCATCTTTCCAATCCCTTAATCTTTTTAAAAGCTGCATGGGAACTTGAACATGGTGCCACTCTCTTTATCCCAGAACTCAGAAGGCTGAGGCAGGAGGATGGCTGTGTGTTTAAGGCCTACTTGGGCTGCTGCATAGTGAGACCTTGTCTCTAAAGAGAAAAAGAAAAGAAACCCAGGTGTGGTGGTACACATCTGTAATGCCAGCACTTTGGGAGGCAGAGGCAGGCAGACCTCTGTGAGTTCTGGTCCAGTCTGGTCTACAGAGTAGGTTTCAGGCCAGGCAGGGCTACGTAGTGAGACTCAAAAAAAAAAGTCTCAAAACTAAATAATAAACAAATAAATGAATAAATAAACAAACAGGGAAAGAAGGAAGGAAGGAAGGAAGGGAGGAAGGAAGGGAGGAGGGTGGAAATGGATTAGGATTTTTGTCCATGCAGGAGAATAAAATGGTTGGCAGGATGCTGGGAAAGGGCTAAGGTGACAGTTCAGGTACACATAGATTAGCTAAATTTGTTTAGAGCAACTTGGCTCACAGAAGTCCTGGCCACAGTGTTGGCTCTACAGGCCGTTCTTATAAAGAGAATGCTTGTGAGGTGCAGTGCCCATCTCTGCTGTGTGCCTGTGACACACACACACACACACACACACACACACACACACACACACACACACACACACACACACACCTGGCCTCAGCTGTCCTGTCTGACCTGAAAAGCTAAGGTGACAGTGTCTACAGTCTTTACAGAGAGTCTGTGCCCCTTCCTGGTAGCTCTGTAGGCTAGTGAGGGGGGCTTCCCATCTCCCAGATTTCAGACAGGCAGGCCTGCAGGCTATCCTCACTTACCAATTATTAAATTAATTATTCCCAGGCATCTCTTCCACTCCGAGTTCTAGTCCAGAGCGTAGAGAAAGGTGATATCCCTCCCAGCTCTTCATTGTGACCCTGGGGTCTCTTGGGATCTCTGCTACTCTGAGTCAGACCCCGGGGCTCCAGGGCCCTCCATCCTCTGACTCTTGCCTCCCCTCTCTCCCTCCTTTCTCTCCTCCCCGCTCTCAGGTGGCTGCTGAGATCTTGGTGAGTGTTCTGTTCTTCATGTCCCACTGTGCTAGGGCTGGGTTGAGTGGGGCAGGACTGGGCTTCTCTCTCTCCCCTTCAGGGCCTTTTAAAGACTCTGTTGGCAAAAAAAAAGGGCCAGGTGTGGTAGTGCATGATTATAATCCCAGCATTTGGCAGGTGGAGGCAGGAGGATCAGGAGTTCAAGGTCATCCTCAGCTACATAGTTTGAGAGCAGCCTGGATTACATGAGACCTTGTCTCAAAAGGGAGAGAGGCAGGAGCAAAGCAAGTGTTTCCCAAGCTTTAGCCATTCTGCGCTATATAATCACCAGCATGGTTGTTTCCTTTAAATTGACTCATTTTGATTTTCTTTTTAAACCCAAAGTGAGTTTTTAAGTGAAAATTTCAATAGGATCAAAGCTGGCTAGGAGATCATTATAGAAACCTTTATGTGGTAGAGTAAAATATGTTTGCCCTTGACCCCAACTGAGGAAAACTGGCTAGGACATTTTTGTTCACACACATGTCCATGCCCCACAGAGGGATTCTCTGGTGACTGGGTAGAAGGAGTACCAAGTCCCTGTACCCAACTCCAGGCATGAGGACTTCTCTGGATCTGAGGACTTCAAAGGGAGACGGGATGGCCACTGTGTTTCAGGGTTGAGGAGTGAAGGGACCAAGCTCAGTCCCCTTGGGTGGCTGATCTCACCCCACCCCACTTGCCTGAGCCTCAACATAGACAGTAGGTACTAACCATGGCTTCCTCATGTTTCTCCCTAAACCTTGCCCTTGGCTCTGCAGGAAATAGCAGACACTCCCAGCGGAGACAAAACTTCCTTGGAGACACGCTTCATGACGGTTCTGTGCACCCGAAGCTATCCGCACCTCCGCAGAGGTGAGCCTGCTGAACCCCCACCCCAGTGTGACAGTGAGAGCCCCAAATCTGACCTGAGCCTCCCAGTCCTCTGTGTAGAGCAGAGTAGCCAAATATCTCCATAGCCCTGGCCTGCCCTCAGCCAACTCCCTCCCCCTCCTTATGGAAGCAGGTAGGACTGCCTAGGATAAGGAATGAAGCATGCAGTATTAAGGATTCTGAGGTGTGCTGTCATGATCCATCGGTGATGTCTGCCAGGAACGAAGCAGAGAGGGGAGAGGATGGTACCAAATAGGTTACCACAGCTATATGCAGTGGAAGTCCTGAAGTTGCCTCTCACTGCAACCTCCGCCTTTGCACACACCTGCTCAGTTCTTCTCAGTACTCAGTGCTTTGAGCTTGGCCCCGGAGCGCCTTGATTCTAGTCCTCCTCCGCTTTTCAGCTGTGTGGCTGAGCAGGTGGCTGAGTCTCTGTGCCTTGATCCCCTTGTCTGAGAATTGGGGTTTTAGTCGTACCTCACATGGTTGCTAGGATACAAAACCTAGAATAAACATAAAGTACTTGGCCTGTGCAGGTATTCTATAGTAAGCTCCAGCCGGTCAAGGAATAAGAGGGAACCCAGAGGGGAGGACCTACCTGGGTGATCTGGGCATAGCTTCTTTTATAAATCAGCCTGGGATAATAGAACTTGCCAAAGCCTGAGGCTGTTGGCCAGACCTGGAGGTGCTGGTATGGCCTAGTTGGCTCCAAGTCTGTGGCAGCCCTGAGGCCAGAACCTGCCTGTCACCTCAGCCCTACCCAGTACCCACCATGTAACTGTGGCCATTCATGGGTAGGTCGGGCACGGTTCCCCAACTGGCGTTCACCTCTCCCTCACTTCTCTTGGCCAGTCTTCCAGGAGTTCATCAAGATGACCAACTATGACATAGAGCATGTTATCAAGAAGGAGATGTCTGGGGACGTCAGAGACGCATTTGTGGCCATCGGTAATTGGCAGGCACCAGGGAAGGGGCTGGGAATGTGGGCAGGTTCCCTAGAGGAATGTAACTTTAGCATCATCCTATGCTGCTGCTATTGGGACCTGAACCCTTCCTCAGGTCACCTCCCCTGCCAAGGTGTGACTGCAGGGAGACAGCCTGGGGACATATTCAGGGTGTGGGGGCAGGGTGAGAAAAGAACAGCCCAGGGAAAGGGAGAGTAGAGAAGAGCAGTGCTCTGCAGGACTGGTGTGTGTTTGTGTGCATATACATCACAAAACAGGCCATACATATACATGGGATTCCCAGGACATGTATACATAACATGCAAGATGCATTCATTCACAGGGCACACACTGCATGCCTTAGACAAGCCTTAAGCATGTTCTCTCATACCACATTCTGCCACTGAGCTACCTCCTTAGCTCAGAGAACTTGTCCCTGGGCTTTTTGTTCTTTTTTAATTTTTTGTTACATTGTTATTATTTATTTTGTGTGTATACACCAGAGCACATGTGTGGAGGTCAGAGGAAAACTTTAGGGAGTTGGTTCTCTCCACTATGTGGGTCCTAGGGATGGAGCTCAGGTCTTTGCGCTTCAAATACCTTAGCCTGCTGAGCCACCTCATGGCCCAAAGATCTTGACTTTGAAAAGATCTCACCCTCTAGGGTCTCATTTCTGTGTAGATATGGATACATGCATAGCTAAGCATAGTATCTCATCTGTATAATCCTTACCTTACCAGCAGGTGGCGATGGAAGGCTTTCAGATCCCTTCTATCAGCCGCAAAATGCGACTTGAATTTTAGGAATTCTAAAATGTGGAGGAAAGATGTTCTAGATTAGATAAATAGAGGTGTTGCTTACAATGGTTCTTTACCACCTAGAGGGACACCAGAAAGGCAGGACAGTGATTGGAAGCAGGGGAGCTAAGTAGGACCTGCCACTAGATTTCTGTGTCTTTGGGGAGAACACAGAACCTGTCTCAGCTTCTGTACATCTGCGATGGGGGCATGAGAACTGGCCTTTCTACCCGGTCCTCAAGTGGCACAGAAGTTGTTAGCCTCCTCCCTGCCCCAAATATCTCTAGAATTTGAATCTCTAGAGTTGAGTCTAAAACTCGGGTGTTCGTTTTATTTTTGGTTTTTTTTTTCTCTCTCTCTATCCCTCTCTCTCCCTCTCTCTCTGTCTCTGTCGTGTATGTGTGTGTGTGTGTGTGTGTGTGCACTTGCTTGTGTGTGCACTTGCTTGTGTGTGTGTGTGTGTGTGCATATGCCTGTGACATCAAGAAAGTGTCATATCCCCTGGCACTGGAGTTATAGGCAGTTGTAAGCAGCCCAAAGTAAGTGCTGGGAACCAAACTTGGGTCCTCTAGAAGAGCAATAAGTGCTCTTAACCACTGAGCCATCTCCAGACCCTAAAACTCAATTTTTAACCATCTTTCCACATATTTTTAATGCACTCAAAATTGGCAACTTGGATTAGGGCTTAAATCCCTTAAATATTCTCCTGACCTCAGTGTTGCAAGCACCTCCACTGAAGGAGAGATGTGGCACATGACAGAGTAAGAGACAGGCAGCGGGAGGAGAGAAGGAAGTTGCACTGTGGAGGGGAGCGTGGAAGGTTAGCATTGGCCTGAAGATCCAGTAGGTTGGGGGCAGTAGGTAAGGGAAAGCCCTGAGCACACAGCCTCTGACCAGATTCCTGCCTCTCCTCTTCCCTACAGTTCAGAGTGTCAAGAACAAGCCTCTCTTCTTTGCTGACAAACTGTACAAGTCCATGAAGGTATGGTATCTGACCTGTTAATGAGCAGCGTCTTTCCCAAACCTACAGGCACAGATGTGCACCATCCCCCAGTCCAGGACTTCAGATTGCTGTCTCCCCTTTGTTGTTTATCAGCATCTGCCTTTGGCCCAAGGATAATCTTTCTCAATCAAGGGTGATTTTGTCTGCCTCCCGCCGGGGATATTTATAATAATAATGATAATAATCAGAAGAATTTCTGATTGCCAAAACTTAAGAGAGTATTGCTGTTGGCATCTGGTAGAAGTAAACAGGGATGCTAGTATACCCTGTTGTACACAAGATAGACCCATATATCAAAGAATGATCCAGCCCAATTGCTTGAGAACTCACTATGTGCATTGTGCCATGCCCTGAGCCTTGTGTCCACCTCTCTGACCACAGTGGATCCCTGTGGCAGTTCTGTGGGCCCATGGTAACCTCCTTATTTCATAGAAGAACAAAATGTGCTATAGGACAGTAACACTCGGCCCATGTCTAGATGCCTGATAAGTGGCAGAGCTGGAGGGAGAGGAGAGAGGGCCCTGGTGCTCACACATTCCAGATCCTCTGTTAGTTTCCTAGGACTTCTATAGCAAGTTTCCACAGACTGAATGACAAGAAAATCTCTCATGGTTCTAAAATCAAGGAATTGGCGAGGTTAGTTCCTTTCTATCCACATCCCTCCCATCCCTCTCCTGCCTCCTGGAGGCTGCCGGAAACCCCTTGTGTGTTTTGGGTTTGGCTGAACGACTCAGCTTCTGCCTTCACCTTCATGTGTACACCTGTGTCCCTGATCTCTTCAGATGCCATCCGTGGATCCAGGGCCCTAATCCAACAGGACTTTGTTTTAACTCATTACAAGGGTACATTAGTTAGCTTTTCATCTCTGGTACAATATCTGAAAGGAAAAAAATCAACTTAAAGGAAGAAAAAAAGTATTTGGGCTCACAGTTTCAGAAGTTTTGGTCCATGGTTTCCTGGTCCATTGATTTGGGGCCTGTCATGGCAGGATGTACAGGGCAGAGCAGAGCTGTTCACTTAAGGTGGCCTGGAGTAGGGAGGGAGGAAGGGACTAGGGACAAGGTATATCCTCTGATACCCCAATACTTACTTCCTCCAGCTAGGCCTTTGCCTTTCTCACTTCCCAGTAATGCCATCAGATCGTATATATGTCAATGCACTGATGCATTTGAGGAGGTCAGGGCCCTTGGGATCCACCTCCCCAGATCCCCAGTTCTGAATGCTGCACTGGGGACCAAAGCCTTCAACGCATGAATTTGGGGAAGGATACGTCATCCAAACCACAACACTGCAAAGACTCTATTCCCAAGGTTACATTCCGAGGTTCCAGCTAGAAGTGAGTTTGAGCAGGGCCTGCTCAGCTCATACAGGCCCTCTGCCTCTCTGTATGGCCAGTCCTCACCACGAGGGAGTTTGGTTGGCACTGTCCATGGAAGATAGTGATGGAATAGCCCACCTGGTTTGGGAGGGCAGAAGTGACTGGCCGGCGGGCATCTGCTGTAGCCTGCCCTAGCTCTGCCACTCCCTCTTACATCATGTATCTCTCCTTCTCGGCTCCACCAGGGTGCTGGCACAGATGAGAAGACCCTCACTAGGGTGATGATCTCCCGGAGTGAGATAGATCTGTTCAACATTAGGAGGGAATTCATTGAGAAATATGACAAATCTCTGCACCAAACCATTGAGGTAAGGGAGGGGTTGCTCAGCTACCTTGGGGTAACTTGGGTTACCTTGTAATCTGGGGAACTGCTGATGAAGGGAGACCTGCCTCATTATTGTTTTTGCTGTGAAAATATTACTTTTATTTTATGTGTATGAGTGTTTGCATACATGTATGTCTGGTGTGTGCCTGATGCCCAAGGAGTTCAGAAGAAGGTAACAGAGCTACCATGTGGGTGCTGGGAACTGAACTTGGATCCTCTGCAAGAGCAGCAAGTGCTCTTAACTGCTGAGCCATATCATATAAAAATTACTTTTTATTTTTCATCTTTATTTTATGTGAATGGTTGTTTTGCCTGCTTATTTCTCTGTGCATGTCTGGTACCCCTGGAAGCCAGAAGAGGGTGTCAGATCCCCTGGAACCTTGGTGTCACAAATAGTTTTGAGCCATCAAATGAGTTCTGGGGATTGAACCCAGGTCCTCTGCAATAACAGCTATTGCTCCTAACTGCCAAGCCATCTCTCCACCCCCTGGTTTTTACTTCTTATAGCTTTATTAAAGTATAGTTTACAGGTTGGTCGGGTAGCAGTAGGTTACCAGCACTAATCTGTGGCGTCAACCATACTAAAGTTTGGTTTACATATCACAAAATCGACCTTTTTAAAGAATACAATTCAATATTTATTTTTTATTTATTGGTGGTAGGGACTGAAACACATGCTAAGTATACAGTCCACCACTGAGCTATAATACCAACCCTTCTTTAAAAAATTTTATTTTGAGACAGGGTCACTAAGTTGCCCAGACTGGCCTTAAATTCGTTCTGTAGCCCAAGCTGATCTGAACTTGCCATCCTCCTGCCTCCACTTCCTACTTGCTGGGATTACAGACATGTACCACTATATCTGGTTTGTGCAGTGCTAGGGATCAAGCCCAGGGCTTCAGACAAGGCAAGCAAGTTTACTTTAGGAGCAAGTTTACTAACTGAGCCACATCCCCGGCCCCTCTTCTAAAGAAGTTTTTGTTTGTTTATTTGATGTAGTGCTCTGAATTGAGGCTAGGGTTTCATGATCCTAATCAAGCACTCTACCATAGTATATATACCATTGTATAGTCCCAGCTCAGAATTTTCCAAGTAACCAGGTATTGTGTAGAGGAAGTAGAGGTAGAGCAAGGTCATTCTTGACTACACAGTGAGTTGGAGGCCAGCCTGGGCTACATGAGATCTTATCTCCAAAATCAAAAACATTATAAGTAATAGAAGACCCTTCTAAATGGGGATCTGTGCCTCTGGGGAGAGGCTGGCTCCCTGACCTGAATATAGACGGGCCTTTGTGGTATATCAGCCTTGCAACTGGCCTGGGCCTTGGTGCGAGGCTCTCTCTCAGATGAAGATCATATAACAGTGAACATCAGGGATCAAGGAATGCTCTCGACCTTCTGGGGCAAGATGGGAGCCTCAGGCCCTTCTATGGGAAACTGCAGGGCTGGTTAGACAGGAGGAGCTGGGACGGCAGATGGGGTCCGAGCTGCTCCCAAAAGGAAGAGGAGGCACTGATGCCTTGTGGCTCTTCAGGGTCGGACCCTAATGGACTAATTCCTGAGGGTCACAAGTCTACATCTGGAGAGGTCTCTCTGGCCTTGGTCCAGCAGCTGTGTTGGTGACTGAGATGCTGAGGTTCATGCCTGGGCTGATGGCCACTAGGAAGCTAGTGTATTTAGACCAGGATTATTCTTTCCTCATTCTGCTTTCTCTCTGCCCTGCCAGGGTGACACCTCGGGAGATTTCCTGAAGGCTTTGCTAGCTCTCTGTGGCGGAGAAGACTAGGACTACTGGTCTTGGTGGGCCCCTCTGCCAAGCCATGGCCAGCAGCACCAGCCACCGTGACCTGACCAAGCCATTGTTCCAGCTTCAGAGACTAAGGAAGGAGGGGTAAAGGGTGGAGTCGGACTGTCATCTTCAGCTGGGTCTCCCTCTAGCCATTGAAGACCCCGGACAGTCTGTTCTGTTGTTCCTTCTGCTCATGGCTCAGTGGCTGGAGAACCACAGCCATAGATCGCATTCACCCTTGCCCTCTTCCACTTCCCACTCAGCCTCCCTAGCTTCCAACCCTCGACCTAATCCCTGCCCTGATATGAGCTTTGTCACATCTCAAAACATACCAAGCCTCTGTCTATAAAACGAGTGATGTGTGTGCTTTGGAGGCAGGCTGTGGTGGCTGGTGCCGGTGAGTATGCTGGGATAAAGGAGAGAGATTGATTTGATAGAGTGGTAATCTTCCCCTCTGTCAGCATCTCATCTGCTAAAGAACTGAGCTAAGAGTTCCCAAGTCCAGGTTTCACTTTATCTCTGCCACACGCTTGTGGGCCCCTCCCTCCCCTTCTCTAGCCTGTTTTGTTATCTACAAAATGAGAGATCAAAATGTCTTGGCTTCCCTTCCTAACCCTGACCTTCTGGACTGAGCCTGCAACTCAACCCCTCAAATCTGGTTCATTCTTTTAAAGGGAAGAAATGGGGTTAGGGGGATAGTCCACTTAAATGAGCTCTGTGCAAGCATGAGGAACCTGAGTTCAATCCCCAGAGCTCATATAAAAAAGCTGGGTACAGGCCAGACATGGTAGTACATGCCTTTAATCCCAGCACTCAGGAGGCAGAGGCAGGTAGATCTCTGAGTTCAAGATCAGCCTGGTCTACATAACCAATTCAGGCCAGCCAGGGATCTATAGCAAGACCTTGTATGAAAACAAACATACAAAAAAAAAAAAGAAAAGAAACAGGTTCACTGTGTTTTTATAATCCCAGTGCTGGGGAGATGGAGACAGGAGGATCCATAGGGCCCACTGGCCAGACTGCGGGGCTAACTCAGCGAACTCCAGGTTTGGTGAGACTCTGTCTCAAAAATAAGTTTGATGGCTCCCCAAGGTTAACCATTGACCTCCACACGTGCACTGCTCCCCAACACACACAAAAGAATAGGGCATCCAGTAATTGCGTGGGGGCCTCTGTCTGCCTCCAGCCTCCAGCCTAAATTTTCCTTTAAGAGTGGATTTTACTCTGTCTTTACCTCCTCCTGCTTTTTTGGAAGATACAGAGTGGGTACCCGCCTCAAGCCTGGGAAATCCCAACCTCCCACGTTCAGATTCCTCCCAACCCTTGCCACCTGGACCTTCCAGTAAACCAACCTCACACTTCCTCTCTGACCCTCTCAAGGGCACGGTGCCATTCGTAGATTGTCATCTAGAGAGGTGAGTGGAGATGAGCTATGCGGCTCCATAGCAACGTCTCTGTCCATCTCCCCATAGCTAGCCTCTGCTCTGCGTTTGGATCTGGGATGTTCCAGGGACTGTGACGGGAGGCTCTCTCCTGGGCAGAGGGCTCAGCCCATCCCTTGGCTGGCCCATCAAGGTCACTGCACTCAAGCTGCTGGTGGAAGAAGCTGCCCCTGTGGACAGTTGGGGGCTTCTGCGTCTGGCTTTGTCATTCCCTCGCTGGATGGCCTTGCAGCCATTCTTACTGGCCTCAGTTTGAAACTAAGAATTTACCGTGTTGGATCTCTTCCCTTCTTCTAGCAGGCCATGGTGCCTTGGAGGGTCAACTGAGAAAACTTTGGGATATTTGCCCAATTTAACAATTAACATCAGTTAACAAAATGGCTAGTTGTTTAGTTGGACTTTTATCAGGGATAGAAGCTAAAGCCTCTTGGAGCCTCTGTTTCCTTATCTGTAAAAGGGCTCCCAACTCTCTTTCTCCTATAGCCTGTGGGAATCCAGTGTTCTCTAAAATGTTCTACCCAACTTCTGCTTGGCTTGAAGCCAGCAATTTTCACTGTCTTCCTTGAGCCAGGCTCAGTGGCAGGAGCTAAGAAGTGAATCTGTGATGTCTCTGAGCTTGGATGTCGAGAAGCGGGTCACCCTGGATCACAAAGACACCCAAATCAAAAAGGAATGATGCCCTAATAGAAACACAGAAAGCTGGTTCCACTGGCCAGCTATGATCCCAGTGCTTAGGAGGCTGAGGCAGGAGGACAGAAGGTTTGAGGTGAGCCTGGGCTACCTATATAGACTCCCATCTTAAAATAACATGGGGCTGACGAGATGGTTCCGTGGGTAACGGTGTTTGCTGAATATGCATGAAAGCCTAAATTCATGTTTCCAGCTTCTGGGTAAAAGCTGTGCATGGTGGGCTTGGAGAGATAGATGGCTCAGTGGTTAAGAACACTGGCTGCTCTTCTCAACCATCTGTAATTTCGGCTATAGCAGATCCGATGCCCTCTTCTGGCTCCAGGCACCAGTGATACACACACACACACACACACAGGCAAAACAATCGTACACATAAAATAATGATTTTTTAAAATCTGTTCATGGCTGTGAATGCCTATAACCCCAGCTGTCGGGGAAGGTGGGTGGAGACAGGACAGCTGCTGGGGCTCCAGGTTCAGTAAGAGACCCTGCCATAAGGGAACAAGGCAAAGAAAGAGCAGGACCCTGCAATCTTCTGCCACACTCCAGTACACATACATTTAAAAAGTACTTTTGAAGATTGAGTACATGTGCATATGTATATTAAATATTTCAAAGGGAAACGAGCTAGAAAAAAGCAAAGGAATATGAGGACTAGGAGGGGGAGACCCCACAAGGCCAGACTAATCACAGTGGGGAATCGAGTGAAGATGGGTACACCCAGTGCTTACACTGAGGAAGGAAGGCCTGTTCCTGACGCCTCTGCATTCCTTTTCCCTTCTGCAGTCAAGGTGACTCTCCCTTCACAGATCACTCACAGGACAGACGATTTCAGGGATGATAGGGTGAGGTCACTGGGACAGAAATGGGAGTTTGCATCCAGTCCCAGAGTGCCTGAAATGTTGGGATTTTCTTAGATTCTAGGAAAAACTTGGAGGCTGGTTGGGGTAAGGGTAAGGAAGTATCCTTGTACCTGAAAAAATAAGCCATGCTTTTTTTTTTTTTTTAAATCTCGTGATGTAGCCTAGACTAGCTTCAAACTTGCTATGGTGTTAGTGATGACCTGATCTTCCTGCCTCTACTTCTGAATACTAGATTGCAGGTATGGGCCACCAGCTCCCCACAAGCTAGACTTTTGCTTTGCAATGTACAGAAGTCAGCATTCTGACTCTGGAGCAGCTTGTTCATTAGTTCATCATTCATTCATTCATTCATTCATGAGCTTATACTTACCCACACCTGCTGTGCTTATGCCTTACCGATACACTTACTGTGCCATGTGCTAGGTGTGCAGCTATGAACGGTGATGGTTCTGATCCTTTCGGGGCCTCTTCTGTCTGAGTCTCTCCACAACAGCATTGGAGATTGCTCTTGTGACCCAAGTTCAAAGCACAGAACTGGTGGAAAAGTGACAGCACTTCAAACCACCACTGTCTCAGAGTGGGAGATGGGAAGGAGAGCTTTGAGATCCTAGGTGCAGAAGGGACCTCACAGATTCTCACCTCCATCTCTGACCAATGAGGCAACCATCTCTTGTACAGAGGAAGTGCTTGCTCACATAGTAGTTAGAATGGGAACTCCACTGCCTCCTGGGTCTGGAGTTCTAACATACACCATGTACCTTCTAGCATCTGAGTCACCCTCTGAGATGAGCTTCATGGCTGGAGTTTCCTTCCCTCCAATTCCTCATTGGCTCTTTTTTATTTTTATGTGTTGAGTTGGGGATTTCCCACATATTGTATGTGCATCCCTCATGTACCTGGTACCCAAAGCGACCAGAAGAGGACACTGGATCCCCTGGAGTTGGAGTTACTGTGTAGGAGCTAGGAACCAATTTGTTTTGAAAACAGGGTCTTGTGCAGCACAGGCTAGTCTCAAACTATGTAACTAAGAATGATCTTGAACTTCCCATCCTCCTGCCTCTGCCTCTGCCTCCCAAGTGCTGAAAATACAAACAGGTACCACCACACATAGTTTATGCCATGCTGGGGTTGGGACCCAGGGCTTTGTGCCTGCCAGCCGAGCTATTCTACCAACTAACCCACATGCCTACATCCCTGGCTCCCTAGTCCCTTTCCTTGGACTCAGCATTTTCCCTTCAGGAAAGTCCATTTCAGAAGCCTTGGTCTTTGGGACCACAAGGAAACACCTGAAGGAAGTGGTGACTTGGGAGGGGGTTGCCCTGACCGGAGCAGTGCCAGTATTTGCTCACACTTCTGCTACCAAACAGCAGTGAGGGAACTGTTGGCTGTTTTGAAATTCCTGATTATTTTCTTGCCCCAGTTCAGCTGAGGCTAGAGTCCAGGCCACAGCAAATACCACTGGAGAAGCGTCCCCCCAATAGCCGTTGCTTTCTTTGCAGGACTCTCTTGTCACTATAAGGCAACCAAGGTAGGTTCCTGTTGGTAGGATGACTTGCCTGAAGACTGCATCAACAGCAGGACTGCCAGAGAAAACTTCCTCATTTCACAGTTGGAGGGAGGGTAGAGGGAAATTCTAGCTATACCACAGCTTCCATCTTGGGCTGCAGACATGGGTTCGAGTCCCAGTCAACCCTTAGCAGTAGGGAATTCATTGACCTTCTTATGCCTTGTTTTCCTTCTCTGAGAGAAGGGGGAAGGCCAGGTGTGTCTACCTCTGAGTCATGCGGTTAAACCAACCAGTGCATGGACATCTCTGAGAGTACTGTCCATACCAGAAGACCAACTGTACAGCATCAGCTCTTCACTGCTAATAACTGACACACTCAAGGGACCCTCAACATCCTCTGACATCTACTGAGTCCCTACACTGTCCCCCGCCCCACCCTCAGAGAACTAAGTAGAGAGAAAAAAGGGTTATTAGAGACTTGGGGTATAGCAAAGTTGGTAAGTATTGGCCTGACATGCTAAATAAGACCTGGGCTCAATCTCCAGAAAGTTAGAGGCACAACTGGGTTCAAGATCAGGACTGGAGAGCTTGCCACACCAACATGAGGACCTGAGTTTGAATCCCCAGCACCCACACTAAAAAGGAAAAAGCCTGGTGTGCAATGTGAGGGTGGGGTGTGGAGGCAGGGCCATCCCTGGGGCTTGCTGGCTAGCTAGTCTAGCTGAATCAGTGAATGCCATATCCAGTGAGACCCTGTCTCAGAAAGTGGGTTTAGGGGGAAGAAAAATGAGAGGGGAGGGGTGAGGAGGGGATGGAGACAGGTAGGAAGCCAGGTGTCGAGGGTGTCATTACTGGAACCTGGGGGAAGGGGGGACACAGGCAGGGCTTTTGAAGGCAGAATGTGAGGCTTGAGTCCCCATAGAGACCATACCACAGCCTGTGTAAGGACAAGGCCCAGCTGTTCTCAGAAGCTTCCAGCACATGCATTTCCTCCCCTGACGGTCCCACCCCTCCCTCTCAGCTATCACAATCTGTCTGCTACACTGCCAGCTACAGTAGAAACCCTTCCCTGGCACCCAGCAGAAGGGCCCTGGACTTTGACCCGGGATGGCCCGATAAAACAGAAGGAAAGGGACACTCTACTCCCTAGTTTCCCACATATACACCCAGTCATACGGAAAGCCAGATCACTGCCAACCATGCCCCCAGGGACAGATGTCAGAGAGAGCTGGAGTAAGATACACACTGTTGGTCATGAGAAGACAACCTGCTGCGCATTGCTGACCACATAAAGAAAACGGAATCAATGAGGCCCACAAGCACGCCAGAAGTACACCATCCCTGGCCACATGGAAACACCTGGCCCAGCTTTCCAAAGTTGCTTTTCACACACACCCTTTCCTTGGTGCCCAATCTTAGTGTACCACATACAGCTCCTGGTCCTGGGGACCCGCCCGCTCATGTGCAAGTTCTGTGGAAAGACCCTTAGGCCCCACAAGGTACCCAACAACTAGCGCTTGCCCTCTATCCTACCAGGCCAGCCCCTGGGGAGCCAGGTGGTGTTTGGGCCCAAACCTAAGAAAGGAATGGAGTCCTGGGTAGCTTTCCCCTTCCTAAGTATAAGGCTCAAGGTGAGAGAGATTTACAGAGGTCAGAGAGATGGTCTCATTCTAGACACCTTCCCAGGAGTGTTCCAGGAGGAGTTAACAGTACCAGTCTTCGACAGCCCTCACAGGGCCTATAAAATGCAACTTGCTGGGATTTGCCCAAGGTGAGTCAAGGTCACTTACTACCTGCCTCATGCCTCTGGGCTGTTCCCAAGATAAAATTCCCCGGTGAGTGAGATGAAAACCCAAAATGAAACTGCTAAGACTTCTCAGACTTGAGTCTCATCTCTGTCACCTTTGTCAGCTGAGGCAGCAAATCTATCATCATGGTCATCGTCATCATCGCTGTCTTCCCCAGACCTGGCCTCCCTGGGACTAGGATGCACTTTTAGGCAAGGACTGGATCACTGAGCCTCAGGCTCCCAGCCTTTGACCCAAGGAAGATGCTGCAAGAACTATAGGAGATGAAGCCTTGGAAGAACATAGTGAGGTGCTGGACCCCTAGGGATCTTCAGGCCCTATACCATCTTTCCCAGGAGTTCCTCTCCACTGCTCTCTCTCACCCATCCTGAAGTCCAGGCTAAGGGGAGCTAGTTATTTACATAGACACGCGACCTTGCCGGGGAATTTCCCCAGTGACCAGGCTTCCTTTCTGAGGTTAGGCCACATCATCACACTGCTCCTTCCTCTCTGATGAACCCAGCCACCCTCAGGCTGCAGCCCCTGTCATCTGGCAGGTGTGGGTTCCAGGCACACAGATTTAGTCTCAGCCTGTGACTTTGGATCATGCCCCAAGGATCTAGGGCAAAGATATCGAGGTATTACACCCTTGAGCAAATGAAAGGACAGTAGGGAAGCCTAGCAGTGGTGGCACATACCTTTAATCCCAGCACTTGGGAGGCAGAGGCAGGAGGATCTCTGTGAGTTCGAGGCCAGCCTGGTCTACAGAGTGAGTTCCAGGACAGCAAGAGTTAACAGAGAAACCTTGTCTCTGAAAAAAAGAGAAAAGAAAAGACAGGAGGGATAGAGGCATCCCAGCTAATTCCTCAACAGCTTCCTGCCTCACCCTGGATGTTCTCCTTCCCCTTCATGAGCCTCAGTTTCCCCTTCTGCCCAGTGAGAACATTGGTAAAGATAATTTTGAGTCTTTGTTTCAGACCTGATGGGCTAAGAAACCACTTCCTTTAGCAGCACAGCCTTGCAACATCTGTTCTTGGATCCTCTTCCTTTAGCAAAACATCTTTCAACACACCCCCTTGAATCTGTTTCCTTGGAAAGCACCATTTTGCAAAACTCATCCCTGAATCCCAGTTTTCAAATCCCAACAGAATTACACATACCTCATTTCCTCGAAGTGACTTTGAGTTTGAGTTTTTTCCTTTTATATCCTTTGTGTGTGATGCTCTGTGACCTAGAACAGAACAATGAACTCTCCTCCAGAGCAACTGAACTCTCTTCTCTAAGATCCCAATGTCTGTTGTCCTCAGTCTCTGACCTGACTCTGAGAAGTCACCTCCCTGGCACAAAAAGTGGACCACGATGGGAGATCAGGATGCCTCAACCGTGAGTTCCTGGGACTTCCACATCAGAATCAACAATTAAAAGGCGGGGCAGGGGGAGGGGTGTCGTTGCTCAGTTGATAGATACTTGCTCAGAACTCACAAAGCCTTTGGTTTGATCCCCAGCACTACACAAACCATGTGATGTACGTGCCTGTAATCACAGCACTTGAGAGATGGAGACAAGAGGATCAAGAGTTGAATGTCATCTTTGGCTAGGCAGAGAATTCAAAGCCAGCCTGGGATACATGAGACTGTCTCAGAGAAAGAGACAGAGAGACAGAGACAGAGAGGGCAATGAAGGAGAGTTGATGATTTAAACTCCATTGAAAGCCACAGGTCCCAATAATCTCCACTGACACTGACTGCCCCCTAGCCAATCATATCTTCTATAAACTCACCCCCATTATGTTCTGTGTATGCACAATCATTCCTAGATTTCTAGAAAGATAAGGAAAGCTGTTCCTCATAGAGGAAGAAGGTGAGGGACAGAGACTGGTTCAGTCACAGTGTGAGTCAGACACAACTGGCACTTAACAGGTGCACAGGTGTGTGTAGACTCAACTTGGTTTTGGATATCTGTCCATCTGTTCAGAGTCCGGGAATTTTTACTTGCAGCTTCTCAGTGCAAACAGGTTGCTCAATGTGTGCCTGCAGTGTAGGGAGGAATACTCTGTGGACCCAAGTGGCGACTCTGTCCCTAGACAGTCTTCCTTCTCAAGACACACCTGTCGCGTCCTCGTGTCTCTTTCTAAGGCACCAATTGAACCGGGTCATTTTCAACATCAACAACTTTTCTTTAGGGCTAGAGCTTCGCTCGGTTGGTGTAGTGCTTGCCTAGCATCCATGAAGCCCTGGGTTCCACCCCCAGCGCTGTATAAAACCGGATGTGGAAAAAATAAAACTGGACATGGTGGTGCATGCTTGTAGTCTCAGCCAGGATGTGAAGGCAAGAGGATTCAAATTCAAGACTTCCCACTACATAATGAGTTTTGGGGAAAGCCAGGGCTACTTAAGATCTTATCTCAGGAGACAGACCTGTGCTTTATGTAAATGAGAGCCAACCCAACAAGGTAACAAATCCCCTGTGGGGCAGTTTGTTCTCCATCACTGTTGAATATAGGTGGGACTTGAAACTGAATGGCACTCTGCCCCCACCAAAGGGCAGACACTCTCATCCTAGGTGGACACCGGACCAGTGAACGTCAAACAGTGTATGATTCTATTACTTCTAGATACTATGCTCCCAGTTCAAATAAGTATTGTTAGCTGGGTATAGTGGTGCACACCTTTAATCCCAGCATGAAGGAGGCAGAGGCAGGTGGATCTCTGTGAGTTCAAAACCAGCCTGGTATATATAGTAAGTTCCAGGACAGCCAGAGCTATACAGTGAGATCCAGACTCAAAAATTAATTAATTAAAGGAGGTAATATTGCCAGCTGCCACAGGAATTTTTCACAGCTGTGGATTTGATGCCTGGGTGATGCCACCAAGCAAAAGCATGTGCTTGCTCTCCATGGCTGATTGGCTTAGGTAGGTTCTTTGTTGCTGTGATACAATGCTGACCAGAAGCAACTCAGAGAGGAAAGGGTTTACATGGCATACATACTCCAAATGAGCACAGCTCATCATGGAGGGAAGCCAGGGCAGGAACCTGGAGACAGGGACTGAAGCAAAGAAGATGGAGAAGTCCTACTTACTAGCTTGCTCTTCATGGCTTGCTAGATTGCTTTCTTAGACTACTCAGTACCACCTATCCAAGGGTGGCACCACCCACAGTGATCTGAGCTTTCCCACATCCTCCATTAATCAAGAAAATGCCATACAGCCATGCCTACAGACCAGTCCAATTGAGGCAAATCCTCAACTGAGGTTCTCTTTCCCTAGGAAGTCTCCGAAGAGTCTAGTCTGTGTCAAGTTGACTACTTATGTACAAACAGATAATTCTCATTTTGAGCTTTGAAAACTCATGTTAGAGAGCTTTGGCCTCTCAAACTCTACTAATTCCCAAGTGACCCCTGGGATCATATTTAATATTCTGTTTCTAGGCCTGTATCTTACAGAGTCTGATTCTGGAAGGGTCCAGCCATAAACCTGTCTAATCCCAGGCTGTGCTAATAGTGGGAATAGCTGTGTCTTTCAGGAGTTTTCAACAGAATTGGTGACTAAGCACTTGATACATGAGCCTGTGGCTGACATTAGATATTTAAACTGTAACATTCCACTCCTGGTCCCCAAAGACTAATAGACAGCTCACTTCATATTGCAAAATGCATTTAGGCTGTCTCCAAGAGTCCCCGAAGTCTTGGTAATTCCAGCATTGTCTGGAAGTTCAAATTCAAAGTATATTCAGAGATTCAAGGCAAACTCTTAGCTGTGAGCCCCTAGAAAATCAAAGAGAATGTTACATGCTTCCAATATACAACAACAAAGAGCAGGCATTTCCTATGTGGCCCTGTGTTAGCCAGGTGCTCTCTCCTGAAGGAAAATAATCTTTCAATGAGTGTACTCTTTTATAACCCTAGTCTGGGATGAGAGGACACTGGCCAGTAGCTGAGATACCCTCAAGGCATCTTATCCGAATACAAGGTATCTAGCTCTTTTTAGTGGTGTTGATCTCTTCAGAAACAATAGTTTCCTTAGGCCCCAACTTTACACGGGCTTTTCTGACTAAACCACAAGTTTTAAATGTCTTTCTGCCCTGATTATCACCATAAATGTGGCTAAAAGAAGTTAGTGATAACTGTGCCACAGCCTGAATGCTGAACTCCATCGGATTAATGAATTAACCTATCACCTTTACACTTAGCCTCATTCAAAGTCTCCCGGGGCTTGCATGGATAAAATATAGTCAAATTCTTTTTCAGATGTAATATGAATGGCCTCTGATCTCGTTCACAATAGAGACCTCGTTCCCATCTGAAGCCTCATGAGCCTAGTCTTTACTCTGCATTCCTATCAACATTCTGGTTGTCTGAGCTTCACCAGAATCACCCACTAAGCGCTGCTGATAGCATCCTGGGCTTTCCTAAAAGCCTGTATCTCTGAACTTTCCCGAATTCTTCCTGCAAATCACTTCCAAAGGCTTAACAGCCATACTTAAGCTTATAGCAACAAATCCACTTCTTTGGTATTAATTTTCTGTGTTAGTTACTTTTTTTCCCATACTCAACATGAACAACTTCAGGAAGGAAGGATTTAGTTTTTAAGGTGATTTCAAAGATTTTAGTTTATAGTCCTTGGCTCTGTTGTTTCTGGGCCTGTGGTGAGGCAGAACATCATGGCGTGTGGAGGAGGCCATTCACCTCATAGTAGACTGGAAGCAGGGAAGAGCTGGGGGCAGGGAGGAGGTGGAAAACCAGGTTAGACCTTCAATGTCACACCCAAAAGTGAACTACTTCTTCCAACTAGTCTCTATCTCCTCAGATTTTTAGAACCTTCCAAAATAGTGCCACTGGGTACCAAGCACTCAACACTAACCCTGTGAGATTATCTTTCATATTCAAACTGTAACACCTGGGTTTATTAAATATGACTTGTCTGGTTTATTTGTTTGTTTTGAGACAGAGCCTCACTATGCAGACCTTGCTGGCCTGGAACCCACTCTGTAGACTAGGCTGACCTTGAACTTCACAGAGATCTACCTGCCTCTGCTTCCTGAGTGTTGAGATTAAAGGCATGTGCCACCACCATACCAAGATATTTTTCATTTTAATTGTGTATACATGTGTGCCTCTGTGGTATATGCACATGAGTGCAGGTACCCATGGAGGCAGGAGAGGGTGTTGTTGAATCCCTAGGAGCTGGAGACACAGGTGGTTGTGAGACACAATAGTGTGTGAGGGAAGGAGGGAGGGAGGAAAGGGGTGCTGGGAACGAATATGGGTCCTTTCTAAGAACAGCAAGTTCTCTTAATAGGGGAGCACTCCTCCAGGCCCTCATCTGTCTTTCAAGTTCCATCAGCCCTTGGTAACCACGGAGGATTGGTTACCTGCTCAGATATTAAAATCCAGGGAAGCATGGTGTTTGCTTATAGTCTACTATGCACATCCTCCTTGATACCAAACCACCCCTGGGTGACTCATTATACCTAATACAATGCCAATGTTATGTAAAAGGTTGTCACACGGTACCATGGTGGGAGTGATGACACACAAGTTCTGCACACGTGCAGCACAGAGGCAAATTTTTTTCCTGCATACTTTCTGTCCTCATTTGGTTGAATCCACAGAGGCAGAATGCGTGGATACTAGCTGCCCTGGAGTCTGACCACAACTGTGCCTCTTACTAGTGGTTGTCTTAACCCTCTAGCAGCCTCAGTTTCCTCATTTGTAAAATATTAGTACTGGTCTCCTAGGCTTCTTACTAGGCATTTGAGAAATAAGGATCATCACTTCATAATAAGAATCCTCAAAGTAGTAAAAGGGAAGCAAAGTCCAGAGCCAGCCTGAAGAAAGGGAGGTGGGGGGGAGATGGGGGCATGGGGAGGTGGGGCTGCATGACAATATGGTACAAAACAATGGTTTTTATATTTCTGATTGCATTTCTCTGCCCCCTGAATTCCTCAATTTCTGAGTTCTTCGGGCAGGCACAATCTTCCCTGTGTCTAGTATTGTACCCTCTCTAAGTCCCTCATCCTACTCGTTCAAGACACAAAACCTTATCTCATGTATACCCTGGACTTCCAGAGTCCCTCATTTTCTGATATATGGTCTGGGTCCTGTAGCAGACTGCCTGTAACTAACTTTTCAAACCTAAGTTAGACATGCAGGCACAGCTGCCAGCTAGGGAACACAGGGGTCTAGGGTCTCCTGACAATCTGTGATTCACTAATGAGCTTTCAATGCACCTCATGCTAGTAATGGACCATAATGAACTATTTCTTACAGAGACACATGAAATAATTCATTTAAAAGCGTTAAAGAAGGAGATGGTGGCACATGCCTGTAATCTCAGCCCTTGAGAGGTAGAGTAAAAGGATTGGGAGTTCAAGGTCACCCTTGGCTTAGGGAATTTGAGGTCAGCCTGGGCTAAATGAAACTCCATTGAATGGGGGAAGAAGCCACTAGCGGTAGTGCTTCCTGACCCCTAGGCTGTCTTGCTTTTTCTTCCTCCAAATGTTCATACTTCCTTAGGTGTCAGATTGGAATGTCCCTTCGTAAGTATTTAGTCAGATTCCTACACATTATAGAAGGAAAAGCTGAGGGCTCAGGAGAGGAAGGGACTTGCGTGGGGCCACATGTCAAAGACTGGACTCAAACTCAGCTCTTCTTGCCCTCAGCCCAAACACCTCTTCTCCCTTGGTGTCCATCCCACAGCCTGAATGGGACAGGGAATTTCAGGCTGGAAAGAGAGGAGTGGTGTGGGTGGAGGCAGGGGAAGCTGATCAGCATGTCAGCATGGAGAGACTGTTCTAATCTCCTCCATAGTGCAAGTCAAAGGCCCATGCTGGTCCAGCTCCTTGAACTTCCCTGTCCTTCCAAGGACCTAGCCACTTGATGGGCGGGAGCTGGTGCAAGCCGGGTTCCACAGACTCACAGGGGTCCCACAATTATTGTGGCCATGTTTGTAGAGACTATCCCAATTATAAGAACACTGGGGCCAAGTGAAACATGTTTTTACTCCCTGTTGACAAAAAGTTGTATGCCCAGGGAATTGTACTGTTCTCTTTGCTTTGCTGGTCTAGCAGAACTTTTCTTGATGTTAAAAATATCTGTACAGCTCAATATGGTAACTACTTCTACATCAGACTTCTTTTTTGCTGTTTTGAGGGGAATTTTGTTTTGTTTTGGTTTTTTTTGGTACTTTTGTTTTAAATTTTTGAAGATTTTACTTTATTTTTAATTATGTGTGTGTGTGTGTGTGTGCGCGCGCGCATGCATGTTCTTGCATGTACACGTCTGCACATGTCGTTGAAGGCCAGAGCTATTGAATTCCCTTGGGGCTAGAGTTACAGGCAATTGTGAGCTGCCTCCAACATGAATGCTGGGATCTGAACTCTGGTCTTCTACAAGAGCAGAGGGAGCTCTTAACCACTGAGTCTTCTCTATAGCCCCTTGTTTAATTTTTTGAGACAAGATCTCACTATGTAGTTAGGCTGGCTTCAAATTCATTCCTGCCTCAACCTCCCCAATGTTGGGATTACAGATGTGCACCACCCAGCCCTGCTCTTGACAAGTGGCAATGCCATGAGGAAGAGAGAGTATGGTGTGGGATAGAGCATTGGACTAGGAGTCAGGAAGGCCCCAACTTACTCATGACTTCCTGCTGCAAAGTGATGCAATGATCCAGGAAGATCCTCCATCGTTCCCTGTGCAATCTCAGCCTCAAGGGCACAGAAGTGGTTGAAGACTGAATTCAGCTGATTCTGTCCCAGCTCACCCTCCATGTGCACAGCCTTCCACGTGGGCTGTGTGCAGCTCCTGTGCCTATGTCTCCAGGTGTCCGTGCTTCAAACTCCATGCCAAACTTGGGGCGAACAATTGTCAGTACTTTGCCCAGACTTTTCTCTGTGCATATGCTATTCCCTTTGTGATGAACACCCTTCCTTGTGCTCTTGCTTGGCTACTTTCAGGTTTCAACTGAGAAGTCACTTCCTACAGGAAGACTTCCCAAGCCCCCAAATCCCAACTAGATATTTGTCCTGGTACCTACAGCTCCCTGCAATTTTTTTTTTTTTCCTGTCGAAACACATCTTTTCCACCTTCCACTGTAACTGATAATCCACCAGAGTCTCCAGAGCAGTGCTATCCAAGAGTACCCTCTGTGGCAATGGAGGTGATGGACAGACTTGGAGCTTCGTGTAGTAGCCAGGAACTGCAGGCCAGACAGGAGAAAGGACTTCTAAGTGAATTAAGTTAGGGGTTTCCTAACTCCTAGTCCAGTGCTGTTTTCCATACCACACCCCCTTCCTCATGGCACTGGCCACTTTTCAAGGACTTAAAAGTCACATGTAGAGCAAGACATGGTAGAACACACATGGAGCCTCAAGTCACATGTAGGAACAGCTGTCATCCTGGCTATATATCACAATGAAATGTGCCTAGTGCTACTGAGGAACTGGGTCACTACTTGTGTTTGCTTGTGCATGTGCATGTATGTATGTGCATGTGCAGGACATGTGCATGTGTGTACACATGTGTGTAGGCCCAGCAGTTAACCTCAGGTGTCGTCCCTCAGATGCCATTCATCTTTCTTTTTAAGGCAGGCTCTCTCACTGGCCTTGGGGTCACAAGTTTAGCTAGACTGACTAACCAGCAAGTCCCAGAAATCCTCCTGTCTCTGCCTCCCCAGCACTGGGATGGCATGTGCATCACACCAGGCTTTTTCACTCCGGTTCTGGGGCTCAAACTCAGGTCCCCATCCTTGTGCAGCAAGCATTTCACCCTCTGAGTATCCCTCTAGCTCCTATTATTGCCTTTATTTAAGTTTAATTAATTTACATTTGATCCACCATGTGTGGATTACGGTCACTCAATTGGACAGGATAGCCCTGGTATCTATGAGCTTTGGGGGAGGCGGGGAGGAGCAGAGATCTGATTGGACATGTCTATTCCTGTGTGCTCAGAGGCTGTCACCCCTGAACTAGGGATGATGAAGAAAGTCTTTCTCACCCAGATGACCCTCTCCTACCTACCCTCCCAGGCATTTTTGTGGCATAGTGAGTGGCAGAGACCTTATGCAAATAGTCAGTGGTTTACAAGGGATGTCTTCAAAAACATCTTTTGGCTTTTGGTGTAGTATCAGAAGTCATACAGAGCAGAACTCATTTCCCCCGCTTTGCAGTAGGGGGTGAGGGTGGATGAGGTGGGGTAAGTGTGAGGGTGGGCAAAGTGGGGGTTGGTTACAGGTGAGTCACTTCACTCATTGTCGTGACAAAATGCTGACAAGCAGCATCTTGAGGAGGGGTTGCTTTGGCTCCCAGTTTGAGGCGACACAGTCTACCATGGTGGAGAGGACATGGCAAGGTAGGAATAGCTCTGGGCTGTGGCAGTGGGTGCATTCAGCTGCTTGCTCATATCTAGTAGATCAGGGAGCAGAGAAAGTGGAAAATGATACTTGGCTGACTTTTTCTGTTTCCCCTTTTTATTCAGTCTGGAGCCCCAGCCCATGGGACAGTGCTATCCACATTCAAGATGGGTCTTCCCTCATCAGGAAAGCACACCCAGAGGTGCATCTCCTAGGGACTTGGAGTCTAACCATAACACAAGGCTCAGGAGGAGGTGACTTGCTCAGAGTGCAGCAGACAAGTTCAGAATGGGCCATGGGTCTCCAGGTATGACCTGACATCCAAATGAGATCCAGCATTCAGGAAGGAAGGAGGGACTTGTCCTTCTCTGGAGAGGATCCACAGAGAGCCCTACATGGGAAGAGATAAGGGCAAGAATAAGACAGGAGGACGTGAGCCAGACATCTGGCGATTTCCTCAAGGCCGTGAGCGCTGGAATCCCCCGCTTTGGACAAAGGAGGAAAGCTAGATCTCCAGGACATGCCAGCAGGACAGACCAGGTGGTCTATGCCCTTGTACCTGCCCTTGCCTTATTCCCAGCCCAGCCCGGGAACCACCAGGCTCTCAGCTCTTTTCCAGAGCCCTCTCCCCTTTCGGGAATCCACAGCAAGTGACAGGCAGCCTGGGGAGCAACAGGTGGAGGCTGGCAAAAGGCCCTCTGCTCTCTGCCAGAGGGCGGGATGGGGCCTCAGCTGGGCTTTGTGGGGCTGCCTGGTGGCTGGCTTCTCCATCACGGGGAATTCCCCTCCTGCCTCAGAGTCAGCTCCGCCCAGCCCTCCTTCCTGCAGAAGCCGAGAAAGCCCAGCAGCCTTCGCAGGGACACAGGGACGCATGGCCGGCCGCATTCACTGTGCACATCCTCAGATTGCCTCGTGCTTCCTCAGGTGAGTGACCTGGGCTGGGGGGAGGTGTGACTGCATAGGTGACAGGTTCATCACATGGTGATGCAGAGGCCACCAGACCTTCCCAGCTGTGTGTCAATAGCCATGTCTGGCCTCCCCTTCTCTGCTAGCTGGGGTCCTTTGCTCCGGAGCCTAGCTTCGTGGGCCCACTTAGGGCCCTGAATTCTGGGCCTCTGCTCCTTGCTTGGCCTCCTTTGCCCTCTGACCTCTATCTCCTTATGCGTGGCCTACCTCCTCAACCAATCTTCTCTCCAAGTGTCTCTAGCTTTTCCAAAGGAAAGAAAAGAAAGACTTATTTCTGTCCCGTTCTTCTCTCTGAGGTGGGGAGGAGACTTTTTTCTCTCATGTATGTTTTCTGTGTGTGACAGGACTTGTTTGTATCTGTGTCAGGCTCACAGCAGGTATGTGTTGGTCCGTGGGAGTGTTTATGTTTGTGGATGGTCTGAATGTCTGTCTCCTGACTTTTGAGGGGGAGGGTATAGGATGAGCTGGGCAACTTGGAAGTCTAAACCCAAACAGGGAGGGCAGGTGGGAGCCCATCTTGCTCCCTGGGAGGCAAAATAGCATCTGAGCTCCTCCTTGACACTGGAGTAGAGAGACCCCTCTGCTGTCTCCAGATTTCTTTGCTCCCAGGCCCACTGGCTTCTTCTGAGGGTGAACCTTTCACCGAGAACTTGAGGCCCTGGGAGTGGGCCAAGGGCTGGCAGATGGTGGTGACTGACTTCTTCTTTGATCACAAACAGTCCAAATTTTCCAAAACTGGTCAGAGGCCCAGCCCAGGGAAGTCCCTGCTTAGGAGGGTAAGGGGCAGAGGCTATGTCTGACATTTGACAGTGGTCTCTGGGCTGCAGAATAAGAAAGGAATGTGGAGAGGTCCTAGAAGATGTGAGAAGATTGAGGTTAACTAAGAGCTGCTCTCAGGCCTGGAAGGGTTTCCCAGGATTGGGAAATGTTCTGGTCCTGTGGGTCTGCCATCCCTACGGGCTAGGCAGGGCCAGCTGACATCTTCCCACCTCCAGGAAGACAACAAGGAACAAGCTGGGATCTCAGTCTAAAGGCAGCTTGATACTCTGACCTGGAGTCAGGAGGGCCAGAGGGAGAGAAGTTGGAGAAGGAGAGACCCAAGGCTCCTAGAGAAGGTGGGAGGGGCCTGGCAGGGCCAGTGTGTGACGAGCTGGGAATTTCCCTGGTGTCACTGTCCTTTTTTCTCTTCTAGTGGTGCCCTAGAAACCAGAGAGTAACAGGCAGGTTAGGGACGCAGGGAGAAGGAGCTGGGAAGGAGAAAGAGAAGAAGAGAAGAGAAAGAGGCTGGAGAAAAGGCCAGCAGCCATGGCCAGAGGCCAGCTCCTCAGAAAGTTCTCAGTGAGATCAAGGCAAAGTGATCCCTAGCTGTGAGCCTGGGAACCCCTTTGGTACATACTCCCTGCTGTGCCAGACCATAGTAACCATGCTTCCTATCACTAGGGTCGTTTCTCTTTCTGTGTGCCATAAACTGGCACTGCTATTGCCTTCGTAGCCTTGCTTAGGAAACTAAGGTGCAGACCATGAGTGGCAGGACTGGAATAAAAGCCCAGGCTTCAGAGCCCACACCTGATTCCTGTATGGCAGGTGTCCTGGGAACAGGGCAAGTTGTGAACATAAATGGTTTAATTTGCCTTGAGATGATGAGGGCTGGAGAGATGCTCAGTGGGTAAAGCTGCTTGCTGTTAAGTCCCTGGCTCTCATGTAGTAGAAAGGACTCCTACAAGCTGTCCTCTGACCTCCACACATGCTGTGTCATTCATAACTGTACACACACACACACACACACACACACACAGAGAAGTAAATAAATGTAAAAGATGCTGAATGAACACAAAAAATGTAGCCATCATAGCCTGTTGAAGGTAGATAGAATTTTAAAACACCTTCTTAGGCTGAGGGAACTGGGGCTACAGACTCAGTTAATTTTGTTACATTTTTGGTTGTGTGTGATTTGGGGATGTTGTTGCTGATTTGAGTCAGAACCTCATTTAACCCAGGCTGACTTTGGACGCTTGATCCTCCTACCTCTGCCTCCATAGTTGAAGATCAGGACATTCACTAACTACTACTTCCATGCCATCTTTTCTTTTGTTTTTTCCTTTTCTTTTCTTTCTCTTTTTTCTTCTCTTTCTTCCCTCCCTCCTTTCTTCCCCCCCCCCCCTTTCTTTCTGGCTGGGTCTCATGTATCCTAAGCTAGCCAAAAATTTCCTATGGAGCTGAGAATGGCCTTGAGTTTCTGGATCTCTGGCCTCCACATCACATTCAGTTCTCTGAGGTACCAGGGATCGAATCCAGGCTCTCACGCATGGTAGTCCAGGACTCTATCCTCATCCCCGTCACCTACTTCTCAGCAAACACCACCCGCACCCTCAAGTCCCATTTCAGTCAGCGCCACAGGTTTGACATTCCTTATCTCAATTAACTATCACCCAAATCTCTCTTTTTTGATAAGTACGCACCCAAGAGCAGAAAGTACCTAGAATCCACTGAAGGGTTTTATATTCCCAAGGTCGCCTCAGGCTAAGGATGCAGGAAGGGATCCAGAACTGCTTAACTACTCCCACCCCAGTCCCTGAGTTCCACCCTCCCCCAGCCAAGGCTCCCAGTCTCTCATTCTAACGGAGTAAGGCTGTAGCTTGCTTGATTCAAAATTCTGTTTCCAGCCTGGGACTGATGCTTAGCTCAAAGGCAGAGTGCTTGCCTGGCACACACAAAGCCCTGCTGAGGCCCCAGGAGAGCAGAAATGAGTGTGGTGGTGCATCCCAGAACCCAATGTCTTCCTCACTACAGAATAATTTTGAGGCCAAACTGGGCTACATGAGACCCTGTCTTGAAAAAGTAAAGAAGGGGGTGTGGGGACAGCTCAATCTGTAATGTGGAAGAATTGAGTTCAATTCCCAGAGCCTATTTAGAAAAAAAAGCTGGGTCTAGTGATGAGTACTTATAATCCCAGCACCAGGGAGAGGTAGAGATAAGCAGACCCCTAGGGCTTGCTGGCCAGCCAGCTTCGTCTAGTTGGTGAGTCTCAGGTCCTAGTAAGAGACCCTGTCTCAAAATACAAGGTGGAGGGCACCTGAGGAATGACACTCAGATTGATCTTTGGCCTACACACACACACACACACACACACACATACTCATATACCTAAGTGCACTATGCACATATTCAGCCACACAAATATGCATACACTCTCACACACACACACACAACTTCTGTGCTTCCTGCCAGACGGGTGTACAGCACAGGAGCAAGTGCATGGGAGCCCAGGCGCTGGTATCAGTATTAATCTAAAACTCAGGGTCACACCTGCTACAAGTCCTAGCCTTGCTCTGGCCCTCAGTGCAGTGCCACCCACAAAGCATGGTCATCCCTCTTGTTCATATTTCAATTGCAAATTTCATCCCTTATTTTGAGTAGGATTGGGGATTTGATAATTTCTGAAGACCACTTTGAGGCTGGCGTTCTGAGTTCCGTGTCATGCTAGCTGGTGAGATGTTGAGGAATGGTGCTTAAGAGCCGGCTGGGTGCACGAAACTCTGTATGAACTTCAGAGAGCATCCACCTATCTGCTCTTCACAGACTGGGTGGGAGACAAAAGTGCAGGCCTAGATAGCTCCATGTTATCTTTGCCTGTGTGTTGTAGGCTCATGGCGGGGGGGGGGGGCACATACGCATACATAGAGGCCAAAAAAGGACACCGTGTACCCTGTATCACTCTCTGCCGTGTTCCCTTGAGACAGGGTCTCTTAGTGAACCTGGAGCTGGGCCAGCAGTCCATTAAGCCACAGCAATCCTCCTGTCTCCACCCCACCCCAACAGCAATAGGGTTTTAGGTACGCAGGCAGCCACACCTGGCTTTTTACATGAGTGTTGGTTATTCACATGATAGGTCCTCATGCTTGTGCAGCAAGAGCCCTGGCTCCCCCGACATCACCCCAGACCCTTCATGTTATCTTTTAGTGCTTTTATACCACAGCCTCCACTTCCTGCTTCTGCCGCTTGATTGTGCGTAGTCTTTTCAAGGTATGTTTTTGTAAGTGTGCACTTAGCTACTTTGGAGCCTCCCTGGTAGAGGCAGTAGAGGAGGGAGTGGCAGAAAGGATGGGAAGCTGTATGCTTTAACATAAAAGCAAAACAAAACACGGGCAGTGTGGTGGTTCTCCTCCCAGGTGAGGCTTTGCAAGGGTGCTTGTTGACACTCTAGAGGAGTTAAGAGTTGCCACCTGCCTGAGTCACTCAGCTCCCAACTTGGAAATTCCCTTCCAGGCTAAGGGGTGGCAGAGGATGCCAGGCTAGGGGCACCTGCCTCCATGTCCCAAGACTAGGGGATAGAACCAAAGAAGACTACATTGCTGGATTTAACAGTGAAATCTATCAATGCATACAACCCATATCTGAGCATCACTTTCATTTCTCAGATGCCTACTGGGTGCTGAGCCTCTGTCTTTCTCATTTTCATCCTCACAAACAACTGAGGAGAAGGAGAAGGTACAATTATCCTAATTTTTTTTTTCAGAAAAGAATCTGGGGTTTAGAGGCCACCAGGGTCGTAAGAGGCTGGGTAGGGTTGGGGCCTGTGCTCATAACAGAGGACAGCTTCTTTAGAGAGTGAGAAAGGTGTGGGGTGAAGCTCAGCAGAGAGCTCGACTGGTATGCTGGAAGCCCTGGGTTCTATCTCCTGCACTGTGTAAGCTGGGCAGTGGTGGTCATGTCTATAATCCCCGCACGTGGGAGTGGGGACAAGAGGAACAGGAGTTCAAGGTCAACCTACATAGCAAGTTTGGGGGCCAGGGAAGAAAGAGAGATCCATCGTGACTGTGGAGACAGTATAGCACTGTGGAGAGAGAGCAAACAGGACCGGAAAACAAGGCCCTGGGTTCTGGTTATGATGTGTCAATGTGTGTGGCCTTGATCGATGCTAAAAGTTCACAACGTCCCTGATGGGTCAGTGCTCTGGAGAGAAGCCAAGGCTTACAAGGATAAGAAGGGTAGTGACCTGGAATGGATGACTGGAACTGATAAAGTTCTGGGTGTGATTGTGCAAATTATCATCCCAACCTCAAGTTACTTGAGGTGGAGGCAGGCCTAGACCAACTTGGGCTACATGGTGAGACCCTCGCCTACCCACCTCAAGAGTATCATTCACTTGCAAGAATCAGTTTTCTCCTTCCATAATGTGGGTTCCAGGGACTGAACTTGGGTCCTCAGACTGATCAGCAAGCACCTTTTCCCTCTGAGCCATCTTACTGGCCCCTGGGTGATGTTTTATTGTTATTGTTGATGGCAGTTTTTTGAGACATAGTCTTACTGTGTAGCTGTGGCTGGTCACTATGTAGACCAAGAAAGCCTCAAATTTATACTGGTCCTCCTGCCTCTGCCTCTCAAGTGCTGGGATTAAAGTCTACCTAGGAATTATGGACATTTGGGGTAACAAAACTTACCAGCTTTCTGAGGTCAAAATATCTTACAAAAACAGTGGAAACGGGATGCGATCAGAATGGAAATTATCTGATACTTCATTTTTAAGGAAATCTCAATGCTGGGTAGTGGGTAGGAGTGAAAAGCTGGGACAAGATTAGGAAGTGAGCATTCCAGGAAGAGGTGAATTGGAAAGCACAGCCAAATAGGCAGAGAGACTCGGACCTTTGGGAAATTGATACACTGAACCAAGGACCCCGTTACCCCTGCAGCCTCCCCTGAGGGTGATTATGAACTTCTCTTGGTGTGCCTGGTCTCCCTCCTTTCAGAGTCAAGTACATACATACTTCTTTCCACAATAAATGTGACCTAGAATGCTGTTTTGGAAACCTGCCAACTCCTTTGATGTAACTGGGACACAGGTGGCACAAAGCCTCAAATGATGTATATTTGAATGTATACCTGAAAAGGTGTATACTTAAGTAGGTGCCTGTTCACAGTTCAAGTTGACAGGTCTCTCTTTATGCAAAATGAGGGCATGTATGAAATATTTCCCTAGATCCTCATCCCTAGTCCTAAAGATGATAACATGTCAATGTTTTCAACAATTCCAGTGACAGCGAATGTTTCTAGTTTCCTCCTAAAATCCATGCTGTTGTACCTGTTTAAAGAGCTGTCCTTTATTCCAAGGTTAAGGCTTTCCACCTTTTGGAATCCTGTGTGTTTATGTCTCTGGAGCCCAGAGGTCAGTCAGATGTCTTTCTCAATTGCTCTCCACCTTACTTTTTGATCCAGGGTTTCTGAATCCTGTGCTTAAACCGGGTGTTTACTGTGCTCACTGAACCTGGTGCTCAGCAACTGGTTAGTTAGACTAGCTGGCCAGCAAGCCAAGATCCTCCTGTTTCTACCTTCCTAGAGCTATGATTACAAACCACATACTGCCGATCAGGGTTTTACACTGGTGTTGGAGAGCCAAACTCAAGTCTTTATGCTTGACAGGTAAGCACTTTACAGTCTGAGTCATCTCCCCAACCCCTTGGGAATACAATTTACCTTTGTTCTGGGCAGGTGATCCACACCTGTAAATCTTACCACTTGAGAAGTCTACAATGGAGGACTGCGGCAGGTACAGATCTAGCCTAGGCTACCTGAGACTCTCTCACAAACAAAAAGAGTACAGACAGACAACACAGAAAGCAGCTAAAAGATTTGCCCATCTGGGTTTGGATTTTGGTTCAGCCCCTTTATTGGGGTTCTATGACCTCTGAGACTTGTATAAAACTGAGGAGGATGATAAGATGAAAATGCAATGAATGCAGTCTTCACAACCTCCGGGGCAGCAAATGTGCAAATATACACACACACACACATATACATACATATACACATATGCGTGTACATATACATTTACACGCATATATGTATATACATATATGTGTATATATACATACATGATTCTTTCTGGTGGTGATGGGGTAAGACGTGGCATCATGTATCTGAGGCTAGCCTTGAACTCAGGATCCTCCTACCCCAGCCTCTGGAGTGCGGAGACCCTCAGGTCCTGAAGCTGGTAAGTAGAACAGACCCAGCTCGGCTGCAGGTGCTTAGTGCCCTCTGGCGTCCCAGGGGTTAGGGACTGACCTGGAGCTAGGATATTTGCACCTTACCCAGAGATTCCTAGGTTTCAACCTCGAGCTGCTCCACCCCACCGAGCCGCTGCAGCTGTTTACATTGCAAACCCCGCCCCTGGCGCCCAGTGCGCAGTACCATTGGTCGGGCGGCCCGTCTGTCTCCGGGGACTTTCCCAGGGGCGTGGCGTGGGCCCGGCATTTCCTGGTGCAGACCGGAGCCTACCGCCGCGGAGTCTGGCCCAGGGCCCGAAGCTCTCGTTCTAGGGTGAGCGGGGCCGCCGCGGGGATGGGAGGGCGGGAGGAGGCCAGGGCCTGCGCGAGGCGTGCGGGCTAGTGGTGGGAGTCCTAGCGTCGTGAGGTGTTGGCGTCTTCGTCGCTCGGCTTCGGGGACTCCGGGCCGGTGGAGCCCGCCGGGCGCGCATGCGCACCGTCTGAGGAGCGCTCCCCGGACCGGCCTGAGGTCCCCAGCTATCAGTTTGGGGAGCTGTGTGCCGAGATCGTAATGACAGAAATCATCATCATAGCCAACACTTATTGGTCAACTTCCAGATAGTCTTTTCTTGCTTGTTTTGAGATAGTGTTTCACTGTGTAGCACTGTCTGGTCTGGAATTCGCTAAATAAGAGCAGGTTGGCCTTGGCCTCACAGACTCTCCTGCTTCAGCCTCCAGAGTGCTGGGATAAAAAGCGTCCAACCAAATGTTGATATAAGCTTTTAGTGTGGAACACATTCATTCTAAGCATGACTGTTACTTTTTTTAAAAATTACATTTATTTATTGTTTGCATATAAGGTTGTAGACAACTTGCCTGAGTCATTTCTTCCCTTCTATCTTATATGGGTTCCCGGGATTGAACTCAGGTCTTCAGGCTCAGTGGCCAGCATCTGTACTGGGTTAGTGTGTAGCTAACCCTTCTCCATTAATGTTACTTTATTATCTTCACCTTACCAATGAGGAAACCCATGCAACTTGCAGATTGGGATCACACATCTAGTGGGTTGCAAAGTCAGGATTCAAACCCAGGCATTTGGCTACAAAGCTTCCTGCTCCATCCTTTTGGAGCTCATTTTGCACAGCATAGGAGGCATTTGTGCACACAGGTGCCAGGTAGATTCAGTGAGTTTCTGGGAATGATTTAGGAGTGATAGTTTTTATACTTTGGGCTGTGTTTTGCACTGTGGGAAGTTTCTGAGCCTCTGTGTGAGATCATGTGTGGAAGTGGTTGGGCTATGCATGTATTCATCCTGTGCCCGGCAGTGGGTGGGAATTTGGTGCTGTCAGTGAGGAACTGTTTTGGTAAAAGGGAGGGAGGGACTTTTGTGGATGAAGCAAAAGTTGCAGCAGCGTCTGTCCCCACCCCCTTGCTGAATGAGAGTGTGGGAAATGTGTGGATTCCTGTGCATCATTTTGATTCATAGTCAGTCAAAGTGGGATTTGAGCAGCTCTTACTCATGCTGCCAACAATGAGGGGTGTGGTAGAGGGGAATTCAGACTCATGAGTGGACAGTTAGAGGACTCTCAGATTGTTTTGTGGTCCTTGATGGAGAACGTTGTGTTAGGAGAAAGGAATACTCACACTAACTAAGCAGGCTCAGTATCCCTTTGTACCTAGCAAATGGGCTATGAAACTAACCCACAGTGATAATAATAATTTACATGTATGCATTTAAAAAAATTGTGGGTTTTGCATTCAGGAAATTATTTAATCATTTACTCTTTTATTTCATTCTTTTTTTTTTTCTTTTTCTTTTTTTTTTTTTTTTTTTTTTTTTGGAGACAGAGTCTCGTAGTCCAGGCTGACTCTGTAGCCAAGGATGACCTTGGACTCTTGATCATGCGGAGGTCAGAGAACAACTTCTAAGAGTTGGCTATTACCTTCTACCATATGGGTTCCAGGGCTTAACCTAATGTTGTCAGGCTTGGTGGCAAACACCTTTACGTACTGAGCCATCTGGCCAGTTCTAAACTCTGTCATTTATTTTGTTTTATAACAGGTCTTCATAGCCCATGAAGCCTTGAATTTACTATGTAGCAGAGGATGGCCTTGACCTTCTGATCCTTCTGTATCCACATTCGAGTGCTGGGATTAGAGGCATGCACTCCAATGTCTGGTTTATGTGGTGCTGGCTATTGAATTTAGGGCTTCATTCATGCTAGGCAAGCACTCTACCAGCTGAGCTACATCCCTGGCCCCAAGGGCCCTGTTCTTTTTCCACTGACTTAGACTGTCATCATGGCTATGTCTTGGGAAAAGATTTAGGGGCTAGTCCTGTGTGGACACATTTAATCTTGTCCCTCTGAGAGCAACAGATGGGAGGGTTCTGCATACTTATATATATGGTCGTGTTGTCCCCTCCAATGAGTGTCCTGTGAGTGTCAGTACAGTATAGTGGCGGTGGGTGCCTATCCCTAGATGCCCATAGGCCCCAGGAAGCCATGGGCTTCCTCACTCATTCCTTCACCTGTGGTGCTGCTGTGTCTGGCCCTGATATCCTGGTGGGGTCAGGCTGACCTGGTTTGAGTATGATGGTGCTCTGAGATGTTGTTTGTCTGACTCCCTCCACTGGTTACTGACTCCCTTCTGTGCCCACTGTGATTTCGAAGGCCATGATTCCTGCTTTTTCTCAGATATATGTGTCTCAGCTTCTTCTCATACTGAGTCCTCACACTTGTTACCCCAATGCCCAGACCACAGCTCCCAGCCCTTCCCATGGCTGCTTTTTCCTTATCTGTTGAGTCTCAGCTCAAATGTCACCTCCTCAGAGGGGGCCTTCCCTGCTCTTCATATGCAAAATAGCCCCCCTTTCACTTTCTGTCATATTAATACTTTTTTCATTTATTTACCATGATCTAAAATAAATTTATTTGTGAGCCAAGCACGGTAGTGCAGGCTTTTGCCCCCAGCACTCAGGACAGTGTCACTCTGAAGCATGGTGGGAGATCTCTCTCTGCATACTGGCTGAGGTTATTGCTGAGGCTCTTGGAATCTCAGCTGCAGGTGGCAAGTTATCCCACTTCCCAGGCTTCTGGATAACTCACCTCTAACCCTCTACTGGCCTGTGTTCTATGCTGGGTCTTCTCTGAATGGCTTATTCTTTGCTCTGTCCCAGAATTTGGGCCTAAGATGTGCCTCTGTTAGTGGAGTTCTTACCTACCATGAATGAAGTCTTGGGTTCCATTCCTGGTACTGCATAAACCAGGTGTGTTAGTGAACACAATCCCAGTGCTCAAAAGGTAGTGGCAAGAAAGCCAGAAGTTTGAGGTCATTCTTTGCTGATGTTTTGAGTTTGAGGCCAGACCCTCTCTCAGAAATCCAAATGAAATGAATACTCCAAATGGTAAAAACCCAGCCATTGGACACCCCCTTGTCCATTCATTGGGTGGTCCCTGTTGGCTCCAATGGGGCCAGACCTTTCTGTGCCTCCCTGCTGATGTTCCCTGACTGCCCCTCTGCTCCCTGTCTACCTCGACCCTCAGGAGGGGTGTCGTGTCTCCAGCCACAGGCAGACCTTGGCAGCCATGAGGCTGCTGCAGGAAATTAGTTCTCTGTTCTTCCCATGATGTGTTCTTCCTGTGGCCAGCACAGAACAGTCACCCCAGTGACTGGAAAGGGTGACCGATGAGGAGTGGCTGCTTCTTTCTGACAGCTGTCCCTCCGGAGTTGCCTTCCCTCACTGACTTTGTCTCAGGCTGTTCCCTGAGCCCTGAATCCTGGGGCACTTTATCTGTGGAGCACAAGGGCGGACAGACCAAGGCCTCAGCCTTGGCAGGCAAGTGAGGTGGAGATGAGTGAATGCTGGCTCTGGAGAGTCACTGAACCCTAGCCTTTGTAAGGTGGGAAAGCCCATGAGTCAGGGGCCTGCCTCAGCTTCCCTGATCTAGCCCCTCAGCCCAGACCTTCACCTGACCAGCCTCTGCTCATCACCAATCACTGTGTTTTTTGAGACAGGTTCTCTCTCCTTGGCCTAGGACTCACTAGGCTAGATTGGCTGGCCAGTCAGTTCTGGGGATTTACCTGTCTCCTCAGCTCTGGGATTGCACACAGTGCTCCCCTCACCCCCCAGGCTACCCTTACACTTATGCTGGGATTGCAGGTATGAGCCATCATGCTTGGCTTCAGGCTTTTTAAATTTACTATTACATTTACTTATTGTGTGTCTGTGTGGAGGTTAGAGGACAACTTTCAAGGACTCAGTTCTCTCCTTCTATCATGTGGGTTCCTGAGCTCAGACTCAGGTTTTCATGCGTGTGTGGTAAGTACTTTACTGACTGAGCCATCTCCCAGCCTTAATGTGAATGTGTGCATCCCTGACCAATGTGCAACTTCGCTCTCTATGTTGTACGAAATGTTCTGAGCCGTCTCACTGTCCAGAGTCATCCAACTGTCCACCTGCCGCCCTGTTCATTGTCACTGCTGTGTTTATACTCCCTGAAGCATCTCCACGATGCATTGGTTCCTTTTCCTCTTTCTGTAGGCAATTTGTTGCCCTTGGTGGTGAGCATATGAGGATCTCTTCCTGGTCTGGCCTTTCTCTCTCTGGCCCTTTCATACCCACTGTGACACCTGTTTGGGTTTCACATTGAGGTTTACAGACAGCTCTGAGGTTCCTGCTTGGATCACACAGCATCTCCCATAGGGGAAGAAAAAGACCCTGGGGAGACAGCAGAGCCAGGCTTGGGTCTATAAAATTCTCTCCCCGCCCTATTTGGTATAAAGAATCCTCAAAAAGTGCCATCTCCCTCTGAGAGGGGAGTTACAGGGTTACATAAGCCAGCTGTGGCATTTGGGTGCTGAGAGACAGACCACTCCAGACGCCATCCCTCTTGTCCTAAGGTTGGCCTCTCAGCTGATGGCCTAGGCCACCCCAGCTCAGTGATGCCCTTGTCAGTTTTGGGCCCTAGCTGAGGGGAGGAATGTAGGTATGAAGGACAGTGGACATGGTAGTTAGGCTTCCTGTTCAGGCCTTTGGGGGCCTACTGGTGACAGAAGTGCAGACTGGGACTTGGACATGGTGCTATGGTTTAGGCCCCACTTTGACCCTTGAGAACTAGCCTTGGGTTAGGCCCTGCCTTCTGGGAGCAGAGCAGGGGTCTTGCTGGGAGTGGGCACCCAAGGTCCTTTCTTGTGCTTGTTCCTGGCCTGGGTAAGAAGTACCTGAAGTCTGAATTTTCTCTTCCCCCTTTTGGCCTCTCTGGGTACCTGCACTTGAGAGGCCAAAGGTTCAGGGGCTCAAAGTCATTCTTGGCTACATGGCAAATAAGAGGCCAGACTGGGCTACATGAGACCCTGTCTCAAAGAGGAAGGAAAAAACAAACACACACACACACACACACACACACACACACACACACAAAAAACATGGCTGACCCTTGCCTAAGGTGAAAGTTGTCCCCTCTGCTCCCTACCAATTGCATAAGAACCTAGATTTCCCCTCCGAAAAGTTAAGGAAAGATTTCACAAGTCTGCAGTCTTTAGCTGTGGCCTCATCTAGGGTTGTCAGCCAGTAGTGGTTTGGCATGTAGCCTTCCAACCTATTTTTTGTGCACATTTAGGGTATATGCCCTAAAAATATTCTGTCACACATAATCTGCACTTAGCCTTTTATTTTATGGGCATTTTTCTATGTCTTCACAAAGCAGCAAACCCCACGGGCTTGATGGCTATAGAGTATTCCACAGATTGACTGCACCTTAGTTTATTTAGCCAGTGTCCCTTTGATGGACATTCAGGATATTTTTTGCTGTTATGAAGTACATACCAGTCTTCTTTCCTTCCAGCGCCTGTGTGGGCTGATGCAGAAATCTCTAGAAGCTGTGATAGTGGTTCACTGAACAGGTTAAGCTCTGGCACACCGGATAAGGGAAATAGCCTCCAGCTTGCTTCTCTTGAGTCTTAGCTTGGTCTGTAGCTACACAGGCTGGTGACAGCATTGATAAAGGACACAGCCATCCTTTAAGGAGGAAAGGCCTGCTCTGCTGCAAGTTTTTGGCAATTTTGGCACTGTTTTATGGCCAGTTGTGATTGCCTTGGGCCTGTGGTCAAACAGCATATAGTATGGTAGGAGCACATAGGGAGGCGGGGAGAGCAGAGCCACTCACCTCAGCCCTGAAACAGGAAGAAAGGGGAGAGACTGAGGTACCCCGGGACCAAGCTTTGTAACATGTGACTCCAGGGGATGTCCACTATCCGGCTATAGCAGGTACTTTTTTATGTAGGTGACCTGACTGTAAGAAACGCATGTGAATGCCAGGGCTCTATCAACAGATCTATATAGTACCTGAAAGGGTGGAAGCAAAAGTCCCTGTGTGACTGTTCATGAGGCAACACCTGAGCGTTGTGTCCAGTTCCATGGCCAGCTACAGCTAGGGAAGTACATTGGCAAGTGGTGGGACAGTGCCAGGAACAAGGCCTAATGAGCCACAAGGCAAGCCTTGAGGTTCCAGACTTCTCAGACTGACATGAAAGGAGTGACAGCTTGTTCCTTTCCCCTGGGACCTGGAACATAAGGGTCATTGAAAGTAGAATTAGGAACAGTGCAGGCACCATTGTGCCAAGTGCCAAATTCAGTCTTACAGAATCCCCCTGTAACCTCTGCTGCCTTCCAGCTGAGATGCTGAGCCCAGGTGACTGCAGATCAGGGCAGACAGGGATGGAAGCCAGGGCCTGCGCTCTTCCTTGTGGGATTCCGCCTCCTGCCTCCCTGGAAGCCGGATTATTTGTTGTACCACAAGCTGTGTGTCCTCAGACAGATGACTGGACCCCCCCCTTAAGTCAGCTCTCTCATGTTGTCTAGGGAGGTGGACTAACCCCCTTGCTGTGAGGCGGGGATAATCACTTTCAGCTCTGGATAAAATGGTTCTGCCAGTGCCTGGTACATGGTCGCACTGAACTAGCCTTGCCTCAATCTCCTGAGCGCTCCTTGTGTATGTCATTTTTATCCAACCGATCCCAGCTCGGGTGTCGGGCAAGTACTGTGGAGCCTGTGTCATGGGAACAGTAGGAACTTCCTCTGTAGTGACTCAGCACAAGAGAGAGAAAGAGGGCCCAGGGAGAGATGTGTGCTGTGCTAGAGGGATACAGAGTCCCCAGTTTGGCTGAAGTCCTGCATATCTAATAGTACCTGGGCCTGCATATTGCTACTACAGTCCAAGGCCTTTGCTCCCCGGGAGGTGACTGTATCCTTAAATAAGCTCATGGACAGACTGATGGGTCTAGAATCCCTCAGGCTGTAGAGGATAGAGCTAGGGACAGATGACAGTCCTGTTAAGATCAGAGAGAGGTGGGATGTGGCAGTAGAACTGTTAGAACCTTAAAGGACCTTAAAGAATGTCAGTCCAGTTAAGCATGATGGCACATGATGTGATCCAGTACTAGAGAAGTGGAGACAGGAGACTCAGAAGTCCAAAGATGCCCTTGGCTATATAGGGAGTTAAGGCTAGCCGTGGCTACATGAGAGCCTATGTCCAAAAGAAAAGAAAAAGAAAAGAAAAAAACTAGGTATAGTAGTAGCTGTCTATTTCCCAAGACTCAGAAGGCACAGGGAGGTCTGTGATTTTGAGGCTAGCTACATAGTAAGATCCTGTCTCAAAAACTAAGAACAACTGGGGATATATCTGGTGACAGAGTGCTTGCCTCGCGTGTGGGTCCTATCCTCAGCAATACAGTACATAAATAAATAGCAGGGGCTTGAGGGAAAAGCACAGTCAGTAAAGTGCTTGCTCTACAAACATGAAAGGAACCGAGTTTGAGTCCTAGAACCCACATTTAAAACAAAACAAAACAAATACAAAATCCAAGGTGGGCAGAATAGATAGCTCATACTTGTATTCCCAGTGCTGTGGAGGAGGGGACAGGCAGATCCCTAGAAGCCAAATCATTGAACCCATAGGTCCCAGTGAGAGACTCTGCCTCAAAGAAAGAAGGTAGACAGCTCCTGAGGAAATGACACAGAAGGTTGATCTTCGGTGTATGCACACACACCAGCACCCACACTCAAACTCACACATACCCATACACGCACGCACACACACAAAGGTAAAATAAAAACCAACCAAGGATGGGATGTCGGGGGGGGGGAGGCCCTTAGGTCATCTAGGTATAGTGGAGGGGTTCCCTATGTACCTACAATGTGCCACATACTGAGCTGGGTCCTACCTACTCATTATTTTGGATATTTCAATTGTGAAATGTGTGTTTTCTTGTTGAGTAAATTATGTTTGAGAAATAGTCAGAAGCGAGAAGCCTTCACCACTGTGCACAGAAGCACCATTTAATGTCTTCACCTTAGGCTGGGTAGGTTTTCATATTCCTGTTTTACAGATGAGCAGCTGAGGCTCAGAATAGATGTGTGACTGGCCCAGCATCCTACAGCTGCAGACTGACAGAGCTGGGCCTGGTGCAGGTGAGACCCTGGATGCAGTGTGATATACAAGACCATGCCAGTGCATGGCCTGTGTGTCTCACCTTCCCTGGTCCTGGGTGGAACCTTCTTCCTGATTCTAAGGCTGTATATCTGTACATCCTGTATGCCTTCTCCTCTACTCCCTGACCTGCTCTTCCTCTTGAGGCTTGGGTCCCTCCCATTCTCTGGCCATTAGGACATCACTTAGCTTTATCTAGTTACCCAGCTTCTATCTGTTTCATGCAGACGCCCTCCCCTTGTATAAGAAGACAGGAGACCAAGGTCATATAACAGAGTAGGGGAGCAGGCAGTTTCTGTTCTGAGCTCTCTGTTCTGGCCACAACCACTGGCATATCTCCTAGCTCTGCCTCTGGTAAGGACATGGACATCTGCCACCATGATGTGATGTGCTGGGGCCATTCCTTTAGAGCCAGGAGACCTTCACTGCCTCCAGGACTGCAGGGCATAGCTGTCCCCTGATAAAACCAGAAGCCAGTGGCATTAGTGGGGCTTAAGTCCCAAAGCTGGGCTTGGTGATCTCATCTCTCAGCCATTCTTTCTTCCCAGGGCTGAGATAGTCGGGAGAGAAAACATCGCCTGAGACTTAGTACTTCCTAAATGCCAGTGACCGTGCAAATTAGTATACCCTTGGTGGTCAGAGAGCCCTTCCCTAAAGTTCAGTACCCTGTCCTCCCTGGTGGGTGCTCCCACCTCCTCAGCCACTAGAACATGGCTGTGGTAAAGCAGCCTCAGATAATCAGGGGCTGAATGTGAATTTAGTGTGGCTCTGGCCCTTCCAGCCCTCTCTTCCTGAAGTGGGCAGGGATGGGGATCACTTTCCTGCTCCATGCACACCCAGCTTTTCCTGTTTGTCCCCTGCTCTGGTCTCTGGGAACCACACCGTCCTCTCAGTCTCTGTCAGTTCCCTGTGAGTATCTCCTGTCTGAGGATGAGATTGGCTTTATTGTCTTGTGAAAGCTCTCCTGGCACTAGTCCTTGGAGTCCCCTGATCCTCCTTCACTAGCAGAGGCCATGCTGGAAGTGTGCTGGCCACTGGGCCAGGAACCCCTGTCCCTTCCTCACCATTTTCCTCCTAGCTTCTCTCAGGCCACTCCTTTCTGGCTTCTTCCTGCATCTGCTACCCTGCAGGGGAGTCTGGCCCCTGCTGCAGCTCTGTCTTCCCCCAAGGCCATGGTGGGGTCATTGCCCCATCTACTCTGGTCACATTTCCCATGAACCCCTTGCTTGTCAGCCCCTGCATCCCAGTCTGCCACTTGGCCTTGTCTGAGCATCTCTGGGAGACAGTGGTAGTGATTCTAGCTTTGATTCTAGAAGTGCAGTGCTGGCACTCTGCCACTGTATACAATGATGGTGGCTGGGCTGGCTGGGTGGGTTAAACATGGCCTTTTGGGAGACAGGGTAATCCAGTCTCTGGGCCTTAAAATAGGCGTATATTGGACCTCTGCACACATTGCTTTCTGAAGAAGCTGTGACACACAGTTGGGCTTGGTCTCTGTCTCCCTGTAGCTTCTGTCTATTGAATAAGGAGAAGAGTGGACCATAGTGGGGCTGGGAACCAGGTCACTTACAGCTACTTGCCACTCAGGGTGGCTCCAGCCTCAATTTCCCCTTTTGTGAACTCTGTCCCTCCCTTTGGGATGACCTACCTTCCTGGGCTGGTGACAGGAATCCAGAGATATGTAAAGCCTGTCTCCAGGAAGGTGTTAGGTTAACGGACAGATGCTGGCTCCAGCCAGGTGCAATCGTGTGGTGACAAGCATAGGTGAGCAGAGGAGGACCTTCATGTCAGCCAGCAGTCTGAGCACCCAGCTGTCTGCTAGTCCTGCCCCGTACTTCACCCACATTGTCTCCTTTCTTTCAAGGGTTCATCAGTGTTTGCCACTCTGTGTGCATGCTGACCTTTCTAGTTTTTAAAAAAAAAGTCCTTCCTAGCCAGAGACGTGGGTGTGTGGGCAGCTGTCCTTTACCCCACGGGGCCTAGCAGGGTGGGGGTACCTCTTGCAGTGGGTGTTCAACTGGTGTTTGTCAGCCTTGGGGTGGGAGTGGGGGCTCTTGTTTCAGCTTTGTTTTTCCTTCTGGCCCAGTGTGTTCTGCAGACACTCCTGGTGAGAGGGAGCTGATGGTGTTGGGGCCGGGGCTGTGGCTGTGTTGGTGGTGCTGGTCTAGTATACAAGGCCTTGCTTCCATCCCCAGCATGAGAAGGCCTGATTCTTACACTGAAGGAAACAGCTGGAAGCTGTACAGTGGCCTGAGGCTACCCTAGGAATGGGCTTGAACTCTGCCATTCTGGCCTGTGATGAGGGAGCTATGTGTCCCTGCCATGTGTATCTAGCAGGGCTCAGAAACTGTGGCCCTTCCAGGCAGAGCTCTGTATCTGATGTCCACTAACTGGCCTTGCCCTCTGGCTGAGGTTCTTAAGCTCAGAGGCCTCCGTTGTCGCTTTATAAAGTGAGGATTGCTGGGCCCCCAACAGAATGTGTCAGAGACAAACATGCAGTTAGCCAATGGTAGTGACATCACTGTCACTAACTCTCCTGTGTGCCTGTCTTTAGTGGACAGTGTGGAGGTCAAAAGAGACATTGAGGTTCCTGACTGAAGCAGTTTTAACTGAGGTCTGGTTGATCATTTTGGGAGAGCAGTTTCAGTACCCCAAAATCCTAAGTTCCCCACTCCCCATGGAAGTCTTTGGAGTTACTACCGAGCACACCCAGATTAGACCCAGCACCTCTGCTCTAGAAGTTGTTGTTGAATGAAATGGATGAATGAATGAATGAATGAATGAAGGCTGTTTTACTAGGTCACAGGACCAGGAGCCTGCAGTACTTGCAGGGCGATTCAAATGAAATAAAGCAGATAAACAACAATAGCTTACAATAGGAAATGTTTTACACAGTGATTTGATGGGAAATTCTTCCACTTAGAACTGGATGAGACAGAGCAGTGATGACTGAGACTTGAGGAGGTTGACAGTGTGTTAGAACCTGGCAGGTGTCTCTTCCTTACTTTAGAGATTACTGTTTGAAGGCTTTCTTTTCCCTTCAGGAGAGGAAGAGGGACTCTCCAAACCCCAAAGTGAGTTCATACATTTACTCAAGTGCTGTGTGTTTTGGGTGTTCACTCCATTACTAGAATTGTGATAGGTGTTGTGAAGAGCCTAGCAGGCAGGCACTCAGGCCTCCTGACTGCTTCCCAGCTTCTCTCTCACACTCACTTCATTTTGCTGCCATTGCAAATGAGTCAGTGCCGTGCACGTGCTAAAAGAAATGGATGCCTTTCTGGTTACAGTCATAGCGACAGAACATGTGCATCAAAAGAGGTGACTGCTGGGCTGTGCAGTTCTGTGGTCAGACCAGCCTGACGTGAGGTGTTCTGTTCTGGGTCATGGGGATTACTTTTTGGAGCCTTGGCAGACTACAGCATCATCCCCAGAAAAGATGACCTAAGGGCCTGGCCAGCCCTCTGATGTCTGCCGTTGTCCCTACAGCCAGGTGGCCATCACGGCAGGGATTGAGCCACCCTCATGGAAGGGAGAGGACCCTACCGGATCTACGACCCAGGGGGCAGCACACCTCTGGGAGAGGCATCCGCAGCTTTTGAACGCCTAGTGGAGGAGAATACCCGGCTGAAGGGAAAAATACAAGGGATAAAGATGTTAGGTAAAGCAGACCGTGTCCCTTCCCCCTGCTGGCCCTCTTCCTGCAGCCTGCAATGCCATCTCCCTCACAAAGACTGGCAGGTGCCTCTGCCCATCACGCTGCTGTCCCTGTGAACCAGTGTTGGCCCCTGGCGTATTTGTGCACGCCTGTAGCCTGGTGATGGCATCCCCAGCCCTGACTTCTCCCACCCCAAAGGCTGTCCTTGAGGGACCAAGAGGGAAGCATGCATGGGGAGAGGAGTGGAAAGTCCAGTTTGTGGACCTGGAGCTAGAATGATCTCCTGTTGTAGAAGTGAAGTGTGCAAGATGACCAGAGCCAGTATACCCCAGAACCCAGGGCTTGGATGCCAGGCCAGGAACAGAGCTACCCCAGAGCTCAGTGCAGCATGGCCCTCAGCCCTATTGAGCCAGCTTCTGCTCAAGCTATTCCCACTGTGCAGCCCAACCCTTCCTCTATCCTTGCCCACCCCTGACCACTGCGCTGCATGCTTCTCCTTGGTTCAGGCCCTTCACTAACTTCCCCCTCACTCTCCTCACACTGTGTCTAGAGGTCACTTTCTTTGTGTTCAGCTTGGTGTGGAGGGTCTAGCACCCTGGCTTTCCACTTGAGATGGTAGTGGGAGGGGCATGGGAGCTTTTCTTTTTACAGCTATAGAAGGAAAACTGAGGCCTAGAATTCAGGCAGCCCCTCTAGAACCCCTCACTATTTGTAGGGGGCTGGCCACATGTGGAGGGAGAGGTGAGATGGAAGAGGAGGCCAGAGGTGGGGGGTTTCCTTAGGCCCCACTGCCAGACTCTTCTTAGCTGACATGTTTCTGGTTGGGGGGCAACATAAGCTTGGGCTTAACCAGCCCACACAGCCAGGACAGGAATGAAATAAGTTCACAGCCAGGTCTAGGGAGAGACACACACTAGGCTGGGTAAATCCATGTGCTTCTCCACCTTGTCTCTAGGGGAACTTCTGGAGGAGTCTCAGATGGAAGCATCCCGGCTCCGGCAGAAAGCGGAGGAGCTGGTCAAGGACAGTGAGCCGCCTCCACCACCACCTGCTTCCTCCTTCGGTTCCTTTGATCCCCTCGCTGAGCTCACAGGTATCCAAAACCCCTACCTTCTCTGAACCTAGACTGCCCTGGCCCTGAATGCCACAGGGCATACCCCCTCTCACACAGACCATTCCTCCCATGCACATCTTTTGGCTACAGCCAGATCTCTAAGGAACCTCAGAAGACTAGTGACTCAGTGCTCCTGGTGCCTTGGCAGGCTTTAGTGACCCATCACAGTGGTCCATGGCACCTAAGACATAGCCTCAGGGCCTTATTGAATTAACCTCAGGGTTATTGAATTCTCAGCTGCTGTGTGGCAGGCCCAGCCCCCAGGCATGGGAATTGTAAGTTCTCTGCCCCCCTCCCTTCTGTTTCATAATCAGGAAGGCTGAGTCCCAGAGAAGAGTCTGGCCTTGCCTGTTAGCCTTCAGCAGTGCCTACACTGTCTGCTAAAGGAGAGGTTGGCAGTGACTCAGGGTTGGTCTCTGTGTGCTCATCTTGTGTTACTCCAGTGTGTCTCAAGTCCAGGGCAAGGTTTGGGACCAAGAGAAGATCCCCATCAGCAGACTTCCTGCTCCTCCTCCTCAGGGTTCATCTCAGGCCCCCATGACACTCTCCCTCCCAAGGGTGATGACACTCACTGAACAGACCAGGAGAAAGGTGGGAGTGTCAGAACCTGTGGCACTGTTGTCAGATGGCTGATCCTCACTGGCCCAGTCGGTACCAGGTCTGCTCCCAGTAAGATGGGGAGAGACTCACAGGGCTTCTGCAGCAGGACCCCCGAATAGTAGGGAAGTTGAGCTGCATTTGGGTCCAGGTTTTATAGTTGCTAACAGAGTAACTAGCCAAGTTGATGTCATGAGAACATCATAGGGCAGTGGTTCTCAGCCTTCTGAATGATGTGACCCTTTAATGCATCTCCTCATGTTGTGGTGACCCCCAACCATAAAATTATTTTCATTGCTACTTCATAACTGTAATTTTGCTACTGTTATGAATCATAATGTAAATATCTAATATGCGGATGGTCGTAGGCGACCTCTGTGAAAGGGTTGTTTGACCCACAAAGGGGTGGTGACCCACAGGTTGAGAACTGCAACCATAGGGGGTGGGACTGTAGTTCAGTGGGTAAAGTGCTCACCCAGCATGTATGAAGCCTTGGATTCCATCTTTAGCTGCTCCAAATAAACCTGCATGGTGGCACACACCTGTAATCCTGGAGTTGGGAATTAGTGGCAGGAAGATAAGAAATCCAATGTCATCCTCAGCTGCATATTGTTTGGAGCTAAACCTTACACTAAACCAAGTTTGAGGTCAACCTAAGTTACATGAGTCTCTCTCACAACCCAAAAGAAAACACTTGGTTGATTGAAAATTCCGTCTGTGTCCCTGAGGCAGGTCTAGGGAACCAGGGAGCCATGGCCAGCTTAAAGTTTTCCTCGTAAGGTCTGGGAAGAAAGCCTCTGCCCAGGCTCTGTCCCAGTTACTCAAGCCAGTCATTTCACCTGGCTTCTCGTCTTAAAGCCACAGCCTCCCTTTTCTCCAAATCCAGAGAGAAGTCAATCAGAGGGCTCCCATTAACTGTTCTTCCTGTGGCTGGGTTCAGGCTTTTTCCCTTCTGGGTTCCTTTAGCCACAGTCTTGATTTTCCAGGACAGAATACACAGGTCCAGATACAGCCTACCACCACCACCACCACCACCACTGAAAACTCCATGGAGAAGCCCACGCCAGCCTCCAAGCCTCCATCCAATGTAAGTCCCATTTGGAGTTGACGAGTTGAAGCTCTTCCCACCGCACATCAGTCTGGAGCACTGGGAGGGGCCGCTTGCCATTTGAGATGGAAGTCATGGTTAATGTGGCCAGGAAGGCACTGATTCAACGAGGGGTTTCTCATTTACTGAGCTGTATAATGTGACGTGCTCACCAAAGGGGCACAGACGCACACTGCCAAGAGGCTCGTAAACCGTGTCCTGCAGGTTCAGTGGAGAAGTTCTGCTCAGTGTCTGTAGGACCAGTCCCTCCAGGGATTCTTCAGACAGTGAGGAGAAAAAGGCCTTTTCCAAGGCCATGTATGGAACTGGGAGAGTGTAGGCTTGGGAGGAATCTTCTCTAGCAAGGCTGAGACCATAGATAGAGTCATGGTGACTGTGACTAGGTAGCTAGTTGGACTGGTTTCTCCCATCTCAGGACAGGAAAAGCTGAATAGTTTGACTAATCTCTGCAGGTCAAGAGGGTTTTTGATTTAAAGTGTGCACGTACGTGTGTATGCGTGCGTGTGTGCGCACACATGCATGTGTATGCATGGGAGGAGTGTACACCGATGTGTGCTTATGAGGAGGACTGTCTTACCCTGTAAGTCTCTTCACTGAACCTAGAGCTTGCTGTTTGCAGATAAGCTGACTGACTAGCAAGCCCAATCAATCACCTTGTCTCTGGCCACCCCAGGACTGATATTACAGGTTACGGATGCCCAGCCATGCTTTCTATATGGGTCCTAGAGAACCTAAACTTAGGTCTTCCTGCTAGCATAACAAATGCTCTACCCACTGAGCCATCTCCCCAGCCCTTGGTCAGGTTTAAGGGGAATCTTAGAGCCAAGTACAGGTTCAAATGAACTGTGAGTCCATTAGCTGATTGATCAGCCAGTGAAGTCTGCTTGGAATGGCTAAGAGATATGAAAAAATTACAAGATCAACTAGCCACCACCTCAGTTTGGAGACTCTGCATCATCGACCCATCCATGTGTTCTCAGATCAGTCCTCTCCTGGGACCTCCGGAAGGTGGAGGCTGGTGTAGGACCTTCCTTAGTGGTGGCTGTAACAGATACTGTCACCCAGGGGTGAGCTAGAGACTTGAGCCTAGGAGATAGCTTGGTTGCTTTGGCAGGATCTACTGTCTTGAACAGAGTCCTGGTTTGTGTGTTAACTGACTCTGTGAACTTGGTTTCCTCATCTGTCCAAAGAGAATATGAAACTCCTGCCACTCCATGAGTGGCTTTGGAGAATAAAGTTCATTAAAGCATTTTAAAATGCAGAATCCTTGAGCCAAGGAAGTGGCTTGGTAGGTAAAGGTGCTTGTTATCAAGCCTGAACTCGGAAACCTGAGTTCTGTCCCCAGTACTAGAGAGAACCAACTCCTAAAACTTGTTCTCTGACCTCCACACGTGTGCTGTGGCACTAGAATGTGCATGTGCCAGTGCACACACATGCAGACACACACATGAACTAATAAATAATAGTGGTTCAAGGTCAGCTCAGCCCACACCCCTGTTTCACAGATAAAAAAAAACCAGCCATGGGGGGGATGACCTTAGATCACAAGGAGGGTGAGGCTCCCGTGAGCTGCCCTGGGCGATCTCATGTGAGTGGTGTGTGACCGATCGCCTCTGGGAACTCTACACTGTCCATCTGTCCCCTCACTGCTCTTTGTTGGGAACAAAGTACATTTCTTTTAGGAAGCCCCTAACTTCCTTCTGCACAGGGCGCCTCCTCTGACTTTGAAGTGGTCCCCACTGAGGAGCAGAATTCTCCACCCGAAACTGGCAGCCACCCTAGGAACATGATGGTGAGCAGATGGGCAAGCCCCCCCAGCACATCCTCTGCTTTCCTCTGTTGTCACCTGCCGCAGTGTGACAGGCACTGGGGCTCGCTCAGATCCCTTGGGTCCCCTGAAGTTACATGGGGGACATAGCGGGGCTAGAGCATGGGGTGCTTCTCGTTCTCATATGCAAATACCCCGCTGGTGACTTCCCCAGCTTGAGGCACACAGGCACCCCACTGTTGTGAAAGCCTGGGCCATTTGCCAGCCCCACTGGCCTCTGGGCCAATCACCTTTCTATCAGTTATGATGACTCAGCCTTTTCGGTCTGTAGGCTCCAAGCCTGGGGTTGTGGAAAAGGTCCACCTGGTGCTTATGGTGGGGGTGGGGGAGTCATTTACCCTTTTGTGCAGGTCGTTGACTCCTCCCAGGAGTGGGTAGGTTGGAAGCTAAACTTTGTGTTCATGCATGGGATGCACACATTCCTCCGGCTTCAGAGTCTGCTCACATCCTCATTTCTACTTTGCAGTTCTAACCACAGCTGGTCCCAACTGTGTCATCTTCTGTCCTCCTTCCCTTCTGTTCCCTCCCTCCCTCCTTCCCTCCCTCTCTTCTTTCCTTCCTTACTTATTTTTTTTCCTTGGGTTTTTTGAGACAGGGTTTCTCTGTGTAGTCCTGGCTGTCCTGGAACTCACTCTGTAGACCAGACTGGCCTCAAACTCAGAGATCTGCCTGCCTCTGCCTCCCAAGTGCTGGAATTAAAGGTGTGCACCACCCCTGCCTGGCCTTCTGTTCTTTCTTAAAATGCCAGACTTCTTGTAGAAGTATTGTCAAACATCTGGAAAAATTTCAGAGACCTTAAATTCCTACCTTTTCCTCATCCTTCCCTCCCTTCCCATTTAATGTTTGCTTTATTCTGTTTTTTGTGAGAAAAGAGGTCTCACTCTGTAGCCCAGAACTCGGGGCAAGACTGTTGCCTCATGTCCTAAGTCCTTGCAGTGACAAGCATGCCCCACTGTACACAGTAGTTCTTGTTTAATTGTTGCAGTGCCGTGTGGCTTCGCCTTCACTGATGCGGCGGCCTCTGCCACCTTTGAGTTGAAGGTTTGGCTGGCTGGTGCTCTTTGGCTCACCTGCAAACCATGACCTACCTCACACCAACATTTAACATTTAGTGCTGAGAGAATCATCCTGTCAAGTAGTACTGAATGTGAGACAGGACCTTTGTGTTTTGTCTCCTGGGACCTTGTGTCTCTCGTCCTGTTCTCTCCCTGAGGACTCTGAGACATGACTGAGGAAGCAAGATGCCTTTGGTTCAGAGAGACCTCACTATTCAACCATGGGCTGGTAACGTACCTCTTAAGTTAAAAGTCTGTGTAGCCAGTCTGTCTAGTCTGTGCTAAGCCAAGAGTACACCAGCACCTGCTGGAAGCTTGTGAGCTAGTTGGAGAAACTTGAGGGATTTGAAGCTCTTTATGAGTGGGCAGAGAGCAGCCTTGGCTACTCCTAGTCCTTTGGGGGAAGAGGTGATGGGGAAGGGATGCAGAATTGGAGAGCAGTGCTGCTTTTCTTAGACCGTGTTGCAGACTGGGATCAGGATGAGCATCCAGTTGTCACAGAGCTTTGTAAGTAGCAAGTCACAGAGACCTGGACTTAGGTCAGAAAAACCCAGTTGTAGGGCTGACTCTGCCATGTACTGACTGGGTTGCTGTGAGCCTAAACCCTGAGGTCTCTGTGGCTCTGCCGTCTGATTCCCTGAAGTGATGGGGGTGGGGCTCTACCCTCTGATTCCCTGAAATGTTGTGGGGGGGGGGGGATCTGCTGTGTGATTCTCTGACGTATTGGTAGGGGGTCTGGAGGACCTGAAGTGTATTAGCATAGATGATCAGGATGTACAGAAATGAGGCCCGCAGAACTCTGGGGTCTGGCACAGGGGCTTGGGTAGAAGAATGTTGGGAGGCCTGTCTCTGTGAGCCAGGATTGATACAGCGAGAAGGAAAGGTCCCACCAGGATCCTTAGGCCTGGAGTGGGCATAACCAGGGCAGTGGCTTCAGTAAGAATGTTCTAGAGAGCTAAGAAAGCAGTACTGACCTGCTCTGCCCCCCACTGCTGTCTCTTACAATACTTGACTAGGTTGGGGTTCTTTGGAGTAGTAGAGTTGTGAGTCTTAGAAACAGATGGTATTTGGTCCACTCCCAGGCAGACCACCATGTGGAGCCTCCCTGAGCTCAGGAAGCAGGGTGTGTACAGCTAGGGACACCCTCTTTGCCTGCACTCCTGTCAGTGTTGCTGTGCAGTAAGAGGGAAGGGATATACACACACTACTAAGAGGATGCCCAGCCTGGGGGAGGGTGAACTGACTACCCTCAGGCACTCAGTAAGACTCAAAGTGTAGGAGGAAGAAGGCCATGGTGCTGTAAGGCCAGCCAGTGGCCTGGAAGTCCTAGGTTCTACCCTGTGAGTCAGTTCCAGATAGGGAACCTGTGTAACTGGAAATTTTCCCTGGGTTGAGCAGAGGCCACAGGAGAAACTGAGTCATGAGGAATGGGGAAGCAGTGGGAGAATCGACTGGCATTGCCTGCTTAGACTTGATGAAGATCACCCTTTGCTCCCACAGGAGCTGGGGCCTCCACCTCCAGAGGATGGCAATCTGATGCTCCACCTGCAGCGCCTGGAGACCACCCTGAGCGTGTGTGCTGAGGAGCCCGACCACAGCCAGCTCTTCACCCACCTGGGTCGCATGGCCCTCGAGTTCAACAGGTTGGCCTCCAAAGTGCATAAAAATGAGCAACGAACGTCCATCCTGCAGGTGAGGCAGGCCAGCACCCCCCTTTCCCCCAGCTACTTGTGAGGTCCGGGGGTTAACTATGGGGACTTCTGAGTGCTGGGTTCTAGGCCTACTTGGGACTTCTTGTTCACAGTAGTGGCTACAGTAAGGAAGTTGTGGGAAGGTGTGTGGAAAAAGAAGGAAATGAGGAAATGGGAGGTGGGCCTTGCAGATTTCTTAGTGAGTGCCCTGGGGGTATGGTCTGACAGGCTGGGTGTGGCCTGCTTTGTTCTTGTTTCTTGTTTCTTGTTTCTTCTTCTTCTCCTCCTCCTCCTCCTCCTCCTCCTCCTCCTCCTCCTCCTCCTCCTCCTCCTCCTCCTCCTCCTCTTCTTCTTCTTCTTCTTTTTTTTTGACAGGGTCTTACTCTATATTCCCAGGAATTCACTATGTAAACCAGGCTGATCTTGAACTCATATAGATCTGCAAGCCTCTGCTTCCTGAGCACAGCCTGTGGTCTGCTTTGCTATCACTACAGCTCTTTGTATATTCTGCCCCCTGCAGTAGGAGCTGTTCATACAACCCCTTCCTGGATGGGCCAACAGCCCGCAAACAAAACAAAACAAAAGTCTTTTTTTTTTTTCTCCCAAGGTCACCCAGCTGGTAAATTATGGGGTGATATTAGAACCTCAGTTCTTTTGTTTTCTTGCATGTTTATAAGGCAGGCTCACTCTATAGCCTAGGCTGGCACCAGACTCACAGCATTACTCCTGTCTCAACCTCCCAAGTGTTGGGATTCTAGACATGAGTCACCACACCCAGCTTTAATCAGTCATATTTTAAATCTCATACCCTTAGCCACCCTCCCTACCTGCTCCTTTCTCAAATTCATCTTAAAAGGCTCCCTGTGCTGGAGGAATGGTCACATTCCTTTGCTCTTCCAGGTCAGGCTTTGGAGTTATGTCGCCTTGGTCCTTCATTGCTGTATGGTCTTGGACAGGTCACTAATCTCGGTCCTATCAGGAATTGAGCTAGCAGTGTCCCCCTTCTGGGACTACTGTATCAAAGGAGGCCCTTGGACAGTCTGGAACCAGTGCTGGGAGAGAGGTCACTGTCAGCTTTGTTTGATGGTGCTTACCCACAATTGGCAGGCCATCTCAACTTGGAGGGCTTTGTAGCTAATTATGCTCCACTTATAGTTAACTGGTGACCATTGCAAAGATGGTGAAAGTGAGGCTGCTAGAGGACCTACTAGGACTTGAGCACCCCTTCTTTCTGGGTAGAGCCCTCACTTGAAGGCCTTCCTACTTCTGGGTAGACCCTCCTCCTTCTGTGCCAGTCACGGTCTGTGGTCTCAGTTGTGCCAGTAGGACATCAATGAGAGGAGGGAATCCCCCTGTGTAACCTTGAGGTGACGTCTATGCTGATTATATGGGAAAAGAATATACAGGACATCCTCTCACTGGAGGATGCAACTGGAGAAGCAATGGGAATGTGTGGTGAAGGGCAGACAAGCCAGAGAGATCTCTGAGATGCCACCAAGGCTTTGGGGTTTCCAAGCTGAGCCCTGAGAAAGAAAACCTGACATGATACCTGGGCTGAGGTCACTCTAAGCACCAACTTTTCAGCATACTCAAATGGGATATGCCTTGGCCCCCCAGACTTCCTCCAGTCTCTTATATCAGTTAACTGTTATTTCCCTCTTGGCTCTAACAGTTGGCAACAATTCTGTTCTATTAGATAGTTTATTTGCCTAGTTTGTTTTCCTGCTGAGTTAGTCTTCACAGAGACGGTGTACCCACTGTGGTCCCCTAATGCCTGGCACTTTATACACAAGTAGTGAAAGAATGAGTGAGCAAGCCAGGTGTAGAGACTCATACCATAATCCCAGCTCTAGGGGCTCAGGTAAGAGCATCTCAAGTTTAAGGACATCCTGGGCTACATAGCTAGACCCTGTCTCAAAAAACAGAACAAAGTTGGATTAATGACTTAGCAGTTAAGAGCACTGGCTGCTCTTGCAGAGGACCTGGGTTTAGTACCCAGCACCCACATAGCATCGGTCTCATAGCCTTCTGTAACAACAGTTCAGGGCATCTGATGCCCTCTGCAGGCCTCTGTGGGCACTGCACACATATGGTGCACAGACATACATGCAGATAAAACATCCATATACATAAAAAAACATGTATTTTTAATAAACCAAACAATAAATGAACTCACAGGTGTCCTCTTTGGCTCTTTGATGGAGGATAGTGACCTTTGACTGCTGACAATCCTATCCAGCCTCTGATTTGTACTCAAGACATTTACCTAGAGGCTCCAAGGAACAGCCCTCTAGCCTGGAATGACAGTTTAACAAGTGAGGTGTCATTGTGGCCTTCTCTTAAGGACAGGAGCAGGACATTCTGTTCCCTGGAGTCCCCACCCAGGACTACAGCAGCTCCTTGTTTATCAGCCTTTGGGTGGAGAAAGCTGATCCAGTTCCTCCTCATTCTCTGATCTGTTTCTTGGTTCAACAGCTCTTAGGAGGCTGAGGCAAGAACATTGCCAGGAGTTAGGGCTGAGGTATATAGTGGGTTCCAGACCTGACAGGGTGCGACCCACCCTAAATATATGTATTTTTTGAGATCAAATATTGCACAGGGCCCTCTGCTGGGCATTGCAGAAACAAATAACAAGCTTTCTGTTTTCTCAGGCTTCAGCCCACAGTGTCTAGCACTCCTCAGAGCAAGGCTGCCCTTCTATCCCACCCAGGACTCTCTTATGTTGGTCAGAAAGGAAGCCAACAACAGTTCTGGAGTCTTTCTAGGTGTCATGACACAATTTCCCTCATGTAGCAGGCACTTGCTTCTTTCCACATCATTCCTAGAGTGAATACAAGACTTCCACCCTATTTAGGGAAAGGGACCAGAGGAATGAGCCAGGAAGGGCTGCTGAGGAGCAGCAGCCTGGGTGGGGAGAGCCGTGAAGGGAAGAGTGGGGGAATTGTCATTGGGAAGACCAAGACCCAGCGCTGATTCTCTGTCAGACATCGCACTGCTGGCTCCCGTGGAAGAGAAGCCTGGAGGAGCCTGGATGGATGTGCCTAATGGCCTGGCTCCCTGTTGTCCTGCCAGTCAATATCTGCCAGTGTCCTGTCAGTGCCCCCTTGAGTTAGCCTGCCTCAGGACCTGCCCTCCTCACCCTCACCCCTATCTACTTCACAGACATTGTGTGAGCAGCTGCGCCAAGAAAATGAGGCCCTGAAGGCCAAGCTGGACAAGGGCCTGGAACAGCGGGACCAGGCTGCCGAGAGGCTGCGGTAAGCCCAGGCTACCTTGAGATTGGAAGAGGGGTAGGGCAGAAGGAATAATATGACTTATTGGTTCCTGGGACGATGCCTCACCTGAGAGTTCTGCCTTGACAGCAGATCTCTTGGCCCTTCTCCTTGGCTTCTGAGATAGTCTTTGTTGTACTTTGTTTACCTTGGGGGGTGGTTGAGGGGTTATGGAGGCACAGCTTCAAGAGCAGAAGTTAGAAGACAACTTCTAACATTTGTGTAGGAGCTGGCTCAGGACTCTCCTGCCCCGTGGTGGTCACCATCATCCCCTACTGCTTTTCCTGGGAACTTTGGAAGTCCTTGTCTGGACACAGGCCTGCCAGGAAGGCATACAAGTTTACTCCAGCCTCTGTGTCTTTGGCAACACTGAGTTGGGGTGTTAGGTGAACCATAGGGTCTATTCGTCACCAAGGATCTCTGTGGCCACAATTGCCCGGTATCTCTTCTGGGGAAACAAGAATTTGTATTGCTGGATCTCAAAGGGCCTTTGCCATCACACGGTGTAGACCAAGCCCCATTGTATGAGAGGAGATTGACCCAGATAGAGGCATGGACTTTCTAAGGGTCTCACTACAAGGACCTAGGCATTCACTATAGTAGCAATAGTTCCTGCTCACTGTGATCCTAGGTAACAGGGTGCTGAGCTATCCATTGAACAAGGGAATCTGTGTTAGAGCTAGAACTTACCACTCTGCATTCCCTCTTGGTCACTGTGGCCATGGGGCCATTTTGCATAATTGTACCTTGATTTACTTTTGGACGGCCAAAGTGGTTAGGGCTTTAGAGCCATACATCATTGTTCATGGAGGATAGGATGTTCAGGCTGAAAGAAAAGCTAGAGGATGAGAAGGCAGGAATTCAAGTCCTTGTTGAGTAGGCTGGGGAAAAGCCATTTGACTCCGTGGTGTTTCTGTAATTAAATGGAAACTGAGGGAATGTGTCCATGTTGCAGGCATCCTTGAGTCCCAGCACTACCTACCTCATGGACTTAGGATTTACTCTCATTTAGATGTATTTCTGCTTGTTTTGTTCAGGATAGTCTTACTCTATAGCCCAAGGAACTTGCTGTGTAACTCAGACTGGCCTCAGATGCCACAGTCCTGTTTTAGCCTCCTGAACATAGAGGTTACAGATGTGAGCACCCAACTCAGCTTTGCTTGGGAGCTGTTCCTGCTGTAAATTATTATATAAAGGAGGTCTCATCTGGTACAGCACCTGTATTTAACAGAAGATAACCTTGAAAGCAAATATAGTGGGATTGAAAGGTCGCTGACAGGTGTGTGGATGGTTCTGTCAACACTGGCTCTGAGCCAGTAGCCTGCTCTTTCTGTGGTAATGAGGGGGAGTGGCAGGCACTAGTGAGTGCTTAGGACCTAGGTTCTCCCTGCTTCAGCTGAGCCAGGACAAGTAGCTATAACCAAAGGGGCACAGGATCATAGCTCCTGAAGGTGCCATGTATGTAGATAGCCCACAGGTAGGGAAACTCTACTGTTGAGGATTCTCAAGAAGCCTGCACGCCCTCTGGCTGGCTTACAGATGCCCTTTTGGTCTCACACGCACTTCCTAGAGCACTGCTACAGTGCCTATGACAGTAGATCCTTGGCCTCACACGCTCATTTAACCAAGACTGAGATTGTGACTCCTCTACTTGTCTCTTATCCAGGGAGGAAAACATGGAGCTCAAGAAACTGTTGATGAACAGCAGCTGCAAAGAGAGTGCCTGTGGGCAGCCCAGCTCCCCAGAGACAGAGAGTGCTAGCAAGAAGAGCATGGCCAGACAGCAGCAGGTACGAGGCAAGAAGTTCTTCTAGTATCCCAAGCTTCTCAAACTCGGGATCTGCTTAGCACCTCGGGCAGGGTGAGCTTACCTTCTCCTGCACACTGGTCCAGTGGCAGAAGGTTCTAGTTGATAGGCCATGTTTCCTATTACAGCATCTGCCTCTGTGGTATGACCACTCTTGGGCTTTATTTTCTGCCTTCTCTCCATGTGGAGGGAGGGTCCCATTCCCCGAGACACATGCTCAGAACTGTTGGCAGTCACCTGGCTCTGTGCTCCCCCCAACACACACACCGGCTGCTTCTCTTGCTTGCTGACTTGGAGAGCCCAGCTTCTGCTTACGAGAGTTGGGGTTCAGTGTTTTGCTCATTCTGGGTACTAACACCTTAATGTATTTTATTATGTCAAGGTCTCGGTCCCTCCCCCTCCCTCTCTCTCTCTGTCTCTCTCTTTCTCTCTCTCTCTCTCTCTTAAATGTGACTCCCAAAAGTCAGTTTAGCACATCAGACATTCCATGGCAGAACTGAGCTATTAGGCTGAGCAAGATCCTACAGGAATTGTGTTAAGTTTGTGAGATTGCACTTGGAGCCCCTGCATGGAGAGGAAGACGCTCGCAGCATCGTTATGGTCTGAGGATGCCACAGCACTGGCCCACACTTCCCCATGTCCAGGCTAAGCCTTGCCACACAGCCAAGTCCCAAGTGCCCCTTACTGCTCGTTCACCAGCCCCAGTCCACCTTCACCCAGTCTCTAACAGAAAATGCTTTTGCCCCTCTCCCCCTCACGAGTTGTAATTCGTTGCAGCACAGGCCCTAATGCCAGCTTTGTACTATGTAATGTAGTAATCACCTCGGTCACTCGCCCTTCACACTGGGTAGGGGTATACTTTACCCAGGACCTGTAAAGCCATAAGCTAGCTCATCCTGTCTCTTCTGCCCTAAACGGTGCCTCTTCCACTTACAGCTCTGGCAGGAGTCTTAGAGAGGTCATGGACCATCACACAATTAAGATTCTTCCATCAGCTCTCAAGCAGATGTGGGTGTGGCCAGCTAGCTGGCCAAGCCTTCTCACCCCTGCCTCTTACTAGCACTGTGCCTCCCCTTTTATTTATTTATTTTTTTAAAGCATGGTTTCACTATGTAGCCATGATTGGTCTGGAACTCACTGGGTAGACCAGCCTGGCCTCTAGCTCACAGAGATCCTCCTGCCTCTGCTGAGATTAAAGGTGTTTGCCACCACATCTAGCCTTTACTTTAGCTTTTAACAGTAGATAGGGATGCCTCTGTCTGCCAAGGTTAAGAGAGCCCAGTACCCTCCTCTGCCATCTTCCCCCATAGCCACTATCCTTTGTGACTAAGCACAGCTCCCTTCCAGGGGACAGTGATTTCCTGGGGGCAGGCATCTGTGTCCTTTCTTGGAGGCCACTATATCAAATAGACCCTTTCCTCTCCAGTGCCATGGTGTGCTTACAGGATCTAGCCTGTAGGGGACACTAGAGGCCCACAAGCTTGGCCTCCAGCCTCCGCCCACCCTGTGGTAGGGAATAGAGAATGTGAAAGTAGGGACAGCATGACTTCAGGGCAGACCGGACTTACAGGGTGGACTCTAGTCGGTGAGTCCTGTTCAGATTGGCTTCTGTGTCTTGATTACACACTGAGGGGCCTTGGCAACAGTCACTGCATCTGCATGCCTAGCCTTGTTCTGTGGTTGTCACCTTAATACATTTGTTGTTTAACTTCAAAACATTTTATTTTGAGGTAGCTTTAGACTTAGGCAGAAGTACTGTAGAGTTCTGTTCCCATACTCCCTTCTGGCTTTCCTGGCCAGCTTTCATAACCACGGAACTGCTTCGCCATTTGTCTAACATAACCGATTCAGTTACCACAGTAAGAATTAACGCTGGTACTGCAGCACTATTCAGATGCCACATGTCTTTCACTCCTGTCCTTCTGTTGTTCCAGAACTAAATCCAGGATCCCCTATGGCATTCAGTTGTCACAGCTTCTTAGTCTCCTCATGTCTATGAGGTTGCTCAGCTGTTCCTTGTTTTCCTGACCTTGATACTTCTGAGTTATGCTGGCCAGTTGTTTTGCAGAATGGGTTTGGATTTAGATTAGATTGTGGTTGCAGGATTTGGAAAGAATTTCAGAAGTGGCATGCTGTGTGCATACGTCTGCAGGGTGCTGGTCTCTTAGCACATGCATCTGGGCTTATGACGTCTGCCAAGCTCCATAAAACATTTACATTTGTTTATTTTGTGTAGGGAGTGTCATGTGTGCATACAGGTCAGAGGACAGCTTGTAGCAGTCGGTTCTCTCCTTCCACCATTCAGGTTCTGGAGATTGAACTTAGGCCATCAGGCTTAGAGACAACCACTCACTCACCGAGCCATATCACTGGCTCCTAATAACTCTTATAAAAATAACTCAGTACCTTCCAGAGTCAGGGAATTTGGAGTTGTTATTGGGTTGTTAGAGCTGAAGCAGGGAAGATGGCTGTGGAAAGAGTTGGGGATGGGATGGTGTGACTGGCAGCCTCATCAGCAAACACATCAGCAAAGGGGAATAATCCTCGTGGGCTTCCACAAGGAGGGGATCATGAAGGAGGTCATTGTGACATGGTGGCTGCTGGGTGGGAGGAGCAAGGATATTGGAGTCAGGGTCTGGGACCCTAGAAGGGCAGTGGGTTAGAGAATGAAGCTATCTGAGGCTTTGGTGAAGGCTCTGTGTTTCTCCCCAGGCCAGCATGACGGCAGGTAAAGTCCCAGAGGCTGGGGTCTTGGGTGCAACCGAGAAGAAGGTGAAGATGCTGGAACAGCAACGCACGGAGGTAGGTGGCTGGACAGCATGGTCCGTGAGCGCCCTCCTTCCCTGGGACTGGAGGGATGAAGGCTTCACTTGGCCCTCTGGTTCCCACAAGTTCTAGGTCATCTTAGAAAGTTATAGAAACCATTGAACCATCTGCCATGGAAGAGGTCTCTGTCCTCTCTTGATCCGCCACAGGGATCACTGAGGAGACTGTATTTGTGGCACAGCCTGAAACTGTTTGGGGAGCTTAGGGAGCTGGAGAGGTGACTCAACAGTAAGAAAGAACACATGCTGCTCTTGCAGAGGACCCGGTTTCAGTTCCCAGGACCCATGTAGGGCGGCTCACAACTGCCTGTAACTCCAGTTCCGAAGAGTCAGGCTCCCTGTACTGACCTCCATGGGTACCCACACTCACATGCACAAACCCACACACATATACACATAACTTAAAAGGGGGAACTCAAGGAAGCTAAGGTAAACTTGATAGTCAGGGGAGCTCGAGGTAAGTCAGGCCAGTATCAGCATTGGAGACACACTACAGTGTAGGGAGTGGCCAACAATGAAGGAAGCTTCCAAGCCCTTGGCAGCAGCACTGTGTCCACAAGCCCCTCCCCAACTCCAGCCCAGGGCAGTAGCCTGCCCCTGCCCCTCTTCTCTAGGCCTCTTCTCACAGCTGGGCTTCTCCTCCAACCTCTTCTTTCCCTCCCCTCTTCCTGCACACACATCTAAAAGCTTGCTTACATGCATATTCTAGATCTGTTTTACTCATATCTCAGAACTCAAAAGAATGCTCATTATAAAATGAATCAAGAAGCTCCCTAGAGATAACCACAGCTGACATCAGCTCCCTGCATTCCCTTGGAGTTATTTTGCCTTAGTGTTTTGTGGTACTAGAAAGTGAATCCAGGGTCTCCTGAGTTGCCCAGGCATGACTTAAACTCAGGGTCCTCTTTCTTCTACCTCCTAAGTATCAGAAGTCACAGAGAAGCAAACCCTGGATTCGGGATTTTTTTAATGCAGAAAAATGAAATGACACATACTACTTTTCAGATTAATTTTTTTCTTTTAAAATTATCTCAGGGTATATGTTCACATCTACAACATAAGCCGATTCCTTCATTTTTTTAGTACTTCGTCATCGGTAATACATCTGAAATTGGAATATCTTCTCCATCATCCCATCATTTTATTTACTTAGTGATGTAGAGTTGTTTTTCTTCCCCCGAGTAATTGCTCTGTCAGAAGTATGGCTCATAATTAGTAGTATTTTAAAACTGAGAGAATGTATTAAGTGTCTTATGTTCTTAATGGCTGTGCATTATCTGTTTGTAATGTAATTTAGCCCATGTCCTACACTAAGCTGACCTTTGGGCACGCACATGCATGCGGAGAGTCTTAATTTTATTTTATCTTTGGTTTTGTTTTGAGTTAGGATCTCTTTAACTTTGGTTGTTCTGGAACTTGCTATGTAAATCAGGCTAGCCTTGAATTCACAGAGATCCTCCTGCCTCTGCTTCCTGAATGCTGGTATTAGACATGTGGGCACCATGTCTGGCCAATTAGTCTTTAAATACGTTTGTACACTTGGATGAAGTGGTTTTTTTTTTTTTTTTTTGAGGGTGGGGGTTCTTCCTGTACCAGGGATTGAACCCAGGGCCCCGCCCATGCTTAGCACTCTCCTACAGACCTACACCTCAACCTCTGGCTTTATTATTTCCATTGGTTAAATTTTTCAGAGTGGAATAATTTGTGTTAAAGACAATGAAAACTTGAGATTGTCACACTCTTCAAATTGCCCCCTGAAGAATCATGTCTGCGCCTCACAGTAACTGTCTCCAGGTCTTAGTGTTACCTCTTACTTTCCTAGTAAGGGTGAAAAGCAGCTGGAGACAAAGGTGGAGCAGCAGGGAACCTTTGACCAATGAGGACTGAGGCAGTGTCTAGATGTTGCAGCTCTACTGCTCATGCACATGTGTTCTGGGGCGGCCTGGGGTGGGTATCTGGCACTCCTTCCCTGTGTTTCTAACCCCAGCACCTGCCTGCCCACAGCTGTTGGAAGTGAACAAGCAGTGGGACCAGCATTTCCGGTCCATGAAGCAGCAGTATGAGCAGAAGGTGATGGAGTTCCTGGGAGCTGAGCTGATCAGGGAGGAGGGATGACAAGCCTGTGGCCAGGCTGAGATAGGGAGAGGGGGCAGCTGGTGCATGCTTCCTGCCCTCACACTCCCTCTCTGCCCCTCTTCCAGATCACAGAGCTTCGCCAGAAGCTGGTGGACCTTCAGAAACAGGTGACTGAGCTGGAGGCGGAGCGTGAGCAGAAGCAGCGTGACTTTGACAGGAAACTCCTCCTGGCCAAGTCTAAGATCGAGATGGAAGAGGCAAGTGTGACCAGGCCTGCAGTCTCTGAGGTTCCAGGCTCCCTCCCAGCATCCCTGGGATCAGTGAGCCAGGGACAGAGTCAAGTGCTCTGTGACCTCTGGTAGGCCTGTTTCCCTTCTTTAAATTGAGAAGATGGAATAGCTATTGCTTTTCAGTTTTTCTTCCTTGTGTTTTCAAAGCTTTTTGATCAGTTGAAAAATTTTTAAGATTTACTTATTTTTATTGTATGTGTATAGATGTTTTGCCTGCATTTATGTCTGTGTACCTACCACCTTTGTGCCTGGTGCCTGCAGAGGCCAGAAGAGGACTTCAGATCTCCTGGACCTAGAGTTACAGATGGCTGTGAGGCTACCATGTGGGTGCTAAGAATCAAACCCAGGTCCTCTGAAAGAGTAGCCAGTGACCTTAACCACTGAGCCATCTCTCCAGTACCTGATCAGTTAAAATCTTAAATCCTAAGGAACTATACAAAGTACATAATATAAAAACGTACAAATGGGCATGGTAGGCTGCAGTCCCAGCACTCAGGAGGGTGAGGCAGGAGAGAATAGAGAATTATAGGCCAGCCTGAGCTATATAGCAAGGCCCTGTTGCCGGCTGGAGCCAGCACTCAGTAAAGTACTTGCCTAGTAGGCATGAGGCTCTGGATCAATTCCTAGTGCTACATAAACCAGGCATGTGAGTATGCAGAGGGAAGTGCAGAAGTTCAAGGCCATCCTTGGCTGCATAGGAGTTTGAGGCTAGCCTGGGCAACATGAGACTCTGATAAAATAAAGTAAAAAAGATCCTGTGTCCTAAACCAAAAAGATAAAAGCAGGCATTTATGGGGTGAGGTGCTGTTCAGAGGAATGCAGGGCCTGAGATGGAGGGAATTTGTTTATCTAATCATCTCAGCCTGCCCCAGGCACTGAACTGGCATAGAATCGGGAAACCAGGCAGCTCTGCCCTGGCTGGAGAGGAGATGTTGAGCAACTGGTGAGAGGCTAATAAATAAACGTGTGTTAAGTTCTACAACAAAGGGACCAGGATCAGAGACTGAGCAGAAGGAACCCAATTTTGTCCGTGCTGTAGAACAGCACTCTAAAGAAATGGCCTCTGCTCTGTCGTGCATGACTGGTGCTAGCCATGGCCCTTCAGAGTCCAGAAGCAGCTACAGAAGAAAGGCCACCTGATTCCCAGACCCTTGGGGATTTAGTGACAGTGCCACTTCTTGATGGCAGCTACATGTGTGCTGCCTTTGCCCAGCTTTAAAGTGGGCATTTTCAACATGGATTGTACTTCAGAGGCCTTTCCATCAGCACGTGATGCCCGTACCTTGCCTGTGCACAGCCTGTATCTGTGCTACCCCTTCCGTTGGGTTTGGTCAGCAGAGACACTGTGTCTTCTTCTAAGTGCACTGGCATGTCGCTCACAGCCAGATAGCGTGGCTCTGTGGTCTATTTTCCTCACTCATGTCTACAAGGGAGGCAAGTCCCTGCAATCTGACAGTTCTGTCCTGCCCACTGGAGGACCGTCCCAGGTTAAGCCTGGCCTTGCAGATGGATACTCTGTGATCAAGGACATGCCTTGTTCTAGAGTCTTAAGCAGGTGCCAGGACGTCACCCATATGTGGCTGCCCTCAGCCACCTCTGACTAGAAACGACTCACCCACTGGTGTGTAGAATATTGACTAAAGGTCACACAGGAAGGGATGAGCACTGACGCCCTTGGTCTGTCCCCTGAGCCACATGACACAATACAGATGAGGTAAACACTTTACTGGAATACTTCCCTGCCCTCTCCCCAGCCCCTTGGGTCCCCAAGAGGTAACCACAGTTGGATTTATTTTTTTTAGATTTATTTAATGTGTATGAGTATTTTGTCTTCATGTATGTATTTGTACCACATGTGCACCTGGTCCCATAGAGGTCAGAAGAAGGCATCAGATCCTTGCTCGTGTCCTCTGCAAGAGCAACAAGTGCTCTTAACTACTGAGCCATCTCTCCATTCCCAGAACTTTTTTTCAAAACAAGTGTCTGCTGACAACACAGTTTTTCAGACTTGCCTGGTCTTTATGCTGCACTGCCATCCACTTTTAATTTTTTTTTTTCTTTTGAGGCAAGCTTCTTGATATGTAGCCCTGGCTGTCCTGGAACTCACTGTAGATCAGGCTGGGCTCAAACTCAGAGCTCCACCTGCCCCTGCCTCCAGACTGTGGGGATTAAAGGTGTCAACCACCGCTCTCAGCCAACCACTACTAGGTCTCATGGTACAGGCCTGCCTGCAATCCCAGTTTCTTGGAAGGCTGAAACTGGGGACCATCAAAGCTCAGGGCCTCCCTGGGCTTCAGAATGAGTTAAAGCTTGCTGAGGCAATTTAGTAAGACTTTGTCTTGAAATAAAAAAACAACAAAAGTGAGGGTAAGGGGTTAGGGCCATAGCCCAGCGGTAGAACAGCTGCCTAGCATGGACAAAATTCAGGCCCTGGAAATGTAAATAATCCATTTTCTGGCCTGGTGAATACCATTTGGTGCTTTTACCAACTACAGCCCAATTTGATTCCCAGTCAGAGAAATATATTTGGGCCAGCAAGATGGCTGAGTGTGTATAAAGTACTTGCCGCCAAACCTAATGGTCTGAGTTTGATCCTGGGACCCACATGGTAGAAGGAGAGAACCAGCTCTCACAGGTTATTATCTGACCTCCGCGTGTGCATACTCACACACAATAAGTAAGATAGAATGTAAAAAGCAAAGAAACTCTTCCTTTGACCTGAATGGAATGGAAATGGGGACTTTGAATTCTGCCCTAGCTCCCTGTGTGTTCTGCAGGAAGTCACATTTGTTTCTCAATGAGTGAAGGGGCTTGATTATCCACTGTCATTCCAGCTGTGGCTGCGTGATGCAGAAGTCTGGACGTCTGGAAGCTTCCACCCCACACTTCTCTAGAAGGCCTCCTTCTGACCCATTTATGTCTTTGAATGTGGCCTCTTTTATACTCAGGGACCTGAGGTCCTTAAGTGACTATGGTGGTCTTCACTCTTTGAATCTGGTGGAGACAGGGACTTTTCTCCTGAGAGAATTTCACACAGACAACATTTTACACCCAATTTTGGGAATCACAGCTCTCATGAGGTCCCTCTGTGACTTTTGTTAAGGTCCCACAAGCCTCAGTATTCAGGAAGCTTACTTAAGAGGGCCTGTGGGGAGCCCAGGGTATCTGCTGGTTGGTGAGGGTTCATCAGAGTTCAGGGCCTTTCATTCTGCCAGTCTCTTCCTTGAGAGCAGGACATACAGGCTGGGCTTTCAAAGACACCAGCCTTTCCCCAGGTCACTTGCAGACAAGCACTGTGAGATAGTTGCTGACAGGGAGGGAGGGCCAGGGAGGGCATGGGTCAGGCAGCCCAGGCCTCCTGGAGAGTCCCTGTTTACCAGCCCTGTGCTGTGCAGACTGACAAGGAACAGCTGACAGCAGAGGCCAAGGAACTGCGCCAGAAGGTCAAGTACCTGCAGGATCAGCTGAGCCCACTCACCCGGCAGCGTGAATACCAGGAAAAGGAGATTCAGCGGCTCAATAAGGTGGGCACTAGGGACCCCCCTCCCCCGCCCTGCTCCCCGGGGAAGGCAACCCTGAGCTCAGCTGCAAGACCCACCATTCCACTGGCACCCCCAGTTTAGGAGAGGTGACCCCTGGTCAAAGGGCTAGAGGCACAACCTCTGTCTCCCTGCCCCCCACACAAAGTGCATGACCCAACCCCAGTAGGAGTCTAGACTCAGTCCTGCTTCCCGTGTGGCCTTTGTACTTACGGCCTCCTCCGAGGGCCCTGCTGTTTGTTCTTCAGCAGTACCTGGCCTACCAAGCTTGAATGTCACTTGCTCAGCAAAGCCCTCCCTGGATGTCTTTCCAGTGGCCCCATTCTATGGTCCTAGGGTAACAACAGCTTTTTTCTCACCCTTCTCACAAGTTGTTATGTTCATACAAGTCATGTGTGCGCACACGCGCACACACACACCTTGAAGGCAGTATAAGAGACCCTGTGACTGAGAGACCCTAATGTCTAGGGGCTAGAGTCCACATGGTAATGAATGGCCAGCCTTGAGATGCTCAGAGCTGTAAAGTAATATGTGACCAGGGGTGGTGGAAACCAGTGACAGGAACCTCAGAAGATGGGAGCATTCTATGGGCAAGAAAGAAAGCAGTGAGGGCATGGGAACCTAAGGGCACTCTGCCTTTCTCCCATATTTTTCTTATCACACAGCTTTGGCTGGTCTTCAGGGTTGGTTGGTAAAAAATAGAAACTAAGTAGAAACTACAGTCCAGATTTGTGTACCTAGAGACAAGTGGGTTGTCAAGGCTAAGAATCCTAGATCTTCTCTTGGAGACTTAGGCCTCTTTCTAGGTCTTAGGTATAAAGAATTGAGCCAGGCCTGTTCAGAGAAGGTCTTTGTACATGAAGACCTCAGGTTAACCTGCAGGTTAAGAGCACAGACTGAGTTGGTACCCTTGTGTTCACTCACTAGCTGCATGACCCCAGCTGTCTCAACTGGGACCCCAGCAGTCTCAATTGGGACAAGTCTGTTGCTGTGATAAATCACCACGACCAAAAGCCACTTAGGGAGGAAAGGATTTATTTTGGCTTGTAACTCTCAGGTCCCAGTCCGTCCCTGAGGGAAGTCAGGGCAGGAACTGAAGCAGTGGAGGAATACTGCTTACAGACTTGGTCCTCTTGGCTTGCTCAGCCTGCTTTCTTAAACACTTCAGGACTACCAGCCCATGGGTGGCACCACCCACAGTGAGATGAGCCTTCCCATATCAATCACTAATCAAGAAAATGCCCACTTGCTTGCCTACAGGCCAATTTGGTGGCATTTTCTCAGTTGAGGTTTCCTCTTTTCTGATGACTCTGGCTTGTGTCAAGTTGACAAAAGAACCAACCCAGGACACTCAGCTAAGTGACAGTGGGTCTCTGAGCCTCAATTTTCAAATGTGTAAAACTGGGGTGAGGTCCTAGTCTTTCCCTGCAGGATGATGAAGAGGCTTCTGTGCAGTGGCCTACATACAGCACTGAAGATGGGTAGGGCTGGTTAGGGTCACTGTTGCTGGGGCTAGTTACTATAGTTACAGTATTGTCAGAAGGGGCTCTCCATGAGCTGTCTTCAGAGGGGTTGGATTCCAGGGATGCTTGCTGATGATCTTATCTCTTCTCTCCTAACCCCAGGCCCTGGAGGAGGCTCTAAGCATTCAGGCCTCTCCATCATCTCCACCGCCAGCTTTTGAGAGCCCAGAAGGGGCTAGGGGCCATCTGAGGAAGCAGGAGCTGGTGACGCAGAATGAGCTGCTAAAACAGCAGGTAAGATCCAGAGAGCTACTGTATCCTTGGGAGTCAGCCAGCCTTCCCCATACGAGCTCTGCTGTCTGTCCTCTACGGTCCTGGCCATCACGTTTCTATTTAATTTTAAGCCAATGATCCCTTTGTTCAAATAAAGTCCTGTCTCAAAGTCCGGAGTATAAGATAGAAGAACGCAGAATTACTCTGGTGACGTTGGGTTTGGGGCTCGAAGCGCACTACTCCGATATCCAGTGTCCCCAGGTCACCACCACCCCCACCCCGCCCCCGACACACCACACACACACACACACACACACACACACACACACACACACACACACACACACACACACACACACACATGGCCCAGTGAGATGTATGGAGTCTGGGCCTGAGCAGTGCAGCCTCTAGCAGGCTACTCCAGCCCTCACCTCCCCACCCCCTCCAGGTGAAGATCTTTGAGGAGGACTTCCAGAGGGAACGGAGTGACCGTGAACGCATGAACGAAGAGAAAGAGGAGCTGAAGAAGCAGGTGGAGAAGCTGCAGACCCAGGTCACCCTGACGAATGCCCAGGTGAGAGCACCACCCTGGCTTTACAGGGTCAGAGCGTACTGGGGACTTGTCGGACTCCATCCAGCTCTACTGTCACTACTCTCTTTTGACTGCTGGTCCCTCGTCCTATGAACTTTGTACAATGTGGAGGTCTAACTCTAAGGTGTTCCAGCCCTGACTCCATCAATGTTGATGCCTAGAAAAACAAATTTAATAGGATAGAATGAGAAGAAGCTAGCAGGAAAGCACTTCACTAGCCTCCTGACCTGTGATCAGGCCTCCCAGAAAAGCAGGGGGCCCCACAGCTAACATCCCAGCTTCTGCATGCCCCTCAGTGCCCTTCCTGGGACTTCCCAAGCTTGAGCGGTACCCTGAGCCTCAGCCATCTGCCCTCAGAATGGTGAGGCCTTGGGCCTGCACCTGGCCATGAGCCACCTGTATCATCAGGCTTCTCTCCCTCCTCCAGCTCAAAGCACTCAAAGATGAGGAGAAGGCCAGAGAAGCCCTAAAACAGCAGAAGAGGAAAGCTAAGGTAAGCAGCTGGAGGGAGTGGGCAGCAAGCACCATCTGACCACCTTCAGGGACTAGGTTCCCATGGGCAAGATTGCTGGCATTCTGCCAGTTCAGTGCCAACAGAGCAGTTCTAGTTAACTGTCATCAGTTAGCTATGACCAGGTCTCCAGGGCTCTGCCTGTGTCCCAGTCTCCCTTGCCTCTGAGAGCTAAGATGCTAGCCATAGAGCCATGAAGTGGGTGCTACTGGCTGTTGGAAGGCCAGAGGCAGATATAAGCCTTTCTTGCAGGCCTCGGGAGATCGCTACCACGTGGAACCCCACCCTGAGCACGTCTTCGGGGCCTATCCCTATGCCTATCCGCCCGTACATCACCATGCCTTCAAGGACTGGTCTCAGATCCGCTACCCCCCACCCCCAATGCCCATGGAGCACCCGCCCCCACTCCCCAACTCTCGCCTCTTCCATCTGGTGAGTCTATGTCCCTTTTTCCTGCACATTCTGTCTAGAAAGGAAGGCCAGGTGAGGTGGTGAGAAACTGCTGTCCAGGCAACTTCTCAGAGACAGGGTGGTTATGGGCAGGTATCCGGGCCTGACCCAGGGCTGCTGTCCCTGGGGTCAAGACTGCAGCCCCTAGCTGCTCAGCACCACCACTGGCAAAGCGGAAGGCCCGGTAGGAATGCAGGGTAGGGAGGACTGCCGCCAAGCCCCCAGTGGGTATCAAAGTTTGCTTTGGCATTTCTTTGCCTTCAGTTGAGCCAGCTCTGACCTTCACTACACTTCTCTCCCTTCCTCTGCACCCCCAACACTCTCACCCGTCTCTTTCTGTTTCTGTGTGATTCTCTATGTCTCTCCTCTCTCTCTTATCTTCTTATTTTGGCTTCTCTCCTTTTTCCTCACCTTTCTCCCACCCCCTGGAGTTGTCACCTGCCCCTTTTCTGCAATCCCTGTAATAGCCCACTGCTGGCATCTCCAGCTCTTCCCTCAGTGGGTACAGTTACCTCCTGTCAGACCTCTTTTATAGCTTCTCTTACACACGCATAAACACTGGTGTAGATGCTTGTAACCCTCGCACAGCTGAGGGAAGAGGAGTACCCACAAGTTTGAGGCCAGCCTAGGCTACAGAGTAAGACAAGGCCAGCCCGGGGAGGAATCATGGACTCAAAGCTATGCTTGGCCACTTTCTCAGCCATGTGACTTTAACCCATAGGATTTGGTACTTTGTTCTTGTGCATTTAGGACATTCTGGCTGTGGCTGCTCCTGTGTGGTTGCAGATTCTTTTTTTTTTTTTTTTTCCGGTCTTTCAAGACAGGGTTTTTCTGTCTTGGAACTCAGAACTCACTCTGTAGATCAGGTTGGCCTCAAACTCAACAGAAATCTGCCTGCCTCTGCCTCCAGAGTGCTGGGATTAAAGGTGTGTGCCACCATGCCTGGCTCAGTTGTAATTTTGTTGTTGTTGTTTTTCAAGATAAGGTTTTTCTGTTGTAACTCTGGCTGTCCTGGAACTCACTCTGTAGACCAGGCTGGCCTCGAACTCATAGAGATCTGCGTGCCTCTGCCTCCCAAGTGCAGGGATTAAAGGCCTGTGCTCAGTTGTGGATTCTTAAGCACCCACTTTGTTGCAGCCAGAATACACCTGGAGTCCACCCTGTGCAGGGATTCGGAATCCAGCCTCCCAAGTAATGGACCCATCTCCAGATAGTCCTGCAGAACCAGGTGAGTGTGGGCTCCCCATGTGGGAAGGACTTTCATCCATCAGCATCAATCCAGTTTGCAGATGCTGTTATTTTGAGAGCTTGGTGGCATGGAAGCCCAGCTTCCTGAAATAGTGCCAAGAGAGAAAACATGTTGACTGAAAGACGAAATGATTGGAAGGAACAGCCATTTGCATTCTAGTCCTATGCTAGGAGCTAGCACTGCTCAGAAGTGAAGCAGACATGGTCCTACCCCAGTGAGGAGGGCAGAAGTGAATTTCAGGACTCAGGTAGACAGATAGGTTGCACTCGAGTGCTGGAAAGAAGAGCAGGTTTCTAGAGAGTGACCACGGGCCTGACCTGGGGCAGGGCCAGGTAAGTTTTATGGAGGTGAGAAGCTGAGAAGCCAGAGGGTCAAGGGATATTCTTGCAGCGAAAAATAACAGACGTAAAGACCTCATGTATTACTCAGCTTTCTGTCGCATGGACAAAATGCCTGAGACAATCAATTTATAAGGAGGAAAGGTTCGGTTTTGGCTCAGGATTTCACAGATTTGTCACTGGTTACTCAGCCCCATCACTTTGAGCCTATGGCTGTCTGGTGCATCATGGCAGCAGAGCACAGCAGAGGCAGTCTCCTCACCTCATGATGGCCAGGAAGCAAAAGGAGGAAGAGAAAGAGGAACTGGGAGACTCTGTTTCCTCTGTAGAGACATGCTTGTAATGATCCGACTTCCTTCCACTATGTCCCACCTTCTAAAGGTCCACCACTTCCCAGAGATCACAGACTGGTGACTAAGGTGCCTGGGAACATTCTGCCTATGGCTCCCGAGGCTTGTGTCCATCTCACAATGCAAAGTGCGTGTAGGCTATCTCCAAGAGTCCCCATGATCTCAACTATTCTGGCATTACTCAAAAACCCAATCTCTAAAGCTCACACCTGTGAACCCTTATAGAAACCAAAAAGAGCCAGGCATGGTGGCACACGATATGTCCCCGGCACTTGGGAGGTGGAAGCAAGAGGATCAGTAGTTCAAGGCTGTCCTTGACTACATAGCAAGTTCAAGGCTAACCTGGGCTATGACCCTATCTCAAAACAAAACAAAACTCCAAAGAGAAAGTTCTGTGCTTTCAGTATACAGGGTTGGGCCAAACACAATAAATATTTCTGTTTCAGAAGGGAAATTAAAGCTGAGCATTGGTGGTGCACAACTTTAATCCCAGAGCTCAGGAGACAGAGGCAGGTGGATCTCTGTGAGTTCAAGGCCAGCCTGGTCTACAGAGTGAGTTCCAGGACAGCCAGGGCTATGCAGAGAAACCCTGTCTCGAAAAACAAAACAAAAAAGAAGTGAGATAGAGGGTCATAGACAGAAAGGATCAGACCAAAGTAATACTAAAATCCAGAAAAGCAAACAAGAACTCTACAGCTTTGGGCTGTCACCTTGGCTGGCTATGCTTGCTGCCCATGGCTCCCCACAGTTAGAGGGAGTCTCCAGTGCAGCTTAGACTTCATTGTCACAGTTTCGAGTACCACCTTCTCTGGGACTGCCTACTGGGACTTGGATCCTGCCCCCCACACTACCTGCTCCCACCCTCCCACCAGGCCTTCCTTTGAAATCTGGGTGTAAGCCGTGTCTACATGAGGCAGCCCTACCTGTAAGCTCACTGGTGCTCTCTTATCAGAGGGGTTTACTGTCTAGGCCTTGGGCCTAGGACTCTGTAATAAACCAAGATGCACTCACACTTGTGATGATCCTCCTGCCTCTACCTCCCAAGCATTGGGATTATGGATGGGAAACGCCACACTTTACTTTGGGTGTTCCTATTATGGAAATACACCCTCAACACATCTTACTGTCTGTTGGCAAAGTTCTTTGCTGCTTTAAAAAAAAAAAAAAGATTTGTTATTTTTAATTATGTGTATGTGGGTATGTGCATTTTGAGTGCCGGTGCCTTCGGAGGTCAGAGGACGATGAGCTACCTCATTGGCTTCTAAGTATGTGCTTTGAACCACAGAATCATCTTTCCAGCCGCACATTACTTCTTTTTAAAAGTCCTCCTTGGCGTACACTTGATGCTTCTTTTACAGCCAAGCTACAGTATTTTTTTAAATCTGTCTTGCTATTGCTCCTGTTCTTGGAGTAAATCCAGCCAAAAGCAGTCGACAGTAACCATGACATGCCAGAATATTGTGTGACCTTGACATTTTACTCCACCCGATTGTTACTTAAAACTCAACCTCACCCAGGTCTCAGGGCATGGACAAAATGGACAGATTCTTGCTAGAATGGAACACAAGTGACCCAATTTCTAGTAGGGTCCTCACCAAAACCTCTTGAGCTTGGCTGCACTGCCCATACACCAGTCAGTATCACGCTCTTCTGAACCCTCACCACAATCACCCTTTAGCTTTACTTACTGCTGTCTAGGCGGTTTCTGGGGCTCTGAACCGCACCACAGACTCCATGATGATTGATCCCTTTCTTGGTCAGCAGTTTCCTTGGTTGACAGCTTGCTTGGTTGGCAATTTTCTACGTTACTCAGCTTTCCATCCCTGGGCCCAAACACCCAAGATAATCTACTTATACTAAGGAAAGATATACAATTTCAGAGACTTCAGCCCATGGTCACTTGGCCCTGTCACTTTGGGCCTCTGGTAGCATTGCCTTTCATAGTAGGAGTATAGATCTGTTCACTAGGAAACAAGGAAGAGAGAAGGGCTGGAGTCCCAGTCTCTCCTTCAGGGGTGCTTGCCAGCTGACTTTGATTTCCCCCATGGGCCTACCTCCTGACTGTCCTATCCTGAGAGCACTGTGAGCTAGCTGGTGACTAAGCCCTTAAATGCCTCTCCTGGAAAACATTTAAGATCCAAGTCATGGCATTTTAATAGGAGTTAAGGCATTTAATAGGAATTAAGTTTAAGAATCCAAGGGAGCCAAGACCAAGGCAGGGTGAGAGATATCGGAGGTCTGCACTGTGGTGTAGGACCTTTGCTGAGTGTGGTAGGTCTGAATCCCGAAAGTGTGGAATCCTTGGATGTTTTAAGGCACAGTGACATGACCAGATTGGAATTTTTGGAAGACTCCATCTGGCCACAGTCTGCCATTAAAGAGGTTAAAGGCCCTGGAGCTGCAAGTTAGTCAGGAAACTTGGGCCCTCACTCTCTATAGGAAGCACTGAGCCCATAGGACTCTGGGGAGGGCCATTGTGAGAAGTGGGTAGGTGCAACAAGGAGCCCGTGTCCAGCTCAGCTTGAAGAAGGAATTCCTAGAAGAAGAGTCACAGTTGTGCAGAAATGGGGCCAGCTCTGTCAGGAGTTAGTATAAGCAGAGGCCACAGACTCAGGTGGGGCTGGAGAACTTGGTCTTAGAAGAAGAGATTGGACTGTCTGGTCATTTCTCCAGAGGGTCTTTGAAGTCCTTGGGCTACTTTAATGTGTGGCAGGGGGGTGGCATGGTGGACAGGGCTGACCGATTTGGAGATGGACGGACTGAGTTCAAATCCCAGATTACAAATCTGGGACTTGGGACAAGTTTTTATAAAACACTTTGTCCTAGTTCCCTCCTCTGTCACAGGGCTAACAAATAACCTGCTCCTCAGGGCTGGTGCCAGTTGCATGGTGACTGCCCTAGAGACACAGCCTGGCACGCGATAGTGTACAATTAGTAGCTGTTTACACTGGTGCAGAAGCCTGAATTGGTATCCATGTGAGGCTGAGAGTAACCAGACCACGTGATCTTGAAGCCTCAAAACTTTTATTTATTTAGAGTCTACAAAAAAATGACGGTGAGGGGCCTTCATCTTGCAGAGCCAGCTGACCTCAGGTTGCCAAGAAACTAGAGGCCACGTGCGTGTTCTGTGCGGCCCGAGCCTTGGCTGAATGGAGGCTGGGATCCCCAGCCCCACCTCGAACTGTTTACAAGACTAGGGAGAATCCACCCACCAGGCCTCCACCGGGTTCCTCTGGATGCAGCTAGGAGAAATCCACACTCTCTTCCCAAGACGAGAGGGCCTCACCTGGCTTTGACATGCTCTCTTTTGCTGAAGGTGCTGGCTGTCCATCCTAAGAGGGGAGTGCAACCAAGACCCCTTCCTCCCAGAACCTCGAAGAACTGGTTCCACGCTCTCCAGGGACCACACACAGTTCATGTGCATATGTAATTTTTGCTTTACGCTCAGTAGCAGGACCTGCCTCATGCCCCCCCTTCTTACCCCTCTGTGAGGAATTACGAGATAAGGGCTTTGTCTCTAGAGAAGAAGAGAACAATGGGATGTTCTGATGCCGACATGCTCTCCACTGCACCTGTGGCAGCCTCTTGTGAGCCATCGTGATCTGGAATGAAGGCCACACTAGCCACATCTGCTGAAGGGCTCCAGCCTGAAGCTGCCCTCGGCCCTCACAGTTAGATATTTGTGGTGCCAGAGGTTTGTACTAGGGTAGCTGTCTGTTACTAGGCAGCAATTTGCACAAATCTTGGACATAAATCCAACTGAGGATCAGCATTTTGTGACTGGTAACTTTCTCATGCTCAAGGCCAATCGGAGTGTTGTTTTTCTGGTTCCCCCTTCAGCATTCCTCCCCTATATAGCCCTGAGAACGTTGCTAGCATCTTAGGGACACCCAAGGGTGGAGGGAAGATCCTGGACAGGGACCCAAAAGACTTGGAGTGGGCCTTAGTTCCATCCTTCAGAAGTGATACCCTCTTTCAGCCTTTGCTGGGTAGGAATGAGCTCATGTATACTGACTGGGTTGCAGACTCCAGTGGCTGTGCAGAGGCTGCAGTATAGGCCTAAATAGAAGCCCCAAAGGTCCCCTGTGCACCCCATTTCTCTTCATCCTTCCTTTACCCTCCCTGTCTCCATCCCCAGTCCCCACCTCTCATGCCAGGACGCCACCACTGAGGAAGGACCAAGGAGGCTGAGCTGCTGCAGAAAGGTCTTTACTGGGCAGATGGGGGTGTGAGAGATGCCAGTGGGCAAAGTGAGGAAACAGCCTGTCCTCCAGAGGAACAGGGGTGGTATCCCTGCCTGGGAGCCTAAGCCTGAATGCACTAAGGGCTGGCCCCACAGACTGGCTCAGGGGAGACCCGCCCACAAAGGGCTTTGGGCCTCTCCTTCATGGAGACACCACCCCTGACATGGGGTGCATAGCCATCACACTCAACAGTTGCCTTGGCTGTTCTCAGGAGCACTGTTGGATGGGGTTGAGGACTTGGAAGGGCCCTTCAGGAAAGATGAAGGAGGCTGGCAGTGTAGTGAACCGAGATGTGTCTGGGGACTTAAGTGTAGGCATGTAGGGATGCTGACCCCAAGGGTGATGTCTGGGTTTGAGCAGGGCCATTGGATCTAGAACTGGCATTTCCTCGGGGCTTATTTGGAACAGAAAGCTGGAAAAAATATAAGGGTGTTATTCCCCAGTACCAAGCTGTGAGCGCAGGTGGTCCATCTCTGGGTATCAAGCAGGCACACGCATGGCTGTGTAGCCATGCACACTCTGGCACAGTTGTCACATGTGTGCACAGTAGGACGGACACACAGTTGAGCCAGGCTTGTCTTGTAATAAGAAAGGGGGTCTGGAGTAGATGTGTTGGGAATGTGGGGTCCTTCCTGAAGAGCCCTTTCCTAGCCCTTGCATGTTGTACAGGGGATGTGGGTGGGAGCATCAGTTACTTTCCTCTGGCCCCCAGGGCAGCCTGCCGCCTCATGTAGGACAGGATGTCCATCTTGACGTTGCTGACTGTGGTCCGGTGGTACCAGCGCATAATGGGTATGCCATCTGGCCCCACCAGAAACTTCTCAAAGTTCCAGCGGATGTCATGGATCTTCATGGGTTCCCAAAAGAGGCGGTCAGGTGAGCCCAGGAGCTCCGCAGTGGGAGGGCAGGAGTTCTAGAGCAAGGGTGAGAGGGGCATTAGCCTGACCTGAGTTCCCCTTGGCTTTCCTGGGAGAAAACTGCTTGGCTCTAAGGGAGGGGCCCCAGTTTGAGAGCTAGAACACTTGCACTTGGCTGTCTATCTCTGCAGTGACTGAAGGTTGTAGACCCCTCAGATGCCCCTATGGCCCCTGCCTTATCTGTCCAGCAGGCTAAGAGGACCCCAGGGTCTGCCAAGCCCTCTCACAGGAATACTAGACCAATGCCAAGACATCCCCAGGGGCTGAGGTGCACAGGCTGGCACCTAAGCAGCTGGAGAGAGGTCCCCCAGATTACCCACTCTCACCTTCAAGAAAGTGTAGAACTTCTGCTCTTTCTCCCCATTCACGTCTCCTTTCTCAAAGAGCTGGAAGTTAGGGACAAAACCCCCACCTGGTCGGACATACCTGGAAGGAATGTACTTTGGTGGGTCCAAAGGGAGCCACATGGCTCAGAAGTGAGGAGTAAGATGGGGTGGAGAGCTGGGAATCTCCAATCCAGTAGTAGCTCATGACTTAAATGGACATACACCGGCCCAGTGTTTATCTGCCATCTCAGTCTCTTCTCTGCTCCACCCCACATGCCTTAGGACCCCTCTCTACCTATCAGGTGCAGCTCAACCAGTTACCCATAGCCTTTTGTTTCCTATCCCCTCCCCCTCATTCCATGGGGGATGAGGGAACAGAGCGACAGAGCATGGACACAGCCAGCCAATCTCTGCAGCCTCCAAGTCTGCCCCATAGAGCCATGTCCAGCCATGATGACTCACTTGAGACTGGGTAGGATCTCCGAGTTCTCGCCTGGCTCCTGTTTGCCAAATTGGTTGCAGGGGAAGCCCAGGATGACCAGGCCGAATGGCCCAAGTTCTTCTTGTAGTGCATTCAGTTCTTGGCCAGGGAGAGAGCAGAGAACAAGTGAAGAACCTGCCTCATCGCCCTGCTCCCCACCCACCTTCTAGATGGCCGGACCCTCTGAGGCCCAAGGAGGGAAGATTTCCCCAGGGTGACCCATGAGTCAGTGGCAAGACTGGTTTCAGGTCCTGTCCTGACTACAGTTTGGGGGCAGTAGAGGTTTGGGAGAAAAATCAGGAATATGCTTCTTCACATCCATGGTGCCAGTGCCAGTGCCTGGGTCAGTCGGCAAAGGGCTCTTCCTTCCATCTGCCCCTGGGCAGCCGACTGAGGACTTTCTTAGGGTGGTGGGGAGGGTGGGATTCACATCCCTCCTATCTGGGAATTCAGGAAGCCAAGAGAGGCCCTGGACAGTTCACCAGTTTCCTCAGAGTCCCTGGACTTGGGTGCAGTACCAGCACCCAGCCTCTCTTCAGAGATGCACTGCACTGTTGAAGGACTGACAAAAAGTACCAGGCACAGCTGTGAAACCAAACACCCTGTCTGCAAACCCAGAAAGTCCGCTGCAGGTGCCAGCCAGGTGGTTTGGGTCTGCTGAGTCCCAAAGCAGTTTGCCCCAAGCCATCAAGCTTTGGCCTGACTGTTCCCTTGGGCTTCTGACTCTATTCTCACTGAGAAGAAAGGACAAAGGACACTGGCGTTAAAGAGATGGGAGGTCCAGTCAGATACTGGGTTCAGCTGTTGCCAGCCTTATGGCCCTAGTTGTTTATACATGCTGAGTCTTGGTGCCCTTCCCTGTACACTGAGGAAAGAGGAGGGCTGAGCTAGGCTGTCTTTAAAGTTTGCTTAAGAGTGAGCTGTTGAGCTGCCTTTAATCCAAGCACTTGGGAGACAGTGCTGATCTCTGAGTTCACGGCTAGCCTAGTCTACAGATTGAGTTCTAGGATAGCCAGGGCTACACAGAGAAACCCTGTCTTGAAAAAAAAAAAAAGAATGAACTGTTGGATGTTACCTTCCACCCTTGTATCCCATACTTCTTCAAACCCCATCAACTCCCTCCAGAGCTTCAAACCAGCAGGGCCCATTCTCCAGAGTAGAGCCAAGAGAAGGGCCCAGGTGGATGGAGCTGGGGGGAGCTGCAGCCACTGTTTCTTACTCCAGTCAAGGAAAGCAAGCAGACATACAGCCAAGGTAGCTGGGAAATTCTAGAATATGTCCAAAGACCATCAAACCTCAGGCTTATATATCTCCAGAAATACCGAACACAGTGGAGCTGGGATGTGGACCTTGGTCTGTCAGCCACCATCACTCCTTACCCTTTGCATCTCAAGGGATTAAAGCATGTCCAAGTGACAGAATCTTCCCCAAATTAAGCTCTTACCAAGGTATTGGTCTGTCAGACCTCAGTAGCTAGCTACGTTGACAAAGAGGACATATTTGCCTGCATACTGCTTAAAAGGAATGTATTCCTCTCCGTCAATGGTGAGGGCCCCGTACTCATAGATGGTACCACTCATGCCTCCGTGGCAGTCTGCCTGGAAGAGAAAAAGATGCACACCAGGGAACAATTAAAGTGGAGACATTTAGGAAACAGACAATTCTCCACCTTCTGGATACAGATGATTCTCAACAAGGAGAGAATGACTTAAAACCCAGGATAACAAAAACTGGAACTGGAGTAAAACCGAGGTCTCCTAATTCCTCATCTCTTGTAACTATGAGACACTTGAAGACCTAATAAGCACTCAGTATTTGCATTAAGCACTTACTGAGTGCTGTGGAACCCTGAAGTTAGCGATAATCACATATTTCATAGGCAGTGGGTTGGGATGGTCTGAGAAGCAGAGTTAGGTGGCTATTGCGATAGTCCTGGCAAATAGGAGGCCTGTGTGCTAGGTGACTAGGAAGGAGACACGGGACAGGAGGAATGTGTCAAGATGTATAGAATGAGTCAGAGTCTCCTAGTCTGGAGGACTGAAAAGTTGAGGCATGAGGAAGCAGGGACGTGAGACCAGGATCCAGGAGTATGGAAAGGTTTTCATGAGACCTCAGTGTAATACCCAGGGTGAAGCAACAGTGCCTAGATAGAACAGTCTGCAGAGACGGACAGCATGACAACACACACACCCTCGTGTCTGTCCAGCTGCGACTCCAGTCTACCTCCAGGAGAACGAGAGGGAGCGCAAGGCACGATGGGGTGCACCAGAGTGCCCAGGTTCCACTCCAGCCCTGTCAGCAGTTCAGTGCTGTCTTGAACTGGCCATTTCTCATCCCTGGCCTTCACACACTGGACTGGACATTTTCAACCCAGAGTGGAAGAAAAGTGCCCACTGCCAGCCAGCAAGATGGTCCTCATCTTCACCCTACCTCACCCCCCAACACAGACAACAAAACTCCATGGTGTTTCTTGAAGCGAGGAGGTTGATTGATTCAGTAGATGGGAGGTCCATGACAGGAAGGGAAAATCACTCCTTCTTCCCCTTAGTTCTAGAGCACTTGCTGCCAAAGCCAGGTCCTCAGCCTAACTGGGTGAAGGAGTCATCCCAGCAGCAGCGCAAGGCCCAAGTGGGGTGCAGCATAGTGCCTGTCACAAAGTCACTGCAGGCCTGACCAGCCCTGTGAATCTGCTTGCCTTTGCTGGGTCGCTCTCCCGGCTGTGGTGCAAAGTCCCTGCTTTCCATGAGTCTCATTCCAGTGCTGGAATGACTTCTCAGCTGGGTGGTCCTTCCTCAGGCTCCCAGAGTCCCAGCTGGGATTCCTTTCACCCTAAAAGGCAAACAGCACCCAGGCTCGGGGGTAAGCATCAGTAATGCCAGCACCAGAGGCTGAGCAGGAGATGGAGAGTTCAGGCTCGGCCTGGACTGCATAGGGATAGTTGCCTCAACAGGAGCAACACACACTAACAGCAGGACACAGCCCTGCTGCCTCCCTGCCTGTTGCCCCACCTCCTTCACACACACCTCAAGCTGAATCTCAGATGAGGTGAGGAGAGAATCCCAGGGGTTGGTGGATAATGGGAGCTCTGAAACAAGGGTAGCTCCAGCTTCTGTGGATAGTTTTGAGGGGATGAAACATGGGGAAACCCCTTGAATTAGGTTCTATCTCTGCTGGCTGTGTGGCCCTGAGCAAGCCACTTTAAATTCTTTGGGCTTTGGTCTGAGAGGATAATCCCATCTGCCTCTCAAAATGGGTTTTTGTCGTTGTTTTGTTTGGTTGTTTGTGCTTGCAGGTGCATGTAGAAGTCAAAGGAGAGAATTGTGAGGCTTTCTCTACTAAATTATTTCATTACTTTTATTCACTTATTTGGGGGGAGGATTCCATAGCACCCTGTGGAGATCAAAGGACAAGGTGTAGGAGTCAGTTCATTCCTACCATGTAGGTCCCAGGAATCAAACTCAAGTTGTTAAGCTTAGCTACAAGCACCCTCACCTGCTGAGCCATGTTACTGGCCCACTCCAACTTGTTCTCAGTGTTTGGCTAGCTGGCCAGTGAACCTCTGGATCTGCCTGTCTCTGCCCTCCCACCCCACTCCCATTGTTGGCACATGTGGCCAAGACTAGCTTTTACATGGATGCTGGGGATTTGAACTCAGGTCCTTTTGCTTTCACAGCAGTGATTTTACTCACTGAGTCATTTCCCCAACACTCAAAATGATTTTGAGAAACTATTGACAGATCAGAACAAGCACGGGTCAGCAGGACACAGAGATTATTCTGCCTGCAGCAGAGAGCCAAGAGCCTGTGAGGTCCCTCCGTCATAGTAAGGAGAGGCCTTAATGTTTGCTAGCTGCCTTAAGAAATGAGTTGCAACAGTGCCATGCTTTCTATGGGGGGAGAATGGGACTGGTGCTAGGAACCCAGGTTAGCCCTGTGGTGAGTGAGCCATAGATTGCACTCACCAGCTCAGACCCCACAAAAGCCCACTTCATTCCTCTGGGTCCATAGAATCCCAAAGCCCTCTTCCTCCAACAGGGAGACCATAGGAGACTACAGAGAGGCCAGGAGGGCAAGAGAGGAGTCTGACTAACTAATGGGTTGAAAGCTTGGGGAGAGGGGGTAACATTGAGCCAGCCTCCTGGCTACCTAGGACCACTGGCCCAAGTCTTGTCCTCTTCCATCTTATCATGCCCATCAGTGTGATGTTGTGAACAGGACAGATCTCAGAGGTGGAGACCTACAACTGGGCTCAGCTGTGCCTCTGGCAGTGCGTGATCACCCCTCCCCCGCCTCAGGATTCCAGCCTGCCTGCTATAAGATGGAGTGGGATTCAGGGCCGCTTAAGGCCCTTCAGCCTTGGCGTCAGCCTGTGGTCCCATGATGCTCTCTGCCTTGTGCAGTCACCTAGAAACCAGTGGTTACTAGGATCCCACGTCAGCAGCTGTTAGTCTACAGCTCGGCAAAGCCTTTTGCAGCTGTAAGCTGGATCCAGACAGAGGGCTTCCCTGTCATCACCCCTCCCTTTGAGGCAGGAGGACATCTTCCTGTGGCTGTGTCACCTTGAGTCTGTGCATGACCTCTCCCTGTCCCCTTGTGCTAAAGCTGGGCCAAGGCAAGCAGTTGAGTCCCAGAAGCCAGAGCAGTAGCATGTTAACTCTAAGGACCTGGGAGGCCAGACGGACATGCCGGGGCTGTCGTGAGCCACAAGCCTCGGCTGGTTGTGAGATAAGATCACACCTCACCCTAAGACTTTTCTAGACCATTCTCATTCTTCCCTCTGAACTCACCCATCCATCCTTGATTCCATGGACAGCACATGGTTATAAGTATCATGGCCCATGGTACTGCAGCCTCCTTAGGACAGGGTTCAACCCCTCCCCCCAAGTTATTCCCACACTGAAGGCACAGGGCTGGTGCCCTAGTCTACCCTCACCCCTACTCCACACCCTAATCTTGAACTCCATCCTGTCTCTGCCCTGGAAAATGCCTACTGAGCTGGTAATTAGGAACAGGGCTGAAGGCTTTATAGGTACCCCATCTGCTTAGACCAAGGAGCTGAGGGCAGAAAGGGGCTTAAAAACAAGAACCACTCTTGGTGCTCTCTAAGAGATGGACAGAATCTGGAAGCAGCATTGTGGGCTTAGAAGATCATAGAATGAAGACCCAGAGGATTTTAGAAATCGAGAAACTCAAAGCTAGAGCCTGTCCAAGTTGTGTGTGTGTGCATATGCATGTGTATGTGTGTGCGGGTGTATGTGCATTGAGAAGTTGGAGGCAGCTATCTGTTTCCTTGGGTCTGTCTCTACTGCTTTCTGCCTCCTAACTCTAGGGGAAGAGAGATGCCTGCGGAGCCCACCCACCACAGGCCTGACCAAGGAGATAAGCATGCCCAGTCATCTGCCCTCGGCCTTCTCACTCCAGCTAAGGGTGCCACACCTGGACCAGGATAGAGAAAGCTCCAGAACACTCTGCCTGGCCTGGGTTGGCTTCTCTAGCGACAGTGTTTGTTACGTGGCAGGCCAGTGGGCTGTGAATAGGGAAGGGAACTGGAGGGTTCCATAGCCTCCCAAGCATCCTCCTCTTCAGCTGCGCGCTGCTGACGGAGAAACTGTGGCCCCCCAAAAGAGGTGCCTCTAAGTCAAAACTCGTATATCCACCTCCAGTGCCCCGGGATGAGTGAAGGGGCTATCAGCCTGCGCCCCATGCCCAGCAGTATTTCAGGAGGTTGGCCACTAGCTGAACTCAACTAACTGCCTTAGAAAAAACCCACACCCACTTCCAACCCCGCGGAAGGGACAATCGGTCCCAGGGTGTGGCAAGGAGACCCCGAGAGGACCACAGAGGAGAACGTAATAACTTGGGAAAGACTGTCCTGGAGCACGCGGGTCTGAGTTAGATGGAAGGGCTCAGAGATCTAGGGTCACAGGGCAGGGTCCCCGCGGCAGGGCAAGGTGGACGGCACCCGGTGTTGCCGGGGAAGCGGTGGCTTTCCCTGCGATGCAGTGGAAACCTGGGCACAGCGGACTCGTCCCGCGCCCCGAAGGTTCACTCACCTTGGACTTCTCTTGCCCCCGGCCGGGCGGAACGAACCCGGCCAGGAGCAGGGACAGGAGGCAGGATGCCCGGAGGAGCCGGGCCATGGCGGGCTGGGGCGCGTCTAGGGATGGCCACACTCCGTCTGAGGTGTCCGGAGCGCTCAGCCACCTTTCAAGCCCTCTGCGGTGGCCAATCCGCAGCCAGGATGGGGTCTTCCTAGCCAATGGCAAGGCGGCTGGGACTTCAAGGACGAGACATTCCCGCCCCTTTTTCCACCCCCTCCCCAGGCCCTGGGCGACAGTGACACAAGCCTAGGAGGGAGAGACCGGGAGTCAGCTGCCTGGGAAGAGCAGGAGATGGGCGCGGCCGGGGCTCCAGACAGCACCCTGGATTCAGCTCTTTTCCCAAGCTCTAAAAACCCCCGGACCAATAAAGGGCCCTTGCCCTGGGTCCCGAGGATTTAAAAGAACATCGAACCCATTAGTGCAGAAGAAGCAGTGTGTGAGCAAAGCATGGAGGCTCACGCCTGTAATCCCAGAACCCAGAAAGCTGAAGCAGGAGGATTGCACAGGTTCAAGCCCAGCCTTAGCTACAGAGTGAGACAATGCGTCAACTGGAAGATGTAGTTCAGTAGTACAGCCCTTGACCAGTATGCTTGAGGTCATGGGTTCATCAACCCCTGGCGTCTACAAACTAGAGGAATGTGAATGTGATGGGTTTTGAATTCAGCCTCCTCCTTGGTTAGGTTTTGGATGGTTCAGGTGGGAAGAGACCAGAAAATAAATCCTCCCTCCGTTTTAATTAATTAGCACATAAAAATTATGTGTTCATCTCAGTGGACTTAAACTCATCATTTTCCCTCTCTGCACCTTAGTTTCCACAACTGTAATATTGGGATTGGTTAATGATCTCTAAGATCCTCCTGGCTCTGGCTGAATGATGTGCTTCTAAGTTGTGGACCTAGCCCAGGAATCGCTTGAGGGTACACAACAGGTGTTTAATATTTGCCGAATCAATCATTCAAATTTGTTTCTATTTGTGTATAAATTCAGAGCAGGCAGCTCTAGATTGGGGCTTTCAGGCACAATCCAGTCTACGATAGGAAATCAGTGCATCCTGCCGTGGTAGCACAGTGAGCTAGGAAGCTGTTAGGACACACTCCTGGGCTGCACATCAGAGCCTCTCTCTTGGGATCTCTAAGGCACCAGCTGAGCTTCTGCTTTCAAACATATTGCAAAAGAGATTCTAAGGCACCTGACAACCGTCTTGGCCACCTGAGTCCTATGATTAGGTGCCTTCTTGAAATGTCCTGATCCAGAAACGCCTTGAGGTACCATGCTTTTACTATGATTCAGGAAGTTAGGGATTTGGAGGGTTTTTTCTACATTCATAAAGCCTGCCTTCCTCAAATCTCATGGTGGCTAGCGAGCTAGTGAGATGGCCCAGCAGGTAAAGCCCTTGCCATGCAAGACTGATGACTTGATCTCCAGAACCAAGAGTAGAAGGAAGGAACTAATTTCTGAAAGTTGTTCTCTGACCTCCAGCACAACAACAATAATAATAAATTCAAAAGAACAAACAAATTCATTGTGAAGTAGAAAGAACTCAGAGGCCCGAAGACCCACATTTATGACTGGCTGACATGAAAGGTTCTCAATTAATGTCACTATTCTAAAACCTTAAGTCACTGAGGCCTAGAGACATTGGAGTTCTTTATGAAAATTCCCACAGCAAATTGGTGGTGACAGAGAAGGTACCAGAATCCAGTCTCTGGATTTGTTCTGTTGTTTGTTCTGTATGGTCTGGGGATGATCTACAATACACTTTGGGTTTCAAGTGACTGGGTTTATTAAGTGTGCTGGTTGGGTTGGTTGTTATTTTCGTTTTGTCAACTTGACATGATCTGGAATCATCTAGAAAGAGGGAGCCTCAATTGAGGATTACCTTCATCAGATTGGAGTGTGGGCAAGTCTATGGGGCATTTTCTTGATTGATGATTGATGTAGAAGGGCCCAGCCCCCAATTGATGGTGCCACCCCTGGGCAAGTGACAACCCTGAGCAAGCCATAGAGAGCAAGCCAGTAAGTAGCATTCCTCTATAGCCTCTGCTTCAGTTCCTGCCTCCAGGTTCCTGCCATGTTTGAGTTCCTGCCCTGGCTCCCTGAGATGGTAGATTTTGGTGGGGTTAGCAGGGCTAATTAGGACATTGAATGTATAGCAAGCAGAGGAAAAAGAATAAATGGTAAGTAGCAGAGAGAAGCAGCAGACAGATAGCAAAACGCCATCAATTCAGGAGTTTGCAGCATCCAGTAGAGAAGAGTGGGGTATCCCGGCTGAGAGGATGAGCCAGGTACTGTCATCACTCAAATCCAAGGCTCCTGGCACCCAGCAGAAATGGGCTGCGGAAGCTGAAGCAGTCAGCTGGAAACCCTGATTGAGTCTTCGAGGATGAGGTTCCTGCTCCCTCCGACACCCCAGACCGTTTCATACCACAGGGTGAACAATAGTAACCTGTGTTGGAAAAGGTTTACCTGCTACCTGTTCTCAAGGGCAAAATCCTGAATACCCTCCACTGCTTGTGTTTTTTCCCTCTCTATGTTATAGAGTCTGGACCAACCTGGTCCAGAACAGGGGTTTTAAGGGAGACAAGGAGGGCCTTCTTGTCCCCAGAGTCTGCTCCCAATATTATTACTAAAATAATGGATATTACATCTTCAAAGGTTCATAGTTACCCAGAAATATACATCTGTTATACGTGTCAGTTTGTAGGAAATCAATTGTTTAGGGCTGAGGTATAGCTCAGTGTTCACGCACTTTTCACAGGAAGGAGAACATTCATTAGTATCAGTAGGTATCCTCTGACATTCTGACACTCAGAGCATGTCTGGCAACTTGTTAACACCATGAGAGATGTCAAAGTTTCCTATAAGCTGCAGGCCTGCCCTCAGAGGTGTGTGGGCAGAGCTCAAGTGGGGCAGATGGAACACCTGGGGTGACAGGAGTCATGTAAGCACAGGGGTGGCACCTGAGAGTGAACAGCACAAAGCTTTGCACCCCGTGTGCCCTGCTTGCCTGTCGGGAGTCCCAAGTCTGGGGAATAGGAGCCATAGGTCTGAGATGCTGGTCTTGGGTTGCTATAGGACCAAAAGCAAGATCCTCTCTCTGGGTCTCGGTCTCACTGGCCCATATATTAGTATGTTTGACAATCTCAAATTAGGGGTCTCCATGGTTTTTCAGTTCCAAGGGTCTAAGGAGAGCCTGATTACATGGTAGCAAGATGAGAGCTCAGGAGAGCAGGCCCTGGTGATGGTGGTGTGTGGGGTCTTTCCTGCTGTAGTCTACACAGAGGCCCAAGTCCCAGTACTAAGGAGGCTGAGGTGGTGGATGGCAAGTTCAATCCCAGCCTGGGCTACACAGTAAGGGGCAAGTCCAGGTCAGGCTACACTATACAGCAAGACCCTGTTTCAAAACCAAAAGAAAAAGAAAAGAATACCTTCCCCACAAAAATAACCAATAGTCTGAGCTATGAAGTAAAACCCTATCTCCAAAAAAGCCCTTTCCCTAAAACCAACCAAACAGATGATCGTGAATGCTGGTGGCACAGCCTATGATCCTGGTAATTACTTGGAGACCAAGGGATGAGGATCACAAGTTCAAAATCAATCTGGGCAACTTAGTGAAAGTCTGTCTTAAATTTAAAAAATGAAAAAAGAATGGGAGATGTAGCTCAGTTTGCAGAGTGCTTGCCCTAGCATCATGGCACCTGCACCAGCTCCAGCACTACATAAATGGGCAGGAAGATCATAAGCTGAGACCAGCCTGAGCCACAGAAGACCCTGTCTCAAAAGGAGGAGGAGAAAGAGGAGGCATAAATAGCTGGATTAGATGTGATGGCTCACACCTATAATCCCAGCACCTGGGAGGCTGAAGCAGAAGGATCAGCTGGGGGGGGGGGGGTCGGAGTTGGGGGAGGGCGACCTTTGAAGCAGATTTGGTAGGTTTGTTCCAGAGAGACGTTGTTCTCCACAGGCAGCTTCCATTTGCCCTCAGGTTAAAGTTCAAATTCCTTTTGTGACTCAAACCTACCCACTTCATCTTCTGGCCGCTCTGTCTTCCTTCTTCTGATTCTGTCTTCCTCAGCTGGACACAGAATGGTCTGTTCTCAGCCTGTAGTTCAGTCTCACCTGCAGGCTTTCTCTGTGCAGTGCCCTCTGCCCTTCCTCTTACTAGTTTTCTTCTCCCTGTTCAGGGCTCTGCTGATGTCACTTCTTGAATGCTGCTCAGATCCACTGGGTCTGTTTCATTGTTGGGTTTTCTATTTTGTTTGTTTGTCTTGAGACAGAATCTCACTATATAACCCTGGCTGGTCTGGAAATCATTATGTAGACCAGGCTGGCCTCCAATTTATAAAGATCTTCCTGCCTCTGCCTCCCCAGTGCTGAGATTGAAGTGTGCACCACCACTGACCCCTGGTTTTATTAGTTTCTAGAATATTCAATACTTTCTACCTCAGCTCCATTGTGGGTTTTTTGTTTGTTTTTTGAGCATAGGAAATGTAGGTTTATTAAGGAACCATTAAAAAGAACACCCCAGGGAGAATTCTTTTTCTTTCTCTCTTTTTCTCTCAGATTTGTTACATAGTCTTTTGTTTTGAAATTGTAACATTCATTTATTTGGAGGCAGGGCACAGGTGTCACAGCACAGCTGTGGAGGTCAGAGGACAGTTTGCTGGAGTTGGCTCTCTGTCTCTATCATGTGGGGTCCAGGAATTTGAACTAAGGTCATCAGGCTTGCTGCAACTACACTACCTGCTGAGCCACCTAACCAGCTCCCAGGGATGATTTTGAATTCTTGATCCTCCTACCTCTACTTTTCCAAGTGCAGTGATTATAGGTGTGTGTGCCCAGCTAGTAACGTTTCTTTATTTGTTTGCCTGTTTACTTAGTTATCTTAAAACAGTTACCCATTATCCCATCATCATGTCCTGCTTATTTTATACACTGAATTATAAGGTCTACAAAAGCTTCATTTGCAGCAGCTAAAAAAAAAAAAAAAGCTTGATACACATTAGCTTGGTAAATATCTATCACATAATATCAAATGAAGCACACTTTGGCACCCCGAACAAGCATAATGGCAGGCAGCTTTGCTAACCCTTTGAGCCCACAAGACTAGTCTGATGCTGTGTGAGACTAGAGGCATGTGGGCTGTTCTGAAGAAGCTTGGGATGACGTGCACTGGGCTATGGGAAAGGGTGAGGGAAGCAGACACCCTGGAGTCAGCTTAGAGGAGGCATTAGTAAGTTTTACTTTCTGAGAACATGATCTCCTTCATCTCATCCCAGAGAGCTGGGTACCCAGTACCTCTAATTCTCACCTTTAAAAAAAAAAAATTTAAGGGGGCTGGAGAGATGGTTCCGTGGTTAAAAGCACTGCCTGTTCTTCTAGGATCAGGGGTTCATTTCCCAGAACCCACATGGCAGCTCATTACCATCTATAGCTCCAGTTCCAAGGAATCTCATGTCCTTTTCTGGTTTCTGTAGGCACCAGGCATGCCAGTGTCCACAGACATAGATGCAGGCAAAACACCCATACACATAAAATAAAATACAGAAAACTAAAACAGAACTTAAAATTTGTTCTTGCCAAGCATTGTGGCACACACTTTATCTCAACAATACAGAGGCAGAGGCAGGTAGATCTCTGAGAGAGTTCAAGGCCACCATGGTCTACATAGAAAGTTCCAGGATAGCCAGAGCTACATAGGGAAACCCTGTCTCAAACAAAACAACAACAAAAAAATATATAATCACATTTATTTCTTCTCTTTTTTACCATGTGGATCCCAGAGATGGAACTCATGTTGTCAGGCTTGGTGGCAAAGCCCTTTACTTGCTGAGACATCTTGCTGGCCCTACCTTTCTGCTTGGTTGGAAAAAAAAAAAAAAAAAAGACTGGAGGTGACGGACTTTTTAAAAGTGCTGATGCATTGTGTCCTCGAGGAAAACAGAACATGAGTTAATGAACAGGAAGGGCTGTGAAAGCCAGAACAACGAAAGGCAGCCATTGCTGAGTAAGTGCTTTGGGTTTGGAGGCCAGTAATGGGTCAACCAGCCCAACTTACGCACCTGGATAGGGGGTGGCAGGAGGGAGGCCCAGTCCCCATCGCTCAGTGCTAGAGTCAAATAGTGATCTGTTTTGCAATCAGGAAGAGTTTGCAGAACTCAGGTGGGGCCTTGGAACTTCTGGTTTACTGAGTAATTGGCAGTTGGAATCTCAAAGTCAGCTCACAGGCAGGGAATCAGTTGATCAAGAATCTAGTGAGGGATGCAGAATTGATTCAGCGGTTAAGAACGCATACTGCTCTTGCAGAGGACCAGAATTCAGTTCCTAGTACCTATGCTGGGCAGCTCAAAACCGTCCATGACTCCAGTTCCAGGGGATCCGAGTCTTCAGGCAGGCACCTGCACACCCATGTGCCACACACAGAGAAATACATACATCTGACGAAAAATAATAAAAAATGAAGGGGGATGGGTGCTGGAGCCTGCTTCTGAATCCTGAAGGTGCTTCTGCACCTTCCAGATCCTGAGCTTCCCTTTTCTCACTAGGGATTGAGGTTTAAACTAGTAACAACCAGCAATCACTCAATAACCGATACACAGATGCTGACTTTGATTTATTAAATTTCTTTTGTAGCACAGGCTGGCCTCGAACTTGGTACGCAGCTAAGCCTTCACCTCCCTAGTACTAGGATCACCAAGCTTGGCTTATGTGGTGCTGGGCACAAAACGTGGGACCTCATGCATTCTAGACAAGCACTCTACCAATCTGAGAGCTTCATCCTCAGCCCCAATTCACTAACTTTTTGAAAAGGTCTCGGGACCTCATGAGAAAGCTGTCATCATCATTGCCATTTCATGACACGAATACACAGGGAGATTAAGGCATGCAGTCGGGAAGAGGCAGAAACAGGTCTGAATCGGACACACTATCTTCAAAGCCTTGCTAAAACCTCTGGTCCTGTGCCACCCCACATGGTGGCTACTGGTCACATGTGCTTACTGGGCACTCAGAATGTGCCCACTCCAAATTGATAAGTGCCAAGAGTGTAAAGTACACACTGTTTTTGAAGAGTTGTTATATTTTTTGTTTTGTTGTTTGTTTTGTTTTAGTTTTTTTTTTGTTTTTCGAGACAGAGTTTCTCTTTTGTAACTCTGGCTGTCCTGGAACACACTCTGTAGATGTGTGTGTGTGTGTATGTGTCTGTGTCTATGTCTGTGTCTGTGTCTGTGTCTGTGTGTCTGTGCGTTGTTTTTGTTTTTTAAGGCAAATGGGCTGTTCATCATAGCTCAATGATGGAGTGCTTACTTAGTATGTATGAAGCCTTTAACACACACACACACACACACACGCACGCGCGTGCACACACACACACACACACACACACACACACACACACACACACAGAGTTACTGCCCAGTGTAGTGGTGTGTAATCTGTAACCCTGGAGCTTGGGATGCTGAAACAGAAGGATTGCCATGATTTTGAGGCCAGCCAGAGTTACATAGTGAGTACCAACCACTCCGGGCTGTACAGCAAGACCATGTTCTAGAAAGAAATCATCTCAGAGTGGCTATAGCAAATTTTAAAATTATAGCTCATATTATATTGACCAGTGCTGGTTTATTTACTCATAAAAGATTGGCATAGGGTTCTGGTTGCCTGTGGGAAGACTAGTCTTACTTCCTGATAGAGGCCAAGGCCACATCTTGGTTCATTGATTTACTCTGAGGACCCATAGAACCTAGCATATGACATGATTTATCCCATTGAAAAGTTGCAAAATCAGCTCGCAGACAGGGCACCTGGGACAAGGTCCAGAGGAAGCCAGACACAAGCCCCCGAAAGCCCCCTCCTAGCTAAGTCACATGGCACCTATTCAGTCCTCTGGCACAGAAATGTAACAACCATTTGAGCTGCTGTCTCCCAGGGATGCTCCTTAGAGACTTGGAGCCCAGGTTTTGACTGGGGCTCATCATGAAAGCACCTACTAAACACATAATAACGTTTTAAACTGTCAGGTGCTCCACATAAACTCAATTGTTTGTGCAGTTGAGCCAGGCTAATTCATTCCAACAGTGAAGAATTCTCTGGAACAGAAGTTTCCAAAAGCCAAAGGGACAAGCAGGGCAGGTCTTTCTAGAAGGGCAGTCTTCTGCTGTGTCAGTTCTTCCAGGTGCTGGCCTAGCAAACATGGGCTTTGTCGAGTTTCTCCGAAACCGTTGTCTTAGACTGTGTAGATTCTATAACAACACTATGTATGAGCTAAGTGGCATGGAGTCAGCAGAAGCCTTTGTCCCTCAGTTCCAAGGCTGGGATGTCTAAGATCAAGGTGACAAAGGATTCAGTGTCTGGGAGGCCTGCTTTCTCAGAGGAGGCCGACTTCTCAAGGTAACTTCAATGATGATGAGTGAAGCCTGTTTAATATGGGCACTAATCTCAATGCTCATGGCCCCACCCTCGGGACTGAAGCATTTTCCCAAAGGCACACTTCCTAATACTGTCCTATGGGGAGTTAGGATTTCAACAGACCACGGTAAGAGTTAGAGATGTCACTCTCTCCAAAACTCACATCGCTGGAAGGAGTTAAAGGAGAGGGGCTGGAGATATGGCTTAGAAGGCACATGCAATTGCCTTAAAACCTAAGAAACTAAGTTTGACCCTAAGAACCCACAGAAAAGGGGACGGAGAGAAATTATTACCAAAAGTTGTCCTCTGACCTCCCCACACACACTGTGGCACACATATACTCATACATACACATCATACACATGCAAGTATAATAAATAAAAGTTAAGCTGGGCAGTGGTGGCACACGCCTTTAATTCCAGCACTCAGTAAGCAGAAACAGGTGGATCTCTGTGAATTTGAAGCCAGCCTGGTCTCCAGAGTGAGTTCCAGGACAGTCAGAGTTACAACAGAGAAACCCTGTCTCAAAAAAACAAAATAATAATAATAATAAATAATAATAATAATAACAACAATAATAATATAATTTAAAGGGGCAAAGGAGGTATCCCTCTTAAGAGTCTCATTCAACCCTCTCATCTGGGTGATATTTTTCAGTGTCCCACTGAAAATGAAGTCATCTAGTGGGCTATACATCTAGGCTGGATAAGGCTCCAAGCTTTCAGCCAAAGATGTCTCTTCCCTCCTCCTGTTTAGGTTAGGGTTCATCTTGGAGACCAGATTGTCTAGTGTCAATAACAACCTTCACAAACAGCCACAACCTATGGGTCACCTGCTCACAAACACAGTGGGGACAGAAGGAGGACTACCCAAGGAGCTGAGCACCTGCCACATCTCCTATCCCTCTCTCAGCATGGCCACTGCTAACAAATGGCCAGGTCAAGCCCACCTCTTTTGTATCTTACCCTCTGCCCAACTCAGACTACGGGTCTGGAGAAGTCTACTTAAAGTTCTGTAAAGGTGGGAGAGGTGCTTTAGTGGTTTAAAGTACTTGAGCTTGCAGAGGACCAGAGTTCAATTCCCAGCATCCACATGGTAGCTCACAGCCATCTGTAACCCCAGTTTCAGGGGATCCAACAGGCATGCACATGGTGCACACATATACATGCAAACAAAACATTGATACACATAACTATAACATAAAGTAAAAATAAATCTTAAAAAGGAAGGAAGGAAGGAAGAAAGAAAGGAGAAAGGAGAAAGAAGAAAAAGAGAAAAGAAAAGAAAAGAAAAGAAGAAAGTTCTGGAGAAAATCCAGAACCCTCACTCTACCTCAGGAAGATAGTAAATTAGACCATTATCACTAAGCCTGGGGTTCTCCTGAGCTTGAAACAAGAAAATTGGGCTCCTGAGCTGTCACCTGCCAGTCCATTTATGGGGCATTCAGTTTCTTATGAGCTGGCCAGAGCCCTAAGAGCAAATGGTTGTTGCTCTAGAGAGGCTGCCTCCGCCTCAGAGGGTGGGTCGGAGCTGAAGGTGGGCTATGAGTAAATTATGTTCTTTTTTATTTTATTTATTAATACTGTTCCCCTCAAATGGCTATTTCAAAAATTTTCAAATTGCATATACCCGTCTACCTACCTACCTACCTACCCATCCATCCATTGTTTGCTACAGTAACTATGTATGGAGGTCAGAGAACAGCTTGCAGGAATTGGGTCTCTCCTTCTGCCATGTAGGTCCCAGGGAATGAACTTAGCAGCAAGCCCATTTGCCTACTGAGCCATCTCACCCATCCAGCTATTTTGAACTTTAAATGAAGTAGCACAGCTTACTTCAAAGTCTGCATGTTGCTTCCCAACCCTTTCCATAGAAGCCCACAACTACCTTTAAGTCCGGTTCCAGGGAATCAGATGCTCTCTTCTGGCCTCCTTCGGCACTGGGCATATCCTGGTGTACAGATAAACATGCAGGCAAAACATCTATACATATAAAAATAAAATAAATCTTGAAATAAATAAAGTGGAGAAAGATTGAGGAAGACACTAAAGTTAACCTCTGCCCCCCACCTACTCACACGCGGGCAAGTGCCTTTACACACACGCACACACACGTGTACACACACATGCATACTCCCAACAACATACATGGTGTACACAAAATAATAATTTAAACACACAGCACACACTCTCACACACACACACACACACACAGGCTAAGGAGTTGGCCCAGTGGCTAAGAGCTCTTACCACTCTTGCAGAGGACCTGGGTTCAGTTCTCAGCACCCGCATCGGGAGGCTCACAACCATCTGTAACACAGGTTAAAGGGGATCTGATGTCCTCTGGCCTCTGCAAGCACTGGCGCATATGTGGCGCACATAGACTCACTCAGGCACACATACATACACATGGTTAAAAATAAATAAAACTCTTAAGAGAAAACAACAACAAGACAAAAACAAAACCACGGGCTTCTGGGGCCAGGGCGTCTTCCCAGGGCTTCTTTTTCTCAGCTCCTAAAGCTCCAGAGAGAACAGGCTCACTGTGTGAAGCTGGAACTATGTCAGCAGCTGCCAGAACCTGGCTTGATGGCTGTGCCATCTCTGGGCTCTGCTGACAGATGTTCCTGCATCTGCCTACCCTGTTCCTGAGTTCCAGCCTCTGTCTAGTGTGGCCCCAGCCCTTGTCTTGCTACAGATGTTGGGTAAACACTCTTCTACTTTAGTTTCCCTATCTCTAGATGAGTTGATACTTCTTCTACCTGTGACATTCTCAAGTTTTATAGATAGTCACCTAATGAATAGGGTATTACTTTCTCAGTAGGGTCTGGAGACTGCCAGATTCATCCAGTTTGATTCCCACCACACCCATTTTCAGATGTGAAAACTGAGGCACAGAGGTTTAAGCAAATGATTTAACCCACATATTTACCAGCCTTTCATTGAGAATTTGATGGACTCCTCAAGCTTTTTCTGACCTATTTTCCAGCCTGTCCCCAGGGTCAGTTCTTTGGGCACTCAGTGCTTCAAATGATCATTCTGAGGGTCTAAGACAGAGTGTGCCGGAGGTCACAGAGTGGGTTCACAGCAAAGCTCAGTGAAGTTAGGTTTCCTGATGTCTCCCGTTGGTACCACCACACAATCAACAAGCCACTCCATGTGAATCATAACTCATAGAGGTATAAGGAAAAAAATGTTTTTCTGAGACAGGATTTCTCTGTGTAGCCTTGACTGTCCTGGAACTCACTCTGTAGACTGTAGCAGGACACTTGGAAGACGTTTTTGTTATCTTGGTTTCTTTAAAAACACAAAATGGCATTTGGACTAGGATTATGTTCCCACCCCAGATGTGGTGGATGACTATGAGTTGGATTTGGAATGCTTGATGCCGGTGGCTATGATTTGGTTATGTGCAGCTACTGTTTTGGCACATGTAGCTTGTTCTTGGGATTGCATGCCACTTGGATTTATGGGAACTTTTGCTTAGAGTAGGTAAGGGTTGAAGCCCTGAGAGCCAAAGTGGGCATTGGTTGGTGGTTCATTGGTTGGTTTGTCCGTTGTGTGTTGATTCTTGCACAGAAGAACATCGGTTGGAGAGACTGGGTTTGCAGATAGTGAGCTAAGACAGATAGTCTGACTCACTGTCAACTAGTCCTCTCCAAGCTTAGGAGAGCCTAAAAAGGCTGTGAACATTTCTAGCTTTCTCTCTTTCTGTATCAAGGCTGCCTGCAAAAGCAGTGAAAATTTCTTTCTATGCTTCCTTTCTCTTTCCCTAAATTGAGGGTAAAAGATTGTAGTTTACTATTACAGTAGACCAGGCTGGCCTTGAACTCAGATCGGCCTGCCTCTGCCTCCTGAGTGCTGGGATTCAAGGCATGCATCACCACTGCTTGGTGAGGCCTAAGAAAAATTTAACCTTTTCTCCTCTGTCTTTTCTTTCCGTCTGAAACAGCCCCTGACACACATTCTCCCACCTGAGGCAGGTTACCCTGTTGGAGCTGTCTATACACCCAAGGGTGTATAGACCTTGGACATCCTATCCTCCTCTGACCACCTTCCAAGTGCTGACATTATAGGTGGACATCACCATGCCTGACCAATCCAGTGCTGGAGAACTCAGGGCTTCATGCATGCTAGGCAAAAACTCTACTAACGGAACTACACCCCAGCCCCCCATTCTAACCCAATGCTCCATTCATTCGTTCACTCTGTGGTTCTGGGATTGTGAAAGTCTCTTCAGTGCTAGACAAGCACCCCACCACTAGCTCCAATCAACTCTATTTAAACAGTCACTATTTGAGGTATCTGTGTCTGTCTGGTAAAATCTTCCCTCCTTTGGATCATGGTGTAGAAGTAGCATTGGGTTAGGACCAGGCATATCTGGGTCCTTGTCATTCCACACTCTTAATTCTTCCTCCAGGCTATTTTCCTACCCAATGACAATGAGAGGAACCTGGACTAGGTGACCTATGCCTTCTTCTGGATTAAGCCCAGCTATGTTAATGCCAGCTGACCTTGAAGCAGCTAGGCTGGAGATTCTCTGGAGCAGAGTCTCTGTCCTTTGTGACTGGCTTATTGTGCCTCCTGAATGCCACATTTCTCTAGGCAGCCCCATTCTCTGTCTCAGGTTTAGTCCCCATTCTAGAGCCACACCTCTGGCCTTTGGCCTTTCTCTGGCCCTGATTCATCAAGCCTCCTGGTGTAGATTGCTCCACATAGCCTCACTCCAGAGCAAGGAGTACAATCCTCATGACATTCTGTGTTTAAATGACACATACCCTCCCCATCAAACTCCTTTCTTCCTTCCTTCTTTCTTTTGTCTGAGTCAGGGCCTTTATGTACCCCAAGCTATCTTGAACTCACTATGTGGCCACAGATGAATTTGAACTCCTGATCTTCCTGCCTGCACCTCCCAAATGCTGGGGTTCCAGGCATGTGTCTCGGCACTTGGCTCCCAGCCTTTTTTTGTTTGTTTGAGACAGGATCTCTCTGGCTATCCTGGAGCTTACTATGTAGACCAGGCTGGCCTTGAATCACAAAGATCTGCTTGCCTCTGCCTCTGCTGAGATTAAAGGCATGTGCTGCCATGCCAGGCTCCTAGCCCTTTTAAAAACCATTTCATAATAGGGTCTCATTATCTAGCCCAGGCTTGACCTAACACTCCTGATTCTCCTGCCTCGTGTGCCCTGGTTACAGGCAAGTACCAGTCTCATCCTGTGCTTCTAGCTTGTTTACTTGCTACAGGATTTCATGCAGCTGGGCTGTGTAGCCGAAGCTCTTCTTGGGCTGTTGATCCTTCTGCCTCCACCTCCCCAGTCTCTGCTGCTCATGCTATGTTAAAATGATAAATTCATATCAACCATAAAGTTTGTTTATCCGATAGGAAAACTTTGTCAAAGGACAAAATCATAATGATTCAGTCTCACGATCTTACTTGACTTTATTTTCTACTCTAGAATCAGGCCACACTGAATTCTGTGAAATAAAGTGTTCCAATGAGCTAAGCAGGGGCTGGTTTTTGTGGACAGGGAAAGGCTGAGGAAAGCAGAAACAAAGGCCAGGGGTGGGCCGGTGTTTAAAAGACTCTCCCTGTGAGGTGGAGACAGAGCTGGTGAGGAGTTGACTGATCAGCACCTGTTATGTTTGCAAGGATTAGGCAGAGGAATTTTTTTTATCACACAGACTAAAACTGGCCTGTTTGGAAAGTCCTGACTTTTTGTTTTTTGTTTTTTTAAGTTAAGATCTCAATCAACAGCCCAGGCTGACCTGGACTCAGGAACTCTCTATCCAGCCCAGGCCAGCCAGAAACTCCCAGCAACTTTCCTGCCTCAGTTCTCCAAGTGCTATGGTCACAGTAAAAGCCACTTCCCCTAGCTGCCGGCCTCCTGATTTCCCTTTTTTTCTTTCTTTGAGACAGGGTCTCACTATGTAGCTCTGTAAAGGAATATTTTTTAATTGATTTTACTTCATGTGTATGAGTGTTTTGCCTATGTGTGCGTGTACCATGTGTGTACCTGGTGCCCATGGAGGCCAGAAGACATCGGATCCCTTGGAACTGGAGTTACAGACAGCTGTGAGCTGTTGTACTGATGCTGGGAATTGAACCCAGGTCCTCTGGGAGAGAAGCCTGTGCTTTTAACCACTGAGTCATCTCTCCAACCCCTAATTTTTTTTCTTAGATTTAGTGATTTTATTTTTATGTGTATGGGTGTTTGTTTGCATGTATGTCTGTGTACTACATGTGTGCTTATGCATGCAAAAGTCAGAATGAAGGTCAGATCCCCTGAAGCTGGAGTTACAGATGGTTGTGAGCCATCTTGTGAGTGCTTGGAACCGAACCCTGATCTTCTGCAAGAACAGCCAGTGCTCTTAAACTCCAAATCTTCTCTCAGCCCATTTCCTGATTTCTTAGAAATTCTTTTAAGTTTGAGATGCCATTCTGTTGTACCCCAAGGCAGGAACCTAGTCTAAAACTGTGACCTTCTAGTGTTTTTTCTTAGTGCCTCCTTCTCTGTGTCTCCCACAAGCTTTCTGGTTTTTCATGTTCCTCTGTCCAAATCAAGGTCCTGTACGGTGCACACCTGTAATCCCAGCACTCTGGAGGCTGAGATCGGAAAATCACACAGGCTTGACACTAGCATAGGCTACATACTAATTTCCAGGATAGCCCTTGTATCAGAACAAAACAACTTGAGGCCTGCCCAAGTGTGGGCAGCTCAGACCCATGGGCCAACAACTTCACCATTAGATTTTGGCCCTTCTTGCCTGCCTTCAGCGACAGGACCTTCTTTCCCACAGGGCCTTGTCTCTCATGGTGGCTTGTATATTAGGGTTGGGAAGATGCCTGGGAGTTCAGGCTGGCCCATTGCTGTTCCCTGCTGGGCCAGTTCCCTTATACAAATATAAGACACACGCAGAACATAAGTGACATGTCCCTCCTTAGAAGTGGTTTCATGAGCGCTCATTAGTTACAGAACAAGGAAACGCATACGTTAAGGCTTCACCAGACCCTCTGGGGAGGAGCGTAGGTAGGCAGGCCACTACAGAGGAGGGGAATCTCTGCTATAGGCTGTTTGATATCATTTTGGATTAATGGAAACTAGCAATCTGCTAGGAATACACATTTAAACTGTTTTTCTCTAAGGTTGTTGTTAGGTTTTTCTTTTCGATGTGTATGAGTGTTTTGCCTACATATATGTCTGTGCACAGTGGCCAAGAGTGGGTATCAGATCCCCTGGAACTGGAATTATAGACAGTTGTGAGTTGCCATGTGGTTGTGTAGCCTTGTGGGAAAGTGCCAAGGCCAACTTGACCCCACTGTGGTCACCCCTAAGCTTGGAACCTGGCTCCTTGGTCCATCCCCAAGGCAGGAAAATCACAGCTAACTGATGTGGCTAGTATTTGGCATTGGGGACAGGTTTGGAGCTGGCAAGAAGAAGGTAAAGATTGTCTCCTTAGGGAGAAGGTTAGGGTAGAAGCTAATAGGGGAACCAAGCAAATCAATAATCTACTGTACACCAAGCGCAAGGTGAGGCATTTCTCCATACACAGGGGAGCTCTTTCATTACTCCCATTTACCAAGAAGAAAACTGAACTCAGAAAGATCAATCCCCCACTCAAAGTTACCAGTGTAGCTACTCTGTAAAGGTATCTTTGGCGGGATGGGACAGATGAGCAGAGAGGGGCAGGGAGAGAGGGAAGCTGTGAAAAGAAAGGTCAGCAAGGGCCATGTGTCCAGAGCTGTCCCGTCCTGGGAGGCTCACTGGAGCTGGGAGGGTGTTTATGAGGAGCCTCAGACTCCAGAAGCAGTGTGACCTCTTGGCCTGCCTCTGCTGGTTCCTGCCCTGTGACTGCTCCTGGCTATAAACAGCCTGTTTATTAAACTGCAGGAAATTGGCTCCCCTGCCTCTTACTTCATCTCCCAGCGTGAGCAATTTGAGAGAACAGGAGGTTCCTGGACAACAGTTTCCAGACTGGGAGGGCTGACTGCTAGGAGCCTGTGCTGCTCAAAGACCCAGGCTAAAGGGCCCCTGGGGTGGCACATGCTGTCCACTCCCTCCCCTTACAGCCAGGCTCAGGGCTTCGCAGAGGGCTGGAGGGCTTCCAGAGCCAGAGGTAGCCGTTTGAAGGTTGGTACATTGATTCACCTCATTATTTAGTCTAATAGCCCCAACATTAGAGCACTGTGGTGACATCAGATGAGATGATGGATCATGAAAGGCGCTTGTAGGTAGGCAGGGAGATGGCTGTCTGGGAGGTGTTTACCTTGCAAGCTTGAAGACCTGAGTTCGATCCCCAGAGTTCATGTTTATTTTTTTTGTTTTTAAAGCTGGCTGTGTGGGGACTTGAAGAGATGTCTCAGCAATTAAGAACACGTGCTGTTCTTGCGGAGGACCCAGGTTCAGTTCCTAGTACACACAGGACAACTCACAACTGTCTCTAATTCCAGTTCCAGGAGATGCAATGCCAGTGCCCCCTTCTGTGTTCAGTAAGCGCCAGGCACTTACACAGTGCACATACTTGAAATGTATATGTAATAGCAAAAATAAAAAAATCTTTCAAAAGCTTGCTGTGTGGCCCACGTTTGTAATTCCAGCACTGGAGAAGCAGAGACAGGCAGATCCCTGGGGCTCACTGGCCGTCAGCCTGACCTACATGGAGAGTTCCATCCAGCCCAGTGACAGACCTTGCCTCAAAAACAAGGTAGGGCTGGCAAGGCAGCTCGGTGTAAACGCACTTGCTGCTGATTTGATGATGATCTGAGTTTGACTCCTAGGATGCTCATGTTGAAAGTAGAGAACTGACTCCTGAAAGTTGCCTTCTGACCTCTGCACAAACATGGCACTGCTCTCTGCTCAAAAACAAACTATATATTTAAAAGAAAAAAAGTGAACAACACCTGAAGAATAGCACTAGGTTGTCTTTTGACTTCTACACCTGGGCATAAATGTGCAGGCATACACACATACACACGGGGGGGGGGGAAGAGAGAGAGAAAGAGAGGGATAGAGAGAGAGAGAGAGAGAGAGAGAGCACTTGAACACCTGGCCTACACACCTGCCTGATCCAGACCATCACTTACTCCACCCCATAGCCAATCTCTCAGGACAGACTGACTCGGGGACAAGCACATTGCCACCCGGCATGTTCTTACCCTACTCACCACTTTGTGTGACCTTAGGTCATTCAACAAGTCTCAGCATCACAAAGGGGATATACTAGTACTGACATGCTTGTGCTCCTTCTTCCTAGAGGATTCCCTGAGATACTGTGATTGACATGGGACCTGGTGTCTCTCAGTAGAGATTTGCCAGATCTATACTGAGTATCCTTTGAGAAATGGAATAAAGTGCTCCCAAGGGACCCACCAACTTAGAAGGCACATGGTTGAACGCTGCTATAATAAAAGACAGGCTAACAAAACAGAGCAAGACACGGATATATTTGATCATAGTTTCACCTGACACATGGTCCTTAATATCAAAGACCAGAGACTCAGGTCTCTGTGTTTGTACTGAGGTTACCACAGTGTAGAGTCAGCCACACAGAAAGCATAACTAGACAAAAGAGACATGAGCTAGTGCTAATAGACTCAGGTGACTAAGCCAGGCCTTCCTGTGCAGCCTGTCTTCTTCTTTGATACGACGCACAGCCCCTTTTGAAAGGAGGGATTTATGATCCATTGTTAGACCAAATCTGTCTGAGAATTTCTTTATGCCAACTCTAACACAGAAAGTCGGGGAAAGACGAGAGTTAGGATTTGCAGTACTTTGTGGGAAACGGGGTTCTAGTTTCTATGACTTAACCTGGGGAAAGAGATTCTAGTCTCTATGGCCTGGTTTAAGGAGGAGAAAGAAGAGCTCAAAACAGGAGGACAGGATAAAGTCAGGAAGAAACATGGCTTCTGCAGCCTTTGTTTTGGGGTATTATAAAGTATTTTCTAAGCTTCCCAAATGCTCTTGGCTGGGGACATGACTTAGTTGTAGAGTGCTTGCTTAGCTTGCACAAAGCCCTGGGTGTGACCCCCAGAACCTGCTAAGTTGGCATGGTGGTACGTACCTGCACTCAGGAGGTCAAAACAGGAGGGTTAAGAGTTCAAGGTGATCCTCTGCTATAAAGTTTGAGGCCAGACTGGACTACATAAGATTCTGCCTCAAAATTATTATTAACCACCCCCCCCAAAAAAAAAGGTGCCTTGGGGATGGGCATGGTTGCTCCAACCTATAATCTCTACTCAGAAGGCTGAGGCAGGAGGATGGTCATGAGTTGAAGGCCAGTCTGGCTACATAATGAATTCCAGGCCACCTTGGACTATAGAATGAGACTCTGTCTCAGAGAAACAAACCAGGGGCTGGGGCTGGGGCTCAGTTGGTAGAGTGCTTGCCTAACAGGCACCAAGTCTTGGTTCCATCCTCAGTACTTCATAACTGGTGCATGCCTGTAACCTCAGCACTGGGGAGAAGGATGTGGCAGCATCAAAAGTTCAAGAGCATCCTTGGCTACATTGAAAGTTCTAGGCCAGTTTGGGACATCTGATGCCATGTTTTAAAAAAATAAAAATAATGGGCCTCAAGTGATGGCTCAGTAGTTAAAAGCATGGGCTGCTCTTCCAAAGGACCTGGGTTCAGTTCCCAGCACTCACATGGTGGCTCACAGCTGCCTGTAGCTCCAGCATATGGAATCAGACACTGTCTCCTGAACCAGTGAGCACTGAGCATGCATGTGGGACTTACAATTATGAAGGTAATACACAAAATAAATCTTTTCTTAAAAAAATCAAAACAAGCTAGGTGTGGTGGCACACCCCTTTAGTTCAATCACTTGGAAGGAAGAGATGGGTGGATCTCTGAGTTTAAGGCCAGCCTGGTCTATATAGTGAGTTCCAGGTTAGCCAGGGCTATGCAGTGAGACCTTGTCTTGAACAAACAAATAAGCAAACAAACACACCACTACCATGAACAACAACAAAAACACACAAAAGTCTTTTTTTTTTTTTATTAACTTATTAATTTAAAAAAGTGATTGGAGCCAGGCATGATGGTGTAGGCCTGTAACCTGAGGCTCAGGAGGCTGAAACAGGATAACAGTAAATTCAAGCACAGCTTGAACTGCATAGGACAACCCTAATTTGAAGAAGGGGGAAAAAAAAAAGAATGAGGACCTGGAATGGGGATTGTTTTGAACAGGGATGGGTGGCAGCCAGATTCACTGGAACTGGAATAGTGGCATGGGAGGAAGTGGGGAACCACAGAGGAAAACTCTGAGGAGTGAGCTTCTGGGAAAGGGAGGGCAAGTCCAAACACAAGAATTGGATGGAAAATCAGAGTGTTTACAACTTCAGAAAAGAACAGAACAATCGGCCTCTCCAGTTCCAGGGCAAGGGGTGAGACGTGACCTCCTAAGGACACAGAAGTCTGGGCCATAATTGAAAGGTGCTGAAAGCCAACCTCTCACAGGCCCCATCCTACTGGCCAGTATCTCTGCAGGAGTGCTAAATGCTGTGGTTTCCTCCCTCACCCCCACATTCCAGAAACTTCTGGGATACATTTGCACTGGCCTAGCTTGAGTCTTGGAATATGCCTCTGTCTCTTCCTTTCTTTCTTCCTCCTACCAAACATCAAACCTCATCTTTTTTTTCTAACTCTCATGTGTGTGTGTGTGTGTGTGTGTGTGTGTGTGTGTGTGTGTGTGTGTGTGTGTACACATTTGCCACATCTCTGTAGAGGTTAGAGGACCACTAGTGGAAGTCAGTTCTTTCTTCCACCAAGTGGGTGCCACATATTTGAACTCAGGTCCTCAGGCTTAGCTGGAAGCACCTTTACCTGATGATCCATCTTGCCTGCCCACTGATTTTGGATCTTGAACATAGAAACCCAGTTTCAGAATAGCAGCTTACAAGGGATCACACATACATTATTAATTTTTCTTTATTTTTGTTCTTTCATTTGGGTTTGTTGTTGTTGTTGAAAGATCTAAAAAGCACAGAGTGGCTGTAAATTTGCCATCTTCCTGCCTCTGCCTCCCAAGTACTGGGATTACAAGCCTGTACCACCATGCCTGGTTTCCCTTGCTGAACCTGTTGGTTTGGTTGGTTGTGGTTTTGCTTCGATTTTGTTTTGCTTTGTTTTAGAGCCAGGGTCTCACTATGTAGCCCTAGCTAACCTGGAACTCAGAAGACCAGGCTGGTCTTGAACTCACAGAAGGCTGTGTCTATCTCCTGAGTGCTGGGATTAAAGGTATGCACCACCAAAATGAAACAGCATCTCTTGTAGCCCAGGATAGCCTTGAATTCAGTGTTGCTGTGGATGATCTTGAATTCTTGATCTTTCTTCTTCCGTGTAGGAAGAACTAGGATTATAGACAGGTGCCTGGTCATCCCTGCTGAATCTTAAGAAAAGCCTGGCCAGTTCCCTAGGTCATTTCTTCTGTGATTCAGATACCATTCCCAAATCACCTGCCTGTGTCCACCTTGCCACTGTGTAGCTCCATCCACACACCTCTCCTGAATCTCACTCACATCCTCCTGGCTGTGTATCAGGGAGACCCTTCTGTCTTCCCTGACATCTAAGGAGATGCGGGACCCTGGGGAATTTTATCTCAGTAATGTCTTTTGGCTTTCATTCCTTTTGTAGTTATCTTTGGCTAGGGTTATTTTAACAACCCCCTAACTAGTGTTCTTGTTCCATTATACAGTGCACCAAATTAATCTTTTATGGCACCCATGATGTCATTCACTTTAGTTGCAAACAAAAAGTGAAATACAGTGGAATACTCGTTTGCCTGGCTCTTCTCCAGCCTGGCTCAGCCTGTGCCACCAGGCCTGGCAGTACTCAGTTTCTTCAGATTCCTCTCCTGTCTAGACACACTGACCCCCTTACCGCTCCCCAACACACCTTTACTTTCTGTCCCTCAGGCTTTCTACCCCCGTTTCCTATCTTAGAAGTCTCTCCTTGTTTTGACTGTCAACAGCCACAGCTCTTCGTGGGCCTAGTAAATTCATATTAAAATGGGGAGTTCTGGACTAGATAGTTCTATGCTTGCTCAACATGTACAAAGTTGGAGCCCAACACATGAGCCAAGTGAGTAGCACATACCTGGAATCCTAGTATTTGGGAAGTGGAGGCAGGAGGATTGGAAATTCAAGGACATCCTTAGTTATATAATGAGTTCAAAGCCAGCCTAGGCTATGTGAGATCCTGTCTCAAACAAACAAAAAATAGTTTCCAGTGTTCTGCCACAAGTACCTAGTTAGCGCCCACTTCCTTTTGTCTCTTTCCCCCTTTTCCTCCATTCCTCCCTCTTTTTGTTGCTCCAGACCTCATGAATGCTAGACAAGTCCTTCTCCACTCAACAATATCCTCATCATCTTTTGCCCAAGCAATTGGGCAAACTTGCAATTCTCCTGTCCAGCCTCCCTGGTAGCTGGGGTTATAGGTCTGGCAATATGAAGTTTCTTTCTTTCTTTTAAGATTTTAATTTGTATTCATGCATATGTGTGTGTTTGTCTGTGTGTGTGTGTGTGTGTGTGGTGTCTGTGGGTGCCTACAGAAGAAGGTGTTGAATCCCCTGGAGCTGGGGTTATAGGAAGTTGTGAACTCAGGAGCTCTGGAAAAGCAGTAAGCATTTTAACCGTTCCCTGGCCTTGGTACAGTTTCTTAACCGTGCTGACTGCCAGCTTTCTTCCCTGTAAAACAGAATGTAATACTTCCATGTCTATGCGGGAGTTTTCATGAGAGGCACCAACAGACTCAGCAGTGTTCTCACCAGCCAAGCACCCCTTCGCTCTTGTTATCTCACCTCTCTGATAAGCCAAGCCAGCATTGCTATCAGTGAGTTTCCTGCCTTCTTGGGCCTTCTGTTTTTTCTGGTGTGTAATCATCCATTTATGTGTGGATAATTCTGTCCTCACATCTGATAACAACTGCTGGGGTCAGGAATCCTCTTATCTCTTCCCATATGCTCAGTAGTGAATGAAAAATAATAATAAAGGAAGGACATGACTGCTCCTAGGAACAGTGAAGGAGAAATTTTATTGTAGATTTGAGGGAGAGTGTAGTAGATATGAGGGAGAACATAGCCAGAGGTATCTGGAAAAGTCCAGACTGAAGATGAGCTGGGCCATGTGATGGGGAGGGAAGGACCTGGAGTAGCAGCCAAAAGAAGGACAGGTAACCAAAATGGCTGGATTATATAGGGAAGAGCAGCTGGAGACTTCAGGGTAGGGGGCAGGATCTGTCAGTCAGGAGGACCCTGTAACAGGTAGGAACTGAGGGATGCTGGGAGAACCTGGAGAGGTCTGCTCTGGTATGCTAAATAGGCATCTCAGTTAGAGGTTTGTCCTGGGTTTGAGGCCTATCATATAGTATCCCTGGTACTGTGCCTAGGACTGAATTAAATGTAGGTAGAATGCTGTGAACTTGACCATTGAGAAGGAGTGAGAAGACAGCACTGCATCCTATCCTGAAATCCACACACAATAACCATATAGAGGAGATAATTTTAAGCACTTAAAAAACAAAACGAGACATCATCTCACTGATGATGGCCCAGACTGGCCAGGAACTCACTGTGTAGACCAGGCTGGCCTCAAACTCACAGAGATCTACCTGTCTGCCTCCCAATCGCTGGGATTAAAAGCACACAACCACTATACCCCATGACAACATTACTATTAATGCCCACCCACAAGGTAACAGAAAACTGTGTACATGCATGGACTTTGAGTTTAAAAAAAAAAAAAAATCTCAGCATGGTTACTTGCTGCCTCCTTGTGGAGAAAGTTCAAAACATGAAATCTGTGTGTGGATGATCCAGCAGTCATATAACTCAGCACTGAAAACAAACCAGGCCTCAAATGAGATTTTGGCCAAACAGATCACTTAACTACAGTGATTTAGATGTCTACAGCATAATGCCAAGTAGAAACCTACTAATAAATGACACCACATTTTATAAAAATGAAAAGTTGGTGGCCTAAATGTTGGTGTTGGTTGGCAGAATTCAGTTGATTTTCCCTTTTATCTTCTTTCTAGTTTCCTCTTGTTGTTTTCAGTTTTGAGAAAGGGTCTCACCCTGACTGACCTTGAACTTGCTATGTAGCTCAGACTGGTCTTAAGCTTGCAACATCTCTGCCTCACTCCTTTTTCTAGTTATCTATCTTGGTGTATTAGTCAAGCTTCTCTAGAGGAACAGAAATTATAGAACATACACGTATTTACAGAATATGGGATTTATTTTAGAATGGCTTACACAGGTGATCCAGCTAGTCTAACAATGGCTATCTAGCAATGGAAGGTCCTAAAATCCAGTAGTTTAGTCCACAAGGCTGGGTGTCTCAACTGGTCTTCAGTATACTTCCAGAATGCCAAAGAAGTAGGCCCGAATGCTGGTGAAGGAATGGATTTGCCAGTGAGAGCAAAGAGGCAAAGAGCAAGCTTCCTTCTTCCATGTCCTTTACATAGGCTGCCAGCAGGAGGTGTAGCCCAGATTGAAGGTGGATTTCCCCACCTCAGAAGATCCGGATTAAAAGTGGGTCTTCCAGGTGGTGGTGGTGGTGCACGCCTTTAATCCCAGCACTCGGGAGGCAGAGGCAGGGAGATCTCTGTGAATGTATAACCAGCCCGGTCTACAGTATGAATTCCAGGACAGCTAGAGTTACAACAGAAATTCTGTCTCAAAAAACCAAAAAGAGGTGGAGGAGGAGGAGGAAGAAGAGGAGAAGTTCAAGTTAATTCCAGATGTAGTCAAGTTGACAACCAAGAATAGCCATCACTGTGACTTTGAATGTAAACTACTTATTAGGTGATATCATTGAATTGTTAATTTGCTGTGGAAGATCGAGATGGCTTAGTGGTGAAAGGTACTTGCCACTCAGCCTGATGACCTGAGTTCAATTCTCAGGACCCACACTGATGCCACATATTATGCATTGTATAGCATGCATGTGGTGCACACATACAAAAATAAATAAATATAATAAAATACCTTTTTTAAATGTGTAGAAATGTAGGGGCTGGAGAGGTAGCTCAGTTCTAAAGAACATTTGCTATTGCATAGGACTCAGGCTTGGTTTCCAACACACAGAGCTCACAACCATCTCTAGTTCCAGAGGATCAGATGCCTCTTCTGGCCTCTGGGCACCAGGCATGCACATGGTATATTTACATGCACATAGATACTCATACACATAAACTAAGTCTAAAAAATGTTTTAAAAGTTTGAAGAATATGTAAAGATGTAAAAAGGACTTTAAAAAAGAAAACTGTTATGGGTTTACAGGAGAATTCCCTTTTCTTAGGACACATGCTTAAATATTTAGGGTAAGGTAAAATGTAAGCCATTAGTGTCATTCCTCATTCCCCCAAACTCAACTCTCGGAAACCACAAACTACTCTATCTTTATGGATATCTTTATGTTCTGGACAGTTTGTGTAAATGCATGTTTATATTTAAAGTAATATGATACAGCATGTTCCCTTTTATGACTGGCATCCTCCATTTAGTGTCCAAGAGCAACTTTGCTATTTTTATTGCTAAACAGTATTCCATTGTTGGGGTATGCCATGTTTTGTTCAATGATCACTTAAATGCACTTGTGAGGGCTGGAGAGATAGCTAAGTGGTTAAGACACTTGCTGATCTTCCAGAGAGCCCGAGTTGGATGCCCGTCACCCATGTCTGGCAGTTCACAACCATTTGTAACTCCAGCTCCAGGGCATACATTTTTAAAATGTATAAATGCACTTGTGATTTGTTTGAGCACTTGGCTATTCTGGGCAGTGTTGCTCTGGAAACTCCAGGACAGGTTTTTGTGGGACATGTGTGATATATGTGTACTTAAATGAATCCATGATGCTATTGTTAGAGTATTTTTAATGTCCTAAAAGACATTAGCCATTTGCCCATTTTTAAAATTGTGTTGTCTTCTAAACATTTTAAAAATTATTTATCTTCTGTATATGTGTTTTGCCTGTATGTGTGTCTGTGTACTGTATGAGTGCCTGGTGCCATAGAGGCCAGAAGAGGCCCCTTCTCCTGGAACTGGAGTTACTGACAATTGTGGCTGCCATGTGGGTTCTAGGAACTGAACTCTAGTTATCTGCAAGAGCAGCCAGCATTCTTAATGGCTGAACCATCTCTCCAGACCCTGTGTTGTCTTCCTCCCTTCCCTTCTTCTCAGAGACAGCATCTCCATATGTAGTCTAGGCTGGCCTTGAACTCTTAATCCTCCTGCTTCAGCCTCTAGAGTGCTGGAAGTAGAGATGTGCAGGCCTAGGACAAAATAGCTGGCTGGGATCTCCTGATAAATAATGGGATCGGTGTACGTGTGTAAGAGATGCAGGGGAAAGTGGATCAGGCACCAGCCAGACTCTTCTCCCTTTAGGGAACAGCTATAGTGGAAAAGTGAAATTTTGAAAAAGAATTTGTAAACAATCAGTTCCTCTCTCAGTGGGGAGATAGCTCAGCAGCAAAAGGTTATAGTGTTAACTAGTTTATACATGCAAGAGGGCTCCTTTGGACTCCTTGAACCCACAGAAATGTCAGGGGTTGGGCAGAGAAGCTCCCACTAAGAAAATTCCTATATCAACCTCGAGCCTCCACATGCATGCTTACCACAGACACATGAAAAGGACACATCCACTCCACAAAGGACAGCTCCAGCTAACAAGAGAGGTTCAGTAGGTTGGGAATTTGGGGGTGGTCTGTCAGCCAAATTCTCCAGCACAGAACAGTTCATTCCAAACATGTAGCTGCCATTTTTTCCTGTTCAGTGTTTTAGCTTCTCTCTAGACCATATGTCAAGCAAATGACACTCCACAGCGCTGAGAATCCAGCAGTTTGACTTGTCACCTTTGTAGTTCTTTCACTGCTAGAAGTGTACTTTGCAAAATTTCTTGCAAACTTTTATAGCAGAGTCACAGGAAGTCCCTAGATTTTAAAGTGATAAAGTTGAACTAATTTTATTTAGAATTCTGATCTTGTCACTGTGAAGATTTCAGCAATATGTAATTGGCACACACTTGTAATCCTAGCACTTAATTGAAAGCAGGACTGGAGATTTGAGGTCATCCTCAGCTATGTTGTGAAGGCCAGTCCTACATGGGATCTTGTCTCAAAAAGCAATCAAGGTGTGACAGTGCATGCTTCTAATTGCTGTATTTATGAAGTAGAGGCAGAAGGATCAGAAGTCAAGGTCATCCTTGACTACATGGCAAGTTTGTGGCCAGCCTGAGCTACATGAGACCTTGTCATAAAACACAATTTCAGCAATATTAGGAGCAAAAAATAAAAGTCAGAGGCAGGATCTAGAGTTCAAGGCTAGCCTGGGTTACACAGCAGAACAACATAAGGGGGCTGGAAAGATAGCTCAGTGGATCAAAGCACTTGTTGCAGAAGCATAATGACTTGTGTTTAAATCCACAGTACTCAAGACAGACCAGATGTGGCCCCTCATGCTTGTAACTCCAGAGCACTGAGTGGTGGAGATATGAGGATCTCTGGGGTTTGCTGGCCTTTAGCCTAGCTCTAGGCTGAGTGAGAGCTCCTATTTGGGGATTAAGGCAGAGAGTGATAGAGCAGGATACCTGATGCCCTCCTCAGGTCTCCATGCACATGCACAGGTGCCTGCACATGCATGTACGCGCACACACACACACACACACCTTGCACACACACTACATATGCACACACAACCTGAATAACAAAAAAGCAGTCAGGCCAGGTATGGTGATGGATGCCCTTAGTCCTCCAGCACACAGGAAGCAGCTTTGAGTTTGAGACCAGCCTGGAACTACACAGTGAGTTCCAGGGTAGCCGAGGCTACATAGTGAGATGCTGTCTTAATGAAGCAGCAGTCAGAAGACTTCTACAGTTCTTTATATTAGTGCACTCTTCATATGATCCTTTAGTAATTGCATTTGGAAGCCCCAAGCCCTGTCTTTAATTGGCATGACAAAGAAATAGTTACTCTGCTCCTTTGGTATTTTTCACAGGCTCTGAAAACTCCACTCCCTTAATGTTCACTGGATTCTCCTTGCCTCCATCCCAAACCAGTCCAATTAGCTAGTCTCCACTTTTACCAGTCCATCTCATCTTCCTATAAGGATCAGAATATGATTCTACTAAGTTCTATCATCTACCTTAATGAAATAATGCTCAATGAACGACTCACAGGTTAACTCAGAGAATAAACAGGAATAAAGACAAGTTAGGCAGAAAAAGCAGCATCAAAACAGAGCCAGGGAGCCAGTGTGCTAAGGGACACCCTGCTGCCACTGGACACAGGAACCAGCCTGCACTATTGTCCTCCCTGGCATTCAACACTGGATCCAAGGGTTGGCAACACAGACATCATTGTGCCTGCCAACTTGAAGCCGCTGCCACAGACTCCAGAATGAAGTGTCCACTGTCCTTGTTCCTGTGTCATTAGTTTCAGATTCAAAATCCCAGATAAGTGCATCTGATTGGCAGAGCCTAAGTCAAGGGCTTTTTCCCAGCTAGCAGAGCACTGACAGTTCTCACTGATGTCTCTTCAGTTTCTTTTGGGGGGAAGGACTCCCTCAAATAAGAGGTGTTCAGAAGCTGGGTCTCAGTAATTACAAGTGCCCCTTATATTTGTGCCATTCTAGGCAGATGCCCCATGTTATACTTAGGTACCAGTTTGTTTTTGTAGCAAAATTGTTATTTTTTTTTCCTATTACTGCAATAAAATACTCTGCCAACGACTAGAGGATGGCTCAGTGGAAAAGACCACTTGCTGCTCTTAAGTGGTTAATGTAGGTTCCCCAGTGTTCCAGCCTCTCTTCTCGAAGCCGCCCGCTGAGCCACCTGCCAACCAGGTTCAGTTCTCCATGTTGGCCAGTGCACAGAGATCTCGGGGAGGAACATGGGAAGAGAGGTTTGGAGGAAGGGAAAGGAACATGGGCCCAGATTGGCACAAATCTGATTGCCATGCTGAGAATAGTACAGGGTACAAGAAAATCCCCGGGACTCACTCATGGTGGAAGCCAAAGTTGCTTTAATGCAGTGTACAGGATATATATATAGGGCCACAAGCAGGGAGGGTCTTTGGTACCCAGGGTTGGGATCCATTGGTTAAGACAAGGATATTGGAGTAGCCTTATTTGCATGTGGAGCTCAAGTCTAAGGGCACCTTCTGCATAAGGTGTCTCACAGGGAAAAAGAGAAGGCACCTTATCAGTAAATGGACTCATCCCTGTGCTTCCAGCTACAGTCCAGATAAGCACCAACCAACCCACATTCCTTTGCTTCTCTGAAGCAGGCAATATTTAATATTTAGCTGGGTTCTGGCCAGGGCTAAAGTGAGGAGCAGCCAAATGCCTACCGTTCTCATCTCCTGGGATGACACGGAGTTCCAAGCCAGCTTCGACCCACTCTTAGCTCTATGACAGTCCCACAGTTAAGAGCTGGATTCCCACATGGCAGCTCACAAACACTTGTAACTCCAGCTCCAGAGGGATCCAAGGCCAATGATTTGTTCACAGTGACATTATAGTTAGCTATTAGCAGTTAATATTGGCTATTACAGTTAGCTATTATAGGCTGCTTGAAGGTCCTCAGCTAGAGAGGCTGGCTTCCCCAAAAGCTAGTGCTATGGCCTGGTACCAGATGATATAAAGTGCCATTAACTGAGTGGCTTCTCCTCCTCCCTCCTTCTTTCTTTTTGTTTTAGGTTTTTCAAGATAGGGTTTCTCTGTGTAGCCTTGGCTGTCCTGAAACTCACTCTGTAGACCAGGCTGGTGTCGAACCAGAGATTCGCTTGCTTCTGCCTCCAGAGTGCTGGGATTAAAGTTGTATGTCACCACCACCCAGTATGGGTAGGTTCTAATAGCAATTTCTTTCTCATAGTTCAGTATCTGGTAAAGGCCTGCTTCTTCATTTGCAAATGGCTGTCTTCTTACTTGTCCTCACATGGCAAAGGAGCCATGCAGGGCTTTTTGTGAGGGCAGAATCTAGAATCATTTCTCTCCCCTAACAGAGGCTCCTCTTCCCTACAGCATCATGGCAGAGGTAAGACATTTGTTGGACATAAATGTATACCTAGAGCAGAAAGATCAGGAGATCCCAGAGACCATGGTGTAGGCCAGCCAGATCACCCTTAAGAGCTAACCTCAGAATTCACACCTTCCTTCTGCCATACTGTTAGTCTCATAGGCCAGCCCTGACTCAGAGCACACAGGGTGTGAAGGCCAGAAGAGGGTTCTTGTGAGCTATCCTAGAAACTGGCCACCACATGAAGTATGGGTATCTATCCCAGGACATCTGAAGACAGCTGAATGTTTATTCATCTACTGTATTAACGTTGGCTTGACTCATCAGTGGACAGGAAATCTGCCTCAAAACTCAACCCTCATGCTTCCCACTTCATTCTGAACCATGCCACAGGTCCTTCCAAAACGTTCCTCTAGACTTCCCCAAAAGCATAAAGCCAGAAAAATGATAGTGGGTGGGGGTGGGGAAGGCTATCTATAAAAGGCATTTTAAAAGATGTATTATCTATACAAATGTTTTATATACAATAGAAAATAGAAAAAAATGTTACACAAAAAGGCCAATTTTCCTAATCTATCCAGAAATTCAAGGCCAGGCATAATGGTGCACACCTATAATCCCAACCCTTGAGAGGTAGGAGGACTGCCTATGTGTTTAGGGCCAGCCTGGTCTACATAGTGAGTAGCAAGGGCTATGAAGACCTGTCTAAAAAGAAAAGAAAAGGGAGGTGGGAAGAGATCTCCTGAATTAGTAATTTAGCCTGAGAAGATATTTCAAAATTAATTAAACTTTTGTAATTTGTCAAAGATCAGTTACACTACTCTAACAGTGTTCAAATGCCAGGGCCTCCTTGGGGGGAAAAAAATCCAAGAAACTTGGATTATTTGAAACAGGGCTTCACTCTGTAGACCAGGCTGATCTGGAACTCCCAGATATCCATCTGCTTCTGTCTCCCGAGTGCTAGGATTAAAGCTGTGGGCCTGTCTTAGTGTAGGCCCCTTGCCTGGCTTGTTGAGGTCTTGAGTCTGTTCTCCAGCAACAAACACACCAGAAACCTCTACCATGAACCCACCCTCCTCATTCCATCATACAGTTCCAGAATAACAAATCCACCCAGAGACATGCAACAATGTCTTTTATTAGGCACAGGATTTTAAATAATTGCTTCAATTTCTCCATACACAGGCAAAACTATGTGTGCCATTTAACATACTGAAGCTTGCCAACTTAATCACTACCTAGAGCAGGGAAAATTATCCCCAACCTGCTTAACCAGGAGGCCAATTCATCTGCCGACCCCCGAGGACATGGAGATGAATATGATAGACAGACTGTCCCCCGTCTGCACCTTCATTCACCACCATCCGATAGCCCCGTTTCAGGCCCAGATCCGCAGCACATTTCTTGCCAACAATCATTAAATGTCCTAGAAGCTGGAAAAGACAAAACAGTTTCTTAAACAGGAAATGTAGACTTCTGGCCATTAAATAACAGGCAGTCAAGCTGGGCATGGTAGTGCATGCCTTTTATCCCAACACTCAGGAGATAGAGGTAGGCAGGTCTCTATTAGGTTCCAGGACAGCCAAGGCTACATAGAGACGCTGTGTCAAAAAGCAAAAAAGAGCAACAACAACAACAACAACAAAAAAAAAAAATCAATGAAGTAAAATGTGTTAGAAATTTACTTACACTTTCGTCACCATCCTCTGCTACAGAAATCTGGGATATATGCTTCTTGGGTATCACCAGAAAGTGTGTCGGTGCTTGAGGAGAAATGTCATGAAAAGCAAGACACTGGAGAAAAAAAACAGAAGCGTTAGTATATCATCTGCTAGGCTAAAGCATACTCTTTGACAAATATTAAGCACTAACAAAATGGGAGGACTGAATTAGATGCTAAGGAAACAGAAGTGGACATAATGCTCCTGGCCTCATAATCCTTTTCATGTATTAGAGGAAGATGAACTTTGAGCAAGATGTAATTATTAAAGGTCAGACATGTTATCAAGGTAAAGGGTGAGGTGACTGATTACCACAAAAAAAGATATGATTTAGACTGAGTGATCAAGGACAACCATTCTGAGGCAGTGACACTGGATCTGTGACTTAATGTATGCAATGGTCTGAATAAGAATGGTCCCCACAGGCTCAGGTATTTTAATGCTTAGTCATCAGGGAGTGGTCAGGGCTATCTCTGTCTCCATGTTCCCTACTAAGATGATAATAGACTAAACCTCTGAAACTGTAAGCAAACTCCCAAGAGTTGCCTTGGTCATAGTGTCACTGCAGAGCAATAGAACAGGTTAGTCCTAACAATGTCAACCTTGCCAGGCTGATCTCATTCAAGTCCTCTGGCTCAAGTCTCTGTCCATAGTTATAGTTCTTTATCTTCAGAGCTTTTCCCTGCTCTTCCCCCTACAATGATCCTCTCTGTACTGTCTCTTTTTTTAAAAATGTTTTTATTTTTATGTAGGTAAATGTTTCTGCCTGCATGTGCACCATGTTCATGCCTAGTGCCCAGAAGAGGATGATGATTCCCCTAGAACTTGAGCAACAGACAGTTGTGGGTACTGGGAATCAAACACAGGTCTTACTGAGTCATTGGTCCAGCCACTCTTTTCTTTTTTTTGCCGGGGGTAGGGGGTGGGGGGTGGGGGGTGGGGTGGGGGATGTTGAGACAGGGTTTCTCTGTTGTACCTCTAGCTGTCCTGGAGTTCTACTCTGTAGACCAGACTGGCCCTGAACAGAGATCCGCCTGCCTCTGCCTGCTGAGTGCTGGGTTAAAGGTGTGCACCACCACTGCACAGCTCAGCCCCTCTCTTAACTCCAACATTTGTCTAATTCAAAACACTATACACTCTTCAACTTGAAAAGCTACAAATTCCTCCCTCCCTAGAAAGGTAACAATTTCTTTCATTTTTCTGTGTGTGTACATGTATGTAGCACACACATATGAATGCGTGGGTGTGCAACCTATGCATGCAACCCTCCTGTATTGCTCTCACTGCCTATAGACAAAGGTCTCTCATTTGAACATGATTGTTTTGGTAATGTTTTTGACTAGGCTGGCTGGCCAAAGGTCAGCTGGCTCCAGAGCTTTGCCAGTCTCTGCCTCCCAGTTGCTAGAGTCACAGGCACATTTTAACATGGGTGATGGGGATTTGAATTCAGATCTTCATGCCTCTTACCCACTGAGCCATCTCCTCAGCCTCCATCTTTGTAGTTTCTGCAGCAAACCTGATTCCCTTCCAGCTCTCACCTTTTCCAGATCAGAGTCCTGACTGTGCAACTTGCCATTTTGTTTTTTCACTTTGCAGGTACTCCCTGTATAAATGTTTTTATATCTATTGCTCTGTTCCTAACAGAACCCAGCCATACTTATTTGACTAGGGAGTCATTTTACTTGATCTATTCTATAAAATGCTGTATCATCTACAGTGTTCAGCTAGTTATACTGAAGTTCAGTCATTATTTCAAAGATCATTTATCAAAATGCCACAAACTATGGTTCTCTTTGGTTTTGTTGTTGTTGCTATTTTGTTTTGTTTTTTAAAGATGGAGTCTCCATGCAGCCCAGGTTGGGCTAGAACTGATTCTCTTGCCTCCACCTCCTAAGTGTAGGAATCACCTGGTGATGGTTTTCTGTTTACGGCTTTTCCTTTCTTTTCAAGTGTTTTGTTTTGCTTTGTTTTTGTAACAGGGTCTTTACTCTATAATACTGGCTGGCCTGTAACTCCTGGCTCAGCCTTCTGGATGCTGGGATTACAAGAATACTCTACAACAAATGCAGCCTTTTCAGTGAAATGGGCTTTTTCAAAGACAAAAGAACATCCCCCAACTAGTGAAATACAGGCAATTTAAATAAAATTCACCTCAAGGAACCACATTAAATTTTGGGTAATGTTTCTAGTCTATGTGAACATTACCGGTAGCATTAATGCTTTCTCATATTTCATATTTCTTAAAGTGAATTTAACAAACCATTTACAAAGCTTTCTAGTCAATGGGCCAGTCTCCCACCCTACTGCATGTGAAACCGAAAACCATAACAGAACCACCTAGGAAATAATTTACAAAATTAGTCTTCAGTGTTGACTGCGATTCCATCTAACATGGAGGGAAAACAAAACAAACAAATACCCTTTTGATCACGCATCATAAATGTTTTCCTGTTCAGCAGGCTGCAGTGGGCTGCCTGCCATCCCAACATCTGGGAGGAGCTGGAAGGAGAATCACGAGTTCAAGGTTAGCCCCAGTTAATTACTCAGAGTTCGGGGTCAACCTGGGGTACGTGAAGCCGATATATATAATATAAAGCAGTATTTTTTTTTAGAAGCACTATTTTTTTAAAGGTTAAAAGGCTGATTCCCGCCTGCAGCGGGAGCCGGGAGCGGGAGGACGTTGAGTGCCCGGTCACCTCGCAGTGCGGAGACCGCCGAGCGGGAGATCGCAGAGATTGCGCCGGGGGCGCGATCGAGTTTCTCGTAGGCCAGATTGACACCTGCGAGGTCGGTGGCGGCCGCGGGGCCCCGGTGGGCGTCAACCCACGGGTCGTCACCTCACAGGGGCCATCGCCCGCACCACCTCGCCCGGGCCGCGACACGCAGCGGGCCGAGTGGCCGATAACGCGTAACCCGAGCGCAGGCACGCGCCGCAGGGCCACGCGGGCGCAGGGCCAGGCCAGCGGGCCGCGCGTCGCCTCAGGCCCGTTCCTCAGGGGACGCCGGCGTGTGGCCCGGCCGCAAGCCTACCCGTTCGTCTTCGAAGATGATCTTGGCCGGGATTTCTTTGCGGATGATCTTGCCGAAGATCGTGTCGCCGCCGGGCTGGGCCACTTGAGCCTTGGCAATCTCGTCAGCCATAGCGGCCGCTCGCTGCCCTTCCCGCGCCGCGACCACGCTGGGGAGAGGAACCGCGGGAGCGCGCGGGGGCCGTCGGCTCACGCCCGGTCGGACTGCGCATGCGCACCGGCGCCGCCGCCGCTGCCGCTGAGCACCCTGGAGAGATGGGCGGAGGCTCGCCCTGCCTTTGCCTGTACGCCTCTATAGGAAAACTTGATTTGCCGGCTCAGGGAGGAGGATGGTATGGTAGAATGCTTGCCAAGTGTGCATAGAGTTTTAGGTTTGAGTCCCCAAGGTCATATAAACCGACTGGTGCTGCACGCCTGTAATCTCAGAGTTTGAGAGATGGAGGCAGGAAGATGGAAGTTCAGGTCTTCCTCTGCAACATAGTGAGTTTGAGGCCAGCCTTGGGTTACCTGAGACCCTGACTCAGAGCTGTTTGTTTTCTAACTTAAGCAATGCTGGTCACATCTGGGTGAGAGATATCTTGGCTTTTTTTTTTAAGATTTATTTTTATTATATAAAATTTTGCCAGCATGTTTGTGAATACACCATGCCCAATGCCTGGGTTCCCCTGGACCGGTTGTTACAGATGGTTGTGAGCCTTGTGGGTAGAGGGAACTGAAACCAGGCCTCTTCAAGAGCAGAAAGTGCTCTTAACCTTATAATTTCCTTCGGATGTCTGAGGTCTTGGCTACAGCTGTGAAATCTTGAATCAGGTGGTTTTTGTTTTGTTTTGCCATGAGTGGCAGTTGTTCTCAATCTTAACTACATACTAAAACTCACTTGGGGCCCTTTTAAAATCTCTGGCCACACTCCAGTTAAGTCCAAATCTGTAGAGATGAGACCTAGGTGGCTGCTGTTTGTAAGCCTCTAGGGCCCTCTTCCTAGCAGTGATCAACTTCAGGTAAGATGGTCCGCCTGGAAGGAACAACGCCTGCCTTGTTCCCACCTCTACCCTACTTCCTCTCTATCTCTTTGCTCCTCTTAAAAAGTGTTTTCTACATATCGTGTCCACTTTGTCATCTTTGGTTCTTTGAGTCCATTCCCTTCTTGTCAGGATTAGGCAGGACCACCATTCATAACATTCTGTAGACAGTACCAGTTGTCATCTATGTTAGTGTTAACAGTTCGGAGATGGAAGGAAAGGTATGCCGATGTTGGACCTCAGAGATCCAAACTGGGACCCCCAGGGCCCAAACCGGAACGCTGCACCCCCACAGAGACTCACAGACGGGATATCGATGCAAATAGCAAGAGGATTTATTCCAGTATACTGGGGCCGTTCTAACACGCAGGATAGAAGCAACCCCAAGGGGCAGAAAGCAAGCCTTTTTATTTACCGTTGAAATAGTTGCTAGGGGGCTGTACAGTTGCTAGGCACAGACCAAGTTGGTACAAGTTGATTGGTACCCAAATTGCTTTCCCATTTTGATAGGTAGGGGCCAGTTAACCTCTAAACTGATTGGCGCTAGCATATGGCAAGGTCGCCGGCTCCTAAAAAGAATACATGCTCAGGTTCCGGGCAACTGGGTGGAGGAAACTCTTTTGCCCAAGGCCATGGGCGGTCCACGGGGGAAGGGGGAGCTCTCTAGCCCAAGGCCATCTTGTCTGTCCAAGAAAAGGTTTTTTTCTTTAACTCTGGGAACTCTCCAGGGTTACGGTACACCTGGCTTGGGCCTATACAATTTTGGTGCTCTTAGAAGCCTGACTAAAGTTTGGCTGTTTTGGTCTTTTTCTATACTAGGGACCTGAATCTTAGGCCCGGGGGCGAGGGTCCTGACCCCCACACCGGCAGTCAGGCGCCAAGGACCCACACAGCTCTGTAGTGGGAAGGTGTCCTCAGCTGAGCTGAAGTGTTACAGCTCTGCTCCAGAGGAGCTCCCCTGGTAGAAGTGTTACAGCTCTGAGGGTAGAATATCCCCCACCCCACGCCTGAAGCTGAAGTGTTACAGCATAACAGCTCCACCTTCCCTTCCTGCTCTGAGGGAATGATCTCCTCTGCTAAGCTGAAGTGCTTACAGCTCTATTCTGCTCCTACCACAAAGACCATGCAGCAACTCTCACAAAAGAGATTTATTGGGAGGCAAAAAAACCCAGGAGGGTGATTGCTTCCAATTGGAAGGCCTCCTCTGCCCAGAGAACTGAACGGAATTGCAGCTCTTTATGTAGGGTTTCTTGGGGTGAAGGGTGGGATTGGAGCTTTCCATGGTGGCCTGGAATTGGTGGGATTTCTAGCTCAGGGATCAGTGACTGCTCAATGATTGTTTTTTTTGTTTTTGTTTTTGTCCGTCCCCCCCAAATGGGCCACTGCCTTTGGGGCTGGAAATGAATGGCCGTTATGTGGTTAGAATAGTGAGGGGGTGGCTAGGAACTCGTGCCTTGAGGGATTTGCAAAGGCCAGCTGTTAAATACGCATATGTTTGTAATAGCCATATAAAGTTTTAATTTAGTTTTGAATCAATGAGGATTCAACTTGCTCTGGGTTTTAGTGGCCATAAACTTAACAGAAAAACTCAAGGGGCTTACAATACACATCTGATAGCACCATTATCTTCTTTTACCGTCTTCACTCCACTGCTCTTCTGCACAATGAGCCTCCATTTCCATACCTCATTGGATTCTATTCTTGGTACTTTTATCTGACAATCTCTAAGTGGCCATATTAAGAAACCTTAGGGACTTAGAGAGATGGCTGAGTAGTTAAGAACACATACTGTTCTTGCAGAGGCCAGCATAAACATCACAACTGCCTGTAACTCCAGCTCCAGGGGATCTGATGCCTCTGGCCTGGCAGGATACCTTCAATCACACCTGCACATATGCACACACAGATATACACATATATCCTTAAAAAGGAAAACTTAACTACTCCCCTGAATTGCCTTATATGATGATATTGGACCACTTTGCCTTGACAAAATTATTATTACCATTATTGAGACAGTCTCATGTAACCCAGGCTTTGCTTTGTATCCAAGGATGTCCTTAAACTCCTGATCCTTCTGCATCCACCTCAGAGTGTTGGGATTGCAGGCCTGCCGCATATGCCTGGCTGAACAAAATTATTAATATAGTTTCTGTTAATCTCAAAGTGTCTTATGTTTGCTATCAAAGGCATTACTAGTACTTTATAATCACTGGCAAATAATATCTACACATAAGACATTAGCTTTGAAGTCATGTTCATTTCCTTCTATAACTATAATAAGATCATCAGTATCAGTTGGCCTGGACTTGGGGTCCTCCAGGTTAGGTTTCTAGTATGTTTCCAGATGATGCAACTGCTTTTGGCCCTGGTACTGTGTTTTAAGAACCAGTGATATATTGTTATAGGGAAAAAAAAAACCACGTATTTAGAGGTAAAGGAGCATTCTATTTGCAGCATATTCTTTTTAAAACATTATTATTTAATTTTGTTTTTCAAGACAGTGTGTGTGTGTGTGTGTGTGTGTGTCCCTGGCTGTCCTGGAACTCACTCTGTAGACCAGACTGGCCTTGAACTCAGAGATCCACCTGCCTCTGCATCTGCCTCCCAAGTACTGAGATTAAACGTATATACCACTAGGCCCAGCTTATTTTTTTATTATTTTTAATTATGAGAAAGAAAAATAGAATGTGTACTTGAATGAAGGTGCCTGCAGAGGCCAAAGGCATCAGATACCCCTACACCTGAAGCCACCCATGTGGGTGCTGGGAACAGAACTCAGGTCCTCTAGAAGTACAGTTCATGCTCATAACCACTGAGCCATTTCCCCAATCCCTTGAATTATTATTTTTAATGTTACATATTTATTAACTACAGTTTAGTGTTGATTCATGTTCAGTGGACAGTGACAAAATATGTGTTATACCCCAGGCTTCCTAAATATAAAATTAATTAGGACCGGAGAGATAGCTCAGAGGTTAAGAACACTGGCTGCTCTTCAGAGGACCCGGTTCAGTTCCAACACCCACAAGGTGGCGGCTCACAACCATCTGTAACTTCAGTTCCAGAGGATCTGATGACCTGTTCTGTCCTCCTCTTGCACATGGTATGGTACATAGACATACATACAGATAAAACATCCATAACACATAAAATAAAAATAAACCTTAACTAAAAAAAACTCATTTAATTAACATACACTAATTGATGAAGTAATTGATAACATTTCAAATTTGTGTATATAGTATATATTGGTTTTTAAAAAATTAGTCAACATTCTTTTATCTTTACATTGTTTTGGAGGTTATAAACTCTTGTAGTTGTTAGGCCAGATGGAAGGAGACCCCCAAGAAATCACCAGGACTCGAGATCGATGCAAAAGCAGGTGGTTTATTTCCAACGCGTTGGGGTCTGCTTCCACAGATTCCTCAAGCGAGGCAGGTGGGAGTGACCCTCAGCACACTCCGAGCATGCTTTATATATGCTTTTCAAAGGCAGAGCTCAGCAACAGAGTACCAGGTGTATTCTGTTGGCTACACAGTCATGTGGGTACGGACCCTCAAACCGATTGGTGCTGGCATACAGCAAGGTTGTGGGCTCCTAGAAAATGCAAGTTCAGGGTTTTAGTCAATGCGGGTGGGGGAAACTCCTAGCCCAAGGCCGTCAGTCAGCAGTCCATATCTTGTTCATGTCCCAGAAACTTGTCTTTTTTATCTTAGTTCCGGAAACTGTTCTGAGTTACCTTGCCCCTGACTTGAGCCTACAGAGTTTTGGTGCTCTTAGTAGCCTGACTAAAGTTTGGCTGCTTTGTTCTTGTCCTTACATAGTCATTCATTAGACAGAAAACAGGTTATTGTAAACTACGTTCACCAAACTTTCTAGAGTACTCTAAAATTTTACTTGATAAAAAAACATTAGAATATAGATCTGTGATAATAAGTGAATGCTACTTAAACTCAATGCCACTGCCCATACCAGCATTATTAGGACAAATACACATGTGTTTGTTATCCATTTCTGTGGCTGCTATTAGCCTATGGAAGTACAGTTCAACAACAGAGACAGAGACCATGGGATTCACAGAGCTGAAACTACTAACTAGCCCTTTGCAAATAAAGTTACTAAGACTTGATTTACACTCACAGATGCAATTGCTGAGCCTGATTGACTACAAGATAACCTGCAACCAACTGTCATTAACAGAAATGACTAACTGAAAATTCAGTTAGCACAACTTAACATTTGAACATTTCAGAGCAGGGCAGGTTGGGGGAAGGCCAGCATGTAGGTAAGTGGGTTTGTTTTTGTGGTGCTGGGGATCACTCCTCATGCTGATGTAGCAGACACTTCACCAGCTGAGCCAGCTCCTCAGTTATTTTGTGGTTTTCTTGAGACAGGATCTCCTGTAGCCCAGGCAGAACTTGAATTTGCTATTTAACTAAGGATGACCTTGACCCTCCTGCCTTCACACCCAGCTAAAATGATCTGTAAAATATAAACCCTGATGTCACTCTCCTACTGATACCATTCCAGAGCATTCTGTACCCAAGTGATATCCAAAATCCTTCATTAATAAGAAACTTGTGTGATCATGTTTCTCCTACTTCATTTACTTCCATTTCAAAGTTATTGAATGGCTTCACACAAACTGGACGAGTAAGTAGAATATACCCAAGTTCCAATTCCTGGATCCCATGAACATGTTATTAGGTAAAGGTTATTTTGCAGGTGTGATTAAATTAAGGATCTTGGGTTATCTGGGTGAACCGAGTGTCACCACAGGGCCCTTGAAAGAGAGAAGAGATGTGATAACCAAGCAAGGGCAGGAGATACTGGCTTAGATGATGGATGGGTGGCATTATGGAAGTCCTAAGTCAAATTTGTTTCCACTTGAGCTAAGCTCATGTCAGCAGAGCTGCAATTTTCCTGAAGGCTCTAGAGGGCAGTCCACTCCTTTGTCTTTTCCAGCTTCCAGAGACCATGTGTATCCCTTGGTCTGTAGCTTCCAAAGCCAGTAGATGAGTATCTTGAAACTTCTTGTTTCCTTCTTCCACTTTTAATGTGAGTCATTAGGCCCATCAGACAATACACAGAGTTTCCCATCTCAGAATATTAATTTAATCCACCTGCCAAAATAATTCTTGCAAGGAACAATGAGAAACTGAGCATCTGAGTGCAGGAATCTTTTAGAGGCCATCATCCTGCCAACCACATAGCTCTGTGAACTTACATTATGAGTATGTTTAAATTTCACATTCAGTTCTGGAGTTTCTTCAGTTCAATTTGCATGTCTGGATGCAAACCATGATGTTTCCAGAATAACCAGATCAGTAAAGAGTGCTGAGCCATCTCATTTCACTTCATTTGTGGAACAGATGTAACATGTTTAAGAGAAGATTTACTGATCTGATTTAGGCACTGTAGAACTATATTTAAAAAATTGTATCTACTTGTTTATATGTATGTGTGCATGTTTCCATGACTTTATGAGCACCACGTGTGTAGGAGCTGCTTCTTCACGGTGACCCCCACAGTGGCCATGGTAACAGATGGACCAAGGTGAGGACTGGACTGCTGGCTGCCTACTCCAGGCCCAGAATGGTACAGTACTGCTTGCTATCTGTGCTTCTGCCATGGAGCAAACCTGACCTTTCCCAGCAGCCTGGGCACTGTCTGCTGCCTCTTGGGGCTGCTGCTTGGCTCCCTAGCTACCTTGTTGGGGACCCTAGGGCCCCAGCCACCACCCCCTTCACCTGTCATGAACCTCAAATGGCACAAAGGACTTCTGGGCAGCTGTCACATTTGCCAAAGTCTGGCTCTGTGAGGCTGGGAGCTTTAGAGTTTGAGATCCCTCCCCCGCTGGGACTTCCAGGAACCCCACTCATGGCTGGCTGTTGGGTCCCCTAACCTGGCAGAGCAGCACAGAAGAGGCCCCAACTAATACATGTGGCCCTGAGTTGGGCCCCTTGCCCCCAACCCAAGACTATTCAAATAGGGTGAAAGAAATCTCACCAATTACAGGCCACCCTGGAAAGCTTCATTTCCCCCTCACCCCCCTAAAAACAAAACAAAAATGCACTATATTTAAGAGCTACATTCTGCTCAGCTGCTGCCTTCCTCCCAAGCAGAGGCGGCCATGCCCAATAAATCTCTTTTGTGAGATTTGCTGTATGAAGCTGTCTCTGTTTAAGAGAAGAATACCTCAGCTCAGCTAGGGATATTTCTCCTTAGAGCTACAACACCCTGGAAACTTGCAGAGTGAAGCTATTACACTGTAACACTAAAGCTCAGGTGGGGACACCTTCCCCACCACAGAGGTGTGTGGTTCCAATGGGGACACCTTTCCCACCTCAGAGCTTAGTGGTCCCTGGGCTCCAGACTGCCAGGGCACCTTTCCATCTCATCTGAAAAAAAGAACCCACTAACAATATGGGTGCTGGGAATTGATCTCAGGTTCTCTGTAAGAGTAGCCAGTGCTCTTAACTTCCATGCCTGCTCTTTAGCCAACAATAACAATTATAATAATAAGAAAAAAAAAAGACAATCATCTTGCTGTTCTCATGATAACTTGCTAGGCATGGTGTTACATATTTGTAACACCTGTAAGCACATTTGATTCCAGCACTCCAGAGGCAGAACCAGGCAGATCTCTGAGTTCCAGGCCAGCCTGATCTACATTACAGGCAGGGCTATAGCAAGACCTTGTCTCAAAACAAAACAAAAAAAAAGTTCTAAGTCTGTTTGAGACAAGGACTCATATAGTCTAGGCTAGGGCCATCCTTGAACTGACTCCCCAAACGCTGGGCTTACAGACATGTACCACCACAATCAGCTCCCAAATCTTTGATTCTTAATAAACAGTCAATTTTACCTAAAAGTAACCTGATATGTTGAAGGAGTGTTGAAGGCAAGTGATTGTGAAATAGGAGCATGGTAGGGATTTTTATCCATGCCTGCAAGTCCTAAGTTAAAATGCATATAAATGTTTTATGGTTATGACTATGAATCCGTTAATAAATGATTTGCTACCTCAGCAAAACCAAAGAACAGGGCAAGATAAGTAGAGGTAATGATAACGTGAGGAGTCTCTGGGACCAAGCAGATTTCTATCACAAACTCCACTCACTGGCCATGTCAACCTGAGCAGGCAACTCAACCTTAATTATTCTAAGGGAATAATTAAGCGAATGTACAAACAGAACTTTCAGGAGTTAGCGTTCTGATCTGTACCGGCTGTGGTTGTCAGGGCTTGGCTTTTGTTTGCGTATGTTTCCAAGGAGACAGTCACAGCTGGGGAACGTTAAAATATGGGTGATCCACGCCCTCAAACAGAGGTAAAAACCAGCAGGTGCCCACGCCACCCATTAACGGATATCCCGCGTGCGCGCGCACCTGCTACGCTCTATGAGGCGGAAGGGACTTTGACCCAAACAAACATGGCTTCCTGGTTACTTCCGTTCTCCTGTCAGTAATTTGATTCCGCGGCTTTTCGCGCTTTTACAGTTGGATCCGCTTAACAAACTCCCGGCCTCCATCCTGCGGAGAAGGCGGGCTAGGAAGGAGGTTCTGCGTCCTGATTGGTTGCTATGCGTTAGCTCTACCGGCTACGCCCCGGCTCTGATTGGTTGCCGAGAGGAGGCGGTGTGAAAGGCGGTGGCAGCGGCGTGGGGAGCCATGGGTCAGCCCGCCAAGGTGACAGGGCCACGGAGGAGGGTGCCCGGAGACTGAGGCTCAGCACCCTCGGAAGGGGAGGGGAGAGGTAGTGAGTAGAAGAAGGTGACGACCATGAGGGCAGTGGGAGAGGAGGAGATGGCCCCGAGGGACCGTGACTGGAGCAGGGTGATGACCATGAGGGAGAGTGAATGAGGAGAGTGACAACCCCTGAGGGGCGGGGAGTGGAGGAGGGGGGCAGTGACTGAGGAGGGAGAGGACCCCTGGGGCGGGGAGTGGAGGAGGGGGCAGTGACTGAGGAGGGAGAGGACCCCTGGGGCGGGGAGTGAAGAAGGATGACGTAACCATGAAAGATGGTGAATGGAGGAGGGTATGACCACAAACTGACCACCTTTGCCTTCATATAGAAGTACAGTTGTAGGCAGATTATAAACAATTAATAAAACCGTAGAAAGTTCTTCAAATTAAAAACACAGCATGTTTTGTGAGCCTATAACTATGATTTAACTTGTTTAGAGGAATACAGACATCTCTAGAGAGGGAGAGACAGCATTGCTGAGCCTACTTGTTCATGGCTTCCCCAGGCAACATAGATCTTGTCTCAACAATTTAAAAGGATGGAAATGAATTCACAAGGAACCATAGGCTGAAGTTTGAATAGGAATTAGGAGGGACTACCCTCAGACTTTGTGTAGCCCAGCTGGAGCAATCTTCATGCCAAGTGCTGGGTTTATGGGCTTGAACCACTACACCCAACTACTTTCTGCATTTGAATACACGTTTCTAAGTAGGGCTGTGATTGTATTTAGCTCAGTTGTTGAGCCCTTGTTTAGCATGTTCAAGGCCCTGGCTTCTATGCCCAATGCTGAATAAATAATAAATAAATAATATAATTATTTTATTACCTCCAATGTGATACTGATTCCAATAGCTTTGTGAAAATAAAGATGGCATCATTTTAAAGACGTTATTATTTATTAAGTGCATGGGTGTTTTTCCTGCATGTATGTCTGTGTACCATGTGCACGCCTTGTACCTATGGAAGCCAGAAGAGGGTGTCAGATTCTCTAGAACTGAAGTTACAGATGGTTGTCAGCTGCCAGGTGGGTGATGGGATGAACCTGGCCCCTCTGCTAGATGCTTTTAACTTCAGAGCCATCTCTCCAGCCCCCATTTTCTTTTTATTAGGGTAGTCTTAAACTAGTGGTGCTGATTTTGTATTAATGGACTCACAACCCTAAAACTTTGAGATCAAGTGATCCTCCCTTCTCTACTTTCCTAGATTCTGGAACTACAGGTGTGTACATAGATACCACCTAGTCCCCACTGTGTGTGTGTGTGTGTGTGTTTCTGCCTGCCTGGCTCTTTACTTTTTACTTAATTTATATTTTATGTATTTTGTACTGCTGAGAAATGAACCCAGGGCCTTTTACATGCTAAGCACAGTCTATTATGGTGCCTTTAAAATCCATATTCCTATCAACAGTCTCTGCAATCAGCTCTTACTGTCAAGCATTTTAGAAAAATACTTTCTGTACACATTCTCAATTCCAAAGCCACCTCCACACTTTCAGGCTGTTATTGTGCCCCATTCCCCCATACCAAATCTGTTCCTTTCCTGTGATTTTAACAAAGTACAGGAGAAGCATTAAAAAAAAAATCCTAAATCTGAAATGCTCATAAATAAATCTTAAGTATTTTTTCTGTTTTCATGTGTGTGCTTCTGTGCACATGTGTGTATGTGTATGAATATTTCTATTGATTTTCTGCCTTATTTATTGAGGTAGGATCTCTCAGTCAAACCCAGAGCTCTCCAGTGGTATGTATGGAGTATGGCTAGTCTTGCTAGCTAGTTGCTCTGGGCATCCTCTGTCTCTGCCTTCCAAGGCTGGAAATACATACCTACACTGAATTTTTGTGGGCTCTGGGGATCGAAACACTTGTCCTTCACCTTGCAGAACAAGCGTTTTAATCACTGAGCCATCTCCCCAGTCCTAAACCGAAGGTGGATTTTCATTTAAATTTTTAAATTTTATTTTCTGTGCACTGGTGTTTTGCTTGTATTTATGTCTGTGTGAGGGTGTCAGATCCCCTAGAACTGGATTTACAGACAGTTGTGAGCTGCCATGTGGGTGCTGGGAGTTGAACTCAGATCCTTTGGAAGAGCAGCCTCATACCAATGCACATAAAATAAAATTAAATAAATTATATATATATATATATATATATATATATATATATATATATATATATATACACACACACATATATGCTATAAACCCAAGAAAACTGGCTGAGTTTACTACCTTATTACAGTAGTTATTTTGTCAGGATGATTATTAAGGTTTTTGTCTGTTTTGAGGGAGTTGTTGAAACAGGTTCTCATGTAGCCCAGGTTGACCACGAACTCACCACATAGCAGAGGCTGACATTGAGCTTATCCTCTTACTTCTACCTCCTGAATGCTGGATTTATAGATATGAGCCACCCGCACTTGACTGAAACAGTGGTTCTCAATCTTCCTAATGCTGTAACCCTTTAATATAGTTCCTCATGTTGTGGTGACATCCCCCCCATAAAATTTTGTTACTACTTCACAACTGTAATTTTGCTGCTGTTATGAATCATAGTGTAAATATCTGATATGCAGATGGTCTTAAGCGACCCCTGTGAAAGGGCCATTCAACCCCCAAAGACGTCTCAAACCACTGGCTTAGATTAGTTTTTTGACTATTATTGTTTGCTTCATAGCACTCAACAGTTTTGTAAATACAGTTTTTTTAGTGTTTTGGTGCTAGGTGGAGCCCAGGGCCTAACCAATGTTAAGTTGCATACTCTACCACTGAGTTGTACCTGGTCAGGCTAGCTGGCCCTTGATCTTCTGGGGATTCTCCCGTCCCTTCTGTTATCTAGCCACAGGCTTACAGGGATTACAGATATGTGCTACTATATTTGATTTTTATGTGGATTCCAGGGACTTGAACTCAGCTCCTTGTGGTCCTGGAACATGTACTTTATCCACTGAGCCACCTCCTCAGTCCTAAATTCTGCTTTTTCTTAATAGGTTTTACAGCTCTTTAAAACACTGCACAGGACCAGACAACAAGTTTTTAAAAATGATAAGAGAGCATTAGAAGGTAAATATATCTTTTACTCTTTTAGAGCAAATCCATGCTTTTGTTGTTGTTTGTTCTATTTGTATTTTTGTAGTGTGAGGAATTGAGCTTAGAGCCTCACACATACGAGGCTAGCACTCTACCGTTGAGCTGCATAGCTACCCTTGTTATTTGAGCCAGGATTTTAAATATCCCACACTGGCTTTGAACTTGCTTTGTATGGAGGATGACCTTGAACTCCTGATCATCCTCCCTGAGGTGTGTGCCAGCATACCTGATGCACATTCGTTCTTTAGCTGGCTGCTCTTTTCTGACTGTGTGGAATGGTCTTTACCATCTCCCTGATGTTCTGTACTATAGAATCCATAAAGACCTGCTTAGATTGTACGTACAGAAGAATACTTAGTATTCTTAAAGATCAAATTTTTATATAGAATCAGTGAAAAAGGAAGGGAAGGGTTAGAATCAAGGTTCTCCCTTAATCCCATTTCTCTGCAGTATAACCCAATTTTCCCACGCTAGAACCAGGTGCTGCTGTTGTTAATGCCTGAGTAAATGTAGCAGTCACTGCAGCTGTGAGAGAGAATCTGGCTCCATGAGCCCAGACTCAGCATCTCTATGTTTGAAGTGGTTTTGGGCTCCTCTGGAAGCACTAGACTTCAGGCAAAGAATTAGTCTTGTTGATTTCCACCGACCATGCATTTCCAAACCTCCCTAAGAGGGTGCTGCGCAAAGCATTCCCAGGAAATCGAGTTTTATCCTTTCTTTTCCATTTAACTATTGATTTTTATTATTTTTAATGGTGTGTGTGCTATGCACATGAGTGGAGATGCCCCCAGAAGCCAGAGGCATAGGATCCCCTGGAGCTGGAGTTGTAGGCAGTTGGGACCACCCTATGTGGGTTAGGGTTAGGGTTAGGGTTAGGGAACCACACTTGGGTCCTCTGCAGGAGCAGTAGGGGCTCTTAAGTGTATTCCTAGTTTTAGAAATATGTCGTTTTATGTACTTTACACAAATTCCTAACAGTTCTCAGCTCTGTGAGGTAATTACTATTATAATTCCAATTTTGCTGATGAGAAAACTATCAAAATATGAAAATATGAAAAATTTCCCATGTCATTACAAACAGTAGAACTGAGGATTGTCTTAGGCAGGCCGAGTCCAAAAGCCAGACTCTTTTAAAAAAGTTTTATTACTTCATGTGTACGAGTGCTTTGCTTACATGTATATTTATGCACCGCTTGGGTGCCTGGTATCCTGGGAAGCCAGAAGAGGGTGATGGATCCCCTGGAGCTAGCCCTGAGCCATCTCCAGCCTCCACAAAGGCCAGGCTCTAACCACCTTACATACTGAGGAAGGTCATCACTGAAGGAGGCTTCCACGACTATTTTCTGTCAATGTGGTATATTTTGTTGTTTTAGCCAACATTTGTTGGATATTTACTAAAGACTTCATACAGACTGTTCCACAGCAAGCAAGTTCCTTGCACAGCAAGGCCAATTAGAGTAAATTAATCTGCTGAAATGTGAGTGGTATATGTGGGCCTAAAAGGGTTTTTTTGTTGTTTGAGAGACAGTCCACTTTATAGTTCAAGCTGTCCTACAACCTGCCATGTAGACCAGGCTGGCCTAGAACTCTCAAAACACCTCTAGCCTCTTCCTCCCCAGTACTCAGATCAAAGGTGTGCCTAGCAACTTTGTTTCTATCATTCACTTTTATGTCAGCCAAGGTGCTCAAGACCACATCTGTGTAGTTGCATCTGTGTGCAGGTATAGGTTGCATACTTGTTTGCACTGATTCTTACTATTTTCATAAAGCATTTTAGTTGGATATGGTGGCACATTCGTGTAACTCAGCACTTTGGAGGCTTGAGGCAGAAGGCTCACAAGTTCAAAAGCAGCCTGGGTTTTACAGTGAGACCTTATCTCAGAACAAAATAAAACAAGGCATTACTCTGAGTGTTTAGATTTAGAGAGGAAAAAAAATGAATATGGATTCATTAGAATCCAGTATTCTGTTGGTATGAAAATGAAGTTGAAAAGAAGCCAAGCATGGTGGCCTTTAATCCTAGCATTCAGGAGGCAGCGGCTGGAGGATCTATGTGAGCTCCAGACCAGCCTGGTCTACATTATGAGTTCCAGGACATCTAGGACTGTGTAGAGAGACCCTGTCCCAAACAAACAAACAAAAGAGGAAAAAAAAGTTGAAAAGGCAGAGGAGACCAGAGTATTAGAGCCTAAGTTATTTTCATAGATTTTACCCAGCTGTCAGGAGCTCCCCAAGGGACTTAGTTAACACATTTTCTTCCTCCCTTCCTCCCTCCTTCCTCCCTTCCTTTTTTCCTATCTACCCCAAATTGGCCTCAAACTCAAAATCCTCCTCCTCCTAAGTGCTGCTGTTATAATTTGCAACACCATGCTCGCATATGACACGTCTCTCATGCTTTGTTCTACATGAGAAGTAGAAATTCATAACGAGTAACACGGAATAGCACGTAAATTATTGGGACTGAAATCATAAGTATTAATTGCATGTATTTCTCTCTCTCTAGCAGCCAGAATAAAGATAAATGAAGAATTCAGAAAGCATAAAAGTGAGACCTCTCCGCAGAAGATAGAAGAGGTGCAGTAACAGGTTTCAATTACAATAAAGCTGGCATAAAAGTTCTTGGCAAAGAGGGGATGATGGCAATGCAGGGTTGTATGAAGGAAAGCCATCTCTCCTTAGCATGATCCTCCACAGCTGGAGACAACCTGCACTTGTTCTGCTGTGGCTCTCCTCCTCAGGATTACCTCCTGTCCTCAGAGCTAACAAGGCCCCTGAGAAGAAACACAGAAACAGTTCTGGTCAGGCCAGGGTAGCTAAAACATGGTAGAAGCCATAACATCCATTTTTCACTGAGGCAAGTGACTAAAGATAAGGAAAGGGCATTCTCATGACGCAGTCCTTCACAGGGAATTTTCAGCTCTTTTAGCAAAAGTAGACTTAAAATTTGTTTTCTATCATGGCAATGGTACAAACATCCATAAATTGCATTTTGGTCACTTGCTCAAGGTGAAGACATTGATACTAGTCTGCTAACCTCTAGTGCTCTCAATACATGTTCACTGAAAAAGTACACATGGATTCTTTTCTTGTATCGTGAATAACCTGGAGAATATCCATTGTCTTTATCCTGCTTTTTCTGTGTCTACCTTTGTATAAGGGTAAGGAAGCATCCTTAAGAAAAGCAGTGCAAAGTAGAGCTAGGCATGGTGGATGTGCTTGTCAGTCTAGTACTCAAGAAGCTGAAGCAGGAGAATCATGAATCCAATGCCAGTCTGGGGTATATGTTGAGATACTGCTTTAAAAAAAAAGTAAGAAGGAGACTAGTCATGGGGATACTTACGGTATGATGAATTGATTTGGTAAAGGAGAAAATACAAATGAGAGAATGTCTCCCATATTTAATAGCATTTATACAAGTGAATATGATATTAGGTAAAAATGTTTTTGTTTGTAAAAATGTTTTGTTTGTTTGTTGGAGACTGGGTCTCATTATGTAGCTCTGGCTGTCCTGGAACTCACTATGTAGATTAGGCTGGCCTTGAATTCACGGGGATCGCCTGCCTTTGCTTCCTGAGTCCTAGTGTACTCCACCATACCCAACCCCCAACACATTTTAAAATGCACATTATAACAAAAAAAGTTCTAAGTCTGTTTTGGAACAAAATAAGGGATGTATAGATAAAAATAAAGAACATTGAAATGTCCTGTCTTTTACATTTCTTAATACAGTCACACAAAACTGAAAGCTATGTTACTCGAAAGGGACCTATAAAACTGTAATTTAAAGGAAAACAAACAACAACAACAAAAACAAAAACAAAAAACAATGCAAGCCTACAAAGCACTCAGGGGTTACTCTGTTTGATTTTCTTAACAGATGATGAAAATAGGTTCTGATGTTGAACTGTTGCTCAGAACATCTGTTGTTCAAGGTGTTCACACTGACCACAACACATTGAGTAAGTAAGAAAGTGATTGCTGACTTGTTTCAAAATGATGAACAATTATTACACCTTTGTTTACCTCCATTTTATTATTAATTTTTGAGGGTTTGTTTTGTTTTGTTTTTGATACAGAGTCTCTCTGTGTAGTTCTGGCTGCCTGGAACTCACAGATATTGGCCTCCTACGTGCTGGGATTAAAGGCCCAGTATGTTTTCATTTTAGAAGACGTTTTGCTCAGGATGGCCTTAAACTCCTAGGCTCAAATTATCCTCCTGCCTCTGCCTCCAGAGTAGCTGGGACTATAGGCATATGCCACTTGTAGCTGACTCTTAAATACAGCATTTTTTTTTAAAGTGTGTGTATGTCTGTGTGTGTGATGGGGTACGTGTGTGTGATGGGGTGCATATGTGCCACCATGTGTACGAGGAACACACAGAACAACCTTGGGAAGTGTGTTCTCTCCTTGTACCACAGACTCTGGGAATTGAAGTCAGATTGTTCAGGCACTGTACTATTTTACTGGCCCAATTACAGATTTTTAAAAATTTCTATGAGACAGGGTCTCACTGTGTAGCCCTGGCTGTCTTAGAACTTGCTGTGTAACTCAGGCTGCCCACCTGAGTGCTGGAACTAAAGGCATTCACCACATGCACCACACTGGTGTTACTCTTTTAACACTGACGCTGGGAATTAAACTCAAGTCCTTGTGTTTGCATAGCAAGCATTTTACCAACTGGGCCATCTCTCAAGCCCACCCCCCTTTCTATTCTTACTTTAAAGTTTATTTTTAGATTTATTTATTTTATTTTATGTGTATGCATGTTTTGCTTGCATGTATGTTTGTGTACCCATGTGTGCCTGGTATTGGCATAAGTCACAAGAGGGTGTCAGATCCCCTGGAATTAGAACTATGAAAGGTTGTGAGCCATCATGTGAATGCTGAGAGGTGAACCTAGGTCCTCTGCAAGAGCAGTTTGTTCTCTTAACTGCTGAGCCATTCCTCCAGCACCCCCTGCCCTCTAAGTCTTAATTCCTGGTTATATTGCAAAATCGTAGCTACAAATACATCCTTTTTTGTTTGTTCATTTGTTTGCTTAAGACAAGGTCTCCCTGTGTAACTCTAGCTGTCTTAGAGCTCACTATGCTGACCAGGCTGGCCTCAAACTCACAGAGATCTGTCTGCTTCTGCCTCCTGATTGCTGGAATTACTGGGGTGTGTCACTATGCCCAGTTACTACCATTTTTATGTAACCATATTTATTAATTTTTTCTGGTGTAATTTATTACCAACCTAGACTAAGTCTATTCCTTTACCTCTTATTCTGTAATTAGTTATTTTAGCTCAGAAGAATTAGGATTATAGGAAAAGGAAATATAGGAAATATAAGAATCTGTCTCAGGAATCTTGTTGGAATGTTAGCAAAGGCTCATTGCAGATTACAGCTTGTTTTGTTTTTTTGACATTTATTTGTGTGTACGTGTGTGTCTGCGTGTGCACATATATACAAATGGAGATCAGAGGATAGTTCTTATCACATGAGTTTGAGGAATTGAACTTAGGGGAGTCAGGCTTGGTGCCAGGCACCTTTACCTACTGAGGCATCTCACAGGCCCCTTAATTTGCATTTATCTGCTAACTAATGAAGTATGAGCACCTTTCAGTTGGTAAGTGGGAGATCTGAATAGTCTCTTTTCTATTAACGCCTTCTGTCCACTGGTCTAGAGGATTGTTTACCTTTTTTTTTTTAAATTGACTTGAAGGAATTCTTGTATGTTCTAAATACAAATCTTTTGTTAGATATGCGTATTCTAAGAACCTTCTACTTGTAGCTTTTTCCTTTGAGGAGTTCCTCATTTTAATATAGTCTAGTCGATCCATTTTTCCTTTATGGTGGGTATCTTGGGATCCTGTTGAAGAAGACTTTGTGTCAAGCAAGGTCATGGAGGGATTCTCCTATGCTTTGTTCCAAAAGATTTTTGGTTATCTTTGAGTTGGCTTTGTGTATTTTAAGAGCACTCTGTCCACTCTCTTCCCCCTGAGAGATGAGCTTCCACAGCAACTAGATCACTGGTCCATGTAAAGGATCTTTACTTCTACTCTAAACAGACATGGGTTAAAACATTCTGACTTCTTCACCTTTGCAGTTGAGGGTGCAGACCCACTGTTGCACAGGCTGCATTTTGATTTCATCTTCATGGATGTCTCCTGGTGTAGCATCCCCCCCTACACGCGCGCGCACACACACACACACACACACACACACACACAGCATCCTACATTTCTTTCTTTTGTTGTTTTGTTTTTATTTTTGAGACAGAGTCTATATAATCCTGGCTGTTCTGGAATTTGTTCTGGCCTTGAAATGCCTCCTGAGTGTTGGGATTAAAGGTGTGTGCCCCCAGGCAGGGCCTCGCATCTCCCATTTCTTGAGATCACTTTCTGAAAACACATCAGTTTCCTGGGCAACTTCTAGCAGGTCTACAAGCCTCATCACATCTTCATTGTTTAAGATGAGTTTCAAGATTGCATCTCTTTGGTTTGGAGTAGGCTGCTTGATTGAAATCTTACATTCTTCTCATTCTGGCCTAGTCAGGGGCCATCACTGTGAGTTAACAGCTGTGATCACTATCCAGTCCCATCCCAGAGACTCATAAACTGAGCTTTCCTTGTGGCTATAGCTTCATGGTCAGAACCTGAACGTCTTTGTAAAAAGGAGTCTTATTTCATCTATAAAGTGGATGGAAGGCTATAGCTTTGTGGCAAGGTAGGAACAATAGCAGCTGATTTTGGAGCTTCTTCATATTGTACTTAGCACTGTTGAAGACTGAAGTTTAATATGACAGACAGACTGTTTCTTTGGCTGTAGCCATGGTGATAAACATTTCCCATCGCCTGGAGGCTTTGAGACAGGAATATATTTCTGAGGTTGCAGAAGTCTGGACTTGTTTTTTTGAGACAAGGTTTCTCTGTGTAACCCTGGCTTTCCTGGGACTCACTCTGTAGACCAGGCTGTCTTTGAACTCACAGAGATATGCCTGCCTCTGCCTCTCCCTCTCTAGTTCTGGGATTAAAGGCATGCACCACTACCACCTGGCTAAGTCTGAACTTCTCAATGACTCCCAAGTCACACATACATTAAGAGGGTTGCTGGGTGAGCAACTATCATGAGGTATCCACCAGAGAAAACTTCTCGGACACAGGTTCACGCAATAAAAAGTGTTTATTAACTGGCTGGTGACTACACTGGGTGTTCAGGACTCAAGCGCAGTCCCTAGACTTTCTCAGAGTGGACTTTTAAGCACAGAAACTGAATCCTGGGTTGATACACCTCACTTAGGGGCTTTCCCAGAACTATGGACTTGGGTGGATTAAGTCTTTGTTCTATTCTGGCAGATGTTTCTGCCTATGTGCTAGGTTCCAAGGCCTGAATGGTACGTTCATCATGGTGTCAGTTGTGCTAAGGTCTGGGGGCCTGTTACACAACATTGCCAGTTCATGCTTTGAAAGCTTCACACTCTCCACACCAATTTGTTTTGTTAGTTTCTCTGTTTCTGAGAGTCTGCTTTCTGGTTAGAACAGTTGCAGCTACCATGCTTTGATAGTAAAGCACATGAATGCACCAAATGCTGTTAAATGGAAAGTAAACCAACAGTTCAACTCAGTGGGTGAGGAGAGGCTTTGGCATGTACCGTTTTGATTGTTGATGCCAAAGCCTAGGGTCAGAGGTCATCGAGCCTCTGCTTTATTTTTTTTTAAGATTTCATTGTTTAATGAAATAATTATTTATGTTATGTGTATGTATGTGTACCTGAATGTGTATATATATATATGTACCACGTGCATGCAATAGCTGGAGGAGGTCATATCCTCTGGAACTGGAGTTACCTGATATGGGTACTGGGAACTGAACTTAGGTTCTCTGGAGGAGCTATCTCTCCATTCCTCTGTTGTTTTTGTTGTTGCTGTTTGTTTGTTTGATTTTTTGATGTTTGCGTAGAGGGTCTCCAGGCTGCCCTCTAACTCATCATGTAGCTGATGACCTTGAATTTTTGATCCTCCTTCCTCTACTTTCTGAGTATTAGGATTACTGACATGTACCACCATGCTTGATATATGTGAATCAACTGAGGGCCTGTGTATGCATTCTACTGTCAGTGCAAAAACACAGCCTTTTCTTCAAAAGGTACCCTCTGAAATCAGAAGAGGGCATCAAGGTCCCTGGAACTAGAATTACAGACAGTCGTGAGCCACTATGTGTGTGTGCTGGGAATTGAACCCCAGTCCTCTGGAAGAGCAGCCAGTGCTCTTAACTGCTGAGCCTTCTCTCTAGCCCTATGCCATTATTTTTTTTTAACTTTCTCTCTAGCATATATGTAAGACAGACAAAATTGGACAATATTCCTATATTTCTAAGTATATGTGATAACATTAAGAAAATACAGCAAGAAAACTTTTCAGGTGCCTTTTTTCTTTCTTTTTTTTTTTTTTTTGAAACAGGGTTTCACTGTGTTTCTCTGGCTGTCCTAAACCCACTATATAGACTGGGCTGGCCTTGAACTCACAAAGATCAGCCTTCTCTCCCTCCTGAAGCTGGGATTAAAGGTGTATGCCACTATGTCCAGCTCAGATGTCTTTTTAAAACCTCTGCTTTTGTTTTGTTTTTGTGTGTGTGCATATTGTATGTGTGCATGTGTGCGTATAGAGGCCAGAAGTTGATGGTGGGTCTCCTAGATTGTTCTCCATCCAACTGTTTAAGACAGGGCCTCTCACTGAACCTGGAGCTCACTTCTTTGACTAAGTTTGCTACCTAGCCAGCCCCAGGAACCCACCAATTGCCACCTCACTAGCTCTGAGATGATAGGTGTGTGTCCCTATGCCTAGCCTTCTGCTTGGGATCCAAACTCAGGGCCTATGCTTGTACAGCAAACATTTAATCAAGCTCACTCATCTCCCCAGCTCTAAACTCCTGCCTTTTGGTCCTTCACATTTGCCATTGTCAAATGCTATCTGATTTTTTTCCCCCTAAGACAAGTTAATGTGACTGCCCATATTTATCGAATCTTCACTGTGGTCAGCATTGGGATTCATGTGGAACAATGGGCAGGACAAATCTGGTTCCTGTCCTTATGAAACTGTGCACTCTTTGTGAAAGACTGATAGTTAAATGTTCTCCCACAGATCTTTCTGTATGCCAGAGGAACTCTGACCCAAACATAGGCAGGTACAGATTCTTGGAAAGAAAATGACCAAAGTTTAAATTGCTGTTTATGTGCCTGATATATTTAGCAACATTTTAATAACCTTAAAATATCTTAATGTCCTATACATTATTAATGTCCAAATGTCTTTGTCACACTATTGTAAACTATGTTATCCATTATGCCTCTGTGTGTGTGTGTGCACGCAGGCCTTTGTCTGCAGCCTGCATTCTAACTGAGGAGCACCTTGAGGACTGCAGAGTCACTGGTCCCACTGTCATGTGAGACAAATGTAAAGAGGCTTCTGAACTCTAACCTGAGGTCCTTTCAGTTTGCCCCTAGGGCTCTCTCCTCTACTTCGCCTTGCTTTAAGAAGTGGTCTCAGGGTAAGGGCTATTGAGTACTGCAGCTCGCAGAGACCACTACCAAAGGATGACTGTCTTCATTGTTTAAATTTGGGTCAAGATATTTGCCTGTGACTTCTTATTTGTAGAAACAACTAGAACTAGTTTTGAGTGGACTCTATTGCTGAGAAACCCAGGCTTCTCCAGTTTACTCAACTCTTAAAGCCATCCTTGGTCTCCTGAACTCAGATTAACAGGAAGTAGATTGTAAAAGCTTCTGAAGCCTCCAAAAGAGGCTGTCTTCCTCCAAGATCTCCATCTCCTCAAGACAGGAAGTGGCTTAGATGCTGGAGCTAGCATCTGTGCAGTAGAGTGCATCAGAGAGGGGCTTTGAGTCTCTTGAAAATAGAATTTGGTACTGCCAGATTGGTAGACTAAGGGTTTATTCTGTTACCAAATTAAGAAATCTTTGCCTTTTCCTGTCCCTGGGATTTAGGATTTTTTTGTGGCTCAGCTACCACCACAGATTCCCAATTTCATGTTTTTATTTTTCATCCCATCATTTATTTCTAACTAAAGTGGGGAAGGTAACATGTGAGCCACAGATGACCAAGTGGGCAGAGCAGGCCAGCACGGTAACCAGAGACCCTCCATATGAGTCTAATGAGACTTTGGGGACAGTAGTAAATGGCCATGTTCTGTGATTTGCTTCTGTTCATGTTGTATACCCCAGAGGGATGTCAAGGAAGGATATAATGTGATTTCCCAGACTATCTGGCATCTTTATAAGCATCTACCTATTGGTTGTTATTTCCACTAAAGCCATTGTTTGTTGAAAAGGAATGGGCTGGGTGGGGTTCCCCTCCTGACCTTTGTTCTTCCTGCCTGCAGTGCAAATGTGGTGAGAACAGAAGGCAAACTGCTGTTCACCAAGGGCTGCAGACAGGGAGAGAAGTGGGTCCTGGGTTCTCAGCAGCACCAACAACTGACACTAGCTCAGGCCTGCTGTGTTTCATAATAGGAGAAAATTAAATCTCTTATTAAACCACTGTTTAGTGGATTCTGGTTATTCAAAGCTGAACATGATCTAAAGTGATATTGATAGGTACAGTAATTTATTCTTCAGTGTAATAGTCTCCAATTCTTGCATCTCCACTGTAGAAGACATTTGTGAAGCCTTGCATTACAATGTGATTTGTTGTTTATCTTTTCCAATAGATTGTGAATGCTTTGAAGGCAAAGAAACTTTTTTTTCCCAAGAGTCTCTCTATTACATAGCTCTAGCTGTCCTGGATTTGCCATGTAGACCAGGCTGGCCTTAAACTCAGAGATTCACCTGCCTCTGCCTTCTGAGTGCTGGGTTTAAAGGCATGCGCCACTATCCCTGGCTTGACAAAGAAACTTTCGTGTTCACTTTCATCTCATTTTTAGTGATGTAATTTTTAGCATAAAATATGCACAAATATTTGATAAATGAAATAAATTATTGCCACCATTATTAAGTTAAAACCAACAGTATTGCTTATTTGGATAAAAGCACTGAAGAGCCAGTTAAAAATAATTACAAGTCAGAAACAGGCAGAGGCTTTCCTATTCCATAAGCCAGATTTATCATATGGGCACATCATTTTATTAATTAACTTATTTATGTGTACAGTGGGGTGTTTATGTGCCTGTGTCTTGGTGTGCACATGGAGATCAGATGACAAGCTTCCTTCCACCACGTGGACCCAGGGATCCAGTTCAGATTGTCAGGCTTAGCAGCAAGTGCCCTGACCGGAGGCATCTCATCAACCTCTCTTTGTTAAGTAAAAATTTCAGTTGGCTTCTAGAGCCAGGCTGTTGTTGTTGATATCTTTTTAAAATTTATTTATTTATTTATTTTTTGTTTTAAGACAGGTCTCATTTTGTGCAGGCTGAATTTAACTCCTGACCTTCCCGCTCCTACTTCTCAAGTGCTAAGATTATAGGACTGAGCCATCACACCAACAGTTTCTTTAAAATGCCTCAGTATGGGGCCAGAGAGATGGCTCAGCATTTCAGAGCCCAGACTGCTTTGCATTCCCATTACTCACATTGGGTGGTTCACAGTCACTTGTAACTTTAGCTTTGGGGGTATCCCATATCCTCTTCTGCCCTCCTGGGGCGTGTGCGTGAGCACGCGCATGAGCGAAAACACACACACACACACACACACACACATTCATACACATAAATAAAAATAAATCTTTAAAATACTTCAATATGCATTTCTTTTGGTTGTTTTGTTTGTTTTTTTGAGATAAGGCCTCACTATATAGTTCTGGCTGTTCTGGAACTTGTTATGTAGACCAGACTGGCCTCAAACCCAGAGAAATCCACTTGCCTCTGCCTCCTTAATGTTGGGAATAAAGGTGTGAGCCACCATGCCAAGACCCCTCCATTTGCATTTAGATTTTTTTCTTTGTCCTAACAAGGCTGTTTCTAGCAGAAGGGAACCCTTTCCGCTGTGGTCCAGGATTCCCCTGAGGTTCCACACTATATCCAGTGTCTCCTGCGGTGGGAGCAGGAGCTGGATCTTTCATACCCATGTTTGAAGAACATAGGCAGTTTTTAGCCTGGTTGTTAGGGGAACATTTGCTCTCTTTCTTTTGACAGACTCTCATATATCCCAGAATGGCCTCAAACTCCCTGTGTAGCTGAGGATGACCTTGACATCTGATTCTCCTTCCTCTGCCTCTTGAGTGCCAGGATTATAAGTGTGTACCACCACACCAGGTGGGCTGGAGATGGAACCCAGGGTCCTTATGCATGTAGGCAGGCACTCTACTAATTGAGCCAACATCCTCAGCCCTGCTTTTGTCAAGACAGGTTTTAGTCTTTACCTAGGCTGGTCCAGAACTCATTCTGTAGCTCAAAATTTCTTTGAAGTCATGGTGATCTGTAGTAGAACACCTACTGTGGTAGCTCAGCAAGGAAGAGAAGGAGGCATTCTCTTAGATGTAAACCCTGCCAGACCTCAGCAGAGGGAACCACTATCATGAATGACAAGCACCATCCCTGACAGTAGAACCCTGAGCCTCTCATCTCAGGGGTTTTTATCGATACCTAAGCTCATCAGGTGTTCTACTGATACCACATGTAGATCATGAACAATCAGACATCCCCTGCAGAAAGCCAACACCTGCAGACAATACAAAACACCAAGACCTAGGCAGCCCCTCACCTAACAGTGCACAAAACAGCCATTTTAAACATTACTAAAAAAAAAAAACTTCTACAACAGTGATCCTCCTGTCCCAACTGTTAAGATTACAAGTGTGAGCCACCACACTGTCCCTTACAAGCATGGCTTATCTGGGTTCTATTCTTCCCAAGAAAGGGGGAAGTGGTGCATCACCTCAGTTTTTCCTTTTTAATTTTTTTTTAGTGTTAAGTGTTGAACTCAGGGCCTTTGAGACAGGGTATCACTATCACTCACCAGCCATGATCATGCTGTGTCCTGCAGGCTGGCCTTGAATGCAAAACTCACTGTCTTTGCCTCTGATTACTGGGATTATAGGCATGCACCAGCCTATCCGTGCAGTTTTCTCTTTTTCTCCTCTTTCCATTTGTGTGTTTTCTTATGCTGTTTTTACACGTGTCTAGGTGCACGTTCATGTGCATGCCTGAACCTGATGTTGCGAATCATCCCCATCACTTTCATTTTATTCATTAAAGCAGAATTTCTCAGTTAAACACACAGTTCCCTAATATTGCTAGTCTTGTTAGGGGACCTGAATTTTGTCCTCACATTATCATAGTAAGCACCTTAACCGCTGAGTAATCTCCGAGGCCCAAAAATTTTCTATTTTAAGAATTTTGTCTTGATTATCAAGTTGTCTTGCCTAGGCGTCAGCAGTTATTTGTTGTGTAGCAGTGTGTCTCAGCAAGGGCACCGCTGTCATTCTGCATGACACTCACTCGCTCACCGCACTAGGCTGTCCTTCACACTGCAGTTAGCATCCTTGGCTCCTGCCCAGGAAATGTGTAGGTGCATTCCCTAAGAGGTATAACTGAAAACTCCCTCCATTAGGAACTGTTGTTCTGTGGGGTAGGGGTGTAGTTCATTGGTAGGGTACAAGCTCAGCAATGTGTGAGGCCCTGGGTTTGGTCCCCAGCACCAAAACAAAAAGGGAGGAAAGGAAAGGGGAAGTTGTGGGAGGGGAGGGGAACCATTGTTCTATAAATGTGGACTGTTTAAATTATGAGAGTGGTATCTTGATTTCTATAAAATTTTTCAAGTAGCCTGACATGATGTAATACACATATAATCCCACCAATGGGAGGTGGAGGCTAGAGGATCAAAGTTCAAGGTTAGCCTCAGCTATGTAGGCAGTTTAAGGCTAGCCTGAGGTACATGAGACCCTGTTTCAAAACCATTCCTAGGTGACATTTTAAATTAGAAATTGACAGATGGCCAACAATGTGCTTTCAGCTTAATTCTGTTTGCTGTTTATTAGTCATGTCTTATAAATAAACGATAAAGAACTCAGTTGTATATGTTGTTATGTAACATGAATGAGATTTTATTAAATGCCTCCATTTAGAGATTCCATCTTATGCATTAACTGAAATAAAATGTCTCTAGAAGAGTTATCCTCACAGTTCCTCAACTAGATAGCTTTTGGTTAACACTTGTTGGGGAAGTGGGTGTGCTGGCGCTTAGGTCTGATTTGAGGGTAAATAGTGACTGGGGTTCTAATCATCTTAACCTCTCATCTCTGTTTTCCTTTCAGAACTGGTCCCCAGGAAAGATCTTCTTACAGAAAATGTGCCATACTGTGATGCACCAACTCAGAAGCAGTAAAGCTTCCAGGACAAAAACCCGTATCTGCTCCTTCTGACTTGAAATATATACCTGGCAAAAGTCCTGGACATGCAGATGTTTCTCTCTGAAGCAGCATGTTGCAAATGAGTGTCAGGCTGAGCACTGCAGTGTCTGAGGATGCAGATGTGCCGTCCCTTCTCACTGACAGTCAGCCCTTACATGGCGGCTGAACACTTGGGGAAGTGGGACACACTTCTCTTTCCCTTTGGTAGGTGTTTTGGTAGGCAAATGAGCTATTTGCCAGTGAAGCACTTTATCAAGTTGGTGACTGTACATCCCATGGGAAACACAACTGCTAAATATAAAATGCTGCATTAAATTGATGTCTAATCCCAAAAATATTAAGTTGGTAAAAAATTAACATTTTTCTGCCAGCTCTGTACTGAAAGTACCCATTGTTTCCCAAAGTCTTGTGGTTATTTCTGCAACTAACAAATAATTATGTGGATTTTCTCTGTATTCTTATAAAGACAACTTTCCCTTTTTTATTTTATGTGTATGGGTGTTTTGCCTGCATAAATGTCTATGCACTATCTAGACACTTGCTGTGTCTGCAGAGGACAGGAGAAGGTGTTGGGTCCCCTGGGACTTGAGTTATAGACAGATGTGAGCTTCCATGTAGGGAACTGGGAATTGAACTTGGGTCCTCTAGAAGAGCAGCCAGTGCTCTTAACCGCTGAGCCATCTCCAGCCCCTATAGACATTTTAAACAGATGGATAAAATATGAGAATCATTTTGGGCATGGTAGCACATGCCTTTAATCTCAACGCTTGGGAGGCAGAGGCAGGCGTATCTCTATGAGTTCAAGGCCAGCGTGGTCTCCAAAGCAAGTTCCAGGAGAGCCAGAGCTACACAGAGAAACCCTATCTCAAAAAACAAAACAAAACAAAACAAACAAAAACATATTACTTTCATTCATTATAGAATAAAGAGATCCTAACGTTTTTAGGAAATAGTGGTCTTTGCATGTGATCTTTGTAGAATTAGCTGTATTTAGATCACAGACTTTATTGTGTAGATGGCTACATTATCCTTTTTTTTTTTTTTTAATAAGATCTCACTGTGCAGTCTTAGCTGGCTACCTTTGAACTCACAGAGATCCACCTACTTTTGCCTCCCTGGTGCTTTACATAATTTGATCCCAAGTGTACGAAAAAAAAATAATAATTGGACTTTATCAAAGTTAAAAAACATTTGCATAACCATTAGTGAAAAACTATAGTTGAGATAATATTGATGTCATGGATCTGATATTTCTTATTATATAAAGAATATGTGTTATCAGGTATGTAAAAGGATTTATCAGATTTTGTAAAGAACTTTGATAAGAAAGCAAGCAGGTGGGCTGGAGAGATGGTTCAGCAGTTAAGAGCACTGGCTGCTCTTCCAGAGGACCCAGATTCAATTCCCAGCAACCACATGGTGACTAACAACCATCTGTAATAGGAACTGATGCCCTCTTCTGGCCTGTAGGCATATATGCAGATAGAGCACTCATACACAAAATACATAAATAAAAGGTTTTGTTAAAGAGTTGTAAAAAAAAAAAAGAAAGGAAGGAAGGAAGGATGAGAGAAAAAAAGAAAAAGCTAGCAAATAACCAAGCAAGCAGGGGCTAAAAAGATGGCTCAGGTTAAAAATGCTTGCTGCTCTTCCCTAGGACCGGAGTTTCAGTTCCCAGCACCCTTGTCAGGTAGCTCATAGCTGTCACTCCATTTCCAGGAGATTCATTGCCCTCTGCTGGCCTCCAAGGAGACTGCATCCACATGCACAGACTCAAATTGACTACACACACACACTTATACATAATAATGAAGGAATCCTGGAGCAAGCAATTAGAAAGAACTCTGTGTGTATGTGTGTTTTACCTCCATGTATGTCTGTTCACCACTTGCATGTCTTGTGCCCACAGAGACCAGGAAGAGGTTGTCAGATCCCTTAGAACTGGAGTTACAGATCGTAGTGAACCACAATATGGGTGCTGGGAATTGAGCCTAGGTCATTTGGAAGAGCAGTCAGTGCTCTTAACTACTGACCCATCTCTCCAGCCCCTTAACCCAGTTTTAGAAACGAATATTTGAACATATGATTCACCAAAAAAGATACACAAGAGCTGTCAAGATTGCACAGTAGGTGATGGTACTTGCTATGCAAACCTGCAACCTGAGTTTCTCTCTAGAACCCACATGATGGAATGAGAGAACAGAACTCTCCAAGTTGTCCTCTGACCCACACACTTATGCTATATAATTACATCATGCACACACAATCATAATTTTTAAAAGATATGCAAATGACAGATACAGCTCAAAATGTTGCTTAACACTGTCAGGTACTGGAAATTAAAATCACAGTGACATACTGTTATGTATCTATTGGAATGGCCAGAACTGGGGTGGCTGACAGTATCAAGTGTTGACAGGGATGCAGCTTTTGTTTTTGGTCTCACTGTGTAGCCCTGGCAGTCTGGAACTCTGTATTTGCTTTTTGCCTTATTTTATCAAATCCCTAGATTATGCATCCTCCTCTTAGCTCAGGACAGAGTCAGGTTTTACTGTGATGGTTGCTTTTGCACTGCTGTGGTTGAACAGCTGAGAGAAACTTATGGACAGATTTGCATTACTTCACTGTTTCAGCCTTATCTTAGGGGCCAGCGATACCTCAGCAGAACATGGCAGCAGACAGGAAACCCCTCAGCTAAGCCTGGCGGGTAGTGGGTAGGTGAGCACAACATTAAAATGACTGTTTATGGTGACCCATTTGTGCCAATCAGGTTCCACTTCCTAAAGATTCCACACTTTTCAAAATAGCTCTACGAATTAGGAACAAAACACTTAAAACAGGAACTTGTGGGAGACATTGCAGAGTCAAACTGTAACGTGTGTGTGTTTTTGTTTGTGCGTGCACCTGCAATTGCATGCATGTACATGATTTGACACGTATGTGAAAGAATAACTTCAGGAGTTGGTTCTCTGGGAGTTGAACCCAAGTCATCACGTTTGGCAGGAAGCACCTTTCTTTTCCTGAGCTATCTCACTGCAACACACGTTTATGTCTTGAGTTAGAATTGTGAAGGGCTGGGGCTGTAGCTCAGTGGTACAGCTCTTACACAGTATGCACAAGGCTGGGGGTTCTATCTCCAGTACGGCAAGAAAAATAACAGATGAAATAAAGTGAGGATTGTTAATTCTATGAGGAGTCTGTGACAATATGGGCTGGAATGTTCCTACAAAGATTTTGTGCCTGCCTTTGCCAGGCAACCCAAGGATACCTGGAGATACTGCTCTAGTAATTTAAAAATTAATTCTAGGGATTGGGGGATGTGGTTCCATTAACAGAATGCTTGCTTAAAGTGAATGAAGCCTTGAGTTCTGACTCCAGCACTGCATAATCCAAGTGGTTCCTAGCACTTGGTGGGTAGAGGTGTGAAGATCAAAGTTCAAGGTCAAGCTGGGTGGTGGTGGTGGTGGCGGCGGCGGCGGCGGCAGCGGCGGCAGCAGCAGCAGCAGCAGCATACACTCTTCTTCCCAGGAAGGAAAAGGCAGGCAGATCTCTGAGTTTGAGGCCAGCCTGGTCTAAACAGCAAGTTCAGAACAGCCAGGACTACACAGAGAAATCCTGTTCCAAAAAGAAAAAAAAAAAATTCAAGGTCAACCTCAGCTTCAAAGCAGGTTTGAAGTGATGTGTGAGACCCTACTTCAAAAAAAAAATGATATAATTTATTAGAACATGGTCTATAATATATAATAAATACATAATATGATGTGGTTTACTGTCTCTTAGGTTCGCTTATCTTTTATGTGTAGGTGTATTTGTGCTTGCATGTAGATAGGTGCATGTGACTATTAGGTGCCCATGGAGGCATCAGATCTGGAGCTAAGAGTTACATGTGATTATGACCAGACTGAATCAGGTGCTAGGAGCTGAAATCAGGTCCTCTGCAAGAAGGAACTGTTCTCAACTGCTGAGCCATCTCTCCAGCCCCCAGTGTTACTGTCTTAAAGAAATATTAAGTGGGGGTGGGCATGGTGGTACACATCTTTAATCCCAGCACTCAGGAGGCAGAGTAGGAGAACCTTTGTGAGTTCAAGGCCAGCCTGGTCTACATAATGAGTTCTAGGACAGCCAAGGCTATATAGCCATATCCTGTCTCCATCAAACAAAATATTAAGTGGGGCTAGAGGGACAACATTGGTTAAAATTACATGCTGCTCTTGCATGTTGCAGAACTTGAGTTCAGTTCCCCAAACCCAGATCACAGTGACTTAAACTCTGGCACTAGGGTATCTGACACCCTTTTCTCCACCCTCTGGGCACTTGTACTTACGTGCATGTGCACCTACCTACGCATGTACATATAATTAAAGACAAAAGTTAAGTATAAAATAACTCTAGATCTAACACTGTTTTTAAGAATGTAAATTGAAATTTAAAAATAATTCTGAGACAGGTCTCATAGCTCAGATTAGCCTCAAACTCACTGTATAGCAAGGCTGACCTAAAGCTTCCAATTCTTCTGCCTTCCCTTCCCCAACCTGGGTGTTGCAATTATAGCTGTGCACCACTATGCCCGCTTTAAGAGAAGAATCAGCTCCTGCTGGTTGATGGGGGCATTCACTGGGGGGGGGGCAGGTCTTAAGCTTAAGCCACACACAGCTTTATGTAGTTTTTTTCCCGCTTTTTAATTTTTACAATAGAAAAGTGAAAAGGCTCGTGCATTAGCTGGGGTTCGCAGGGAAAAAGACTGAGACAGAGTGTTGCCTGTGGGAGTTTTAATTTAGAGAGCCCTTGGGAAGTGAAGGAGACGAGATGTGGCAAGGCCTGGGGCTGAAATGGGCTTCGGAATCTGGTGATTGTGAGGCAAGAACAGGACCAGGACTCTGTGTCCTGGCACCCAGGCTTGCCCCACCAGGAGAGACAGAACCTCAGGAAAGCGGTTCCTTTAAGTAGGTAACTGAGGAAGGAGCCTCCAGCCAGGAAGTAAGCCTCCAGCCAGCATTCCCTGCAGCTGAGGGCAGAAGGCTCTTGGAGGCATCTGGGCAGTGCAGAGGGGACACAGACCACCCTTGCCATCACTGCCTCAGACTGCCAGATGCAGCTGAGGATTTCTCTTTGGGGCATTGAGTCCATTAGAAGAGAAGCTGTGCACAAGCTGAGATCCAAGTGAATTAATGCACTGTTCAATCATTCATTCACCCAATATTTTTCTATTTCAAATTACTTGGGAAGATGTCCACCAATGGATGAACAGGAGACTGGACTCTAGTCATGGTTATGGCACTGAAAATGATGTGTCTGAGGAAATCAAGGCTGTGTTCCTCCCCCCAGGGACTTCTGGTTGTATTGCCTAGCATGCACCAGGGCATGAGTCCTACCCTCAGTGCTTAAAAAACAAAAACAAAAAACAAAAACAAAACAAAAAAACTGGACTAGATTCTATGCTAGCTAGAATTATCTTAATTTTTTGAAAATTCTTTTTTTTTGGGGGGGTGGTCACACCACACTGCACATGTGGAGGTCAGAGGACAACTTTCAGGAATTGGTTCTCTCCTTCCACCACATAGGTCCCAAGCATTAAACTAGGGCTGTCAGACTTGGCAGCAAGCACCTTTACCCACAGAACCATATCCCAGCCCTGTTGGAATTATTTTAATAGGAACTCACTTCAGCTAGCTCTATCAAAAAGGTGAAGAGAATGCAGCTCACTTGATAGATGCTTGCCTAGCACGCATGACGCCCCAAGTTCCATCTCTATCACTGCACAAACCAGGAGGTCAGAGGGGTTCAAGAGTGCAAGCTAGGCTGGGATTATGTGAATCCATGTTGCAATAAGTAAATAAGCTAATTTAACGTTTTTTGAAAACATAGTGGGTAAAGCTTAACAATTGACAGTGGCAAGTTGACATGATTGAATTAGAGAAACCAGAGAAAACTCTGTTAGAAAAATGCACTCGGCCTTACCTTTCTACTTTCAGTTCTACTATTTCCTGTAATAACCTATCAGACAGGGCTCACTCAGCATTTCCAGAGGGGAAATGGTGAGGGTTTTTTTTTTTTTTTTATTTGTTTTGATCTTTGAGACAGGGTTTCTCTGTGTAGCCCTGGCTGTCCTGGAACTCGCTTTGAATACCAGAGATCTGCCTGCCTCTGCCTCTGAGTGTGGGGACTAAAGGTGTGCGCCAGCACCCAGGCAAAATGGTGAGAGTTTAAGAAGCCAATGGGGAAGTTGTATTTTTCCTGGTTCCTCATTGGCTTATGGCTTAGACCAGTTGATATCCACTTATGAAGAGCACAGGCAGGTGACATTGTAGTTTGTGATGCATCCAGTCATTAGTGCATAGTTTCTTAATCTCATGTCCCTGTTTCCCCACTTTACCAGCAGGTAACAAGATGCCTGTAAAACAACCCAAGAAAGAGACTAACCCAACTGGTGCCCCCTACTGGAGGATGAGAGCATGATGGCTATAGAGGTGTCTGGATGACATCCCTCAACAGAAGACCACAATGAAGAAAGCCTGCTGTTTCACTGGAAGAGTTGAGGTGGAAGCTGTGCTTTGTAGAATGTGGAGATACATGCTGAACTCATAAAGAAGGTAACTAAGCACACAGCACTTACCACACAGTCTTTCAGGATCAACCCTGAAATAAGAGGGATTTCACCCTAAAGCAAAGGTAAGCAGGGGCTGGGGCTGGGGCTGAGTTGGTAGAATTCTTGTCCAGCATGCACAAGACCCTGGGTTTGATTCCCAACATGTAATAGGCATGGTGTTATACATCTGTAATCCCAGCACTAAGAAATAGGAGCAGGAAGATCAGGAGTTCATAGTCATTCTCAGCTACATAGGGAGCTCAGGACTGGCTTAGGCTAGGGTGAGGGTGAGGGTGAGGGGACAAGCAAAAGGCCCCAGCAAGTTTTACCCATCCCTGGAATAGCATTTGTTGCTCAGGTCAACAATGTTCATAATAAGCTCTGAGTTCTTGGATTCCCAGCTTTGGAACCTGTTAGTACGTCTTCCACATAACCCCAAGATGGCAAGGGGCCATGAAAAGACAACCAGATGTGAGTTAAGCTCCAGCTTCACACACAAAGCCCATCTCCCAGAAATCCTTCCACAGCATCCCCACCTCTTTCTCCAAAAGTTCATGTTTCCTCTCCTTTGTTCTCCTCCCAGCCAATCAGAAACAGCAAGCCCAACCCTTCTCTAACTAGAACCCCTCTTCTTCCCTCCCTGTCTAGAACCCTTTGTAACCCACCATTTGCCTAAGGGTCATGTCTGTCTCTATCTAGGGGCAGTCCTCTGCCCCTCCAGGACAAATATCTCATTCATTACCCCCTTCCACCGACTCTCGTTCCCTGTCCTTTGTTCCTCGGAGGCTTTGTGCTAAGAATCTGGTGTCTGGGCTGACTTGGTCCTTTCAGACCTCCTGAGCAATGTTGTGAATAACTTAGCCCTGCAAAACAGCCAGGGGGCATTAGCTACCCACCCACTGTCCTGGGAAACTGTATCCTGAGCAGCCTGAGCAACTGAGGTCCTAGGAAGTAGTTGAGTGGCCTCCTCACCCACCCACAGTCCCAGGAAACAGCCGAGTGGCCTTCTGTAACTGGTTTGGCTCATTAAAGGCTCTGGGAAATTGGCAGGCAGCATAATGAATCTGCCTTCAGTCTCAAGAAGCAGTTGAACAGTCTGTTCTCAGTTCAGCCCACTTCTGAAGTCAGAGAACCACCAACCACACATCCTCAGCTCCAGGAAGCAGCTGAACAGCCTTCCTCTGCAGATCAGGGCCCAGGGCCTCTGAGAAGTCACCCCGTAGCCCTCAGACACTAACAACATCAGTGGGTTACCAACGAGCAAGCTGTGCCACACTCACTGTGGCCTACAGGACAGTCCCACCCTAAGGTGCCCATAGGAACTGACAGGCACCCCAATACCTGCAGCCAGTCACACCACACCCAGAGTTGTCAGTGAGCTAGCTCACACAAAACAACTGCATCCCAGCTGCTGTGAAGTCCACAGCAGAGACCTTCAGTTCTTGGAGACATTGCTCCTGTTAGTTAGAGCAGAACTACACCCACGATACCCTAAAGCTTCTTCCTAGAGCCAAGGTCAACGCAGCCTGTCCAGATGATACTGAGGAAAGCCTTTTACTATCTATGAGAGTCACCTGGTAAGGACGGCAGAGGCAGCAGACTCACCAGACATAAACGCGAAGGGCACAGAAAGCACATATTTGTAATCCCAGCACACAGCAGGTAGATGCAAGAGGATCAGGTGTTCAAGATTATCCTCAGCTACATAGTGAGTCCAAGGCCAGCCTGGGCTCATGAGACCCCGTCTCAAAGCAAATAAACAATAAAACAAATGAATGTATATTCGTTGTATCTTACATCTTACACATTGGGGTGTTTATTATACGCTACTTAAAGTGTTTTTAAATCTAGAAGTCATAGAGTCATAGAGGTCAAGTTGGTGGATAACTTTGGGGAACAGGCAAATAATGGTTTAAAAAGTAACTGGTGGAGGAACCGGAGAGATGTCTCCAAAAGCACTCTCCCAGAGGACCCAGGTTTGATTCCCAGCACCCACATGGCAGCTCACAGCTGTCTGTAACTTTAGTTCCAGGAGATCTAAACGCTGTCTCTTGGCCTCTGCAGGCAACAGACACACAGGCAGTGCACGGACATACATGCAGGCAAAACACCCATATACATAAAATTAAAAATAAAAAAGTAACAAGAAGCTACCAGAATGTTAACAATAATCTATACAATCCTGAGTCACTTTGTGGAAGGGATGCATCCTGGGAAATCCATCAGGAGGCAGTTTCTTCAGGACGAGAACAGTGAAGCATGTACTTACACAACTCTAGGTGATGTCATTCAGCCGCACGTGGTATAAAGAGACACGAAAAGCATGAACTATATAACGCTAGAGCTGGTGTGGTATAAGCATTTTTATTTAGTTTTTTTTTGCAGTAAAAAAGGGCTGCATCAAAGCATCACATCATGAAATAGCATGGCATAGTGAAAATATGAGCCAGTAACATAGTCATGTCACCAACATACTATAGCATAGTAAAACAGCCTAGCATGGTAAATATGAGCCAGTAACAGTCATGTCAGAATCAGCAACTGCTATGAACTGTACACCACTTCATATAGCACACAAACACTGCTGTCATGAGACTTTCCCTGGAGAGATGTGAACAAATGTCTTTCCATTCCTTAGAGCACAGACAGCAGAACAAAGAAGCAGTTCCCCCCAAGTCTAGTTTGGTGAGTTGAAAGTATTGCAAGTTATTACTGGGCTTATTGCAGGAGTGTAAGAGCAAGGGTTACTCAGAGGCAATGCCTCACCAAAAAGCCCATCCCAGCATGAGTGACAGCTCATAAAAATTAAGTCCTCGCTGATTTGCAGGCTGCTCCACTGAAGAGCCCCCACCCCAGCTTATGTAACCGGAAGAGGGGTTCTTGTGAGTCTTGCAGCTCTCTGAGCCTCCTCGGAGAGTGAGTGTTCTAATTCAGAGGAAGTGGCTACAAAACACTCCACTTCTTCCACCAGCTTTCTCTCTGCCCCCTCTTCTGCGGTATACCCCAAGGCTTTAAGGGAGTGATACCAATGTCTGATTTTCTTCCATTTATGGCTGAGCACTGGGCCACTATGCTAGAATTATAGCCTCTTATTCGCAACAGCTTGACTGAGTCTCTGTAGTAACCACCACCCACTGCAGAAAAAAGTTTTTCTCCTGACTGAGACTGACTTAGCAGTCATCTGTGGGTGTTCAGGAGGTGATCTGACACATCCACAACAGCAATAACTGCCCTGTTTGGGCCTATGACCTCCCCAACCACAGTTCTCTGCCCCAGCTTACCATTCCAAACATGAGTTGTTTTCTGTGGAGTGGAGTGTGTGTGTGTGTTACATGTATGTGTTTGTGTGTGCACATGTGCATGCAGGTGTGCATGCCTGTAGAGGCAGGAGTCAACATTAAGTGTTTTTCTCAGTTTCTCTCCTCCTCCTCCTCCTCTTCCTCCTCCTCCTCCTCCTCCTCCTCATCATCATCATCATCATCATCATCATCATCATCATTTTGAGTCAAGGTCTTATTATATAGCCCTAGCTATTCCAGAACTCATTATGTAGTCCCAGTTGGCTTCAGACTCACAGAGATCCTTCTGCCTCTGCCTCTGCCTCTGCCTCTTGAGTGCTAGAATTAAAGGTGTGTACCACAAGGCTTGACTTCTACAAATATATACACACACACATACATATACATACATACATGCATACACATATATATTTGAGACAGTCTGTCACTGAGCTGGAGTTCATCAGTTTGGCTAGGCTGGATGGCCACTGAGCTTCAGGGATCTATTTGCCTCACTCCCCCTGCTCCCAGAACTGGGTTACAGATACACACTGCCACTAGGGACCTGAACTCGGATCTTCATGCTTGTGTGGCAAGCATTTTATTAACTGAGCCCTGTGGAGTATATGTTAAATTAACTTTGTGGTTTGTGGATCCAGGAGTGTCCCTGGCCAGCAGCACATAGGGAGGTAGCCTGCCTATGGCATTGGGATTTTCATCCAAGGACTCTATGCCTGCTAGGAGTGCTTCCATGTATGTGGGATGCCTTATTTAAACTTTTTTGTTTTGAAGGGGAGTGCAGCCAAAATTCTTGAATTTGGAGAAATCACAGGAGTCAGCACACACAAAGTGCAATGGATAAGTCTTGTCCTGGGAAACTACCTGCAGATCACGGTATCTCCCCTGCCTGGTAAGTGTTTCTTTAAACACTTTAAGTGCTATTTTACTGTCCTTCCAGATGCTTAAGAAACCAAGCAAGGCCCCACCATCTCTCACCATTTCAGCCTCCTGTGAATGCTTTAGAACCTCCTAAACCCATTTTACATGCCAACCCAACCCAACCCATTGAGATCTTTTGGAACCTCTCTCGCCTTGTAAAAGTCGCAGCCCACCATGAGGGCTCATCCTTTGCTTCCTGAATCTTCTGTACATCTCTCATCTCTCTAGGAGGGAACGTCTGAGTTCAGAGGAAATCGGGCTGGTAAGATGGCTCGGCAGGTAAAGGCACTTGACATCAAGCCTGATGACTTTAGTTCTATCCGTAGAACTAGCCTGGTAGAAGGAGAGAACTGATTCCCTCGAGCTGTCCTCTGACATCCACGCACGTACAATAAAGGAATGTGAAACATTTTGAAAGTAGTTCTGAGGAAACGGCTATGTGACAGCAGAGTTGCACAAGGCGCATTGCGCTGTGAAGTGACGTCAGGGCAGCTGCTGTCAGCACACGGCAGGGCTTCTTCCGTGCAGTCATCTCAGCGGACCACTGTCACATGTGCAGTCCTTGTGAAACATCACCAGACAGCACATGACTGCTCTGAAGGTTAAAGAGTTGTTTGATTTGTGAAAATTCACTGAGCTTGTGCGGCTGTGACTTGTGTGAGTTTTTGAGACAGGGCCCCGTGTGTCCTCGGCTGACTTCCATGTACTATGTAGCTGAGGACGGCCTTGAGTTTCTGATCTTCTTGCCACCCCCTCCCAAGTGCTGGGATTGCAGTCATGAATCACCATGGGGGATCCAAAACAAGAGCTTGTGTATGCTAGGAAACCATTGTACCCACTGAAGCATATCCCCAGGTCCCCCAAAAGCTTATTTAAAAAGAAAACCTAGGACCAGAGAGCTGGCCGAGCAGGTAAAGGCACCTGCTGTCAAACCGGATAACCTGAGTTGGATCCCTGGGACCCACATTGGTGGAATGAAAGAAATGATCCCTGCAAGCTGTCCTCTGACCTCCACACACATGCTGTGTGTATGTCCATACAGACACACAATAATTCATTCATTCATTCATTCATTCATTCATTCACTAAGAAAACCTAAATTATGTTAGATTATCAGACCTTATGATTTTGGCATGATACATATTTCCCATAATAGATGTTAGGAAAAAAAAACATTTGTGTTACCTACAATGATATACAATCCTATTTATTTCAAGACTTAAAACTTATCACTATGGTGGTGGGGATGTAGCTCAGAGGTAGAGTCGTTGCCTGGTATATACAAGACCCTGAATTCTATCTCCATCCCTGTAGGAATCACCTTCACAACCACCACCACCACCACCACAACCACCACCACCACAACCACCACTACTACCATTTAACATTCTGGCACAGGTTGCTCCCTGGTGGCAGGTTGCATAAAAGCCCATCTTCATTGTTTATTCTGAACATACCTCAATGTTCTTTTCAGATAAACTAAAAATAAAGTCTGACTTTTTTTTTTCCAGGAACTATATTTTATTACTTCCCTCCACAATAGTGAGCAAGTGAAACTGAAATATAACACTCTGAGATACGGGTCATTAACTGCTGTACTCAGAACCTGGCTGCTGTAATGTCACAAACATAATATGCTGTGGCTTTGGTGTACACACTGCAGAGGGATCAGTTGTGGGTTGCCACAGTAACAGTAATATGCTTGACTCTATCTGCATAGGACCATTTAATTCTTCTATAATTTATATCAATTTGGCTGAGTAATGGTTGCTATAGGAATCTCTTAGAAGTATTGAATTTCTATAAATGGAAGTTGCCAGTTCACAATGCCCTCCCTGGTCATGTGCTTGCGTTTAATCATGCCAGTCAAGAATAACCCTGCTTCAGAAGTTTTCTCCACCCTTTTCTCAGAAAATATTTCTGAGCCAGCAGCAAATAACATGTCTTTCCAACTGTGGGGACGCCTAGCTGGTGTGGATCGGGCCCTGCATTGCGATAGATGGGGAGATGAGATAGAGGAATGACAGAAATGCATTATTTAATCTCTCGGAGCAAATTGGGGCACAACTATTACTGGAATTTTGCTTGGAATGAGGCATCCACCACGTGGTGTTTTGAGAGCTGTGAGAAATGAGGTCATTTCTCTAGCCTCCTTCTGCCATGATTGCCTGTGTTGGTTTGACTGCAACTGCACATCATGCGCACTGGCTCGTGGGCTGCTAGGCAGAGAGGTTTCCAGAGACTCTCGCAGGAGACTCTACATGCTCTTCTCGTCCACTCTGCCTCCTAGCCCAATCCATACTGAGCACCTGCCTGTACCCGAAGTGCAGCTGTGGATACTGTACAAAATACAAGACAAGTGGGAGATGTGAGTCCAGTCTCAGAGTTTCCCATGTAAGCATATAATTAGCCAAAATACCCACTCACCTATTCCAAAGAATGGGTCTCCCATTCACAAGTTCAGGTACAGAACAGAGGGTGATGCTTACCACTTAGCATAAAATTTCTATTCTCCCCACCCCACAAGGCTTCTATTTTTAAAATAGTATTTTTGCTTTATGTGTACGTATATTTTGCTTTGCGTGTATGCGTATGGCATGAGTGCAGTACCCACAGTGGCCAGAGGATGGCATCGAATCCCCTGGAGCTGGAGTTACAGGTCGTTGTGAGCCACCTGACATGGGTGTTGGGAACCAAACTCAAGTCCTCTGGAAGTGTATGGACTCTTATCCACCAAGCCATCTCTCCAGCCCCTGTCCAATATATCTTTAAATATATACACATGTCCTGGCAGTGGGACATGTACTGTAAAGGTATTCTGAATGGTGAAATGATGAAACCAAATGAAAGCTGCATAATAACAATTCTGGTACAAGAAGACATTTACACAGGTACTACAATGCGAAACAGTAGCTTTTATTTGCTAGAGCAGATATATCCAGCTTAAAGGCAGGGGCGAGGGCCTGAGGAGGTTGCTCAGTGGGTAGAGCTTTCGCTGTGAAGGCCTGAGAACTTGAGTGAAGAGCTGGGTACCCGTGACCTCAGTGGAAGGGAGCAGAGATAGGAAGTCCACAGCCCGGCTGGCTGGCCAGCCTAGCCAAAATTCAGACCTTCGGTTCATTAAGACACCCTCTCCTAAAGGAATAAGGTAAAGCCAGCTGTGGTGGCACAGGCCTTTAATCCCAGCATCCAGGAGGCAGAGGCAGGAAGATCTCTGTGAGTTCTAGGCCAGACAGGCCTACATAGTGAGGCGCTGTCTCAAAGTAAAATGAAACAAAAGGAGTAAGGCAGACAGTGACAGAAGACAGTTTTCCTCTGGCTTCTATGTAATGCACACACACACATACACACACACACACACACACACACACACCACAAAATAAAATAATAAATACAGAGATGAAGCTGTGCTTATTTATTTAATCATTTGTTTCTGTAAAAGTCCTGTTTCCATGTAGTTCAGGCTAGCTCGGGACTTGTAATCCTCCTGCCTCTGCCTCTCAGGCATGTGCCTCTATCCCCAGCCCCATCGCTCTTTCCTCTCTCCACTTCCCATCCACCCCTGCCCTTAGGTAAACTGTGATTCTGTAGCTGTCCGTTGCTAACCATAAGTACTGAGGGAACATGACGAGTTATCCTTCTGTTGACTCACTTATATACAGTAAAGAAACTTGAAGAATGTTTGCTCTACTGGTGTATGGTGATCATCTCAGCCAGTGAACGTCTCTGGCAGTTACCCCAAAGATACTCTCATTCACAAACCACCCTACAGCTCTGACTCAGCTCCCATAGGAATTGTTTTAATTCATCAGAGTAAGTGTGTAAGCTGGGCATGCCCAGCCCATGGGAGTCTGAGGCAGGAAGATCCTAGCTCAAGGTCTGCCTGGGCTCCACAATAGGAGTCTTTCTCCAAACATTAGCAACAAAGTTGTTAGATTTTCTGCTGTAAGGTCTCTGTGAGGAGAGAAAAATCTCAGTCATTCGAGACAGACTCTCATTATGTAACAATGTAACGGGCTTCACTGTATTTACAAAGCGGGGGAGGTCTGGGCTGTTCGGAAGTCCAGGTAATAAAAGCAGGCTGCCAGGCAGCCTCACAGTTTCTGCAAGGCACCTAACCTCCACTCTGCATCAGTAAAAGGAGAACGGTGCTCCCTCCGAAATGAACTTCTGGGGTTGGAGAGATGGCTCAGTGGTTATTAGCATGTATAGCTCTTGAAGTGGATCTGAGTCCAGATCCTAGCACCAACACTGGTAGTTCACAACCACCTCTAACTCCAGCTTCCAGGATCCAACACCCTCTTCTGGCCTCTGAAAGTATTTGCACTCTTGTGTATGTAATAGCCCAAACATAATTAATTAAAAATATTTTTAAAAGAGATTTATTAATATATGTATGTATGAGTGCGTATATATGAGTGTGTGTGTGTGTGTGTGTGTGTGTGTGTGTGTGTGTGTGTATGTCTGTCGGAAGAATACCAACTGAACCAAACCCCACTAAAGGATGTATCAGATTTTGTTGGTGGTGGTGGTGGGTTTTTGTTTGTTTGTTTTGTTTTGTTTGAGACAGGATTTCTTTGTTGTAATTGTCTGTCCTGGAACTCACTCTGTAGACCAGGCTGGCCTTGAACTCACAGAGATCCACCTGCCTCTGCCTACCGAGTGCTGGGGTTAAAGGTGTGCACCACCACAGCCCAGCTAATATATCGTTTTTTACCTCTGTCTTGCTACACACCCATCTTTACTTTTGACTGCTCCTTGTTGCCCGTGTCTCCAACTGCCCCAGATTAGAGTCCCTGGCTCTCTGCCCTAAAAGCTATAATGAACACTGACTGGTTTCTGAGCTAATGTAATGAAATCATCAGCACCCTATCCACTTTCTTAAAATAGATTATTTTCTCTCCTCCTTCCCAGCACTGTTTCTTAGCTAATTTAACTGGCTCATCCTCACCTCATCCATTTACTTAAAATAGAAAGACTGTTTTCTATTCTCTCTCTCTTGTCTTCCTTTCCAGTTCTAAATGGAACTCTATTGACTGTAAAACATAATTGCTTCTTTCTCTCCTCTGTTCCCACCTGACATTCTAATATAATCTTGACCACCAGTGACCTTCAGAAGGTCCCCTTCTCTGGCTGCCTTTACTTGGGGCATGTGTTTAATCCTCTGCCATGACTTCCCCTCCTGAGATAAATGTGTTTCCCCAGAAAGACAGTCCTGGGGGCACAGCTAGAATCTCTGAAGCTGATTTTCCATCGATCTGACAATGCACTTGCTTTCTGGTGATCAATATTATAAATCAGATTGAACATGTGATTTCAGGGCTGGGAGATGCTCAGCTGGTAAAGCTCTTGCTACAGAAGCAGGGGGATCCGAATTTCAGTTCCCAGCACCCAAGAAAATGCCGAGGGTGGAGTAGGGTGGCTGCATATGTCTGCGGCCCCAGTGCTGAGGAGAAAGGAACAGACCAGGGCAGATCCCAGGGGCTCAATGGCCAGGCCAACTAGCCAAAATGGAAAACTTGCCTGGAATGCATGAAGCCCTTGTTTTAGTCCCCAGCACCTTATAATAAACTGGGCATGGTGGTGCATGTCTGTAATTCCAGCCATGGGAGGCAGAGGAGGGGCTTCAGAAGTTCCAGATCATCTTCAGCTACACAGTGAATTTGAGGCCAACCTGGGGTACATGAGACCCTGGCTTGGCTCTGTTCTCCTTTCCCCTTCCCCTCTCTGTGTGTGTCTGTCTGTCTGTCTCTGTCGCTTTGTTATTTTCGGACATAGTCTCACTCTGTAGTTCAGGTTGGCCTGGAACATATATAATTTAGTTCAGTTGGGTCCAGAATATGTGGCAATCCTCCTGCTTCAGTGTTAGAATTACAAGCATGAGCCTCCATACTTAGCCTAAAAATACATTTTTCTTAATAAAACAAAGTTCTCCCCAAATGGCTTCCGATTACATGTGACCTGTCCTCCCGCTGATGTCCTGGGTCCCACTTTCCCCCCCACACCCAATAAAGGGCACTATGCCATTCGTTTCTGCTACCCTGCCCATACCATCAAATTTCACTCTCTGCTAAGCTGGTTCCATCAGCCAACAACGGAGATATTATTATTACTGTTGTTGTTACTTTTGAGATAGAGTCTCATGTAGCCCACCCAGGCTGGCTTTGAACTCCCTGTATAGCTGAGAATAAGCTTGAATTTCTGCTCCTCCTGCCTCTACTTCCCGAGTGGGATATTACAGGTATGCTTCCCCCCAGTTGCATTCTTGTGACGCTGTGGATGAAGCCTGGGGCTCCGCGCATGCCATAGAGTTACACCCGTCCCCAGCCCAGGGATATTATTTTCATCTTATTTTATTGTTTTGTTTTATTGTGAGGCAGGGTTTCATGCAGCATAGGTTTGCCTGGAACTTACTATGTAGCTGAGACTCACTTTGGGTTTCTGATCCTCCTGAAGCACTGTGATCCTCTTAGGTGCTAGGACTGTGGACTGTGCCATTGCTTACAGCTCATCCTTAACAAATGCACAGAACACTGGTTTTTACCTATGTTCCCCCTCTACTTTCTGCCCAGCTTCTTTACAGCTAAACTTCATAATAACCGTCTACAAGCTGTCTCCATCTTTCCTCTTTCTACTCTCCTCTTACCCTACATCAACTGAGTTTTGCCCATACCATTCCACCGTTTATCCCTGAAAGGGCTGCCGAGTGACCTCCCTGTCGATCATGTCAGTGGTCAATTCCCAGTTTTCATCTTTCTCGATCAATGGCATTTCATGTCATTGGCCACTCACTCTCTCCTCCTCCACGTCCATTCTGCCTTCACTTATAGAACAGAATGCTAGCTTGGTTTTGTTTCTGCCTCCCTAGCTGTTAGAAGTATATATGTGTGCGTGTATGTATGTATGTAGATGTATCTACATACCAACATCACAGTCATTTCCCTCTGAGAATATCAGATGCAAATTTTAAGGACCCTGCTGTGGAGGAAACATTCAGAGTGGAAAGAGGCCTGCATCGACAGCTGGGTTTCGGTACTCAGTGACGGAGCCACAGTTACGACATCTTCTAGGACAAGTATTCAAGCTCTATCTGTGATAGGAATGTAGCCCGGGAAAACCTGTGTAAAGGACAAGTGGACTCTGAAGCTCCTGGGAGAAACCCAACATGATCTCAACAGCAGGAAATTACCGGGCAAATCAATTTAGTGGTGAGAATTCAGGAAGTTTGAGATGCAGTATAATGCCTTGGAACCGACCTCCCCAACCCCCACAGCCTCTGAGGCTGCAGGAATGGCCATCATGGCCCTGTGTGAGGAGAACAAGTGGCAGATGCCAAAGGAGCTCAGCCTCATATTGTAGTGAGACCCTGGCCCCACATGGCCCCACAAAAGGACAGGGAAGAGGGAACTGTATCCTGCCCATTTTAAAAAAGAAAGGGAGTCCAAGTGGTGGTGGTGCACGTCTTTCATCCCAGCACTGGGGAGGCAGAGGCAGGTGAATCTCTGTGAGTTTGAGGCCAGCCTGGTCTAGAGTGAGTCCAGGACAGCCAGGGCTGTTACACAGAGTGTGCTGACAGTGAAGGAGACTGACTGGACTCAGAGGAAAGTGTGACCTCAGCAGAAGCTCCAGCCAAGGCTGACAGCTGGGCAAAAAAGCAGACCCAGCAGAAGCAGTCAGCGTGGGGGGAGGAAACACCATTGTGCCACAGTAGTCCTTGTGGAAGGGCCATACAGGGCACCTAGGGACAGCTCAGGCATGAGGAACAGTCCGAGGATCAGATCGGGGATCCAGGTGGAGTAGCCATGCTCCCAGGCGGCATAACCAGTTACCTTGTGTGAACAGTGTCCCTCCTCAAGGGCAGCTCAGAATTGCTGCAGCGCCATCTGGAATTCCAGAAGTGGCCCAGAGCCTGGGGTACCCCAGAACAAAGTAGAGGAATGTCATACACAGTGGCTTCATCTGGTGTGTGACATTGTATGACAACTTCCACAAACCTGAACGTGATCCAGAGGAGAGACCCTTCAGAAAGACTCAGGGCTGTACACTGGTGCTGAGAGCTGTCTAACCAAAAGAAAGTTGGGCCTGTAAACCCAGCACTCAGGGCTTACAGGAGTTTAAGAGGTTGAGCCAGGAGACTTGAAAGTTCGAGGCCAGTCTGGGCTCTAGAGAAAGACGATATCCTCAGAACAAGGTGTGGGATACAGCTCAGAGGCACACTTCTTGCCTTGCATATGCAAGGGTTTGGCTATCAGCCACAACAACACACACACACACACACACACACACACACACACACACACACACCTGCCTGTAGTGGAACACTTGGAAAAAAATTTTGTTATTTTGGTTTCTTTAAAAACACAAAATGGCGTTTGGATTAGGTTTGCGTTCCCACCCAAGGTGTGGCAGATGTTTATGAGTTGGATTTGGAATGCTTGATGCAGGTGGCTATAATTTGGTCAGGTGCAGGCTTTCTGGCATGTGTAGCTTGGTTTTGGGATTGTGTGCCGCATAGGTTTACGGGAACTTTTGGCTTAGGGTATTAAAGGTCTGAAGCCCCGACAGTCAAAGTGGGTGTTGGTTAGTGGTTCGTTGGTTGGGTTGTCATCATTAGTGTGTTGATTCTTAAAAGAACAAAGGTTGGAAAGATTGAGTTTACAGATCATGAGCTGAGACGCTACTCTGACTCACTGTCAGCTAGTCCTCTTCAAGCTTAGGACAGCCTGAAAGAAGCTGTAAAGATTTCTTCCTTTCTCTCATTCTCTATCAAGGCTGCTTGCAAAAGCGGTGAAAATTTCTTTCTACCTTTCCTTTGTTTTTCCCTAAAATGAGGGTAAAAGACTGTAACTTACTGCTACACCTACCTACCTTAATGTTAAGGTGATTTCACCCAAAGCCAGGGTATTTTAGGGACATTCATAATTACACTTTGCTTCTGGTCATTCTTGAAGAAAGTCCCACTTCATGCAATGGCTAGGCTCAAGTTTCTGAAAAAACAAACACAGGAGCTAATTCCATGGGTGACTGAATTATAAGACAATGTGAATTTACAACCACAGTGAGTCCCCTTTATTCAAATAAAGCATGGATTGGGAAGAAGTGGGACTTTGAAAATCGGCATGGGGTATCCACTGGCAGAGAAGGTCATCTGCCATTTGCCGGAGGGGGTGTTAGAAATAAGAGATGACAGATTTGTAGCAAATGAAGAGATAATTACTGGTAAGGTGAGTCTTATTAGAAGAGTGACAGCATCTTGGTCATAGACAACTATGAGGGGTCCCTGAAGGGAAAGACAGGCCATGCAGTTCCCTTCACTTCCAGAGAAGAGCAGCATTAGGGGTCCTGAAAGGAAAGACCCCCAGAGTCCTGAGAACAAAGGGAGTTTCTCCCTTTGTTTCTCTCTTGCTGGATTCTGAGGCTGAGGGGTCACTAGGAGTCACAAGGCAGGAAGGCACTAGATAAAAAGTAAGTTATAATTCAAGGTTGTCTTGGATCTGGGTATGGGAGGTGGCAGCCTTGAGCTGCAAGTGCAACCGGGAGGGAGGCCTCGAGGACACAACAGGCTTGCTTATCAAGCTGTGTCAGCCCATATATAGCTGCAAAGGGACAAGGCTTGATTTCTAAGAGAGAGGTTACTGTGCAGTAATTCTGAACTGAATGAAATATTACATCCTGGAGGGAGGCTTGTTAAGCTCAGAAAGTTTTAAAGGGAGGCTTTTAAGACCAGGAAGTAATCAAGTGTGGTGGTATATATCTTGACTCCCAGCAGAAGCAGAGGCAGAGGCAGAGGCAGAGGCAGAGGGAGGTTGATCTCTTGAGTTTGAGACATCAGAGTGAGTTCCAGGACTGGCAGGGCTACATAGAGAAACCCTGTTTGGGGGTAGGGGTGGAGGGGCATGAAGTAAACAACAGAGAAGTCTCAGAAAGTCCCTGAAACCAGATTCACAGAGCTCCTCCCTTCCTTGGGTTATACAAGCAGTACAGACTGCTAAGGAAACTCTCCATAATCTGTCCATCTGCCTGCCAGTTTGGAAGCAAGATCCAGAGACGTGGCTTCCATGAGTCATTGCTGGGGTGGGCTTTTCAGTGCTGTGGCTGCCTTTAAGTCACCCATGCTTCTGTAAGTAACCTTCTATTCATACTCTTCTGAGTAATCCCAACAACTTAATTGGTTCACTAAGCTAGACACTGGTTTATGTCGGCGTCTTGTCTGAGGAAAATAGACATCTATTCATGTCTCCCGAGGGAGAGTCATACAATGAAGTTATCTAAAAAAAATGGACTGGCTTTAGCAGTTTGCTTAATTTTCATGGGACCTTAGAATTGAAGGCTGTAAGCTGAAAGGAAAAGACTATAGGTCTTTTTCTTCACTAGATCAAAGACAAGGCTATCATGGTGGATGGCAAATCTGAAGCAGTAACTAGAAAGGGCCACCTGTGTGTGTGTGGAGGGGGTATGGGGGGATCCTCTGCAAGGGTTACAGCTGGGATGCTTGTGGGGAAACAATCAGGGTGAGGTAAGAATGAAACTCTGGTTCAGCTTGACTTAGTTAGCCAGTGCTGGTCCAAAACTTATGGAGTCTGATGCCAAGTGGTTTACTTTTATGTATTTAAACACAGTAAAACTTTGGAAAAAAGTTTCCTTGTGACAATTATCACAGCAAAGGCATGACTACATTGATTCTCCCTTGCAAAGTACATCTCTTTAGCAAAACACCTGTGACCTTTTCGACAAGAATAGGTTCTACTGACCAAGAAACAGTGCTCAGGACAAGGGCCTAAGGAGTAAGGGTTTGTAACAAGCATAAGGATGGGTTCTATTAGCTGAGGAACAATACCCAGGAGTCTTCCTTAGGGAGGAAGGGTTTGTGATAAACATAATAGCAAACTCTTTTGCAAAGTACATGGGACCTCTTTCATGAGAATGGGTTCTATTGACTGAGAAACAATGCTCAAGATTCTGGGGGATTTATGAGGGCTGGCTTTACAAAATAGCAAAGATTACCAGGTATTACACATCTATTCCCAGCCTTCTGAATGATAAATAGATGTCACTTTCTTTTTTTTTATTATATTTTATTTTATGCGCATTGGTGTTTTGTCTGCATGTATGTCTGTGTGAGGGTGTTATATCCATCAGAACTGGAGTCAGAGACAGCTATGAGCTGCCATGTGGGTGCTGGGAATTGAACGAGCAGCCAGCGCTCTTAACCACTGAACCATCTCTCAAGCCCCATCAATTTCTTTTTTTCTTCTCCTCAATTTCTTTAAATAATTTATTTATTTTTATTTTATGTGCATTGGTGTGAGGGTGTCAGACTACCCTGGAACTGGAGTTATTGCCATGTGGGTCCTGGGATTTGAACCCTGGGCCTTTAGAAGAGCAGCCAGTGCTCTTAACTGCTGAGCCATTTCTCCAACCTCTCAATTTCTTATATTGAAGAAAAAGGCCTGTTTGTTTAACAATCCTATTTTCTCTCATGCTTATCTGTGAGCTTGTGCCCTCTACAATCACCCTCAGAATCGTGGTGCTGGCTTATGGTGTCCACTTACCTGAGTTAGATGGGTAATCGACTGAAATCTCACTTCTGTGCAGTCATTTAGGGTCATTTGTATCTAGCGTGACCAAGGAAGCTGAAAGCTCCAGGCTTGACAGGAAGAATCTGATTTGAATTGTGCAACAGGATCTTAGCCCTTAACCAAGCCTTTGGACACTGAGAGCCAGCTGAATAAAGGAGAACGAGGTTCCCAGCAGAAGATCCCTGACACACAACCAAAGTTCTGTATTGTAAATCTCCCTCTTAACCTTCTCCAAAGGGATATTTGCCAGGGCGATAGGCTTTGGAAGATGGATTGACTATGGTGTGGAGTTGGTCCTCTTTCCTAGAGATCCAAAGAAATGCATTGGCCCACCATCCACACTTGAGCTTTTGAAGGTCAGGTGCTTGTCTGGCTTTGGGCCACTTCACAGCAAGCTCACTGGGTTCTTGAACTTGCCGTGTGGTCATTCTTGTTCTGACATGCATAACTGGATTAGAGATAGTCAGGAACCAGCAGGATCCTGACACTGGCTTCTTCAGTCTTGGAAAAAAAGTTATTACCATAGAGAGGGCCAAATGGAAGCTGCTGTGGTTACCTCTGCTTACCAAATAAATGCTTGTACCAGCTTGCTTCCGTGATCAAATTTACTCTGAGATAAAGTTACTGACTTTGACATTTAAAAATTTTTTTATTTGATTTATGGTGTGTGTGTGTGTGTGTGTGTGTGTGTGTGTGTGTGTGTGTGTGAACATGCATGCATGTTTGCATATGTGTGGGTGCACATGCGTGTGGATGCCAGAGGTTGATGCTGATCCTTGGAGTCTTCTTTGATCACTCTTCACTCTATTTATTGAGTCAAGGTCTCTCACTGAACACAGAGTTAGTTATGGCTAGTCTGGCTACTCAGCTTTCTCCGGGAATCCCATCACTGCCTTCAGAGCACTAGGACTACGGGTGGGCACCAAGCCCAGCTTTCTTGCTCAAGTCGTGGGGATTGAAAGTCTAGTTCTCACACTTGCACTTTACCTACCGAGCCATCCCTTATCCTTTTTTTTTTTTTTTAAAGAAACAAAACCTTTCTAGGTGCGCCTATTTATAACTATTAAAAGTTACTGATTTTTTTTTGTTTGTTTGTTTAACCATCTAGAACCCTAATGTGAAGTTGCCATGTATTCTTTTTGCTCTGATTACATCTCTGTTGTCTTTTAAAAACTTCACATAACTGATCTCTAGGCTTCCCCCATTGGCCAGACTAAGGCTCCAGGACAGCTCTTAATGGAAAGCACTGAAGGCAGCCATTTTGGTCCTATGTCTGATTCCACAGGAAATCTTCCCAATGTCTTACCGCCAAGGGTGATGCAGGAGCACCTGTTTCACTTAGGAACTGATCAGAAACATTGAAGTGGCTTTAGATGTTTTAGACAGGGACTTAGCCCAGGGAGCTGATAATGAAACTATTGAAAAGGCAAAGGAGCAAAAGATGCAAGTGCCATTGCTCAAAGTTCAGGGACACATCTTCTGAATGTGGCTGCTGCCGGGGTCAGGAGCAGCGGAAGAAATCAAATGGCCTTTTAAATGTCCACGGTTCTCCCCCAAGGCAGGTCTAACCGGCTAAGCAAGGGAGCATAGGGAACACAGTTATCAGGCTTCCACCCCCTGTGATGGAGTCGGGAAAACACAAGCGCAGATATGAAGCTAGCCCCTTCAGAGCATTCCTGGTAACTGAGGAGTTTGTGGGTGTGTGAGTATGTACGAGTATGCATATGCATGTAGATAGTATGTATGAGCATGCATATGGAAGTGAGAGGTTGATGTTGGGATCTCCTCATTACTATTCATATCATCATCGTCATCATCATCATCATCATTCTGAGACACAGTCTCTCACTGAACCCCATAATTCACTCTTTTGGGTAGACTGGCTGGCCAGTGACCCCCTGGTATCCTCTTGTCTCACTGCCTCCCGCTCAGCCCCAGCACTGGAGCTATAGAATGCTACCATGCCCATTATTTACATGGATGCTAGGGATCCAAACTCAAGTCCTCATGCTTGAGCCATTGCTGTAACACTATTCCTGAGGAGATGTGAACAAATATCTTCTCACTCCTGATAAGAAACTGATGGCACATCAAAGTATGGATACCACCAAAATTCAATTTGATGAACCAAACAGTGGTATTTGGGTTACTTACAGGGATATGGGTGAGGGGTTACTTATAGGAAAAGAAACGGCTGAAAGACAGCTACATTGGCAGAGCCCACCCCAGCATAGGTGACAACTCACAAAAACTGGAAATCTGGAGCACAGTTTGCAGGCAGCTCAACGGGGCGGAAAGTATCCTATCCTGGTGGCTCAATGGTCTATATCTCTTCCAGGCAGCTCAGCTAGTCTCCTTCTTCTGATAGTTTTGCTGGCCCGAGTCTCTTCTAGGCAGCTTGTCTTGTCTGAAAGTGTCCCTTAGCAGTCCTTTCTGCTTATATAAACCAGAGAAGGAGAAGTCTAGTGAATCTGCTCAGCTTCAGGGACTTCCTGAAACCTTTGAGTTGTTCAGAAAACATAAGAAGATCCCTTCAGGATGAATGCTCCATATTCCTTTGAACATTCTGTTATTTCACCTCCCCTTTAACATCTGTGCTTTAAGGGACTTTCCTCCACGATGGAAGGTTTTAATCTGGGGGAGGGAGGGAGGACAAGACACTGTTACACAGCAGCCATCTCCTCAGCCCCAGAGTTTTTAAATTGTTTGCTTTTTCTGCATCTTGAAGATGGTGGTATGGCCTCTCATTTTACTCTCTTAATGAGAATGATGAATGATATTAACAGTTCTCTTCCTGCTAAACTTGATCGCTGTCCTCTGTAGGCCCCCTCTGATTGTAATGAATGTATACAGGTGTGCACAGGTACCTTTCTTTGTTCAGGACCTTTTTACCCATTTACTCATGCGATTAATCTTTAATAATCATTTCTTTCATGGGTCCCACGATAACCAGAGTTACAACAAAGAAACCCTGTCTCGAAAAACAAAACAAAACAAAACAAAAAAATCATTTCTTTCTTCCTCTCCCTCCTCTCTGTATGTGTGATATATGTCTTTGTATGTGTTCATGTGTGTCCATGCATGTGCATTCACATGTATGCAAGTGCCTGTGGAGGTCAGAGGCTGACACTGTATGCTTTCCCCTCTTCTTTATTATTATTTTTCTCTCTTTTTCTGGGAACTGGGGGGAACAGGGTTTCTTTCTGTAGCTCTGGCTGACCTGGAACTCACTCTGGAGACCAGGCTGGCCTCAAACTCACAGAGATCCACTGCCTCTGCCTCCCAAGTGCTGGGATTAAAGGCATGTGTCACCACCACCCAGCTAAAATTAGATCTTTAAAAACCATTTTAAGAATTTGAAAAATTACTCTGCAGAGATATTTCTGTCATCCACATTGCTTGTCTATCTGTTGTGTGTTTTTTGTGATCCATAATCTAACCTCGGACCTTTGCAGGCTGGCGGTTTTTGTTTTGTGTCTTTTGAGTGAGCTTGTCTTCTTTTGTTGTTTATCCTGCAAGTACAGGGGATGGTTTATGGAAGAGCTCCCGAACAGGGTCGTTTGAGGTGTCTCTGCAGGACACCCTAGGTGTTTCCTATTGGGTCCAGCACCTATTTCAGTATCTAGGCCTCTGCTTGGGCTTCCCTCACCATAAGGAGTCTCACATCCTGACAGGCTTGATCTTGAGGTTTTGGTTTCTTGTTAGAGAGAAGGATGGCTTTCCAGAGTCCCCTCAAAGCCAACTTCCTGGGTGCTTCTGGTTTGACAGTTTTGTGGTTCTTCTTTGAGGGGAACCCTCCTTCAGGTCATTGCTGTTAAGAGAAACTTATCAGTCTCATTCCCTGCTTGAAAGGCCAAGGCTGTCTGTTATCTTGCCTGGGACTGATGAACCCAGCCCCAGCTGTCCAGGTCAACATTTGTATCCGGTAATCTGCCTTCACAGTAGCTGATGTACTTCCTGCCCTCAGGAGTGAAATATCATGTCTTCTGTCTAGGAAGGTCTTGGGAAAAAAGTTTCAGTTATAGATTGTAGGCATTTCTCTGTTTTATGCAGTATTTTTCTGAGACGAAATTAATCTTACAACTTTTATTATGCTCTGAGCTCAGCATCAACTCTGCTTCTCCCTCTGTGCTCTCATTCCTACTTACAACAGTGTGGGGCTTCTCTATTCCTGACTTCCTCTCCTGTTTATTATTGCTCATATAATTTGCACGTCTAATGTCTTCCTTCCTTCCTTCCTTCCTTCCTTCCTTCCTTCCTTCCTTCCTTCCTTCCTCTCTCCCTTCCTGCCTCCCTCCCTTCCTTCCTTCTTTTGTTTTTTTCTTTTTTAGTTTTCCAAGACAGGCTTTCTCTGTTGTAACTCTGGCTGTCCTAGAACTTACTCTGGAGACCAAGCTGGCCTCGAACTCGCAGAGATCCACCTGCCTCTGCCTCCCAAGTGCTGGGATTAAAGGCGTGGTAGGCCACTACCACCTGGCCGTACATCTAGTTTCTACAGCAGATTACATCAGAATCTCTAAAAGTTCCCAGAAATATGTGTCAGACTATCAAGATGCAACTGATGGCATCCCCAACTGCCCCCCCCCGGGACTGGCAATCGCTGCTCAGAACTTGAGTGGGCTCCCCAGAGTCACTTACTTATGGAGCGTGATGGGATAGGTATCTACTCTTTCCTTTACTGTTACTTGATGTTACCCTTATGCTTTATAAAATTACAAATAGAAATTCTTTAAAAGAAAAAATAAAGTAAAATAAAATATTTTTTCTTTGTTATCTAATTCCCCTTAAATATAAAAAGACTGCAGTAAATTTGTCTAGGTTTGGAAAGTTGTTTGCCTGTATTAATGGTTATGTACACATTGCTAGGTCAGAAATAAAATGTTAATATAATGTCATAATGCAATTTATTTCTACTTAAGAATTTTTGCATTTCTTTATTCATTTGCATGTACATGGGTATACGTGATGGAGGTCAGAGGACAACTTTTATAAGTCAGTTCTCTCCTTCCACCATGTGCATTCTGGGATCGAACTCAGTTCATTGGGCTTGGCAGCAAGTGCCTTTCCCCACAGAACCATCATGTTCACTCCATTTCTGCGTTTACTGCCAAAAAATTTCTATTATATGTTAAATAACATGTGTGTGTATTCATCTGTGCATGGTGCACAGTGCACAGCACATGGATGTGTAGAGGTCAGAGGACAACCTCCAGTGTCAGTCCTCAGGCACCTTCACCTTTTGCTTGAGACACAGTCTCTCACTTTACGTGGCTTGGAACTTTACCACGTAAGCCAGGCTTCCTGGCTGAGAGCTTCCAACGACCTGCCTGTCTCATCTGCCATCTAGATGTCACTGTGATCCGAGGCACATGCATGAGGTTGGCGTTGCAATGTTGGATAACTTTTATTTACTGGATTTCCTTCGGGTATTTTTTTTTCAACATTAGAAAATCATGGGCTTGTTCTGCAAAGTGCCTCCTTTCTAAGTTGCCATATTAATAACCCATTAAATTTGAATCTGTCCTTGCAGGAGTATTTTCCTTTTTTTGTTACTGGAGGGTGCACCCAGAGCCTTGTGCATGCTAGGTAAATGCTCTATCACTGAGCTACATCCCCGGTTCAGAATCTTAAATAAGCTCTTTAACCCTTATATTATACCTCAGTCTCAAAGTTATGTTTTCTTTTTGTGATAGGTCTCATGTAGCCCAGACAAACCTCAAACCCTGTGTATCTAAGGATGACGTTGATCCTCCTGCCTCTACCTCCCAGGTGCTGGTGTTACACATACGTGCCACACACCCAGTTTATGAGATGCTGGGGATCAAACCCAGGGTTTCAGGTGTGATAGGCAACTGAGCTACATGCCTGGCCCTAACACATTTTAAAGTGATCTTTGATCTCAGAAGCCGCTGGCTTTCTCCTGCTGCAGAGCCAGCTTGTGCCCGTCCCTTAACTCCCCACTTTCTCACCTCCACACCTTCTTTGTCTTTTATTTCCTCTTTCCTTCAGTTTCCTCATCTTCCCAAGCAGACTCAGACCTCAGAATTCCTGCTGCTTCTTCAAGCAAACATTTCCTCAAATGTCATGTTCTCAGCGAAGGTGACTTTGTAAATGTTTAATCTCAGCGGGGTCTAGAGACTAGCACTTGTAATCCCAACACTTGGAGTCTTGAAGCATGAGGCCTACATGAGATATCTTGTCTCAGACAAACAACAAAATAAGGATGGTGGTAAGAATAAACGTAAAAGTCCAGTCTGGGGCTGGAGCAAGGCTCAGTGGTTAAGAGTACTTGCTGCTTTTGCCCAAGACCAAGGTTCAGTTCCTAGAACCTATGTAGCAGCTCACAACCACCTATAAGTCCAGAGCCAGTGCATCTGACACCTTCTTCTGGTCTCCTCTGGCTCCTGCACACATGCGATACACACAAAATTATGCAGGCACACCCTTTCTACTTCCCATTCTTTTTTCTTTTTTAAAAATTATTTGTTCTCACTGTATGTGTATGCGTATTTTGCCTGCATGTGTGTCTGTGTGAGGGTGTCAGATCCCCTGGAACTGGACTTGCAGACTTTTGTGAGCTGACATGTGGGTGCTGAAATTGAACCCGGGTTCTCTGGAAGAGCAGCCAGTGCTCCCAACCACTGGGCCATCTATTTCCAATTCTTTAGACCTGTTCCTCCCTGTTGGTTTATTTAGTGAGTGTGTATGTGGGGGTGATCATGAGTACCACAGTACACATGTAGCGATCACGAGGACAACTTGTGGGAGCTGGTTCTCTCCTTCCACTACATATGTTCTAGAGATCAAATTCAGGTTGTTGAGGTTGGCAGCAAGCACCTTTTCCACTGAGCCATCTCACAGCCCAGGAGCTGCTTAATTTCTCCTTAGCACTAATCTCTGATTCATAGATTCCTCCTCACTTCCCCAGGGCTGAGATGACAGGGCGTCCCACAGTGATTAAACCTTTGTTAGATGAACAAGTCATAGCATCAGTTTTCATTTGTCCAGTGCAATGATAGCCTGGTGTTTTATTAGGTATTTAAGCTTTCTCAGTCATTAATTAATAGTTTGTGAGATGGGACTCTCAGTATACTTCCCCAGGCAGGTCTCAAGCTCATGAGTTCAAATGACCTTCCAGCCTCAGGCTCCTGAATAGCTGGGACGGAGGAGTGCACCATGAGGCCCAGCTCAGTATCTCAGTGAAAACTGTGCTTTATACTCTCGTGTGCACACATCACACAGCAATTATTTACTCACGTGTACATTGTCACATTGAAAGAATTGTGTTCATAGAGAAATCCGAAGGCTGGGCCCTAGCTGGGAGAAAATGTTCAGAGAGGGAAACTGAGTTCTGGATTCTTTCCCCCTTCTGCCTTAGCACCACCTTTGTGTGGGTAGTAACAGACATGGTAAATGGAGCAAAAGACAGTCCCTTTGCCTCTTTGACACTTCTGCTCGCTTATTATAGTCAGGGTACACAGTCCTTTTTTTCTTTTGTCTTTTCCTTTTGAAAGAGTCTCGTGTAGCCCAGGCTGACCTCAAACTCACTGTGTTGGCTAGTTTTTACATCTTGATACAAGGCAGGTCATCTGAGAAGAAGGAATCTTAGTCAAGAAAATGCTTCCCAACTGGGCAGTGGTGGTGCCTTTAATCCTAGCACTCGGGAGGCAGAGGCAAGCGGATCTCTATTATTTTTAGGACAGCCAGGATTACAAAAGAGACACCATGTCTTGAAAAACCAAAAAAATTCAAAAAACCAAAACCCAAAACCCAAAAAACCAACAACAAAAAAGAAAGAAAGAAAGAAAAGAAAAGATAAAAGATAAAAAGAAAGTGCCTCCATAAGAGTGGCCTCTAGGCAAGCCTGTGATCAGTGGTTCTCAACCCTCCTGATGCTGAGACCTTTTAACACAGTTCCTCACGTTGTGCTGACCCCCAACCACAACATTATTTTTGTTGCTACTTCATAACAGTAATTTTGCAACTGTTATGAATTGCAGTGTAAATATCTGATATGCAACCCCTTATGCATCAAGATATGCCTTGGGTTGCATATCTTATATGCAACCCAAGGTCTTAGGCAACCCCTGTGAAAGGATTGTTCAACCCCCAAAGGGGTCATGATCCATAAGTTGAGAACATCTGCTGTAGGGCATTTTCTTGACTGATGATTGATATGGGAGGGCCCTGCCCACTGTGAGTGGTGCCACCCCTGGGCTGGTGGTCCTGAGGTGTGGTAGTAAGTAGGATGAGCAAACCGTGAGGAGCAATCCAGTCAGTAGCTCCTTTCCATGGCTTCTGCTCCAGTTCCTGCCTCCTCTCGGTAATAGACTTAAGCCATAAGGCAAAATAAACCCTTTCTTCTCTAAGTTGCATTTTGGTTATGGTGTTTTATTGTAACATTAGAAACCCTAAGACACTTGCTATGTAGCCAAGGATGACCTTGAACTTCTGAACTTTGCCTCCTGAGTGCTGAGATTATAGGCCTAGGCAAGTACATCCAGTTTAAATGATTCCAGGCTCAAACATAGGGCTTTCTGCATGTTGGGCAAGCACCCTACCAATTGGGCACACCCCCGTGCATTTTTTTTTCCCTGAAATTTCAGGACTCATTTGCTGTGAACACTTCTTTGACTCACTTGCAACCCTAGTGGGCAAGTGGCCCCACTGGTGCCAGAAAGACTGGACTGAATCACCATTCAGAGTTTATCTCTCATGGGTCAACTTCCTGGGTGTGCATGACTGGAAGTCTTGTAGGACCAAAGGACGAGAAGAGCCCCACTATGGGTTAATGTTTTGCTATCGTTGTCTTGGTGTGTATGTGTGTGTGTGTGCATGTGTGCGGTGCTGGGGATGGAAACTATGCTAGCCAAGTACCAATACCCTCATCTTGTCTTCATGTTATTTTAAAATTATTTTTTTACTCATGTTTCTATATGTGAGTAGGTGTCTGGGGAGCTGTAGTTACAGGCAGTTGGGAGCTGCCTGATGTGGTTGCTAGGAATCGAACTTTGACCCTCGGTATGACTACATGCTCTTAACCATTAAGCCAGTGGTTCTCAACCTTCCTAATGCTGTGACCCTTTAATACAGTTCCTCATGTTGTGGTGACCTCCAATCATAAAGTTATTGTATTGCTATTTCATAACTGTAATTTTGCTACTGTTATGAATTGTAATACAAATATCTGATATGCAGATAGTCTTAGGTGACCCCTGTGAAAGGGTTGTTCAACTCCCAAAGGGGTTGTGACCCACAGGCTGAGAACATCTCTCCAACACACACTCCCCATCTTGATCTTAATAATCTTCACATTTTAATTTTGCACAGGGTTCTTAGAATTACCCAATTCCCCCTGAGAATTTGATAATTTCTGAAGTAATAACTCTTGGTGAGAATGGGGAAGTGGTAAGGTCAGTAGGAGTGTAAAGTTCCTTGCAAGTTGAACCATGTCCTGGTGTGGCCCAGGAGCCTCATGATCTGCCCACAAGTGGACTTTGATGTGGAGACAGTTGCTCTTTGTCAGTGTGGAGCTCCTGCTGCCTGGCTTACACCTGCACTTTCTACCTTTTAAGGGCCTATAGTTGTGTAACCATACTTGGACATTAGGCTACTGAATCAGTGAAATTCTTCACTGATCAGGAAATTACTTCCCCCAGGAGCTCCAGGCTATGGGAGGGGAAAGACTGAAACTGGTGCCAGCCAAAGGGGGGAATTCACATCCCAGGAAGAGATTTTTACACAGTTCTGACAACTCACAGGGACCACCTTGCAGGAGAGACTGAAGCCCAGTAATGATGGGCAGGCCCACATCTTGATCAGGACTCCTAGATTTAAACCTAGGTCTCGTGTCAGTACCCCACAGTTGAACTCAGAGGTCATTGAACACCCTTATTTATTCCTCTTCCCAGTTTGGGCCACACCGAGTGACTTTTTCCTCTGCTTTTCACTGTCTCTTGCTTCTTAGAATATTGGGGACAGTAGCTGAGCCAGAACCCAGGCTTTCACCCTGGACATTCCAGTTACAGGTAGATCCTTACAACAACAAGGGGTTCCAAGAGGTGATGCACTGGTGGGAAGGAGCCGTGAACTTTGAAGTCAATGAACTCTCCATTCTCCTAGGGAAGATCTGAAGCTGAAAGCAAAAGAACGGGAAGGCTCTTGGCCTGTGCACATCCTAACTGTAAGAAAGCTGATACAGCTTAATAATCTCAGACTCTGGGATGGGAAGTACTGCTGGAGGCAGCAACTCATTAAGATAACATATCCAGGGCCTGTTTACCAAGGATGCTGTCACAGCTCAGACTTTGTATGGACTTAACTTGGCCTCAATATTTACAAAGCAGAAATTACAAGATTGAGCCTTGGGGAAAAGAAATATCTAAATGAAAAGCACCTGTATAGAATCAGACACATTATAAGCAGATTGGGGCAGGTGATGTTAATCACTTCTCAATGTTGATAGGATGAGCAAACTCAGAATATCAGAAAAGAGGGGTTAAGGAAATGGCTCTGTTTATAAAGTGCCTGCCTCACATGCATGGGGACCTGAATTCAGATCCCTAGCACCATGCAAAATTTCAACAGTGGAGTGGGAGAGGGAACTTACTGATACATTAGAGGACTGGAGTTCAGGTCCCAACATCTGCATCAGATTGCTCACAAATGTTTGCAACTCCACTTCCAAGGGATCTGTTTCCATGATTATCTATCACACACACACACACACACACACACACACACACATTAAAATCTGTAACTAACATAAAAAGCTGGACAGGATAGACATATCTGTAACCCTAGTGCTAGGGATGAGCAGAGGCAGGTGGTTCCTTGGAGCTTTTTGGCCTGTCAACTTAGCCAAATCATGAGGTCCAGGTTCAGTGAGAGACCCTATCTCAGAAGGTAGGGTGGAGCGGGCTGGCGAGGTGGTCCAGGGGACAAAGTGCTTGTTGAACAAACCTGATGACTACCCGAGCTCCATCCATGGAAAACCAGGTAAAGGTGGAAAGAGTGAGATGACTCCATGAAGTTGTCCTCAGACCTCCACACATACACATGACACGCACACCTACATATGCATCATGTGCGCACATAGACACACAAACACAATGTGACAAATCTGGAGTGGCTGGAACTGAAGGTGGATGCCACGGGACCTGAATTTAAACAATATGACTGGCAAACTTGAAGTAATGAAGAACTTGATACATGAAGAACACTGTGCCTAAACTGCTAAAAGCATGTGTATATCAAACCCACAAAGAACATCTTCAAAAATCAGAAATGAACCAGGTTAAATATATGAAGTCCTAGATGGACCAGAAGACCAAGGGATCTGCCAACCCAGAAGCCAGTTGGGTGGCCAGAAAGTGCCAGGGTTCCTGGAGAGAAAAGGCTGTGGAGGAAACTGCTCCAGGTCCTTCTGGATTTTGTCGTAGCAGTGAGGTCTGCTCACCCTCAAAACAAAATACTCAGAGCTCTTTGAAGAACGTAGGTTCACTACAAACCAACATGCTTCTCCAGTCTAACAGTCCTGGTAGAAGTTAACTAGGGGAGGCAGGCTTACTTACCATGATCCACTGAGGGTTAAATGGGAGAACATATATCATCCTTCCCACAATGCACTGGTTCCCATGTGACTGAATCATCTGGCTGACTCCTGAGAAAATCCCAATGCCAGATGAATTTCCTTCTTCCTTCCTTCCTTCCTTCCTTCCTTCCTTCCTTCCTTCCTTCCTTCCTTCCTTCCCTCCTTTTTCCATCTTTTTCTTTCTTTCTTTCCTTCTTTCTTTTTAAATTTTAAATGTCTGAGAAGGAAAGAAGGAAAAAACGAAGGAAGGAAGGGAGGGAGGGACAGAGAGAGAAAGGGAGGGAAAGAAAGCCACAGATATGGCTAGGTCAATAAAGACACTCGCCATGGGACCTGAGTTTAATCTACAGAAAAGGTGGAAGGAGAGAACCAACTCCACAAAGCTGTCTTCTAAACTCTACACGGACCCCATGGTATTAACTCCCTCATCCCACTCACACATTAAATAAAATATTGAAAAAAGAATCAGTAGAGATTATATCTTCTGAATTCTTCTTCACTCAGAACTATAATTCTGCTGCTTTCATATCCCACTTCCACCAAAACAAAACAAAACAAAACAATTTAAGTCAACATAAAACTCTTCAACCACACTTTCTTTCCTTGAGGACTTTGAATCCTTTAAGATCATTTTACTGACTAATCAGGGCTGTTAGTATGCTTTAAACTTTTACCAGGACAACCAAAGTTTGTTTGTTTCCTTTTTTCTAATGAGTATGTGTGTGTGTATGCACGAATGTGTAGAAGCCAGAAGACAACCTGCAGGAGTTGGTTCTCTCTCTACACCATGTGGGAATCAAACTCAGGTCATCAGGCATAGCAGCAAGTACCTTGCCTGAGGAGCCATGATGCTGGCCCTTTCTTTCTGTATTAATTAGTTAGCTATTCCCTCCCCCACCCCAGTAATATTTCTATATAGATGCTATGATGCTTCCTCTTTCACTTTAACTCATCTTGGTGTGAACAGGACTCTGGGGGCCGATTGCTATTGCTTATGGGAGGAAGACTGTAGAGGGGCAGAAAGTACTGCTGTGATCCAGGCTTAGGATTTGTCCTGCAGCCACTGTTGTCAGTGCAAAGTGCCCCTTGTTACCATGTTGAATGCTTGCTGCCATAAAGTCCTTTTGCCTGAAATTAGTGTGACTGTAACTGCTTTTTATGAACTCAGAGGAAATACCTGATGAATTTTTAAAGTTGTCAAAGTATGTTTTAGAAAAGTCTGGTGTGTGGCACACATCTATAATCTAGCATTTAAGGGGCAGAAACAGGTGGACCAGGAATTCAAGATCAGCCTTAGCCCACATAGTGAGTTCAAGGCAACCATGGGCTACATGAGACCCTGTCTCCCTCTTCACCATGAAAAAGGCATACAAACATAAATATCATTTGATGAATTGTTCTAAGTGGAAAGTATCATAAGAAGAACCCAAGTCAGGTCAAGAAATAGAACAAGCGCTGGGGAGATGGCTCAGTGGGTAAGAGCTCTTGTGGTGTGAACATAAGGACCTGGGTTTGAATCCTAGCACGTACATAAGAAGCTGGGTACGACTGTGCATGCCTGTAGCCCCAGAGCTCTGGGTGTCGGAGCAGGAAGATCACTGGGGCTCCAACAGTGAAAAGAGAAAGCCACCTCTCACAAGTTGTTTTTTTCCAATCTCCACAAGCATACCATGGCACATGCCCCCCCCCAAATAAATCAATAAAAATATACGTAATAAAAACATCTTTTTAGGGACTGGAGAGATGGCTAAGTGGTTAAGAGTGCTGGCTGCTTTCCCAGAGGACCTGGATTCAGTTTCCAGCACCCAGACAGCAGCTCACAGCTCTCTGTGGCTCCTGTTCCAGGGGATCTGACACCCTCACACAGACATACACGCAGACAAAACACCAATGTACACAAAATGAAAATAAATAAAATATAAAAAAAACATCTTTTAAAAGAACATGAAACATGCAGGAGGCTCGAGTATGTGTTGCTAAGTGAAACAAGCAAACCAGGAAATCAAACTGTATTACTCTGGCTCCATGACAATCTGGAAAAGGCAAAGCTGAGGACACAGGAAGGCTAGGGGTTGCCAGGGCCTGTGGGGAGGGAGAGGGAGAAGGAGAGGGACGAGCATGTAGCACATAGGGAATTTTAGGGCTGTGAATCTCTTCTGGATGAGACTGCAGTGGGTTTGTGGGTGTGGGTGTCATACAGCTGTCAAAAAACAAAATGTTCAACAAAGAGAATAGCTTGAATTATGAGCTGCAGTTAACAATAGCATGTGCTGGGCAAGTTGCCACATATGTACTCCCATGAGGCCTGCTGACACATGGTGAGTTCCAGGACTGTGTGTGCTATGAACTGAGACATTGTCTCACGGCACAGAAATTAAAAAATCACACACACACTACCATGCTTTGCACACATTTTAAAAAATAGGGTCTTGTGTAGCCCAGTGTGACCTTGAACTTCTGATCCTCCTTCCTCCAATTCCTGAGTGCTGGGATTGTAGGCATGTACCGCTGTCTCTGTTTTTCTTCTGTTGCTGTGATAAGACACCATGACCAAGGCAACTTATAAAAGAAAGCATTGAATTGGGCTTACGGTTTCAGAGGGGAAACCACAATGGTGGGGAATTGTGGCATCAAGCAGCAGACATGCTTGCTGGAGCAGCAGCCAAGAGATCACATTTTGATCCTCAAGCAGGAGGCAGAATGTTGCAGTCTTTTGAACCCTCAAAGCCCACCACCCTCCTTTAATAAGGCCATACTTCCTAATTCTTCCCAGTTCCCCCAACTGAGAATCAAGTAGTCAAATATATAAACCTGTGGGTATCATTCTCATTCAATCTTCCACAACCTCTTATGCCTGTTTAGACATAGCTGGGATCAAACACAGGGCTTGTGCATATTACGGAAGCATTCTATCAACTAGCCACATCCATAACTCCATAAGATGCACTTTAAAATAATTTATAGACACAATAGAACCATATAAAGCAAGCCTAAGAAGGTGTTAACGATATGATATGGCTACTTGTCAGATTTGGGCTTTTGAAGATTTAAAACCTTTGCATGTGTGTGTGTTTGTGTGTGTGCACAAATTGTGCAGGTGCCAATCGAATACAGAAGAGGGCATCAGGCCCCCTGGAGCTAAAGTTACAAAACACTTTAAACATAATTTATCTATATTTTCTGTGCATTGGTATTTATGCTGTATGCATGTCTGTGTGAGGGTGCCACATCCCCTAGAATTGAGGTTACAGACAGTTGCAAACTTCCATGTGGGTGCTGGGAATTGAACCCAGGTCCTCTGGAAGAACACACAGCACTCTTATCAGCTGAGCCATCTCACCAGCCCCTATAAAGCACTCTAAACTGTTGAGTCTTTCTCTAGTCCTGAGATTTTTATTTTAGGTCTCATGTATCTTAGGCTGGTTTCGAACTCACCATGAGGCCCAGGCTGCCTCTAACTGACCCTCTTGGTCTACATCCTGAGTCCTGGAATTAAAAGCATATATCACCACACCCAGCTATATTCATTCTTAACAAATGAATCACCTGTTGTACTATTCATATATCTCATTTATTGTTTTACAGTTTGTTAGTTAATGAACTATGAAGGGAGAATTGAAATCATTTCTTGATAAGGCAAAAGGATGTGTTGGGCAGAGCTTGCCTAGGGTAGAAAGCTCTGTTGAAAGCCTCCTTAGGTGTCTTCCTCTTTTCTAAGACAGGAAATCCCTGTGGAGAGCATTCTTTTTAGTATAGATAGCCATTTTCATGAAAATTTGTGTGCTTTCCCCATTTAGAAATTTCCTAGGAATTTTTCAAACTATGAAACTGTTAATATCTGATCAAATGAGTTCATTTTCTTTCCATAAGGTGTCAGCTTCTTCTAAGTGGTTCTAAGATTAAAAAAAAAAAACCAACACTGGCCCATTATGCTTTCTAATGATTTATTGTTATCTTATATGTAGGAGTGTTTTCCTGCATGTATGTATGTGCACCACATGCATGCTGTACCCATAGATGCCAGAAGAGGGCATTGGATCCCCTGAGACTGGAGTTATAGATGGTTGTGAGTGCCATGTGGGTGCTAGGACCCAAACCCAGGTCCTCTGGAAAAGCATGCAGTGCCCTTAACAACCAGCCGTATCTCCAGCCCTAGATTCCCACAATTTTATCATTTTTGTATTTGTCATACTTTTTAGTAGAATGACATATTTCGAGAAAGGGAAAATGAAAAATGAAAATAAAATTGTCCAGGAGACTACATACACATGAACAACAGAATACTGTATGGAAATGACCTTTTCTTGGCTGTACCTCATATGTGTGCAATTACTGTTCACAAAGAGATAACCCCAACTAATGGCAGACTGTTCGGATTAACCAAACACAAGCCAGAGACCAGAGCCAGAGATGCACATCCTAAAATCCAAGCACTCAGGAGCTAGACATAGGAGAATTAGGAATTCAAGGTTATCCTTGGCTATGCAACAAGTTAAAGGCTAGAATGGATTACCTGAAGCCTGTCTCCAAAATTAATAATAAATACATAAGTAAAACTGGAGGGATAAGGGATGAGTCTTTAGCCCTAGGGTAGAACAGTTTCTAGTGAGGACCAGGCCTTGGGTTTGATCTCTACTGTGAAACTAAACAAATGAAGAAATAAACCAGAAGGAGATCAACGTGTAGAATATCTGAGGAAAAGCAAAGAGAACAGCAGACATAGCCACAGTGCTCCTTCCAAAAACTCTCATATCCCGGCCTTTCTGAAAGAACGCCACATGGAGCTTATCAAGGAAATAAATGAAGCAATACAACTTAAAAGTGCAAAGGTTATATTTGAGACAGTAATCCTGACTCCATAAATGTCACTCTCCGGTGTATGTGTTGTTGGCACGTTTAAGCACACATGTGTGCAGGTGCCTGTGCATGTCAGCCAGAAGCTGATGGCTGGATGTCTTTCTCTGGTGCTCTCCACCTCAGTTTTTGAGACAAGTCCTGTCACTGAACTTGAAGCTTGACCTTTTGGCTAGCCTGGCTGGCCAGCATGATGCAGGATCTATCTGTCTCTGCCCCCTACTACTAGAGTTCTAGGCACCTCCCATCGCACCTTGCTGTTGTGTGTGTTGAGGATCCGAACTCAAGTCCTGTTGCTTGTGTAGTAGACACTAACCTAGTGAACGACCTACTGCCCCAGCCCTAAACTGTGATCTTCAGGCTACATCATTGGCTCATTTGGTCTTTTTGCCTGACTCATTTATCTTCTTCCAACTAACCATCAGCCTCCTTAGTGTAATCTAATCTGTCTTGGAAAGCCCAGCTTTGTTTCCTGTCTGCCCACACACATACTTCGCACCCTGCACTCAGTCACTAGGTCTCACCACACTCTCTTTCAGCTCTCTGAGTTGACGCGTGGTTCTTCCATGCCTAAAGAATTCAACCCCTACTCTGGTAACTCCTCTATATTGCATCTTGTCTTTCAGGAACCTTGTCTGGACTTCTATTGCCTGAGTCCAATGTTCTTCATTAGAACTTTGTGTAGAAAATTTAGCAAAGCAACTTCCTCCTCACACAGCCGGAAGCTGCGGTGGCAGCATCTTGATTCAGCAGCTTCCTGACTGGAGGGAGAGCCAGAAGAGGAGGAAGGAGGCTGCAGAGTCGAGGGCAGAGGGTGACTGCCCATCCCCTGGTAAGGTTGGCCTGAAGTCACAGTCAGGACCAAGAGTTGTCTTCTCAATGGAGGGTTAGAAGCAGATAAGAGGCAAGATGTTTGTAGGTCCAAGAGGTGAGCCTGAGAAGACATGAGAGGCAGATGGAGGCAGGAGTAGGTTAAGGAGGTTGGAAGATGCTGTGTTGCTGCTTTTAGTGATCTTCAGCCTTCTCCACTCCCCATGCAACAGACGACAAATGCCGTTGAACTGAATTGAACCCTAACAGGTTAGAGGGATAACAGGGTTAGCCCTCTCTTAAAGAACATCCTTTAAAAACTATTTTTATGCTGGCAAGTGGGGGCACACGCCTTTAATCCCAGCACCTGGGAGGCAGATGCAGGTGAATTTCTGTAAATTCAAGGCCCACCTGGTCTACACTCTACAGGTGAGTTCCAGGACGTGTGCAGGTGCAGAAGTGAGTGGCACATTCTCTGGAGCTGGAGCTACATCTGCAGTGAGGTGGTAATGTGGGTCTGAGAACCAAACTCAGGTCATCTGGAAGAGCACTATGCACTCCTAAACACTGAGCCATCGCTCCAGACTCTCCTTCCCTCTCTTCTTCTGTCCTTCCTTCCTTCCTTCATTTTTTTATTTCTGTGTGTATGAGTGTGTGTGTGTGTTGGTGTGTACTCACGCCACAGTGCACATGTGATATCAAAGGACAACTTGTGGGAGAAGATTTTGTCTTTCTACCTTGTAGGTCCTGGGTATAGAGCCAAGGTTGTCAGGGTGGGTAGCAAGCACCTTTGCCTACTGAGCTGTCTCACAGACCCATAGACCATTCTTGTGTAGTGGCATACATCCATAATTTCCCAGGATTCAGGAGGCAGAGTGAGGACATTCTCCACAAGTTCAAGGCTGTATCTTCTGGGAATCTCTCATCTTTTATTGTCCTACCTTGAGTTATACATATTTGGATGTGACCTATTTTTTTTTCTACCTGAGTCACCTCTGGGAGAAAGATCATTGCTCTGAATCATCTTTGAAGGTCCCTTGGGGCTTTAGATCAGCCGAAGTACTGAAGAATATTTATGTGTTTATGTATATATCTATGTATTTGTTTATTTGAGAGAGGGTCTTAATATGTAGCCCAGGTTGATTTCAAACCTTCCATCCTCCTGCCTCTGGCTCATTAGTGCTAGAATAATAGGCATGTGCCACAACATCTGGGGAATCCCACAAATTGTGTGTGTGTGTGTGTGTGTGTGTGTGTGTGTGTGTGTGTACATGCACAAGTAGAAATAATGAGTGTGGCTGGATGTGGTGGTACACATCTTTAATCCCTGCACTCAGGGATGGGGCAGAGGCAGGCAGCTCTCTGTGAGTTTGAGGCCAGCCTAATCTACATAGTGAATTCCAGAACAGGGCTATGTAGAGAGACCCTGTTTCAAACAAAAGGAAAGAAAAAGTTTCTGAGAAAAAGAGAAAGAAAGAAAGAAAGAAAGAAAGAAAGAAAGAAAGAAAGAAAGAAAGAAAGAAGAAGTGAGGGAAAGGAAAGAAAGAGAAAGAGAAGAAAAAAGAAAAACAGAATGAAAGAAGAGAGATAATGAGCATGAGTGTGTTACTTGTTTCATTCTCTTCAGTCCTTACTTCTGCATATTGGAAATATCAATTGAGATATAAACAAATGTTCTCAAAATCTAGTCCAAGGTCTTTGAGGAACATAAATGTATAATAATCTAGTGATTACTTTACAGACCAGTGTGTATTCTCCCATGTAACCCAAGACTTCATGGTTGCTGACTACTACTCTCTTTTGTGTTATGAAATTTGAAATCAGAAATCAGTGTATCACTTATGCCCCGATCCTCTGATTGAAGTGTGAGCCTCTATAAGTAAGAACTAATGGTTTAAAAAAAATCTAAATTTGATATTTATCAGAGTGTAACATATGTGTATATATATCCTGATAGATCTGTAATTATCTATTTATCTTTTATTTATGCTTGTTTTATAATTAATGAAGAAGGAAAGAAAATTTGTTAAAATATTTCTTTAAAGTCTAATACTGAACTGTCTAATCTCATGCCTATAGCTTCATGTTGCCATTGAACCCTTGAAGCATAAATATTCTAAACTGATATATGTTGTAAGCAGAAAAAAAATACATACTGGGCAAGTGAGATGACTCAGCCGATAAAAGAGCTTCCACCAAACCTGATGTCCTGAGTTCAATTTTTAGAAACCTACATATTAGAAGAAGAGAACTCATTCCCACAAAGCTGTCCCTTGATCAACACATATGCACCTTGGCACACCAGAGCACCAACATATACACTGTCTTAGTTATCATTCACTGTCACCTTGACAACATAGGGGGAAAAAGTTCCAGATGAGTAATTGTCTTTATCACGCTGGTCTGTGGAATTGTCTGTGAGGCACTGTCTTAACTGATGTAGGAAGGCCCAACCCACAGTGACAGTACTGACCTTAGGCAGGTGGTCGTAGCTAAATGGACAGTTGATTTCTGGGAAAGGGAGGGTCAGTCTTTAGAGATGTGGCTCCTGGCAGGTCAACCACACCTCAGTGGATAGCTCCACACCCAGGAATATATGTGCAGCACACACTTGAGTTGATGGGTGAGAGAGAAAGAGAGAGAGAGAGAGAGAGAGAGAGAGAGAGAAGAAAAGAAAGAGAAAGAAAGAAAGAAAGAAAGAAAGAAAGAAAGAAAGAAAGAAAGAAAGAAAGAAAGAAAGAAAGAAAAAGAAAGAAAGAAAGAGGAAGTTTGGGGGTAAGAGAAGTGAAGGTAGATCTGGGAGGAATTAGGGGTAGGAGTTGAGGGTGAATATGATAAAAATATGGCACATGAGATTCTCAAATAATTAACTTTAAAAGGGAATGGGCTCTACCTATGTATGAGAATGAACCAGTCAGGAAGGATCCTCCTCATGGTTCCTCTGCGCTGCCCTGGTCATGAGTGAGTTTCCTGGTCAGAGGTGATATTGTTCCTGCCCTGACTCCCCTCAGTGGTGGACTGTGACCAGGGAGTATAAGCTGAAATGAACCCTTTCCTCCCCTAAGTGGCTTTTGATCTGATTTTTTTTTTAAGTACAGAAACAGAAAGCAAACACTAGAACACACACACACACACACACACACACACACACACACACAAATATTTAAAATACATGCTGACTTTTGAAGTCTTATTTTAAAAATGTAAGATGTATCTGAATGAAAATGAGGACCTGACAGCTCCTAGATATGGTTGAGGAGAAGGTTTTTATTGTAGATTTAGGGAGAGACGAGTCAGAGGCATCTGGACGGGTCCAGACTGAACCAGGCTATGAAAAGAGAGTGGGGGAGGAGCAAGAGGTGAAGGGGGTGGGGAGAAAACCAAGAGGGTGCATCGCCAAATGGCTGAGTTATATAGGAATCAGAAGCAGGGGGAAGGGAACGGGAAGCCCCTGGGCTGGAGAGGTTTAGAATAGGGGTCAGATGAGAAGTGCTGGGAGGAGCCACAGGTGCTGAGTGAGCCTTGTCCTGGGTTTCTTTGGGACCTGAGAGTATCTTCAGTGCGTTTTATATGGATCGCATGTTGAATGATAAGCATTTGAGATACTGGGTTAGATAAAAAGTGAAATCTACTTCACGCTTCTTTTTACTTTTTTCCACATAAAACTTCCACAGAGTTTAAAGCTACCTTTGTTCCTTTGTCACTTGCATTGCATTTTGTAGAGCCTGTCCTCTGTCTTTCCTTTTCAGAAACCTGTACCATATATTACCAGAAATTTTACCACCACCCACAGTTTTGAGAACTCAGTGGCCTGTTACTTCAAAACAAAGTCACAGTAGTTTATGTTTTTTTGTTTTTCTGTTTTTTTTGAGACAGGGTTTCTCTGTTGTTAACTCTGGTTGTCTGTAGACCAGGCTGGTCTCAAACTCACAGAGATCTGTGGGCCTCTGCCTGCCAAGTGCTGAGGTTAAAGGCATGCCCTGCTGCCGCCACCACCATCACCACCACCCGGCTCTTGATTATGTTTTTACCTAGATGAAAATAACAAGTAAGTCTGTATATTTTAAATTATCAGGAAAACCTTGCCTTAATTTCCTGTCTCCCATATAATCATAAGCAGGTAGCCCAGGTTTGTGGATTAATGTATGAGCATTGGTCCACCCATTCTTGCGGCTTGACCATAGGATTGGAATTCAGACACTCTTGAGGCTTCAAGTTGCCTCCCAGCTGTCTAGAGAAGGGTTGAGTCAATGCCAGTGGCTGTGTTAGTTTTCTATTACTATTTAACAGAGTAATACAAGTTTAGTGACCTGAAACAACACCCATTTATTAGCTTATATTCTCTGAATGTTAGAAGTCCAGTACACCATGACCAGGTTCTCTGTTGGTGGTTCTCTGCTCTTGGTGTCACAGGGTGAAATCAAGCTATTTGCATGTTTTACCCCATTGGAAGACTCCAGGTGGAGGGTCTACTTCTTATTAGCAGGATCCAGTTCCTTGAGGATATAGGACTTAGGTCCTTGCTACTTGCTAGCTGTCAGTCTCTGCTTTTAGGCTGTTTGCTTTTTTTTTTTTTTTTTGCTCAGTGCCCCATCCCCATCAAACCAGCAAGTCTAAATCTCTCCAGCTTTTCTTCCTGCCACTAGCCAGAGAAAGCTCTCCACTTTTAAAGGCCTGTGTCATTAGATCAGATTCATTCAAATAACTACCTTTCGTGGTCAACCACGACAACATAACATGTTATGGGAATGACATTCCCTCTTAGTCTTAGGTTCTTGGGATCGAGGCATGGAATGCCGGGGATACAGGATGTTTCATTTTTAGCAGTCAGCCTGTAAGTGTCCTGGTCCTCTGATAGGGTGAGTAATGACCAGAGTGGCAACAGAAGGAAGCAAGGCGTCAGAATCTTCCCGGCTATGCAGCCTTGCTGGAGGGGAGGACGAAAGCAGAGCAAGAGCTGAGTTCTGTGAGGCAGTGGCCCTTACAGGGGTGAGAGTGCCAATGGGACAGGAAGAAGTATGGTTTGCCATCTTCCTTCCCAGACACACCTCTGCTAGGAGGAAGTGACAACATTTCTGTTTTGCCATATAGGACACCAATCTCTAAGTGCTTGAGGGCTACTAAATTCCCTTTTCCCTCATGTTGGAGCTCTAATACATGGAGATGGAAGTCCCATCTGGCCCTTCACTGCCCATTGGTCCCTGACTGCCCATTGGCTCCTGCTGTGCACTGGCTCCCACTACCCATTTCCCCTTGATGCCCACTGACCCCATCTGCCCACTGCTCTCCAACTGCCTGCTGGCCCCTGCTGCCTGACAATACTAGAGTCAGTTCTGTTGGCTCCTTTGAGCCAAAGAGCCTTCTCCAGGTGCAGGCAGGAGCATCTCTCCCTACACTGCAGCCTGGCCAGCAGAGCTCCCACTCCCTTTGGACTTAACTTTTGGACTCATCTCTCACTGTGTTTAATGCTCATCTGTGGGCCATCAGCTCCCTGGGAACATTCCTTCAAGGTGTCAGTTTCTGAACCTTTCTCTTTAGGATTTGTGTCCTGTAAGCTGCCTCTTCTCTCTTTATTGCCATTATTATTTATTTGTTAGGTTTCTCTTGTATTTGTGTTTTTTTTTAAATGATGATGATGATGATATAAGATTTTATGTTGCCCCAAACTGGCCTCAAACTCCCTTGGCATTACAAAAGTGCTGGTATTACAAGCGTGTGCTGCCTCCCTACATCAACCTTACCCTCACTCACACATAATGCTGGAGGTTGAACCCAGGGCTTCATGCAAGCTAGATAGGTACTGTACCAACCGAGCTACATCCTCAGCCCTGATTCACATTTACTGTGTGTGCATGTTCATGTGTGTCCATGTGCATTTGGAAGGCAAAGTTCAATCAAACCTCAGTTGTTGTTTCTCAGGAGCCATCCACATTTTAAAAAATCATTACATTTTACTTGTGTGCATGTGTACATGTGTGCATGCATGCCATGGTGCACTCATGGAAGCCAGAAAAATTACTTTCAGGAGTTGGTTCTCTCTTTCTACCATGTAGGTCTCAGAAATGAAACTTGGGTCCTAAGGCTTAGCAGCTGGTGCCTTTACCCACTGAGCTATCCCTCTAGCTCCGAAGACTTACTTACTTTTATATATATGAGTGTTTTGCCTCATGTACACACATGTGTACCACAAGTGTGCCTAGTGCCAAAAGGAGGCTAGATGAAGGCATCAGATCCTCTAGATAGAACTGGAGTTACAGAAGTTTTGAGCCACGATGTGAGTTCTGGGAACCAAGCTTAGGTCCTCTGCAAGAGAAGCAAGTGCTCCCCTCCCCAGTGCTGGTACCAAAAGTACACATCTGGAATTTTCACATGGGTTCTGGGGGCAAATCAGACCAACTGAGCTGTCTCTCTAGCTGTCCCCCACACATACTTAAATTTTTATTGAGAATTCACATATGAGGGCTATATTTACATCATTTCCATCCTTCCCTCTTTGCCCTCCAACTTTTCCTGTGTTCCTTTCACCCCCTCTCAAGTTCATGACCTCTTCTACAATCATTAGTTACACATATATCCACATTCATATGCACAGGCAGATAGACATAACCTACTGAGTCCATTTATGTATGCACATGTGTCTAGGGCTGACCACTAGGGACTGGATAACCTATCAGAGACCAAGTCCCTGAAGAAAATGGATTCTCCTTTCCCTACCAGTGGTTGCCTATAACTATTCATCTAGGGTGGGGCCTTGTGAAAATTTCCCCACGCACATAGGCATGCCAACTCATTATGCAGGTTTTATTTAGGCAACCACATTGTTGAGATTTCTTGGGCAGAACTTTCCTGTCATGTCTGGAAGACAGTATCTTGGGCTTCTGGCTCTTCCAAACTTTCTGCTTCTCTTCCTAAGGTATAGGGGTTGCAATATCAATTGCAGTATCAGTTGATGTTAGGCACCCTTCAGTCACATATTCTCTGTATTTTGACCAGTTGTGGATCTCTGTAATGGCCTCTCTCCGTTGCAAAAAGATTACATTTTAATTTCTAAAGATTATTATTTTATGTGTATGAGTTTTTTTCCTGGACCTGTGTATGTGCACCACAGGTGCTCCTGGCTTGCACTGAGGTCAGGAGAAGGTGGCAGATCCCCTGGAACTGGAGTTACAGATGGTTATGAGCCTCTACATGGGTATTGAGACTCAAACCCTGATCTTCTGCAAGAGCAAGTACTCTTAACCATTGAGCCAACTCTCTCAAGAAGTTCCTTGATGAGAGATGAGAGCTACACTTATCTGGGAGGTCTGCTGCTCCCATTTAACTCATATTTATTTATGTTATTTTTGGAGACAGGGTTTCTCTATGTAGCCATGGCTGGCCAAGAACTCACTACGTAGACCAAGCTGGGCTTGTAATCACAGAGACCCACCTGCCTCTTCTCCCAAGTGCTGAGGTTAAAGGTGTCCACCACCACACCCAGCTCCTCATATCTAACTCTAACAAATGTATGAAAGAAACTTTTTGCTATTCATTGGGAAAATCTATCTTGCATATACAGAGGTTAACAGGGAGGGAGGAAGAGGGCTATAACTCAGTGGAAGAGCACTTGCTTCACATGCAATATGAATCCTAATCCTTCTTAAAAAAAAAAAAGAATGAAACAAAAAGTTTCTGGTTGCTGGTGTATCTGGTCTGACATAGCATTAAAACCCCCCAGGTCCCCCTTTTGGCTGTCTGTTCCTATAGGCATTTTTATTACAATTCCTAACTTTTTGCTAGGCAGGGTCGCATAGACCTTTAATCCCAGTACTTGGGAGGCAGAGGCAGGTGGATCTCTGTAAATTCAAGGCCAGCCTAGACTACATAATGAGCTCAAGATCAACCAGGGCTATATAGTGAGACTCTCTTTCAAAAAACAAAACAAACAAAAAACTCCAACTCCAACAACAACAAAAAACCCAACTCCTATTTTTTCAGGTGCTAAATGCATTTAGATTACAGGATACAAATGCTATTGAAGCATACCCGAGCTGCATGGACCCCAACACACCCTTCTCTATCCTGCCCCTCAGGAAGTGTGTTCCCTAAAATCATCCCCATAGCACCCCAGTTGTATTCTCCATAGTTTAGAAGTTGTCTCTTCTATCTGAACATTTGCCTTTTTTCTACCCCGAATTCCTGTCCTGAGAAAGCTTGCTGCCTGCAGAGACTCCTGTGACCTCCACTGCCTCCCTAAGGCTATGGTGTCTAGTCATTGATGCTGCCGTGTGGCTTTTCATGGAGGACAAAGGCCAGGTTTCCTATCCAGCTTTCCACAGCACTTGATACCCTACCTGACACACAGTGGGTATTCAATGACTACTTGTGGTCTGATGTGGAGCAAGGATCCAAGCAAGTGCGAGGCAGACGTCATGAGTTCCCCACACAGTGCTTCAGGCAATGAACGTCTTTCGAGGTGGTCATTTTTTCTGTCCTCATTGAGTTCCGTATTTTTTGAATTTTTTTTTTGTCAAGTCGTGATTTGAGTTCCACGTGTCATGTTATCCTGTCAGCTAACTGGCTAAGATGCTATTTGCCTCTAGGTTTTATGTTGTCTGACTGAAGGTATGGCTCAATGGTAGAGGGCTTAGCAAGTGTGAGGTCCTTGGTTCCATACATAGAACCAAAGAAGAAAACAAAAAAAAAGCAACTTAACTTTCTGTATCTTCGCATAGAATTGATAGAGTGTTCTCTGTATCCCAAACAATTTATACACACTTCTAATTAGAGAGTTGTAGTGGAACACTTGGAAGAAGTTTTGTTCTTTTGGTTTCTTGAAAACACAAAGGTGTTTGGACTAGGTGTCTGTTCCCATCCCAGGTGTGGTGGATGATTATGAGTTTGATTTTGAATGCTCGATGCAGGTGGCTATGATTTGGTTAGGTGCAGTTGTTCTGCCACGTGTAGCTTGTTCTTAGGATTGTGTTTCGCTTGGACTTATGGGAACTTTTGCTTAGACTAAGGGTTGAAGTTCTGAGAGCCTGGGTGAGCTGTTGGTTGGTTTGTCCATCAGCCATTGGTTTGTTGATTATTGCCTAGGAGAACATCAGTTGGAGAGACTGGGTTAGCAGACAGTGTGTTGAGACACTAGTCTGGCTCACTGTCAGCTCCTGCTCTCCAAGCTTAGGACGGCATAAAAGGGCTGTGAAGATTTCTGCCTTTCTCTTTTTTTCTATCAATGCTGCCTGCAAAAGTGGTGATTTCTTTCTAGCCTTCCTTTCTCTTTCCCTAAATTGAGGGTAAAAAATTGTAGCAAACTGCTACAGAGAGTGGTATAATTTGTCACTGAAACCTGGATACGACCGACAGCAAAAGGGGGCACAATAACTAATAAGCCAGGAGTAGAGGTGGCCCTGACAAACCCAGAAATATGGTTATACCATTATTATAGCTATGTATTGAGCTATTTAGTTGTGAAGCTGTTCTAGGCTGACACGGGCCTTATTTCCCTTTCCTTCATTGTGAGGGATTGTACCTGTCACATGGTCTGGTTGAAGGACTGTTGGTGCCTCTTTGAAAACACTCTTTTGTGGCTGGAAATATAGCTCAGTGGTAGAGCACTTGCCTAGCAAGTGAGAGTCCCTAAGTTCAATTCCCAGAACTTCACATCCACAGCAAAGTTTGCTTTATTGATTCTGCTATCTTTAGGGCTCAAACAGTCCCACCCAGTGACTTTTATGAACTTTTTTCTCAGTATTGTTAGGAACCAGGGCAAGGAGCTTAATTAGATGCTTGTGTAGTGATAATAGTTAATGTTTTCTTGCTGGTACTTAGCTTAGGCCTGTGAATGCTCTCAATGATTTCCCACAACAGTTCTCAAGGTAGACATTATTAGTCCTATTAAACGAAAAGATAGGTTTAGAAAGAGCTTTGATCTGAGTCACATTGCTAATTATGCACCAGAGTTTGGATTGAACTCCAGATTCCAATTCCATACACCATCTCCTCTCTAAAATTGGAAATAGAGCTGCTATCAAGCTGTTTGGAAAGCAGTTTAAAAAATATAAATAGCACACTTTTAGGAAAATTCATTTGCTTTCAGTGGTGTGTATGTGAGTATATGCACTGTGGGTGTGGTATGCAGAGTCCAGAGATTGATACCACGTATCTTTTATCATCCTTCATCTTGCTTTAGAGACAGGGTCTCTCACTGAACCTGGAACCTGCTAACTGGGCTGGTCTGGGATCCTCTCTGTCTCTTCCTCTCAGTGCTGGGATTACAAGCTTTTTCCATGGGGTCTGGGGATGGAATCAGTCCTTATGCTTGTGCAGCAAGTATTTTCCTCACGGAGTCATCTCCCCAGCCCCTGCTTTGAGATCTTCAAAAGAAGATTTACTCAGTTTAGTAAGATTGCAGAATCAGGCCACTGTGGCAGCTCCATGAGCTCTGAAGCGATCAGGAGCTGGTTAGACCAACATGTTGCTTCCTGCTGTCCTCGGTGTTTCCACTTGTCGTGGATTCGGAAGTGCGCAGAACAGCTTCTCTTTAACAACTGTGCTACTTATCGGAATCTTCAGTGCCAGGCCTCTGTTCAAGTGATGAATGGTGCTGTCTGTTTTCTATCCTTGTCCTTCTTTGGGAGCAAGATTGTACTTGGGAACATTTTTTTTCTTTTCTTCCTTTTTTTTTTTTGAGACAAGGTTTCTCTGTTGTAACTCTGGCTGTACTGGAACTCACTCTGTAGACCAAGCTGGCCTCAGACTCACAGAGCCTGCCTCTGCCTCACACGTACTGGGATTAAAAGGGTGTGCCACCACACAGCAGGAACATTCTTAAAGGTAGTGGAGACACATCCTTTTACCAACTCTAGAAAATTCAATTTTTTGGTATTATCTTAATTACAAACTATATTTTGAAATGATGAAATCCATTGTCATGATTCTTGTGAAGAAGAGAAAAATTTACCTTTTTCCTGCCCCAGAGACAGGGTCTCACTATGTAGCCCTGGCAATACTGGAACTCACTATGTAGACCTGGTTGGCCTTGAACTCACAGGTATCTGTTTTGATTAAAGATGCCAGGCCTAAAACTTAACTCTATTTTAAAAATCTGAATCATAAGGTATAATTTGTAGCTTTGTTTTAAATCATAAAGGATAAATTAAATATGTAAAGAGACTGCTACTAACATAATATTGAGCAAGTCATTATGTATATATGTTGTTAAACAATAGTATAAACTAAGATAGATACATGCATGTAATCTCAGCTCCTGAGAAGCAGAGGCAGGTGGACTGCCACAAATTCAAGGTTACCCTAGTCTACAGAGTGAGTGCCAGGCCAGTCAAATCTACACATAGTGAGACCCTATCTCAGGAAGCCGTAGCAATAACAACAGCAACAAAACAATACCCGTCTAACTGAGCAGAATTTCGTCCTTAACAAAAGGGAAGTCTGAATGGCCCTAGCAGTTAAACTTAGATGCTGTTCAGTCACACACTGTTATAAAGTATGAAATAATCTGTAACCATTCCCGTAAGTATGGTTACTTTTTATGGATAAATGGTAGGAAATATTATCGTGACCCCATTTGCATGTCAAAGAGCAATGCAAGCACGAGTATAACACTCTGGAAGTTTTAGGGGTTTTTGCCTTAGGAAAGTTTTTTGAAACAATGTGCCTTTAAGTATTATATCAAAATTTCTCTACCCTATCACATTATTCTTACTCAGTGAAATAGGATACAAGGATGTCACTGGGCAAAAATTGCATCAAATGTCAAGTAAATGGTTACTGTACAAAAAGAAGTGGGAAGTCCAAATGCTCATGGTAGGGTGTAGGTTATGATCTATGGTTGTTGACAGGCAGTGGAATCAAGAGGAAGCTGACAATAAAACCTGTTATTCTTGTTGTTTTACATTTGTTTTTATTTTGGGGACATTGAAAATTTTGTCATTTTTCTCTAGGCACTTGGGATGTATCTGTTGAAGAGAACAAGTCATGCCCTACCTCAAAGGTCTGCATATGTAACTCAGTGGTGGAGCACTCACCAAGCTAGAGCAAGCCCCTGGGTTCCACCCACAACACTGCAGAAATCAAAACCAGCCAGCCCAGACACTCAGCCTCTACTGGGGAAGACAGCCACACAAAAACAAAAAGATGGAATAAATTGTGCTGATTGTTCCGGGAAGGAGAGACCAAGGGCAAGAAGGGAAGGACTGTGGCTATAGCAATTGAAAGTAGTGGATTCAGGCTAAGTGTCATTGTTAAGATCTGAGTGGCGTTGAGTGGTGAAGGTAGACATTAAAGAATGTCCTAGTCCCTGAGTGGCAGTTTGGAATATGTAAGCCACAGTAAGTGGTTAGAGATGAATTCTGAGACCTATAAGGAAAAACCAAATCCCAGGGACTTTGTCAGCCATTGTAAAGATCTTATCTTCTACAGTAACTGGAGCACTGGTGGATTTTGATCAGATAAGACATGTGCTGACTCCCCTTGAGGGAGGATATTCTCCCCGTTGTTTTGACAACAAACTGGGTTGATGGTGGTCAGGGAGGCTACTTAAGAAGGCCACTGAAGTATGACTGAGGCTACAGATGACAGGAGCAATGTAGGTGAAAAGTCTGATTTTGGTTTATTTTGAATGTAGAGCCATACCAACTTCCCTTATTGACAGAGTGGATGTGAAAACAAGAATGAAGTGAGCCAAGGAGTACTCCAGTTTTGGGATTGAACTGCTAGAAAAATGCCTATCAACGTGATGGGCAGGTAGCTCCATATTTGAGTATGTGCCACTAGATTTCAAGTGAAAAAAGATGTTCATTCGTTTCTTCTGGGTACATAAAGTATACGGCTTATGTGGTCATAAAACAGAATGTGGTGGCTGAGGCAGGAGGGCTGCTGTGAGTTCCAGGGCAGCCAGGGTTCTACCCCAAAAGAACTTAGGCCTGTGACACACACACTTGGGAGGTGGAGACAGGAAGAGCACCAGATCTAGGCCAGTTTTAGCCACATAGTGATTTTGAGGCCATTCTGGGCTACAAAGAGACCCCGTCTCAAACAAACAAACAAAAAAACCCAAAAAGGACCTCACAATAAGTCACAGGGACGCACTGCACACTTTTCACACATTTCAAATGCCAAGTAGATATCTGTTCTTGGCTCTTCGCTCGCCAGTGAGTCAGTATTTCTAATTCCTTAAAAGAAATGTGATTCGAGGGTTTGGGGCAAATAGTTCTCAACTGTTACCAACTGAGAAACGCCTGGTGCTAGCCAGCTCCGCCCCGCAGTGTCCACGGCTGGATCCGGATGGGAAGAGGCTGTGGCACTCAGCGGCGGCCTCCATCTTCCCTGTCGCCCACCCAGCGGTCTTTAAGCGCGCGCCTGGCTTCCCCTAAGTCTCACCGATTCCTCAATGGGCGGGGCCTCGAGGCCGCCAGCCCGCCCAGTGGGCGGGCAGGGCGTGGTCTTGCGATGTGGGCGTGGCCGCGCAGCCGCATACTCCACTTGAGGCTCCGCCTCTGCGCGCGCGAGTCTGGGCGGGAGGGCGGAGCCCGAAGCAGGGAGCGCAGCTGCGAGTGTGTGGAGAGCCTAGGAGCGGCAGAGCCGGTGCTCGGAGCCGCGCGGCCAGAGAGAGCGGCTGAGACAAAGGCGACGGTGAGTGAGGAGAGGGCCCCACGGTGGCCTCGCGGCGCCAAGTGCAGAGCCGCCGCCCGGAAGGCTAAGGGCGAGCGCGGCCGGGGCCTCGCCGTGCTGCGGACTGGGGCTGCGGGCTGTGGGCTGAGGCTGCGGTTGCGGCGGCTCCATTTTCCAGGTCTGGGCGAGGTCCTCACGCGAGGACCGGCGTGTGGTGCTCTTCATTCCCTGTGAGGCCGGCTTCTACCGTTGCCTGCTCCTGCTCGACGGTGGAGGCGCTGCGGACCCCTCCCCCAGCCCGCAGCCCCGCCAGTCTGAACTGGCGCGGGGCGGCCAGACTCCCGAGCCTCGACTCCCGCTCTGCCTGCCCGGGACCCCGGGAGAGGAAGCCGGGCCTCCGCCTCGCAGTGTCTCCCGCGACTCTTACAGGTTGTTGCACCCGGAGCTCGCAGCCGCGGTAGTGAGCATTTCTAACGGGTGTGGTAGGTAGCGGCTCGCTGACGTCGCGTTCCGAGCGGGGAGCCCCTGGCCGGCTGATTTCGCGCAACCCCGGGAATTCCTCTTCAGCAGCAGTGATTCCTGCTGATAAGCTTTCGTGGAGGAGTTTGGCGGTGATGTGCAGAGCGCAGAATTGAAGCGTTCTGGGGCTGGGAGTGGAGCTCAGTGGTAGAGAACTTTGCCTTGCATGCAGGAGAGGAGGGAGGCCCTGAGTGGTTTAGTTCCTAGCACCCCCGCCCGCCGCAAAGAAAAAAGAAAAAAATTAAATGATTTATTGAAGGGACTAGCGCATAATACATGCTCAATAAAATACTTGTGCAATGAATGAGTCTTGAGACACCAGGCAAAGCTGATAATACTAGTAAGATTGGCACATATCCTCTTGACTCGGACTATTGGAAAGAACGCCTAGCTTGTGCATGTGCATCTTTCCGTCGTCCCCCCTCCCCCGCCCCATCTAAACTATTGATAGCTATTCAGTCATTATCACCAGCTTTAAATACAGTACGCCTGAGATGTGGAATTTCGAAAGAAGTTGATTTCAGTCTTATATTTCTTAGCAGGCCCTATTTTTCATCCTCTTTGAAAATAACGGAGATGATAAAGGTGTGTGGGGTGTATTTTGAGGCCTAGATTTCTATTTTCTAGGAGTAAAGAAGTGTATGATGTTTTGAGGCACTGTGACCTCCTGGTCTTGGGGACCTGTTTGAGCCAGGGGGAGCTCTGATGTAGGGGAGGGGCCTGATGTCGCTCTGGTGGTTAAAAGTCACCCTTACTCAATGTACATATTAAGCGCAGAGGCCCGTGTTGGATGCTGTTGTGGAAGGAACAAAACCCAAAATTATTTCTCTCTCAAGCTTGAGCATGAAGTTCATTCGGTGGCACCCTTGTAGCAAGTAAGGAAGTAAGGGCTGCCTCAAATCCCCAGGGCCACTTCATTTTGGAAAGATGGCTGGTGAACTTCAGGAAGTGTTCATTCATAGCAGTCTACTTAAAAGTTAATGAGTAACTCTTTAAGGCTGAGATTATTGGGTTATACTTTCATTTGTCAGCTTCATCAAAATCCGTGTAGATTTTAAAGTGACGGGAAGAATGGTTTCAACAAGATTCTATTTTTATTCTCCCCTGAATTAGATATTGATACAGTGTTTTTATTGATAGTGTGATTTTAGATCTGCTTTCAGTAAGAATCTTTGAATAACATTGTCTATATTTAAAAAAATCCCTGCTCAGTGGTTAAACCAGCACTTGCTGCTTTTCTTAGAGGATTGGAGTTAAGTTCCCAACACCCATACTGGGTGGCTCACGAGTGCCTGTAACGTCATCTCCTGGGAGTATGACAGGTAACATCCTCTTCCGGTCTTCTTGGAGCACCAAATATAGGTGACATATACACATATATAAACATAATTACAAAACTAATTTAAAACAACTCCCAAAGATAGGCAGGAAATGTGGGTCAGTTGGTATGCCACCTGTCATTCAATCACTAGCATCACAAACTGGTGTGATAGTTCGAGCCATAATGGAGTACCTGTGAGGGTGGAGGCTAAAGGAGGGTGAGTTAAGGACATTTGGCCTATTTAGCAAGCTTGAGGCCAGCTTGAGCTATGGGAGACTCAAACAAACAAAAACCTTGCATTATTAGCTTTCTTTTGTTTTGAGTAGTTTACCTTTTATCTTATTTCATTTTTAACAGCTGGGAATGTGGCTTATGGCAGTACACTTGCTTAGCATGTATTTACCAGGCTATGGGTTCCATTTTCAGTACCACAAAAGAAAGGGGTTGATAAGCAAAGAAAAAAATGTCTTAAAGTACCTTTTCAGGAATTTTGTTTTGGCTCCTTGCTTACCATTTTAAAAAATACACTACTGACTAGATAATGTTGACAAGGGAAGGATTATTAGTAATAATTTGTGGTGCTGTTTGGACTTCCCTGCTAGTATTTTAATTGTGATAGAACTGCTTATTAAAATGAGGGTGTGGGTAGGCACTGTGGTATTTGCTGAATTTGGGGGCAAGAGGCAGGTAGATCTCTATAAGTTTAAGGCCAGCCTCATTTATATACTAGTTCCAGGCCAGCCAGAGCTGCGAAGTGAGACCCTGTCTCAGTAGAAAAAAAACAAAACAAAAAAACAATCCAAAACAAGCCAAAAACACCTAACGGTTGAGGCTTATAATGTAGCCCAGTTGATGGTGTTTTCCTAGCATACATGAAGCCCTGGCTTTGATCCCTCAGCACTGTGGCTGGTGGTGCACTGCAGCATTGCCTCAGGAAGAAAGAGGTGGAGAGCAGCATCACATTTACTATGAACATATAAAGTTTCTGTTGTCTTTTGTTGAGATTAAGACAGGGCCTTATGTGCTCTACCTCAGTTGCAGCCCTAACCTGTTTTCGTTCATTTTTATATTTTCATGTATGGTTTAAAGTCACTAACGTGTGCCACATTATGACTTTTGGGTCAACAGCATTGACTTCTTGCAGCTGTTCCTAGCAATAATAAGGGAAGAATACATTTGAGAGAATGTTCTGACTTTAGGTATGTAGAGATTCAATTTTCAGTGTTTTTTCTAGGAATAATATAACCCCACACATGTTATTGGTAGGGAATCATGATAGTTTCTTTTTTAAAAAGATTTAAAAATATTCATATATTTTATGTATATGAATGCTCTATCTGCATTGGATCCTGTTATAGATGGTTGTAAGTCACCATATGGTTGCTGGGAATTAAATTCAGGACCTCTGGAAGAGCAGCTGGTGCTCTTAGCTGCTGGACCATCTCTTTAGTACCCCCCACCCCCATTTAATTCTTTTTAAGATTTGATTTTAGGTGTAATAATGTTTTGCTTGTGGGTACGCATGTATACTGCGTTTATATCTGCTGCCTATGAAGGATGGATGGTTGTGAGCCAAGCCACCATGTAGGTGCTGGGAATCGAAACCAGATTCTTTGCAAAGAGAAACTGTGTTCTAAACAGCTGCGCTATCTCCCTATCCCTTAGTTTCTCTTAAAAAAATTAAGGTTTTTGTTTTTATTTTTCATTATATGTATTTATGTGTCTGGGTGTGGATATGTGCACATCAGTGAAAGAAGGTTCCTGCGGAGGCCAGAGGAGGAAATGGAATCCCCTGGAGCTATAGGCAGTTGTAAACTACCAGATATGGGTTCTAGGAACCAAACTTGGTTTGGTTTTCCTTTGCAAAAGCGGTATGTGCTCTTAACTGCTGGGCCATCTCTCCAGCCCTAAGTGTTACATTTCTTGTAGGAAGAATTATATGAGGATATGCACCACACAGTCTCGGTCTGTAGAATGTGGTAGTGTCTGGGTTTGTGTAAAGTGTACTCTATAATAGTCATGTGGTTAGGAAATCACCTAATGATACATTTTTCAGAATGTCTCCATCATTGAATGATGTTTGACTCCTTCAGAAGTCTAAATTAATGCTCTGCAAAGTCCATCTCCATCATTATAAGGTAATGAAGATTCACACCGTTTTTACAGCTAGCTTTTGCATTTAGTTGGCCCTTGTGACTTATCAGTGCCTGAAATGTTTTGTCATCGTGTAGACTGTGTGGACATTCAAATAGGACTTTTCAAATTTAAACATTGGTTGTTAGCTTTTTTTATGGCTATTCTTAGGAATAACAAAGGAAGTAATGAGTACCTGAAAACAGAACTTTCTGATTTTAGACTTACTGGTTGTTCACTCTTTCACTGTAGTTGTTCTCAGGACCAATAAAAAAGCAACCCCTCAGATTTTAGTGGTATATAATTGTGATAGTTTCAGAATGTTTATTTCTTGTAGGAAGTTATTTGATAACATACCATGACAGCCTAATATTATGAGAAAGCTTAGGGTAAATAATTACAGATGCAGTAAAGAACACTGAAGAGGGCTGTGATGATGTCTGATATAACATGCTTCTTGCTCAAGGGTGGCTACTACCTTTGGCCAGCTTGAGGATCCACCAGAATGTGGCCTACTTTAGTTTCCCATAGCCAATGGAAAGAGAACTATTTTTTGATTGTATAATAATCACCTACAGAGATCTGAACTCAGTGATTGTTACTCAACGGCAGATTTCTTCTAGCTTTTGAGCCTGGGGCTCTCCTGTCTGAGAGTTCCAGGTGGACAGTCACCTGGATTGATAGATCACTGTGGCTGGAACAGCAGCTTGTGGAGGAGGATGTGTTTTTGTGACTTACACTATTTGCATTTCTTCTGTAAATGTGAGCAGTGGTCAGAAAGAAAAGGCGAGGGTCATGAAGTTAGGGGATGAACTGTGATGTCTGAACGTGTCTGTGTACTTGTATGCACGTGTGTGCATGCTCGTGCATGTGAGAGAAGAGAGGTAAGAGGAAGGAAATGGAGGAGGTGGAGAAGGTATGGTTAAACAGGATGTAGAGTTCCTTGGCAGAAAATAGTCATAAGTGTAGATGTGTCTGGTGCTAGAGAGATAGTTCAGCATCACTGGCTGATTTTCCAGAGGACCCTGGTTCGATTCCTAGCATCCACACTGCTGCTAACAACTGTAACTCCAGTTCCAGGGGATTAGATGCCCTGCCCTCTTTTGGTCTCTGGAGGTACTGCACACACACACACTACACAGTCATGCATGTGTAGCAAATGCATGGCAAAATGCCCATAAACGTAAAATAAAAACTTTAAAAAAAATTAAATGTAGATGTCTAATGAAAATAGTTAAGGTGCTGTGTATTTTACCTCAATGAAAAATTAAAGTGGCAGAAATGTTTGTATATACACATTTTTTTGAATGAAAACTTCAGACTTACAGGTATATTGAGATGTGATAAAATAACTTTGCTAAGAAAACAAGAATACATAATTTTTTGTTTATTTAAGAATACTATATGTTCTCAAAACATTATCCTAACCTAGAGTTTTTATTTGAAGCTAAGTCAAGCCCAGGATGATCCTATTTATAACACTTGGAATATTTGAAATCTTGAAATGATGTCAGTTTTTTTTTTTTTTTTTATTTGGTTCTTTGAGAATTCTGTACAATTGAGTTTTGACCTTATTCACCCTTTCCCTCAACTCCCATGCCCACTCCCCTTCACAGCCAACAACCAACCCAACTTTATGTTCTCTCTCTTTTTTTTTTTCCTTCCCACTCATCAAGTCCATTTTTGGTTGCCCATAAATTCATGGGTGTATGACCTGCTGTAGTGTGGTCATTCGGCCTGTGACAACACTCTTAGGGAAAGTTGACTCCCCTCTCCCCGAAGCTATCATTTGCCAATAGCACCTCTGCTAGGGGTGGGGCTTCATGTTCACCTCCTCTCCATGTTGGGATTTGGACTTAACTTGAGCTTGTACTGGGCTTAATGTGTGCTATGATTAAGAACAGCTATGAGTTCATGTGTGCTTATATCTTGGGGATACTGTTTCTATGTGTTTACTTACTGCCTCTGGCTCTTGGTCTTTCTACTTCTCTCTTCCGAAATGATTCCTGAGCCTTGGGAGGAGAGGGTACAGTGTAGATAGATGCTCTACTTACGGCTGAGCATTCTATAGGCTCTTATTTTCGCCATCTTGGTCACTTGTGGGCCTCTGTGTTAATTGCTATCTACTATAAACAGAAGCTGGTGAAAGTTGAGAGATGCATTAATGAGTATAGGCATAACTGTAGTTATTAGGAATCAGTTTGATATTTTATCCATTTATCAGAATGATAGTGTAGGTTCACTCCTAAGGCCTATGAGCAGCCACAGGTTCTTAGCCCAACAATGGTGCCAGGTATGGATTTCATCTTATGGAGTAGAACTTACATCCAGTTAGAAAGTGGTTGGTTATTCCCATGTTATTTATGCCTCTATTATACCTGTGGACATGTCTTGCCAGACTAGTTATTGTAGTTTGCAAGGTTCACAGCTGGTGAGATTGATGAATTCTTTTCTTCTCCGGTAGCATGCATAGCACCTCTGAAATTATGAAAGCTATTAGTAGTGAAGAAACTTCCAGGTTAGTTACAGCTTAATATCTCCATCTTCTGTGACTCGAGTACATGGTACATCTGGTTCTGCAGGGTAACCAATAACATTGGCAATAGTCTATAGTGCTTAGGGGATTATGGGAACTTAGTCGCCAACACTTTCAAAGAGGAGTTCATTCCTGGCACTGGGCTCTTTATTTATTAACTTATGGTGTCCAGTAGGGGTTATTATTGTCCTGTTACAGGGTAACTTTATTTTAACTGTGTGTGTGTGTTTCAAGGTGCTTCAACAGTAGTAGGTAGGCTTCTATATGGCTTCTGGAAAGATTATTTATCTTTCTCCATTTTCCCTCCTGTATCCTACCATTCCGCCACCCTCCACTTGAGTTTAACCCTTCTTGTTCCATTAATCCCTTTTAAACCTTTATACAGCTGTTTTCAAGGGTTGTGTATCTGTTGATGGTGGTAGTTCATTTTTTGTAAGAGTGATTTTTAGATTTGGAACACATTTCTTTTCTCAGTTTTAAGTCTTAAAATGATTAAGAACAATGAATAGGATATTGTAGCCTGAGCCTTTGGTATTTGTATAGATTATGAAAGTTTATTATAATAATATTAGCACAAAACATTTCTCAGGTACTTTATTTTCACATTCTCCAGGATAACCTGCTATTATGTTTTTAAGTCAACTTTTTTCTTTTTCTTTTCTTTTCTTTTTTTCTTTTTCAAGACAGTTTCTCTGTTGTAACTCTGGCTGTCCTAGAATTCACTCTGTAGACCAGACTGGCCTTGAACTCAGAGATCTGCCTGCCTTTGCCTTCCAAGTGCTGGGATTAAAGGTGTGTGCCACCACCACCCTGCCAATTATTTATTTTAAAAATTATTTATTTTTATTTTATGTGCATTGATGCCTATGAGTATGTGTGTGAGAGTGTGTCAGTCTTCTTGGAACTGGAGTTTCAGACAGTTGTGAACTCCATGTGGCTGCTGGTAATTGAACCTGGGTCCTCTGGAAGAACATTCAGTGCTCTTAACCGCTGAGCCATATTTCCAGCCCAAGTCTCAGTTATTTTTAATCATAAAAATGTTTAGTTATTTAAGGGTGAGTCTAGGACATTTTGTTAAGGTTTCATAAGAGTAAAACAATTTTTTTTAGTTTTATTTATATGTATGAGTGTTTTGCTTCCACCAGTGTGTGTGTGTGTGTGTGTGTGTGTGTGTAGCTTGTGTGTCTGGTGCTTATGGAGGCCAAAAGAGGGCACTGGATCCATTGGAACTGGAGTTTTGGATGGTTGTGAATCTCCATGGGGGTGCTGGGAATTGAACTCAGGTTCTATACAAGAGCAACTAGTGCTCTAAAGTTGCTGAGCTATCTTGCTGTCCCTCTTAGAGTGTTTTAAAAACAATTGAAAATGTATATTTTTAATTTGTAGATGATTGATTGATTGATTCATTTATTTTTGGAGAGCGGTCTCATGGAGCCCATGCTGGCTTACAACTGCATGTATAGCTGAGGATGACCTTGAATTTCTTATCACAGTGATTAGCTGAAATTGGTCTGTTATCCCATACAAAGGGGATTTCTGAACTGAAATGTCCAATTTCAGTAATAAATAGTCTTTACCTGCAACTACAGTATTTACAAATATATGTAGTTAAGACGGATTATGGTAAAATAAACTCCTTTTCCTAGAAAATGATACATGAATTCACATTAAATCTGATGCTTTTTACAGGGATTGCATGAGCGTTGTCCGATTTTGTTGTTTACTGATCCACGCCTTCATGGTGGAATTTTTGAAAGTGTGTTATATCAAAGCACAAAATTATTTTTGTTTTATTTGGTTTATCACGTCATCTACCTGACTTTTTCTTTTCAGTGCTGAGGATGGATTCCAGGGTGCCCTGTGTGTTAAGCAATTGCTTTAGATAATAAAGTCTTTCAGTGTTTTCAGCACTAATCTTATTTTAGTCTTTTTCCTTCTTCCCTCCCCTCTCCTCCCCTCCTCTCCCTCCCTCCCTCCCTTCCTTCCTTCACAGGTCATAACTATGTGGCTCTGGTTGGACTAGGACTTGTTATGTGCATCAGGCTGACCTTGGACTCACAGAGATCTGCTTGCTTCTGCCTCCTGAATGCCATTATACTGAAGTTTTTCTTTTTTGTTTGAATCTTTGTTTTATACATCATGTTGCCAATTCTTCAGTAAGGTTATCCTCACCTGTTTAGAGATTGGGGGAAAAGATGATGTTTTGAGTGGCTAGTTCAACTGTTATCTGCTGTTTTTGTTGAATAGGTTGTTAGATGAATCTGGCCCTAGAAATACTGTGAGAAGTATTATTGAGTTTTCCATGCCTGGGAACTATACTGTGTCTCTGATTAATTCTCTGACTCAGCGTGCACAGCATAGACTCACTTTGCTAAAGAAGTTTTGTGTTAATCTCTTAAATTTACTAATAGCATGTTAATAGAACTAAACATAGTACAGTAAAGTAACTTCTACAGCACAGCTTCCAGCATTTCCCTCAACATCCTCCCTTCCCAACTCCTAGTGAGTAATGCCACTTTCAGGGTGCTTCTCTATATGTGGAACTCATGGGCCATTACCGGTAGCATTGGTTTGCTGTCATGTTCCCTTTTTCCATAGCCTATGGATATTCTTTATCTGGTTTGAACTCAAGGTGTCTACTATTCTTGTTTTTTCTTTACTCTCCATCCTTCCTTTCCACTGCAGTCATCTGCTACCCTGTCACTCTTTAGAGCACTTTTTTTTTTTTAAAACCTGGATCATTCCCAGGTCTTCTCAGTTTGTGCCCACTGGCCTCCATAGCCTTACATGCTTTCACAGTCTTAGTGCTTTCTCCTGAATGACTGTTTACACCTCATGCGTCATCTCTTGCACTCCCTCCCCCACCTTTTTATCGTTTCCAGCTGATGACCTTGTTTCCTGTATACTCAGAATGAAAGCAATCAGAAAACGTTTCCTGGCCAACTTACATCTCTACTTACATCTGCATCTTCTGTTTCTGCTCTCGCCTTGGTTCTATTTCTTTTCTCTGGTCAAGGATATTAATTTTCTTAGTCTTATCTCATTTAGCATGTATACCTTTGTCCTATCTATGTCCTAGCTATATCACTCTAGTCATATATAGATAATGCTGAAAAATCTTCCATCTTCTAAAACAACATGCTCATCTCTTTCTCTACTTACTGCTCTAAAAAAATTGTGTTTCTTGATTATCAGTCAGTTATTGCTTGTCTCTTCTGGCTTCTCACCTATTCAGTCTACGATAGTTGCACTTTTTGAGGTTAATAGCAGTAACCTCATTGGTGGTAGATTCCCTAGTTAATTTCAGTGGAGACAGCAGCATTTGGCTTGATTGATAATCATGTCTTTGAAACCTTTCTTCTCTTTGCTTTCTGGATAATACTGTGTGTTTTCAGTTTCTTCTACTGGTTCCTTTTTGTTGCCCCAGCTTTTTAAAAAGAGGCACTGTTCCCAGGCTCTATGTTTAGATCTCTGATGTATTTATATTTAGTCTCTTGTGATCTCATCCTATCTAGTGAGAATTATCATGTATTTTAAGCTGAGAATTTTATCTTTAATCTTTTTCTGTCTGAATCTTTTTCTAATATCCAGTCTTGTAGATCCATCTGCCTAACTCAACATTTTCAAGTAGACATCTAATAGGTACCCCTTGTTTAACAAACATCACAACTGAACCCATTCTCCCGCTTCTCCTCACCTGATCTTTGTTCCCATTCTAGTCTTCCTCATCTTACTAAATGTCAACTTGATTGGCTCCTGTGGCTGAAAACCGAGCGGTCTTTCTTGGTACTCACGCTGCATTCAAATAAGGTGGTGTGAAAATGTATGCTTTTATCTACCTTAAAAGCTGTGTTAAGAATAAATGCAGGGCCTCTAGGGCCCAGCTTGGTGGCTGTGCTTGCTGAGTATGTACAAGGTCTAGCATTAGATCCCTAGCAAAAACAGGCACATATACACTCAGAAATAAACGCACCCAGTTTGCCATCTTCAAGTCCTGTTACGTTCTAAGCAACCATTCTCTTATTGCTTCTCCTGTCTTCTGTATCCAGCAGAGCAACCAGGTTTTTTAAAATGAAAGTCTAACTATTTTATTTCTGTGTTCAAAAGCCTTCAGTGGTGTTCTAGATTCATTTCTGTTGCTATGATATCATTTGGACCAGAGATAACTTGGTAGGAGGAAAGGATTTATTTGGCCTATACTTCCAGGTCATAGTACATCAGTGAGGGAAGTCTGGGCAAAAACTAAAGCAGGAGCTGGCAAGTGAGCTAGAGTTGCTTTATCAGACAGAAGCAAACTGCAACAGGTGGCTCTCTGTTACAGAAAATGAAAATCAGAGTTCCTGCAAGAGACCTTCTGTTGTTTGTGCTGTCTGAACTCAAGTTCTAGTTTTTCCTTGATGGACTCCACTCCAGCCTGCAGTCTTCTTTGAAGTTCCTTGACCCTAGTATACAGTTGTGCTGTCTGTGGCCCTAGGGAACAACTTTGTTTCATTTTTTGGAATGTATCTTAGTATCTGGACAGTGGGTGGCTGTGAAAGGTTCTTGCATTTGCTAAATGAATGTGTGAAGCTGATGCAATGCACGTGTTTCTGTAGCTGAAAGTATTTATAGTTCTGTAAAGAACTACTGAAAATAAACAAGATGCAGGAGGAAAAAGTTTGAAATTATTTTTGATATGGAAAGTACAAATACACTAAAGTAAATGATAAGGGGCAGAAGAAGAAATGTAGAGAAGTGGTGCTAAGAATACAGAGATGGAAATGATCCGGAAGGAAGTGACAACACTTAAAAGGTTGTTTTGTTTTGTTTGGGTTTTATTTTTTGAGACAGGATCTCACACTGTGTAGCTCTGGCTAGTTTGGAACTCACTGTGTAGACCAGGTTGGCTTCAAACTCACAGAGATCCTCCTGCCTCTTGCCTCCTGAGTGCTAAAATGAAGTGAGCCACTATGCTTGGCTCACTTAAAACTTTTTGAGGATGCTTGCTCCATATTTCTCTTTAAGATATAATTCTTGAAGGCTTAGTGTTGGTGACTTACATGGTCTTACACACTCCAGCTTTGACTGTGTTGTACCTGGCTTTTTACCAGAGTTGTAGGCTGAAATGAGATTGGAAGCCAAAACATCACTATTTTTCTACTTTTTGATAAACTTTTGTTAAAGAAAAGCAATTAATATCACTTATATAGCTTGACAGTATTCTTTTGTATGTGTGTTTGTGTAGCCCAGAGGTTAACCTCTAGAAGTTGTTTCTTGAGCTTCCCGCCTTTTTGAGACAGAGTTTTAATGGGACTTTGCAGGTTGGCTGGGCAGCCAGAGCCTAGAGATCCTGTTTCTGCCACCCCTGTGCTGGGATTATAAGTGTGTATTAATGTTTGGATTTTATGAGCGCTGGGGATTGATCTCTGGTCCTGATGGTAAACACTTTACTGAACTGTTGTCTCACCAGCCCCTTCTCACAGAATTATTACCATTTCTTTTCGAAAGCTCAAACAGAGTTTTATTGGGGAATTTCAGGTTACAAAAATTGATAACTATACCATGTTCTGTCAGACTGTACTTCCTGTTTACTTCTCTCTTAAGAACAGAGCTTAGGGGCATGGAGGCAGAGTGGTGGTGTATCACATAAATACTCCATATTTTCATGGTATATTAACAGTTAGGTACAGTAATGTATGTGACTTTTTTGAGTAGATTTAATGTATGGATGATATGTAGTTGTACTCTTAAAAAAATGCTGAATGTACATGAGTGCTTTCTCTTTTGTAATGCCGAAGGTTAAAACAATGGCCTCACATATGTGTGGCAGTCACCCTGCTGAGCTACAGACCCAGTCTCTAAAACACATTTTTCTGAAACTTAATTTTAGTGAGAAAGGAGAATGCCAGTGAAGTTAATTACATGCAAATTTTCAGTGTTCTGCTGAAACAAGAATTCTTACTTAGCTTTCCACCCTAAGCTATAGGCATCATTTCCTGTTGATTTAAAGCAATCCTTTAGGTAAAATTTTGAAATAGTTGCCTTAGAAATTCCTGAATGAATAATTGTGCAAATATAAATTCTATTTATGTGTTTATATATGTACATATCATATACATGTTTTTTCATTTTTTAATATATGCAATAGTTTATCTTTTCATTGATTTATTTTGTGGGGCTAGTATGTATACATAATTTCATAGCCATATGAGATAGGTTATTTGTGCTTGTATATAAATATGTAGATTCAGTTTAAGAGTACAGGTATAGTATCTTAACTTTTAAACAATAATAATCATAAAAGTCAGATTTTTGTATTTTTATTTCACATTAAAAGAAACATAACCCACATATATATTTGTATGTGTGTTATTGTGGTGTTTGAGAGAGGGTCTTGCTGTTTAGCCTGATTTGGCCTCAAACCTGTCATCCTCTTGCCTCAGTTTCAACTGCTTGAGATTTTAAGTATGTACCACCACGCTGAGCTGACTCTCTGTCATAATTAAAAAAAATTATTTTTAAGCCAGATGTGGTGGCACATTCCTTTAATCCCAGCACTTGGGAGGCAGAGGCAGGTGGACCTCTGTGGGTTTGAGGCCAGCCTGATCTACAGAGTTCCAGAACAACCAGAGCTACATAGTGAGACCTTGTTTCAAAACAAAACAAGACAAAAATATATATTTATTATTTTTAAATTATGTATATGTGTGTATGTATGTATGTATGTGCATATGAGCATGAGTGCAGTTGACCTTGGATCCCAGAAGAGGGTGTCAGATCTCCTGGACCTGAAACTACAAGTGGTGATGATCTGCCTGACATGGGTGCTGGGAACCTACCTTTGATTGCAAAAGCAATATGTGTTCTTAATCCCTGAGCCATCTCTCCAGCCTACTGTCTATTACAATTTTTAATTCGTATTTTACTTGTCAAGTAATTTTGAATGACACACTAGAATGATTTGGTTAAAGTTTTAAAATTCTTTTATTTTATGGACTAGGTTATCTTTATTAAAATTCAGTATTGATCTTTTCAAGTTTATATGTGAAACATTGCCCTAGGATTATTAAGATCCTTATTCATGTACTTGTGCATTTAGTTTTTTTTTTTTATTTTTTAACTTACTTTGTGTGTACTTGCATACAATGACACTCCTGTGGAGGACAGAATGGCCCTGACTATTAATTTTTTAACTGTATTCCTAGTTGCTCCTTTGTCTCAGTGCAGACTGGGAAGATCTTACAATGCCTGAGAGTTTGTTGGTTTTGTGATTGAGCCTTGAGTCTAGTCAGGCTGTTACTGTATAGTGAAAGCCCACCTGAGCAGTGTGTTGTATGCAGTTACCTGCCCCCCTCCTTTTGTTATGATTTATACAAACACTTTAGTTCAGCATTTTGTTTTGAGTTCTTTTTGCCTATTGGCATGTTTAAATGCTGTTCTCCCTGGCTGGAACTTTCTGCTACTGTCTGATGTGTCCCCATCAGTGTTACCAAGTCAGTAGATGATTTCTTGTCAGTCTTCAGGTGTTCACAGCTTCTCCTGTGCTTCCAACCCCCCAGTTCTAGAGACTCTTGTCCTGTCATAATGAATTTATATTGCTCAGCAGTTGGTCTTCGTTGATTGAGACGGTTGCTGGCATTTGTTCAGCAACATTTACTTTACTTAATTTATTAACCTTTAACTTAGACTGTTCTGTAGTGCACAGTACCCAGTAGAGTAACTGTTTTGTATAGAAACATCAGAGGCAGGCGGATCTCTGTGAGTTTGAGGCCAGCCTGGTCTACAGAGAGAGTTCCAGAACAGCTTGGGTTATACAGAGAAACCCTGTCTTTAAAAAAAAAAAAAAAAAAAATCAGAAAACTCAAATCAGAGGAAAAGGAAAAGGCTTGAATCCCCTAACACCTCAGGGAGTAATTTTGATAAATGTCTTTGCAGAAAGGTCAATTAATTTTTTCTCACAAAAGTAAGATTCTGTTACATCTCACTCCAGCACATGTTAATACCACCATAAAAGCATTGTGTTTTATTCAGTGCAAGAGGATCTATTGGAAAGGGGAATTTAACGTTAGGCAAGGATAAAGCTGAAAAGTAGTTTAGACTGGATGTGGTGGTGTTCACCTGTAAACTCAGCACTTGAGAGGCTGAGGCAGGAGGATCAAGAGTATGGGGAGGTAAAGCCGGGTCACCTTTGAGAAACAGAATAGGCTTCAGAGTGATTTGATGGTGTGGAGATGTGGATCAAGAGTCTTTCTGGGCTCACTATAATGGGATGGTGCTTGGTTGTGGCCTGGAGTGGCCACTATGTATATCTAGGGTTCAATAGTGAAGATGAGGGAAAAAATTGCCAGACTTGTTTCATGGAACGAGATAGGCATGTCTCTGGGGTCAGTCTCTATTATGTGTTCAGGGACTTGGAGAACATTAAGAAATTGTTTTCCTGACTCATGAAAAAAAACCCAGCTATGGTCATCTATTCCTGCTATACAGCATATTATGCATATTATGTAGTATGCGAAGGTTACGTAATTCTGAATAAAAATGAAAGAGAACCTTAAAAAAAGTATGGGCAGTGTGAGGCTACATAGTGAGACCCTGTCTCAGTGCTTTCATGTTCTGTTTCTTCTCCTGCTTGTGTTTATGGACGGTAAAATGTGGCAAGTCACTTCAAGACAAGAATTACTTAAGTAGCTCTCTTCTCTTCTCTTCTCTTCTCTTCTCTTCTCTTCTCTTCTCTTCTCTTCTCTTCTCTTCTCTTCTCTTCTCTCCTCTCCTCTCCTCTCCTCTCCTCTCCTCTCCTCTCCTCTCCCCTCCCCTTTTCCCTTTTCCCTTTCCCCTTTTCCCTTTTCCCTTTCCCCTTTCCCCTTTCCCCCTTTCCCCCTTTCCCCCTTCCCCCTCTTTCCCCCTTTCCCCCTTTCCCCCTTTCCCCCTCTCCCCCTTTCCCCCTTTCCCCCTTTCCCCCTTTCCCCCTCTCCCCCTTTCCCCCTTTCCCCCTTTCCCCCTTTCCCCCTTTCCCCCTTTCCCCCCTTTCCCCCTTTCCCCCCTTTCCCTTTCCCTTTCCTTTCCCTTTCCCTTTCCCTTCTCCTCTTTTGAATAGAGGCTGGCTTTGAACTCCCTATGTAGTGGTTGTTTGAACTCCTGATTGTCCTGTCTCCACTTACTAGTGCTAGGACATCAGGCCTGTCCTACCATGCCTGGCTAGTAGTGTTTTGTCTTGTTTTTTCTTTTCCTTAAGGATACTTTTATTGTCAGACAGTGGCTTGAATTATATTGTATTAAAAACTATGAATGCCTAACAGTAGAATTACTTTAATAACAGCCCAAGGATAAAATAAAGGTTGTAGGATAAATTCATGTTTTTGTCTGTCTCAAGTCTGGTGTTGCCTTAATTAATGTTAAAATAATTATAGTGGGCTTGTGAGAAGGCTTAGTAGGCAAAGGTGCTTGCTGCCAAGCTGACAAATTGAGTTCGATCCCTGGGACTCACATAGTGGAAGGATAGAAGAACCACCTCTCACAAGAGTGCCCACCAACTTCCATATTTTCACCGTGGCACACATATGTGCACACATAGTAAATAAATAGATAGATAGATAGATAGATAGATAGATAGAAAGAAAGAAAGAAAGAAAGAAAGAAAGAAAGAAAGAAAGAAAGAAAGAAAGAAAGAAAGAAAGAAAAAGGTGATTTTAAGAAGAACCCCCTTCCCCCATAGTGGGGAGCTAGAGATCAAACTGTCAGGGTCTTGTGCATTCTAGGCAAGCACTCTACCACTGAGTCATACAGTTTCAGCCTCAAAGATGTGTTTAATTGAAGGGCTACAACTAAATCTCTGTTAAAATACATTTATCTGCAGTTGACAGTTTCTTTAGATACTGCTGTACTTTTTATGTCAGGAGTTCTTAGAAAAAAGTTGAGCATGTAAGATTTATTACATTAGAGTTTGATTTGATTTTTATTTCATGCATGTAAAAGTATTTGTGGGAGAGTTACTGATGTGTGTGTGTGTGTGTGTGTGTGTGTGTGTGAACACGCTTTGTATTCTCAGGAAACCCCTATTCCAACATTGTCAACAAATGTTTGCCTCTTCAAGTAACAGTGGTTACAGCTATCCAAGAGCCCTTAGGGTTGAATAATTTAAATGAACAATCTTTTATCAAAATAATAGATTACTTAGGACGTACTGCTGATTTTTTTTTTTCTTTGCTTTGGTTTTTATCTTCCCTAACGCTGTCTTTTTCTGTGTTGCATTACAGCATGTTTACTGGCTGCAGTTTTTTGTCTCTTAGTAGCCATTTCCTTACCCAAATGCTACTTCCTTAGTTGTACAGATGTTGCTCAAAGTATCTCTTATATGGTAAAGAAGAATAAAAAGCAGTGTCGTTGATGTGGCTTTTTCTACTGAGAAATAGTGCCTTTATTGTCTGAAGTAGGAACTCAAAGTCCCTTAAGAATGTCCCTAAAAAACATGGCATATTTGTGAACAGATAGGCAAGTGTCCGTCTGTTGGAAAGCACAAAGTGAGTCTTTAGATAAATTTAAGAAGATGTTGAGGATTATTTCATGCTTTTTGATGCTTAAAATACTGCTATTTTTTTAAAGTTTAAATTTAGAGTGAATTTTGGCCTGTATTTTTTAGAATATTGCTTATATATTCTTTGACAATTGTGTATATGTAAACAATATATCTTGATCATGTTTCCCCAAATTCCTACCCCCCACTACTCCCAGGGAGCCCCAGCATGTCCCCCATTTTTTTCATGTCCTGTACTTTCTAAAAAATTTCTTTTTATGTACATTGGTGTTTTGCATGCATATATATCTGTGTGAGGGTGTCAGACCCCCTGTAACAGGAGTTGAGATAGTTGTGAGCTGCCATATGGGTGCTGGGAATTGAACCCTAGTCCTCTGGAAGAGCAGCCAGTGCTCTTAACTGCTGAGCCATCTCCCCACCCCTATATCCTCTACTTTTTGTGCTAATAACCCACTGAGTCCAATTAGAGTTGTCCATTAGATGTTCACTGATCTTGTTGACTTTGACCTTGTTGAGGTAACTTCAGAAAGTTCATGAATGCAATGGCTGTGTCATGTCCTAAATACAGCATTTCATAGCACTCCTTCCCTCCTATAGCTCTTACATTCTTTCAGCCCTTCTTCTGCAATGTTCTATGAATCTTAACTAGTAGGGTCAAGGTGTGTGTGTGTGTGTGTGTGTGAGAGAGAGAGAGAGAGAGAGAGAGGAGGGGGAGGGGGGAGACTGAGTCTTAGGAAATCACTGTCCCTTTTTACGTTTATTTTATGAATGCTAACCTTGTTTTTGTGAAAATGGTACATGCTATACAGAGGCTTACAGTCAGTTTCACAGCAAATGGTAGAACTGCTATTGAAAGGCAACTGTTTTCAGCCAGCAAGCTTGGGAGGTGCTGGGAAGTAGCATGGCAAGCACTTTCTCTTACGGCTTCCATTTTGTTTTCAGTTAAGAAGGGATAATAGGTTTATTGGGAATGAGGTGACACCCAATGCACTTGGCTTTTGGAAGATGTTAATAGTGTTTCAGTTCCTTTCTGCTGTGCCTATTGTGTTAAAATGTCTTGGGGGCTCCAGAAAGTTTATTGGGGTCAGGAAACTAGAACATATGTGCAATTCAGGTGAGCTCTTATGTTTGAGAGAGAAAGAGAGTGCTTCTTGTGACTATTAAAAAGTACCTGACTTTGGCCAGGTGGTGGTGGATGCCACCTTCAATCCCAGCACTCCCGAGGCAGGGGAAGAGCAAGTTCCAGGGCAGCCAGAGCTACACAGAGAAAGCCTGCCTTGAAAAACCAAAAACCAAAGCCAAAACAAAACAACCAAAAAAAATTACCTGACTTCAATGGAAGTTTTAATGGTAAAAACTGAAGTAGCCAGGCATGGTAGTACATGCCTTTAATTTCAGCACTCAGGAAACAGAGGCAGGCAGGTATTCAAGGGTTCAAGGTGAGACTGGTGTGTATAGTGAGTTCTGGGACAGCCAGCTGAGACTGCTGTAAAAAAAATCTTGCCAGGGGTGGTGGTACATGCCTTTAATCTCATCCCTTGGGAGGCAGAGGCAGGCAGTTCTCTGAGTTCAAGGCCAGCCTGGTCTCAGAGTCTACAGAGTGAGTTCTAGGATAGAGTTACAACAGAGAAACCTTGTCTCCAAAAACCAAAAAAAAAAAAAAAAAAAAAAAAAAGAAAAGCAAAAGCTGAGGTAAAACTGTTCTGAGTTGAGCTGAGCCAAGCTCAGTTGAGAGGAGTTAATTATTGCTGACCCAAAGGATCAACTATTTCTGTGTTTCCTTAGAAATAGACGCATTTGTACATCTAAAATTTATACATAAGGATACCTATTTTAATAAGAATTAACCCTTTTGGAAACAAAATAACTGAAATACGGAGGAACAACCTTTAACTTCAATAATAACTCCAAGCTTCTTTTGCAGAGTTAAGAAACAATGGATTTCTGAATACAGTGTGGCACATACGTTGTTGCAGAAGTGAGTCAGTGGGACCTGTTCTCCAGAGCACCCTGGCCTGGGCCTACATGTAGATCCTAGTATTTTCAGAATGTGTCTACTTCTAAGAATGTGGTAAAAAGCACTTGGAGTAAAAAGCACTCTTCCCTTTTTTTGGGAGGAGGAGGTGACCCCCAACAGCCTTATTGGGAAAATTCACATAATAGTAAATTAATTTTGTTAAAATGTGTAAGTCAGTACTGTTGACTGCCTTTGTCTAAATAGTTTTTTCATCAGCAGAGAAAACTATCAGCACACTCCTGCAGCTGTGTGCCCTGACACAGTAATGAAGTTTCTGTCCCTGGGAGTTGCTCTGGGTTTTTGGTTGGGAAGAAGTCCTGTATTATCTCTCCTCAGGATTTGTCAGTCATATAGCACTTGTCACTGTGTCTTAAGATTAAATAGTCAATGGTGTACATACACAACATTTTTTTTATTTATCAGTCCGTGGACATGAATTCCCCCCTCCTACATTTTAGCTATTATTAATAATGCAGTTAAGAATATGAGCATGCAAGCATAGTTGGGTGATTGAATAACAGGCAGACCACTTCTGGGACAATGCTGGTCCCATAAGATCATGATGGAGATTCTTGTCACCCAGTAACATGTTCACTGTAATCTGTCCTGTTGCCTGTTTGTGGTGATGTTGGTATAAAATTATTGTGATGCTGGTCATAGACAGGTATAGAACACACAGTAATATAAGGTGCATAATGCTTGTTAACAATTTGGAGTTTACTTTTTATTATTAGAGAGTGTTTCTTCTACTTATATATAAAACATGTAAAGTGAAAAACAGCTTTGGCAGGTCCTCAGACAGTATTTAAGAAGGCATTGTTATAGGAACTGACAGCTGCATGCATGTTGTTACTCCTACAGACCTTCCAGAGAGAGACTCTGTGTGGGCTATGTGCACCTTCCTGTAATCCTGGTACTTGGCAAAGGTGGAAAAATTGATACAACCTGAGCTGCATACTGAGACACTGTCTCAAAAAGCAACAAAAATAACCCAGTGTGTTTTTTAAATTCACATTTATTTATGGTGTATGTATGTACACTTGTACATGTGGAGGTCAGGGGATTCTTGGTAGGACTCAGCTCTTTCCTTCCACCATGTGGATTCTTAGATTGGAACTTGGATCAGATCATCAGACTTAGTGGCAAATGCCATTGACCATGTAGCCATTTTGTTGCCCTGTGGTTTGTATGTGTTGTTCTTTTTTTTTTTTTTCTTTTTTTTTCTTTTTTTTTAGCTTTATCTTCTCCTGCCCTGCTCCCGGGCCCCCCTGCCCCCACACACACCCAGGGTTTCTCTGTGTAGCATTGGCTGTCCTGGAACTCACTCTGCAGGCCACGTTGGCCTCAAACTCAGATCTGCCTGCCTTTACCTCCTGAGTGCTAGGATTAAAGGTATGCATCCCTACACCTGGCCTACTTTTTAAATTTTTAATTGAAATAGAATTATATCACTCTTCCTTCCTGTCTTCCAGCCTCTCCTAGCTACCCTTCCTCAAACCCTTCCCATAACCCTTTCCACTCTCAAGTTGATAGCCTCCTTTTTACTATTGTACACATATCTGTGTGTACACACACACAAGCTGTTGACTGTTTTTGCTGCTTATATGTATGTGGTTTCAACACTGACTGATACTTCAAATATTTCCCCCTCTCGTGTTAACATGTCCATTGATAGTGCCATTGTTCCCATCCTATTTATGCAATCATTTCTAGGAGAAACTGTTTGACAACAGACTTCTTGTATTCTGGCTCTTACAGTCTTTCCATCCCCTCTTCCAAGATGTTCCCTGAGCCATAGATGCAGGAGCTTTGATGTAGATGTATCCATTAAGGCTGGGTTACCATTAGTCTCTGGATTGTGTCCACTTGTGGTTTTCTGTGATGGTCTCTACTTGCTATAGAGACACTTCTTTGATGAGGGGTAGTTACTACATATCCAGGAAAGGAGGCTCTTGCACAAAGAGGGTTCACAGGTCTATTATTTATATATATAACAAAAGTCCTTTTAGAGGCTGGAAAGTTGGCTCAGCCGTTAAGAGCACTGGCTTCTCTTCTGGAGGTCCTGGGTTCAATTCCTAGCATTCACATGGTGGTTTACAACCATCTATAACTGTAGCTCTGTGGGATCCAATGCCCTCTTCTGGTATGCAGACATATGTGGAGACAAAACACCCATATAAATAAACAAATAAATAAATAAACAAATAAATCTTTTTTTTAAAGTCCTTTATTTTATGTTTAGATATGTAAATATTGTTGTGAAGTCTGGGTAGAAGAAATTCAGAGTCATCCTTCTGATACATAGTGAGTTTGAGGCCAGCCTGGGTTATAGAAGACCTTGCCTCAAAAATGACAAACTGCTGTGTTATGATTGCCTACAGTACTCAGGGCCGTAGCATGACTTACTGCTTTGTAGACAATTTAGCATGATAGGCATCTCATCCTGGTTCATGTAAATGCACTGTGACATTTACATGATAGTCTCACTTAATAGAGATTTCTCAGACTGTTTTTGTGGGCAGGCTGTGCATGCCTAGCCATAGTTTTTTGTGGATTTGCTTAATTTGTGTGTGTGTGTGTGTGTGTGTGTGTGTGTGTGTGTGTACGTACCTTAGGATGGATTTGTAACGTACTAATTTGTCACTTCTTTAATACTTTGATGAAGTGCTAGACTGTTGCGCCAAGTTCTATTGCACATAATTGGATATTTTCATTCAACATAATGTGTTCAAGGTTTATCCATGTAGTATGTATCCGTACCTAATTTCCTTTTATGGTTGAATAATATTACATTGTATGAGTGTGCCATATTTTGTTTAGCCTTAAATTTTTCTATGGTCAGTGAAACACTTTTTGGTAGAGGAATGGTTAAGTGTAGCTCCCTATACTTAATTCCCACTGGAAATTTATTTATTTTTAGATTAAGTTAGGAAAACTTTTTTTTTCTTTTTTAATGACGAAGCCCTCACTCTTAGCCCAGGCAGGTGTTGAACTTGTGATCTCCTTGCTTCAACTGCTGGGGCTGTAGGCATGTGCACATCATATCTAGCATTCCACTAGTAATTTAGATTCACAAGGGAGAATGATTGTCAGAGTGCAATAGCATGATTTGGGATTGTGCATGTGCAGCAGTTCAGTGAGTAGTCTGGAGGGTGGAGATTATTGAGTTTTTAAACATTTATATACTTTACAGAAGAAAAGGAATATTTTATTTGTTTTGGGTTTCTGAGATTGGGTCTAACAGTGTAGACCATACTGGCTTCAAACTCCTGATTGTTCTACTTCACTCTGTTGCATACTGGGCTTACAGATGTATGTGTCACCAAGGTTGGCAAAGAAATTCTTAAAAACAGCAGCAGTTGTATCGTTTTATTTTGTTTTTCAAGACAGTTTCTGTGTTGTAACTCTGGCTGTCCTGGAACTCTGTAGACCAGGCTGGCCTCAAATTCAAACTCGCAGAGATCCACCTGCTTCTGCCTCTCAAGTGCTGGTACTAAGGTGTGTGCCAACACTGCCCGGCAGCAGTTACATCTTTATGTTAACAGAAATGTATTCAACTTGGAAAAGCAGGGTCAAGGAGTCTTAGTGGTGTAAGTAGTATTTTATATCAGTTCATTAATTGGCATACATTATTCATAAACTAATTTAAGATTACATTTGACAAAACTTTGTTGTTTTGAGTTAGTCCAAGTGTTGAAATTTCAGGCATTTACCACCATGCCAGAACTTTTAATTCTTCTTACTGACCAATTGATAATACTAAGTCTTGTAAATGAGTCTTCTAAGGTGAAGGAATAAATATAGGCAATGCAATATTTTAAATATAATGGACACCTAAGCTTTCAGAGTTCATTCTATGAAACAAACACTTAAGAATTTCAGAGAGGAGATTTGCATAGGACATTTGGTGATGATAAAATTATTGGACAAGGTGGAGACAGGATGATCAGGATTCAGTCATTCTCAAGGTGCATCAGACAGAGGATTAGGAGTTCTAGGCTCTCCTGGACCACGTGAAACTGTGTCAACTTCTCCCCCCAAAAAAGTAATGGGTGGTCTGGAAGAGTTAGAATCTAGGTCATTTTTGGATTAATATATTCAAGAAGATAGGATCATAGTTGTGTCCTAGAAGTCAGGAAGTTAAACTGGCCGGTTTCTGGCTGTAAAAACTCTGAATCTGGGGTCACAACTGGTGGTGGTGGCCATAGTTTCTAAACAGGCAGATCCTCTGACTCACCAGTTCACCGCCTAGCTCAGCCATAGGAAGCTGAGCCTGCCTCACTTCTCCTTGCTCTTAGGAGCTGCTCACACAGAACCCTGTTTACATTCCAAATGTTAACTCCAGGAAAAACATTTGGAAAATGTAGGGGATTTTTTTTAAAGGCCCCTGAAGTACAGGAAAGTATGTCTAGGGGAGTGTGAATATCCTTCTGCTATTTGGTTACAAGGCTTTGCATGCAGTATATTTTGAGGACGGTAAGATTAAAAACATTTCAACTTACATTTGATATATTCTGAAATGTTATACTAAATGTGAACCATTAATTTTGTTGTTTTCATAAAGTAGTTTGTCAGGCTGTTTTTAGTTGGAAATAAGCTAGTGTTTGTAAAAACCTTTTATAGTGTGTTTCCTATTTGTACTAAATGGTTGAAGTGTGCCAGTGGATGTAACTATAAAATCTTTATCTTGCCCTCTTAGTGCTGGATTTTTATAGAGTTGAATTAATGCATACTTTGTGTGTGTGTGTGTGTGTGTGTGTGTGTGTGTGTGTGTGTGTGTGTATGTATGTATGTGTTTTCTTTTTCTTTTTTTTTCCTGTTTGGTTTTGTAGCTCGGTTGTAGAGTTTGTGTGCATGTGTAGATCAGAGGTTGATGTCAGGTATCTTTTGTCACTCAACCATTCATTCATTCATTCATTCATTCATATGAGACAGGGTCTCACTATGTAGCTGGTTGGCCTGGAACTCACAGAGATCTGCCTGCCTCTGCTTCTCAAGGGCTGGGATGAAAAAGGCATGTGCCACCCAGACTGGCCTCTACCATATTGTTTGAGGTTGGGTCTTTCAACCTGGAGCAAGCTAGATTGACTGGCTCTTTATAATCCAGAGACAGTATATGCCTGTCTCTTCCTCCCTAGTTCTAATGTTACATATTCAGATTGCCATATCTAGCTAGTTTTTTGGTGCATGTATGATTGTGGGTGTGCATGTGCCATAGTACATATATACAGGTGAGAGGAACCTCCGATATCATTCCTCTCTTTCCATCTTGTTTTAGACAAGGTCTCTTGTTCACAGGCTTGGCCTGCTGGTGAGTTTTCTTGGGGTTTTCTTATCTCTGTAGGAGCACTGGAGCAGAGGTGTACTACCACTCCTTGCTTTATATGGGTACTGGGGATTCAAACCTCAGGTCCTCTTGCTTGTGCAAGGATTTTACTTGCTGAGCCCTCTCCACATCTTCTGTTTTATTTTTTAATTCAATTCATCTTTATTTTTTTGCTGAAATGAGATGGGCTGAGATAATCTTCAAAAATAATGTGTGACAGGCCAGATGTGCTAGTGCATATCTTTAATACCAGCACTCCAAGGCAGAGGCAGGTGGATTTCTGAATTTGAGGCAAGTCTGGCCTATAGAGTGAGTTCCAGGACAGCCAGAGTTACAACAGAAAAGACTGCTTCAAATTAAAAAAAAAAAAAAAAGGTGAGCTACAAATTATCAAGTCTTACCTTCTACCCAGACTAGACTTGGAAGATGTCTTGCTTTTATTATCTATTTATTTCTAAGATTATTTTATTTTATGTATATGAGATGTCCTGATGCAAAACTCCTAGAACTGGAGTACAGATGGTTGTGAACCACCATGTGGGTTTTGGGAGCTAAACCTGGGTCATCTAGAAGAACAAGTGCTCTTTAACTGCTGAGTCATCTCTCCAGCCTGCTGTTTTGCTTTTTTGTCATTACTCAGTTTAAACATTTTCTTTACAGTGTTTTGACAGAGTACTAAAAGTTAGTTTTAGTGTGTTATCTCATGTTTTATGGAATAACAGATGACTGTGTGGTTTTGATGTGCTAAGTGTTTCTTGTTGTCTACTGAGCGTGATGGTGCACACCTATAATCCCAGGCCAGGAAGATTGTGAATTCAAGACTAGTTTGGGCTACACAGTGAGTTCAAGGCCACCCTGGACTGTATAAGGAGAGTCTATTTCACAAAACCAAAATAATCTTGGAGTGGTGGTACATCCACCCCTATAATCCTAGCAGGAGGTTTGGAGGTCAGGAGATCAAGGCCACCTTCATTTACATAGCAAGTTTGAGGTTAGCCTGGCTTGCTCGAGATCCCCTGAACAAAACAAACAAAAGACATATATGCTACATAACTTCGAGGTTCTGGTTTAGAGTCTTAAAATTGTGTGCGTGTGTGCACGTGCCTGCTTGTCTGTCTTGGGAAGAGGGGTTTTGAGTGTATCACAGCATGTATTGAAAGTTAGAGGACGGTTTACAAAAGGTTCTCTCTAGCAAGTGGGTCCTCGGGATGCAACTGAGACTGTCAGGTTTGGTGGCAATCACTTTTACTAGTGGCTATAGGATTGGAAGAAAATAGATTGTAAAAAATAGTTAAGAAAGATCTTGGTGGTTGTTTGGCCTTGAACAATAAAGAAAGTTGGAAGTCAGGAATTTATTTTTTGCTTGCAGAAAAAAGGTAGAAGAGACAGAATGGAATAAAATAAGGTGAGTGGAATTGAGGTGGGAGAATGGTAAGGAAAAAGTGGAGTTGAGTTGAGCTCAAAGCAGAGGTCACACATCTCGGTGGAGATGTGCTGCCTGTGGTAGGCCATATGCATTTACACTGAAGGACATGTGGACTGGAGAGCTTTGGGCTGGGAATGTCATCAATATACATATGCTTAGTGAACTTGAGTCTAATGGAAACAAGCTAAGGAGCCTGGATGAGGTAAAAGACAGAACTCAAAGAACTCTAGTATTAATGTGTGAGCAAGTAAAAATCTGCCTAACTTTTTGATCTGAAGAGTGGAAACTGCCCTCATTGAGCTCCGCTCAATTTGTAACAATACCCAAAATTTCTATTATTAGTATTCCTCTTTGGGTTAAAATACTGTCTTTCTAGGAATCCCTGTTAAAATGTAGTTATCTCTGAAGGGCTAAACTTTTAATCTGTTACTGTGGTGGTCATATTTTAAGGTCACTAACCTTTATTTTGGAATTCAGATAGAAATTTAAGAAAGATTAAGTTTGGAAAACATGACACTGTCTCAAAGTGTGAGATTAAAGAGGAATCTTAGACATGGAGTCTGTGTTGGAAATGGGTCGTGGTGAGTTGGGAGAGCAAAGGAATCCTGTCAACAAAAAGAGAATGTTAGAGAGCTGAGGAGTCAGCATACTTGGTAATCCAGCTCTTGGAAGGCAGAGGCAAGAGGATATGGAGTTCTCAGACCAGCCTCTCTACCTAGGTAAGCACCGATCAACAGAAGGACGAGGGGGAGAAAGAATATTTAAAAATGAAATATAGAGAAAATCTGAAGGCATCTCAGTTTAAACAAGGGTGGCCATGTAATTTATAATTGAACTAGAATTTTGATATAATTTGTTATTTGAACTGGACATCCTGAGGTAGAGAGAGGTCCTGACTATGAAAACCAAATTGGGACCATGATGGTTGGTCCTTATACATGAATCTAATAATATTTATTTCATTACTAGCATAATGAAGTAATTCAATTTTTTAGTTGTTATGTGTCAAGAATTATGCTGTGGTAAGTGGCACTGTATTAATTTTGTAGTTGATGAAACCAAACTCAGGGGAGGTAAAATAACTTGCTTGCAATTCTCTGTGGTGGTCAAAACTGGAAATTATGTTTGTTTGACTATTTGATATTTGACTATTGATACAGTCTAAGTCAGCTGTAGTTCAGGCTGTCTTTAAACTCCTGTGTCTGCCCATGGCTCATATTGTTGGGATTATGGAAGTATTACATTGTGGTACAGTTGCTGTGAGTGTGTTAGGTATTCTAAAATATCCTGACTTTAGAGTCTTTGGTTAGCTGATAGTGTGCTGTAACATCACATTAGGTTGGATTTGATAATTACATTCTGGAGTCTTTGTGCCAGACCATGTCCTAAGCATTTCACCTATATTAACCTAATTTAAACCTAAGAATACTTTTATGGATTATTTTCATTTTACAGTTTAGCAAATTAAGGCTTGGAAAGAGTATGTAGCTCGCTTAAATTTAACCCATTTAGTGAGTGGCAAAGCTGGACTTGAAACTCTAGATTTTCTTTTCCTCAGCTGCTTTCTTGAACTTCTTATAGTCCACAAGCTTTAGTAAATAGTTGTATCCTTTTATATGAAAATCTCCAAACTATTCCCACAGGTTAATAGTTTGCATTCCCACCAGTAGATCATCTCCAATAACCCCATCTCTCTTTTTCTGTGTGTGATAATAGGACATTTGTATGCTTTCCCACCGGGTTTTGAAACTTCAGCAATAGTAGGACCCTCTTAAAAAACTTTCCCTCATTTACAGCTATCCTCACTTGTATTTCAAACTATAGAAATGATTCCTAGAGTGTAGCCTCTGTCTGTATCTGTTACAATAATCCTACTTCATCTAGGAATGTGAACAGCACCAAGCGATACAGTAAAATATATCAGAAATGTAGGGAAGTGTACCAGTGGGTACACGGTTACCCAGATAATTTTTCCCTTAAGCTATTTATGTGAATGGCTATATTCTTTGTAGTTTATTTACAGAGGAAGTAAATAGCAGAGGTTCATTGCAGTAGTTTTAGACATAGTGATTGTGATTTTTGGACAGTTCTAAAATCAGGAACTTGCACTAAATTTCTAACAGTTTTATTTAGGAAGAAAAAAGGAGAATGGCTATTTGATTTTTAAATGACTAAGGAAATGGGGTGTATATATGAGTAATTTATTTATTTATTTGTTATTTTCTTTAAGTGCTGGAATTAAAGGCATGAACCACCATGCCCAGTTTATAAGTACCTATTTTTATCAGATTATTTAGAAAAATTTAATAGGATCAAGTCCTGCAAATGTGAGTTACAACCCATTTGGGAAAAGCTGTAACTAAATAAAAATTTTCTGTAAGACTTAAGGCTTTACCTTATGGTTTGATCAGTTTAAGCTTAGAGCTATTGAGTTACAGAGGATTGGTACTTAAGTTTAGGTTTTATGCTAAAACTCATAAGAGGATCTATGGATTAGAAGGAATCGTAACTGGATTTCAACCATTCATGGGATCTTTAGTCTCTCTCTACCATCCTGATGACCTGAAGCAGGACATTTTACTTTCAGACAGCAGTGACACAGAACAGTGTTCCAGTAGCTTCCGTTTGTTCATCCCGTCTCTCTAGATGATGAGAATATATTTAACTCTGCCTGAAAGTATTTGAAGATGTCAACTCATTTCTTTAAAGATAATCCTTTCTTATTTTTGGTGGATACCTGGGAAAAACAAAAGCTTCTGTGTGGAGAGTGCTGTAATCTCAAACTTAGAGAGGTAATAGTGTCTCTTTCTCTTCACTGTGAACAACAGGCAGATAGGAGAAAAGTGCATTTAATGTACACAAAACACCACCACACACAAGGGCTTAAAGGTAGATCACCTGTGGCCTCATGGCTCCTTGGGGGTTCTAAATAGAATCTAGTACATGCCAGTAACAGACTAATGAATGATCTTTGGGTGAATACATTAAAATGTAGTTTTGGATGACAGAGAGGTGACTCAATTAAAACAAACAAACAAACAAAAAACCGAAAGTGATTTCCACCAAGTATAATAAGGGACTAAGGAACTATCCTGACTAGGATTGAATGAATAATAGTTTATCGAATTTTCCTTTTTCAAAATGCCAAATTATACTAGGATCCAGTGCTGTTTTAGCATATGCTTTCTTTGTGATCAGCAATTAGTGTTTCTGATACTTAGCATTATATACATTTCTGAAAGTCTTTTCTGAATAGATTGTGACCGTGTGTCAAGCTTAATGCATCAAAAGGGTCCAACTTTCCATGTAAATCAGTCTTGTAGCTAATTATCAATCTGCAGTGAGTTGATTGATTTTAAACAGAATGATTGCACATTTTAAAAGTGTTCAGTTTGATAACTTTGCTATACATTTATGCCTATGAAGTGATACGACACTTGAGCTACTGAAAATCTGAGGCTGGGCATAGACAGTGAACCAGAGCTTGCCTGGGATGCCCAAGGCTGTGGTGTGACTCTAGCATCACAAAAACAAACCACAGTAACAAAAATATAATTGAAAATTATCTATCACCCCAAAAGCTTGCTTTCAGTCCTTTTTAGTCCTTTACATTGCCTATCCACACCCATTTCCAGGCAATCAATACATCTGCTTTCTGTTACCAGAAATTAGTTTTCGTTTTTTTTTTTTTTTAGAATTTATATAAATGGATTTTATAGCATGCTCTGTGTACGCATGTACATGTATATGTGTGTTTCTTTTCTCACAGTGCTGGAGATGAAACCCTGGGTTTTGTGTATGCTTGCCAAGTGTTCTACCGTGGCCCTACACACTTAGTCTGAGTAGGGTTTTGTTTTGTTTTGCTTTGTTTTTGTTTTCTTGAGACAGAGTTTCTCTGTGTAGCCCTGGCTGTCCTGGTACTCACACTGAAGACCAGAATGGCCTTGAACTCAGAACCACCTGTCTCTGCCTCCCCAGTGCTGGGATAAAAGGTGTATGCCACCACTGCCTGGCTGTTTTTTTTTTAAAAACAAATTACAGAATTTTAAAAAAACAAACAAACAAACAAAAAACCAAAAAACAAAAGCTAGCTGTGTATTTCAAATTTGTACTAGCAGCATTTGGAAGACACAGTTATCTCTTTCTATCTTTGCTGTATTTTTTTGGCACCAAGGATTAAATCTGGGGTCTTGTGCATGCAAGGCAAGCCTACCAACCAAGCTACATCCCAAGCCTACCACAATTTAAACAGTTGAATGTACAGACAGTTTCAGCAAACAGTTGATGCTTGTGGAGGAACTGATGTTTTAATGGCTGAAATTGGAAGAGAATGACTTGTGGTGATGATTTCAGGGGGTGAAGACACTGGATAGTGATGACATGAATTACTGTGTGGTCCCTGAGATGAGTAAGAAAGTTAGTAGGATTATCAATTGAGCTTGTGCATGCTAGATTTTAGAGGTCTGTTGTTAGTTAAATACTTGGATGTTTGGCTATGAAGAAATGGCTTAGTTTTTATTATTGGCTTGGTTACACAGCTAGTGATTTTTCAGAATTAGAACTCAAATCTACAGCTCATGTTTTTATCATATGTTTTTTATATCCTTAAGTCAGGAAAACACGTTTGATTTTGACAATAATACAGTGTTCCCTGTGAGCTGTTATAAACACATACCAGAGTTTGAAAGCTCAGATGCTTATCGGATCCAGACAGGTAAGGCAACGTCCGTGAAGAAGGACAAAGCCTGTGCTCATCAGGAGATGGCAGTTAATTCAATCTGATAGTGCTCCATGTAGGAGCAGACCTCACGTTGCCTGATTTTATTTTTCAAGAGAGGTCAGAAATCTGAATTTTTCTTGTGAAGTCTTCAGATTTGTCAATGTAAGAAGGTGTCCTTTAATACAAGGTGTAAGCTGACCTTGTGTCTGTCCACCGAAGACTTGTTACCTGGATTCTGCGCATTGGGCACTTTGGTATAAATTGTACCTGGAATACCGTGGAAGCAACAATCAATTTATGTGATGAGAAAAGGATGGTGACTATGTGTAATAAGCACATTACAGGCGTTAAAAAGTAGGTTGTTGGTTTAAAAGTGGTACTTAGTGAGTCTAGCATTTGAGTTCAGTTTTCATGTTTATCAGTTAATTATATAGAGGGAGGAATTGCTCCCTGCAGCTTTTGCCTCCTAAATGCATGCTTTCATTTGCACATAGGGCCAGTTTTGAGTGAAATGTGGAAACCAAATGAGAAGAATTCGTCAAGGAAGAACTTCTACTGCTAATGATTCTGCAGAGTCACCTGTGTGTGTCTTATGGACTATTCTCCACTCAGAGATAGCTGAATAAGTGGCCCCATTGATGAGTGGTAAGTCTGTGTTCACTGATGGCTAGTTACTGAAATGATCTCCACAAAAACAGTCTACTTTCTTTGTATTGTGAGCACTCACCAGTATTAAGTTCATTTTGTCAGAGTTCTCCCCTCCAGTGTTTAATATGTGGTTTCAAAGTGTGGCTTTGATCTTCAGGTTAAGCATGGCCTTTCCATTGCCTATGGTTTTCTCTTCACTTTCAGTTTTGGTCATAAACAGTTGTTTATTATCTTGTGACTATCTTCTGGTTAGTCTCAATATATTCCACATTTTATCAATAAAAACAGTTATGCTTGTCTACTCTTCAAAACTATTTTAGTAGCCTAACCCTAATCATTAAAAATCTACTGGGAGCTGGGCGTGATGGCACATTATAGAGGCATCCTGGTCTACATAGTGAGTTCTAGGATAGCCAGGACTACATAGAGAGACCCTGTCCCAAAAAACGAAAGAAGAAAGAAAAGGAAAGAAACAAAGTCTTGAAATTTTCCTCTAGCTAGAACCATACTTATCCTCTCTTCATCATGCTTGTGATCCAGCACATAACAAAATGAAGATTGTTGAGGCACAACATAAAGATAACAGCCCCTTCCACCACAGTCTCAGGTTTAGAAAACATACTCCTCACATGGTCAACACTGGCAGTGAGCTTAAGACAGGGAGCTTAAGAGTTCTGGAGATTCTTTTGGCTATACATTTTAAATAAAAGAGAAATACTGTTTCTCTAAAATAAAGGGGGAACTTAAAGCAGGTAGATATATTGAGTTTTTAAAAATAAAATATCTGGGCAATGGTGGCATGTGCCCTTAATCTGCAGATTTCTGAGCTTGAGGCCAGCCTGGTCTACAAAGTGAGTTCCAGGACAGCCAGAGCTGTAACAGAGAAACCCTATCTTGTGGGGCAAGGGGGCAGAACGTATGTACTGACTAAGGGCAAAACCTATTATGAGAAAAAAATACAAAAGTATTTTAAAGTTCTTTTGCAAATACTGAGTGCACATTTCATGTAGAGCTTGACAGTTGTAAGAATTGAAGAGTTGTGGGAAAACAGTTGTTTAACATGTATTTAATCATATTTCTTGTATTCCTGTGTGTTAAATATACTTAAGTCACTGATTCGCTTTTGATTGCCACAGATAAAATGCTGGTAATTAGGTGCTTTTAGAACTGAGTTTCACTATGCTTCCTTTCTCTGGCCTGAAGCACATGCTGTGTAGTCAAGTCCTCAAGGGAGCACGTCCCTCACTCCCCTTTCCGGCTTTCTTACACTGTAAGTGCATCACTGGGGACAGACTACAGTGTTTCCAGCCTAAATTCTTGTCTTAAAGTCATTGGTATTCTAAGGTTCTTCATGCTACAAGAATTCAGTCTCCTACCAACATTGAAAATACTTTAATAAAAATCTGGCCTTGGTTTTTGCTTTGCCTTTGAGTAATTATCTGTTTAGATTCAGTTAAAAATAACTAATCTTCATAGATTTACATTAATGTTTCTCATAAGATAAATTCAGTCACAAATTGTCTCTCATGACCAAGGCCAGCAGTTGTTAAGAATTTTATTGAGAGAACCAAAGGGCATGTGGTCCTAATAAGAATGGAGAAGAGTAACCCATCCTTAAAATTCTTCTCCTGACAGCTGTTAGGATCTCTGGACAGCAAGTGAGTGAATCCTTTCAATTTTCCTGTTTCTGTTTCTGAAGTTATTCTTGGTTGTTATTACAGAGCACTGAGTCTTTTTTTCAAGTGCTTACTCTTTAGAAGTATTGTTTCTCAAGTCACACCTGTGTGTGAGCTTGGCTGTCCAGGCTCATGGCCCTATCACTCATTTTATACTCATTTGAAAATAACTTGCTAGATTTTTAAAGGCTCATGGCTGTGCAGTTTTCTCTGTCATGACTTTTTATATTGTTTGTAAGGCTGAGCTGCTGCCTTTGTCTTGGTGTTTAAGTTGGCAGAGACGGATGTGAGTGGTTGTGTGCCTTGGGAAGGGTGGAGCATAATCCTCACTGTGAGTTTTGAGAAGAGATAATGAAATGCTTTATATCCTTTCCCATAGACCAGCATTTCAAAGACTCCATTTTAATAAGAATTGGTTGTGCAGCTGCAGCCCTGGCAACAAGGCTTGGGTGAGAAGAATTGGGGCAGCATTCCAGAAACAGTGGTCTCTTATGGTGCCGTCTCCTTCGGTGGTCTCCTGTGGAGCTGTGTTAATGAAGCAGATGGGAACATAAAGCATTTCATAGAAATGAGCTTTGTGTTGGTATAGAGGACATTGAGATTTTCCACATACATTTCATTATTCAACAAGAGTAGCTATGTTATATTCTCTGAGTATTAAAAAAACTTGTATATCCTTGTATGTTAATATTTCTGTGTATTTATGTCTAAAATTAAATTTTGTTGCCCATTTTTTTGTGAAGTCCAGATGTTTTCAAAACATGGTACCAGATTTATCAGCTGTCTTAAAGACTTGTTGCCAAAGGGATGGCTCAGTGGTTAAGAGCACTGGCTATCTTGCAGAGAATTTCTGTTTGGGTCCCATCACTCACATGGCAGCTCATAAACATCTGTAACTAAGGCTTGACGAGATCTGGTGCCTTCTTCTGGTCCCCGTGGATACTAGGTACACATGGTGCACAAACATAAATTCAGGCAAAACATTAATATACATAAAATAAAAATAAATCTTAAATAATTAAAAGCAGGCTTTTAGGTTTAGTTTTAATATTGTTAGATTTTAAATGGTCATATTTTTATGTAGATTTTCTGTGATTATTGCACTATTAGAATGTTTTTAGGTAATACAATTTGTTAAACGTATTCTTTTAATACTGACATGGCTGTAAAAGCTGTCATTAAACCATAATTCAGTAACTATTTGGCCACTTGACATTAGATTGTACCTGGGTTTTTTTTTTTTTTTTTTTTCCTGTCTTAAGTATTTCAATGAAGAATTTTTGTGCATGTAGGTTTTTTTCTTTCTTTTGGGTTCTTTATAGACTACTAATTGAGAAAATTCAGGTTACTTTGATAAAAGAACTGAAACTCACATATATGTGGTTGCCAGTGTCTTAGTTACTTTTCTGTGGTTGTGATGAGACAACAGGACCAAAGCAACTTATAGAAGAGTTTGTTTGGGCTTATGATTTCAGAAGGTTCATGATGGTGGAGTGAATGGAAAGTACCAGGGGGCTGGAGCAGCAGCTGAGACTCACATCTTGAACTCCAAGCAGGAAACGGAGCATATTGGGAATGGGGACACTAGCCTTTTGAAACTTCACAGCCTGTCCCCAAGTGATATACCTCCTTTAACAAGGCCACACCTCTTAATCCTTCCCAAACAGTTCTACCAACTGGGGACCAAGTATTCAAATATGAGCCTCTGGAGGCTGTTCTCATCCAGACCACCACAGTTTCCCTATTCCCAACATTGAATACTACCACATTTTAAAATAGAATAAATATGAAATGGTAGTTGCCATTTTTGGCTTTAGTTTATTTTTTATTTTTATTTTTTAACTTTTTTGAGCAGATTGTAGATTATTAAAAGTGGTTTTAATATATACTTAAGCACAGCATTAAGAGAGACCAAGAGGGTTGTGGAGAATAGTAGCACATGCCCCATGGGCTTCTCTAGAGAGTTCTCAATTTTCATTTCTTTAGTTAGAAGCAGTGAGCATTTTAAATTTGTCATCTTCCCCTGTGGGTTTTCACATTCAGTCCTTTTCCTATCTCAAAAATCCATTAGTTTTATTTTTAGCCAGTACCCCCAAGAATCTCTTAAAAGTTAAAAGCTTCCCATTTTGTGTGTGTGTGTATCATATCCCGCCCCGTGCCCCGTGCCCCGCCGCCCCCCCCCCCCCCCCCCCCCCCCCCCCCCCCCCCCCCCCGCCAATGTGTTAGGTTAGATTCTGTTTCTAGCCTGCATACAGCAGACAGGATGTGGGTACAGGCTCCTGACTAGTTCTGGAGTCTCTTCTTCTTTTATCAGCACTTCTACTTGCCTTTCCCACTGTGCTCTGGATTCCCACTGGACGAGGCAAGTCAGCCTAGTCTAGCCTTGTGGTTCAAGGGGCCAGTGATTATTTCATTCTTTGACCATAATAATTGGTTCCAGTGACCATATAAGACAAGTTGATCCAATTAAAGTGCAACTTTACATTTTTATTGCCATTTAGTTGTATTTAATCCTTTCCTTCCCTGTGTATAACTTGGACCAACACCCCACCTCCAAACAGGGTTTCTAGGTAGTTCTGGCTGGTCTTGAATTCTGTATCATTCTGACTCTGCTACCCAGGTACTGGAATTACAGGCATAGACCACCGTGTTCAGCTCCTTTTCTTTGAAAGGTTTAAAAATTTTTTTAAATCAGTGATGTTAGTAAAACAGAAAACTCCAACTATATTATAGCCCCTCCCCCCAAAATAGAAAAACAAACATTTGAAAATTAATCACACGTTATACTAAATCCACTTTGATAAAGATTATCGTTTTATTTTAATTTTCATAAATCTAAGAGGCAAACACTAACCTTACCTTGGGAATTAAGAAATCACAATTCAGATATATTAGGCAACTTAATAAAGTAAAGCTCAATGCTATCTTAAATTATAATTATATATGACACATTGTGTCTAAAATTAGATTCCTCATATTAATTGTAAGTAACAGTTAACAGCCTTTCTAAATGGGGGTCTTCTCTGATGGACCCTTAGAGTTTCTGTTCATGTGATTTGAACTTTAATTTCCATCAGGGACTGTGAGGCAGGTACTCGTATTATAGTACAGTTTTTACTTCTGTAGTTTAATGAATATACCCCCAAACATGTTAGCTGTGTGTATGCTCTAAGGATCCTGGCAGAGTCCTGGGACTCTGGGTAAAGTTTCCAAAGTGAACTGCTACTTCAGCAGACAAATGAAATGGAAGCTGACCTGTAAGTTGCCTACATGATATATTATGCACAGTTTGGCTACTGACTGATTATTTAACAGTATCTAGTACTATCTAAATCTAAGTAAATTTTTTCTTGGTTTTAGTAAAGCCTGGATCTATGTGTGTTACCAGGCAGGGGTGTGTGTGCATGTACATGCATGCTCATGTGTCACATGTGGAGGCCAGAAGAGGATATCAGGTACCCATCTCTCTCTTTCCCCCTTATTCCCTTGAGGCAGAGTCTCACACTGAACTTGCTGTTTTTGCATGGTTGGGTGGTTAGCAAACCCCATCAATTTGCCTGTTTCACTCCCCACAGCTCATAGGTTACAGGCATCTGGCCATTTTTCAGTGGGTTAGGGGATTGACTCAGGTCCTCCTGCTTGCACAGCAAACCTCTTAGCTCTCTGAACCTCTTCCTGGTCCCTAAAAATGATTTTCTTTTGGGGGACAGGGTCTGTGTAGCCCTGGCTGGCCACCCAAATTCACAGTGGGCCTCCTGCCCTTAGCCTTTGGAGTACTGTCACTCCCTTCTGATTATAGGCATAAGCTGCCACATCTTCCTATTATTATTGCTGCTGCTGTTATTATTATTATTATAGAAAAGATTTAGAGGCCACACTAAGGCAGGTACCAGGCACTCTGTAGACACTGCTTGATTGTTATTATCTGTTTTAGTTAACTATTGAAGTTAATTTTGGTAATACAATTGGATGCAGATTAGTGTTGTGCCCCCCCCCCCCCCCCCCCCGTGAGAATATCACTTGAGCCCAGGAGTCCAGGCCAGCTTAGGCAAGACATACTAAAGAAAGCCTCAGTACAAGGAAAGAGGGACATAGGGGGTGGGTAGGAAAAGGATAGTGTTGAGAGTGAAGAAATTGGCTGGAGAGATGGCTCAGTGGTTAAGAGCACTGGCTGCTCTTCCACAGGAAATCCTGAGTTCAATTCCCAGAAACCACAATGGTGGCTCACAACCATCTATAATGGGAGCTGATGCCCTCTTCTGGCATGCAGGTGTACATACAGATAGAGCACTCATGTAAATAAACGAATCATTAAAAAAAAAAAAAAAAACTATTTAAAAAAAAAAAAAGAATGAAATTTAAAGTAGGAGACTAGAGAGATAGCTAAATGGCTTGCAGAGGACCCCTGTTTTATTCCAAGCACCCATGTGGTAGCTTATAATTACATGTCACTCCAGTTTCATGGGATGCAATGCCCTCTTCTGACATCCCGGGAACCAGGCATGCAAGTGGTGCATAGACATATATTCAGGCAAAACATTCATATACATAAATAAATGTAAAAAAATTCTTTTAAATAGAAAAAAATAGTAACTAAAAGAACTTATAGAATGTGGTGTAATTCGATTGTCACCACATATTTTATTTAAAAAGAGTTTCCCATCTTAAAAAATAAGTTGAGAGTTGAAAATGCTAATTTGTTGCAAGAAAATATCAAGTTGACAAGTCTGAGGAGCTTGGTACCAAGCACATAGAAATGACGTGTAGACCCAAGCGATCTTTTGTCTCTGGGGAGTAATCTGAAACAAGATTAAAGCTGTCCTCCACCTTGCCTTGTTTACACCCAAATAAGCCACTCAATTCGTGTTGAACTGTCTTTCCCATCCCTAGGGACTGATAGGGACTTCTTTGCCTGGCCAAGAAGCATGGATTACACATACAGCTCATTGGCTAAGCCTCCTTTATTATGTCCTCTCCTGCTTGGTAGGTGTTCCAAAAGTAGCTAGATATTGAATGTCATTCCCTCCTAAACTTTTATACGTCTGACACTCAGGGCCTTTTGTTCTAGGAGAAGAAAGCCGGACAGATCAATTTAATATGTAGTTATGTTTTATTGACACTTACTAATTGATAAAGTAACCAAATTAGAATTACTAGTTAAACTATTGAAAGTTTTCTGTTGTAACCTTAGTATATATTGTGGTGGTATAAATTATATATACATTTGAAGGATTACTTTGGAGGATATAAAGACATTGCTATAAAAAGGAATCGATTGGTTTATATCTTTTTTTCTGCACCTTGATACCACTTCTGTTTCATTTTCTTTTTTAAATATAAATGTAAATAGATACTTGTTTTTTAAATGTCTTCCTCCATCTAAGAGAAGTATAGTCAGACTAGAAAAGTCTTTATTCACATGCTACGCAGGTTAACATGAAGGAGACCTATCTATGTTTGAAGAAAAAGAAAAAATGATAACTAGGGCCACAACAGTAACATAACAACAGTAATGAAAACCAGTTCCATAGGAGAGATGCTAAACACACACTGCTCTGTAAGCTTTCTAAGCATATTTCTGGGCAGTTTATATTTACTCATTGCATTCTCACATGTACCAAGGAGGTAGACACTAATGTGAATCTATTTCATATAACAGCAAAGCAGGGTATACAAAGGTCAAGTGTTCTGCAGTTCTAAGCCAATTTTTTTCTGTGATGACATCTTGATGTATAACCCCAGCTGTTCTCTACTATAGCCATGTGCCCATGCCAGCTGTTATAACTCTAACTGTACTGTATAATTCTGTACTGCCTTCCTAGCTTTCCTATGGATCCTGTCCATGTGGTATAATAATTCTAAGCCAATTTAATTATTAACATTTATACTTAGGCATTTTATCTCGTGACTTTCTAAACAATAGTAAATGCAAACTACTCTTTGGGGAGCACTGGACTTACACAGGAAAAACAAGCCACCAGTCATGATTAATTCACAAAATGGTTAAAAGGAAACAACTTTGCAATGATAGACTGATTCTAAAGTGTATGTGGAAATAGAGGGCCTAGAAATTGAATGGAATTTGAAAACTAAGAGAAAAGCAGGGTACTTCCATTCCCAACTTAAGGTCTTATTTTGGTGGAGCTGGGGGTGCAGGGTTGACAAGTAGACTATAAATTGGATTATGGATACAAAATCAAACCTAAGAGTTCTAGAATGAATAGACAGTCTTAGTGACTTTGAAGAATATGCTGAAATTCTTTAGGCAGAACACAAATCATAAAAGACAGAGTTGTTGCATCAGAGTTCTTGCAAGCTAAGCTCTCTAAAAGACATGAAAGACAAAGATCAGAGAAAAAGATCTTTATGTAGTAAACAAGGGACTTGTTATAGAGTATGTAAAGAACTTGACTTAATTAAAAAGAATTGAGATTATAGTAATAGAATATAGCTAAAATTTTTAAATGGGCATTGGAGAGCTGAAGAATTGCCTCACATTTGGTCCTCACATTAGGCAGCTCATAGCCTACTGAAGCTCCAGTTCCGAGCACCTGCATTCACATTTATGTATTCACACAGACACATACACATAATCAGAAATAACCAAACTACATCTTTTAAAAATGGGCAGTAGATCTGAAAATACAGATCCAAAGAAGGAATGTGAATGTCAGTAAACATGAAAATATTTAATGGGGCTAGAGAAATGACTTAGCAGCCAAGAGTGCTTACTTCTCTAGAGGACCTGAATTCGGTTCCCAGTGGCTCATAACCACATATAACTCGGAGACCCAAGAGATTTGCAGGTACCTGCACACACGTGGCATTCACTCACATGGACACATACACATAAACAGAGATAACAAAATTTTTTTAAAGGGAAAGTATCATTGATATTATTAGTTACCAGGATAGTGCAAATTAAAACTAGAGCGACACTACTTTATACCATAATGACTAAGATGAATACTGGCCCGTAGAGTACAGAGTGATGGGCAGGATATGGAACAGTGGGACTCTCTCACATGGCTAGTAGAAGGTAAAGTGTTAAAAACCAGTTTGCAAATGTGATGGATAGTTTCTTAGTAAGTAAAATTCATACTGTGCTTAAAATATGTTATAGGGTTTCTATTTCTATGTGTTTCCCCAAAGAAATGAAAACTACCTTCACAAACACTTGTCTGCATATATTAAATCCCAAATCTGGTCCAGAATAAGACCACAACATTGAGCCAAATTTGCAGCAAGCAAGCTTGAATTAAATTAATTAAATGCTAGCCAGGAAGATGGACTCTGACTAGGTCCATTCTGAGGTACCCATGTAGTGTGAACCTGTCACCTCCAGAGCTCCCACAGAATGGTCCAAGTTAACGTGGCATAGGTGCTTAAAAAGGCATAACCCATGAGGCTACATACTTCCCACCAGGTCCAATCAGTGGCAAGCATCTATCCCAACATACTTCCTGTCTGGATTATCTCCCACCTACAAGTGACCAAGCACATCTGGTATAGTAGTATCCTAAATGGGATCTAGAAACTGCCCACCCAACGTTCCAGGAGTTTAACTGTCCTTGAGCCTTGTTTTATAGCTCTCTTAGGCACAATAATTAATATTTAAAACATAACTTTTGCTCTTACAGACCCTGTCTCAAAAAACTGAAAACAAAGGGCTGGAGAGATGGCTTCACTGGCAGAGTGTGCAAGCATGAGGACCTAAATTTAATCCCCAGCATTTCTGTAAAAGCCAAAGGGCAGAATAGTGTATGCTTGTAATCCCAGGATTGAGGGGGTAGATCCTATCCTTTAGGCTCCATAGCCAGCTGTTCTAGTTGAGTTCTTGAGCTCCTGGTTCTGTAAGATACTGTGTCTCAAAAAAAATATGTTGAAGTGTGATTGAAGATGCCTGGCATAACTTGGCCTTTTCTTTAATGTGAAAAACAAGAGGCTGGGGAGATAGTTTAGTTGGTAAAGTGCGGACCTAAGTTTGATCCCCAGAACCCACATTAAAAATACGAGGCTGGAGAGAGGGATTAAGAACATTTGTTGGTCTCCTAGAGGGCCCAAGTTAGTTCCCAGCACCCACATGGAGGCTCATAACCATGTATAACTCCAACCCCAGGGGATCTGATGCCCTTTTCTGGCTCTGAGAGCACCAGGTAGGCATGTAGTGCACATACGTACATGCAAGCAAAGTACTCATACATAAATTAGTTAAGCGTGCGCGCACACACACACACACACACACACACACACACGGTGTCACCCTACTACTGGGGTTTGCTGTCCAGCCAGCCTAGCCTGGGAAAATTCCAGGCTACTTTGAGTCTCTCTATCTCTCTCTTTCTCTCTCTCTGTGTATCTATCATCTATCTATCCATCCATCTATCTATCTATCTATCTATCTATCTATCTATCTATCTATCTATCTATCTAACACACACACACACACACACACACACACACACACACACACACACACACGCAGCACTTGAGGAATGAGCCTCAAGCTTACCCTCTGACCTCTATATGCATATCCACACAGACATGCATCCACACCCACATACATAATGGAAAAACAAACAAAAAAACCTGAGAACAAAACCATTTCAAAACTAGTATGGGATAGTTGATGCTCATGTAGCTGTGAATAAGCTGTATTGATAAATCATACTTGTTACTGATTAATAATTTTGCAATTCTGTAGGAAACAGCTTTGGCATTTGATAGAACTTAGACGTCTTTTCCCCTAATTTTACCCAATCCTTCAATGTCATTAGTAAAGTGAAGTGTTTATTTTTAATTGATTTCTTTGCATTTTTAATCCTGATCCTCATCAGTTCATTATGACCAACTGATTATTAGCATACTGTTGTTACTTATATCTTATTTAAACTTTTATTCATTTAGAAATAAACATGTAGAATTAGAGAGATGGCTCAGTGGTTAAGAACTATTGGTGTTTTTGTTGTTGTTGTTTTTGAGACAAGGTTTCTCTGTTGTATCTCTGGCTGTCCTGGAACTCACTCTGTAGACCAAGCTGGCCTCAAACTCACAGAGATCCATTTGCCTCTGCCTCCCAAGTGATGGGATTAAAGTCATGTGCCACCACAACCTAGCAAGGATATTTGGTGTTCTTAAAAAGGACTCAAGTTTGGTTCCCAGCACTCAAGTCTAGTGGCTCACAGTCACCTCTAATATGAGCTCTAAGGAATCTGATGCTTTCTTTTGGCCTCCATGGGCACCGTGCACATCACGCACACACAGAGGAAGAGGAGAGGGAGAGGGACTGGAGAGATGGTTTAGTGGTTAAAAGTATTTATTGCTGTTCAGGACCCAGGTTCAGTTCTCAGCACTCACATGGCAACTTGCAACCATTTATAACTTTAGTTCCAGGGGACTTGATGTCTTTTTCCAGACTCTGGGCAGCAGGCATGCATGTGGCGCCTATACATGCATGCAGGCAAAATACCTATACACATAACTTCCTTCCTTCCTTCCTTCCTTCCTTCCTTCCTTCCTTCCTTCCTTTTTTTTTTTTTTTTGAGACATGGTTTCTCTGTGTAGCTTTGGCTATTGCAAGAAATTTTTTTAAATTAAAATATAAATCTTTAAAAATAATGTACTGTTTAATAAATACTTTTGTTGCTACCACCCAGGTTTAAGACATAGATCAGGACAGGGATTGTAGCTGATGGTAGAGTGCTTGCCTGCTTTTCATGCCAGCCCAACTGGGAGTTGGGAGAGGGAGGATAGAACATTGTTAGAGTTCCAGGAGTCTTTATGCATCTTTTTCTGTTTGGAATTCTGCCCTTGAGTACCCTCCTGGCTGTTAAGATTTTTACTTCAACCTATTTTTGTGTCTCTAGAAAAATTGTTTAAACTGTTTTTGAAATTTTGTAGCAATGGTTCTTTGTGTGCTGTCTTATACAATGCTTCTCAAGAATCATTATGGTCTATAAAGTTGTGATTCATTGTTATTTTGTATGAATATGCCCTATTCATTAAAAAAATTTTTCCCCTTGAGCTAGAGAGATGGCTCAATGGTTAAGAATGCACCTTTAATCCCATCACTGGGGAGGCAGATGCACGTATATCTCTGTGAGTTCAAGGCCAGCCTCGTCTACAGAGTGAATTCCAGGATAGCCAGAGTAACAGCAGGTTAACCTTGTCTCGAAAAACCAAAAAACAGAAGAAAAAGAAAAAAAAGCTGTTTCTTAATTTACAGAAAGACATGGTAGCATGTACTTGTTGGCCAAGCTACCTGGGAGGCTGATGCTTGAGAATACTTGAGGCTAGGAAGTCAGAACTAATCCAGGCAGCATAGTGTCATCGAATTTCCAGAAACAAACAAATAATCAAATAGACTTACTGTATTTGCCATTTTAATTCTTATAACAAATATGGGCATGCAGTATGCAATGCTTGTATATACAGCATCTAATTTAGCCTTCATTTTGGATCTGGAAACTGAAACACAGCATTCTGTTTTATAACAGAAAACTGAGGTTGCTAGGGCCTGTCACTTCTTGCTAGCATTTCTAAAATGACTGCAATACTTAAACTTCTGAAAGCCTTTGTCTAGCAGGAGAAATTCACTCTACACTAACAGCATCTAAATTTGGCCTTAAACATAGCACATACCACATATCTTGCATATCTTTATTTCAAAGTGTAAATTCTGAAGTTTGCTACAGGGCTATACAAACTGAGTGTGCCCAGGACCTGAACCATGCACAGTTCTTCCTTCTCTAAGATTAGGTCTTAGGAGAAGTCTCTGATGCTGTAGACTAGTCTGATGTTGACTTATGTGTGGAATGTGCTGAGCTATGTATCTATTAGAATGTTACTTCCACATTGTTTGTTTGGTTTTTGAGTGTAAGGATTTTGTTTTGGTTTGTATTTTGTTGAGGGGTCTCATTGTAGCCCAGGCTGGCCTCAAACTTGTATAGCTGAAGATAACCTTGGACTTCTGATCTTCTTGCCTTCACTGTAACAGTACTTGGGCTTTAAAAGTATAAGGTTTGAAAATGGATGTTTTTTAAGCAATGCTTAGCTCAAGAAGTGGAAGAAATTATTAGTATAGTAGCAGTGTCAATTTTCTTTTTGTGACAGAATCAATATTCTTTGAAGATATTTGTATATAAATATCTTATGTTTATACACCTGAAATAATTCTAAAAATGCAGTTTGATTGAGGAAAGCACGAAGATGGACATTTCCCAAGGCATCTTGGGAAACATCTTAAGGTTCATTGTTTACTTAACAAATAAAAGCCCGTAGGGTTGCAAATATCTCTTGGTTTGAAAATACATTCCAGCAGGTTTATTACATTGTACAAATATATAGTTCAAAGATTAGTCTGTTTTAATCATTTGTTCTAGTGCAAAAAACATTCTGAATTTTTTTCCATCTTCTCTTTTCCCTTTTCTCCTCCCTCTTTATCTTCCATGGCTTAGAACTGACAGAAACACACCTGTCTCAGCCTCTTGAGTGCTAGGGTTAAAGGTATGAGCTACCAGTCCCACCTAGCATTGTGAATTCTTAAAGTAGTATATGGGAATGAAAATAAATAACTTTACTGGAAATGTGAAGAAAATTTGAATTTGGGGAAATGTAGGTTGGTAGGCTGTTATTATAAATGGTAAAGTAAGAAGCCATGTGTTAATTTAAACAGTAGCCAGTTAAAACAAGTGAATAAAGGCAAAATGCAACTGCTTGAAATATGAAATCAGTATTTGAAGTTAGCTTCTAGCTGTTTATATGTGTCAGAAAATGAGATATACATTAAATAAACCAAATGACAGATTTGAAAATATTAGTTATATACTTCATGTCTGCGTGAGCTTCACCATGATGAACAGTGAGGGTGTTTACACAAAGGGAAGCGGAGCGCTGTCTTCGGCACTGGCTACTAGAGATTCCAGTTTCACAGTGACTTCTTACTGGCTAAGGCCTTGGATCCAAGGGCAGTTAAACCTGTTTGGAGCTATGCTTAATTATTGGGTACTAAGTTACAGTTAGGGTGATAGTTCTGGTATGCTCTTGTACAATAAGATGACTAACAGTGACACTGTATTCAAGAAAGCTAGAAGAGAATTCTCAGTTGTCACCATAAAGAAATAATCAGTGTTTAAGGAGATGAATGTATATTTGACTTTACAGAGTACATATTTGTATCACAGCATCATCCTGGGCACAACACATGCATACATGTGACTTAATTTTTTTTTTTTTTTTTTACATTTAGAGTGTGTATGTGTTTATGTGTCATCAGTTTGCACGTGTGGAGGTCAGAGGATAATTTTTAGGAATAAAGTCTCTTCTATGTGTTTTGACCCAAGTCAGATCCTTAGGTTTCGTAGTCAGTGCTTTTACCCACTGTCTTGTCAGCCTTATACAAGACCTTTTTTGTTATTTCAGTTTTTACTTTTTTTTTTTAGAGCAGCTATTAGGTACTGTGACTTTTAACTCATTTTCTGATATATTCCTTATAACAAGATTGGGCAGAAGAAGTAAGTAAAAGAGTTTCTTTGATCTAAATAAATCTAAGACTATTTCTCAGTTCAGAGGAAAAGCATCTCTATTATCTCTAGACTTGGGTGAAATAAGGAATGTTTGTTTCAAGGTTTGTATTTTAATTATAGCAAAACTGTGAGTTTCTCTTCCTTCAGTCTTCATTGAATGTCTGCTTAATGCATGAATTGCTCTTTCTTAAGGCGTGTTAGACTTACCTCTGAACTGCAAACTGAGGTCCAGGATTGTATGCTCTGCAGCTAATCAGGTTTGTGGCTTGAGCACACCTGTCTCCACAGAGACCTTTACCAAAGTGACTGTGGTGCTTGTCTTATCAGGGTTAGAGTTCCTGGCTTTGAAGAAATCAAAGGGAGGAATGTTAAAAAATGTGTCTGGTAACCCATGGTATATAAAATAATACTTTTTAAAGTAGTCACAATGCTGAGAATAAAGGAGAATTTTGTGTTATTTTTAGATAATTTTAGAAGGGCAGACTTTTAATTTGGTTAGTCTCCAGGGTTCTATGAGTTGATAAGATAATGATTTGTACATGGCAAAGTTTATCAGTCTATGAGGCTTCTTTAAGAGGTTTACAAATATTCGATTTATATTTTACTATTTAGGCCAGAACTATTCACGTCTTTTTGTATAACCAAATGAAGTCACCTTTGATGCTTTCATTTTAAGGGTGGCTTTTTTCCTTCACTATTACATGATTTTTTTTTTGTTTTTGTTTGTTTTTCGAGACAAGGTTTCTCTGTGTAGCCCTGACTGTCCTAGAACTCACTCTGTAGATCAGGCTAGCTTTACTCGGAGATCCACCTGCCTCTGAGTGCTGCGATTACAGGTGTGTTAACCGCTGCCAGCCACATTACCTTTTTACGCTTTTTATTTTTCTTGCAAATGTTACTTTCACTTGTTGGCTCCATTGGTTATCCATTCCTTCTATGGTCTGATCAATTCTTTCTCAGTGGCAGTTCCTTCTTGAAGGTGGCCCTATAATGCCACTTTTTAATAGCTCCTCCTCTGTTTTGTTCTGATAATAGCCAAATCTCCTTAGTAAACTTATGTACCTGTCACATAATTGTAGTTCCTCTGAGGCATCTATCTGTTGAACCATCTTTACCATTCGTGATACTGCTTCTCTTAGATTCTCAACACTGTCTCAGTCATGGTTGGCTGATTGCTAAGACTTCCTTGGCTTGTAACTTGTGTATCCAGTATCAGGCATCTTTTCAGTTAATGGTCTTGGTAGGTTGCTAGGAGCATGAACCCCTTTAATATAACTAAGGCCTCACCAAAGCAAACTTGTATACAGGTGATACCAGTCTTAAGAATGACTGGAACCTCCCTGGCTGCCCCTCTATTACTTCTCTGACTGAAAGCAGTTGGAAGTCAAAAGTAAGTCCACTCTGTCCAACTTCAGGTGGGAAGTTGCCTGACAAGGATTTCTGGACTCACCTTGGGTTGCTGTGGCAGGATGTTTAGTGTCTCTACTCAGTGCTGGTTATTTGGGTAGAGGAGGGTTCCTAATGATGGCTCTACTGAAGGGAAGCTAACTCAGTGTGTCCAGCTTCTGCACAGTTCTGTTCCTGTGGATAAGTGATCATGTTAAGGTCTCTGATATGTTCTGTTTATCTTAGAGTTCATTGATCCCTTAGTTACTGTGGGTTGTCTGAGAACAAAAGACTCAATTGAAACATGAAAATGATGATCAACATTTCTTTGTGGAACTTAAGTATGACAATTAAAATGTTTTAATTGGTGATTTTTAGATAAAATGCTTATTAAACTAATTCCTAGTTCATAGTTTAGAATATTCCATAAAATCAAAAGTTTTTTGATTTTCACTCCTACAACTTTGACCCCTCAGAGTCAAGCGATGACCCCAAAAATAATTTGTTACAACGAGTTTGTGAGATTGACTTTTCAATATTTGCTTTTTGGATAATATTCATTCTTATTTTATTACAGATTTCATAAGATAAATGATTACAAAGATAGTGCCGTTGACTTATTGGTCTTCCTCTTCTTCCTAGACCTGCTTCAGCCTCTGGATCAAAGCGGTTCTTTTTCTTCCCACTGACTTGGAACGGACCGAGTCTCTGTAGGACTGGAAGCAGAGAAAGAAACTATCAGACTTTCCTTTTAATCAACCTGAGACATTTGACTCCAGGGACACAGTGAGATAACATTATTTTGACGGCCATTCCTCACTTGAAGGAGGACACTAGATCTTCCTGCCTGGAGATTCGGAGCCTTCGGTGGTGCTCGCTCAGGCCTTGGACTGAAAGCATGAGTGAATTCTGGCTGTGTTTCAACTGCTGCATTGCAGAGCAGCCCCAGCCTGTAAGTATCTGTGTGCTTTGGGTGGGGGGCTCTTAAATAGGACACTGGCTCTCAAACTGAGCATGTGGGGACCCTGGCAAACAACTGCAGTTCTAGGACTGTCACAGAGAATACTTCAGAGTTGGGGTGTTGAGCATCAAAAACCAAAAACAAACAAACAGACAAACAAAAAACAACACTGTACCTGTTGGCACACACCTATTAATCCAGCACTTGGGCAGGCAGAAGCTAGAAGAGTACCATGAGTTTGAGGCCAGCCAGGTCTACAAAGCGAGTTTAGGGCTAGCCAATGCTATATGGCAAGATCTTGCATCAAAAAACAAACAAACAAACAAACAAACCAAAAGCAAAACGAAGAGGATAGTGTGTTTTGAGGAAGTACTGAGTGTCAAGGACTGTTAGGAGCCTGGTATGGCACATACCTTTAATCCCAGCACTTGGGAAGTAGAAGCAGGCAGATTTTTGAGTTTGAGGCTAGTTCCAGAGCAGTTAGAGCTGCATGGTAAAATACACACACACACACACACACACACACACACACACACACACACACACGGAACTGTTGTAGGCCTTATTGCATCACCGAGAAGGTGATGTTTCACACACTGACAGATGCAGGAACCAGGGGAGAAGAGGAGACCTGCGTTACGTGCCACATCAGCCCTTAAATCAGTGCTGGGAAGGTGTATAGCCAGGCCTCTGCCAGCTTGTCCCCACTCACCTGCTCATTTCCTTTCAGCTCAGTTGTTCTGCACACCGTCACACAGGTGTTACATGGCACAGGGTGATTTCTTCACATAGCTGTGCTGTCTGCTTATGACAACTTGATACAAGCTAGAGTCATTCGAGAGGAGGGAACCTCAACTGAGAAATTGCTTCAGAAAGATCAGACTGTAGGCGAGTCTGTGTGGTATCATCTTAATTATGAGGGAGGGCCCAGCTCACTGTAGTTATTAGTGCCATCCTTGGGCTGGTGGTCCTGGGTGCTATAAGAAAGCAGACTGAGAAAGCCATGAGGAGCAAGCCAGTAAGCAGCACTCCTCCATGGCCTCTGCATCAGCTCCTGCCCTACTTGAGTACTTTGAGTTCCTTCAGTGGTAGAGTGTGATATATAAGTATAAGCAAATAATAATCCTTTTCTCTCCAAATTGCTTACAGTCTTGGTATTTTATTGCAGCAATAGAAACCCTAAGACAGAAACCCTATTTTTGTGCTTCTTAGCCTTTATACATTAAAGATTAGAAAACCTGTTTGTCTATCTTTGAAGAGCCTGCATCAAGTCATCTCTGAAAGGCTGGGGATACAGCTCAGTGGTGCAGTTTTTTGGTTTTGTTTTTGAGACAGAGTCTTGCTGTCTAGCCTACCCCAGAACCTATAATTCTCAGGAGGCTGGGTTATAGGGTGCTGCACCATAACCCTCAGTGCCCATTCTGAACTCTGTATAGGCTGGACTGTGTTATTTTGTGTCTTCAGGACCTAGTACACTAGTACTTAGGGAATGTGTGTATACATGCTAGCTGGTTGGCTGAACAAATAAATTTGTATTTTATTCAGCTTTATTACAGTGTACAAGGATGATAAGGATTAAATTCTAAAACATATTTTTATTAGTGATTTAAAATGTCAACTGTTACCGGTTAATGTTTGAGTCCAGTTTTGAGATCTGCAGTGTTGTGTTTGGCTACTTCACTGTTTTGTTGTTGTTACTGTTTACTGGTGGGGCTGGGATTGAGTCCAGGCAGGGCCTCCTGTGTGCTAGGCAAGTGCCTCCTACAGCCATAATTGCTGCACTTCCTTCATGCTTTCTGATCCCATAGGAGGAAAATCTTTTCATAGCTCTTTGTCAATGGTATTTAATTTAAGGTGGATTGTGGTTACAATAAAATATATATGTAACATACACACACACACACACACACATGCAGATATATAACATAATAAGGAAATTCTCACCCAACCCAATTGGGTCAGAATTGACATCTTTAGAGTTTTGTGTAACAGATTTCATTTCCTAAGTTTGTATACTTCTTGTTCAATTTGCTCTGGATGTTGTATGGATTTTCATAGCGTTCTGAAATCCTGTTTTCCTATTACATTTCTTAATGGTTGTTATTAGTTTATAAGATATTAACAATTGTATACGTTTACTTTGTAATACATATAGTTCTAAAAAACTGAAATTAGTTTAATAGTGATTTAGTACTAAATAGTGATTTATGTACTAGACATTTCTGAATACTGACTTTAAAAAAACCTTTTAATTACATCTTAATTTATTTTGTGTGTGGTGAGGGGTGCGGCATGCCACAGTGATCAAGTGGAAGAAAAGGACAACTTGTTGAAGTCAGTTCTTCCTTCCAACACATGGGTCCCAGGGATCAAACTGAGGTCATCACCCTTGGTGACAGTTGCCTTCATCCACAGAGCCAGTCAGCTCCTGAGTACAGACTGATTTCTTTATTTTCTGATATTTAATTTTCTTTTTTTTGGAATCTTTTTTTTAAACAGTATCTTCTGATTATTCTTTGACAGTTTAATACATGCAGACAGTGCATCTTTGATCTCCCTTAAACCTTCCCCTCTCACTAATTTCAGGCAACCCTTTTATGTCTTCCTTTTCTTTTTCTGTGATGGGGGAGAACCTACTTAGTGCTGCTTCCTGGAATGTTGGCTGATCCTGTTGGCTTGATTTTAGTGAGGTAGCCAAAGCTGCACTGAGTGCATGGGTGCAGCGGCCTTGTCAGAAGACAGCATTTTGTAGCACTTCACCTTATCAGCTCTTACAGTCTTTCTGCTCCTTTTTCTAGGATGTTCTCTGAGCCTCGGGAGTGTGTATGGCAGGGGTTGATAGAGATGATACAGGGCTAAGTACTCAATAGTCTCATGTTCAGGACTATGCGTCTCAGCAATAACTGTTGACCACTGCAGAGAGAAGCTTTTTTTGGTCAAGGTTGAGAGCAACACTAATTCCTCTCTCTGTCTCCCTCCTTTCACCCCTATGTGTTCTCATTATGTAGTTCTGGCTGGACTGCAACTTGCTACATAGATCAGGCTGGCTTCAAAGTCACAAGTCTGCCTGCCTTTGCCTCACAAATTCTGGGATTAAAGGTATGTGTCACCAAGCCCAACCTAGCATTAATCTCTTTAGGGACTGTTACCTTCATTATCAAAGACCACAGTGTTGATAGTGTTGATAGCTGACTGCCCTTGCTTGACTTGACTTGAATGGGGTCTGGGAAACCATAGTATGAAAACATATACAGATTTAGTAATGGATGCTATGTGGGTTTTTGCTCTGGCGGTTGTGACACTCTGATGCCTGCCTTTAAGACAGTAGTTTTCTCTGAGTTACCTGTTGTTAATGAATCTAAGAAAAGTTGTGGATTTCAGTTTGATCAGGCTTTTCTTGTGTGGTTTTAGTGGTAGTGCCCAAGCTCCTTACAGATCAGCCCAGAAGCAAGTCACATTGCTATACATTGTTTCTTTTCCATTGGGTGGAAGGTGTGTGTGTGTGTGTGTGTGTGTGTCTGTGTCTGTCTGTCTGTGCACGCCCTTTATTTTGAATGTATGTGAGCACATATGTGTATGGGTGCACATGTGTACACATGCATGGTGGAGGCCTGAGGTTGATGTCAAGAATTATTCTCAATTGTTCTTTTACCTTAATCATTGAGGCAGGGTCTGTAAATCAAATCCAGAGCTTATTGACACACAGCTAGTCTCCCCAACCAGCTTGCTCTGAAGAGGTACCTTGTCTCTGCCTTTGGAGGCTAGAATTACAAGGGGGCTACCATGTCCACATGACACAGGGTATGGGGATCCAAAGTCCAGTCCTCACATTTACATGTCAAACACTTTAACCACTGAGCTATTTTCTCAGCCCATATTGTCATATTTTAAAAGTATATATAATAAAGTGAGCATTCTGTTTGAGCATCTCACTAGCGAGAACTTTAAGCATCTGGAATCTAGGCCTTGGAGGTGTAAGAGATGGACAATGGAAATGGATTATTTTTTTTCCAGAAAGACTCTGTGTGTAGCATTTGCCATGTCAGTTATATAATAAAGATACATCTATGTGGGGCTGGAGAGATGATTCAGCAGTTAAGAACACTTGCTGGCTTCTTTTCCAGAGGTCCTGAGTTCACTTCCTAGCAACCACATGGTGGCTCACAACCATCTATAATGGGATCTGATGCCCTCTTCTAGCATGCAGGTGTACATGCAGATAGAATGCTCATACATAAAATGCATAAATAAATAATTTTTAAAAAGGTACATCTGTGTGAACTATTCAATAGAAATCCTTAGCCTTCCTTACTTTCCGAGAAGAAATATACAACAGGCTATGAGGTCCCCACAGTTGAAGAATATTTTGCTGTTGGCTTCAGGCACATACTTCAAGTGCACAGTTATAAGCGTACACCCTTTTACAGAACTGTATATTTACTCTTTAGTTGCTTGGTCATCCCTTAAGCGTTTCTGAAGTATTTGCTAGGATAAAGTGCGACATGCCAGCTCTCCCACTCCTTTATTGCCCTGCTCTTGCACATTCCATGAGTGCAAAGGGAAGAGCCTCACGCAGGGAAGAAAATAGGAAGCAGTTTCCTGCACAGCAGCTAAGAATCATTTTCTTGTTCTACTTCTTCATACTAACAAAGCACAGTATGTACCATAGTAAAGAGTCCCAGCCATGGTACATGTTATTGTTGCTGCTGTTAAGTATATCTAAGGCTCTAGACTTTTTAATTTAATTTAATTTAAATTCAGACCCATAACTGAATTTAAAGTTTTAGCAGCTGCTTTCTAGGATAGTGAGTTCTTCCCTTGCCATGCAGTAGAATACTGGTGACTTCTCAGGTGTCCTTACAAAGAGTGAACATTGATTCTAGGGAAATCCCATTTCTGTTTAAACTGCATGCCTTCTCTTTAATATTTCTCCACATGGCAGTGGTGTAGTTTGTTCAGTTTCCATGTTTAAGTCCTTAACAGCACCTAGGAATTCCTGAATGAACCAAGTACTGATGGTACAACAGTAATCAGACATTTCTGCTCTCATGTAAGTATGTATGATGTCATATGGTGTTAACTGTTTTGTGGGAAAGGAAAACTGGTAGCTGAAAATATATTTAAATAGGTTCAGAGAAGGCTTCTAAAGCGAGAAGCATGGACATAGGGGAGTTAGCTGCACCCATACCTGTGAGGTGGATTTTAGTCAGATCCTAGAGCGAGCAAAGTTCAGAATGAGAGGACACCCACGACGACTGTGTGCTGGGAGCAGTGAGCCCACTGGTGGGGATGAGGCCGGAGAGAGGACCAGAGCCTGTAGCTTTTCCGGGTCATGAAAACTCTGTGAAATTTGAAAAAAAGAGAAAGATTTGCATGTTTAAGCCAAGAAAACTAGTGGGAGAATTTTCATATTTTCTGAGTAGTTTGAGTGACCAGCCATGCTCACACAGAGCAATATTTTCTTAGCTGTCAGAAGTTGAGTGTGTAGTGTGTTGGCTTTCTTTTCTGCCATGCCTTACTCTGATGTAGTTTTAACCCATCCTGGAAAGGAATAGGGATGCTGTAAATGATGGCTAGACCTGCATGGGGCATCAGAGCAGAGTGGGTAGATGGATCTTCAAGGGAAGTTGTTTATGAAATGGGTTGTGATGGCATGCTGGGCCTTGAGTGTTCTAGAAAATCTGTTTTTAGTGCAGCCTGAGTGGAGTAGCCAATAGTCCCTGAAGGTGGCTGGAAGGCGCTACCTGAAGGTCTTTGTGCTTTCAGGGCTCGATATGAAGCAGCAGAGTGACTGCTGAGGTCCGTCCTCGGGCTTCCTACCTATCTTTCAAACACAGAAGTGCTTGTTCTTGTTTCATTTAATCTCACTCAAAATACAATAATTGTCTCAAACATTTAAGTAAATGAATTTACTTTAAAATGAAAAAAAAAGTTAGCCTTATCACTTAAGATGGGAAAAAAATATCACCATCTTTTGGAAGGACTTTGAAGTGGATTAATTGAAACATAATTGTGTAGTTGAACCCAGAAATTTCAAAGACTGATAGGCTGAAACTGCCTGCTTTCTGAGTGGCTGCAGTTGCTGTGGGCATCAGGGAGTTTGGATCTGCTGTTATAGTCTCGTTTTCAGCTCTGGTTGGTGGTGGAACCCTTAAGGGATCAGATCTCACTGGGGTCTTTGGTAATCTGTGAGATGTCTTCAGAGAGTCTGTTCCTCTTGAGTGAGCAGCTTGTGTGCTCTTTGCTCCTACTATGATGTGCTGTCCCATGGTAATGCGACAACCAACCATGCGCAGAAACCTCCAAGGCTGAGCCAAAATAGACCTTTCCTAGTTTAACGTTTATTATCTGGGTATTTTGTGACAAAAATAGGGAGCTAACTATTGAAAGTGCTTCCTGTATGCTGTATTTCTTGTACAGGTGCTATAATTTAAGTACAGGAAAAGTGTGACATCGTCTTCACTTTAGAGTCCTTGAGAAATTGGAAAGGCTCTTGACATAACTGAGCACAGACTGACTTTAGTGATCTAGCCCTGTTATTTGTACTCTCATCTAGTAGGATCTGTTGGAGAGCTAGATGCAGATTGGATTCAAGATAGGGAGGGGAGTCAGAGGCAGTGGAAAACCTATTTGAGAACCCCGTAGTGTAGCCTGGCTAGCATGTAGTGCTTTGTGGCTTGACTGGAAATTGCACCTTTCTGCTTCAGCTTCCTGAATATTTGGCTTAAAGACCCCAACTACTATCTCATCTTTTAGTACTTTTCTAAAATCATTCTTGATTCATTTCAGATTTGGATATCTCTCTCCTTTCTCCTTCCTTTCCTCCCTCCCTCCTTCCCTCCTCTTTTCTTCTACCCTCCCCTCCACTTTCCTGTAACCCTACTGCTACCTTGTATTATAATTTATAGGTATCTCAATGTTATAGCTTAAAAAACTAATTAGTACATTGGTATTTAAGAGACAGAATCAAATCCTCTTTGATTTGGTGAATGTGTAGAATATACTTTATGCCAGAATTATCATTGCAGCAGTGTTCACCAGTGCTAGGGAAAGCTGGCAGGGAATGGATGATTGGTTGGGGGACAGAGTGTCTTGATTGAGCTACTAGCTCTCGTACTTTGTAGGTACTTGCCCTTTAGTATATTGGGAATCCAAGCTGTCTCACAGGATAGTGACACGTCACTCTGTGGTGCCCATGGCTTCTGTGGCAGTGTTGGATAGTTTGGCTGTCACGAGATCTTCATTAATGATGTTTTTACTTTAGTCTTTAACAGTTAATGGGTAAAATGAAATTCTGTGATTTTACTGTTTTCTCTTATGATTGCTGATGAAGTTAAGCTTTTCCCTAACCTCCCACCCTCCTTTTTTTTTTCTTTCATAATTTTAAAAAAGGTTTTATTTGGGGGAGGCATGTGTGTGCTATGGCAGACAAGTGGAGGTCAGAGGAGAACTGTGGGAGTCAATTCTCCCCATCCCCGTGTGGGTCCTGGGCATCAAACACAGATACTTAGGCTTCGGCAGCAAATGTCTCTGCCTACTGAGTCATCTTGCCAACCTCTTTATTTTTGAAATGGAGTCTCATGTATCCCAGGCTAGCCTATATATAGCCTACTGTGCTTTTTTTGTTGTTTGATTGATTTTTTTTTTTTTTCCTTTGAGACAGGGTCTCTCTACATAGCCCTGGCTGTCCTGGAACTTATATAGACTAGGCTGGCCTTGAACTCACAGATATCCTACTGTCTCCCAAGTGCTGGGATTAAGGGCATGTGCCACCAGGCCTAGTACTGACCTTGAATTTTTGATCTTTCTGCCTCTGCCTCCCAAATGCTAGCATTACAGTCAACACCACCGCACTTAGACCCAGGGTTTCATGTATGTTAGGCAAGTGCTCTGCCAACTAAACTACATCTCCAGCACGGAGTTAAGCATCTCTTGATGTGTTTATCGATCAGTGTGATTTTTCTTTGTTTAGTATTCATAGGCATATTTCTAGTGTTCTGAATACAAGCTGTTGGTGTGTGTGTGTGTGTGTATACACACACTATGAATACATGTATGTGTATATGCTTGTTAAAACCAAAGGCTGATGACAGGTGTCTTCCCATGTCCTTCTCGGTCTACTTCATTGAACCTTGCTCCTTGATTAAGCAACTTTAGCTGGCTAATGCACACACACCAGGGATCCTCCTGCCTTTGCCTCTCCAACTGTAGGATTACAGGCACAGGTTTTTATGTGAGCACTGGGGATTCAGGTCCTCTTGCTTGCATGGCAAGCATGTGACCAACTGAGCATCTCCTTGTTAAGAATATGCATTTAATAGCTGGGGCTGTAGCTCAGTTGTAGAGCTCTTCTAGCATGCACAAGGCTCTGGGCTCAGTCTCCAGCAACACAAACAGAAAAATTAACAAATAGTAGACTTACGGTTTTGTGTCTTAAGAATGTTTTCTTATTCTCGAATTATAAAGACACTTACAGATTTTCTTGTAAAAGTAGCATCAGTTGTGGTATATATAGAAGCCTGAAGTGAATTGATGTATAGTTTTGTTTGTTTTTTTGAGGCAGAGTCTTGCTGTGTGACCCAGACTGAACTTGAACTCATGAGCCTCTTGCCTCAGCCTTCTAAGTGCAAGGATTCAGATATGTACTACCCTACCATGTTGGCTTTGGAAAAAAGAATCTAATTATGCTTATTTTTTCATGTGGTGACTTTTTTTTCCTGCAACTCCTTGCTTGACACTCCTTTTGTTCCTGTTACAAAACCTATCATAGTGTCTTGTGGGCATGCTATGTAAGTGTCCTTCTCTTAGCAGTAGGCACTAAAATTTTTGGAAGTACACATCTATGTCCACACTTTATGCATGAGTCACACCCAGAGTCTATTCACTCTGCTTTTCATGAGTTCAACATTGTGCTGATGTCACACGGTCTCTTTTTTCTGCTTTATATTGCCCTGGTGTCAGGGAGGACAGATCTGTCCTTCTGTTCTTATTTTATGTTTTTGCCAGTGTTATTTGTAGCAGTAAGCCTACTGTAGTGGCTCACCCAAGAAGGATGAGAAAGCATATTTCATAGGTGCAAATCCTGCCAGACCTCAACAGAGGGAACCACTGTCCTGGCCAGTACCATACTCAACAGTGGAACTCTCAGCATCTGAGCCCAGGTGTTTTATTGATAAAGAACTCCTCTGGTGCAGATCATAAGCAATCAACATTCCCTACAGAAACCCAATACCTACAGACAATGCAAAACACCAAGGCCTATGCTTCCCTTTTTCCAACAGTGCACAAAAACAATTATTTTTAAACACAACTAAAAATAAACTTCTACAATATTCTTCCTCCAACAAGGCTATACCTCCTAATCCTCTTAAATAGTACCACTCCCTGATGGCTAAGCATTTGAATGTGTGAGTCTACTAGGGACATTCTTATTCAAACCAACACAGTCAGTCATTCTGACATTTTGAAAGGCACATTCTGTAAGTGGAATCTATCCTGTGAAGCTGTGCTGTGCATCTTTGCAGATTTGGTTTCAGGTGTGGTTAAGTTTTAATATAGTTCAGCACTTTCTGTTATGTTTTAAATAGCTTTTGTAGAAACCAATGCACTAAATAGCCTCATGGAGAGATGTATACTAAATATTAGTGGACTTAAATCTTTAAAAATAATGAAAAATAAAAATAGTAGTTCTATATTTTCCTCCAGTATCTCATTAGAAAATTGTTAGTGCCCTGAGGTAAGCATATTCCATGCTATAGTCTGCTGCTCAGAGACACTGTGAGTGCGCAGCGCAGAAGCAGGGTTCCCATTGGGGAAGGGGGGAGCAAGTCAGGGCTTACGTGTAGTTCAGACTATCCTGGAACCTTCCCACTTCATCCTCAAACACTGGTAGTACAGGTGTGTGGCACACCTGCTATACTGTCTATTACCACAAACAGTTACCATGGAAAGAAAGTCAGAAAACCCTTTTTGATAAATGAGAAGAAAAACAACTCTTGTTTTCAAATAATTAAAAAAAGAGTCTGACAAATAAGTGCCAACTTTTTTCCCCTACGGCCACCCCAGTCGCCTCCTGTCAGCACACTCCCCTAACTGTGGGCAGTGTGAAGAGCTCCTATTAACTGGCAGCTTTTATGGGTGCTGAAACATTGCTTAAAAGACCTTATTGTTTGTAGGTCATCTGACCAATTTGGGAGATTTTTGTGTTTATTTAGAAAACACAGTCTGCAGTTACCCATCCTGTTGTCATGTGATAGCATGAAAGTCTCTATATTTTTTGGTCATGACTTCTTAAATAGCTAAAGTGAAGTGAAGTTGCTTCTCTAACACCAACAGCATGAAATTACTTCTTTTTCATTCTCAGATTTTATGAACCTGCAAGAATGGAGGATTAGGCCTTTGCTTGAGGTTATGGTGGTCAGGTTCTGTCTTTCACAGGAGTATGATATACAGATACAACAGCAACTTCCATTTCATTCCTTTTAATTCAGTAGCAGCCTGATAAAAAATGCTTATGGCACACATTTTCTGTAATTAAGGACTGTTAGAGTTTAATTACCCAGAATTAATACTATATTGATTTTGTTAAAGTACTGGCTTTCTTCCAGAGGATCTGAGTTCAGTTCCTAGCACCCAAGTTGGGTAGCTCACAATTATCTGTAACTCCAGTTCCAAGGGATCTCACACTTTCTTCTGTCCTCTGGGTACCTGTGCATGCAGGTTTATACATACATGCATACACAAACACATAATTTCAAAAATCACTCGTTTGTTTTTTGGTGTTTTCGAGACAGGGTTTCTCTGCTGTAACTCTGGCTGTCCTGGAACTCTGTAGACCAGGTTGGCCTTGAACTAACAGAGATCGGCCTGCCTCTGCCTCCCAAATGCTGATTAAAGGTGACACACCTCTGCCACCTGGCTTAAAAATCGCTTTTTAATGAATCTTTCTATCTGTAATATTAACACATAATAAGAACATTCTCCTGCTCCCAGGTGGGATTAGGAAGGGGCCAGGTTCAAGGCCAGCCTGTTGTTATTTTTCTTTTCTGGTTACTAATTAGTTTGCATAATTAACTAAATAAAATACACAGGACAAATTCCAGTTCGGTCCTTAGCTCTCTTCTTCACAGGAAAGAGGACAGATTGGATGTTTCTGTTAAAAGAGATTCCATCATGCTCAACTAGTCAATCAGAAAAGATCTAATTAAAGTGATGGAAAGGAAAACGTGACTGTGCTCTAGAGATGTGACGAGGGTGGCGCCAACAGCACCCAGGGCTAACTACAAAGCCAGGTGTACTGAGGAGGTTGAAGCAGGAGGATTGCGAATTCCAGGCCATCCAGGACCACCCACCCCACCCCCAAATCAACTGTCAACCACTAAACACATAGTATTTTTCAAGCATAAAGTGACCTTTTTTTTTTTTTTAAAAAAAGAACAGCACACTTTTCAAGTATATGGTATTAAAAATTCAAGACAAACACAGATGCAGTTGTCATCAGCAGGGGAATTCCAGAGTTGGTCCTCTGCAAAGCAAAACAGGAAGCTTGGGAGGGCGCTCTCAGCCCCACTGTATGGACTTGGAGGGGAGTCAGTGTGTTTCCTGGAACACTTCCCTCTGACGGGGCACTTCATTAGTTACCAGCCATCCAAATAATCCCCCCTGAACTTAAAATGCTTTCCATTCTGCATAAGGTCAGAGATTAGAAGCACAAATTTGAACAGTTGTGCTAGAGTAGAGGTGATTAGGCAAAGTCTCTTTCCATGGAAATTATGCATCATTACATCATAGAGCGTCAGTAGTGGAGTAATTAGGAGTAGACACAGGTCTTGCCATCTTGTGAGCCTTGTCTTCATTGCTCTGTACAACTATAAAAATATATTCTTCATCCATTCTGTACAACTATAAAAATATCTGTATAGTTCAATGGGGAAAGTCAGCTGCCTGGATATGAGGTGATAGGAGTTCAGATTTATTTTGGTTTATTGCAGTATTGCCTATCTCAGAGTTCTGTGATTAAAAAGGAGTAACTATTGATATATGCTATAACAGTCACCACTCTCAAAATAGCTGCACACAGTTAAAGAATGCACATTTAAAAGCACACACTGTAGGATTCTGTTTACATGGACTTCAGGGAAATGCTGATGGACATGTGACAGTCTGTGGCTGCATGGAGAAGGGATGGGAAGGGCACTTTCAGGAGGGAGTATTCAGTTGGTGTGCTTGTGTGCTTGCTCCCCAACCCTTCTCCTCTCTTCCTCTACTGTCTCATGGCTCTTTGTGGACAGCCATGTGCCTTTGTGAAAAAAGTGATCTGGAGGCTTCCCACCTTTGCTTTTTGTGTGACATTACCCTTTGGAACATGTTTGCACATCCTCCCTCAGGACTCAGGATATGCTGGAGGTCCTGAGCTCAGTATGGTGTCTGTTCTTCCCCCAGCCTCTTAGTCACCCAACAGTTGGAGTGAGTCACTTGGTGTGGGTGTGTGGGCCGAATGTAATCTCTTGTAAGCACCACAACCTACTGGTTGCATTGAGAAGGGAGATGATGTCTCTGCAGAGGTTGAAAGAACTTCAGGGCACCTGGAAGGTGTGACTCCAGTGCCAGGTCTCTGTCTAGAGAGGGCCCTTGAGCTGGCAGAATGTACAGCAGTGGCTCCTGCCAGACTGTGGGAGAGTGTGCTTCTCCCCCTTCCGACCCCAGCCCTGCCCCAGGGGACACAGCTGCTGTCCTTTTCTCCTTGTGATGAAATTTGCCATGAACCTACAAGCCTTTGTCTCTACCTTCAGTTGGTATTACTGGGGGCAGAAACTAATAATTTGTCTCACTTAAGATGTCAGGAAATTGATCCTGATTTGGAGTACATGCAGGTGGGTGAACCTGAATGAACAGCTTTCCAGGGCAAGTTTAATAGAAACTTAATGACTATTAGCAAAAAGAAAAGGGGAACAAGACTACTGTCATATCCTCTTTTGCTTTGGTTCTTAAGGTTCTTTTACTGAATTGTGCTTTATTGACCCAAACCAGGAACATTGGGGAAGGAAGGAAGTTGAGTGTGGTGGGTGCAAATAGACAAACTAAATCTGGGTAGCCAAGCATAGATAGAGGATCTGGACCTTCTATTGGCTTTCTGATAACTTAAAAGTCGAGTAAGCCCCATAGAGCTGGGCCCCAGGACACTCTCACTAAGGGCCTTGAGATTATATTTAAAGAAATAAATTACAAATGATTTAGGTATGGTGATGTGTAATTATAACCCCAGCTTTTGGGAGGCAGAGGCAGGTGGATATCTCTGAGTTGGAGGCCAGCCTGATCTACATAGGGAGTTGCAAGAGAGCCAGTACAGCAAAGACACATGTGAGAGTGTTGACTCTCGTGTTAGAAGCTAGCACTGCGAGTGCTCACAGAGGCTTAAACACGTCAGTTACATCTAAGAGGGAGCTCTTGAAAATCTTCATAAGGGGCTAGGGAGATAGATGGCTTAGTGGGTAAAAGTACTTGCCGTCAGGTCCAGTGACCACATACAGGTGGAAAGAGAGAACAGATTCCACAAAATTGTCCTTTGACCTCCACACCCGTGCCTTGGCACAGGCCTCCCCCAGTAATAGTAATAATTATTATTACTCTTATTGTTGCTGTTACTGGGAGAAAAAAATCCCAGCTAAGACCCAGACTGCAGAGTTCTTGCTATGCAGAGGAGCATCGAAGTTTGAAGATTCATCTGTTTTATGTATATGGATGTTTTGTCTCTATGCCTGTCTTTCACCATGTGTGTGCCTGGTGTCTTAAGGAGGCCGGAATGGGGCTTTGGAGCCCTAGAAACTGGAATTGCAGACATGTATGAGCTGCATGTGGGTGCTGGGAATAGAATCCAGATCCTCTGCAAGAGCAACCAGTGTTCCTAACCACTCTGTTTGGATTCCCAGCACCCACATAAAAAGCGATGCATATCTATAAGCCCAGACCTGGGGGACAGTGGGATGGAGAAGATCCTTGAAGTTTGCTGGCCAACCAGCTTAGCCAGTCAGTGAGCTCCAGGTCCAGTAAGAGACCCACACCTTTAATCCCATCACACGGGAGGCAAAGGCAGTCAAATCTCTTGAGAGCTTGAGGTGAGTCTGCTCTACACCCAGGGCTATGCTATGTAGAGACCCTGTCTCAAAAACAAACAAAAATATCCTAAGACAGTGAAAGGGAATTAATGGGCAGTGTCTATAAATTTTGTATATAAACATATCAAATTGTCAAAGAATAAAATAGATAAAAAAAATCTAAAAGAAAACCCACTATACTCATGCTTATGTAAACATCTCTAAATTCAGTGGGTCATTAAAAAGCACATCAAAATAAGAGTGAGGGGTACTATTGGGGGAAAGGAACTCAGTGGGAGTGGAAGAGGGATGAGAGGTAATGGGGCGAGTAGGATCAAAATATACTACATACACATGAAATTCTTAGCGTCAGCCACTGGCCTCACATGGGCACAGTTGACAGAATGGCTGCAGTGTTTGCTTTAGTGTCCTGTTGCCTTCACCCTGCTGCAGAGGTGAGTCAGAGCTGACTGGCCTGTGAGCTTAAATCGTTTATACTTCAGACTTTAAGGGTCAACTCCTGGAGAGTGACTCTTTTTCCCCTATTTTATGAAAAAATTTTTTTTAAAAATACTGGATGAAGCTGGACAGTGGTGGTGCATGCCTTTAATCCTAGCATTTGGGAGAGAGGCAGGCAGATCTCTTGAGTTCAAGGCCAGCCTGGTCTATCTACAGAGTGAGTTCCAGGGCAGCCAGGGCCATGACAGAGAAACCCTGTCTCGAAAAACGAAACAAAATTAAATAAAATACTAGATGAAAAGAAACTCTTAAAGTCTGTCTTTCTTTTCCCTCCCCTCCCTCCCCCCTCCTTCTACCCCCTCTCCTTCCCTGCCTCCTTTTCCCTCTATCCCGTGTGTACCTACACACACACACCAAGTGAGCAGAAGCTCTAGGAACAGCAAGGAGGAACACATGGTTCAGAATCACTGTTATCACACAGATATACTGGGAATAAAACACTTCCAATTCAGAGAAGGCACATGCTGAACTCAGGAATCCAGTATTTCCAAAGAAAAGTATCCAACTGCTTTTATTTATTTTATTTATTCAGTTGCTATTCTGCAGCAATAAAAATCAAAAGCCTGCGATGGAGCTTCTGCCATGCACACGTGAACTCTCCACTTCTGTGTGTGCGTAGATAGCCATGTTCTGACAGACAAGCCGCCATGTGGACTGTCAGACACTAGGACTTAACACAATGGCAGCAACATTACAGTTGTGTGGACTTGGAGTGTAGTGTCCTGAGGTTCCTATAGTTAAAGTTCGCTGCAGGTTTTGGAGCAGTGTGCTGGCTCAAGGGGAGCCTGCTCTGAGTGGGCTGCTGCTAAGAGGACTGTGACCCAGCTACACTGGTGGCCACTTTTAGTTGTGTTGTATCCAAGGGATCTGTGCAAACTTCAGATGAGCAGTGAAGCAGCCACAGGGAAGGGCGGTCCTGAGGCAGGAGGTGTGTACTAGGGGGAAACAAGGGTGCCAGCTTGGCTGCAAACTGAGAAACCTCCAGCACTCTGGCTACCATAATCTTAGCCTTCGGAGGCTGAGGCAGGAGGACAATGCATTCCAGACAAGCCTGTCTGGATGAGACGATGAGCCTGCCAGATGAGACCCTGTCACAAAACGAAAACGTTGTCAAACATTAGGAAGCAAGCCTCAGCTTTGTTGAGCTTGCACAGGGCATCAGTCACAGTGTAGCATACCAGCACTAAATCTCGCCCCTCCCCCACAGGCCAGCTGAAAGATTCATTCCAGTGTGGAAGGGTTGGATACAACCCAAGTAATGACATCAGAATATAATCAACTTGTTAACAAGAGCTAGAAAGTCTTGTTTAAAATCAAGAGCATTGTGGTCAAATCATACATGTTCTTGGCTAACCATGAGAGTAATTTCACATTTGTCTTATTTTTAAGTTTTTTTTTTTGACATAAAAATACATATTATTGGGTGTCATACAATGTTCAGTGTTTATATGTATAATGTTTCAGTCAGATAAAATATTTCCTCAGACACGTATTATTTCTACTAGTCGTGGCAAGAATGCCTCTAATGTCAACATTTGGGATATAGAGGCAGGATGGTCAGGCTCTCAAGGCCCTCCTGGGCTACATGAGACCCTGTCTCAAAAAAGTATTTCTTTAGTTTTGTTTTTGAAAGGGTCTCATAATGTGGCCCAGGCTAGCCTCAAACCCAAAGTCCTTTTGCTCCAGCCTCCTCAGTGCTGGGATTATAGGTATGTGTCACCAGCTAGCATATTACTTACTGCTTTATGCTAAAACCTTCAGGTGCTCCTTTGAGTAAAACTGTAATTGTGTGTCTGCCATCACAGCATCATGGGGAGTCAAAGGACAGCCTTTGGGAGTTGGTTCTTCCTTTTTGCTGTGAGTTCCATGGATGGAAGTTGGGTTTTGGGATGTGCATGGCAAACTTGTTTACGGGCTGAGCCATCTTGACTGCTCATCCTCTAGGTTTTTGATATCTCATTGTTTCAAAGAGTGAAATTGTATGAGAATTGGGTTTTCAGACCTTTGTGGGAGAACAAGACCATTTATTTCAACACATTATTTTTCATATTTTAGAAAAGGCGACGGCGAATTGACCGAAGTATGATTGGAGAGCCAACCAACTTTGTGCACACAGCTCATGTAGGCTCCGGAGACCTGTTTAGTGGGATGAACTCAGTAAGTATGTTGGTGGGACACACACCTGGGGCTGTGGGACAGGCCAAGGAATCTACGTGATACTCTCACCTTTAAAAAGATTTTCTATACTTGCTGTTTGTGTTCCTTTTTATAACGCCATGTCAAGTGAGTTTTGCAGTTAGATTGTGCCAGTCACAGGTTGAAAATATTTGGAAAAACCATTGTATCTGCCCAGACTGTTCTTGCCATCACTCCCTAAGCAATATCATCTAGCGGCTGTTTGTCCTCATTGACACTGCAGTAAGTGTGCTGCTAAATACAGTACAGATGACTTAATGTCCATGGGAAGATGTGATGGGTTATATGCAAAAGTCAGACCACTTCGTACAGGAACAGCTATTACACTCAGTGAAAGTATAAAACTTAGATTTGAATTTGCAATGGGTTAGTTAATGATTGATTCTTATGGTCCCACCGTGGGACTTGTAGGTAAGCTTTAAAATCAATATGTATGCCAGGGATGGTAGCACACGCCTTTAATCTCAGCACTCAGAAAGCAGAGGCAGGCAGATCTCTGTGAGTTCAAGGACAGCCTGGTCTACAGAGTGAGTTCCAGGACAGCCAGGGTTACCTAGAGACTCTGTCTCAAAAAAGAAAAAAATTAATACTTTCTCCCTTGTTTTGAACTGCTTTTCACATACTTTTAAAAAGGATTTTATTTTTATGTTTGTGTGTATGTGTCATGTGTGTGCCGAGGCCAGAAGAGGGAGTCTGATTCCCCAGAGCTATAGTTACAGGAGGTTGTGAGCCACCTGACATGGTTGGGTGCAAGAACAGAACTCAGGTCCTCTGTAAAAACTATATTGCTCTTACCCACTGAGCCATATCTCCAGCCCCACCCTTACCCCCCATGTTCGTTGAGTCTGCTTCATAAAATGTCAGTGTTTCTCTGAAGGAAGGTATTAGAATGCTGGAGATGCTGGCCACTGTGGTTCAGTTCTTTCCTGCTACATAGATAATTGGGATTTGCAATCATCCCTCTAGGCAGCAAACATTGCCACATTTGGCAGTTGGTCTTATAGTACCTGAAATGAGGATGTTCATCTACGAATAGCAAAGGAAGACCTTCCATAGCCAGCTTCCCTTTGCTTCTCAGGAAGTACGATGCCCCAGTGATCCCAGCTGCTCCTGCATTGACACTGTTGTGGAAACAGAATTTAATGATTGTGTTCAGACTTCCTAGCCAGGATCCACAGAGCTGGCCTTAGAGTAGGCAATGAGTGTCTGGGCAGGCAAACCTGCTTGTCCCTCAGTGACTAGAAAAGCAGGGAACCATCCACAGCTCCTGTTTTTAATCTTTGGAAGGACTTGTTTTGATGGCTGCGTTGTGGGGAATAAGGGTGTCTGAGAGGACAGGCTGCCCTGTGCTGGACAGCAGGGTGAAAACAGCAAAGGGGGCTGTGAGCCTCCTTCACTTTGCTTGACATGCTTCCCAGTCCAGTTACTAGGACAGGCACTGCACATTTATATTCAATATTATCTTTCTCATCAGTAAATGTCTTTACAACTTTAGATTTTCTTTCTGAGACAGGACCTAAAGATGGAAGGTGAGCTGGTCTTGAACTTGGACTGTTGCCTCAGGCGGGTGAATGCTGGGACATTACCCAGCTACCTCTTAAGATTAAATCTGGATCTTTGTGGCACTTTTCAGTTTTGTTTATGCACAATTGAGAATTTCTTTAAAATTTGTGCTTAGCATCTTACTGTTATTAGTAAGGTTCATTAGGTCTGTTGCTTGTTTTAGCTGAGGTGGAGCGTCAGGTAAGAACCCATAGCCCTGCGGTCTCCTGTGCTGGGTGGCAGGTTTTGCCCTGCAGTCTTCTCTGAGATTGGCATGTTTCTTTAGAAACAGGACATCCCCCCTACCGCTATCCCCCTCTCCCCCCTTCTGGGAGTGATTTCATTGGATGAGTCTGTCTCTAAAGCAGTCAGTAAGATCAGTCATTTAGAAATTGCTGCTGACAGTTCCCATTTGCATAAGCCTAACAGAGAAATTGTGTTTTCCTGTTTAAGAATAATGCCAATAAGTCAGAACCATGAATAGAAATGCTAAGTATCCAGGGAGACATTCCCATCCTGGTCAGTGTTTGGAGACTGGGACAGTTGTCCTTAGGAACAGGCTTATGTCTAAAGGTACCTGCCTGGCCTGCACCACATCACTGGCTACTTCTAAATACACTGCTCTTGTCAAGGCTACTTACTGATTTATTTTTGATGGGTTGAATGTCATTGTGTTGGTGCTGTTTACAGCATGGACTACCACACCTGTGAGCTCACTTTTTAATGCCAGGGCCTTGAGTAGTAGTTTTAAAACACTGTACACCTGTAGTCATGTGACTGCTGTCAGCACTGATGTATCGCTTATTAGAAAATCCTGTCCTGACCATTCAATTTGACTCTGCAGAAGTGACTTTTTTTTTTTTTTTTTTTTGAGGAAACACAATTTTTCTTCTTAAAACTCATGTGGCTTTGAGTGTGCAAGTCTTGATCATGTGGGCCTGGAGCATCTGCAGAGCTGCATGTGTGTTGGGTATAGACTGTTAGTAGGGCTGAGGTCACATTGCACCACAAAGAGGTGTGGATGGGGTCACATCCTGTTGCTTCAAGTCTATCCTTACCTAAAGCAGTCTTCGATTGTGAGTTCAGGTGTTCAGTGATAGTGTGTGCAATGCTGTTGCGGTGAGCTGCTCCATGAAGTACCCTGTAAGGCAGAGCCCATAAGCTGTTTATGAGCTTAGCACTCACATGTTCTAGCATATTTAAACCTGTTACTCTAGAAATAACTTTGGCAAGCCTCATTACTTAACCTTTTTTTCCCTGTTTAATGATTTTATTTATTTACTGTGCATTGGTGTTCTTCCTGCATGTATGTGTCAGACCCCTAGTACTGGGGTTACAGACAGTTGTGAGCGGCCATGTGGGTGCTGGGAATTGAACCCAGGTCCTCTGGAAGAGTAGCCAGTACTCTTAACTGCTGAGCCATCTCTCCACCCCCTCATTATTTTCTTTAAATATAAATACTGACTTAGGATCACCATCGAAAAGGACCTATGCTCCCTTTATGTCCCAGCATGTGTTCAGTAGCACTCAGTAAATAGACTCGTGAACGTGGTCCAGGCATCCTCTGCCCTCCCCCCAGGTCTCAGCTGGGGAGTGACTCTTCCTGGGGCCCCACCAGTCTGTGGCTGACTCACCACTGGGCATCACCTCCAAATTTCCTGCTTGAGCTCCTCCTCCCAGCAGTGTGGCCTGATGCACCCTGCTTTCAGAATGTTTCTAATGAACTGAAACTGGGTCGGAATGATGACAAATTGAAGATGGTGTGTGCATTTACTCCAGCACCTTGCAGTCCATCAGAACTCTGGTCTTACCACAGGGCAGGTGTCTGACAGGCTGGGATGGTACTTCACTCATTAGCAGGATTCAAAGCGAGCACGGCCTATAGTGTGGTCTGTGGAATCTTAGACATCTTCGCTGCTTCATCGATCTGTGCTATGGTTGTGCAGCATGAGGTGGCACATCAGAAGGCTGAGGCAGTGTGACGAGTTCAAGGCTAGCCTGGGCTACACGAGGTCTTGCCAGGAGGTTGTTCAATACCGGCCTCACCGTTCACACTGTAACCAGGAAAGCTAAGGTGTTAAAATGAGTTTGTGTTTTCCCTGCAGAAGTGTCTTGGAGGTGCTGGGGAATCACTCTGTTGCACTGCCTGTTCCTGCTGTGCATCTGTTCTGTTCCTGTTTGTTTTAGGTCAGCTCCATTCAGAACCAAATGCAGTCTAAGGGAGGCTATGGAGGTGGGATGCCCGCCAATGTGCAGATGCAGCTTGTGGACACAAAGGCGGGATAGCCCTGGTCCCTTCGCCCGTGAGTACTCAGAGCTGGGGTGGCCTCTCTCTGTTAGCCAGTAGCCTTAGATAAGTCTTGAGATTTTTTTAAAAAAAAGTCAAACTATCTTTCTTTGTGGCCTAGGCATAGGCTTCATTTTAGATTTAAATATCAGACCATCTCCCCATCTGAAGGCCTTGAGAGGGGCAACACCTGGTTAGGGTGGGGTGATGGACTGAAATTCTGGTGACAAAGTGCTGCTTTGTCCTCTTATCAAGAGTGAGAGTACTGATACTCTGTACCCTCATGAATAGTGAGGTAATTTATTTATAAATATTTCATTATAAGCTTTTCAAATGAAAAACAAAAAGACTACTACATAAAGGAGGGAATTAACCTAAGAGTGCAAAAATAATGAGTTTTTTGGCTGGGTATGGTGGCACATACCTTTGATCCCAACATTAGGGAGGCAGAGGCTGGGGGATCTCTGAGTTCGAGGCTGGCCTGGTCTACAGAGTGAGTTCTAGGACAGCCAGGGCTATGGAGAGAGATCCTTCTCCAAAACAGAGCAAAAATAATGATTTGAATTTTTCTTTTGGTTTTGTAGGTCCTTGCGAATTTCTGTATTTTCTCTGTCCACAGTTCTATAATATTTTTGTCTTGTGATTGGATTTCTTTTATTTTAATTATAAAAAAGAAGTGTGGCGGCAACCTGTTCACCCTTGTGATCTCCAGCAAGACGTTCCTGCTCCGAGGACTGCAGCGTCAGTCTGACCTGCCTTGCCGTCAGCGGCGTGCATGCCCGGGACTCTGACAGAGTTCTTTGGATCGTAGCTGAATTGTCAATGTTTAATCGACATGGATTGGATCTTAGCATGGTCTTTTTTTGTGACTGCTAGCACTGTTCTGTAATTTTTCTCATTTTAAACCTTTTCATTGCACCTCTGCCTTATGATTTTACTGGTAAGCAGAGACCTGTAATTACTGCCACCATTTATGTATATTTTGAAGGTGTGAGACCCACAAGCACAATTGTCCTTTTCATCTGTTGGAAACTTGAGAGGAGCGCGTGTCTGCACACTCCATGGTGCTGCTCAGAGGGGATCCCATGGGACACCAGACACTGGCGTCCTGAGCTGCTGAGGCCTGAGGATGCTTCTCTCTTACAGGATGCTCTTTACAGATAATCAAAGTTGGGTTCTGGTCTGATTAGAGCAGTGACAGGAAAGCCTGTGTTCCAGAGGCAGTCGCTTGGCTGTAAATGTTCAGTGTATTTATTTTGAGAGTAAGGACCTGTGATTGTGAACAGATACAGTTGTGTATCTGAGTGGTGTGGTAAAGTCCATCGAGTTTCTCAGTATCTTCATCCTGTCAGTTCTTCATTCTTTGTGTACCTGTCTCTCTTTGTTTTCTGTTTAGTCTTTTGGTGTCCAGTTGTTTCCACTAGCAGTGTGTTGCAATTTGGCCTCTGCTACCAGCTTCGAGTTGCAGAGAGAGACCTTGGCTTTCCAGTGTTCCACTTACTATGGAAGCCATGGCAGCTTCCAACAGCAACCTACCACCTGGCTGTCACTGACAGTGACTTCCTGTGCTCAGGTCGTTTCTGTTCTCTTCCCTGTCGAGTGTAGGTAGTCCTGTGGTCCACCTTACTACCTAACTGCCTTGATTGATTAGCATTCTTCCAGAGGACCTGAAATTAGAGCGCTAAAGGCAGTTAGGTCCTTGTGTAGAGAAGCTGTCCTCTGCCTGAGAATGCTGACTGAAGAGCCAATAGGCTGACACCGGCAAAGCTGAAGCATTTCTCCTACATTTCCTCTGAACTTAACTTTACCAGTAAGGTGGAAGGAACACTGGATGACCTGATCCTTTGATTTTTGCAATTCCTACCATTCATAGGTGTCAATCCCGAGCACAGACTCTGTCAGGGAGAAACGTTTATTCACCGTGTGGACACTGCACTCTTGAGTCTGTCGTTCTGCTCAGACAGGGCACTGTTATATGCAGACTCTGTATGACAGGCAGGGACTTCTTGGCACCATCAGCACTGATGGATGGGACAGCACAGGGAGCCATTGTCCCCTCCCCCATCACTCTCCAAAGGCTCGTGGAGCCTGTGATGGTCCTGCAGCTGCCTCTGACCTCTCAGCAGTGCAACACTGTACACTGGCCTGGTGCCCTGGAAGGTACCAGTAAAGTCAAGAATATGCACAGAGCAACCTTGTACATGATTTCTTTTTTTGTGTGGTGGCTTAAGGATGCTGGCAAGGGTGCAGGGAGGCAAACTTCCCACTTCCCTACATGGGATCGTAAACCTTGGGAACTCTTGTTCCCCATAGTAACACATCTCATTTTTAAATTGGAGCTAATAGGATTTTGTACCCAGAATTTATATTGTTAACACTTTTCTGAAATACATGGTAACAACTAGTAAGCAAGAGAAAGAGTAGAGACTGCACCTTGCGATTCTGGTAGCAACAATGTGCTGGGCGCAGCTTCTTCAGTGGGCCTGGAAAGTTCTTGTCCATTAGCTTTACTTTGGTTATTAAATAGAGCTGTTTTGGTGTAGAGCAGCTTTGCCTTGATTAGTTTCAGTGACTTCTGCTCGGCACCGGAAGATAAGATGGACGTATTTTTATAATATAAGCATACTTTTTTTGTACATTGTGTTCATTCTTGAATAAAGTGAGCTCACTGTTGGCTTGTAGATATTAAAAAGAAAGTATTGATTTTGATTCAATAAATGTTTTCTTTTAGTCCTGGTTTGGATTTTTCCTTTTTACTGACTGCAGAGAACTGCCCAGCATAGACCCCTCTCCCAAGACAACCCTCAAGTGCAGACAACTCCTTCAGAAGTGATAATAAATGTAACTTGGGTGGGGCAGTTCAGTTATGTAGTCTGAGAGGCTGCGGCAGGAGGATTGTGTATTCCTGGGTCATGCCAGCCTTCAAGACTCTGTTCCAAAGTGGAGTTCAATGCCTGTATTTGTAGTCTTTTTTTTTTTTTTTTTTTTTAAAGGAAGGGTCTCACTATGTAGGCCAGGGCCAACTAATCCTCCTGCCTCAACTTCTGATGACAGGTAAGTTGCTTATTGCCAACCAGGACATGTGACTGAAAGTCAGAGGACAGCAGGCACCTCTGCCGACTTGGCCTTGGCATGTTTCCAGCTGCAGCGAGGAGGTCTCTTCAGTCCTGTCATGTCAGATGGATGGCTCCCTATGGGACACGTGGCTTCATGGCTTCAGGAAGGTTGACAGTGCAGCTGGTGGGTAGGAACTAGCAAGTTTGCCAACTGCCCAGTGCCATTTTAATCTGATGAAGAGTAAAGATCAGGACTTACCACTGCACTCCAGGGAGCCGAGGGCAGGTCAGTTGGTTTAGGACTGCCTCACGAAATCCTATAAGTGGAAAAGTCAGAAGGTTTTCTTTAAGAAATATTTGTAAACTAGTTTTGATAACTTGCCCTTTATGTCCAAAGACACCGAGAGGAAGTTGACCTGAAGTTCCCTTCAGTGGCAGGATGGCTCAGTGGGTGAAGCTGCTGACCTGAGTGTGAATCCTGGGATCCAGATAGTAGTCACGGAGGATGAACTACAGGTTCCTCCGACCCCACGCCATCTTATGCCTACCCCTCCACAACAAGTGTGATTTTTTTTTTTTTTTAAAGTAAAACCAAAACAACTAAACCCAATCCTAACCTTCACCAAATGACCTCAGGTGATTTGTAAGAATGGTTCACATGGCTGGAGAGAAGGCTGAGTGGTTACTGGCTGCTCTTGTGGAGGAGGGCCTAGTTTTGGTTTCTCGCACTCACTTGATGGCTCACAGCTGCCTGCAGCTCCAGTTCCTGGGGATCCAGTGCCCTCTTCTGATCTCCTTGGCACTTACACTCTGCGAGAGCCAAAAGATTGCCTAATAGCGAAATGTGAACAAATGTGTAAATAAAAGAGTAAATAAATGAAGCCAGGCGTTCTCGGGAGGCGGAGGAGGCGCATCTCTGAGTTCGAGGCCAGCCTGGTCTACAGAGTGAGTTCCAGGACAGCCAGAGCTACAACAGAGAAACCCTGTCTTGAAGAACCAAGAAAAAAAAAAAAAGTCCCATTCACAATAGCTTAACAACAACAGAAAGCCTAGGGGACAAAACCCACTCGAGGTAAAGAATCTCTACAACAAAAACCTGAAAAGTAAAGAAAGGGGCTGGAGAGAAGGCTCAGTGGTGAAGAACACTTACTGCTCTTCCTGGCACGCGTGTGGAGCGGTTCAGAGGATCCATGCATTCTTTGGCCTCTGCGGGTATCTTCTCACATAGGCACATATACCTAACTCAAATTTTAAAAAATTAAGTATAAGCCAGACATGGTCACACATACATGTAATCCAAGCACATAGGAGCTGGAAGCAGGAGAACCAGGAATTCAGTGCTATTTAAAAAAAAAAAAAAGTTAACTCTTCCTAGTCAGCATGTTACCCAACAGTCTCACTCCTTGGTATGTAGCCAAAGGATTAGGAGCGTGGTCTGGGATGGTAGACACACTGTGTGCACAGCAATGTTATTCCTTATAGCTGACACAGATGCGACCCATGTATTTTGCAGTAGCTGAATGGGTAAATTAAACACAGCATGAACATACAATGAGAAATTAGCCTCAAGAAGGAAGTAGGGTGTCTTAGTGTTCAAGTGCTGTGAAGAGACCATGACCAAGGCAACGCTTATAAAGGGAGGTGTTTAGGTGGGGGCTTGCTTACAGTTTCACAGGCTTAGTCCATTATCATCATGACAGGGAGCATGGTTGCACACCTGGCAGGATGGTGCTGTAGTAGCTGTGAGCTTTACATCCTGGTCTGTAGGCAGAGAAAGAACATGGGCTTTTGAGGCCACCCTCAAATTGTGCAACACCCTGATGACTAAGCATTCAAATATTTGAGGCTATGAGGACCATTCTTATTCAAAACTACCACAGAGGCCCATAACGTGCTAACCCTGAGGTCAACCATAAGGACAGGAGAAGTTAAATAAGTGGTCACAAAAAGTCAAAACTTCGATCATGCAAGCTACTGGAACAAAATGGTGGTCACATGGGGCTCAGAGATAGGGAAAGGAGTGTTCTTTAATGGATTCAGTTCTGAGACAAGGAAACAGATTGGTTAGAAAATCCAAAGATCCTAATGCCACTAAAGTGCACACAAACATAGTTAAGGTAATTTTTATGTCCCTTGGACTAGTTTTTACACTCCCTCCAGCCCCAGTCCCATAAACACTCAAAGACTGACAGGCAGGGCCTGGTGGCACAGTCCTTTAATCCCAGCACTCAGGAGGCAGAGGCAGGTGGATCTCTGAGTTCGAGGCCAGCCTGCTCTACAAAGTTCCAGAACAGCCAGAGCTGTTACACAGAAGAACCCTGTCTTTGAATGCCCTACTCCTCAAAAAAAAAAATTAAAAAAAGAAAAAAGATTGACAGAGTATAGAATATTTCTGTATTGTGAGGGGTGGGAAGACCATGAACACTGACATGGGGAGCTCTAGTGGCAGCTGAACCTCTTCCGCAGTTGCTCACATCAAATACCCCCGCTTGCTGGCACCCTTCCCTCCTGGCACCCCACGGTGAACACTGGCTAGACACCGACCTCAAACCCTAACCCTAAATCCAACCCTGGAATTCCACTCTATTAAGGAGCCGACAAAAAGCTTTAATATTTTTTTCCCATTTGTTTTTCTCTGCATTAGAGATTGAACCCAGCACCCTGCACAAGCAAGACGGATTTTCTGCCACTGGGCTGGATCATTTTGACACAGGGTCTCATTAAGTTGCTCAGACTTGGCTGCAGCTGGGCCACCATTCCCTGCTGTGCCTTTTCAGTCATTACAGAGTACCTTAATTACTTGTTCCTGTGATCAAACACTTGACAGGAAACTTAAAGGAGGGAGAGTTCCCGTGACCCACATCCCTCACACACATGCTCACAAGTTGCCAGGAGAGCAAGGTGGGTTCTTGACTGCAGCTGCTGCGCCATGGGCCCTCACAAGCTCCATGGCCGCCCCAGGGGCCTACTGGATCCAAAAGCACCGCCAGCAGAAGCTCATGGGCCTGTTTCAGATCCAGGCTACCAGGATGGGCCACAGAGCTGAGAAGCTGAGCAGAGATTCCCTCCCCTTTGTTGCTCCCCACTCAAGCTCCTGAAGAAGGAAGGAGGGACCTGGCCAGCTCCTTCCTCCTCACTGGACTGGACTGGAAAGCCTGTGGCAGCTGGGGACCAACTTCAACCATTAAGTATATTAGTGCCTCCTCCGTAAGTTCTGTGTAATATTCAGACTTGGCTTCAAGTTTTGATGGTTTTGTTCCCATCTTTATAAAATTATCTAGAATAATTTAACCCTTTTATTAGAGATAAAACATCAAGTTTACATCATTTGTAACATTCGTATGGTATCATTGATTCTGGAAAAGTTTAAATCTCAGCAAGAGCTTCAGAGGTGTCAATAACCTTGAATGGTTAGGGTTAGGGTTAGGGTTAGGGTTAGGGTTGCCTTCAAAAGCAAGAAAAAGGGTGGGGAGAGGACACTCGACAACTAAACACGTGTGATTGTAGTTTTAAACAATAAACCTGGAAACATCCAGCCATCTTAATTTATACATCGACATGCCCTTGATTAAAAAATGTAAACAACATGAGATATAATGACATTAACAAATTTACCATTTGTTGTAAGAAATGTTCCCCATGGGCGAGTGGTAGGCAATATCTAGTTCCGCTGGGGTCTTTATGCAGTATATATAATAGCTTTCCCACAGCTGCATAGGTGGACCTGTCACCTCCCAGCTTTCTCTGTTCTTAGTTTTTCTAGTGTGTGTGTATATGTGTATTATATATATACATATATCCTAATTTGCCCAGAAACCTTAGGTCTCATGTAGGTAGGGCCTGACTTTATACAGCTAGGTGGGAGGAGTGGCTCAGGTGAGGGACCAAGGCCTCTTTGTCTCTCTCCTTTTCTTAAAGGAATATTTAGCAAGTCCAGCTGTAGTTATTTTAAACAGGTGCAGTTGGAGTTCTGAAGATGACAATTGTTTAGCTTAGAATTTATTATGCAACATCACCTTAATAAAAGAAGGCTGAGCCAGGCATGATGGCACATGCCTTTAATCCTAGCAACTGGGGAGACAGAGGCAGGCAGATCTCTGAGTTTAAGGCTAACCTGGTCTCATAGTTCAGGCCAGTCAGTCAAGACTACATAGAAGACACCCTGTCTTAAAAAAAAAAAAAAATCCAAAAATAAAAAAGTTGAGTCCAAATTACAAACATAGGCTAATGAACCTGTGGACATATTATTACACCATTAGACAGCCTTGTAAGTTTCCAGGTAAGTCTTATAAAGAACACAGGAGCCTTCATGACTTATGCAGCATGTAGAGTTATTTATAATAATCATTATGTTGATGTTTACAGCATCGAACAACATCTAGATAACCAAGATGCTGGAACTGATATTGAGAGATTTTAGACAAGAGAGCCCCTTTATCCTTTCCGTGTATGAGCATCCTGTTAGCCGATTTTATCATAAATACCTTTATACCCTGAGATAACCAACAGTAGCCTCTACCGGAAATAGTTAACGTCTTAGCTGTTCGGAAGCGCACAATGTCTTTTCCTTGGCTGTTCTGTTGTTCTCTTTCTGTGTGTCACAGAGTCGGGGCCAGCCTGACCTAGGACAAGGGCTCTGGACAAAAATGAGATAAAAATGCTTGAGTCTGCAATCAATGATCAGGCCAAATCCCATCTCCAGAGCCAGCTTCTCAGTGAGCTAATACATGTGACAATTTTCCAACATTATTTTTACCCAAAAGACACTTGTTCCCCTGTAGGACTGAACCCAGTGATCTACACATCTATGACCACTTTGTGTGTGTCTGCAGATGGGGGCAGACAACCCAAAAAGCTTAGTAAGTATTCTCTCTCTTATAAAGACATCAAGTTACAGGATAATATGATTCTATGGAGCAGGGGTATCTCAGCTCCTTTGCCATTCAAACTGCTGGTATTTTTTCCCTTTGTTCCCTTTAAACTTACAAGTATCTATAACCTTGAACACTGAGCAGCCATAAAAACCAGACATCTAAGGGACTCAGAAAGTGGTAGTATCAGGTTGTTTTTCCCTTAGTCTATATCTTTGTAGATACAAAGTAGAAACAAAATTGAGAGTATCCAGGCTTGGTGGGGCAGACAGAGGCAGACTGCAGGTGTAGGGCAAGGGTCGGCCACTTGGACAGAGATGGGAGATTTACACAGCAACGGTATTGCCAGAATTATTCTAAGTACACCAGTGTTGTTCTTGTTGAATAGTTGTTACCCAAGTTCATCCTGCCCACCTGGCAGAATTACGATTTTCCTGATAAAGTAGCACAGGGACAAAATGGCAGAGCAGGACTTAATGACTGTTGTGACCCTGCACTGCCCTAGAGCCGTGCTCCTTGCTATGAGGATGGGTCTAAGGCTGGTTGTAAGTCACGGTTGGCTCTTGTTATGGGAATGAAGCCTAATCTGAAGTTAATTTTGGTGAACAAACAGCAGAAACTTTCTCAGCAACCCTAAGCTTCAATTGTACAAAATTTTCTGTAGTTTTTAAGAAGCATGGTTAGCACACTACTTACCTTCCAGATTGGAGGCAGAGTTCCTTAGTTAAGTTCTATTTCATAACTTATTATTACTTAAGCAAGCTTTTCCTTAATCCTTTAGTGCATCAACTTTGATTTCAATTTTCTCCTGTATCATTTCCACTTCCTAATGGTCAGAAACAGGTGCTTCTGGGACAGCACAACCACCAGCAGCCAACCACATGGGGCCACAGAAGCGTTTTCTGTTGCTCAGAAGCTTGCTACCCCAGCTTCAATCTACCCCCCCCCCCCTTTGTGGTTTCTGTGGCTAGTCTGTGACTATACAGCTTGCCTGACTTACCTTCAGGTTCCTGCCCCTAAAACTGGGTCTCCATGACCTAGGAAGGTGTGACAGCCTAGTTGGAGATGGGTGAGGCCTGTCTAGAAACAGCTGCCTGAGTTTCTCAGAGCCAGAACCTTGGGATGTTTGCAGTCCTCACCTTTACGGTCTTTAGATAAGGTCTCAGCCCGGAAGCAGCAGAGACATGCAGATCCACAGAGAAGTGCAGCAAGTGGCAATTTATGTCACCAAGCTTTGTGCTATTTGTTAGAGTGATATTAACTAGGATGTCACAACAGAACACAGAAGCCCAGTCGATGAAGGAAGGAAGGAAAGTTAGTAAAGAAACTTAGTAAATTAGAAACGTAGAAAATTAGTAAAGAAAACCAAGTATAGAAAGCAAGCTGGAAACAGAAGGTAGTTTCTAATCTGAGAGAATATATATAAAACTTTTAGCAAATGTGGGTTTTTGTATTTATTCTCTTCCTCCTCCTCTTCCTTTCTTCTTCTTCCTCCTCCCCCCCTTCTTCCTTTTCTCCCTGGCTGGCCTGGAATTCAGGGAGCTTCACCTCCTGAGTTCTGGGATTAAATGCATGCACCACCATGCCTGGCCCTATCATCTCTTAGCATTATATCGAAAGTACTGGATCATAAAAAAAAAAAAAAAAGGTATATACAACAAGAAACTGACTTAGCTGAGCATGGGCAGACACAGACCTAAATGAGTATTGTTAGAAGCAAGGCTGCCAGATGCTACATCAACATTAAAGAACCATTTTGTCTTCTATTTGTCAAGACTAAGGAATTAAACACTGAAAATTTTAAAACTATTTTTAAAAATGAAAGCATGATACAAACCCTTAAAATAACCTTACAGAGATGGCTCAGAAGTTAAGGATACTTGTCACTTTTGCAGAAGACCTGGGTTCAATTCCAGCACCCACATGGTAGCTTATAACTGTCTGTAACTTCAAATCCGGGAGATCCAGCACCTCATTCTGGTATCTGCAGGCATCAGGCATGCATGTAGTGTAGAGACATTTATAGAGGCAAAGCACCTGCACACTTAAAGTCTTCAAAGAGTGAGGCGACGAACCAGACACAGAAAAAAACAGATCATCTCCTATTTAGGGGCTGATGAGTCCAAGGCTAGCCTATTTAAAAAAAAAAAAAAAAAGAAGAAGAAGAAAAAGAACTAGTAGACAGAGAAATAAACCCAGCCAGGGTCTCAATGGGAAGACTCCCCTCATGCTGACAACTCCAGCATGGCCCAGTGCACACTAATGTAGGGTGGGAGCGTGGCAAGTGGACCTACTCCAGGCACAGAGACAGCTGCAAAGGCTCAGGGATCTCTCTACCCCACAGCACTGGAGTATGAAGACAGAGTGGTTCTGGGAGTACAGAAAGAGATAGTCATAGCAGACTAGAGACCCAGCAGCAAATGCACAGTCATTCTGACGGTCGATTTATAACAAAGATGACTGATGTGTGGTGAGAACAAAGTGGCTTTTCAATAACCACGAGAAACAGTGTGCCACGTCACACACCTCTCTTTTAGGTGTCATACTTCAAAGGTGAGCAAATGCTCATGAGCACGGACTAGGAAAACTAGAAGCACAAGCCATGCAGAAGATACATTTATCTATTTTGAAATGAGGAACCTCTCTTCTAGGGCTGGAGAGATGGCTTAGTGGTTGAGGGATTACTGCTAGCACAGTGGCACGCACCTCTGAGGCAGGGGCAAGTCTGTCTCCATGAGTTCCAGGCCACCCTAGTTTACATAATGAGTTCCAGGGCAGCCAGGGCTAATAGTGAGAGCTTATTTATTTATTTTTGGTTTTTCAAGACAAGATTTCTTTGTATAACAGCCCTGGCTGTCCTGGAACTTGCTCTGTAGATCAGGTGGGCCTTGAACAGAACAAAATAAAACAAAGTGATTACTGCTCTTGCAGAGACAGTTCAGTTGCCAGCACCGGAACCAGGCTGCACAGTTGCCTATAATTCCAGGGGATCCTCTGACCCCTAAGACGGCAGTGGTTAACCACCACCCGTGGCAGACAAGCTGCTACTGCACAAGTTAAGGTTCTATTGCAGAGAAGAGACACCATAACTCATAAAGGAAAGCATTTAATTGGGTCTGGCTTACGGTTCAGAGGTTTAGTCCATGATCATCATGGTGGGAAGCATGGCAGCATGTGGGCAGACATGACGCTGAGAAAGAGCTGAGAGCTCTACATCTGGATCAGCAGGCAGCAAGAAGAGTGAGTGACACTGGGCCTGGCTTGAGCATCTGAAACCTCAAAGCCCTCCCTCAGTGACACACTTCCTCCAAGGCCACACCTCTTAGTAGTGCTACTCCTTATGGGCCATTTTCATTCAAAGTACTACAGCATTTTTCTTTATCTTTCCCCTCTACCCCAAGACAGGGTTTCCCTGTTGTAACCCTGGCTGTCCTGAAACACCCTGTAGACCAGGCTGGCTTTGAACTGTGTGTACCGCCACACTGGCTCTTCCAGCTGGTTTCTTTACTCTTATGCTGGTTAATCCAGCCAGATCCCTATTCTTTCTCTCCACAGTACTTTTACTTATGCCGCCTCCTTGTAGCTCCCTGATCTCATGTCCTGATTTGATACTGGACTTGAAGCTAGATGCCATTTATCTTTTCTGGCCTTGGTTACTTTGTTTTTTATTTAGTGGTACTGGAGGTTGAGTCAAGGGCTTTGGGTATGCTAGACAAGTTCTCTGCTGCTGAGCCACATCTCTATCTCACTTTGAATAGTTTTCTTCCAATTCTATCCATTTCCTTGACATTTTCGTTTTCTTTACAGCTGAGTAGAGTACGCTGGGTGTACGTACCACATTTTCATTTTCCATTCATCAGTTGCTGGGCATTGTAGGCTGTCTCCATTTTTTAGCTTTGTGACCTCTGAATAGATTTGAGACTCACTCCTGTGGGGACAAGGGGACCAGTGCCTGGCACAGGTCTGAGGGACAGTTGTGGATTCAGCCCTAACAAACCACTTCTGCCACCCCCTCTAATGCTCAGAGAACACTGGGAAAGGGACGTGTTTGAGCCGACCCATTCCCTAGACTTGACATGGCAGTCACCTGCACTGGCCACAGGCGGCCAGTCAAGAACCAAGCAAGGACGTAGGTGGATCTCACAGGGCCTTCCCTTCACCTTGTAACCGTTACCTATTGCATGGATTCTAGTTGTACCCTATGCTGAACCCATCATGCTCCGAAGGGTAGCTTCTCTCCCACAGGGACACAGATGGCAGGGGGTGGGGAGGAAGTGTATCACAAAACAAGAAATGAATTGAGAGATTTGTGGGGAGAGTGCTCAGGGGTGATAGGAAGGTGGGAGGTGAGAGCCGTCAGTTTGGTCAGTTTGCTGAGCTTACATACATGAGTTAAAAAAAAAAAAAAAATCCCAAGACGTCACATTGTAGCATGGCGCCACCTGGTGTCTCTGATTTTTTTAATCAACTTTTTTAGCCTTTTAATTTCCTTTAATTATTGGAGTGGGGGAAGAGTGTGTGCTACAACATGCATGTTGGGGTCAGAGGAAAGTCTGTGAAGATGGTTCTCACCTTTATGTGGTTCTGGGATGAGGCTTCACCTCACTGCCTCTCCCCACACTTCTCTAAGTTGTGTTTCCTTTTTGGCTACACCTGGCAGGCACCTCACAGATGGCAGCTTGGTGACAGTTCCCATCACCTACTTCTCACGGCTAATCATGGCTGTCAAAGGGCATGCCTGTGAACCCCCTGGTGGTAGCCTATATAAAAGGACATGTTGGAAGGAAGCTTTGCTTTGTGTCTGCTTGCCCTCACCATCACTGGCAAGTTCAATTGTTCTGCTGCTGAGGCACCTTCTCTGGTGTTAGAACCCACTTCTTCAGGATTCCAACGTAGACTGAAGACCATTGGAGACATCTTGACCTCTTGGACTGAATAACTACTGGGTTTTTGGCCTAGCTGGACCACAGTCTGTAGGCCACTTTAATAAACCATGCACACGCACACTCACATGTGCGCACACACACACACAGATTCTATTCATTGTTCTTCTAAAGCAATGATTTTCAATCTGTGGGTCATGACCCCTCTGGGGGGTCGAAAGACCCTTTCACAGGGTTTGCTTAAGATTATCTGTATATCAGATATTTACATTAAGATTCGTAACAGCAGCAAACTCATTTTATGGTTGGGGCCACCACAACACGAGGAACTCTATTAAGGATCACAGCACTAGGAAGGTTGAGAACCACTGATCTAGAGAATCCCTGCTAATAGAGATGTATCAGGGATGGCTCTAGAGCAACAGAAGTATCAGGATGAATTTTTAAAGTATTTGGAACAGGCTTTCCAATCTGCCAACACCTATAGTTACTGAAGTCTCTCCTAGAAGCATGGAGAGTAGTAAAAATCCATGGTGAGAACTATTTAATGAACTTATTGAAATAAATGCATTCGATCATTCTGATTTACCTACTGTGAGGAATTTAGTGACTTACATATAAAACTTTTGCATTTGTGCAAAGACAAGGAAAATAATGATACTGGCTTGTTACTTTTTAGAATCTCTGGGTAAATTAACAGAGGAAAATATGAGCTCCTTCATAAGATAATCAACTTCTAGTGCCCGAAGGTCCAGCGACAAAGGAAGAATGAACTCTGCAACACCTGAGTTAAATGAGCATGAACAGTCACAGTGTGCCCTGGAGAGACGATTCCCTCCAGCTGCCACTGAGCTCACGTCCCAAAAGCTCAAACAGAAGCCTACATTCTAAGATTGGCTGAATTGCAACAAAACTTCTAAGTCCCAGCTTCTGAGAAACTAATACAAATTGCAATGAGCTTGAGCACAGAACATGCCCCTGCACTAAAAGGTGCTGAAATTTGCAAATTACTGTATTGCATTTGTGCACACCGCCTGCGGGACAGCTTTGTAGGTAGGTCTCTGCTCCCACCTTTATGTGGGTCCAGATGTAGGCTTGTGGGTCAAGTGCTGCAGATGTTTGTTCTTTTGGTGTGTGTGTGTGTGTATTCTCCCTTGGAGGTTATGTGAACTAACATTATTTCCTAACCTCCTAGCCTCTTGTTTTTACAAATATGTCTTTTAATATTGCCAAGTCTATGAGTCATTTTTCTTTTCTTTTGAGACAGGGTCTCTCTGTGTAGCTTTGGCTGTCCTAGAACTCTTATACATTATCAATGAACTCATTAGCTACATGATAGGATAACACAGTTCAGACAATTTAAAAAACAAAATTTAAAAACTGCATCATTTTATGTGTGTATGCATGCACCACAGTAATGTGTGGATATTAGAGGGCAGCTTGGAGGACTCAGTTCTCCCTTTCCACCTTGCAGGTTTGTGAACTGAACACAGATCAGGGTGATGGCAAATGTCCTTACTCCCCAAGGCTCATGTAGGTCCCAAACCTGGAAATTGTTTAAAACACACACACACACACACACACACACACGGATCCTGCTGTGTTATGTGGGCTTACACTCCTCTTTCATCACCCACTGGCTGTGACTACGACTGTGCGCTATTGTGCCCAGCTTTGCTGGTAGCTTCTCAGTTTGGAGGGCCTGGTGGGTGGGGACACTTTCCTCAATGATGTCATCACTGGTAAGGTGGCTCATGCTGCTGTAGGCAACCATACTCAAGTAAGCAAGAAAGGAACCCAGTGAAGTGAGGCAGAGAAAGACTGGAAATGAACACCATGATGAGATGCTGTGAGCATGCAGCTAGGTCCCCAGGAACCCAGTGTAAGAACAAGTGAAGGCCAAGCATCAGATGCACTGAGAGCTTACCTGCATTCCTCCAGTGAGGAACAGGCTGGCCGGACTGCTGCTGAGGCACTCTGGGATGGCCAGTTCCTCTCAGCTGTTCTCATCACAAGCTTTTAGGGATGAAGGTTGAGTGGGTTTCCAAGGTGTGCTGTGGACCACACTCGAGCAGCAGGAACCCAAACATGTAAATGACCACATTTGAAAGCTGTTAACAATTTACAAGCTGGGGGTGACAGCAAACATATTGCCAGTTCCGAGTTTCAGAAGCTCCAAACTTGGAGCTGGCAAGTGTTAGCTCCTTAACATGAGAAAATCTGCAGGTATACAGGGACCTTGGGGAGACTTTACAAAGGCTGTGGTAGCAGAACACCTTCTCTGCCAAGGTCTAGGTACCTGACTCAAGAAATGGCCACTAGAGTACCACCTGAGGCTGGGTAGAGGCAGGCAGCACAGGCTCGCTGGCTGCCAAGGAACCACACAGCAGGTACCCACACTTCCTTTACCCACTGGACTGTGTGGGCTCACCGCTCTGCCACTGCACATGGTATTCTGGGCTTCTTTTCAGGTTCCAATCTCACAATGTAGCTCTGATGAACTGCAATGCGAGTAGACCTTCTAGAATGTTCATCTTCCAATAAAAAGGGAGCATGCTTGTACTTTTCATTCAAGAGCATCCTTGAGGTGATGCCCTGCTATAAATGGAGGCTGACAGGCTCTAGGCATAACAGTGCTTGCCCCGGCCCCGACAGTTTGCCCGTGGACATTTCTGTAAGGAAGCAAGTTCAGTAGGGTTTAAGTCACTGTTACTTCATTTGCAACAGAAAACATCTTTTAAAAGTAAATTACAGCTGTTTTACAGATTATATGGCCAATAATGGAAGACTTCAATTTCTCTGTTGACTTGGAGGCAATATGGGTCCCAAGTTGATTTTTTTTTTTTAAAGTTAGGGTGTCCTAGGCTGGCTTCAAACTCTCCATTTACCTGAAGATGACTTTGAAATTCTGGTCTTCTTATCTCCACCTCTCCAATGCTGAGGTTACAGCTGTGTGTTAATAATACCCACTTTTATGTGGTTCTAGGAATCAAACCCAGAGCTTCGTGCATGCTATAAACAAGCTCCTAATGAGCCCCCCTGCAGTCTGGACACTCCTCCGAAGCTGTTCCCTGGGCTATAGACACCCGGAATGAAGTGCACACAGTTAACACAGGGTCTTTATTGGTTCCAATGTGTTAGGGGATGTGGTAATAAATGATACCTTTACATTCTCTTAACCAAAAATATAACAAGTATTTACACTCAGTAAAAATACAAAAGCATACAGAGGCACTGTCTTTCTAAAAGACATAAGTTTAAGAGGCATCAAAAACTAGGAGACAACATTGCTTGTTACAGGATGCCTTACAATCATTGAATTGTGCAGATAATTGTCACTTGATTATAGCAACTGTGCAATTTTGCTTTTGTTTTTTGATAAACTCACATTTTAATTTTAAAACATCAGGTTCAACTGCACTCTATACATTAAAAATAAAGAGGCCTTTTAAACAGCACAAAGCCAAAGATGGAGTGGGGCTCAAGTTACCACTTGAAAATGTACCTGACTTGTCTCAAGGCTGACCCCCCACTTTTTTGTGGCGTATGATTGAATGCTGAAAGGATACACTTAATGTCTTGGTCTTCTAGAACCTTCTAATCCAAATATAATCACTGTTTTAAGTTTAAGGAAATCCCTTTTCCTTTTTCCCCTTTATAAAGAAACCCTTCCGGTTACTGCTACTCTGCCAGCTTGGTAGAGACCATGGAGGTGACTAGCGGGTCATCCTCATGAAAACTCTCTCAGGATTTTTCTCCCCAAAGATTAAAAGACCCCTGGGAGAGGAAATGAGGTCTGGGGACTGCAAGTGACCCTGCTGTAAGCAGTGGCTGGACTTACCTGCAAATCTTTCACCTGAGGAAATTTTGTTGAAATCTATTGTTTGGCAAAATCTGCACTGAGGGTCTCCTGCTTCTGCAGTCTTGGCAGATGCTGGGCACTAACTAGTCTCTTTAGTAATGTTACGCACTTAGAACAGGACAGATGGGGACTTGGAACTGGAGCAAGCATGGGCTTTAAGGCTTCTCTTGCTCTAGTCACATGACAAAGAAAAAAAAAAAAGGCAGACACGATTTTTTTCAGGGACTCATATACATCAAACTACAAAGCATTTGGTTTCCACTCTGATCAATGTGATCAGCTGGTCTGAACATTCACAGATAAAGCTCAATATAACCAAGGCAGCTACCTACAGGGTGAAAGTTCAAAGCCACAGGCCTCAACTCTCTGTGCAAGATATTTACACCATTAAGGACCAGGGCAGGTGAGGCTGTCAAGTTTGAAGACCTGCTAGATGTACAGAGGCTGTGTAATCAGCACATTCTTTTGGAGTAATGGATAGAAAATAGTGACAATGAGTTCCCAAAAATGGATTAAAAAGGTGGATATAGCAAAAATATTTATTTCATTTTGGACATGAAAACAATATTATGCAAATAGGTGAATAAAAAATTCACAATCAGAAGACAGCACAGTTCATAGGCCAATCAGTTAAGCATGGCTGCCACACAGCAGCTCCACTCAGGCTGCTTTCCACTACAAAGGACCAGCAAGGCTCTACCTTACCGCTGGCTGGGCACCTGGGCTCCTAAGGCTTTAGGGTTGATGTCTCCTAGGGGAATACTTCAGCCACTACTTTTCCTAAAGAGACAGGCATTCTGGGGAAGACCCAATACTGTGACATCTGAAACTGTTGACTCTCAAGTGACTAGACAGGAAACAGGAAGAGAGAACAACGGAAAAGCACAACCTTGAAAAGGCAGTTGGTCACATGACTGCTTCGCAGCAATGCTGTTGCAGGGTCAGTGCACTTTTAATGGCTTTGGCTTTTTTTTTTTTTTTTTTTTTTTGGTAATTACAGAAGTTTATGAAATCTTACGTGCCTTTACATTAAAAAGCAAATGAAAAAAATTTAAATATATATACAAAATGTTATGTTTAATTTGTAAAACTGTGAAAAGTTCACTTTATTTAGTAAGCAGTCTCTGAATTTGAATTAAATACTTAAGAGTGCCATATCCTCCGTTATACTAGCTCCTCTCTCTTATACAAGTCTATCCCTTGGTTACTGAGCTCTGCGGAGGTCCAAAGCTCAAGTTCAATGATTGCACATATGGTTGTGTGCTGCAAGCCACCTCCTGAGTCTAGATAATCTTCACCATTGCATCCATGATACCTTAAAAAAATTATTTAAAATTTTTTTTTGTGTGTAAGGGTGTGCGGCCTGCTTGTATGTTTATGTGCCACAGGCATGCAGTGCCCGTGGAGGCCAGAAGAGGATGTTGAATCTTCTGGAACTGGAGTTACAGGCAGTTGCAAGCCACTAAGTGAGTACTTGGAAATGAACAGGGGCCTTCTACAAGAGTATTTTAACCACTGAGCCATCTCTCCAGCCCCTATAATATTTCTTTTAAACTAGGAATTCCACATTTGAATTGTGAAATGCTAGCTTAGGGTTTCTACAGAAACAGAACTTTCTAGAAGCCATTCCTGTTGGATTTATAGTAGCCTCACAACTGGATGCATGATGCTCATTTCAGAAACAGGTTCAACTCTAACTTTTCCTTTTTTTGTAAATTAGGGTTCTCCGTTCCTATTCACCCTTTGCTCCCCTTATCCAAAAGATTGCCAAGACCCCTGTGGCTGCTGCAGCCCACGCCATGATGAGCAGACTGCTCACATGTACAGGCATCTAGTTCCCACCTGAGTGTTTGCTGCTACTATTTCTGTACCTGTGTCAAGAGTGACACCTGCTGCTCAGATCACAGACAGCTTCATAGCCTCAGACAAACAACAGCTAACAAGAACTCTTGAATACAAACAAAACCACCATACTTCAAATAATAAGTTACTTTTCAAATACATAAAACTATCCTTGGTATTGGCAGACATTTTGAATGTGTCCTTTAGCCCAAGCTATGGCTTGGAAATGATAATACCACTATCTTTAAAAGACTTGTAAAAAGAAAACCTATAGTGATATACAGGGACAGCTGAGCTTGAATGTGGTCCCAAGGCAGGAGTAATGTGCAAGTGTAGGCTGGGATCAGGTGCAACATCCAGTTAAGGAAACTACACCTGCAGGGATGGAACAAAAGGAAACATGGTTCAGGAAGAGCTCATCCTCAGAGTCCAGCAAGGAAACCTCAGGGTTAGTGGTAGCAGAAGCTGTTGGCCTTGACCTGCAGAATTACGAGCTCTTGTCCATGTTCCTGACTTCCAGTGGTCTCCAATGGGCCATCCAAAGGCTAGACTGCTGACACCTGCTCATTTTCTGAAAATAACGAAGACACAATTAGCCAGCATATCTATCTGTAATGTAAACCAAGCAATAACCCACAGATTATCTGCCACATAAGAAGCGCTTCCCCTCTCAACAAATCTTGAATGTCCCATCAAGGCCCAGGTTTCACTGTAACACAGTTTCTAATCACACTGAGGGCTGACAGAAAACTGGAATTTCAAAATTCTTTTGCACTTATTTCTCGTGTGTGTGTATACAAATGCCACTGTGCATGTGTGAAGGTTAGAAGACAAGTTGCAGAATTGCTTCTCTTCTTTCATCATGTGGATTTTGTGAATCAAATTCAGGCCATCAGGCCTCACAGGAACTGCCTTCACATGTTAAGTCATCTTGCTGCCTCTGTAATTTTATTTTCTTTAGTGTGTGTATGGGTATGTGTGCATGTGAATGAAGGCTACAGGTTGATATATGATGTCTTATTGGATCGATCATTCTCTAGTCAAAATCTGTCAGTGAACTGGGAGCTTGCTCTGGGGATTTTGCCTCCATCTCCCTAGTGCTGGGATTACGGACAGCCACTATACCTCCAAGCTTTAACATGGGTTCTGAGGCTCTAAATTCTGGTCTTCATGCTTTCATGGCAAGTACTTCATTTACTGAGCTATTTCCCCAGACCATACATGGTCTTAACATACCATTTTATTATTATACTGTTTAGAAGGATAAAACATTTATTTTTAATGAAGAAACTACTACTTTTCAAGCTTTGGCTACAGTTACAAAGTTCATCAAGAGTTTTGCTTGTCAGAGAAGCTGAGCCAACAGTCCTTTTTTTTTTTGACAAGTGCCAATGGAATGTTAACATATTTTGTAGCTTTTTTTTTTTTCTTTTCTTCGAGACAGGGTTTCTCTGTTGTAACTCTGGGTGTCCTGGAACTCACTCTGTAGACCAGGCTGGCCTTGAACTGCCTGCTGAGTGCTGGGATTAAAGGCATACGCCACCATCGCCCAGCCATGTTTTGTAGACTTTACTCAAAAGACATCAAGTACCTTCTCTCAGATTCTCTTATTGGAGCTGCTGTTTCATCATCAAAGACAATGATACTCCATGTAAGCTTGCATCAGAGAAGGGGGCACACAGAGACAGTTTGACAGTGATTATTTAAGTGTTACTTATAATCAGTGTGTGTGTACGCGCTACAGTGTGCACGTGGAGGCCAGGGATTAACTTCTGGGCTGTTGGTTCTCTCCTTTGTGTGGGTTTGGAGAGTAGAACTTAGGCTGCCAGGCTTGCACAAGTGCTCTTGATAGCCCAAAGAATAAAAATAAATTCATTCATTCATTCATTTTGTAGTGCTGGAGACTGAACCTAGGGCCTTGTGCTTACTAGTCGAGAGCTCTACCACTGAGCTATATTCCCAGATCCTGTTTTGTTTTGCTTTTTAACAAAAAACAAAAACCAAGAGATTAAAAAACATTGCAAATTATCACAAACACCAGAGTAAAAGACCTTTTTATGCTCCATAATCCACTTAAGAGCCACAGAGACAGTTTGTCAACGTACCATCTGCTTCGCTATCTGCATCAGCCACTTCTGCTAGTTTGGGATGGGACGGTTGCAAGCTACGCCTGTGAGGCTGGGATCCGATCTTCGAGGGAACCCAGGCCAAGGGGTGGCTACTGGGAGGAGCTGGCGGCAGTCTAGACAGGCTGTTAAGCATCATCTTTGACCTCTGCACTGCCACGCTATAGTCTGGAGGTTTTAGATGCGGGTGGGGTCCTTCCTTTAGGTCCGCTAAAGAAATTCCCAGATATCCTGGAGGAGTGGGAGGTGGCTCCCTATACCTATCACCTTTCTTGGGTGAGGTGACACAGTACACTGGTGTGAAAAAATAAGCAATGGAAATGTTAATGGAAAAACATAAGAGACAAAGGAAAAAGAACCCCACATTGAACATTACAATGGCAAAAATAGAACTTAGAAACAAACAAATGAATACATTTAAATACAATGATAACAAACTGAAAATGTTCTTATAAATGCTAATATTTAAACCTATTGGATATTTTAAGAAAACCCCACAAACAGCTACATGAAGCAGGAGAGCAGTGACAGAACACTCCTCCCAAGGAATAACCCTCACACCCAACAGTTCCACCAAGCCCTCAAGTGTGATGTCAACCTGGAGATGATCAGTCACAGACACACTTCTGCTGGCTGGCAGTTATCTACTCTGAATCACAGCAATGGCCCTTGGGTCACAGAGACCATCTTCTGGCAGACACATTCTCAGTCCAGGCATGCAAACTAATGAACTTTCCCAGTTTAGAAGAACTAATTCCTTGTGGGATCATTTATTTGTTTTGATACAGGGTGTCTACATAGTCCTGGCTAGCCTGAAACTCACAGAGATCTGTCTCTGCCTTCTGGTGTTGGGATTAAAGTTGTATGTCAGCACACCTGGCTGGGATCTTACTTCTAACTCCTGTTTTCTGACTAAAATGTAGAAAAAACTAAAGTTTAGGAAATGCAACATTAAAAATAATGGTTACTTAATTTCTTTTTGCTAAGTGTGTAATAAGCCCATGGTACTAGGATGAAGCTTCAAAAAGCACAGAACAAGGAAAAGGGAAGCTCCATGAAGCTAAGACTCTTCTACAATCTGCTGGTTACAAAGGACATTTAAGAAGACACTCTGCCCACATACAAGTAGAATGGATTTAAGCAGTTATTAGATAATTCCAACATCAAGAGGCTTGTCCATGTGGATTTCTACTCTTCTACCAGTAAAACTCGCATGTAAAGTAATGTCAGGATCAGAATGGCCTCTGTTTCCATCTAAGGACAAGCCAACATGATGAATCATGGAGGTGGGAAAGTTGTCAAGAGAAGAGAAAAAATGCAGGATTTGTCCAAAGACACCAAGAAGTAAAAGATTTAAAAATCAACACTTTGAGGGACATATGCTTGTATATTCCTAGAATTCTGACAGTGTACTAAACAAATCCAAGAAATTGCAAGGTCAGCACATTCCACCCCCCCAATTAAGTCATAATGATATTGATTTGATGATCATTTCACATAACTGAATGACATGAGTACTTACACATAATATCTCTGCTTTGATGGCTAACTTTACTAAACAGTAATTTAACATCAGCTGACACCTGGTGATATGCACCAGACAGGGTAACTGAAATGCTCAAGGTCTCTTTTTGTCTTTGCTTTGTGGAGCCTGAGAGTGGGTGCAGGGCCTTGCAATGCAAAGACCTTCTTTGTCACTGAACAGGTTCAGGATCTTAGCATGTCTCTCTGCTCAAAAGTCAAAGAGGACTCAATGTTTCTATCATGTATACATAGCAAGTGTGGTCCCAAAATCTTATGAGGTCACCAGAACAATCTTTTCTTTACTATTGCATGGTCTGCAGTGATGCCACCACACTCAATGCAGCCAGAAGGACCTGAAAAACGAATTTAATAAACAGTCCTGAATGACATCTCTTCCTCTGCTCGTGCTTCTTTCATTTTAATGGACTGAATATCTACTTTGGGACTTCTGAGATGGAGTCACTGTGGCTTTACTGTGTGTCTGTGTATATCTGACAGCCATGTGTCTTCTCTGTTAACATCATTGTTATCTCCCATCTCAGTTTCATATATAAATTCACGAAGTGTGTGACAGGTGAAAAACAAAGCCCCCGAGAAGCCATGAATTCTGGGGCAGTAAGTTGTGTAGAGTGAGAGAAATAATAAAATCTGGTCAAGATAACCCAATATCCTTTTGTGGAAGGTGGGGCGCATAACCCCTCAGCATCAATGATACAAACAAACCTGCACTTACCAATCAAGCCCTTGTCTGTACTGGAAGTGACAGTTTTATAAACAGGGTCAGTGGTATCCCTGGGCTCCAAGCCATCAGGTGCCTCTGCTGGTACACTTTCCAATACCCTCCGCTTAACTGTCCCATAGTTTGGTTCGCATGTGTCAGAGAGTGAGCTGGAGGAGGCCCAACTCTGCCTCAGCTGGCTCGTTTCTTGGCCACTTTTGCACTGGCCACAAGTTCTTGAGCAGCCTTTAGGACAGGCACAGGGCTCACAGTCAGTGGGTTCAACTTCAGCAATAGGGTCATCTAAATGTGTGTGTCTGTAAGAGTTCAGAAAGTCCCAGCTTTTTGGGTTTGAAAGGCTTTGGAAGTTGTCATGGGAGCTGCTGGAACAGGAAGTCCAACTGCCCCGACCACTGTCAGCTGCTTCAAGCACAACATGTTCATGAGACATCTCTTCACTACTTAGAGAAGATGAGACAGCTACACCCTTAATAAGAGATGGCTTTGACGGCATCCACCTAAAAATGGAGATACACAGATGAGTAATGAGTAATTCAGTGATGTCCTGGAGACTTCACCAGCATGTGTCCTCCTACAAGAGAGCAGGATACACCTCAATGGTTAGCAATGCAATGTTTTCTCCAAGAAATCCTGACTGATTTTAAATAAAAAAAATACAAGATGAAATTTGAAATGAATGGAAATCAGTAATCCTTTGTCAACACACTTTTCCCCAGTGTGGAAAATTCAGCATTTCTAAGCTTAGGAGCCATGTTTTATTTTTTTCACAAACATTCGAGGTTAGCCAAGTATGATGGGAAGTCAACAGCAACTTCCCAGCGTGCCTACTGCAGATGCCAGCAAGGGTCCCAAACAAGGGTCACATGTAGCCAACAGTCTATTTCTGTACAGTCTAGAGAAAAGAATGGTTTCTGAATTTATTTTAAAGGTTCTATGTCTGTCCAACCTGCAGCTTGCATGCTGGTACAGATTACTACGAACACAGTGCAACGCAAAATCTGTAGGCATATTTAAAACACGATGGGGTACTTTTTAAAGTGATTTTGTTTTGGGAGGTAACTTGATTGTCTCGTTCTAGAATGTCAACTTTTTGGAAGACAACATAGTCTCAATGTCGAAAGGCTAGACATGAGAATAAAGATCAAGGCCTGGCACTACTCTCCTAGCTCCTGTGATGTGTTAGACATAGATGCTAAGTTGGTTGTAGGATACAATATTTCTGACTAATCTCTGACAGGCAGGAGCCATGTCTCTAGTAACAACAGCAGGCACACAATATGTTCTTAGTGATCAACAAGATACATGGCAGAAAGTAACTTGAATAAAGGGAATTCAGGAACACAAAAAAGGGTAGCCATGTATCTTTCAAATAGTGTTTCCATAGTCAGTATGTGCAAGGGATGTACATGTAGCTTCATATCCTTACACTGTATGCCTTATAACTAACTTACTGGGGGAGGGTGAAGGGTTGTTGAGTACTGCATACTGGTACTGTTTTGAGATAGGAACACAGACATGGATGTTTACCCATGACCAAGCTGACTGTGGTCTCCGATCCCTGAAGGACGATCTGTCTTTTCTGATGCCCCTGTGGGCTCAGGAACTGCTTGGATGTGGGTGGGACACCGCTCATCCTGAAGAGCTGCAGACATGGAGTCAACAGAACAGTTGCTCACAATGCTGGACCGAGAGGAAATTTCACTGTGGCTGGAGTCAGACAAGTTGTCAGATTTAGCTGATGGTATGAGGGTATAACCTGAATGAGAAAAGAACACCGATCAAACTTCAAAATAAGGGGACAGGCAGGGGCAGCCATGGGGAAACCAAGAAAAAATAGGGGACAAGAAACAAAGTAGAAGGAAATCTCAGTTTTCATGTGTGAGGATGTAAGAATGGCCAATTTTCTCCATACCTTCTCCTATATAGCCACTCACCTACCATCCACATTACACCCATAGAACTCCACACTGAAGAACAAAGTCAAAATTCAGTATTACTGTCTCAGACTCAGACACTTTCAAATATTCAGTAAAACAAGAGCAGCGAACACATTGTAACTATTAAAAAGTACACGTATTACAGTTTTTTCAACCACTTTTTAACTCAGTATCCCCTCCTTTGATTGACATAAAATACTTCATCCACCCTCTGGAAGGGATAGGCAGACTCAAAGAACTGTACTCTGAAATCTCCAAAGCTCATACACTTACCTCAGACATTCTTAGTCTATTCAAGTCTTTTCCCAAGTTGAGGATCATTATTTTCAGTACTTTCAGTAATTAATTAATTAATTTTATGGTCCTAACAATGCAACTCAGGACCCTGTATAGGCTGGGTAAATGCTCTACTAGTGAGAGCTTCAGTCCTGTTTTTGTGTGCACATGCACACATATGTGGTATATGGATATGTTCATGTGGGTATGTACATACATGTGTATATGTGTGTGTGTGTGTGTGTGTTTGTAGGTCAGAAGTTAATGTAAGATGTTTTCCTTGACTGCTTTCTACCTCATTTATTTTGTTTTTTCAAGACAGAGTTTCCCTGTGTAACTCTGGTTCAACTGGAACTTGGCTCTATAGACCAGGGTGGCCTTGAACTCACAGTGATCCATCTGTCTCTGACTCCCAAATGGTGGGATTAAAGGCATGTGCCACTGCTGCCCGGCTTCTACCTTATTTTTAAAGACACGGTCTCACACTGAAACTGCAACTCATCAGCTGGTTAGTTTAGCTGGCCAAAGGGCCCAGGTACCCTCTGTTTCTATCACTCTCCCTGTGCTAGGGTTATATAATACACAATGGGTTTTTACCTGGATGTGGGGAGATGGACTCAGGTCCTTACATTGAAAGGTCTTCCTAGCCCTGTTTCGGTACTTTTAAACAAACTGCTTTAAATTTGGACATGATTTACTTTGTTAAGAATTAAGCAGCTAGCTGGGCAGCAGTGGCCCATTCCTTTAATCCTGGCACTCAGGAGGCAGAGGCAGGCAGATCTCTGTGAGTTCGAGGCCAGCCTGGTCTACCGAGTAAGTTCCAGGACAGCCAGAGTTACAACAGAGAAACCTTGTCTCGAATAACCAAAAAAAGAATTAAGTAGCTGAATGGATTAAGATGTCCGATGATGGAAACAACACCTACCTACTTACTTTCCTTTCTTCCACATGTTACTGTACACTGCACAGCACAGGGGTCTTTTCTACTTTGGAGGGATAAAAGAGTAGGGATGGAGAGAGGTGAAGGATCCCAAACCACATCTATAGTATGATGGCTAAATGTACAAAGTGGTCCATTTTGATAACTGCAAGAAATCATACTTTACTTTAGGAAAAAAAGAGTTATCATAGCAGTTACATAACTGCTATGGTTGATCTGAGAGAAGCAACAATATCTTTATGTTAAGGCAGAGTGAGATCCAACAGGTCAAATGGCTTTTGGACCAATCCCCAAAAACATTGCTAAGGAAGAAATGGAGGCTCTTGTATATTACTGATCCTCAGTAACCAAAGGGGAAGACAGCAAACTAAGTGCCAAGCTCTCCTTATGGCTTAAGGATCTCGGTATGTGTGACTAAATTCACTGAAGAAAAAATGGCTGTGATATATTTTTAAGAGGTGCCATTAATCATTTCACAGAAAAATCAAGATCCAGAAAATGTATGGTTTACACTTGCACTTATGGGGCCAAGAACCCAGCAAGTCAAGACCAGTCAGTGTTTCTGACTTCTACCACACAGCTTTGCCTTTGGAGTCACTGTTGCTCACCAGTGCCCATGAAATGAGTATTCGGTTTTTGAGAAGAGCAGAACAACGGGTATGGCAAATGAAGCAATCAAATCAGTCAACCTTCTACTTCCAAAGAAAATCACTGTCTCTTTCACTGTACTGAACAGACTTGCTTCACTATTTCAGATCAAGTTTATCCTTATGTTTGTTATATCAGAATCTCTAGAATGTAATTAATATTAAGAATTTCCTGGAACATTTATTAAATTACATACACATCTGGACTCAAATTCAAATTTATGAGATTTGAGGTGGGACACGTCAATTTCACTTAAAAGTTTCCAGATGATTCTGAACCTGTTGGGGTAACTGCCCTCCCAGAGGCTTTTCCAAGTGACGATATAGAACATATGAAAAGATGTGCTTTCTTGGATCATGGCACCCCCTCCCAAGTTGAGATAGTAAAATGGCAAATAGGTTCTGAAGCAGAGGGTGGAAGCGGCTTGTGAATGAGGGTTTACATGAAACTGAAACTGGATCCTAAGAAGCTTTTTCTGATAATTTCATTCAGTCTTAGCTGCTACCACAAGACAATAAAGCAAACTACAGAAAACAAGTGGATAAAGTTTACTAACTCAACACAGTGGTCAGAGAACATATGTACAAGCGAGGCACTGTCAATCAGTATTTCTTTGCTGCTAAATGCTCTATAGCACTCACCATAAAATGCTCAATAGTATTTACTGCGTTGTCTGCTTAATCTCTGACAGATGGCTGAATTCAAGCCACATTTACATTAATAACTTAAAACAAACTCAACACTAATATTAAATAAGGAACTTTTCAGAGAGTCTTTCTCCTTTTAGACTTGAACCGCGTACAGAAGCAGCTTAGCACAGTACCGTGGCCTTGGCTACTTGAGTCATAGATGGCATTCCCTTTCTCATCTGTGATATTGCTTCCAACATCCTTCACTTTCTCACAGCTGTCTGTAGCTTGATTGTGATCTGTGTCCTCTTTTTGGCTGTTGACTAGTCTCTCCCTTGAAAGAGTTCTCGCCCTAAATCTTCTAAACGGGGATGTCATTCTTTTCCTGGTTGTGTTCTCACAACTTGTCCTGTCTCTATTCTCCTCAGTGGACTTCTTGGTCCTGTCTGTTCTTTTGGCTGTGCTCCCAGTAATCTGAAGGATTTTCTTTTGCAAGTAAACCCCACCTATTCCGGGGCAGCTCTGGCCACTGATCTTGGTGCTGGGCTCACGGGGAGGGGATGAGGAAGACCCTGAGAAGCGCAGAGGGATGCTGTGATCAGATAGGATACTGCCAACTGGAGGGAGAGATGCAAAAACCCTGACATGGTCAATTCATTCTTTTCAATTAGGCAATTATCTTGTTTATACAACATTTCATATTTTAAAACTTTATCATCTTGACAATATCTAAAAAATTTAATTATAGTAACAGTTTTTTAATAAATGAAGAAACTATGCAGCTACTATTCAGAATAAACACCTATCACTACAAGACAAAACAGGATAGACATTACCTTGCTCAGAACAAGCTGACAAAAAAACAAAAATGAAAATGCTGAGAGCAAGCCATACTAGTGACATAATGGTAAAAATTATAAAGACAAACATGACAAGAATAGCAGGTGATCAGAACCATTTCTTAAAATAAATGATGCTTGTCTAGAATTTTCAGGAGATTTTAATAAAAAAAGCTCAGTAAAGACCAAATAGGACACACACAGGATGCAAGGGGCACTTTTATAAAGCACTATTTCTGGTGCAGGTGGGGCTCCAAGACGAAGGAAGACAATGTTCAAATTGTTTGTCTCACCCTCCATGGTGTGTGATGGTGTGTGTGTATGTACACATGCAGCTGCTCTAGTGGAGGCCAGAGAACAATCTGGTGGTATTCTCCTGAGGAGCAGCTCATTTGTCTCTTACTAGGACACATGGCTCATTGGCTGGCTCCAGGAATCTGCCTCTCTCCTTCTCCAGTTCCAGGATTACAAATGTGCTATCATGCCTGCGATTTTACATGCTGCTGGTTGTTGAACCTGGGTCCTCCTGCTTGCATAGTAAGTGCTTTATTGTCTGAGCCATCTTCCTATCTCTTGGCTTCTAAATTCTTGTATAAATTCTCCTTATGGATGATGATGAGAACAAAACTAATTCCAAAGTTCAACAAGAATTGAGAATGACCAAATAATGTACTTTTACTCTAATAATTTTGTTCAGCCACGGCCTACTGGCATGAACCTGTTTATGGAAATAGAGGTGGGGTTGGGTTTTTCTTTTTTGAAGTTTTTCACTATGCAATTCCAAATGGCTACAAACTTGCTATACAGACTCAAGAATGTCCTAGAATGCATGCTGGGTTCTCCTGCCTCACTTGGCTAAGTGCTGGTATTACAGGGATGTGCCACTATACCTGGCAGTCTTGTTGGGGTCACAACATATTTACGAATAATTTCTGAAACTGTTTTTGAAGAGAATTCTTCAAGCTCCTACAGGTTCTAAATACAGCAATTATGACAGGCCCACACTTACAAACATCTTGGTCAACTGTCAGCTACATGTTGAAAGACCTTAGAGAAAAGACCAACTTACTCCAATGGTAAGAGTAGATTTTTTGGCCTGGTGTAGTAGCACACACCTTTAATCCTAGCACTTGGGAAGGCAGGCGGATCTCTGTGAGTTTGAGGCTAGCCTAGTCTACATAGCAAGATCCAGGGTGGCTATATAATAGAGAAACCCTGTTGAAGGAAGGAAGGAAGGAAGGAAGGAAAGAAGGAAGGGGAAAGAGGGAGGGAAGGAGGGAAGGAAGAAAGGAGGGAAGGGAAGGAGGGAAAGAAGGAAGGAGGGAAGGAAGAAAGGAGGGAAGGGAAGGAGGGAAAGAAGGAAGGAGGGAAGGAGGGAGGGAGGGAGGGAGAAAAGGAAGGAGGAAGGAAGGTGGATTTTTGTTAGGATATTCCTGTCTGTAATACTTCTTCCCAAATCATCAGTAAGCACAAACCACAATCAAATCTAGCAGTTTCTTGCTTATAGAGCTGTCTGTGCACAGCCTCCAAACTCAGGCCCTGAACATTTGGACCATCTGCTGGACTAAAGGCTTGGTTGCCACCTGTAGAGATCTGATGAGGGCATTTTGGATAATCAGCTCACACAGACCAAGAAGACACAGGCCTGTGTGTCTTGCCAAAGTATAATGAGATGCAGCAGAATCAGAAATTGCTTTATGAATATACCTACTATACATGTCCTTCTGTGTCCTATTTGATTTTCATGAAGCATTCTTTAGTAAAATCTCAGCTACCCAAGGGGAGAAAGGGATGGGGAGCAAGTGAGCTTTGCTACCCTGGGGCAACAAGGAAAGGAATAGACACTTGAATTTATTAATTTACTAATAACTTACCACATACAGAAATACCGTTTCCTTTAAGTTATACACACAGACAGAGGGTCTTTCCGGACCTTATAAACAAGTCACGTATGGTAAAATGGTAGGGGGCAGTGTCAAACTTAGTTGTTACATCACTGTACCACAGTTGGCAAAAAGGTTCCCCAAGAGTGAAACTTAGACCTTGAGGATGCAGTGAGCTGAGGGAGCTCCTCCCTCCAGCTAGGAATGACAAACAATCTCCCCTCTGACCAGGTAATATCCTCTGCTGTGATTATTTAAGGTTTTTTATTTTTCCTTTTCCTTTCCCACTCACTAAGAGCCCAGGGCTAAGATGTCTTTTTCTTGAGTGTAGGCTCAGAGTGTGGAAGGCCAGAGTAAGTAACATATATTCTTTTGTATGCCTAACTTGTGGTCAACAGTACGTGGCATCTCACAGTCCAGGCTAGCCAAGAGAATCTTCAGTCTGACCCATGAAAATGCATGTGAAGAACAAGGATTTCTGACTTCTCTGGTTCTGTGTAAATGTAACAACCTCACAAAGGTTTATTGCGATTATTTTAAATAATATTTCCTTATTTATTGGGATTTAAAATAATCCCAATAAACAGAACAAACCAAAAAGAACAACCTAAATAGTTGTTTCTTTTCTTTTTTCTCCCCTCCATCCTCACTTTCCTATTTACTTACTTATTCAGTTAGTTTTCGAGACAGGGCTTCTCTGTGTAGCCCTGGCTGCCTTGGAACTCACTTTGTAGATCAGGCTGGCCTCTAGCTCAGAGATCCACCTGTCTTTGCAGCCTGAGTACTAAAATAAAGAGGTGCGTCAACACACCTAGCTAGTATTTGTTTCTATTCCTATGTCTTGTACTTAAACAAAAACAAAGAGAGAACTTTTTTTAGAGCTGGGTCTCAGGTCTTATGACGACCTCAGCTTCTTGATCCCCTTGCTGCTTCCTCCCAAGTGCTGGGATTACAGGTGTACACCACCACACCCAGCATAAATACAATTTCTTGTAGAATTTTTACTTGCAAATTCTCCACAGAAATGTTCAAATATAGGAAACTGGAGAGACGGCATTGAGCACTGGCACAGACCAAAACAACTGTGACTTATGCCCCATTTCTACTCGTGCTTGTGCCCTGTCAAAGAAGCTAAGGATCATGCCCTGAATACTGGAGTCTTACATGATAACTGACATCTGAAAAATGTTTGATCAATTCAATGTGAAACATTAATTCAAACGTAGGCCTTAGCATTTTCACCTTTCTGTCATCTGCTTTATAGACTGAAAAACAGAGTGTGCTTAAGTGCTGTTTGGTCTGAGAAAAGCATGAAACATCCCATCTTACCTTTTCGAGGGGAACACTGAGGAGATGCAGGAGGACTAGAATGCAGAGAGGATGCCACAGAAATAGTGTCTTCTGTGTGTTTCTTACCACTCACTTCTTCAGTTGGTCCTGAACCTTTCTGAGGTAAATTTGTATCTAAAAAAAAAAAAACAAATAAAAAAAGAAGCAAATAAGTATCACTTTATAATTAAAATGAATGTAATTGTCTAAATCACTAGTAACTACAGCCTTGAAATAATGATTGGTACAGTCAACTAAGACACGTAAGTCAGGGACTAAGTGACTGTGAAATGGCATACAGGTCTCATCTCTAGGTTATGTGTTCAAACTCAGTTGGCCAGTACAGACCAGATTATAATAGGCAAGTTGCTTTGTGGCAGAGGGAAATCAATTAAACAGCCCAAGTATAGTGTCCTAAACCCCGACAATTACACCTGGTTGCCATCTTAAGAGAGAAGATATAGGCTCAAACTCTTCCCTCGCCTCTTGAGGTGGCCCCTCCAAGTGAGAGCAAAGTATGCCAGGGGAGGTGTGGGGCTGGCACTGTTACCACTGAGGTGCATCTCTGATATGGGCACACACAAGAGGCTGTAGGGCTACCAGGCCAGCCCTGTTTAAAAGCACTAAATTCACACTACAAAAGAAAAGCAAGCAACACAGGAAAATTTTATGAAGCTCCCAAAAACATTCTTGGAAAGTTCTATCCTCCACCAGCTGGCATTAAGCATATGTCAGATTTAGAAATGATTCTAGCTCATTTACTTTTACATAGAGTTTCCAGGAAGTCACTGAGCTATGAACTACTCTCAACATAGAGCAAGGATGACTGTGGTGAGGAGTTGAACAGTAACAGCAGTCTTCTGAAAAGGTACTCAGACCAGCCAGGCTCTCTTGTCTCTGGACTTGCTTTTCCTCCTCTCTACAACTTTCTCCAGTTCAAATATATCTCAATCTCCTTTCTTCTCCCCCTCTTCTCTCTCCTTGTTCCTTGTCTCGTTCCTTGTCTCTTTCTGTCACTTTCTTAACAGGGAATCACTATATAGCTTAGGCTGGTTTCAAGCTTGTAGCCTGGGTTAACACAGAATGTACAACCCTCCTGCCTCAGTTTCCAAGTGCTAGGATTAGAGGAGTGTATACCATGCAATACTTCAAATCTCTAGTGGTTTTTGAGTGACAAATTGTGTTTGGCACCTCTATAATATAGACCTATTTATGACTTCACTTCTCAAATCCTGGGAGGCTGTTTATTCTGGTGGTTAATAAGTAAGTATTTTAGAGCCAACCAGGCTAGGATCAACAACTAGACTGATTATGTATTGTACTGGCAAAGATTCTGTGTAGAATGATGCTAAATTACCACCTCATAGGACTATTATGAAGACCATGTAAATACATGAAGTTAATATACATGAACTGTGTCTGAAATTCAGTAAGTGTTAAATGTGAGCTTCAATTACGTGTGTGTGTTGCTGGGAACTGGATTGAACCCCCATGGCTTTGTGTATACCAGTTGAGCACTCTATTACCAAGTCAAATCCCCAACCTTGACCTTTAGTTGTTAGCACCTCTTAACATGCATGCAAATATCAGTAAGCCAAAATGTTTGCAGCTCCTTACTCACACCAAACCATTTCCTCTGCTTGAAGAAAACCCTTGTCTAATTATTCCTTTTTATTCTCCAACCCTCCTGCCTGCCCCCGAGAAAGGGTTTATCTGTGTAGCCATGACTGTCCTGGAACTTGCTCTGTAGACCTGGCTGACTCTGAACTCAGAGATTCGTCTGCCTCTGCCTCCCAAGTGCTGGGATTAAAGGTGTGTGTCACCATCATCCAGCGCTTAATTATTCTTCTCAGAAACATTCAAGGCTCGGTTTAAGTGTTATTCCCAAAAAGCCTTCTTATAAAGCCCCCACTCCCGCAATTATCCACTCCCACCTTTGTTAAAGTCGTCTCTTGCTTTGTTCTTTTACATGCAGTACATCAGCACACAAATAATAAAGAAGTAATCAGTTTGTGTGTCTATAATAATACTAGACTGAAACACTGGCCATTTCTATTCAACTCCTTACCTCAGATCAAATCACACTAAAATCACATACTTCTACTAAGTATGTAATATGTATAATTCATGTACCATTTTAATACCATGAACCAAATCTAATCTAGCTTCTCAGGTATAAATGGACATAGAGATACTGTTAAAATAACAAATAAAAGTAATTCGGATAATGTCCATATGGCCAATGGGGGAAGGAGAGCTGTAGATTATAATTAGGTATTTTATGTTTAAATTTTTTAAAAAGATTTATTCATTATTTTATTTGTATGATTGTTTTTGCCTGCATGTATGTACACCACGAGTGTGCCTGGTACCCAGAGAGGTCAGAAGAGGCATTGGATGCCCTGGAACTGGAGTTGTGGATGGTTATGAGCCATTATGTGGGTGCTGGGAACTAAACCTGGTCCTTCTGCAGCAGCAACAAGTGCTCTTAACAGCTGTGTCAACTTGACTCTCATAGCTTTTGGAGGTTTGCATCTGCAGTAAGTATTTGAAATGCAGACCTTTGAATGCAGAATGAACTTTATCTTGATCTGTTACTTAAGATTTGGTATAGATATTCAAGATGTATGGTCGTGTAAGATTTCTATTGATAAATGGATTTCAGTAATATAGAAATTCCATAGTATTTAAAACACACTGTTATCAAGTAAGTTGAAGCAAAATAAAACATTTTTGACTCATGATGTACTAACTATATTCTTCTGAGCACTTAGCTAATAATCTGTTATTAGTTTTGGGAATTAAGATCGAAATGGATTTAGGGTGATGATCACTCACTCAACACATGGTCTTTGGCTTGTCCTTTCTTCCTGATGGGGTGCAAGTTAACTGCTGGCATCTGAAGCACCTGACTCACTCTGTGCGGCTGATGCAGGTGGACTTTAGCTGTTTGGCCAACTGACCTCAGAGGCATGGGAGACATTTCAGATGACTTGGCTGACCTTTTTTCAGTTAAGTTCTTTGTCACTATGAGGAGAGAGAAAGGTCAGGCAAATGCAAATTTTTTAAGGCAAGACTATTATTATTGACAAGTAGTTGTTTAAAAACCATACATTTTTATACAAAAAATTAGAGACCTATTTTCAATAAAGAAATTTAAACATAAAACATCTCTCTGAAGTTGCTGTAGAATAAGCTGTTTGCTTTCTAAATTCTTGAATTATCTATCTCACAAGGCCAAGTTCACTTTCTCTCATCTATATGACTAAAATACTTTCACTGGATCAACTCTGGCATGCCTCTAGCCAGTCTCCAGATGACAGAGTGATCACTAAACATGGAAATCTAACCTGCTTACCTTTCTTGGCTATATGCCCCACAGACTTCACAATTCTCACTGCTCTCAGGAAAAAGACTCAAATGCCTCCAAGCAAGGCCTGTAAAGCCATGAAGACTTACTATCAACCTGCCTCCCCTATGTACTTTCTCATTCTTCAATCCCATATGCTTGAGGTTTCTATCAAGTCAGCCTTTGCCTTGGCTGGAACACTTTACATCACTTGCTGTTCAGATCCACTTTTTCATAATCTCGCAGAACCTTTCTAACAGTGTGCATTCTGCAATGACTACATTAATGAAGCCTAACTAGACAGAGAGAATAGGAAAAAAGCTGCTTTCAAAAAATCAACACTGTGGTCCAAATGAAAGAAATTCTTTTTCAGCCAGCCCTTTCAGTCCTTTGGTTAATTATTCAGGATGGTTTCATGTATAGGTTTCAAATATCAAGATAAAAACAACAAACAGATGTTTACCAGTGTCAGCATAGCTGTAAATAGGTAGTATGCATGTTTACTGTGAGAGTCTGAGAAGTATTTCACCTGGTAACAAGAGGTAGGGGACATCTAGAAAGCTAAAACAGAGGGACTCATGGAGATAGTATGAAATGGCTTATAACTAACTGAATTCAAGATGTTACCACCTTTTGGTTAGAAATACAAAACACATTTCTTCTATTTTGAAACTACTTTTATATTTATTTATTTCTTGAGAGGTCTTACTACATAGTGCAGACTGCCCTCAAACTTAGTGTGTAGCCTAATACTTTTCTTAACTAATGATCCTCCTGCCTCAGTATCTCAAGTGCTAGGATTACAGGCAGGCACCATTGTAACAAAGTCCTTTAAAAAAATATAAAAAGTTCCCTAGGAAACATGCCAGGAGTAAGGACAGGCTCAAGTCCTGAACTAGAAGGACATTGCAGAGAGGAACTGTCCCTAAGGACGGCTGATCATTTCACAGTTCTGGTCACTGAATCTACCTACTTATGTACATTTCTTGGCTTTTGTTTCATTTTATCTATAAATTAAAACACTGCTCTCAACCGCTGAGCCACCTCTCCAGTCTCCAGTTATATATTTTGGAGATAGGGTCATATGCAGCAGCATAGGCAGGCCTCAAATTCAGCTATGTAGCTGACAGTAGCCTTTGAATTTTTGATCTTCCTGAGTCTTCCATTCTTGGTCTATATGGTGCTGGTGATAGGACCCAGGGTTTCATAAGCGCTAGGGAAGCACTTTGATAACCAAACTATACCCTCACCCAAAGATTTGTTACTTTTAGCCATAAAATTCTATCTTAATATACGTTAAAGTGGCCATGTAATGTTAATTTCATGTATATTTAGTATCTGAGGTTTCTTTGCTCTATTAAGAGCTGAAACATCACTGTATCAACACTTTTTAGGTGCATTATCTCATTACAGCATGAATCCAACATTAGATATTACGGACAGTTGTTAGAAGTAAATGGCAACTTTCGAATTTTGAGGCAAGGTTTTGACATGTAGCACAGGCTAGGCTTGAGCTTGAAATCCCCGTTTCAATCTGTACAGTGCTGGAAGTTGTGTTTTTATTTCACTCTTTTAAAATTTTTTAAAAAATAGGTTGAGATAGAGCCAGGTTTGGTGTCCCAGCACCCAGGAGGCAGAGTAGAGTGGGACACTGAGCTTCAGGTCAGCTGTGCCTACGTAGTGAGTTCCAGGACACAGCAGAGCTAGAGCTACGTGGTGAGACGCTGCCTCAAAAAAAAAAAAAAAAAAAAAAAAAAAGTTTGAGATGGAGTCTTGTTATGCTGTGCAGACTGGTCTCCAACTTCTGTGCTCGAGTTATCCTCCTACCTTAGTCTCTGGGACTAAGTAGCTGGGACTATAATGTGCACCATCACTTAGTAAGGATGTCGCTGGCATATGGGAGACTCTAAATTTCTTTCTTTCTCTAAACTTAATAAGCTTGATAAAGAATCAGAAGAGATAAAACATATTCCTAATTCCTGTCAGTATTTTTTCCTCTTAAAGACAGTGTCTCACTGTGAATTCCCAGCTGACCTGGAAACTACTGTGTTGACCAGGTTGAGCTGGATCTCCCAGAGTCTGCCTGCCTCTGCCTCTTGAGTAAATGGAATTAAAGGTGAGGGACACCACAGCCAGAACTTTTACATTTTTTAAATCAAGTGAGAGTGAAGAGAAACCTGTTCAACAGTAACAAATGAGACTCAGACTCTGCTTCCATCCATTAGTGTCAGTGCAAGCATATTCCATTCATTTTCCTGAGTAGAAGCAATAATAGCCTAATTTTCCCACTTGAGACAGGTCTTAATTATGTAGCCCAGATTGGCCATGAACGCATTATCCTCTTGTCTCAGTCTCCAAAGTATTGTTAAACAACAGAGTACACCACAATGTCTGGCTCTGGCTAGGATGTACTGAACAACTCTCTTTACCCAGTATTTAAAGCAGCATTTGTTTCTATGTTCACTTTCTCTTTTATACTCAGCTGGCATACTATTATATTACTATGGAAATATCAACAGACTTAGCAATTTTAGGGTTAATCCATGGAGAATACCACTCCCTTCGGTCAACAGAAAACTTGCAATTCTATTGTGCTTCTCATGGGCTTAACATTTAACCTACAATTTAATAGGATTTTTTTCTTTTCCCCCCACTTCACCTCCTATAACCCAGAGACATGTGTTCTGAAGCCTGTACTTAAAGAGGGCAGCACTAGTCAGGGCAATGCTTAGGGACAGTACTTACTGAGCAGAGCAGTAGTGGGCAAGGTGGACTGTGAGGTAGCAAGGAGAAAATCTTTTCCACAGTGTCAGGATGTGTCTACTTTCTTTTGCATCTTATTGATAAGGCATCACTGCTAGTGTTTTAATCAAACTCCTGAGCTTTCTAGTTGGTAACTGATTTTCACCTAGTAAAGAAGTAACTTTTCATTTAGAGATGAGAGAAACAATGTTCTTAAACAGAGTATTTTCTATAATGTTCCTTTTTTAAAGATTTATTCCTGGCAGGATGGTGGTGGTGCACACCTTTAATCCCAGCACTTGGAAGGCAGAGGCAGGTGAATCTCTGTGACTTTAAGGCCAGCCTGGTCTACAGAGTGAATTCCAGAACAGCCAGAATTACAACAGAGAAGCCCTGTTTAAAAAAACAAAATCCCAAAAAGATTTATTCCTATTTTATGTGTATTGGTACTTTGTCTGCCATGTTATGTCCGCGCACCATATGTTTGTAGTACCCATGGACTGCAGAAGAGGGCATCAGATTCTCTGGAAAGGGTAATACAGAGTTTTGAGACCTCATATTGGTGCTGGAAACTGAAATCAGGTTCTATGAGAGCAGCAAGCGCTCTTAACAGCTGAATTAGCTCCCCAGTGATTGTGTACCCCCTTCCCATTTTAAAAACTTATTAATGCTGCAATTTTAAAAATAGGATTTATAGAGCCTTTAAAAGAAGAACTATCCACCTCTCTCCCTCCTACAGTTATGTAAGGGCTGGATGGGACTCACATCTCATGAACAGACCATGCTGCTGGAGCATAGCAGTTGTCTTTGCAAATGAAACCAGCACTAATTCTGGAGAACAAAACTTCTACTTTGTGGTGGTCACCAGTGTGACATACAGGAAAATTCTACTCACAGGTGCCATATGCAGGCTCCCACTGCAGTGACATCATCTGGAACTTCTCCTCATCTGTGTCTATGTCCAGACTGGAAAGATACTGTTTCACTTTCCTTGCCATTTGGGCATCTTCATACAGCTTCTTGGCATTCAGCAGGGAGCTGCGGCGTGCTCTTTTCTTGTGAGCACCTCCTTGAACATCCAACATGTTTGAATTTGTGCTGCCTTGACTCAGTGACCTGTAAGAAGACGGAAATTGTAATAAGAGCCTGTAAAGATGAAAATTAAGCATGAAAGAATGAAGATTCAAAGTTTTTTTTTTCTGTTAATGCGATTGCATGCTGATGTAAATGAGTTAAAAGATGAAGAACATTAATGCAAAGTAATCTGGCACAGATGGCAATGTTCTCAAGAACAAGATCTGGCAAAATGCAGGATTCAGAAGAGTTAAGATACCAGTTCCTCCCTGAGCAACATACCCCATTATATCTGTGCACCTATGCAAATCATGGCACGGAAGTGCCAAGAAAAATTTTCCTCTGGTCCTTTCAGGTCACCCACACTTTAGCATGTGGCAAGAGTCTAGGTCAGGACAAATTCGCCCTCAGTTCTTCAGCAAGGACAAGTTTTTATCAGCTGTGCTAATTGCAATGTGCAATGGCACATTGCAAGCACCATTCTGTGACAGCAGAGTCACTTCAAGCATGATGATCAACTTTACCAATAACAAATTTTGACCAAATATTAAAGAGAACAACCAAGATAATATCTGAAAATAAGACTTCAATCCAGAGATCAGAAATGCAGTAAAAAACAACAACAAAAAACAAACAAAAACATATCTGTAGATATGACATGGTCAGAAATTATTTGCATTCTAGAAGTAGGAGCTGAGATTCTACCATTGTAATATGGAACTGCAATCTGGATCTTAGAAATAAGTACTATTCAAATAAGCTGCAGCTTTATCCAACTCTATCCTTGTTGTCAAGCTTGTTTATATGATGCTCACACCTAGAACCAATGGAAGGTAGCAAAGTATGATGTAGCTGGTCCTTTATAACAGGCTAGTGAATTCAGTGTTTGTAGAGGATTGTTTTTGTTTGCTTATTTATTTATTCATTCACTTATTATTACTGTGTATGTGCAGAGGTGGCTGCATACCACAGAAAGTCTGCAAAGGTCTGAGGAGTGGTTCTCTCCTCCTACCTTCATGTGGACTCTAGATATCAACTCAGGAATTTGAAGGTAAGAGAAACTCTTATTTTCAATATTAGCATTGTATTTACAAAAAATACTCTTAAAACAGATCATAATCATACAACTTGTTCTTCAATGCTCACATACCTGGCTTAAAACAGACACTGAACCTTAATGTTTTCATTGTAAATCATATAAGACAGAACTGAAAAACTGCTAATGGTATTTTTTTCGATCACATTTTAAAGACCTTTGAAGTAGGGTTCCCCAGGGGAGGGGGAGAAAGGAGGCAAAGTACAGTGACACATACTTGAAAATGTCATAAAGAAACCTATTATTTTGTATGTTACTGAGACCAAAACAAACCAAACTAAACCAAACGCTGATTATAAAAAGAAAAAAGAAAAAAAAAAAAAGAGAAGGAAATAGATATGGTTATGCCTTACATTTGATTGTAAGGGGATGCTTTGCCAAGAAGTTTTTTGTACTGTGCAGCCCTCCTTATGGTTTGGACTTCTGGGAACAGCTTGGGAGAGCTATTTAAGAGAGTGTGGTCAGATAATGATTGGTACAGTCAACTAAGACACGTAAGTCAGGGACTAAGTGACTGTGAAATGGCATACAGGTCTCATCTCTAGGTTATGTGTTCAAACTCAGTTGGCCAGTACAGACCAGATTATAATAGGCAAGTTGCTTTGTGGCAGAGGGAAATCAATTAAACAGCCCAAGTATAGTGTCCTAAACCCCGACAATTACACCTGGTTGCCATCTTAAGAGAGAAGATATAGGCTCAAACTCTTCCCTCGCCTCTTGAGGTGGCCCCTCCAAGTGAGAGCAAAGTATGCCAGGGGAGGTGTGGGGCTGGCACTGTTACCACTGAGGTGCATCTCTGTATTTCTGAAGATGGCTGTCTAAGCCTGGAGAACTGGACTAATTCTAAATCTTCTATCCCATTAAGTGCTTCCACAGCAACTGTCTGCCTTCTTTCTCGTCTTCATCCTCTGGAGCTGACTGTTTTAACTCTAACTCTGACAATTCCAACTGACCACATTCTCTTAAATAGCTCTCCCAAGCTGTTCCCAGAAGTCCAAGTGGCATGGAACCATAAGGAAGGCTAAACAGTACAAAAAAATTTCTTGGCAAAGCATCCCTCTACATTTGATGGCAATTTTCATTTTTGTTTATTTACTTTTTTTGAGACAGGGTTTTTCTGTGTAGTCCTGGCTGTCCTGTGCTGAGCTCAGGCTGGCTGAGCTCGTTCTGTGGACCAGGCTGGCCTCGAACTAGAGACCTGCCTGCCTCTGCCTCCTGAGTGCTGAGATTAAAGGCATGTGCCACCACCATCCAGCATACTGATGTCAACTTTTAGCGCTTCTGGTCAGGCAGAAACGATGATGTGGCTGTGAGTGACACATGGAAAAAACTGCAAAATTTGCAGAATGGTTTGGAAGAATAATCAGATAATAATAATAATTAATAATAATAATAATCATATCAGAGAATTATCTTTCAACATTTAAGAAGCACTTGATTAAACAGAGTGAAACCTGAAAATTTCAGTAAATTTTTAATAATGTCAAGGGGAGACAGGCTCTATTTGTGTGCTGAGTCAGCCTAGACACCTGTGGGATCAGCTTTGCCTTCTTTTATGTTTTATCCTCAAGTGATGGATGACCAACATATGGTGGCACAGAGGGTAGTACTATGTGTACTGCAAGTGAGTAGGGGGTGTAGGGGTGGACACTGGTGATTCTAAAAGTGATCTGGAAGATTCAAATCTGAATATCAAGTTTTAGGAAGTTCTAAACCAATTCACTTTCCTTACATTTTCCTTTTTCGTATCCACAAGGGTGTTATGTAAGGAAAATGTAAAGCTAAGTCCATACACGTGAAAAGCATTTCAATAAGCACAAACAAAGTACTGTACTGGCTTTCCTCAATACATAAGATAACACATAATGTGGTGACTATTACTATCGTGTGAGTGAGCATGTGTGTGCTACGGTGTATGTGTCCTGTGAAGTTCACAGGACAACTGTGTGGAATTGGTTCTCTTTCCAGGAATCAAACAGTAAAACGAAGCTTTAACATTTAAGAGCAAATTTTAATGCTAGTAGCTAATAATTTTATCTTAGTTGTTATCCAAAATAAAAAAGTCAGCTTGTAAACAAATACAGCATACAAAGTTCTAATGCATGAGAATAGTAGACGACAATGAAGTATCTTCTGAACCACTTCCAAAGCAGCAAATACTGATGTGAAAAGAAAACACCTACTGTCTGTAAGCCCTAAACCCCACCGCTTAACAGTGATCATTGTAGTTCAGTCACTAGGTTGTAAGATGTCCTGCTGAAGTAGTAATGCCAGGCTATCACTTTCTACTTTCAGTAGCAAGAACCAGGAAAGACCAAGACACAAATATATGAGAACACAGAAGAAACACGCCAGAGGAGGAAAGTCAAGTTCACCAAATGAAAAACAAGACCACAAATAAGACTCAAAGACATGGCTCAAAATTTTTTTCTATGTAACATAAGTATCTAACTCACAGTACGTTAGTTTTAAACACCAAAATTCTATGTACGGTCTATGTATGCAACTGCATGCACCTATAGTGCTCACATATTCCTCATTTAAAAATTAAAGTCTAGGGAAATGATGTATAAAATCTTTAACTGTCTGTGGCTCTAAACTAGATGGCTAGCAACAAAGAATTAAGAGACCAGAAACTACTTTAATTACAAAAGGCTGGGCAGCTGAGAAACTTTAGGGAGAAAAGGGAATCTTTTTTTATACAAAGATTGTAGAAACTTAAATTTCAATCTACGCTTCAAATTTCAGGCATTCAGTGGATCTGATGAAAGGTTAAAAAAATCTATTCACTTTCATAATACAGACTGAGTAAAGACACCTCTCTGTAAAACTAATGGAAAATGTAACCCTTACAAACAGACCTTTTATACATTAAGCACATACGCTTACTTTCATAAAATATGGCATTAAATTAAAATTTGTGTTGTCGAGTTTTGAAGCAGACTGCCTAGGTTTGGACACACCATTAATAGGGCTGCAAGACTCGACAAACTACCCTTCCCCATCTGGACCACAAGAATAAGAGACCTGTTCATAGGGCAATAGGAGATTTTTAAAAGGTTATTCATTTAGAGAGCTTATAGCAGTGTAGGACACACCAGGAGTATACAACAAATATCCACTACCATCATATACATCTCATCAATCTATTAAATTTAAATCAAAAAGGGGTTATAGAATGCCAATAATGGGGGCAGGGAAGAAACCAAAACAAAAACAGGAAAACACAACCAACAAAATGCTAGTTCCATCACTACTTCACCTTGTTAGCAAAAGGCATTTGTCAGAATGTAGGCTGACGGAGTTAATAGAATGCATGCTATCTGATTCTCGTGCATTAATGAAAAGGATGCAGCACATGTTAAAAGTTGCACAACCTTCATTCCAGTTGTTCATTTCCCCACTTACCCCAGACTCCGCCACCTCTTCTTCCTGTAAGCAAGAGCCACAAACATTGAAGCATGTGTTTGAATAGGAAAGCACAGAAAAAAGACAACAGTTGAGAGTCAGAGAATTTATGCAGACAGAATAGAACAGAAAAATTTACCAGGAAAAAAATCACAGCTTAACAGTAAAAAATGGCATTAACGGAATGAAGGAATGGGAGGGGCACAATGAATCCTGAAGGCCAAACCCCTCTCCAGCATGTACTTTAAAATATGCTTCAGATCAACTCTGTATTTTTAATGCTGAATCTTCCCATAAATTGATGTTGTTATGCAGCTTAGGGAATGCCATCTGTTCACTGCAAACTTTCTAGTCTGTTTTTGGAAGTATAGGGACTGGTCTTGTACATTCTACCAGGAGGCAGAATACTCAGACTAAGAACAGGGTTCCTACACACTTTTGGTGCCACTCATTTAAACAACAGTGGAATGAAAGGGAATATACAGATATAGAGATTCTTTTTAAGTGAAGCAATTTCTCAGACAATTTATTTTTCAAGAAAATTAGGCCAGCAAATCAACTTAAAATGAAACAAAAATACATCAAACCAGGGTTGGTAGCACACACCTATTTTCCCTTGACTTATGGAAATTCCAGGCCAGTCTGGGAACACAATGAGACCCTAATTACTATACCTAAGTATTGGTTGACAAAACTGAACCAGAAAAATTCAGTTCAGTCTAAATATATTTATTTCCTCATATATTTTCTACTCAACCCAGGATATTACTAAGGAAACAACCAGGCTTACTAATATTCATCAGTCATTTTTCTTTTGAATTGTGTGTTTGTATGCATGTGGGTGTGTGCGTACATGGATGCAGGTGTAAGGCAGAGGTAAGACTCTGGTGTTGTCATAAGCCTGTTTTTTTCGGAGACAGGACCCTCTTCATTAGCCTATTGCTAGCCCGCCCAGGGATCCACCTGCCTTTCTTTCTCTGCCCAGTGCTGGGATTATAAACAGCAACTAGACCTGTCTCTTTTATAAGGTGCTGGGGATTGAACCCAAGTCCTCAATCTTTCATTGCAAACACTTTACTAAGTGGGCTTTCTTGGCCTTCCTTTGTTAATTCTGAAGTACAGCTGGTATCTTAGTACATTATCGACTCATTTGGCAGGGTGACAAATCTACTATGTCTCCAGGCACTAGAATGGAAACGTACATGAGTAAATGGAGGTTCATGTAAGACAAGAGATAGTGGAAGGTTTACTGTACTAGGACATTCAACAACAAAAACAGACAACAAGCCTCCTCCAGGTGTGCTTTGGTCCCTGGTTCTTACTGGTTTTTGCTTCCATATTTTGGAGAAGTGACATCTCATTACATTACTAAGGGAAATAAAAGAGATGGGAATTTGGCATTCCTTCCCTCTACTCTGAGAATCTCTGAACTAGAGTAAAGATGAGATCATCTTAGAAAAACAATGACTGCTCCACAATGATATAAATGAAACAAACAAAAGCAATACCTCTCCCAACCAAAACTCAACGTAACACACACACTGATTACAAAGTATCAAGTATTTTTATTTTCCTAGAGGAATATATGTATTCTAAAATCACATCAATTGTTGTGTACTTAAAAATTACTTTATTTTTAATGACCTATATAGAGAGGTCCAAAACGAAAATCTGATAAAAAATTTAAACTGTAGTATCTACCTACATGCTGAAGATTATAAAAATTACCAGGAACAGCTTAACAGTACACTTTCTATAAACTCTATACATAAATCAGTGGTAGCCTTTATAGTACACAAAGAATCAAATTTAAAAAAATTCTCATTTTGGGTGTGGTGGTATACACCTGTAATATCAGCCAGCTATTGGGAGGTGGAGGTAAGATCAGGAGTTCTAGACCAGCCTCAGCTACAAAGTGAGTTCAAAAGTATTCTCAGATGAAACAAACATAAATGAAACTCTCACTTTTAATTAAGATGAAGCATGGCATAACAGGTACTTTCTGGAAAAGAATTTACATGCAAGCAAACAGCTACAGTATAACTGCTACTTTTGGAAAAAAATGTTTTAGAAGACTGAAGTACAAGTTAGTTGTGCTAAAACTTTAAAAGAGGAACAGGGTAATTATTTGCTACTTAGGTTAGAAAACAGATGAAATAATTTGCACTTGTATGATTTCAGGGAGATCAACACTCTTTTTATATTTGCTTGTTAATCCTTTATTTAACAACTATACAGAACTACTTGTATAGTCAGAAAAATAATTTGGGAACCAGGGCTGAAGTCTCAGCAAATTATATAAAAACTGTTAGAGGGGCTGCAGAGATAGATCGGCAGTTAGGAGCACTCACTACTTTTGCAGAGGACCTGGGTTCAATTTCCAGCACCTACATAATTACTCACAACCATCTCTAACTCTACTTCCAGAGGAGCCAACACCCTGTTCTGGACTCTGCAAGCATTGCTCACATGTGATACACACATATGCATGCAGGCAAAACACCTATACACATAAATAAACAAAACAAAACTGTGTGAGCTTCAATTTCATCAGATGTAAAAAGAAGTTGAATATAGCTTACCTGTTAGGATTATCATAATAAAAAATTACTGGAGACTGATCTGTGTACAATATTTAGCATAGTATACAACAAAGGACAGACACCATTACCACACCACCCTCGATACCAGTGTTACTCAATTTCATGCCATACCTTTGTCGGAACATCATGGCAGGGTCCATGTTAGCAGAAGTCATTCGAACAATATGACGGATTTCCTTGGCAATCATTCTTAGTTTCTCGAAGTTCACTAAGCCATCTACTTTGGAGTCATTTCCTATGAAATACAAATAAATGTTAACTTTTATAATTACAATCTTATCTCCAAGTAGCAGAAGTAGCAGAAGTCTAGTTATTGCTCCTGAGTACAAATAAGCTTTATCAAAGTGCTTTTGTTTTTTTTAAAGACTTGATAAATTCATAGTCAGTTCAGCCCTGATTCCAGGGCTTCTGAGAAGAGCTGTGTTTCCTCTGGGAATAATGATTCTGAATACAGAAAATGACCGACTGTCCATTGTCCTAAAGGCTGTTCATTATCTCACAGGCATACACATGGATTATTAGCACACAATCCCATTCTGCAGATGGTTTTCCTTTGGAAAGAAGGTACACAGCATCTGAAAACTTAGGCTAGCCAGGTGACAAGGGTACTGCTGGGCCTACTTACTTATTAATAATTAACTTAGCCTGCAAATTTTCTTTCATTTATAATTCTTAAAAATTTTCAAATAAAAAACAACTATTTAAGAAGTAGCAGATATCCCAACAGGAGTAAATGGTGGGAGATTAAATAATACTGGATCTTTCTCAAATGGCAAAAATTAGTTAAAACTAAGCTAGCTCCCTCATAGGGGCACTTTCTGGCCACTTTTCTTCTCTCAGAATCTGAATTTATCATGGTGACTTTAATCATTAGCATGAAAATGCCTGTTTGTAAGTTTTTGTTTTTTTTTTTAATTTACAACTTTGAAAATTGTCAACTTTTCTTGAAGAGAGAAAAAAAACTCAATGTTTAAAAGTCAGTTTGCCTGACCATAGTAGCATTTAACCACATCTGTCTAAAACTATTAGTGCAACCCAATTTTCTAACATGGAAGGCCCTGAAGCCAAGTTTGAAAACTGTCACATTCCTTTTCATAGTAAGTAGCACCTATACATTGGTTACAAAAATGGCTTGGGGCTTCAATACCAATTGGAAACAAAACACCACCAAAACCACGCTCAAGTCAGATCAATGTTTCAGAGTATGTCAAAGGCCTATGAGAATTTTTTAAGTATTCTGAGGCAGGAAGACTAGACAACCAGGATACCCTCCCTGATGTGGACAAACAGCAAAGGCAGACGGGACAGGGAGCTAAACATGAGTAGAGTCCTTCTGTGTTTGAGGTAAGAAGAATAAAAGCAACTTAAATCCAATTAAACCTCAATGCTTTGCTTTGGGGCTATGACTTTATCCTGGGACCAAGAATGAACCAAATGTAGACTGGAATAAAGCCTAAAAATCTGAAAATGAATTAAAATCATTTGGAATTATCAACAGCATTTACTGAGCAATGTTTAATCTTTTTTGGAAGAACAGAGTATCAGAAATAAATCTCAGATTTACTTGTGTGTGTGTGTGTGTGTATATTTACTATTCTGTAAAAATAAAATAAATAAAAGCCCAAAGTAGATCAAGAGAAAAAATGGACACAACAAGATATGAAAGAAGATGCTTTTTGGAAGAGACTCATAGAGGACTCAGACCATGGAGTCACCATGGAGACATATTCAAAGATACAAAACCAACACTGCTAACTTTAACAGAATATGAAACAAACAAAGTAAACAGTAAAACTAAAGACAGTGAACTAGATTAGGAATTCAAGGATAAGTTTAACTGATTAGTTACAGCTGAAGAGAAGGATTGGCAAACGGGAATGACAATACACAGAAGGCAGCAAGACATGATAAACACTGCATGAAAGATAAGATATAAAGCTATGGAGACATAGGGGTCAAGTTGGACAAAGGTAAGACCAGAGTCCCCAAACTGATGCCAGAAAAGGGCAAACAGAATGTTCTAAAGCTGAAGGAAAATATCAATTTATTTCAATATGACCTGTAAATGTAAATCAGAATTACAATGAAACAAAATTCCAAACCCCACAGAGAAGACAAAGGTCTAAGTGGCTATCAGCAGAGGCTGAGGATGGTGATGGAAAGAACAGTATGACTAAGGCTGGTATCTCAATAGTGACAATGTGAGGCAGAAGACAACGGGCACTCCCTCAAAAAGCTGAAGGAAGGCAGCTGCCAAGCCAAATTACACTTCTGAAACTGACGTTGAGGGCTTTTATATGAACAAAAATTGAGATCTCCATCACTTTAAGGGAATTATGGTGTCTTACGGGCCAAAACAAAACCAAACTCCTAAACAACTAAACAACAAACCACAACAGCCACACGGAGACTTAGAAATGTAGGATGGAATAAACAGCAGCAAGCACAAGTACACACACACGAGATTAAACACAAATTTTAGTAACCAACAATAAAAAACATTGCAGGATTGACACCACGATGGCAGAATAAAAACTGGGGAATACTAAATGAAACTTAAGTAATCCAGTTCTTCACTATGGCTTGAAGTAAAACAACACTAATGAATACTGGCAAACAAACTTACATGCTATATCCTCTAGTGTAACACTAAAAGAAAAGCAGTACATGATTGCCAAAGGAACAGAGTAGAAAAACTACCATTACCACAGAAAAGTTTATGCAGGTAGATTGTAAATGAACTCTATTGGTAAAAGGTAAAACAAAAAAGGAAGCCTAATACAAAATGAGCAAGGAACTCAAACTGGTATGTTCTGCCTCACTCATAATTATAGAAACACAAATATAACCAGGAGTGTGAGAACAGTGCTAGAAACCAATTTCACTTGACGTCACCACATCATTTTTTTTTAAGGGTTGACCCATAGAGTCCACTCTGTGTAGTCGTTAAGAATATACTAGCTGCAAGAGTATAAACAAGAAAATGGACAACAGTATTGTTCCCAGCAGGTCAGTAAGAGGAACCAGAAGAATGAATCACTTGTACAGTATTTAGACAATGAAATGCTAAAACAGTTTTGGAAAACATCGCAGAATCTCCCTAATCCACTGTAGACCAAAATAAGGCAGAAATCAAATCAAATTACAAGAAAACAAACATATTTTGCGAATCTCCTTTTCTAAAGTTCAAGAACTTTAGTTTCAAGTTTCTTAAAGTTTCAAGAACTTAAAAGGAACGTGGTATTAGAAATCAGGATAGTAGTCACCTTTGGGGAGGGCATGAAGGGAGTAGCTGGGAGTGGGCAGAAGCAAGTTTCTAGCATACTGGCAAAGCTTCATTTTTGCTCATAAAATCGATTATATTGTTAAATTTTATATTTTAGTTGTTCTTTTGTTTTGAACAGTTTTATTTATGTAAGATTTAAATTTTTAAAAAAGTTGGGAAAAAAAAAAATCACTAAACAAAGCAAATACAAGGCTGAGTGTGGTTGGCACATGCCTGAAATCCCAGTGCTTGGGAGGTAGAGAAAGGAATATCAGGCACTTGGGCTTGTGGAGAGCCGAAACACAGCTCAAACAAACACACACAGGATAATGAGTGTCAGCAGTTTCATCTTAGTGTTAAGTTTATATTTGAACTCTTACTGTGAAATCTTCTATTTGTTACTGTCAACAATATGGCTTTGGATGTCATAACTTCATTGCATTTAACTATATGGAGATTCAGTGGCATGGATAATCACACTGCAATAGATAATAAAGAACGCTGCAGCTAATGTAAACATGCTAATTTTCAAACACTTTCAAATACCTTCATGGAGAAATGTCATATCTTTTTTGACAACAGGGAAGAGTGGAATAATTGGAGGCTGCATGCTTTGACTACTAAGAATATTTCTGTATTTTGCCATGTTTCTAGATGGATCAAAAAGGTCTTGTAGATCTTGGAGATGTTTTTCGTACTTGCTTGGTAACTTTTCCCAAGTGCCTCTGAGTCGTGCTACAGGTGCCAGGTTCAAGCCACTGTCAAAGATAGGAATAAAAACATTAAGAATGGATGTAGAGGAAAGAGTAGATTTTAGGTCAATAAAGTATACTGGAAAAAAATAGCAGTACCGATTTTACTTTGAAACAGAGTAGAACTATGAAAAAAATAAACGTAAGGAATTCCTTTAGTCTTAAAATAAGAAAAACTCTTTCAGAGGAAGACGCCAAGAACGACTGGAACAATAAATAACCTACCTAGATAGATTCTTGATTTAAAAGTTCCCATATTCCAAAGTTCCAATCTTGTCCCCCAAGTCTCCAAATATCCACTATCTCATTTCCAGAGGACTTTAAGCAAGTTCAGATATTCCCTAACTTGAAAATATAATTCATGCCCATCAGGTGGGAGTCTTCTCTCGTTTCCTTTATTTCCATGTAGCATGCCAAAGGTAAGCTACCAATAAATAGTGTGCATCTAACACACTCCAACATTCCTACACTTTAGTCCGTTGTTTCCCAGGCATCTGATTTTTACCCACACCACTACATGCAAAATGTCCTCTAACTTCCAATTTTAAGGTAGGAGTTAAATGTTTGTTCCCCCTTGTTTCTATAGAATCACTTCCCCACTACTGTAAGAAGGATAAAACAGAAATATAATTCCACATCTATTGATACTCAGAGAACCAAAGTCCTAAATTAGAATGGTTTCTGAAAATAAGTAAAGGTCAAACAGAGTAAACAAAGGTACCAAAAAATGGTATCTGTAGCTAAAGAGAAAACTGAAACAGTAATGCTCCAAAATTAAAAGGCAAAGAACAATTCCTGATTGGAACAAAAGCACAAAAGTCTGTGTGGTGATATCAGACAGGGTTGATCTCCTTAACATGAATGTCAGGGGAAGCAATATTAAATCAGTGCCTGTAAAGATAAATTCTAAAAGGATGTCGTTCAAGAGGAAAGGAGGGAGAAACTGTAAGTTGTACATAGCCATAAGGCTGCCAATTTCCACTCATTATAAAAAGTCAAGGGTAAAATAATCTACATGGTCAATCCTGCTAGCTAGGAATTGTGCCCCAGCTTTTTTCTCATATGAACCTCTGCAAATAGCTAGTACAGGAAACTCCTCATTCAGAAGGAAGGAAGCAAAGAGGAGATGCAACATTTACATGTAGCAAAATAATATTTAAAGAACACTTGCCTTAGGAATATTAAATCAGAATGCTTCCATTATGACCCCAGCACAATACTGACATTAAAATTCACAAATAAACCAAACCACCATCAACGATCAATATAATAAAACTGACTATGATTTTTATATATGTAGCTTATATTAGACCAAAGGGTAATTTACTACTGTGAAACTACTAAAGTAATTTACTACACTAGTTATATTCACTTTTGATACTAAAATATCATTAGGCTGGGAGCAGAATACTTGTCTAGCATGTGCAAGGTCCTAGGTTTAAGTCTTAACTATGTGAAAAAACCAAACCTTAAATTCAATTTTTAGGAAGTCAGCAAAATAGAATTGAGAGCCCATTTTTAAATCCAAAGACTATATTATGTTTAATGGAGTAATACTAGAAACATATTTATTATGAACCAAAATTATGCCAAGGCTCATAACTGTAATGATTTAATGTACAAATGCCAGGAAACAAGAAGCAGTTAAGATAAAGAAATAGGTCAATGGGATGAAATGACTATCATTATTTGAAAGAAACAAGAAAATGAAATTATACAACTCACCCCCTCCCAAATATTTACTCAAAACTGTAAGAAAGAGAATGCTGTACCATGCTAATGTGACACTGATACATAGGAACAGCGGAAGCAGGACATACTCAGAAAAAACAACAAATGGTCAAGACAATATAAGGATGCCATTTAGTAATGAGACATACTGAACATTCAAACACAGCTATAAATGTCACAGAGATAGGTGCAGCAGTACTTTTGGGGTAAAGGAGTCATTGCTATAAAGTTATCAAATGCTAAATAAATCTATGTATTCTGTGTAATCTCAATGAAAATACAAGACTTTTTAAAAGACCTAGATGAACTGATTCTGAAGCTAGTATCAAACATGCCAGAGAAAGGACAAAGAGCTTGACTAGGCCTATGAGAATTCAAAACTCCTTTAAAGATCTAGCAACTATAAATCGCTGGGGCAGAGTACAGAAACAGGTGTGTACAGGGGGTTTTATTAGCAGCATACTGCCTAGATGTATTATGTGTTCCATACATGCATGCCTGGTACCTAGAGAGGCCAGAAGAGGGTAGGAATCAGATCTCCCAGAACTGAAGTTAGGCTTCCATGTAGATATAATGCTTATTCAAAAGTTAAAATTAGTTTTCTTAGCTGAGTGTGGTGGTACATACCTTTAATCCCAGCACCCAGGAGCCAGAGGCAGGTGGATCTCTGTGAGCTTAAGGCCTGATCTACATAGCAAGTTTCAGGCCAGCCAACGTTAAGTAAAAGACCCTGCCTCAAAACAACAACAACAACAACAAAGTTTTTCTCTTAGTCTTCTTCTCTAGGCTACCTCTATTCATTCTTTCAACCACTAATGGATCCTCCAAAATACTTTCTATCAGGAACCCCCTGTGGCCATACCAGCTAGGACTCAGACACAACAAAACTGATATACATTATGAACTCACAGAGCAAACCAAGTTCAAATCAGACACGGTCCCAGCACTGAGGGGAAAGTAGAAAACGGGCTCCCACCCCTAACCAAGAAGCTACGTGCAAGTGATAGCCACTGACAAAACAGAAATTAGTTTTCTCCACTGGAGTCTCACTGGGTAACCAACCACACATCAGGGTAGGCCCCATGCCCAGCAGTAGTTGGCCAACACAAAAGAACTCAATAGTATTTTTATAGAAATGATTTCTTCTTTTTTAAATGAAAGATGGAACGTGGAATAAATAAAAATAGAGAGAGCCAGCATCATCAGAATGGAAAACACATTAAATTTAATCATACTACATTAAAAACTTACTAGGGTTGGGGAGATGGCTGAGTGTTTGTTAAAACACTATGAGCTTGGATCCACAGCACTAGGTAGGTATATGGTGGCTCACCTGTGATCCCAGAGTGAAGGCAGCAGAAACTTCCCTGGGGCAAGCTGGCTGTCCAGACTAGCTGAACTGGCAAACTCTGAGTTCAAGTGAGACCCTGACTATGTTATGAAAGGTGGAAGGTGATTGGGAAGACATTCGACATCAGCTTCTCATCATTTATACTGAAAAATTCAATAGTAAAAGAATATACCAAATATACACATATGTACCTCCTTTCTCGAAAGACTCACTAAACTTTTCTGTTTCTAGACAAAAGACAGATAATGCCTTATATATGACAAAAAATTATTACACAGATATTTGTACAAACTTACCTTATTATTGCAAACATGGAATTGAAATTCTTGCATTCTCTGCAGTGAAGGGCAATTTTAATAAAATGTTTAATAATCTTCATTCTTTTGAGCTGATTGGATTCACTTAAAATCTCTGAGGCAACCCAGAATGTCTCCTGGTTTACAATGTCCTCAAATTGTTTCAAGTGAGTATTTCCTGTTTTGGAATCTAATTTAAAAAGATCATCAATGTATTCAGTAGGCTCAATATTACGAAACAAATCAAAGTCCCTCATTGATAGCTGGGTGGCAACCTCAATGGTGCTGAGCTGCAGCATGGACAGCTGGCTTTCCTTTAGTAGTTCCTGAGCATCTTCATCAGAACACAGTGTTTCGGTTTCCATGTTATTTTTTAGGTAATACCTAAATGGGAAGGAAAGTAAAAATGTGATCACAAATAGATTTCACTCAATAGGAACACTTTCTTGATTTACTTTTTGTTTTCCAAAATACCACTTTACTCTTAGCTTTTTGCCAAAACATTAGAATATCCACTTATAGATGAAATAGGAAACTACTTTAAATTAAAAGACATCTTGAGAAGTCCTACTTCCTGCCATTTGTCATACATTATTATAAAAATAATGACGAAAATTACCTTGAAGTCAGTCATTCTAAGAAATTACTCATGTGTGACCATCATGTGTTGTCCTGATAATAAGAGCTCTACGGGGCAAAATCAGGATCTTTGTTCATGTCTGGTTCATTGGGGCAGTGAGGGGAAACCAAGAAAACTGGTACTAGACAAATGTGGTCTTTGGTGTCACCAAATCTCATCAAATGGCTAGTAAGCTTCTGGAACTGGTTGGTTGGAATGACACGAGTCCTAGAATGTCCTAAGTATAGCTCAATGGCCTATTCGAGTTGGACCTCTAAGGATCAGAATGCCAACAGAAATGTGGACAGTTAAGACTATGCCTGAGAACTTTCAGATGGGCAATGGGATTAGAGGCTGCCTGTTTTACATTCTGGCAAAGAACTTGTTTATATTTTGTTCATATCCTAAGACTCTGCTGGAGGCCAAGTTTAAAATTATTTAGGCTGAGAAAATTTCAAGTCAATTAAGGTATCAAGGTTATGGAGAGGAATGCTATTACTAGCTGCTTTAGCCATGTTTAAGTGAGAATTGGGAGCAAAAAAGAAGAACAGAAATACTTAGTTTCATCAGTGGAGCCTATCTGAAAGGGGCTAAGGAGAGAATGCTTTTAAAAAGATCAGCACCTCTAGGCGATGGTGGCGCAGGCCTTTAATCTCAGCACTTGGGAGGCAGATGCAGGCAGTCTCATCTACAGAACAAGTTCCAGGACAGCAAGGGCTACAACTTTTCAACACTCCCCCACCCCCCCACCCCCCGCAAAAAAAAAAAAAAATCAGCACCATTTAACGGAAGCAAAGTGCTCTGTGTCAGGATGACAAGGAGCTGTGTTAAGGGCTTATCAAGACTTATCAGACCTTTCCTGTAGCAGGTGAAAGAGCATGATTTTGTAGACGTAAAAGAAATTTCTGGCTGGACCCAGTGGCACAGAGCTCTATGCAGAACAGGCTGGCCTTAAACTGCCTGTTTCAGTTTCCGAGAGCTGGGGGTCTGTGCCATCATGTCTAATGGCACAGGCCTCTAATTCTAGTTACTTGGGAGTCTGAGACAGTAAGATTTTATCAATGTATCTTGGACAACTTAGTGCAACCCTGTCTTAAAAAAATAAGAAATTAAGGGGGGAGGGCTGTCCTGATATAGCTCAATGGTGATAGTCTTACCACGTAAAAGGCTCTAGCTTTAACTGCTAATACTTCAAAAACAAATACAAAATATCTAAGTGAAAATCTTCCTTTTGAAAAATTATTGGGACACCTGTTAGCACAGTGCCACTAAATAAATTGTTTTATTAACTTTATCATGCTCAACCATTTAGCCACTCATAAACCACTGCAGCTAGAGTCCAAAGGGGCTTGCTACTCTACTGCTCAGTTTAGCAGCAGATGATGGCACTATCTATGTGATAACACTTTTGCAGGTATGTAGATTAAAAGAGTTTTTGGCCACGGAGGTGTCCACCAAGATTTTAGAGAGGCCAGGGAAACCAGGCAATGTGTGGCAGGGTCAAGACTGTAGCAGTCAGCCTCTGGGACAGGTGGTAGTAAAGTAAAAGGTTAAGATGAAGATAAAATGGAGACTCCAAGATGCTGGAGATGCCATCATTGTGGAATGCTTTAACAAGCCAAGGAAAACCAAAAACAAATGGCCATAAAGGTGGGTTTTCCCAAGCCAAGAGAATGACACCATATGCCCTGGACTCAGGCACGGAGCTACAGGATTTACTATTTGCCTTGCTGGATTTCTGTCTTGTTCTGGTTTTATTGGTCCTTGTGTTACTTCCACTTGGGATGGAAATGTTTACCTGGTGTCATTTTCATCGTATTTTACCCTTCAAGGTTCACAGCTAAGAGTCTGTTCTGAATTTTATAAGAGACTTTGGACTTGGGCTACAACAACTTGTATGAAACAGAGATTAAGATTTTGAAAATTGTTAGAAGATAGACTAAATGTGTTCTGCATTTTGAGACTGCATGAACCTTTACGGGCCACAATGGAATATTATGGTTTAACAATGAAATGTCTCCCATGGGCTCAGGTGGAAGGTGGTGCATACCCTAAGTGGTTGAGCTGGAGAAAGTAGGTCACTGGGGTCACACTTCTGAAGTCATACTTTGTCCCTGGTCTCATTCTCTCCTCCCTGGCCACCATGATGAGATCTACTTCTGCTCTGTTACACACTCCCTGCATGACGGACAGTGAATAAAATAAATCCTTCCTCCATGAAGTTGTTTCTGTCAGGTATTTTGTGACAGGAATGAAAAATTAATACAGTACCTGACATATGGGTAGTATTATATAAATATCTGTATGTATGATTTCTGACTGGCAGGAAAAAGCACATACATCAAGACTTGTTTCATCCCTATTCAGTAGTTGCTACTGGACCCATTTCCTCCTCCCCCCTGTCTCAAACTTCCAAGTGAGGCAAGGAAAAGTAGAGCCATAGACAGAAGTTCTTACTGGTTTCTCCTATATTAAATAAAACTTGCATCTCAGCAAGTAGATTGGGTCAATCCTTGTATAAAAATCCTTCATTTCCTCTTCTCTTTAGAACAGAACCTCTATGGTACTTAACAGCTGAAAGACAAGCCCTCAACTATTTACAGCTGGACATAGATTATACAGGGCTGTTCTTTCTTCTTTATGGTAGCCTCTAAGGACCTCTTCAAGATTCTATGTACATAATTATGGACACGAAAACTCAGAAGAAAAATCCCATTTTAGTCCTAGAGAGAACTAAGTAGCAAAGGAACACAATGTTTCCATCTAGACCACTCATGTTAACAGAGAGTATAAACAACACTCTGCACATCCAAGAACAAGCTCATTCACCTTCCATTGAGTTGAATTCTATCAGCTAGTTTGGAGAATTGGTCCGGAAGTCTTCTCTGCTTTATGACACCCTCAGGAGTAACAGAAACTTCACAGAGAGAGTACGTGTCAGATGCACCCATCAAACCAAATTCCTGAACTGCTTGACAGACCACTTCTTTAGCTGTGGTATCTTTACTGATGATAATGTAGCAACTTTGTTGATCTGCTTTGAAAACTCTTATAACTTGATCAGGAATATCTATAGAAACATAAAGATGAGTCTTAATATTTTAAAAAGTAACATTGAAACATATCTAAAAGCAACAAGGATCCCTCTAAACATTGGAATATACATTTCTATTTCACACAGGATATGACAAGAATGTATCCATTTTCTTCAGATGAAAAATACAAATAGAAGTTCACAAAGATAAAAATTGTGATAATACAATTTAGAAGACATTTTTCATAATTAACATAAGACATTTAACATTATAAACATTTTGATGTTATTATTCTTTTATAAAGCTATTTTTATCATTTAAAATATATGTATATGAGTGTTTTGTCTGCATGTATATTTGTGTTCCACATGCATGCCTGGTGCCTGTAGAAGCCAGAATAACACTGGATCGCCTGAGACTAGAGTTACAGGTGATTGTGAACTGCAGTGTGGGTTGTGGAAATTGTTGTTGTTTGTTTGCTTTTGAGACTGTTATGTAGCACTGGTGGTTCTGAAGCTCGCTGTGTAGACCAGGCTGGCCTTAAATTCACAGAGATCCTCCTGCCTCTGCCTCCTGATGCCAGGGTTAAAGGTATGTACCACGACATCTGGCTCCCAATACTTTTTTGCACCACTGTGTTTCTTCCTACTGAGTCACATTAAGACATAGACACTTACTCCATTATTAAGTAGCAATCATTTTCCTAGAGTTTATTGTTTTTATTGTGGAGGGTTTATTTGTGTTTTTGTGTATGTGTGAATTTGTGTGAGTGTACATGTAGAGGCCAGAAGTTGACATTAGGTATCTTCTTCAATGGTTCTCCACCTGTCTTTAGAGATAGGGTCTCTCACCGAACCTGGTATCTCACTGAACTCCTTGATTCTGCCAGATTGATTACCCAGTGAGAACCCCAGGAACCCCACTCTCTACCTCTACACCCCTGAGATGACTGGTATGCATTGCAGCACCAAGTTTTTGTTTTTGCTTTTAAACATGAATGCTGGGTATTAAACCCAGGCCCTCCTGCTGTATAACAAACACATAACAGAGTTCTCTGCAGCCCATAATCACCTCAATCTTTGTTCTGTGATTTTGCTACTAGCAAATAAATTCTACCTAAGATAATGTTCATATGATATGCATGTATATAGACATTTCTTCCTTCTGTCTTGTTTCTTTTCATAAGGGAAGAGTGCACACCTCCAAAACAATGCTTACTGCAATGACAGACACTAAAAATGAACAGTGACATGACAGCATAAACAAATACTAAGTTTCCGTATGAAAATAAGTTGTATTTACAAATAGGAATATTTATTCCTGTGACTTGTGATGATGGCAGTAGGTAACTTTACTGTTTGTTCAGCACTGTCTTTCTTAGCACTATATGCATCATTAGTTAAAAAAAGGACTCTGTCTCAAAAGGGAAGATGAGAATAAGGGAACAGGCATAGCAGGAAACAATTCCACAAAACAACCCTGTACCTTGAAAATGAGAACACAGAAGGAAACTGGTTCTAGGACTAAAAGATTCAACTGAATATACACGAATGTAATTCTACACACTAGCTGCTCGGTGCTCTGGTCAAGTTCATGTAGTCTCTGTTCTAGAAAGAGGTACCAAGCTTTCATTCTTTGATGTACTTAAAGGTCTGAGTCATCAATACTTTATGCTTAGATTTCCTGCCAATGAGTGAGTCTCTAATGTGCAGCTAATAACACCATTATTCCTGAACTTACAATGCTTATGGTTATAAAGTTTTATAATCCACCCAAATCAGGCATGCTTCTCTGTCTAGTGTTGGAAATTACTGTAAGCATATGGAAAGCCTAGTTGTCAGGAGAAGGAAAGTGAGTAGGAGTTTCACTGTACATCATCACTCTTTAAAAAGGAATCAAAAGGTACTTGTATTACCTAGGCTCAGAAGTGGATTCTCTGTTAGAGCTTTGGAGGCTAAGCCTCAGCAAGTGGTTCTGGTTAACTTTGAGGGAATGGCAAAATGTCTATCCCTTTATTATCATCTTTAGGGGAATGTATTCAGAGACAGGGTGTGGATTTGCACAATTTCATTCTCTTTTTCTGCTGTTCTAACATATTCTGGGAAGGAACACACACAGTTGTGTATCTTGAACAAAGCTAAAAAGCTGTTTCTAAAATCATTGTTTCCCCAGGTGAAATACAAATTGTTCTGTAGTCACATAACACAAAGTCAAGTGTTTTTTTTAAGAAGGGGGTGCTTCTAGAACTGTGGTTCTCAACCTTTCTAATGATGCACCCCTTTAATACAGTTCCTCATGCTGTTGTGATATCCAACCATAAAATCATTTTCATTGCTAATTCATACTGTAATTTTGGTACTGTTATGAATCTAATGTAAATATCTGATATGGAGATGGTCTTAGGTGACTCCTGTGAAAGGATCATTTGACCCCCAAAGGGGTTGTGACCCACACACAGGTTGAGATATGCTGTTCTAGAAGAAATCTGTAAACAGGATTGCCCAATAGCACCACAACTAAAACCCTGATGAATCTGCCAATGTCATGAAAACCAACCTGGAAAACTGAAATCAGAAGAAAACAACTTCTCGTCACTGGATAACCTTTAACTACTTTAGGACCACTTCATGTTCATTATTTACAGACATACTGCCAGATGAAGAATAATATACAGGGCCAAGCATAAGATTTGACTCATGACAGATGGATGTATACTTGATAACAAATTAGATGAACAGTAAATATGAGATCAAAAGAATCAAAAGGGAAGATTGATGAAAACACCTCAAATTCTAGTCATGAAGCAATTATACAAAAAATTCCATTATAAGAAAAGCAGGGTTTTTTTTGTTTTTTGGAGGGGGTGGTGGTGGTGGTATCAGCATCAAACCCAGGGCTTTTTTATATGCCAAGCAAGAGTTCTATCACCAAGCTATCAGTGCAGTCCTAGAAAAACACACTTTGAAAAGACTTTGGAAGTGTACAGTGTTTGCTAATCCGAAGATTCATATGTATATGCTCATGTATATGTATATTTGCATTGTTTGTTTATTTTGTGTGACTGGTATGTGGGTGGGGGGTGTACACATGCTACAGCATTCATGTGGAAGTCAGAGGACAAAATGCGGGAGTTGATCTTTCTCCTTCCACCATGTGGGTCCCAGGGACAGAGGATTCATGTGGGCCGGCATTAGTGGCAAGTGCCCTTACCTGCCCTCATATTTTAAAGAAATCAAATTAGACAAATGAAACAAACAGAAACTCCAGATTCAGACTTTTAAGCTAAAAATACATCTCTGGAGTGCTACTTAATTTATTTTTAAGGATTTATTTATTTATTTGGAAGTGACTCTGGATCCTCTGAAAGAGCACAGGCGCTCATAACTGCTGAGCATTGCTCCAGCCTCTAGAATGATAGCGTTGATTCAGTATGCGTAAAATAAAAAATAATAAATATTTTTTAAGGGAGCTGGGTATGGTGGCGCACGCCTTTAATCCTGGCACTTGGCAGGCAGAGGCAGGTGGATCTGAGTGAGAGCGCCTGGTTTACAGAGCGACAGCCAAGGCTATCTCAAACACAAGACCTTAAAGGATGTACTGACCTTGAGATTACACTAAAGATGGGATTATTTTTCAGGTGTTTAGAAAGATCTTTAAGAAAATAAAGTTCACTTTCTTATTCTGCTTTAAGTTTTTCTTTGCTGAATAGTTATTTATTAAGTACTTGTGTATCCAGTGTTTCAGGTAATGAAAACAGAGTGGTAAAGAAGGTAGATTAAGTCTCTGACCTCAGAAAATTCACTGATATTCAAGAGTGGAAAGAAGTTCAAGGAAAGATAGTAACAAATTCACAAAGTGACTAGGGTTTGAGCACCTGTGCGTACACACACACACACACACACACACACACACACACACACACACACCCCTACCTCAAAGGTCATGGTAGAATAAGAAAGATCAAGAGTTGCCACACTTGTTCTACACTACCAAGGGCTAAATAGTGAGTATTTTACTTATTTTTAGGTACTAATACAATGAGACAAAAATTTCCAGAAATTTTTTGTTGGCAAAGTTCAAGATGTAGCAAAACACAAATGTCCATGATTGGGAACTAGTTAAAAAAGAATTTTTACCATCTCTTTAAACAATGCTGATAGAACACTACATCCAGATACACAAATATTTAAGGTACTCTGCTAAACAAAATAGTGAGTGGAAGTGTAACATTCACTTGGATCAAAGGGATCAGCACACACATTTTCTATTCAATGAAATTTGTGAAAAGATCTAAGTAAATTAATAATTGCAAAATCTGAGAGGGAGATACTTGTACTTACCCTTTCTTTAAAGTTTTATTTAAAAAAAGTGTATGATATTTGTATTTATAATTAAAAAGTAGCAAAAAGACTTTGCATTAAGAATTAAGTTTGCTACACCAAACAGACAGGGTTTCTGCTATATAATGAAAAAGTAAGCAAAAAAGAGCTCTGTATGTAAACTTAGGGGGAAAAAAAAAATCAGACTCAAATTTTATTTAGTGACTCTGAATTCTTTTTTTTTTTTTTTTTTTTTTTTTGAAACTCTGTCTCATATAGCCCAAGCTGGCCTCAAATTTGCCATGAAGCTGAAGATGATTTTGAACTTCTGATCCTCCATCTACCACCATATAACTGCTGGGATAGATAACAAGCCTGCACCACTATGAAAATTATGAAGGCTGCAGAGACTGAACTTAGGCTTTCTACATGCTAAGCAAGTATCTAACAACTGAGAGGCATTCCCAGCTTCATACTACTAATTCTTTAAGCTTCAACTTATGCTAGATTAAAAAAAAATACTTCCATAAGCATTCCATGTTCAATAACACACACACACACACACACACATTCAGGCTCTGTATGAAGACAAAAACATATATAGTCAAGAAAAATAGCTAAAAGGATTCACGCTAATGAGCACTACCTCATGAGTGTAAAGAGAACTCTGCTTCCTACTTCACTGAGTTCTCTATCATATGATCTTTTTAAATAACAAACTACACACAAAAGACAAAAGAATACCAAAATACTTACAGTAAAAACCAACAGCTGTAGGCAGCAAAAATAAAGCAAAATTATAAAAAGTCAGCAATCAAATTAAACTATTCAGTAGTTCTGCAGCTTTTCCCTGCACTGATCCAATAGGAACTTTATGCATGCAGATTCGACACAGCTGATCTCAACTGACAAACATAGATCAGCTAGCTAATAACACACAGTCACTGTAACAAAGATGTATCCACAGAGTAAATTTTAGTATTATTGTTAAATATAAGGAGCTGAATTTGGAACCAGTAATAACTTTTTCCAACAAAAATACAAATAACATATTACTAGATAGGTTTTTCACAAAGCTATATATAGATTTGGGGGTCTCAAGAGCGGAATCTGATTTGGTTATTCCAAGACAGGGTTTCTCTTGTAATTCTGGCTGTCCTGGAACTCACTGTGTAGACCAGGCTGGCCTCAAATTCACAGAGATCTGCCTCCTCTGCTTTTAGGGTGCTGGGATTAAAGGTGTGTGCTACCACTGCCCAGCTAAAGCCTTCTTTTTACCACATCTCTTCTTTCCATTAACTCTATCTTCCTTTAGCATCACTTTCTAATTATTTACCTAATTGTTTGTTTGTTTATTTGTATGCATGCATGTGGGAGTCAAGAGAATGGCAGGCAGGAATCAGTTTTCTCCAGGGATCAAACTCTGGTTGTCAGACTTGATAGCAAATGCCTTAACTTGAGTATCTATAAATGCTTAGAATTGCAATATAGCCATAAAACCCAGTAAATCTATAAAATCATACACCCTTTTTAAATAACTACTTTCATAAAAAGCCATACATATTTAGATTGTGCTCTGAAGAGTGTAAAAATCTTTTGTTTGTGAATCTTCTATGGAGTGGAAGAAATACTACTGTAGAAAACATACGCACAAAGAGAAACAGATTTTGATTCTACCACATGAGAAACACAAGTCATAAAAATGCTGAAAGTGATGATGATAGCAGGGGGATCTGTGCTTAAGCACTAGAGAGTAACTCCGAGAATAAGAAACAGCTTACTGGATGTGCAGAGAGAATTACAGGTGGCAAAATACATGGAAGCAGTGTATTTTTTACTCATGTATTTTATGTATACAAGTGCTCTGTCTTCATGTACTCCAGAAGTGGGAACCATATCCCATTACAGATAGTTGTGAGCTACCATCTGGTTGCAGGGAATTGAACTTAGGATCTCTGGAAGATCAGTCAAGTGCTCTTAACTTCTAGCCCCAGAAGTAGAGTCTTAAAGCACATGTGACTTTCAAGAAATGATGAAGCAACAGGTTGTCAGAATAGGCAGCTGGGAAGGAGGTTTATCCCCAAAACACTTCCTCAACCTGGTACAGGCATTTTTTCCATGTCACAGAACTGAATGCAGGCTGCTGTTCACCTGCCTTTACGACATCTTAGTGCTCACTTTTTTTTGAAAGTTCATACTTAATTGTATATTCTGGCAACCAGTTTTATATTTATTTCTGATTTATGTCATAAGACAGAACCCTTAGAAATACAGGAATTGCTAAAACTTTCAAAGCAAAGTAATGATCCACTGAAATCTTTGTTCTACAGAGTCCTAACAGTCCTACAGAAAAAAGCAACTGAAATGAAAGGAAACACTAGTCCATGTTTTTGTTAATTTTGGAGTTTTTATGTTGTTATAAAAAAAAACACAAAAAATAACAGTAGCACAACCTTCAGTGAACTGCTTTCTGTTCTGTTTAAGCGTTTTTATTTAAGTTGCTGTAAGAAGACACAAACTTTACTAATACATTTATATTTTCTTCTGGCACTAAAGTGTAATTCCTCTGTGTAATTAGAACCAAAAATGTAAGCCAAATTGGAAACACTCTGAGGGATCATTTCCCCGTCTCTCCCTTAAATTCAATTACATATTCAGTTTTTAATTTTGTTTTGTCTTGAAAGACATTTCACATCTTTTCAAGTGATGAGTATATAATCAATTCTTTACAATTAAACTTTAGATCATATGGTTATGCAACATTTTCTGCCATTGGGCACCAATGCATGCAGAAAAGAACTTGATGCCAATCCTAAAAATTATTAGCAGTGAAAACAAAGTTATACCCTGATAAGAATTCTTGACAAAACAAAAGAACAAACCAACAAACAACCCCCTCCAAAAAAAAAAAAAAAAATTCCCAACCCCTCCCCCAAAAAACCAAACCAAACCAAACCAAAACAACAACAAAAAAAACAACTTTAGCTTCAGGTGCTTCTTAGAAAATTACTAAGACATTTTAGTATTTAGAGTATGAAAATAATCTACATTAAATCTTTTCACAGCCTGTTTTCATTCCATCACTCAGCAACTTCTTAAAAATACCATTGAGGTTCATTTTTAAGTTTCAGGTTTGAAGGAAGTAATGACTCCTGCTTAGGTATTAAAAGACATAATTTTCCCATTGGCTTTTTGTATGAAATAAAAAACCAGAGGTGAAAACTGTAGGCAAATCCAGTATTTGTTGCACAAGGCTCAAGTGGTTGTATATTAGGTACCAATCTAAAGCCACATGAAGTTACATGGGAACATTACCTGAAGGATTGGAAAAGTCCAACATGCTAGTGGTAGGTTGCAAGAGATCCGGGCTGCTGGATGAGAGTGTTCCAGGTATTGGCATTATAGCCAGGCTGTGCCTACAGTGCCTGGTTCCCACAATGCTGTCATCTTGTGATTGGCTCAGACCTCCATCACTTCAAAAGAAAGACATATATCACTTTCAGGTATTAGAAGACACTTATATAGCAAACAATTTGACTTCCTATGCACAAAGGCATAACAATAATAAAATCAATTCAGTGTGATAATATAGCCAGTCAGATTAAAACATTTCTGCAACCAAAAAGAGTAATTATGCAATGAAATGTTTTTGAAAATTAAATTAAAATGAAATATAAAACAGAAGTCATTCCGCTACATCACAAATAATGTTGAATTTACTTCTTCTGGTTTTGGTAGAGAAACTCAATCTGAATGTTTAGGGATTGCTTGAAATTTGCCACTCTCAAATTTCAAATATATTTAATGAGCTATACATAAGCCACACCACAGAAGTGTTCCCTCCATACATATCATGATCACAAGATGATATGTCAGAGTTAATTGTCTTTTAAGGTTTTGAAAACACATGTTAACGAAAAAGCCATTATCTAGGGCAACAAGAAACTCTTCCTTTAAAACACTTAAAACTGTAACACAGGTAACTCTAAAACCATTGGAAGGAAAAATATAAACACTGTCCACTAAACTGTGTATTTCCCGATTATTAGTTTAATTATAAAGTAAAACTATTGCAGAGAACTTAAGATCACAGTGGCAAAGATTTCCCTCATCACCAAATAAACAAAAGAGTTCACTCCCTAAAATGACTCATGTTGAAACGGGCTCCTTAGTATCTATTATTCTCATTTAAATTTTAGTCAGCACAGCCTTCTGTTTTGTTCTTGCTATACAAACAGAGGTATTGCAGAACACTTAACTATTATCATGGAAATAGATTAAATTAAAACCTAAAAAATTAGTGATATGGAATATATTTAGAATATATTAAAGCAAAATACAGGACTAAGACAGACTATGAAATGAAGCAAGATGGAGAGTAAGAGACTGTTAATAGCAAGAAAAGAAAGATGGCCAGAGCAAGAGCAGCTGTACAGTCAAGGAGGATGAAGGTGTGGCATGGAAGGAACACACTGTGATGACAGACAGGCTGTTTATTAACTGGTTGCCTACGGTGAATTCCTGTCTCTAGCTGGCCATTGGTTGAACGACTACTACAAGGATTAAGTCAGCTAAACTAGATGAAAAATAGTATTCCTATTTCTATGAACAGAGTCAAGTACTTTTACCAAAATTAAAATGAGAGCAATTCAAACGTAGAGAGGAGGAAGATTATTTGAATTGACACTGAGAAGTAGAGGCACAATAATGTAACTGATATAAAAATGGATTTACTCCCAGAGAGAAATGTCAATCTACTCTTGGGAGAAGAAAAATTTTAGTAATTCGTGCTTACCCTAAACTAGGTCTCTACAACTTGGTCTGCACTGCTGGCTGTCACAATCAAACATTTTAATATTAGATAAGAAATGCTGTCAGGTATTTAAATCATAAAAGGTATAAAGATCTATTTTAAAACAATAGTCTTTCTCTAATTGATTGATGAAAACAAACCCACCAGTTTTTGGATTCATAAGGTCAGGCAACTGAATCCAATGAAACAAACCTTTAAAGAGGTGATCTACTCTGACTAGCAAAGCAGAAGAAACTACAACAAATTCAAAAACTAATTTGAATTTTAGTTCAAATTAGAATTATTTTTTGATACAGGGTTTTATGCGGTCTTGGCCGACTTTCAATCTCCTATGTAGTGAAAGTGACTTGAACACTTGATCCTCCTGCAACTTCCAAAGTGTTGGTTGTTGTGGGATAGTTTAGAATCATACTCCTGTATGCTGTTTAAGGGGAAGGGTGTTTCCTGATGCCTTGCAGCATGTAAAGGATTCACTTCCTATCTGTTAACACTTCTGTGCTAAAAACAATGGAGTAGCCACCCAGATCTTCATATGAACAGGCCATTTGTTTATTGAAGGCCTGTGTGGAAACAGGAGTTTTAAGTGAATAAAGCACCTAGGGGCTGGGGCAGAGGAGGAGGAGCAGAGAGAAGCAGAGAGAAGCAGAGATGGGAGGAGAACCAGGGGAGCACAGCTTGAGGAGATGATAGAGTGAGCTCTCTGCATAAGCCGCCCAGGTATTGGATCTCTGAGTTGTCATGGCTCGTTATTAATATATCACCGATGATTTAATAAATAATACTTTAGCAGTTGGTATTCCAAGCTTGCAGCACCTCTCCTGGCTTATGTGGTGCCTGGGATCAATCCCATAGCCTTTCAGATGCTGGGCAAGCTGCCAATTAAGTCATGTCCCTAGCCCTAAGTCAGAATTTTTGGTAAAGGGAATTTATTATAACGACAAAGTCCACAGAATAATAAAAGTTACTATTGTCACTGATGCTATGTAACATTAATTCTGCTTTTTAAATAATCAACAAATACAACACTTAGCTACATAGCTACATTCTGTAAAGCAGGCTAAAAATTCATGGTGATTAGGGTGTGAGCATGTAGACATGAAAACTCTGTCATGCACAATTCAAGCTATGACAGGAATGAAGTAATTAATTGGCAAAAAAGTCCATGCTTAAAGTTGAACTGATAAAACCTATTTGAGAAATAATTATGTTATTTCTTACCAAAACAGTCTCCTGAGAGGTGATGCAGTAACAGAAACAAGATATTTTTGAAAAATTCCTCAACAATTAGTTCCCTGACACTAAATTTATTAGAATAAAAGTAATTAGTTTCATTATGAAACCAAGGAGGCCACAAAACAGCACCAATGTGCACATGAAAAAAAAAAATCCAACGTTAAAGTAAACAATAAATACATTGACATTTGGAGAGAAAAATAGTTCTTGATGCACAAAACAAAGCAGTGTATTTCTAGGAAGATACATGGGCAACTGTGATCAAAGACAGAATAAAAGCTGAATGATTTAAATAAAAGGAAAATTTGATTTCCTGAACTGTGAAATATTCTCAGGTTAATAAATTAATCATACTTTTATGTCATAGTTTACAGATGTCACTCACATCAATAAATTACTATCATTTTAATTTTCAAGAACAATTTTTTACTATAAAAGTATGTAATTGTTTGGCAGTTAAGAGTTATCTACTTTTACCTAAAATATCTACTTCCTTTTTACATTCTTTCCTTCCTGCTCCCAGATATTGTGACATCTCTCCTGCTCTTAAAAGGGTATGTGTGGAGAGGTGGAGTCTTCCATGCTCCTCCTAAGGAGCCCTGGAACACAGGAGATATTCAGAAAATATAGAATTAAAATTAATTTTCTTTTTTGAGGTTTCTCTGTGTATCTCCAGTAGTCCTGGAACTTGCTCTGTAGACCAAGCTGGCTGGCCTCAAACTCAAAGAGATTCGCCTGCCTCTGTATCCCAAGTCCTGGGATTTAAAAGCATGTGCCACCACCGTCTGGCAAAATAAATTTTGAATTTTAATTAAAAAAATTTAAAGTAGGAAATTTGAAAGATACAGGAAGAAAAAGGGAAAACTTATTTGTATTTTATTAAAAAAACACCCAAAACAGACATCTGGACATTTGTCCTTCTTGTTAATTTTCATGTCTAATATACCACTTAGCTTGGTTAATCTTAGCTTGGTTAATCTCCTGTACTTGGACTTTTAGTGTATTTCTAGCTCTTGTGAGGCTGAAGCAGGAGGATCATTTGACCATGGAGTCTGAAGCCAGCATGAGCAACACAGCAGGACATTATCATCAACAAGCTCTATGGAAAGGGTTTTGTATCCTTGGATAAACATCTATATGAGTCATCTGAACTCCTATTCTCTGCCTATTATCTACTGATATCACAGTGATGTTTTTTCCTTAATAAATTATTTTTAGGAGTTCAGAAAAGGTGAATCTCTGTAGTGGTCTGAATAAATATGTCCCCTATAGGTTCATATATTTGAACACTTGGTTCCCAGTTGGTGGTGAGGCTTAGATGGTACAGCCTTGCTGGAGGAAGTACATCAGTGGGCGCTGACTTTGGGTGTTTATAGTCTCATTTCACTTCCTGTTTGCCTTCTCTGCAAAATGGCCAACCTTTTGGGTGAGTTTCTGGATGTTAAGCTTGTAGCATAAGCCCCCACATCTAGATGGATTGCATACTTTGGCAGAAAAAAAAATCATTTGTTGGATGTGGTGGTGCATACCTATACTTCTAGCACTTGGGAAAAAGAGGCAAGAGGGTTGAAGAGTTTGAGACTTGCCAGGGCTACACAGTGATTCAATGCCAGCCTGAACTACATAGGGAGACCCTGTTTCAAAAAATGTCAAGAACTAGTGATATGGTCCAATGGCAGAACACTTGCTTTGCATGGGGAAGGCTTCCCAAAAACTGCAAGAAAAAAATTATACAAATTCACTTTAAATGATTTGAGTGCCAATCATCATCATCATCATCATCATTGACAACGACAACAGCACAACAATACACTTTTTCAAAAATACAGAGTAGCCGGTTGACATGAGAAACTAGCTTTCACAAAACTGGCCTCAGAAATCTGTATGACCCTATCTTTTAGAATTTCAGTGACTGAAATGACTGAAAATTTACTCTAATGCATGCATAGAAGAGATGTGCAGCACATTTTTATTCACATTTGTATTTAACAGTGTCTTGTGGCACAAAGCAAAGAATTCAACAATGTTCATGGATTAATAAATGAAAAACTAATAAAAAATACATTCTGAATTTAAACCCATTTCTAGACTTTTCTTCCTTTAATACAAAGTTATCAAGTGGGAAATGCTCAACTGACTGCTCCTGGTGGCAGCAACTTCTGTGTCTCCTGCTATGAACTTGGAGTCCATGCCTAGTAACCTACTTTCACTCTCCAAGGAAGGTGCACATGCTGCTCAGAAAGGGTCTCTAATGAGTAACAATTTTAACATTCTCTGATTTTAGATGATATATGATACAACCATGCTATCAGTAACAATGATGGACACATTCCAGACCAAGCCATTGATTGGGGCTTCTGGAAATAGAACTCAAGATACCACATGCTAAGGAAATCTCCATGTGAACTATTTTCCGCTTTCTGACCCCTAGATTTTTCCCCTTACTACATTGACTTCTGGTCATCTCATACTCTCCCTGATCTCTTTAGTGTGAGCTACCCCTTTAGCAATTTTTTTACCCACCCTCCGCTGGTCTCTGTTTGCTAATATATACAATATTAAATATTTTTGCTATTTCAAAGTTATAGTTTTTATAACCTACTCACCTCAATGAAAGCAGTGACTTAGAAATGAGTGAACAATGAGCTCTAGAGTGGAATTAGAGCAAAGCCATCATGTTTCAGTCTCTAGTGAGCGTCAAATTAAATGAGAAAATGTGTTTTCCTGGCTAGAAGTAAGAAAATGGGGAGAATATTTCCTGATCTTTGAGATTTGTGTGTGTGTATGTGTGTGTGTGTGTGTTGGGGGGACATTACATGCTTACGTGTGTCCATGTGTATAGGGGGCCAGTGGCTGGCATCAGTTATCTTTCTTAATCCTTCTACATCTTATTTTTTTCGGACAGGTGACAGAGAATCTACGGAACCAGAGCTTACTAGTTCTGCAAGACTAGATGGCAAGGAAGCCTCAGGGATCTACCTGTCCCTGCCCCACAGCTAAGATGATAGGCACAAGCTAGTGCACCTAGCTTTTGTAATGGTGTGGATGTTGGAGTGTGAACATAGGTCATTATGCTTGAGTAGCAAGAACCCTACCCACTGAGCCATTTCCCTAGCTGATAAAGACACACAAGACTGTGTATGTGTTTTACTTTGATACACTTTCTGCCACTGACTAATTCATTGTCTTAGTTTATTCACCAAGTACTGAGTATACTCTTTGTTCTATATACTGTCCTTGCTTAGTACTTTGTAGTTGCTAATATGCTGGAGTCATTTCTAACCATGACACTTCAGTGGACTGGTTCAATGATCATTCTACAAACCTTAATTTGTATATAAAATCTTTAGCATTAGTTTGGGGGATATTTCATTTTTGAAACAAAAAAAATAGATTTAAACTGGGCATGGTGAATATAAGCTTAGAAGTTTGAAGGCTGTGGTAGAAGGCTCTCGAGTTCCTGCCAACTTGTGATATAAACAAAGAAAGGCTGTCTCAAAAAACCCAAATATTAAAAAGCTCACAATCAGAATCAGGAGAGAATAAGTAATGTTACCAGGGAAAAACGATATTTAAAAAAAAAAATACTAGCAATGGATGTGTCCAAAGATTTAACAAGTCCAAATGTACAGATCCAGTTGTTGAAACTGGATCCAAAACATAAGAATACATCACGAGACTGTCTTTCCTAAAATTCACAATGCTAAAATCTACCAGTGATAAATACACAGAGACAATGGGGAGAGTTTTAGATTTTACTCATGCATTATTTGAAAATGTTATGATGGATAAAACAAGTGACTCAGATCTCTCTTCCTACAATAAAAACGTCAGCCAATATGACAATCCCCAGACAATAGATTGGTATTACCTACCTAAATAGTTTTGGAGGCAGAATACTAAATCGTGTTTTATCCAAAATTTTCCTTATTTTGTTTCTTCCACCCGAAACAGTATTTGCTTTAACTTTTTTATTTCCTTTCTCCTGTGGCGCCTGTTCAATATCTCCTGGGACATCTTGGATTGAATGGCGATTACTTTTTTTTTCAGCAATTTTGGGAATATGAGGAATACCAGATTTCTCTTGTTCAGTCCTACTGAGCAATTCTTTGAACACTGTGAAAATAAACAAACTTGTCATTTCCTTTTTTCTCATTAGAAAGTTTTATACTAACATATTTTAAGGATAAATATCACTTTATCAGGCTCCATACTTATTTTAAAATCATTTGCTATATCCCAAAGTGATAAAATGAAGTCAGTAGGAAAAACTGAAAGGAAACGGGTAGGCTGTGTGAAAAATGTGCACTATGCAATGAGACTTCCAGACCTCACACAGCTCTACCACAGCTGAGCAGCAGCCTGGCCCAGGGCGTCCTTCCCCCTTTCCTTCACTTCTCTTTCCTTTCTTGCTTTCCTCCTCATCTGTCTTTTGCTGTTTTGACCCAGGATTTTGCTTCACAGGCTGGGACTGAACTCTTAGTAACCTTTCTGCTTCATCCTCCCAAGTGCTAGGATTATATGTATGTACCACTCCTCAGGGCTTGTTAAACAAAACCCAAACCAAACCACCCAACAATAGATATTAAGTGTACATACTTACGGAGATCATGTTATTTTACGCATTCATGCAACACACATTATCATATCCTCAAACACCTTTCTTCTATTTTTCCATTCTTCCTCAATCCTTTCTTAGTCTCTAGTAATCTTTAGCCTGCTTTCAGGTCAACACTCCTTTAACTGCCACATAACAGAGAACATGTCATACTTGTCTTTATGTGTAAGAATGGACGAGCTTCATGTCATGTCTTCCAGTTCCACCCACTTTGGCCAAGTGTCACGATTTGACCTCTGTATGGCTTAATACTCCTGAGTAATACATACCATGTTTTCTTTACCTATGAGTGGTTCATAGGCTGTTTCCTTATCTTAGCTATTTGTGAAAGAGCAATAAACAGCACACAGTTATTTCTTTGGTTTCTGATTTCATTTCTTGTGGCTATATACTGAGTGAGAGTAGAGTGAGTGAGAGAGCATCATCACACACTAACTAGTTCTACTGTTTAGCTGTACAAGTAAACTCCTGCCTTCTCCACAGTAGTTATCCTAAGTTACACTGTCACTGACGTATAGTTCCTTTCCCACACATCCTCACCAACATCTGCTATATTTTTTCTTTTCTTAAAGTTACTTAAGACAGAAGACAGTTGGTTGCAGTTGGCTGATGGTTAATAATACTGAACACCTTCTCTTTGACCATGTTTGCTGCTTCTTTTGAAAAGTATTTGTTTAGATAATTAGCTCATCAAAAATACTGGATTACTTGTTTCTTTTTTTCTTTTTCTTTTCTTTTCTTTTTTTTTTTTTTGAGACAGTGTTTCATCAAGTAGCTCAGCCAGGCCTTAACTTACAGTCCTGCCTCAGCCGCCAAGTGCTTTTCTTGTCTCATTTTTTGGAGATAGGGTCTTAGGTAGCTCAGGCTAGCCTTTAAGTCCTAACCCTCTTGCCTCTGCCATACCAGCTTCTTGAGTTCTTTATACAGTCTGGAAATTAAGCTTCTGTTAGAAGAACTGCCAAATATTTTCCCCTATTCTGTAGGGTCTTCAACAAAGATGAAAGTATACTGCCAAAGCATAATGCAAGCACTTAAAATGCGATTTATTTTATTTTTATTTATGTGTACCTATGAATGTCTACCAGGCATGTACATGTGCCTGAGTCCAGAAGAGGGCATCAAACTCCCTGAACCTAGAATTGCAGGCAGGTGTTGCCTGATGTGGGTGCTGGTAATAGAACTCAGGTCCTCTGGAAGAATAGCAAGTGCTTTTAATCACTGAACCACCTCTCTAGCCCCAAGAGGGATATTTTACTTCGCCTTCAAAGTACTAGATATCTTTAGGATTTATCTTAGAAAGGTATTTTGCTTTATTAAAGTTCCTTTCAGCTTTTATTTTTAAAATTTCACTTCAGTTTAAACCACTTGACAAAGATAAAAATAGCTTAAGCTAAAATCAAGAAATTTATTCATTTAATAATGCTTACTAACCTACAAAATGGTACACACTATACCAAGTGTCTGTATGTCCCTCTAGTTGTGGAACTTGTCAGGTAAGATAATTGGTATAGGGAGAATATAGCCCAAGAGGCTACTTAAGTTAGGAGGAAAAGAAAAGCTACTTTATAAAAAAGACTAAAAAGATGAAATTTTAAGTAGACAAAGAAAGGAAAGGTGAAATGATTCTAAGTAAATGTGACATTCAAAAATCCTTGTGATAGAAGGATAAAGTCTAAGAAAAAGAAGAGACTAAGGTTGAGAGGCCAAAGTAAAGTATCCTCATGTTCTAAGAACAGAAGGGTAACAGATTCCTTTGAATGCTACATGTGTGTAAGATGACTCAATGGTTTAAAAGACACTTATATCTTAGTTGGAGATACATGGTGGTGCATGCATGTAACCCAGCACTTAGGAAGGACAGTTGGTCTGGGCTACATAACAAGTTTTAGTCTAGCACAACAACACAGCAAGACCCTGTGTATCAAAACAAACAAGATTAAAATGTTCATTCTAGGGCTGGAGACATGGCTCAGCTGTTAAAGGCTAGGATCTCAACCAAAAGAATGTATATTCTAGAACCTAAAAGCTAAATTTCTAAAACTGAAATCACCATATATTTTTAACACCAGAATGAAAATAGTAGAAACAGGATCAGGGGCTGATGAGATGGCTCAGTGGGAAAAATTGCTTGTCCTACAAGCCTGATAACCTGAGTTGGATCATGGGTGTGGTAGTGCTCATCTGTAACCCTAGCACAATGGCAACTGGGAGGTGAGACAAGACAATTACCAGGAAGCACGGAGGCACCTATCCTGGACACTTTTAGGGTAGCAGAAACAAGAGAGACTCTGCCTCAAAACAAAGTGAAAAGAGAAAGCTGTCCTATCACTTCTACATGTGTCCTGTGGCAGATATATGTCTGCTTGCCTTCAAGATCACTTTTGCTTGCTCATTCCTCTACCTACACACACACACACACACACACACACCAAAATCACAAAAATCATATACCCAGAGTTGGTAATATAGCTTAGTAGTAGAGTGCTTGCCAAGCATGTTGTATAGGCCCTGGCTTTTGATCCTGAGCACAACAAAAAACACCACCTCTATTACTTCTGGGCTAAAGCAGGAAGATCACAAGTTTGAGGCTAGTCTAGCCTACATCATGATATCCTACCTCAAACAATAGCAACAAATAAACACATACACACAGAAAAAAGAAAAAGAAAAAAGAACCCTAAATAAAAGTCTTATGGAGGACACAACAGAAAATACTGATCTCTGATATGGACAGGAGATGGAAGGGAGCTTAAAGGCAGTATCTGAAGTGATAATGGCCATGAAAAATTAAAAAACAATTGAGACATCAAGAGAGAAATGGAGAGGACTATCAAACAAGAGTTCCCCACCTCCAAAATTTTAACAAGGAATCTTCTAATACTTAGATGTTGTGAAGAATAATGGTGCTTGTGCCTGTCCTGGGGGCTACAGTTGCAATACCTGGTTTTCAAAAGATTTGCAATGATATTTAGATCTGCTATTTGGCTATTTCTGTCACAAAATGATAAGTCTCAGACCTGACAGAGTAGTTTATTTGCAACAGAGGTTCTGAAAAATCCACCCCCCCCCCATATTATCAAGCTCATAATGCACAGGCTGGGGACATGTTGAGGAATTCAAAATTAACTTTATGAGTTTGTCTCCCTCATCTTAGTTGTTGTGGTGGTTTGAATGAAAATGGCTACCATAAAGTCATAGGGAATGGCACTATTTTAAAGGATTAGGACATGTGAATTGGTTGAAGTAGGTGTGGCTTGTTAGAGGAAGTGTCACTTGGAGTAGGCTTTGAGGTTTCAGGTGCTCAAGCCAGGCCCAGTGATTCTCTCTCCTTCTTAATTCCTTGGGATCCAGATGTAGCACTCTCAGCTACCTCTCCAGTACCATGTCTGGCTGTGTGTCACCATGCTTCCTGCCATTATGATAAGACTAAACTCTGAATCTGTAACTAGCCCCAATTAAATGTTTTCCTTTGTAAGAGTTGCTGTGGTCATGGTGTCTCTTCACAGCAATAGATCTTTGGCTAAGAGTTATTAACCTAGTATTTTCTATTTCTTTAGAATGGAGATGTAGCTCAGCTCTGGGTCACTTGGACAGCATATTTTAGGCCCTGGGTCCAGCCCCTCATACCACAAAATTAAGGAACACAGTGCAGCTACTATAAACATTTTTGCATAGAAAGAAAGGACATGCTATGAAATCTCATTCATAGATTATAATGCTTCACTAAATTTATTTGCGGAAACAACTAATTTGGCATCTGATTTATTGCAGAAAGCTAGCTTTGCACGTCAGGAGTAGTAAAGTACCTGCTTATGACTTGAAAATTCAAGTTTTATTATTTCACTCTGCACGATACAGTACAAAGTATAGAAGCTCATAATAATCTTTGCATCTTACACAAAAGTTTATATTCTACTATCATCTACCTCATTAAAATGACTTTTAGCTTTATTTACACAAAATAAAACAAAACCTTACCTCAGTAGCTTTTAAAACAAACTTACCAAAAATATTGGTCTTCACAGTAAGAGCAAGATGAGTATTATTCCTTAAAATTTCAAGAGCTTTAACAAATGCAATATTCTCAAAGTTTTGTCCATTGACTTCCATTATCTTGAAAATATTTTAAAAATACAAAGACAGAAATAGTATCAGTCACATCTATAACCTTAAAAGTTTAATAGTAGAAAAACCAAAATAGAACTTGAATAAATCATATCTTATGTGAGCAATGATGACTATTTTTAGAAGCTGGAATACCACATTTTTCCTGTACTGTATAATTTCCAAATCCTCTACTATATGTATTTTAAAAGATAATTTTCGGGGGGGGGGGCCCTGAAATGAGATGGCTCAGAGGTCAAGAGCAAGAACTGCTCCTGAAGAGGACACAAGTTCACTTCCCACTCACATGGTTCTTCACAACTATCCATAACTTCAATTCTAAGTGAGCCAGTATTTTCGTCTGACCTGCTGTCACCAGGCAAACATACGATGCTCAAAAATGTTTACCTTTAAAAAAAAATATTAATAAAAGAACCAGGCAACTAACCAAAAACAGCACTACAGTGATTGTTTTTCTCCAGGTAAGAAACTGCTTCTTTACAGAAGGGACTCCTTAATTTGGTTGTTCTTCACTACCACACAAAAAGCTTACTGTAGGAAAAACAACAACAAAAGCAAATTCCAAGGGCAAAGAATAAAAAGATAAAAATCTAATGAGCAAAAATTTAGCAGTAACACAAACAATTAAGCAGCAGAGAGGATAGATCTTGAAAGTGACCAAAAAGAAAAAAAAAAAGGTAGGCAGCTCCTGAGGAACACACTTGAAGCTTGAAGTTGTCCTCTGGTAAAGACACAGACATATTCTCATTTCTTATTTTCTCTCTCTCTCTCAAAACTACACTCCCCTCAAAAGAAAGACACAAAAAGACAGACATTCTCTCTCTCTCAAAACTACCCCACCTCAGAAAAAAAAGAGAGAGAGAGACAAAGTAACAGGTATACTATTTATAAAAGTTCTTAATTTAACTTACTTACCTGATCACCCCGTTTCAGTCCTGCATCCGCAGCTTTGCTACCAGGTTCTACTCCTTCAACAAAGACACCAAATCCCTTCTCACTGCCTCCATTAAGGCTGAAGTGCAGCGGGGACTCACGGGATGCCTTCTGCAGCACAACTTGCCTCCATTTAGCCTTTGCAGCACAGGCAATATTCAATAACCTGAGGTGACCATTCATTTTCTGTGAAGCAGGAAGGATTAAAATGTTCATTTATGTATTTATTATTATAGGCTTTAAAATATTCTACAAAGGTCAGGATTAGAACCAAATACACACAAACTACAGAACATGTGAGCTAGATAAACAAAGCTGGAGAGGATACTTACACACCAGAGCACGCAACAGAACTTAACAGGGTTTTAAAAGACTTTTAGATAATGAAAATTTATTCCTAAATCTTCTGAATTCTTACTCTATCTTGCATACCTTCTGGCTGTTACACAAAGTAGAATCTCCTAAAATTTTATTAAGAAAATTGAATTACTTCCTTTCTGAATACTGTCTAATACTCTGACAATTCAAGTTTCTAACTCTTCAAGAAAATATTAAAATCTTTCATAAGTGCAATAATATTCTAATTTGAAGTTCTATCCCTAGTTTAATATTCAATTAATCCTAAACAGATAATGTAACATGTTTATGAACATAATATGGCTATAAAAAAAAGCTAAAGATTTTCTTTTCTTCTAGGGCAGGGGTCAAATTTCACATGTATACATAATACCTTTGAAATGGGAGACTTCAATAAATATTCGAGTACTTGTTGGGGGTGGTGTAGGGGGAATCCCATGACTCAATCTCTCCTTCCAGTATCTCTTAAATAGCTACACACTGGCATTGCAAGAGCTAAATGATGTTGGTGTGCCTCAATGGTCCATTAGTCAAATCCCTAACCTCTGTTCAAGTTTCCCCATTTTGCACAGAGCAGATATGCTGCTGAGGAGTCTACAGGAACTGAGGGGTGAGAAAGGGACCAGAGTTACCACTTTTTTCCTTCTGTGTTCAACTCAATCCATTTAAACTCTGGAAACTACCCTCCTGAGTATTTTTTCTGTGTTGGGTTGTTTTCAGGTTGTTAAATTCATTACCTCATGGTAGTCCTCATATAATCTCCCATAACTGGAGGCTAAAATTTTTCAACTGAGGTCTAAAGACATAATGTTTAGGTAACCTGTCCAAGTGCACAGTTTTAACAAGAAGCTAGTTCCCAAATAGAAATGAGCATGGAAGGAGCATGGCTTTTTACTTTGGTGAGGAGTTCTCATCCTACAATAGCTAGGAGAATATGGAAATTGATATGAGTTGCTGTTCTTGCTGAGGGCGTAGGGAGACCCCTGAATTATGAAGACAATCAATTCTCTTGAGCCTTACTGTATCTTCCAGATTTTTTTCAAATTCTTCTAGAAATCGAGTCATAGCAGGATCACCTTCAAAATCATTAAAATGATTATTTACCCATAAGAGTACAATCCGGGTCACCTGTAGAAACAGGAGAAAAGCATGTGGGTATATGAGGCATTCCTTCTGGCTAGCCACTCTTGATAAAGGGTTTACACAAAGGGCTGCTATAACAGAGGGGCGCAGTTTAATTTCAAGGTATGCTTTCTTTGATTCAGCAAGAAGACACAAACTGTGGGATGTGCATTTCACACAGTGTCTTAAACACAAGTACAAGAATGTATTTGACCATTTTCTCTTTCTTTCTTTCTATTTAATTATGTAATTAATTAACGAATTAATTAATTTCTCTGTTGTAACTCTGGATGTCCTGGAACTCACTCTGTAGATCAGGCAGTCATTTCAATCAAAACATATTATTAGAAGTGTTTTTATAGCTAAGAATGCACTTGACCAATTTTTCCTTTCTTTCTTTATTTATTTAGAGGCAGAGTTTCTCTGATGTATGTATGTATGTATGTATGTATGTATTTATTTATTTATCTATTTGTTTAGAGGCAGGGTTTCTCTGTTGTAACTCTGGCTGTCCTGGAACTCACTGGAACTCACTCTGTAGACCAGGCTGATCTCAAACTCAGATATACCAATCTCAGCTCCTGAGTGCTGGGATTAGAGGCATGTGCCATCACTGCCTGGCTCAACCAAAATTTTAAAGAAAACCAAATCTAAAACTTCACTAAATGTTATCAAATTTTCAAAGTGGTGAGTTAGATTACTTTGCTCCACAAGTTAAGTAAAAAATTAAGAAATGTGGGGCTAGAGAGAGGGCTCAATGTGTAAAGAATTTGGAGTACAAACATAAGAATGAGTTCAGATCCTTAACACCCATGTACAAATCAGTGAGTGGTGGCACACACCTATTGTAAGTCCAGTGCTGGGAAGTGGAGACATGATAATCCAGGGGGCTTGATGGCCAGCTGGCCTTACCAATTGGTGAGCTCCCAGTTCAGTTTGATACCTTGTCTCAAAAAAACAATGTGGGGTGTAAGAGGATGCCAGGTTTTACACCCTTATGGGTGCATGAACCTACATACACACAGATAACCATTCCCTACATTAACAAATGTAAGTGGATTTGGATAACGTGCCTAATAATGTCAGTAATGACTCATCCTCCAAAATTTGTGACAGAACACCCATAAAGTCACCATTTTAAGCAATCTAAAGCACATACTTCAGTGGCAGTACATTCACAATGTCATGTACTCATTATCATGAAGTTCTGGAACATTCTTTATCACCTCAGAGGAGGGTCCACACTCATTAAGTAATGTGTTCTCATTCTGTACTCTCTTTCCCCTGAAAGTTACCACCGATCTGCTTTTCTGTGTCTGTGGATTTTTTCCTATTCTAGATATTTCATATACACAGACTCATGTAACATGTAGCCGTTTATGACTGTTTTTTAGCACTTCATCCCTTTTTAGGCATATTTATTTTACTGCCATACATGTTTCATTTGTCCACAATGGATTTTGGATTGTTCCCACTTTTAACCATTATCAATAGTGCTATGAATTTTTGTGTCTAAGTTTTTTGCTTGTAAACCTGTTTTCTTTCTTTGAGTACATACCCAGGAATAGAATTTTTGGGTTCAACTTTTTAGAGAGCTGCTAAATTGTTTTCCATAGTACAACAGTTTATATTCCCATCTTCAATATTGTATAATGTGTCCAATTACTTATATCCCTAACAGTGTTTACTTTCTTTCTCCGATTAAAAAGAGCATCCTAGTGGGTGAAAAGTAGTACAGTTCATTTGGTTCTGAGTAGACATCTACATGTGCGTACAATGATGGTAAGCATCTTCATATACTTGTTGGCCATTTATGAATCTTTTTCAGAGAAGTATTTATTCTAGCCATCTGTTTTTCAATATTACTTGTCTTTCTGTCCTTACGTTCTAAGAGTTCTTTATTTATTCTGGTTACTAGATCTTTTACCACAGCTATGATTTGCAAATCTGTATGTTGTTTCACGCAGTTTTTTTATTTTTTCCTCCCTGAGGTTGATGTTGGGAATCACCCTCCATCACTCTTTCACCTTATTCACTGAGTCAGGGTCTCTCAATCAAACCCTGAGCTTACTGATAAGGCTAATCTTGCAAGCTAGCTTGCTCTGGGGAGCCCCATCTCCACCTTCAAGACTGGAATTATATATAGGCTGGCTGCCAAGCCCACTGGAATTTACATGGGTCCTGGGGATCAAAACTCCTGTCCTCATCCTTGCCCAGCAAAGTGTTCTAATCACTGGGCCATCCCCCAAGACCTTATTCTTGTGCTTCCTGATAGTACCTTTTGATGCAGAAAAAGGTTTTAATATTGAAAGTTCTGTTATCTTTTTTCTTTTCTTGCTTGTGCTTTGGGTGTCACATCTGCAGAACTATTGACAAACCCAACATCAATTAATCTAAGAGCATTATAGTTCTAGTTCTTAAAAAAATATTTTTATTTATTACTATTGATATAGTTCATGATATGTGTGTGGTACATGTGCCATGGTGTGTGTATTAAGATCAGAGGACAACTTTGTGGAGCTGGCTCTCCCTTCACCTGTATGTGTATCCTGGGGTTGAACACAGGTCTCCAGATTGTTAGGATTATGCAGCAAATGTCTTTCTCCACTGAGCCATATTACTGGCCTTGACAATAGTCTTGCACTAGCTGGGTGGTGGTATTGTAGGCATGTGTCTCCTCCTCACACAGCTACTAACATTGGTTCTTATATTTAGGTCACTGATACATTTTGAATGAATTTTTGTACATAGTGCATGTAAGGATCCAATTTACTCCTTTATATCAATATAGCTAACTAATTCTAAATCATGTTTTGGTTCATTTCCTAAGTACCTTTTTATTTTCTCTTGGGCTGAAGTACTCGTATCTAATTCTAAAACATTAAGTGGTGGTAGTGGAAGAGACAGGCTGTAGTTCTGGACACCGTAGTTTCCTAAACATCAGAATTCACAGTTTTCCCACATAAGACTTAATATCTTTAAAATGGAATTCAGAAAGGCACACTCAGGAAATTATGACCCTTTCACTTTCTGAAAACAATTTATTTCCAACCAATATGACTAGGTATCTTTCCATTAAATGTACAGATATCCCATGAAATAAACTAAAATAATCAATCTAAAAATAGCAAACAATGCTTAGTGCAAAAAATAAATAAAAGATAGATTTAAATACATCACAGGAGAGATAAACTAGGGGCTGACAAACTTTTCAGATAATTATAGTCTCTAACTCAGAAAAGCTTGAATGGTGTTATCCTGAGATTGATAAACAACCTGTTTCTTGAAAAGTTCACTTGCAGAATATTCCTCAAAACTTACTAACCAGTTTCATGCTTTATCTCTCTGCACAAACTGCCTAATATTTTGGTAAAACTCTTAAAACTACTACCAAAGTACCTGAGTTTGTAGCTAGCCATATCACAGTTTTACTTCAGTTTCTGATTTCTGTAGTTTGTGTCCATTTTTCTCAAGGTTATTTAGTTAGGAAAATGAGCAGACACATGTCTATACTGACTCACTAAGTTATTCAGGTAAACTTTTTTTTTTTCTTCTTCGAAAAAACAACAGAAAACCTACTTGATCTATAAAGTGCAAGTTTCTGTTAATAAAATTTAAAGTTATGTCCATGCTTTTTACATTTATAAACCAACCTTATCTCTTAAGCTGTCAATTTTAAACCATTCCAAAAGCTTGATCCCAACATCCAAAGGACTTTCAAGAAATGTCCTATATGTTAATAGGAAATCTTCTATATATGTTGGGTCCACAATAGAATGTTCTTCTATCAAATGCATGATGAGACGCTCAGGTGTGGCCTAAAAATCCAAGGAAAGAAAAGATGACGACAAAACAAAAAACTCAAGGAATCAAGTATCTCTCATTCTCCTTTGTGGCCACCTTTAAAGCCTACTGCTGGGAGCGTGCGTGCAGTCTTTAGATCAGTAGCAGTCAGAGGCTCAAAGTGAGAAACGGTAGAGGGGTAAGCCCCTAACAGCACTTGCTCAGCTGTGCTTGTTTCCACAGGCATTTCACCATCGAAGGGCTGGGACTTTTACTGACTTATCACTTGTTTGGGCTGTTACAGTTACTTCTGCTACAATAGGGGAGGTAATGACTGTCCGAGGCAAAATAAACAAAAAGAAAGAGAGAAAGGAGAAAGTGAGCAAGTAAGCTTCTTCCATATTTAATTCACTTCAAATTTTCTTTTGCCCCAGGCTACAGGAATAATATACAAGTGTTTACTCTTTTATAGTCTTCCTGCTTACTGTGTATGAACAGACTAAGTCCCTTATTGTTTGTACATTCAGCATTTTAAATGCTTGTCTACCTCAAAATTTAGAGATATAAAATAAATGAACAAACATTTCTGATTGAGTTTCTGAGCCAATGTTAAAAACTTATTCGACTTTGTGCGGTTTCTTAATTAATTAATTAATTTTTTGGTGTGTGTATGTGTTATGTGGAGGCCAGAGGACAACATTGAGTATTGTTCTTTAAGCACTGTCCTTTATGTTTTTGAGACAGTCTAAATGGCCTGGAATTTGTCAAGTAGGCAAGGCTGGTTGGCTAGTGAGCCTTACAAGCATGTGCCATCATGCTTGGGTTTTTGGGGGGTGAGCAGGGTAGTGTGTGAGGTCTAGGTCAGAGGATGACGTCAGTGTCTTCTTTAAATGCTCTCTACCATTTTTTTTTTTTTTTTTTTGGAGACAGTCTTTCAGTGAACCTGGATCTCACCAACTGGCTGGATTGGCTGGGTAGAAAGCCTCGAGGACCCTTGTCTCTGTCTCCCCAGTGCAAGATTACAAGTGCTTGTTATCACACCTGTCTTTTTAAAGAGAAATAATATCCTTGTGTTTGCACAGCAACTTTACAACTGAGCCATCTCTCTAACTTCTTATGCCTGGTTTTATAAATGTGAGTTCTCGGGAATCAAACTCAGGTCCTCATGTTTGCAAGGTAAAGCAACTGTACTACCTTTGCAACCCTATTCTGTTGCTTTTTTAAAAGTGAGTAAACATACATAAAAAGAAACTAAATATTAAATTGGATATAAAAAGCAATTGTGGGGCTGGAGTACTTGATGTTCTTGCAGAGGACTTGGGTTTGGTTCCTAGCACCTACATAGTGGTTCATACCCATCTCTAGCTTCAGTTCCAGGGGATCCAATGCCCTTTTCTGACCTCTGTAGTCAGGGAATACATGTGGTACACATACATACATGCAGGTAAAACACTCATACACATAAAATGAAATTTAAAAATCTTAACTGTGACCCTTAAGTTCAAACTTCAATTTGCTGCAACCATAAAGGTAGTTAATTGATCACAACATCTATATAGTAAGCATATATTAACACTAACAGTGCTGTTACTTTTGAATTTTTTCCCAAGGGCAACCAATGCTAACAAGGAATATAAATCCTTTCTCTTCAGGGCATTCAGAAATAAGAAAGACTTCGTAAAATTAACTTATGGAATAGAGACTATAGGTTATTCCTCTTTTTTTCTCACCCTCAAAAAGTGGGTTTATTATTCGGGCCAATTATGGTCTAAGAAATTTAAATGTGGTCTTAGGGTATACATAGCTAAGTATGTGTGGTAACTGGTGAACATTAAAGGGAGAATATCATCCCGTTTGTCTCAATCAGTAGACAAGAGCCCTAGAAAATCTGGGATATACATTAAAAAAAATTGAAGAGACCATTATCATGCAGAAGTATGTCATCAATGTCCACAGTAGCAATCAAGAAAGTAGGATAGTTGGAGACAGTGTACACAGGGATGGAAGGCAAAAGACATGGTTGGCACGGTATACTGGTAAAAACCAGCAAATAAGCAGGAGAAGGTATTAATAAACACGGAAGTAAAACACTATAAAGAAATGCCTGTAGGACAGTGCTAGAACTGTAAGCATCATATAAACTCATGATTGTATAATGCAAAGAGACAGAGGAAGTTGTAGATGTGCATTGATAATGAACATAAATACCTGTTTTTTTTTTAGCTCTGACTCATGAGGGACTGTAAGTATATACTGTAGTGAATTCCCAGACCTTGGCTTATAAATGCTATCTATCCTCCACTGGGAAGATCAAGAACTTTCTGGAGAAATGGCTGATTCCAGAGAAGGAGCAAAAAATGTTCATGATAATCCTTACTGATTGCTAGAAAACTAGAAAGTGCTCAAAGAATGATGGGAGGAATTTCAAAAGAATATGAGAGTCAGCCTGTAGAGCAATCACTGGTGAGATCTCAGAAAATTTTGAGCATTAGAATAATATTGACGGCAAGGGAGTATGACACATAAGTCCATATCAAACATCAATTAAAGAATGACAATTAGTAATTATAAGAGAAATTATGGTAGCAGGAAAACACCATTTCAGGCAGGAGTCATCAATGACAATAAGATAGGTGGGAACAGGTTGCCCCTAGCTGTTACAAACCACAGGCAGTATACTGATAATCATCTTAGAATATCTTTTCATCAGGTACTCATCAATTATGAAATGTCTCAAATGGTGACCTTATAGTAAAAATTCCTGGCAGATGGACACAGGTCATTAAGGTAACTTTACCAGAAGAAGGTCTGTCAACACTGTGCCAAGCGCACAGAGAGTGCTAAGTATAGTGGAATTCCTTTATGGAAAATATGACTGTAGTTTGGTAATGAGTAAACCTGACAAGATATAAGATGTAGATTCTTTAAGTCTGTTGGGATATGAACAACAGAAGAAAGACTGAGCAACTGGACCAACACGGCCTCACAACGAAACACAACTATGTTCTTAGATGAGAACTCCAAGAAGAAATGAAAAAGCAACATTACTAGAACCACTGGTGAGAATCCACTAGGGACTTCAAGTTTCTTAACAATGTGTACTTCCACACTTGGAGAACTCTCTGGTGTTTATATAGTAGTGCTCTTGCTTTTAGGAATGTTGAGACATTGCATTTGTAAAATGTCTCAAACAGTAAGACTGAAATGCAATGCAATATTAAATGCAATGAAATATTAAAAAAAGTAGGGGAATCTGACTCAGATAGCTGTCTGTATTGTTCTTGAAACTTTTCTTTTTGTTCATGTGCACATGGGTATGTGCAGGCCAAAGATCAATTTCAGATGTCTTCCTAAACTGTTCGCCACCATGATTTGAGACAGGGTCTCTAAAAGAACCTAGAGCTCATCAATTCAGCTAGGCTGGCTGGTCACTGAGATAAGGGATCCCCGGTCTCTGCTTCCCCATTGCTTTAATTACAGGTGCACACCAATGTTCCCAGCTTTTTACATGAGTTCTGGTGGAACAGACTCAAGTCCCTGTATTTGCACTTGTGTGACAAGCCCTTTACTAGCTGAGCCATCTCCCTACTCTGGTCATATAACTTTTGTAACTTTGAAACTATTAAAAAATAGAGGTCTTTCTTTTTGAAACATTGTTTCATATAGCTGAGTATGGCCTTGTACTTGCTTTATATATAGCTGACGCTAGTCTTATCGATTCCTGATCCTCCTGCCTCTACCTTCTCAGTGTTGGGATGGTTACAGGTGTGCAACCACCACATCCAGCTACAAAGCTTATACTAAGAGACAGCTCTAAGAATTCACTTCTCAAGAAAGAACTGATATGACATTACTCATAGTACCTTTTTATGTTACTAAGTTGTTTATTTGCCAAGAAATAATGACATACTTATTTTTCAAACAAGGCCAGATTAAAAAGAGAAACATGTATTTATTTCCAACTATACTTGCTCTACTTTATAACTAGAGGTTTTCAAAGAGACAAGAACAAAGAATAAAGGAGAACAAGACAAAGAAAAGGGATTATGGAGATTGCTGCTTTGACTGTAATTATGCTAAAGCTACAGATTTACCTCACTCAGTCATAACTTTACTTCTTATATCTCTTCTGTTTTCAATTTAAAGTAAGGGTTAGAGAAGCCACAGCTGATTTCAACGCTAAAAAGAGTCCTGCATCTTCATTGTTTTCCTTGTGGACTCTATGTGTCTTTGTGGCTAGTCTTTAAATTTCCTGTTCCTGTCTCCCCTAATACTGTTTGTTTTCCTTTTGTAAGATCAACACCCACTATCAAGGGCTTTTACATTTAAGAAAAGATTTGGCCAGTATAATCTCAAATATTATATCAATTTGGATATTAAATGGCAATGAATATCCTTCATCATTCAAATGTATAAGAAACAGCTAAAAAAGGAACAGAAGAGCCAACAAACTCATTGAATTAGACGTCAACATACCAGCTAATTTTACATTACTCAAAACAGTGGTTTTTATTTTTAAATTTTATTTTTAAAGCAAGATGAAGGATCTGAATGAACTTTCTAGCATAAGAAGTAGAAACACCCACCTTAATTACAATGTGTCCTTTCCTTGTTCCGCTCCGGTCCAATTCACGGTGCTCATGTACCATGACGATTTCGCCTTCTTCCTCAACTTTATGGGTATTTTTTTCCACATGATTTAAAATTCTCCAATAATCTTGTTGGGCTATGCAGACAAACTGTCCAAGAACAACATGGGGACAATTAATGAACCTACAGTACATAAACACATCGCTATGCACCAAGGCAGAGCACAGAGGCAAGAAATCAAGTGGCATCAGCTCTCATTAAAGTTGTTTAACCCTAAACAAAAATCAAGGCAAATAATTCACAAAGAGAAACCAAAGTGGAATCTTCTGAATCCTGTTCTAAAAGGAGAAGTGAACATCCACTTCTCTCAAACAGACATTATGCAAAGAAAGCATGAAGCAGGAGTAAGTCAGAAACAAACAGCTCAGAAGTTCCTATTTCCTTCCTTTTTTAAAAACAGAAAGAGCCTGAACTGGATAAGACTTTGAATGTTCAAAAAAAACAGCACTTACTTATTTGGAACACTGTCTTAAAAATTTATATTTTGCTCAATTCAACAAAATTTGAGACAGACATAAAATCAACTCTCTCTTGTCAATTGCAGGTTATTGAAAATCCTAATTCTCAACTAAAGTTATTTTATTTTGAGGAAGAAAAAAAAAAAAGCAGCTCAGCCATTTTCAGTCTCAAAAGTGGAGAGAGCATCAAGTAAAAGTCAGCTTACCTGACAATCATCGACTTTGGTCCTGACAACTCCGCGCATATGCTGCTTATCCAGAGTGGGGACAATTCCAAAACTATTGCCCATAAAGAGATTTTCAATTTTCCCATCTGGATGACTAATTTCTACAGTGCCATTTAAAATGACATACCATGAGTCAAGCTACAGAGGAAAACAAAGGTGTTAAAGAATCTTTTAAGAAAGACAGTTATAGTTTAACTTGAAACAACAATTTAGCAAAATGTGTACAATGCATCACTTGGACATCTTGGACTGTGAATTCTGAGAGGTAGTAACTAGGTAACAAGAAAAAATTTTTTTGAAAGTCTAATATTTCTGTTATTGAATGACAAAAATACTCATGTAGGATTTATAGATTATATAAACTATTGAGAAAGGGCCAAGTTCCTATGTCTACAGACAAACAATACATTTTCTTTTTCTTTCTTTCTTTCTTTTTTTTTTTTTGGAAGACAAGGTCTTTATGTATAGCTCTCGGTGTCCTGGAACTTGCTACATAGACCAGACTGGCCTTGAACACACAAAGATCTATCTGCCTACCTCCCTAGTATTAAGATTAAAGTTGTGCATCTTGTCCAACGAGACAATAGATTTTTTTTGCTGATAGAACTATAGAGAGAGAACATAAAAACTTGTAGAAAAGCTGCTTAAAACCCTGTTTATAGAGCTTTTATTTGTTTGCAAATACGCACACACACACACACACACACACACACACACTATTTTAAGATGCTGAAATATATTTAGATGATCTACCTTTAAGCATATATAGTTGTACATGAAGGTAGATGTTTGTGCGCATGTGGAGACTAGAGAGTAACCTCAGGTGCTGCCCACCTTGATTTATTTTTGCTTATGTATATGTGGGTACAGGTACACATGTGTGCTGCTATGTGTGAACATATTCATTTGGAGGCCAAAGGACAACCTTGTCTGTCTTTCTGCAGATACTATCTAACTAATTCTTTTATAAAGGGTCTCTTTGGCTTGCCAAGTAGGCTGGGCTGGTTTGCCAATGAGCCTCATGAATCTTCAGGTCTTCACCTCCTCAGTGCTAGGTTTACAGATGCATGCCATCACACCCAGCTTTTGTTGTAGTTTCTGAGGACTGAACTTGGGCCCTAACAATTGGTGGCAAATATTTTACCAATTGAGCTGTCTCTCTGGTGCCTATCTTGTCTTTAAAAACAAAATCAGAAACAAAAACAAATTATAGTCATCTGTTCCCTCTAACTTCCTGGAGATGTATATCCTACTTATTAGATGTAGGAACAAAATATGCAAATAAAGCTGAAGACTTCTGCCTCTGAAAGAGTTCCTAGCAATTTAAAAAGAATATGATGGTGTGGAGTGCACGGCTCAGTGGGACATTACTTGTCCAGGATGCTGGGTTTGCCCAAAAGAATGACTGAGTATGCTCTAATCTTTATCCCATGTTTATGTATTCATTTATTACTGCTTGTTCTTAAACTGTATTTTGGGACACTCAGTTATTTCTATTACAAATATGTAATAAGCATCTTCTGATATAACTCTTGAGTTTTCCTTTTTTTTAAAATTATGTTCTAAGGAGAGACATTAGTAAGCAGCATAACAGGTTAGAAACTAAATACAGTAGGGCCTGCATCAAGCATTTTTACATGGATTTTCAGAAATGTTAAAACAATTTACAAATAGTAAACAATTGTCATTGGTAATTCACTTCTCAGGACTAAACTTATGGTAGTGTTTTCCAGCCACACTACAGCCTTGTCACATCCATTATGAGGCAAGCATCAGCACCAATACACTGCCCCTCCTCCTTTTAATTAGTATCATAGACAATGAACAGGGGAGTGATTAAATACCTGACCAACATTTTCAACAATAATAATATACATTTACAAATCAGCAACAATGAAGGATTCTTTAAAGAGTCTTACTATTTAAATATTAAGAACAAATTTGGTTCAATTATTAATTGAATATCTATTTTGGATAAAGTCCACTGCTGGGAAACTAACAACCAAAAAAAAAAAAAAAAAAAAAAAAAAAAGGCAAACAATCAACCCACCCTAAAGAACCTTATCTCTTCAAAAATTTTAACTACCCTGACTCAATATTTACTCAAAATACTTCAAACTCAAAGGCTAGAAGCTTACAGAAATTAATGACATTTATTTGCTGACTTACCTCTTGTCCATCTTCAAGAATAACAGCCCCAGCCTGCTCTACTACTTCAAAAATCATAACAGAGCAGAGCTCTCTCCTTACAGACATGGTCATGTTTGCAAAGGCAGGGAGCTGGTGCATGAACTCAAGTAATTGTTCTATAAGAAAACAGAAATTCTAGTATAAAGATCAAGGATGCTATCTTAACATACAACAAATTCTATAATTCAATATTCTATTTGTTAATCAACTTAGGAACCTATGTTGCACTAAGTAAGAATATTAAGAGACATCATAACCATTCATATAAAGAAAACAACCAAACCAAACAGGGGCTGGAGAGATGGTTCAGTGGTTAGGAGCATTGGCTGTTCTTTCAGGGAACCTGTATTCAATTCTGAGAACCCACAGGGTGGCTCACAATAATCTGTAACTCCAATTGTGAAGGATCTGACACTCTCTTCTGAACTCCATGGCACTGTACACGCACAATGCAAAGACTTACATGCAGGCAAAATAGCCATCACATAAAAATAGTAATATTTTAAAAATGAGTTATTTAGTAGGTTATATATGTGGACATGTACATTTATAGACTGTATGTATATTTACCCTCACTTATAATAAAGGTGAAATACATCATTCAAAACACTCAGAGAACCAGGAGACCACACAGGTTCAAAGAAAGCTGTAATAGGTATGTGATTACCTAGCTGGAGATGCTATTTAATTGGTGGTGCAGCTTAGTGCTGCTCCTTGATCTAAAAGATTTGCAAAATCTCTTTTGTCTAATATTTTTAGGCTAGAATTTTCTTTTTATAAATTCTATTGGTAAAAGCCAGTTAGCAAATCAGGGATAACTAAAGTGAACTATAGCTCAAGATTTGTTAGATCAACTAGTTAACTTTTTACTAAATATGGGTTTCTGAGGCTATTTTCTAGTAAAAATACATAAATAATAAAGATAATAAACAAGGGAAACAGACACAAATCTGCAGTAAGTTAAACAAGGTTCAAGAGAAATGACCACACAAAGAAGCTATCCACTTACAGAAAACAGCAATAAAATAAACTTCAAATTAAAAAAACTTTATGAAACTAACACAGTGTCTGTGCAGGTATCTATAGCATGAGCATTAACAGTGGTTATGTAACAATACTCAAGTCTTTATAGTGGCATGCAGTGTTCAAATATACTGACCACTGCTGATGAAAGTTATGAATTTTACTAGGACTGACCTCTTGAACAGCAATATGATTATAAAAAGAAAATCCAAGATAAAATCTTAAGTGAAGAAGAGCAATATGTAACTGACACTAAATAAACTTAGTTTCTTAAAGATATAGCAGCATCTTTAGAATTCACTTTTCAATTAAAACATACTAACTAGTTCTGTAAGAAGTTAAGAAATAAGTAGTTTTATTTGTAGTTTTAACACACACACACTCACAAATATATTTGAAACTGATTTAAAAACCATTTTATACTATTCTAGTGAGCTTTAAATATTTTATGAACACGAAGAGAAAAATCAGTATCAACATTTTTATTTTATAAACACTCACAGCAAATCTCAACAATGGCTTTCAATGATCTGACTTTTTTTTTTTTTGTTTTTGTTTTTGTTTTTGTTTTTCGAGACAGGATTTCTCTGCTGTAACTCTGGCTGTCCCAGAACTCACTCGGTAGACTAGGCTGGCCTCAAACTCAGAGATCTGCCTGCCTCTGTCTCTGCCTCCCATGTGCTGGGATTAAAGGCGTGTACCAATCCCCAGCATGATCTGACATCTTGATACTGATGTCCAGGAATAGTCTTTTACAAATACTGTCTTAGGTTTGCATGGTGTAACGGTTGTGGCAGAAGTGATGATGACCATAAAGACACTAGGGCATCTATCTTCCTTACTAATCCTTGGATTACTCATGCCAGAGATCTACTGCCATGTTATTAGGGTGAATAAAAGGATACAAAGAAGACTACATGATAATGAATGGAAGTCTTGTGCCAGACACCTTGTGAATAGTCATCATCGATGTAAGATTCTCACACAGTACAGTGAAGACACAGATGACTGAAGCCTGTATGAACATTCTGCAAGCTAGAAGTATCTAGCTAAGTTGTTCTTGAATTCCCAACCAACAAAGACTATGAGATAATAAATGTACATTGTTTTAAGAAGTTAAGATTTGGTGCAATATGTTATGTGGCAATAGACCATTATGCACATAAGGTTAAAAATGCTTATATCAACAGATGTCTTTCATTTATTTATTTACTTAGGTTTGTTTTTGAGATAGGGTTTTTCTGTGTATCCCTGGCTGGCCTCAAACACAGATATATTTCATACCAACATCATCATCAGTTTTGTCTGCAGGTTCCTTTTCAAGACATTCTCGAACAAGATCTCGACCCTGTAGTGGATCTGTTCGATCAATCTCTTCTTCCTCTTCTTCTTCATCCTCAGAATCAACAGGTCCTTCTGGAAGACGTGTTAAGTCTACATCTCCTACTTCACTCTCTGTAGCCTTAAAGAAAGAAATTTCAATGAATAATTTCATGCTAAAAATATTATACAACACACTGTAAATTGACCAAAATGGCCCTAAATGCCACATATAAGGAACTATGTGACAATGAAAAAATATTTACTTATAAAACATCTCTCTACCTAAAATGCAGGCTTATCTTTCTCATGTGTTATCTCAATAATAAGTCAGAACCAGTAAGTATAAGACACAAACATTACAAAGTGTATTAGTAACTGTTTTCCAATAAATACTTGTTTTCCTTAAAACAACAAAGCTTTCTAAGATAGGAAGTACGAGAAAGATGAAGTTTAGCAACAATCAGTGAATACTTATTAATCCGTGCTGTTTATTGTGAAAAATGTTATCCTTTCATTATAAAGACCAGGAGTTTAAAAAGGCACAGCAGTACTAAAAAGTACTAACATCAACCTAGTATAAAAACCAAAGAAATACCACCACTTTCTAATATGTTACTGGGCCTAAAATATTTGCAAGTAAAGATTATTCAAAGTAATTTCTAAAGTCAACCTAACAACCACATCTTTAGAAACTTATCAATATTAGATTTTTAAAACTGCCATTCACAGAAACTGTAGATGCCTTTTCAAAAGTAAAAGCTGATGATTAGGTAATATTTTTGAGTATTATGCTCTTGATTCATACTGCAATGAAGAAGCATGAATATTAAAGCAGTTACAGAAAACAATAAGTTAAGCACAGAAATTCTATAATAAGTATAAGCAGTCAAAGATATGAATACTAGTTGTAGTAGTTAGCTGCTGCTGGGGTGGCTCAACAAGGAAGACAAGGATGCATATTTCATAACTGCAAACCCTGCCAGACCTCAGCAGAGGGAACCACCATAACGGCCAATGCCATACTCAGTGGAACCCAAGCATATGAGCTCAGGTGTTTTTGCTCCTTTAGAACTCCTCAGGTATTCTACTTACAGCACATGCAGATCATTAGCAATTAAACAACCCCCACAAAAATCCAACACCTGCAAACCCTTCAATCTAGGCCTTCAGCTACTATGGAGGCTGCGTCCTCACCAATAGCCTCTCCTGGCCTCTCACAGTGTCAAGCCTCAGCAGACCCCTTCATGTCTTCAAAACCAGCAACACCTGGATGACTCTTACAGTACTAAGTTCAGCTACCAGCACAAGATACAACCTCGGCCAATTCTGGAAGACAGCTTCTATGTGTTGACCCTGAGGAAACATTTCCAGATTTTAAGATAGAGTCTGGTTTTCAGGAAAACAATAGGTAATCTTGTCTGCAGGAAAAATTCCATCATGGGGTGGAATTCTTATCACCACAGTAGATGTATCTTGTCAGGACTGTCTCACCTCACCAGTATTTAGACAGATTTGCAGAAAACAAAACAAAACAAAACAGACACTTTGAAGTCTGAAGTTTCTCTTCTTCCTTGTCCCCATGTTGGATGAGCTTGTGTGGTGTCAGTGTCCCAGGTTGGTACTCAATTTGTAGAAGTAGTTGCTGCTGAAGTTCAGCAAGGATGACATAGTGGCACTTTCATACATGGAAGCCCTGCCAGACCTCAGTATAGGGAATCCGAGCCAGCGCTATACTGGACAGTGGGACCATGAGCATCTGAGCACAGATGTTTTTATTCTTTCAGAACACAGGTATTCTACTGACACCACATGGAGATCATTAGCAATTAAACAACCCCCACAGAAATCCAATACCTGCAAACAATACAAATCGCCCTAGACAGCCCTTCATCCAACAGTGCATAAAACAATCATTTTATATATAACTAAAATAAACTTCTGCAACAACTAGTGAAGGTTATGACAGGTTTACCTAGATCTTACATTCTTTCTGCCCTCCTTCATAGTCATTTATTCTATTAACCACCTCTCTGAGCCCAAAGACTCAGAACATTACAGAAGAGGGGGCAGAAAGAATGTTAAAAGCCAGAGATGGGGAGGAGTGCTCTGAAATACTACCTTTGTATGTAACATGTTGCACTCATGAACTCACAGCAACTATAGTTACTTGCATAAGACCTACACAAGATCAAAGCAGTTAAAGCATCCAGAATAACACGACATTTTTTTTAGAAAAATACTTTGGAATAAAATTAAAAGTCAGTATAAAGGAAAAAAAATTCCAGCATGGGATCAGCAGTTCCTTCTGAGGTCCCACCCATAGCTGAGGAGCTATAAAGGGGTGGGGAAGTAATTTTTCTCTGAGAGTAGTCACTGGCAGGTTCCTTGTGAGGCAGTAGATAATTTTACAACTTTGTACACGTGGGCAGCAGTAACTAGGCTCAGTCTCTCTCTCTCACACTCACACACACACACACTCTTTTATACTGGAGAAAAAGTTAGGAGGACCTGGGCAGGATGGGGAACAATTACATTTAAGATGAATTGTGACCATCAATGGAAGTTTCAAAGATTAAAAAAAAAAATGAACAAAATTAAAAATTAATAGGAAGAGAAGAAGCAGGGAAATGGGAAGAACTCTGTGTAAGAGAATCGGAGCCAGAAAGAGCAAGGAAGCAACACAAATACAGCATGCTGGACAGAGAAATACAGAATATGAGCAACAGTATCACAGAGAAGGATGGAGGAAAATCAGGCAAACCACAGGATTCCAAATAACCAGAGACAGATAGGAAAGAGAGACCTATCTGTAAGTATAGTCCCCCTGATGTTAGAACTGTTTTTACTTTTTCTGTGGGTCAACATATTATTCTTTTGGCCTTTGTTAACTCAAGCTAGTGAATTGATAATAACAACTCAGTCTTGTTTTATGCACAATTTATACTGCCTTTGCATACCTATATACTTTTAAGTGGTTAATAATCAAGATTAAATACACAACTTTAGACCCTTTAAGACTAGGAAAGCTGGCTTGTAAACAGTCTGTTGTTATGGCCTGGAACCAGTTACTTTCTCTTTTCCTTCTTGAGACAGGGTTTCATGTGTCCCAGATGGGCCTTGAACTCAAGACTTGTAGCCAAAAATGCCCTTAAACTTCTGATCTTCTTGCTGCCACTTGGGATTACAGATATGTGCTACTATACGCAGTTTATACAGTGCTGGGATTGAACCCAGCATGTTAAGTAAGCACTCTAGTAACTTGAGCTATATCTCCTGGCCTCTCTCCCCTTTCAACAGTGCTAAGAATAAATACAGGGCCACCTAAGGCTCCTCTAGGCAAGGCAGACCCCCACATCCTAAAAATTTGTTTTTATTCATTTATTTTTATTTTATGTAAGTGAGTGTTTTGGCAGCATGTATAGTAAATGAACTGCATGTGTATCTGGTGCCCACAGAGGTCAGAAGAGGACACCTGATTCCCTCTTGTACTGAAGTTATGGATGGTTGTGAACTATATGAGAGCTGGGAACCAAACCCATAAGTGCTCTTAACCACGGAACCATCTCTCTAACACCGTAAAAATTCTTTAAAGAAAGAAATATTAATTTCAAGATGATGGTATTGGGACATGTGGCCTCTGGGTAGCCATAAACTCATAAAGTTATTAGGTTTTTAGAATCCTCATTAACAGAGGTCCTAATAACAGAGGCCAGAGGGAATTCATCCAACCTTTTCTCTACGTGAAGAAATAGCCAGATGGTGCCATCTACGCACCAGAAAGAGGTCTTTTACAGAATACCAAATTTGTCAGCACCTCAATTTGGAATTTTCATTTTACAAAACCACGAGAAGTAAATTTCTACTGTTTGTTAGCTACCCAGTGCATGATATTTTGTCAAACCAGATTGAATGGACTATGATAGTATCACAGAGAAGAAATCCTATTTCATGACTATCATGCATATAATTTTGCATGTAAAGCAAAATTAAGAACTAAGAACTCTCACTAAGGAAGCATAAGCTGTAAAATGAATAGATGAATAAATTTAACTGGATGTGGTGGCCCATGCTTGCAATCCCAACATCTGAAAGACTAAATCCCTGAGCTCTAGACCAGCTTAGGGTAACACTGGGTGGTGGTATAGTAAAAAGAGTAAGTAGGAAGACTCAAATGGAAGAGATGAGTAATGTACAATAAACAGAATCATGGAGACTAGAATGATAATATCAAGATATGGTAGAAGAACGTGATATCACTTTTGTAGGATAGTTATCAAATTGAGCTCTAGGTAGCAGATCTTCAAAAGATTATGATAAACAGATTAATCACAGGGGAAGACATAGTGGGGTTCTAATAGGATAAGCATTAACTTTCTGGTTTTTCTTTCCTGTCACGTGTAATCTCTGTACATATAATTTGGTAAGTATGAGTTGATTTCGTGATAAATTGGTCTTCCCCAAAATAAAGCATCAGGGAATATCCTTTTCCTGTTTCAGCTAGATAAACCTGAAGCTACAGTAAGAGGTACTATAGGTTGTAATGAAAATGTTATAAAAACTTATAAAAAAAATCTTTCAAATTGAGAGTTAGGTGTTAATCCAGAACCTCATACTTTCAATGCTTTTCTTTTCAGCATTATCATGTCCAGGTTTCATTTAACCTTTTTCAGGGACCATTCAGCTTTTAAGAATTCTGTACAATGAAATCTTCTATAATTCTACAGACCAGGATGGCTTCATCCATAATTTCTTCTCTGCCTTATAGAATGATGTTTTAGTTAGAAGAGATCTTTTGCATTTTCCTTGCAATCAATACTGGTAATGACTTTCAAATGTAATTCAATTTAATTTATTTTCTAGTTTATTTCTAAGTGCCCAAACTGTGCTTGACTAGAAACAAGATTGGTAAAACATCAACTCCCATCTGTATAAATTTATTCTGATGATACAAAAAACCAAGTTTACAAGGTAGTATTAAAAAACATAGTGGAATAAAACATAGCTAAGAGAAAGCAAGCATGCTGAGGGACTAGCATGAAAGCAGACTCTAGAATGAAGTAGTGGAGGAAAATGGAACACAGAACCAGATGGAAGGTTGTAGCAGGAAGTTAAAGGCTTGGAATTTGTAATGAACAGTGCAAATTTGATATGAGTGAGACACTGAAATTTCATTAACAGAGGACTTTTTAAGCCATACATTCTTAGTTTGTTTCAAGTAGGAGTTTACATTAAATGACATTGTATATGTGTGTGGTGGTGGTGGTGGTGGGGAGGTTGGGTAACTAAGTCTTTGAAAAAGATACAGATGATATTTTTATTTGTATTTTTCTTAATACTAAGGATCAAAACCTGGGACCCTATACATGCTAGGCAAACACTCTACTGTTAGATTACAAATCCTCTCTTCCAGAAATCAGGCCACAGCTCACACCAGTTCAATCTCTGATCAGTGTTGGTTAAGAACGCATGCTGTGCTGTAGACTTGTAGATCCTCTGCCCCTTCCAGTTACAAGCTAAGTTTATAGGCCTACCTAGTTCCTGCCTCCATGACCATAGTATGAAACTTGTCTACTCTGTTGAAAAAATAAATCTGAAAGAATTAGGGACAATGACCAATCTCCCTCGGGATTTGAAGTGAAGGGTCTCTCTCATACCCATCCCCACTTTCAGGAAAACAGTCACGCTATATAGCAGGGTATTTAGGGTAATTATAGCTCCAACTACAATTTCTCTCAGAATCTGGAGGGAAGTCAATTTCTTCCCTGCAGGCTCTACTATGCTTCCTACAGTCTTAAGCTTTATCTCTTCTATGCTCTTCTACTTAAAGGCCTGATACCTCCTCCACTCCCCATGGTCACGAGACCCTCTCTTCTGATAAAGCCCATTTCTGAAGGGTAATTCTGTACCAGATTCTTTTTACAAATCTGCATTTTTAAATAATATTTACCACTGAGTGAGATCCCTACCCAACAGATAATATTCCTAACAGAAATGTTAAAGACAGGTGGCTGAAAACATTTAGCAGAACAAAGCTAACCGAAGTGACACCCCAACCCCTAGAGGGAAAAAAAAGAAGCACTAGTAGAACTATGGAACTAAAGTCTGGCAAGGTGGGCACTAGAGTTGAAAATTAAGGGATTTTAAGAAATCAGTTTCTTTCCAACACAGATGGGGGATGAATAGGTCTGTGCCTTGGGTTACCTAAAAGTGAGTTAAGCAAAAGACAAATGCCCAGAGAGATGATTCTGTGGTTAATAGCATGTATTGCTCTTCTAGAGGATCTGAATTTGGTTCCTAGCACCCAAGTGGCTCAGAACTACCTCTAACTCCAGATCGAGGGGGATATGATGACCTCTTCTTGCTTCCAAGTACACAACCCACACACAGGGATACAGACACATAATTAAAAATAAAACAATTTTTATTTTAAAGGACAAATGTTTTTGTTCAAGACCTAGTACTTTATAATTGTCCAGCTGTTGAGTAAGACTAAAGTTAAGAGAAAAAAAATCTGGAAAGAAATACTTTATATTTTCCTGAACATTCTTTGAAGATACATAGAAGCTCTAAGAACATTCTAGTATCTTAATGTATATTTTGAGCTAAATTTTAAGCTAATATGATAAAAAACATTCACATTGAAACCTTATTTGCATTTTTCTTTTTAGACTGTGGTAAATGCTTTAGTTTCTTTGAGCCCAAGGGCTTCTTTTCTTTTTTTTTCTTCTCTTCTCTCCTCTTCCTCTTCCCCTCCCCTCCCTCCCTCCCTTTCTTTTTTGGACAGGGCTTCTCTGTTATAACTCTGGCTGCCCTGGAATTCACTCGTAGACAAGGCTGGCCTTGAACTTACAGAGATCCACCTTGCCTCTGCCTTCTGAGTACCAGGATTAAAGGTGTGCCCCACCACAACCACCAGGCAAGGGCTTTTGTTTTAAAAACCACAATAAATAAAAATTCTGAGGAAGGTAGTGCACATGAAAAGGTATAAACAATCTCCTTGTAACTACTGTTGCTACCATGGTTTGCTTATCTCTTTCAACTCTCCAAACTAAAAATACTTGCATCAGTTCATAAACTTTGCTCGTACAATTAAATGATAAGTGCTCATACTTAAAATACTTCAAATACTGGAATACTTATAACCATACAATTTAACTGCTGTTAGCTCAGTTATCAGCAATATTTATGTCTGACAGAAAGGTATATTCATAGCTTTAACAAGTACTCCTATAAAGGCAGTCTTGGGTTCAGCACTAACATTTAACCTTATTTCTGCTTTATTCTCTAGGCTCTCTTAGAAACATACACACACACAATTTTCTAAATATTTTTTATCCTTTATATGGCTTCTTATTAAAATTGCAGGTCTAGAAATTTTACATTTTTGGAGGTCTAACTTTATCATTCTATTCTAATTCTATTCTAGTTTCTTTTCTTTTAGTATATATTCTTTTGTTTCCCAGAAATTTTTAAATTATCATTTAAGTTTATTCCATTTAAGTCATAAAATATATGAATTCCCTTCTATTTTTACCTTTGCTGATTTGTTTTGCTTTAAGTTTTATGGACTATGATGGATAGTTTTAATTGTCAACTTAACAATCTAGAATCATCTGGGAAGGGAGTTTCAATGAGAGAGTGTTGAAATCAGGTTGGCCTGTGGGAATGATCTATGGAGGACTACCTTGATTCTGCTGAGTTGAGAAGACCTGACAGGAGACTGTGGACCGTATGAGAATAGAGAAAGGATGCTGGGCACAAGCATGTATCCATGAATTCATTGTTCTTTGTTCCTGACTATAGATGAAATGTGACTAGTTGCTTCAAGTTCCTGTCCCCACAATGATGGGCTGGAAATCTGGAACTATGAGCGAAGGTAACCTTCCCCCTAAATTGCTTGTCAAGATAAGATGTTTCTTTTTCTAGGCAATTGCCTTAAAAGTTAGCTGTAAGTAAGGGCCTGAGAATTTCTACCATCACTGGCTACTCTTAGAAGATTCTTATCTTACTTACACTTCTGCATTTTGGGTTTAGTGCTAATACAGTTTTCTTTAAAATTCTGAGTTCTTGGTTTGTATCCCGAATTTCAATGTCTGTATCTTTTCACTTGTTCACCCTCTAAATTCACTAAAACTTACCTTTACCTTATTGGGTGCTTTATAAATTTCAATGCATACTCTCCCCCCTTTTTTTAGTAGTATAGATTCTATTTAACACAAAATTTTGAAAATGCAAAACAGTAAGGGTAGAACACAGATTGACATTTGACAGGGATAGGGATCAAGAGAGGAACTGACTACAAACAAGCCTAAAATGCTTTTAGACCCTATGCAAATTTCCCATATTAAAGGGGATAAATTCTGTTATAGGTAAACAATGCATTAATGACCACGAAACACACACAAATAGATTAATGATATAGAAAACAGAAGTGATGGGGTAGTACTGAATTTAGTAACTGAGGAAGAAGATTATGAAGTATGTTCTTCAATACTCTGTAACATGCATGACAACCAGCAAGACATCTACCTATATTTTGTCTAATTGTAAAGAAAATACTTAAAAGGTATAATACAAACTGCAGATTGTTATTTATGAAGGGAGACACATGGAAGGTTGCAAGCAGGATAGCCACACACAGACTAACAGTAGTAGGTGGGCAACCTGAAGAAGCTAGTATCAGTGCAGTGTCTCAGACATTCTTCCAGCATCTCTGGAGAGATACCAGCTGCACACAGCCCATCCTCCAGTACACAGCAAAACACTGACTGGTATACCCTTCCATTCTTTCTATTACAACTATTCAGGGCTTTCCTCCTTGCCTCAAAAAGGCAATCATATCTATCTCAGAAATAGAATATTCCAGTGAATATTGAGTACCTACAGTCTGTCAATGCTACATCTTTGCTTACTGCCTCTCTTAGCAAAGCATAAATTTCCAATCACTCTGAGAGAAACCTAGAACCATAACACTCCATTGATTGTTTGAGTTAATTTTCCCCAGAATTCCTTTGTGAAACAACACAGAAGCAGAGAAACCATTTTAGATGCAGCAACAGCTACAATTGTTCTGTAATGTTCTTCTTTTTGAGAGGTAGAATGTATTAACCCCAACGATTACTAAAGAAATGGAGTAAGTAGCTAAGAGTTAGTATATTATTTTGATTTTGTTAAATTCCTTATAGCATTCCTACAGAATAGAAAGGGTAAATTTCTTGGTTATAAATACTATAAAAGGGAAAACAGGAAGTTGAGATGGTAATATCATCTTGTCAAAAAAGCTGTACACAGACCTAAAACTTGCATCTGCCTACAAATTCCCCTTCACAGAAAGGGGTTAGTATCCTAAAATATTTGCATCTGGGCAAATCAATAGAAATTCAATATAAACATTTCCTTCAGAAAAAAGTGACTATATTTTTGTTTTTTACTACATGGTAGCCTATACAGATAGACAGCTAAAACTCTATCTTTCAATCTATTTGTTATTGGGGCACTGAAGTATGCACAATCAGAATTGAGATGTGCCATAAATCTAAACTAAACAAGACAAATAGAGGACAAAGAGGGCAAAGAAATTTATTTACAATATTAAAATATTAGCTAAATGTCAAAGTAACATTTAGATATACTATGTAAAATAAAATAAACCACTGAAGTTAATTTTATGTTTCCTTTTAGATGACAACTGAAAAATTTAAATTAAATATGTGGCTCACATTAAATGTCTATTAGTCAGCTCAGAAAAACAAAAAATAAAATCTGCCACAGCCCAGATCAGTCATGGTAGTGTAAGCAAACCGAAGACAAGGATTCCGGTTGCTGTAATGACAGAAGATCGTGGTCGATTGGCTCTTCTTCATCTTTTCAACTGTATGGCTGTGAAAAATCTTATAGAAATGGTGCCCACATTTCTCATTAATAAAGTTAACCCCTGGGCTGGCTATTGCTGATTGGGAAAGAGACTGCCATCCCAGCTCAAAAGTAATTGTAATAACCTTGCAGTTAATGTAAAGAGAAGGGGGAATATGTTGGGGCCCAAAATATCCAGGCAATGGATGCTGCTAGTGTGACAAAGCTCCTGGTTCCCGTTGCTAGGAGTTGGAGCTCACTAGCTACTTTGGCCCCTTCTCATCTTTTACTGTACGGCGGCAAAAAGTCTCTCATCAATAATAAAAATGTCTGCATGGCCTAGTAGTGATATCCAAATTAATACCTGAGCTGGCTATTGCTGGCTGGAAAAGGGACACTGCAATTCTATTCAAAAGTAAAATGCAATCACCTCCTAGACTTTCAAGTCCTGGCAAGTGTGAGAACTACCTAGGTTTATTGTAAGTGCATCATAAAAACTAGAGCAAATGCAGATCTTCCCAGGAAGCGATAAGCCTTTAATAGAAGCTAAAGGAGACTAGCTAGAGAGTTAGTGCACCTGGAAAAACAGATAGTTCACCCTCTGCTAATGAAGAATATAGAAGCATGCACCAACCTAAAAGTAAATACTCCCAGGACTTAAAGAGAAAGATAGCCTTCAAGCTAAGTCAGGCCAATAGACAGGAACAGAAATTTATAGCTGTGACCCAGAAGAATAAATACTACTAAGAAACTAAAAAACCATAAAAATTCCCCTCTGGCACCTACATGGCAACTCCACTATCTGTGCGAGGCAAATGGAGATACAATCCAATCAGCAGTGACATTCCAATCATCCACTAATTGGTCATTGTATCAGATACTCTCTGATGGTAAATGCAAAAAGCCTCAAAGCCTGCAGCTGTAGGAAGGAGGGCACTTGCATTGGTTCCCTTTTAATATATATGTTTGACACCTGCGTACCGTTAGATAAACAGTCCTGCAGTTTGCTATGTAAGCTACAGAAAAGTCTTTGTCTAGAGAGAACTTTCGTATGACTCCCCCAGTGTGTACACTGTTCTTTTATTTCTATTCCCCTTATTAAAAGAAGTGCTCTTGCTTGTCATCGTTACAAAAAAGTGGTTCTATGTGTGTCATCCTAAAAGCATGATTAAACGTGCCATACTGGGTCCCATAGAAGAACGAGCTACTGCGTTCTTCTGCCATAACTTTCTTCACTGTCTATCTCTCTTTGTGGAGTCCGAGGAATCCTGGTGTGGACTAGAGCTGATCTCGCCCCTCGCATGAATCCTTGACTAAGCCAACCATCAGTACCACATCTCTAGTTATTAACTACCACTGGGCTCAGACCATAAGGCTTTACATGTAGGAACCTGCCCTAGACATCCTAAAGATAACATGACTGTCCACCACGAAGACTTAACAATCAGCACTGACCCAAACCAAATTTGGATTAAATCCAGTAGGATTGACTGGGGATTCTCTTAGTCTGTAATTCTTTTTTAGAACCCTCTTTTTATTATAAGGATTACTGAAAAAAAGAAAGAAAGAGAGAGAGACAGAAAGAAAGAAAGTGGAGGAGGAAGAGGAAGATGAGGAAGAGGAGGAGGAAGAAAAGAAGAGGAAGAGGAAGAAATAATTCATTTAGTTTGGAATTGTTTCTGTTCTGCTTTAAAAAATGGAAGATGTCCATAAATACATCTTCTATTTAACTTTCTATTTCATTCATGTTACACAGGACAGAATTTTTGACAATGCAATTCTACAATTAAAATAAAAATCAGTCCTTTCACAAGTGTAAGCTACTGTTTCAAAAATCTTCTTTAAACCAAGGCAAAATGCCTGTAATCTCAACTCTCAGGAGGCCAAGGCAGAAAGATTAAAGTTTTCAGGTCAGCCTGGGCAATGCTGTTTGACAAAAATAACAAAACTCTACAAGCTTTTCCCTTATCTAAGGCAAGCATTCTATATTATATGGATTTAACCGGATAAAAGAAATGAGAGAAAATACCAGTCATATACTGTTGGATTATACTGAATCTTCTCAAAAGACAGACTGCTTCTTTAATAAGGCCGACAAATTTGAGATGGTATATAAAGCCTATTTTACTGAAAACTTTAAACTTGAATTTCACACTTGAAATAAAAGATACATCATCATCTAGAGGATAAGCAGAGGATATTTTGCAGAATAAATAAGTCTGTATGCACATCTAGGCTAAGGCATTACCTGATAGATATCGGATAAACTGCTGCTCCCAGAGTCACTGGCAATGCTACAGCCAGACTGACTAGAAGACACATGAACCACCTGTGGATGAGGGTTGTCTGTGAGGTGCATCTTGGTAAGATCAGCTGGAAGCTGAAGAAGAAAGGAACTTAAGTTATTTTGAATGTCAAACTTTACCTATTAGAATTCTTGACACAATGTAACTTTACAGCACAGTTTTATGTACACTGCAAAGAAGACAAACAGCAATCCTTCTGAACCAAAGCCTTACATTCTTAGTAAAATTTTTGGAAACAATAAAAATCACATGGCTCTTTCTAAAACTGTTAGACAATTTTAACAGAGGCAACGCCACTGAACAGTTTTCCAAAGAGACTGCCATTACTAACTATACTTAAGAAGACATCTGACCCCTTTGTTTACCCAAATATCAGCTTCATCTGGAGAAAGAGCTCAGTGGTAAAGAGGTCTTCCAGTTGACTTGAGATTGATTCTCAGCATCCATATGACAACTCATAACTGGTTGTAATTCCAGTATCAGGAGATTTAAAGTCTTCTTTTGGCCTCAAAGAGCACTACACATACATGGCAAAAACACCCATACAATACAATAAAATGAAATAAAATAAAAATAAGGTTTAAAAGCAAAAACAAAATAGCTTTCAAAGTCAAGAGTAGAAAACACACACACAAACATCACACACACACACACACACACACACACACACACACACACAGCATGCCTGAATAAAAGTTAATGTACTGTAATGTGAAAATTAAAAGTAATGTTTGAGATTACAGAAGAATACTATAAGGCGGTAAGACTTAAGGTTAATGAAAAATATATACAACATTTAAATTTTTTTCATAACCTTTGTTCTTAACATTGTATTATGTTGTAGTTGGATTCTGAAAATTTTATTAATGATCAAAATTATTTAACGAATGCTTGTGTTAAGTGCAGAGATACAAGAAAAACAGAAAGGACATGGGGCCAGAAAGATGGTTCAGTGGGTAAAGGTGTTTGACTCTATGCATGATAACCTGAGATGGCTCCCTGGATCAACTTCCAAAAATTGTCCTCTCATCTTCACATGCTTGTCAAGGCATATCCATGCACATACACAAATATATAAAATGTAATTTAAAGAAATAAAAAGGAAATGACTCTACTACTTGATCTTTAATAATGAGTATTCTTATCAAGGATGCAGACTGTAGTGTATTTTATAGCAGGAAATAAAACAGACATCTCATAGGCAATGCTATGGAAATTATTTTCTAGACAAGAAATTATTTGCTATCCTCCAAAGTAGTCAATGTTTTAAGTAAGAGATAAGATCATTCACAACCCCTCCACAGAATTTCTCTTCAATTTGCTATTCAGGACCATTAAGTAAACCTAAAATTTGAAATAAATTTCCTTGTTGCACACATTTGATGCATTTTACATTGAGAAAATGACCAAACTTGAGTTCCACTATCTCAAGAATATTGACCAAGTACAGAAACTGTACAGACCAATTATACTAAAACTGCTGCGGCTGGGTTAAGTAATTCACACAAGCGACATTACTGAGATAAAGAAACACTTCACACACAACATAGTATTAAAATGTACAAGGAAAAATGAACCAGAAACAGAAGGACAAATGTATGATTTAACTTCTATGTGAAACCAAAATGTTAAAACTCACAGAAGCAAAGAAAAGAAGGTGGCTACTACAGTCTAGGAATTGGAAAACTGTACAAAGTTTCAATCAGACAAAAAGAATAAATTTTAGTCACAGACTGATTACACAGCACAAGTAACGATCACTGTAAAATATATTATAGATTTCCATAAACTAAGAGTAGATTATAAATGCTCTAACCATGAAAAAAGAAATTTATATTATGGGCAGGCTAACTAGCCCTGACCTGATCATTTTATACTATACAAAGTATCAAAATATCGTCACAAACACCATTATTTTTCAACTAAAAGAAAACTTTAAAAATGTAAGGTGAAAATAATGGTGGAAGATGAAGTCACACTCACGCTGTGAAATGTCAGTGCAGATTTCTCTACAACAAAAATATAAAAGATGTGAATATAGTTAAGAAATGTCACCTACATATTCAAACTATAGAAGATGCATTCTTTAAGGCATACATAAAATATTTATAAGAGTAAGACAAGGCTGAATGAAACAGCACTAAAATCAAACAGTACATTTAGTAATGATGTGCAAAGGTAGAATTAAGGAACAAAAACATAGAAATTATCAAGTATTGAGTAATTATAAAATAACCTCTCAACGGTCTATAAAAAATAATATCACATTAGAAACAAGAAAATATGTGAACCAAATAAATGTTACATATTTGGATAAGATTAAGGTCATTTTTAGATAGGTGTAGTGGTACACACTTGCCATCCTAGCACTCAGAAGGTGGAGACAGGAGTTGTAACCTTTGCATTTGGAGGCAGAGACAGGAAGATCCAAAGAGCTAGCTAATTGGCTAGTTAGCCTGCCTACCCAAAACAGCCAGCTGGGTTCAGTGAGACATCCTATCTCAAGAAAATAAGGAAGAGAGAGCAACAGAGTAATACACTGGATATCTCTCTGGCTTCCATGTGTGTGCATAGGTACACGCACCCCCTCCCTCATACTCATTCACTATATACCACACACACAGGATTCCTATAAATGAAGACAGATCAACAAAGGAAGTGTCACCTATGACAGTAATGTAATCAACCAAAGACAGAGAACAAGGCTATAGACTGGGCCTGATAATACTTATACTGGACTGAGAAATAACTCCAACCAGTTCCTGAAAAGCAGGAATTTTTATTCTTCCTATTTTCCTGATGAGGAAATGAGGCAGTAAAACTGAGCAGTGTGCTCAGTCTCATATTCAAATAAGTAATGCAACAGGGATTCACACTCAGGTCTATTTGATTCAGCATCCCACTATGCTGTATTTTTTGTTAGGAACACAGGTGGTGACACAAAAATGAAGACAGATGGGGTGATGCAAAGACTTTACACAAGAATTTCCTGAACCTCTGTAAGAAAAGAGAACAGTTATGATGAGACAGTGGCTGCAATTAACACTTGCATGCTCCTAAATGCATTCTATATACCTTCATATAGATTTCCTGACCTACGTACGAGACCAAATGAGGTAGATGTTTTATGACATTAAGTTGGAAGCTTCTGTTTATTTTATAAGACATGTATTTTTGATCGCTGGACTTGTGTGGTCTGCTGAAGATGACATGTTTATAAAGACTACTGTTAAAGTTCCACAGGGGGGGGGGAGAGAAAAATGTCTTGAATACAAACATTACAGAAATATAAAAATACTGTTGCTGACTGAATAAATTTTGAAGACTAAGGGTCTCCACAGGTGTAGACAATCTTTTGAAGGAAACTGCTCAAAGGCTCAGATATCCAAATCCCTTTGTCTTTTGGCTCTACCAACTCTCTAAACATGGAGCCACTTAGGATAAGAAAACAGAAGAAACAGCTAGAATAGACTGTTAATCGTGCCAGCAACCAGAAAAACCACTTATCTCTCAATAAGTCTAAGAAAGCAAGTTGTGTATTTATGTGTGATATTCTAACAAATACTCATTTTGATTTTCACCCGTGTTTCCTGGCTCATAACTGCCTCCCAGAGGCAAGCCATAGAAACCAGACTTTTCTTTTCTCCAAGGCAGGTTACAAAAATTAACCTTCCTTTACCTTTTTGTCTTGAAGCTGGCTATAAATTCTCTGACACCCTGTCTGAGACTAGATAGTAAGACTCCCATTTCACAACGGATTCTGTTCCTTACTCTTGAGGACAGACTGCCTAAGACTCTGGACAGGCCTTGCTAGGTCTCCCTATCCAGTCTCTGAAAAGTTAATCTGACACTTTCTACCCAATCTTACTTCTATTTAATTATTTAATCACGCCTATGAATTGAAGTCTTCATAAAAACCCCACAGTAGTGCTAAGTGTAGTGGTACACACCTTTAATCCCAGCACCTGGGAGGCAGAGGCAAGTGGATCTCTGAGTTCGAGGCCAGCCTGGTTACAAACTAGGTTCTGGGAGATTCAAGGGCCACATGGAGAAATTGTCTTGAAATAAAACATCAAAACAAAACACAAACAAAAATCATAAAAACAGCTCCAAAAGGCATATGGTTTAGAAAGTTTCTCACACAGGATCCAGGAGGGTGGCATGTTCAGGGGAAGTCATGGAAGTTCATGTTCCTTGACCTATGCATCTCTCAAGCTATAGCCTTTGTAATATCTTAACTAAATAATAAACCTAAGTGTTTGTGTGCTACATAAGCTGGCATCAAAATCCTGGCTCAGTCTCTTCAGTGCCAGTCTTGTAAGTGAGAGCTGTCATACTTGATTCTTTTAATGAATGATTTGAAAATATTCATGCTAAAACCAAATACGTAACATGTGTATATGTGTATACATATGCATATGCATGCAATGTGGGATATATTCTTTAACCTTTCCACTAAAAAAAGAAAATCCCCAATGGGTATATGCTCAAATGCTTAAATTCTGTTACCTTTACTAAAGGTCACTAACATAATACACATTCCACTGTTTTTTTTTTTTTTTTTTTTTTTTTTAATGTGGACTCTTGTGTCCCCATGTTTGCAAGGCAAGCACTTTACTGACTGTGGTGGTTTGAATAAGAATGATCCCCATAGGCTCATATATTTGAAAGCTTAGTCACCAGAGAATGGCACTATTTGAAAGGATCAGAAGGATTAGGAGGTGTGGCTTTGTTGGCGGAAATGTGTCACTAGGGGTGAACTTTGAGGTTTTAGAGTCTCTTTCTCTGCCTATGGACCAGGATGTACCTCTCAGCTATTGCCCCAGTGCCATGCCTGTATGCTGCTATGCTCCCTGCCATGATGATAATGGACCAAGCCTCTGAAACTGTAAGGAAGCCCCCAACTAAATGCTTTTTCTTATAATGGTTGCATTAGACATGGTGTCTTTTCATAGCAACAGAAAAGTGACTAAGACACTGACTAAACTGTCCACTCCTAAGCCCTCCACATTCAGCTTTTTACAATGATGAAAAAATTACTGAATTCCAAAATGAGTTTTTATTATAATGCCTTATGGGAATATAAGAACTAATATACATGATATTTATAATAGTGCACGGAATAAATGTTAACATATAAGCCAAAGAAACAGTTGAAAGTGCTTTGAGACAACAGCAACAAAATAACTAAGATAAAGCTTGCATAAGAAGCTGAGAAATTTATGGGAAATAAAATATTTCTGTATTTTTACTTCATTCTTTAGAATGTAGAACTTTTGGCTCTTGGTATTTTCCAATACCGCCCCCCTCAACCAAACAAAGGCTTGATGTAGGGATGCCTACCCTGTATACAACATCTGTTTGTTAAATATTTGTGGAATAAATGAATGGCTGCATCTGGCTTTTCAACCTGTGACACTGCTGCTCAGGTTTTTTTGGATTTCTAAATAAATGAAACTTCAGCACAGGTATAATCTATATTCCACATGGTAATCTCTCCAAGACTATATGCTATTCTAAGAGACACAATTCATGAATATTGAAAATTAAATAAAAAGGTTCTATGGTTGGACAAATTGGAAAATGATGCTATCCTTTATGTCTCTCAGCTCTTTATAGCAGTAAGAAGTCCCTCAATACAGAAATCTATTTTTTTATACCCTGTTCTCCAAATTTACTTTCCCCAATATGCTTATTGACATCTTACCAGTGTAAGAAATATCACTTTGGGATAATCTCAAACAATTCCACGCTTGCAAAACTTTTATAGGGCAACTAGAGCTAATCAAGACACAGTCATGAAGAAAACCTGCAGTTTAGCAGATGGTGAGGGGTGTCAATCTGAATCAGCACAAACACAGGCAATACAGCTAGAGTAATACGGCATGATCATTCTACTTCAAAGAATAACTTGCCACAATTAAGAATTTTTTTAACAGGGAAATATATAAAATGTTTTCTATCTGAAACATCTGGTTCTTTATAACCCACATATATTCAAGCACTATTTCATTTGAGAAAGACATTGAAAAAGTGTCAAAGTATGAAACAATATTAGTTCTACATAGGTTTAAAATTTGTGTACCCCACAAAGGATAGCAATTCTTTAAAAATCAATTTTAAGTCCAAGCTGCATTTCCAAAGTATTAACTACTTGATTATAGAAACACTTTGCTAGAAGCCATTTGCTTTGTTAAACTTAAAATGACCAAAGGAGTGGGGGCAGGGGATTATTCTTGTCTATGTACCAAAGTTGGTAAACTCCCATGTGCTGCTTTTAGGAAGGCATTTTATTATAATTATAAATTATTATATATAATATATATAATTATAATATAAATTATAAATAATTATAAATTATTCTAATACCTATTAATACATTGCTAGTATTATTTGCAGTCTAACTTCCCATTTGCAGACAAAGAACTTCTACTGTACACCCAATGCTAGCCATAACCAAAACTCAAGTAAAGTCTTGAGGTGTAGGAGATTAAGAAATTATTTAAACATTAGAATAACAGAATGCAATTTAGAGAGTGATATTTGAGGTAAATCATTAGGATAATCAAAATGAAACATATCTAATAACAATAACAAAGACCTAGAAATGTATCATGCAAAATAGTAAATCTAATTACACAGGTGAAGCATGGTTACGCCAGACTGTGATGTGCTTTAAGGGTAAAACAATACTGAATTTATAATACATGGTACAAAAGGTAAAATATCTCCTTACTAATCATTATATTTTAATTAAGTGGTGAAATGGTATTTTGGATAGACTATCATTTAAATAATAATGATTGACATTAATTTATACTAATTTTATAATTTCTGTTAAATGGCATTGAGTCCAGAGGCTTGATAATGTATTCGGAAATTCTAAGTAGACCAGTACAGCTCAGGTAAGGATAGAGAAGGACAGAAGGGCCAGCTTCCTCCTCCGCCTCTTTTTTTATGACAGTGCTAAGATGGGATCCAAGGCTTTATGAATGCTAGCTAAAGCACTCTACCACTGAATCACACCCTAAGCCCCAGATATGGTATTCCTGAGTGCTTACAATTCCTGTCCTAAAAGTGAGCCCTGAAGAGTTTTAAGGGAAAAAAATGATTCTAGGAGATTTTTGGTTTATAAAAATTAGTCTAGAAACATTCAGGATGAAAAGAAAATCATAGGGATAAGGCCAACTGAAGGCTTAAAAATGTATTTATATTCTCAAATTAAAATTATTAAAATTAAGCCACGAAAATGACAAGGGCCCTTCAGTGCAGGCCAGAGTCACAGAGAGAGAACTGTCAGCTGACAGCGAGACAGAGAGAGCTAAAAATAGATTCTAAGATCTAAAAAGCAGCCTTTATACAGAAGCCTGATGCCTGATTTACGTCTCTCAAAAAACACTAAAGGCCGTGTTCAATATATCTTAGTGACCTTTGGTGTAGATAGTAGAGATCATAGCACTGTTTCAAATCAAACTCGATTTCTATTCATTTTTTAAAAAGTGAAATTTGAGGAAGTGGTACTATTAGACCATTTAATATTAGTGTTTTTCCATTTGTAGACACATCTTTTTTCATCTTAGTATTTTCTAAACCATGGAGATTTTAATCAATCTTTGTTGGCTAATGTTTATTAAAAGTAAACAGACTTGTAGAAAAAAGAGGAAATCATGCTTAAGTTTGAGAACAAGCAAGGAAACTACATGGTTGGAGAGAAGAAGGTGAGTTGTGAGTGCAATCGGAGATGAGAGATAATATTGTCCACTCTGCCATGATGAAGGTTCTTTTTTTTTTTTCCTTTTGTGGAAGAAGTCTGTTGAGGAGTGGTCATCTGGGCTAAATACTGTAGAGAAGTGAAGTGAAGTAAAGGCTAGGCATGACTGATAGTTAGCTGTTTATTAATTTTTTCACTGGATCACAGCTGGAACAGCTGAAAGAAGGAAAACAGAAGCCAAAGCGCAATGGCTTCTTCAACACAGTGAGAGGTCACCTTGATCAAGCAACCCTATCCAATCATGAAAGGAGCACTCAGCTAAAAATCTCTTGAGTAACGCCAATCCCTGGAAACCAACAAACCAACCAGCAAACCAAGAAACCAAAGAAACAATCTATACGGGGGGGAAAAAAATCACTCCAATAAAATAAAAACAATTACTAAAACAGGTAATTATGGAAAGGCATCACCCATGAGGCTTCTGAAACACTAACACAAATGGTTAAATTCAAAAATTTAAAACATGTCTAGCACTGGTAACAAAGAATTAGTGAGTTAGAAAAATCAAGCTGAAATAAATGTTCATGGACATTACTGACAGGTAAGAGTAAGAGAAAATGAATTTCGATAAAAACAATTTCCTCTGGGTGTGGTGACATACTCCTTTAATCCAGCACTTGGGAAGCAGAGGCAGGCAGATCTCTGTAATCTAGAAAGCTAGCTCAAGACCAGGCAGGGCTATGTAGTGAGATCCTATTTAAAAAAAATATCTATATCTATATCTACCTCCCTCCCTCTCCCTCTCCCTCTCTCTCTATATATATAAATAAAGACAAGCCTGTCTGGCTTAATAGAGTCCTCAGAGCACCAATAAAGGTAAACAGAACATTTTGATGTTTGCTAAAATTTCATGGATAAAAAAACCTAAACAAATATACAACTAACTACAAACATGACATTAAGTTCAAACTTCTCATAGTAACAGTAGGTACCAGAAGATCATGTATTAACTTCTTCCTGGGCTAAAGAGATATTGAGCTTACTATTTTATATTCAACTAAATAATAAAAAGAATTATTAAAAGTAGAAAGAACAAAATAAACTGAAAATTAGTGTCTTCCTTAATGTGTTTAAGCAAGGAGACATGATACTTATAATCTATACAGGAAAGTACCCATCATAGAAATTCTATTTATTTATTTATTTATTTATTTATTTATTTATTTATTTATTTATTTATTTATTTATTTATCTATCTATCTATCTATCTATCTATTTATTTATTTATTTATTGCTGTCACTTAATGAAAATGTAAAATCTGATCTCTAAAATCCTCTTTGCTCTATTTTTTCGAGACAGGGTTTCTCTTGTAATTCTGGCTGTCCTGGAACTCACTCTGTAGACCAGGCTGGCCTCAAACTCAGAGATGCACCTGCCTCTGCCTCCCAAATGCTGGGGTTAAAGGCATGTGCCAACACCACCTGGCTTCTTTACTCTTTCATACTTGTTAAACCATGGTTTAAGAGGGCTCTTCCCCAAGGTTTTTGTGTGTTTGTGGGTAGGGGGGGAGGTAAGGGATGGGTAGTCTTTAAAAACAAACTCTTATACCCCATTCTTAATTTTGTTCAGTTTTATCTGGTCTCATCCAATTTCCATCTACACAGTTTTAAAACTTAGTAGTGTCACTATTACTGTGCTTGGGCCCTACAGGTGGCATCTACACTGAAGTGACTGTCCTCTTTGTTATATGCAGATAAAAGCATACAGGCTCCTTTCCATCTATTTATGCCACAGCCAGCTGTTTGCCAAATGGACAGTGCATTTAAATGTCCTCCCACAAGAGCATTTAGGAAAGATATGCAACGAGCTAGGCCAAATAAACAATATAACACAGTGCTGTCAAAAGTATTTCCCCCTTAGTCACCATCAATGCAAATCTTTGAAACAAAGACATGACTTTAGAACCTTCCTATGAAAAGCCTCCAGTGTGCCTGAGTCTAAAAGAATCATAAAGAAATCTTGACATACTTAAAGTTACCATTTAGGCATTTTCTAAAACATTTAGTCTTTTGTTTTGAAATTAATATACAAGATAAGAAAGGTAGCTCCAAACATTGTAAATAACCACTATAAAACTGAATTGCAATAGATAGTTTTCAGCAACTCAGTGATTTGTTATTTTGACAGTTAATATGTTTGCCTTAAAATGACAAGTGGTTTTATTTATTACTACTCTGAAAATACTTTGGAACACTGAATATTTTTACATAATTGATTTTCATTCACACTTTTCTTTATATTATATTATTCTTTAGGAATGAGTACTCAGTTTCATAAAACAGAATAATCCATTTCTAAGTTATCAGATAGCACCACATTACTGAGATATGTTATATAAGCCCATGATTAGACCACACCAGCAATTTAAGGTAAAGAAACAACAGAATGCTGCAAGTTAAGTACAGTCACAAGTAAGTTCAGAAACATCATGGCTAAGTGATGATTCTGTCTGAGGTATATACCTCAGACATACATTTTAAGTCTGCAGACTATTAAAATGAGTCTTTTCAACCCACCTCAAAGGCAGTATTATACTTTCTCTGAATGACAATGAGACAAGGCTTTATAGTCCTTATTTTTTAAGTTTAGAAAATAGCACAATAGAACTATCGAGAATTCAAGTGCAATTTAAATGTAATGATTAGATTATATCATTAAAAAATAGTAATTACTTACTTTGGAAGCCCATGGCTGAAGACAATTTGCATAACAGCGAACAAGAAAAGCCATTTCCTTGGCTGGAGGGGTAGTTTTTCTTTTAAAACAGAGCCACACTGATGAGTATGTTGACAAAATTCTGCTAAGTTTCTTTTTACAATCCATACACCATTGTTGTTATATAAAGGCAGCTCCTCCAACCCTCTTAACAAACAAAAATCAGAAGCTTTCAGAAGCAGAGAGTATTGTTCTAAGTATAAGAATTCCCCTTAAGTGTCACTTTACAAGCAAATAACATCAAATAAAGATGCTTAGATTTCTGGCTTAGCACACACTGAAATGCATCCTCAGGCACCTAACACAGACATACACATTGGCAGCACAGAAGCTAATACTGTATCAGTCAAAGCAAATAGGCAAAATGCATGAAATTAGTATTCCTGGAATCCGTGAAACCTTTCTTCTCTGTAATATAGCTGTTTTTTCTTCAACTTATTTCATTCTGAAGAGAAAGCACTGCAGTCTTTTGTATCAGAGGCAAAGCAAATGCTGTATCTTGAAGATTATAGTCTCTTCTTTAGATATCCTTAAATGCTAGAGGTTAAACAAAACAAAAAACCAAAAACACCACAGACACACACAGACACATCAACCCAACCATACAGCAGACGGAGGCAGAAGACAAATGCTCTAACAGGTTTGTCCTGCAGAATGTCTGAGAATATCCAGAATTCAAGCAATTTTCTTGTCTCCCAAGCACTTTCACAGCTCTGCAATACGGCTTTTGGTTCCAAGGCATCAGTAAGGCAGCACTGGTGATCTGGGTCTGCCCTTCCTGGATAACACATATAGTATATACGATGCAGCACAAAAACCACTACATCTTTTGTGAAAGCAAGATTCTGTTAGTGTCTAATTCCTACTGTCCTTGCCTGCTTCACAGCAGCTCCCTAAGGAGAAGCTCCTATTGATTCTATGCCCTGCAGTAAGATGAAATATCTAATAAGAAGGAAAGAGAGTGGGAGGAGAATAGAGCTAAAAGGATGACATCACCTGTGCAGAAAGCCTTCACAAACTGCATTAGATCAATTGGCTACTGTATCTGCAGATGTAGCCCAAGAGCAATTTACTGAAAACACACACACACACACACACACACACACACACACACACACACACACACACATACCCCACAACCTTCTGTGAAAAATGATGGTAAGCTAAATTCTGTAAGAAAAAAAAACTGGCTAAAGTAGCCTTCTGTTTTACAGTTTTAAAAATTCACTTTAAAAATTCTGTACATTGACATTCAGTTTTATTTGAGAAGCCTCTTTCCTAATATTATTAAAATTTAACACAGAATTGTTCTCCCAAGGAAAAATAATTTGCTGTAGTAAAAAAATATTACTGAATTCCAAATATACAGGTGGTCTGGTTCAGAGATGCCACATCAAAGTAATTTTAATACCACAAATTCATGGGTTTCTGCATAAAACTTGCTATTTATTGAATGAATATTCTGAAGGTTTAACCTTCAACCCTACACTAAATCAGCATTAAAAACAAAAACAGGCACTAAGATTTATATGTAAATAATTTAAACAAAAACAAAATTTTTATGTAAACAGATTTAAATAAAAAACAATGCAGGGGGAAAAAAATCACACAGGCACAATGTGTACAAATTCCTTCGAGGAAGAATAATCTATACAACATGGTATTTCACTGTAGCTCAATGTGTAATTCCTAGAAAGAAACAGTCAGAAAAACACAAAATGAATCAGAAAAAGAAACAATTAAACCTGCTTCTGATAAGAGTGTGGACAAAAAGGAGCTGTCATATTTTTTCTTTAAAACTAAAAAAAAAAGAAAAAAAAAATTTGCCACACCCTCTCCAATAAAGAAAAGCATATCGCTTCCAGCACCCACCCTTTCCTTTATGCTTCTGCTACCCAGCAACTACTGCAGATCCCCCCACCTGGGCATTTTATCTCCTAACAGTGCCTCCTAATGGATAAAGTCTATTTCCAAAGTACAGTTAGGTATACCTCCAGGCAGCAAAATTGTGAGACTAGCAGTCAGTGAGCAAAGTAATAGAATATTTTTCTCTATTTAGACAATACTTTTGAGAAGAGGGAGTGTGCAACATACAAGGAGCAAAACAGGTGTGTAATGAAAGATTCTGCTTACCACTGAAGATACATCTTGTTAACACACACACACACACACACAATTCTCTTGGGCAAAGTCTCTTATTTTCCAAACAACACCAGGCTTCAGTCTGAATTATGTTGCTCCTTTTACAACTAGAATTTAATGTAGTAATGCCATTATTTTGAGCATATGTGCCATGTTTGCAAAACATCATTGTTTAAAAGCCTATGAATTATGTTTTCTTAAAAAACCCACTCCTTTCCCACAAAATTTACACTTAAATATAAAACTTGTTCTCTCAAATTCAAATAAGCACAACTAATTTCCTAAACATAAACTATGTAACATTTGGTCAGACTGATTTTCAAGAACTAAAGTATTTTTCCAATTTAAGGAATATAAACCATAAGTATGTTGGAATTCTAAAAATACAACTTCAAGTACAAATTAAAAGCATTCAATTTTTAAATAGAAAAATGTGGATAAAGCTAATGGTTTTTTTTGCTTAAGATACATTTCTGAAAGAAAAATTGCTAATCACAAAAATTAGTAACAGGACTCAAATATTTTAATTATAATGCCAGATTACAATTATATTTATGAATATATTGGTAAGATAAATGATAGTCATCCAAATCAAAATCTGCAGTGGCTCCTCGTTCCTTTTTATAAATCATGCTGATACCTCTGACACAAAGGAGGACCTCAAGCTGGGCAAGGAGACAGTCATCTCTTAGCAGCTGCTCTGGGAATGAAATGCAATCCACTAACGCCATATGTCAGACCTACTGGAGTACACATGGATCCCAATAAAGGATCAACATATTCTTTCTCTTCTCCTCCCTCCGCAGTTTGGCTGGCTTATAAGTGAAGATGACATCATCGGGTTCTACCAATTATCTCACAGTATTTGTTATTCCAGAAACCAGTATGGTGAACCTATCATGCAAAAAAACCTCCTGGGATAACAATACCAGGTGAAGAAACCAACAGGCCAAACTATGCTCAGCATGCAGACTCTACAAGCATTCTGGTGATACTTCCCTCCATTGTCTCTTCACATACAACGATTAATCTTTTAATAAATTACTGATACAAATAAGGTAATTTGTTAAATAACCAAAGTAAATGATTAGGTGAATCAGTTGTTTTTCATGAGCATCATGTATAGAATTTATTACGATCTTACCTCATCATCAAGTGAAGTCAGTGCAGCAAGGGAGGGAGTCCTCATTCACACAGACTAGAATCATCACTACAGGCTATGTACTGAAGAACACACTTCGCTATAGGCTGTGGACTGAAGACCACATTTCCCCTATACATGGAATGCCAGTAAACTAAGCCATGTATACAAAATCTATATCTTTTAAAAGGGTATTTAACTACTGTGAGATCAAGCAAAGTTTCCAATTATTACACAAGTTTTTATAAAAATGTGAATGATCTACAGTTACTAAAATTTGTTATCTGCATATATAATTTATAAACAAAATATAAACTGGAATATTAGAAATTATGTTGCATAGAAAACCAAAGATAAGGTTCTAAGAGTTAATACTATAAACATGCTACCTCTTAATTTCAATTCTGATGACACTAAAAAGAATGGGGAAAAGCTTAGTATGAACAAAGAAAGCTAGCACACCTATAAGCTGTATGGAAAACAAAACAAGATTTGCACTAATTGCAGGCATAGGCACACAACCTACCCCCCCTCCCCCATCTGCACAGTGAAACAGTACAAGCACAATGTAGAGATGCCAAATGCCAAGGGAGGAACAAAAAGTAAAACTGTCATTTATAAAATAAAATGGACAGCCAGTTCTGCATTTTAGGTAAGCATTTGGTTTTTGAAACATAACTGTTAAACATACTAATTTTCATAGTAAATGTTTTTAAAGCTGTTTAATCCTGAAAAAATAAATCAATGAAGCTATTGCAATGCTCAATGACAGCACGCCAGCGTCTATAAAGTAACCACATGCTGACCCACCCTCCTCCTTTCCCATGCCTCAGAGAAATGCATCTGTAGTTATCAAACATGGTTAACTCTAATTACTGTTGCCCCTTAGTAATTTCTTCTTCAAGCTGCTTGCCCTATCTATTCCTCATCATTCTTAAAGGAAGGGAAGTCAGAGTATCAATATCAATGCTTTCCTTCTATTCTTTTATAAGAAACAGTGTTCTTCAGCACACTGTGGTATGTGTTCACTGCCTGCCAGCATGTGATCAAAAACCTTTGTCAAAACCACTAAAAGTCCATATGTACTACGAAATATGATACATCCTTAGGGACTGATTGAGGAAGAAAGAGCAAGGAGGGAGAGGAAAGCTGTTATCATCAACGAAGGTGATGTAAGCTTCTATAATTAGAAACAGTGAAACTGAAGGAACAATAAAAGGCACCACCATGCTTGTACTTTGCCTCCCCAAGGTAGCTTTACAGGCATTTTTTAATATACATAGAAACATATATTGCACACAGAAGTCAGCCAAGTATATATTATTATGAACATAGTTTTAAGACAGTATTTCTTTTCAAAAACAAAATCTAATAAAAATCCACAAACATAAGAAAATAAAATCTCATTTTAAAACTAAACTGACAAGAATACTTTATTTGAACTGGATAACACTATCACCTCTAATTTAAACACACCATTTTCCGGTACTGTGAAAATTGAAAACAGAACATAGTTCTTAGTGAACAGAGAACAGATCAATTTAAAAAGCAGTAACAATGAACGTTAATTTGTTTGCAGTTTAAGCAGCGATTATACTTGTCTACTTGGAATGCTGTCACAAATTATCCTTAGACTGCTGACATACGTTAATACCAGAGTTAGTTTAAACAATTAGCAAGAGAGCTTTCTCTAGTGATTGCTGTGCAAACAGTCACAAGCATGATAATCTGTCTCATTCTGGGTCTCTGGGAACATCCACAAGAGCTAGTGTCATCCTCAGGGAAGGAAGGCTGCCTTCCTTCCAGCACTACTAAAGTTCATGGATAGTGAATAATAAAAACAATTAAAATAGGATTACTGAGGAGTTAGCAATATTTACGTAGAACGTTGTTTTCATACTTTTAATCCAGCAATTTAGTTTCTACAGATTAGTCCTAAGGAAATAACCAGTCATTTACAAATTTATACATAAAAGGTTGTTTGTTAACAGGAGAAAAACTAGAAGAGACAAACATGTAGCACAGTATCAATGTTAAATGATATTTTGGAAATTTTTTAATTGACAAAAAATTAAAAAGGCAGGATATATGAGCAGTTAGCATAATCTAATATAAAGGTCTGCGTTAATAAACATTCCTTTGAAAGTCACTGCTAGAACTACTTCCAGCTCTGAGGACCAAGCCCTAGTTTCCTAAATATTCTTCTATATGCTACATTTGTACAAGAAACATATATTTCACCCCAAACTGTAACAACTCTTAAACTGGCATCTCTCCCACTTAATGTCAGCTGCATTATCCAGTACTTTTTATCTGTTACTCATGGCCATATAGTTAACACCGTCTATCAAGAACTATGTTACTAACTGGGTGGTGGTGGTGGTGCATGCCTTTAATCCCAACACTCAGGAGGCAGAGGCAGGCGGATCTGTGAGTTGAGGCTAACCTGGTCTATAGAGTGAGTTCCAGGACACAGAGTTATAACAGAGAAACCCTGTCTCATAAAACCAAACACAAACAAATAAACCAAAAAACCAACAAACCAACAAAAAAACCTAAACCAAACAAAAAACTATGTTACTTTCCAGAAGGGCAATGAACCAGATTCTATCTACTAGGAAATATAAATAGTAGTTAACAAATAAAAAAGAGAAAAAAAAAAATCCTTGACATTTTTTAATGTAGAAAGCACCAGGAGAATTACAACACTTAAACACAGCATTCTGAGTTGTAAGTAGAGTGAGAGAAAAATCAACATAGAAAAAGCCACAGATTCTCAGAGGTTGCACTCCACATTTCTCAGTAGCAGGATCATCTCTACTCACTGCTTTATATACAAAGAAGACCAGTAAAGGCTCCTGGTACAAACTTCCTGATTTTAGAAGCAAAAGAAGAGTGATTGTTCAAATTTTATTCTTTTAAATATTTATCAAGTATCAAATATAATTAAAAAGAATTAATATGGATGAAGTCCACAAACACTAAGTTAAACAAACAATATTGACAATTTCTTCACCAAACTACTACTATAATTTACATATTTTAGTTCTCCTGAGGACTGACGCAATAGGCATGTCTTATAACTTTTGCACTTTAACCTGGATAAATGTTTAAACTGCACACTGAGGCTCCACAAAGCTATCTCAGTAATGTGATTAAAGTCTTTCAGTGTCCTATGAGCTGATAGAGGCAGATTTACATTTCTTATCACAGAAATGAACTTACCACAAGTCAAGTAGACTAGTGGATGGACATCCAGACATGCACCCCAAGTCACAGAAACAATATAATCATAAAAATAAGTAAATCACAAAAGAAAATTTTAGCAACATAATGTTGCTAAAACCCTTATGAGGCCACACCCATGGTTAAACAGTAACATCTTGCCATTATTCTATGCACCACAATAAAGACAGTAAGTGGTCTGGTGTCCCATAATCACTTCTTAGATGCCTGTAATGGTAGGTGTGCCCAAATCTCCTCCAAACACTTTCTAAATCTAAACAAAGCATGGATACCATGGGAGAGAGTAGTAACAAAAGGTGTCATCACAGAAGTAGCAGATGAAAAAAACTGCTTGTTGTGTTAGTGATATGTGTTCCTAAAATGCAAAAGAACATTCCGGCATGTTACTGCCTGCCTACCATTCACCACATTATCTCCGAACAAGACTGGGAAAAACAAAATTTGTGAGGAAATGTGAGCAAAAGCAAATCATCCAAATGCCAAGCTATGATCCATGATGTTACCATAGAATTCACTCTTTCTGGGTGTTCTTTTGGGAAGAGCTGGATGGTTCCATACCTTTAAGCACTAAGATAAAGCAGAGGGGAAGACAATCCGAACCTTACTGTTTGAGAATATGAAAAGCATCATAAACAACTGAGAACAAAATAAAAATGTAAAAGTCTTTAATAAAAGACTAATGAATGACCTTCTCTATTTGAGGGGCTTGAGATCCAGTTAAGACGATAAAGCACACACTAAATGCCCACACTAGTATACCACAATGAAACTACCAAAGAGAAGGAACTTAGTTGCATAACTAAAGTACCCAAGTATCAACATGGTAAACTTTTAAAACAATGTCCAGATCTGTATTTGGTTTGGTCACATTTCTATAAAAATGACTTAGTATTAATAATGTCTTGCATTTTAGAGATTCATTTCAGGTCAAAGGTACTTTTAGTGCTTATCTTGATAAAAATCAAGATATTTCATGTTTATCAGGCTTACTCTTGGAATTTAACCAAGGGCAATACCAGTATTAAAAACTGAACTCAACACATATGGTAATGTTCATCATTATACTTTATTTAAAACAAAGCAACTGGGCTGAGGAGATCTGCTCAGTGGGTAAAATATTTGACTTGCAAGCATGGGGTGTAGAGGAATATTTAATCTTTTAATCTATCAGCATGGCTGCTCTAGGGTAGAAAGAATGTTAGTACACACCTTTTATCCCAGTATTCAGTGGGCAGTGGTAGCACATGCCTTTAATCCTCAAGACAGAAGCAAGTAGAAGCAGAACAGGAAGTAGAGTTCAGAAGGAGTCAGTGTCAGACAGGAAGTGACATCTGTGATGAATCAGAGTAAAGAGCAGATGAAGTGATGAATCAGAGGAAGAGTTAGCAGAGTGAGTCAGAGTGAGGACATGCTCAACTCTCATGATATAAAAACAGGTTCCAGCTCAGAGAGAAGAGGCAGTCAGAGGCAGTCTGAGGCACTTTATCAGGAGCCAGCTGCCCAGCTCTCTCATTCCACTATGCATACACACCATACTTCCCTCACTCATTTCTCTGCTGTTAAACACTAATATGATTTCGTACCTTTTTTTCCCCTAGTGCTGCAATAAGCACTGGTGTGCAAATACCTCATCTCTGCAATATGCTGACTTGGAGTTCTTTAGATCAATATCCAGGAGTAGTACAGATGGCTCATACGGCAGACCTACTTAGTTCTGAGAAACTGTCCTATCGATTTCTGTTAAAGGTTGGACTAGTTCATATTCTCATGAAGAGTATCAATACAACAACTTCTAAATTCCCTGAAATATATCCTTTCTAAGGAAAAAAATGTATTAACTCAAGATATCACATACATGAGTACTCTGGTAAAAATTCTTCTCTAACCCTGCCTCTCTGCTAATCATCAAGTTTGTCTCAGTTGATTAATTAAGTTCTCCTTATGATTTTCTAAAGTCCTGACAGTACCTAGTAGCAGCATACAAGCCTATTCATGCAAAAATGCCACTTAAAGAGTTATCATCCAAACTCAACTGATTGTTCTAGTCTATTCAGGAAACCAAAGTATCTAAAGTCGACTTTCTTCAGCACACAGAAAGACTAAAAGTGAATGATTCATAAGTGTAAACCATAGACCTCAAGAGGAAATACAGACTCTATGCCTAGATATGATACAAAAAATAAACAAAATCAGGGTAAAGAACATATTAAAATTCAGACTAAAGTAAACAAGCAACACACACACATTTAGGTGCCCACTCACGTGCACACACAGACATTATATGTACTTTTTTAACTTATCATACAAATAAAGCCAAATGGCATAAAGATCCTGTAATTTGGCAATATTATGTCTTATAATTTTTTTCCAGAGAAATCAAAATACTGACATATATATCCACAATAGTTCATAGGAAATCATTATAAAAAATGAAAAACTAGAAATAAGTTTATTGACCAAATATTAGGAATTCAATGAACAAATGATGACATATTATAATAAGTATTATGCACCAAGGAACAACAATGTTGTGGGCTAGACATGGCAATTACATGTTCATAGTTCTAGCTGCTAGGGAGGGTGAACTGGGAGGCTCTCTTGAGAGCTTTCTCAGTTTGAGAAAAGTCTGGGCAACATAATGAGAAACTATCTTAAGAAAAAAAGTTAAAAAAAAATTAAAATTTTATTTTTTTAAAGCTTTTTATTTTATATGTATGTGTATTTTGTCTGCATGCATGTCTTTGTACCATGTGCATGCCGGTGTACCACATGCATGCCTGGTGTCCAGGAAGGCTAGAAGAGGGTATTAGAACCTCTGGAACTGGAGTTACAGATGGCTGTAAGACACTATGTACGTTCTGGGAGTCAAACCTGGGTCCTTTGCAAGAGCAGACAGGGCTTTTTAAACACTCAGCATCTCTCCATTTCTAAAAATTTCAGTTTAAATATTTTTAGAACATAAGGACATCTGGCACAAGAAAGTCTATAGGATACTAAACAGACCTGATCAGAAAATGTCTCCATTATATCATTTTATAGTCTAATTGTCAAAAGAATAAGAAGCAGAATTCTACAACTTCAACAGAACAGTGACACATCACAGAACAACACAGATTTCTTAGCAGAATTCTTACAGGCCAGGCCAAGATGCCCTGGCATATTTCAAGTACTGCAAGAGCTTAGATGCCAATTAGTTCAATTAGACTATTAGTCCTAGCAGAATAAATCTTAAGAAATTAAGGAAAAAGTCCAAGACAGGCAAAAGAAGTTATCACAAGACCATCCTCAGAAAAAGTACTTAGGGGCATTCCTTTGTCAATAGCAGCAGTCCTCAACTAGTGTGTTGTGAGCACTTTGGGGTGGAGGGTGTCAAAAGACCCTTTCAAAGGGGTCATCTAAGACCATCTCTTATCAGATATTTACATTATGATTAATAACTGTAACAAATTACAATTATGAAGTAAGTAGCAACAAAAATAATTTTATGGCTGGGGGTCAGCACAACATGAGGAACTGTATTAAAGGGTTGCAGCACTAAAAAGGTTAAGAACCACTGGTCAATAGTAATCTTGTATATAAATAAATCCCAATTAAAAGATACAATTGATAAATGAAGTTTAAAAATCTGACAATTTAGGGCCTTCATCAGTAGTGACATATACAGAATGAAGCAACAGACTGGACAAGGTAGTCCATGCAAACAGAACTAAAAGCACGCAGATACATGAAGAGACTAAAGAAATTAGAAATTAATACCACTGTATGGAACTAAACAATAGAGATTGAGTCAGAACTAGAGCACTTGAAGAAAACCAAAGAGAAAAAAATTAAAATCCCTTAAATGAAAATAGCAATATAACAAAACTTATAGGATACAGCAAAAGCAAAACTAAGAATTTTCTGTCAATAATTACCCACAGTGAAGAATAGGAAATCAAATAATGGAATGACACACTTCAATGACCTATACAAATAAGCAAAACCAAACCATAATCAAAATTAATAAACAAAAAGAAAAAGCAAAGATTGGAGATGATAATACAAAAGGTCAATAGAATGAAGAAGTGGGGAGGGGAATGAGACCATGGATATGAGTGTGTGGGTGGAGGGTAGTCAACCCTTGCCTTCTACCTTGTTTGAGACAAAGTAGATGTTTTACCTTGTTTGCAGCTATATATGCCAAGCTAGATGCTCAGTGAGTTTCTGGAAATTTTCCAGTCTCTACCTCCCACTTTATTACAGGAGCACTAACAGAGGTATACTACTGCACATGGATTTACAAGGGGCTTCTAGGGAATTAAATTCAGGTTTTCACACTTGTTCATTTGTTTGCATTTCCTCCTAAAAAATAAAATCAATAAAACTTTTCTAAAGTGGAGGGAAGCAGAAAATTTAAACAAACTACACACATACATACTAAGTAAACATGGACCAAGGAGTTACCTCAGTAGGGAGAACCTGAGTTCAATATTGAAAACATATTAATAAAAGGGAGGGAGGAAGGGAATTAGCAAACCAGATTTAGTGGAGCACACCTTTAATTCTAGTGCAGTCATCTCTGTGAGTTTGAGACCAGCCTGGTATGCACAGTGAGACTCACAGTCATAAGCATTCATAAGTCCCAGTATTGGGAAGGTGGAGACAGGAGAATTTGAGGCATACTGACCAGCCAGCCTCACCTACTTGGTGAGTTTCAAACCAATGAGATAGCCTGTCTCCAAAAAAGATAGTTAACAGTGCCTAAGGAATAGCATCTGAATTAGTCCTCTGGTCAAACACATAGGTGTACACACACACACACACACACACACACAGTACACACACACACACACGTACACACACACGTACACACACACACACACACACGTACACACACATGCACACACACACACGTACACACACACACACGTACACACACACACACGTACACACACACGTACACACACACACGTACACACACACACACACGTACACACACACGTACACACACGTACACACACACACACAGACGTACACACACACACACACACACACACGTACACACACACACACACACGTACACACACACACACACACACACACACACACACACACGTACACACACACACACACACACACAAAGCAAGCAAAAGGCATCACATCAGAACAAAGTATAAATATCCTACAATACTCTCTGTAAAGTTGATAAACTTCAACACTGCTTCATGAGAAAAGTCTAGTTAATTATGGAGAAGGGTTATACATCAACATAATAAAGGCCATATAAAATAGAACCACATCAACACTACACTGAGAGGGGAAATGCTGAAAGTATTTCCTCTGTGCGTGATGATGCTCACTCTTACTGCTTATTCAATGTAGAACTTCTGGAAATTTTAGTAAAGGATATTAAAAGGCAGTAATAAAAGTATTACAAATAGGAAGAAAGGCAAGTAACCCTTGGTTACAGATGATATGATTCTCTACATACTAAAGCCTAAAGACTCCACCAAAAGATTTTTAGAATTGAAAAATAAATTTGGTAAATTTGTAAAAATAAAAAGTCATCACGCAGGGGCTGGAGAGAGTTCAGCCTTGCAAGCGTTAGAGAATGAGTTTAGTCTCTAGCACTCATGTTAAAAAAATTAAAATGCTAAAAATGGTGTGGAAGCTTATAATGTAGTGGTAGGGAGGCGGAAATAGGCCCTGGCCAGTTAATGAGAAGAGCTTATTTCAAGGAAAAAATAAATAAAACAAATACAAGGTGGATGGTGTCAAAGGAATGGCACTTGAGGTGGTTCTCTGGCCTCCCTGCATACATGCACCTGAACGTACAATTGCAAAAACTAGTTCTTAAAAAAAAATACGTACAACGTCTCACTGAGTAGCCCTAGCAGGCTCAGAACTTGCTATACAGATGAGGTTTGCCTTGAACTCTCAGAAATCCGTGTGCCTCTGCCTTTTGAGTACTAGAATTGAAGGTGTGTGCCACCACACTGGGACTCAGTACTGCTTTTACATATAGAAAACGAAGTTGCTGAAAAAGCTATGAATGCACTACAATTTGTAAGACCTATAAAGCAAACAAAAAATGCTCCAACAACACCCATTAAAAAGGGGAAAAAAACACCCACAAAACAAACCTAGGAATGAATTTAACAGGAAGCCACAGACTTCTAAAATAATTTTTTTCTATGTCCATAGACTGAGAATTAATATTGCTAATGTTTGGGGGCTGGAGAGGTGGCTCAGTGGTTTAGAGTATGTACTGTTTTTGTAGACCACCACAGTTCAGTACCCAGGACTCACATGGATACCTCACAACCTCTTCTAACTCCAGCTCCAAGGCAACTAACACCACCTACCACCTTCCAGCCTCCATGGGCACATACTCACATACAAATATTGTTAATGTCCATGCTATCCAAAGCAACTTGCAGGTTTGATGCAATCCCTTTCTAAATACGCCTGATACTCTTCACAAAACAAGGGAAAGGGAAAAACAAAAACAAACTCTTATGGAAGCATAAATGACCTCAAATAGTCAAAAAGAATATAGAAAAACAAGAACAAAACTGTAGGTATCACAGTATCTGACTTCAAACACAACACTAAGCAACAGTAAAAAGAAAATGTTGGTATTAGAGTAAAAACAGATATATAGATCAATAGAAGAGACACTGACTCCCCGAAAAAGATCCTTATCTATTGTCAACATATTCCCAACAAGATGCTCAAAGTACCAGAGAAAAGACAGCCCTTTAATAAACACTGTCAAGAAAATGGATATGTGTATATCTTACCTTGCATAAGCCATCTCAGACCTAATCTCTAAAACTACTAGGAAAAATTCACAAAACACAGAAGATACACCTCAATGTTGAATATAGGTAGTATTTGAATATAAGCCTAAAAACACCAAAAAATAGCAACAGAAAAAACAGGACTTAAAATATCTAAATGACAAAGAAAACAAAGTGAAGAGAATATGAAAAATTCCAACTATTCACCTGACATAAGGAAAGTCCCATTAATCCTATTGAAAAAAAATGGGCAAATGATCAGAACACCACTACTTCTTTTTCTTTTTCTTCTTCTCCTTTTTTTTTTTTTTTTAAAAAAAAAGACAGGGTTTCTCTGTTGTAACTCTGCCTGTCCTAGAACTCACTCTGTAGACCAGGTTGGCCTTAAACTCAGAGATCCATCTGTCCCTGCCTCCTGAGGCTTAAAGGCAGGATTAAAGGCATGTGCCATCAACACCCAGCCCAGAACACTTCTTAAAAAGTAGGAATACAATGATCAACAAATGTAATCTTAAGATATCTAACATAATTACTCAACAAATCAAAATTGCAATGAGATAACATCATAGCCATCTAGGAAGTCAACTGTCAAAAAGACAAACCAAAAAACACAAAATGCTGTCAAGGATTTGCAGGAAAAAGACAGTCTCACACTCTATAGGAGAGTTGTAATTAGAAGAACCATTATTAAAGACAGTATGGAAGTGCCTCAAAAAGCTGAAAACAGTTGGGTGTGGCGGTGCCTTTTTTATCTCAGTACTTCAGAGAGAGAGAGAGAGAGAGAGAGAGAGAGAGAGAGAGAGAGGGAGAGAGGGAGAGCGGGAGGAGGGAGGGAGGGTGAGTGTGAGACAAATTCAAAGCAAGCCCTGGCAACATAGCAAATCCTGTCTAAAAAAAATGAAAATGAAACATGCTAAAAACAGATCTGCATGAGTGACCCCATTCCATGGCATACCAGAGTCGCTGCATGAACTGTGTAGCATTATGGGGGTACCCATCAATGAATGGATAAAGATAAAATGTAGCATATGAACAAAATGCAGAATTATCCAGTCATAAAGACTAAGTCCTAACCATTGAAGCAAGATGGATGGAGCTGAATTACTGTAATGAACAAAGCAGCTACAGAGAGGCAATGTATTCTCTCTTACAAGGAAGCTAAGAAAAAGCCAATGTAGGGCAGTGGGGACGGTTCAGTGGGCAAAGTACACATAAAATCCAAGTTGTATTCCTCACCACCATAAAGGTAATAATGTACATGCACATACATACAGAAACTCAGATCTCAGGATTTTATTGGCTGGCCAATCTAACCAAAGAGGTGAGTCCTAGATTCATTAAGAGACTCCCATCTCAAAGATGAAGGTGTAGAACAGAGGGAGATACTTAAATTTGGCTTCTAGCTCCCATAGGGGCACCCACAGGTGAGTGCACCCTCACATACCCATGCAGACACATGAACACACACAGTCAATTTGAACATAAAATGGCGATTAACGAGAGGCTAAGAAGAGTACTGATGGAGATATATAAAAGGTTGGATTTATCAGTGTACATACACAGCATCCAAGTGATGACAGGACATTGACTTTCATTAATATAGTCCATAAAGAGTACACATGACCAAATACTGAAATCCAAATTAATCAATTAAGGTACAATGTTATAACGAAGCACTGTGTACTCTTTCAAAATGTAAAAAAATATCCAATAGCATTCAAAGATGTTGAGATTATATATTTAAGTTTTTAGAAATCACAAAATATATATTTTTAAGTTTAAAAATTTAAAATAAACACATTGCTTAGTAAGGCAAAAAAAGGCAGTTCAGATAGTAATAGGAAAATTAATTTTATATTTAAAAAGAAAATGTTACTTTGTGTGGCTCTGGTATTGGCTGCAAATTTTGGGACTAGTATTGTTTGTTTTCAGAAAAACAGAACATACTCAATTAGTGAAATTGAGCAAATGTGACAGAATCTTTAAAGCTGTCTTTTTATTCTAGTAAACCACTTCCCTGACTATCCCTCTACCTTGCCACAGAACGAGAACATTTCTGCACTGCCAATCAAAAAAACCAGACCTTTGTCAGTTTTTCTGTAACCAAGTATCCTGGCACTCTAATGCCATCATTAAATACAGCTAAAGGGGAAGGCTGCAGGGCAACACAACAGTTCTGAAACTCCGTGGTGCTGACTCCTTGAAGACACAATTATGCTATCTCCCCTTAAAAATGCACATGCACCTATTTTTCCTCAAATTATTTTTATTTCTCAGTTTAATCACTTCTCAGTCTAAAAAAATGTAGTCTGCAGTGACAGACTTCTAAAGCAGCACCTTTCTTTCTCTGGCTGTTACAAAGCCCAATGTTTCATTTGCTTCTTTTAAAGTATTTGTACGTGAAGATGTAACCGTAACACATATTTCTACAATAGTGGCTGTTTTGTGTGTGACTAACAGTCTCACAAGGCCAAGGGAAGAACTGCCATGGTTTTCTTTCTTTGGTATGTCTTCTATCACATTAGGAAAAGTCTCCCCATTATTCATCTGCCAGAGTTCTCAGACTCAATTAACATTCTAGTCAGACAATATACGGCAAGAAAATTCACAAATATATCTAAGAAGCTACAGCAAATACTTACTTTAGTTAATTATTTAAAGTTAAACAAAAGCTAAAGCAAAATACCCACAGAAAAGGTTTCTAGTCAATCCAACAGTCAAGAAGAAGTGTTTTAAAATGTTTGCCTTAACTCTTACATGTAGAGACCAAAAAACATGTAAATTAAAAATACTTTATATGAAAATCAAGAATTCACGAAATAGTCCAAAATATACTCACCGAAAGGTAGCTATTAACATCCACCCCATCAGTTATGGTTTGGCGCTCTCCTTTATAGTTAATTTTCCTAAACCTTCGTCGAGACTGTCTGGCAGGAATTTCTCTTTGTAAAATACTATCTTCATTGTCTTTAGAATTCTCTACCTGAAATACATGTTCACAGTCCTGATTAAATATCCAATTTTTCCATCTTACTGACAGTTTATGAAGTCTTAACAGGCTCATAAGGAAGCTTCATTTACTTCTGCCAAGAAAGTGCCTGAAGAAACAGTCTGTACAGGGCAATGTTCTGAGTTGAAAAAGATTAAAGTCGATGTTATTATAAAGAACTAGAGACCACAGTTTCCTTCCAGGAAACTGTCTGTCTTGAGCACATAAACATACATCCGCTAAGTAAAGTCTCTTACCAGAAATGAAGGCTGCTAACTACACCTACACATTCAATAATTATAACCTAGATGTTAGTCTAATTACAAACTGCCTGATTATGCACTTATTTTACTCAGTAAACAATCATGACTATCATTTTAGGAACTACTGAGAAGCAAAACCAAATTAATCTATTATTCCTTGATAAAAATACCTTGGTGTTCACCTTAATTTATGTCAACAGTAGTAAGGATAGAAACTTTACACACATATATATTTTACTCTACAACACTATCTCCAAGTATTAGCATCTCTCTAGGTAAAAAACAAAATGAAATCCCCAAGGACTGGTACCTTTCCACCCCACAGAGTGATCCTTACTAAAGGCGCAAGTAGGCAGGCCTATCTATTTGCAAAACCTGTAATCTATTTGCAAATACAGACTGTTATCTATTTGTATCCATTTGCAAAACCAAGACTGCTATCCAATCACAGAGTATATCATTACTGCAAAAACAATATTTTAAATGATTTTTCGTGTGTGTGTGTGTGTGTGTGTGTGTGAATACCACATGTGTGCCAGTGCCTAAGGAGGTCAGAAAAGGGCACTGGATTCCCTGGAGCATGAGTTATGGGTGCTGTGAGCTGCTCGATGTGGGTGCTGGGCACTAAACCTCGGCCCTCTGCAAGAACATTCTCTTCAGGCCCTAAGCATAAATATTCTTAAAAATGTACACTGGTAAGTTCTAAATTATGCTTTAAAGCTAACAGTATTCATGAAATGAGTTCAGTTTTTCTCTACAACTTCTTTTCATGTCACATCTCTCTACTACCACAAAATATGCTCTTGGCCAGCAGTTCTCAATCTGTGGGTTGTGATGACCATCTGCAATCAGATATTTACATTACAATTCATAACTGTAGAAAAATTACAGTTATAAAGCAGCAATGAAAATACTTTTATGGTTGGGGGTTACTACAATACAAGGAACTGTATTAAGGGGTTGCATCATTAAGAAGGTTGAGAGTCACTCCTCCAGGCACTGAATTGAACAATCCAGTTGACAATTACTTCCCAGCTCCCATGCTCATCTTCCAAAACTCTGATCCATTTCTCAGGAGGTCAATTCTGTTTGTAAATGTCCCTCTCCTAATGCCCCCCTTTTTTAAAATACCATCATCAACTTCCTTTATTTGAGTTTTAATCATTTCAGCTTTAGAATACATCAATAGTGATCCTGCTGCTTTAGACAAGTTCTCCAATCTCATCCTGTAGTTAGATAGCTACCAAGATAAAGCCACGTGTCAGGTCTACTAATGTGATAATGGACTGTCATGTTTACCATATCAATTTAAATATAAAAATTCATTATATGTTCATAGGTATTTTGTGTGCATGTATGTCTATACTACATATATGCCTGGTATCCTCAGAGGCCAGAAGAGGGCATTAGATTCCCTGGAGCTGGAGTTACAGACAGTTGTAAGCTGCCATGTCAGTGCTGGGAATTGAACTTGGGTCTTCTAAAGAGCAGTCAGTGCTCTTAATTTGAGTCTTCTCCCTAGACTGGATAAATGTAAACTCTTACATCTGATATCCAAAGCCATGCAAACCTCCACCTCCCCCAGACTGTTTTATTTTTTTCAAGACAGGTTCTTGCTCTATGTGGCTGGCCTTGAACTTGCAATTGAACTTGCAATATTCCTCCTGGCTTGAGCATGTACCACCACATAAACCCCCAAGACACTCTTTATAAGTTCACCTTAAACAAAAATGACCTTGGGAAACCTACTGACTCCTCCAAGTAAACCATCTCACATAAAAGCTCTAGAGATATCAAACATTTTCTAAAGATTTTTCACAGATGTCATTTAACAGTTTTGTCTGTCCCAAGACATTTCACCTTAAACAAAAACAACCCTGGAAAGCCTATCAATTCTTCCAAGTAAACCACCACTTTTGTAAATAACTTACAATCTTCTACTAAGTAACTTCACTGAGATGACTTCCTTACTATGTGTTACCCTTTCCACTCTATTGTCACATGCTAGCAAACACAAAACACAGATCTCAGAAGCCATTCTAAGTATCCTGCCTAAAAGCTTATGCCTTCCCTGCTAACATGTTCGTCTCCTATAAATATGATTGATATTTAATTCTGATTGTCAAACTGAATAGATTATGAATCACACAGGGGATTAAAAAAGACCACTTTGAGGTGTGTAGGTGAGTACTTCCAGAGACAATTATTAATACAGCATGAGCATTCTGACCCAATTGAGAGATTAATCTATTGATGCTTAACAACATGGTAACATTATTGGGAGGTGGTAAAAGTTAGGAAGGAGGTGGGGCCCAGTTGGAAGAAGTAGGTCATGAGGGTGTGCTTTTCAGCTGTATCTCTTTGGTCTCTTCTCTATTCCTCTTTCTTTGCGTAGATTTTAATATTAAAGTCTTGTAAGTGTGGCTACTTTGCTTCAGACTTTTTTCTTTCTGTTTATGGAGGCAAAATCTCACTAAATAGCTTGAGCTGGCTTTGAACTCATGATATTCTTCTTTGGGTCTCTTGAGTGCTGGGATAAGAGGTGTATATCACCATGCCAGGGTTTTTTTTGTTTTGTTTTGTTTTGTTTAAAAAAAAAAAACAAACAACCCAGAAATTAAAATTACATGGACATAGCATCAAAAGAAAAGGGCCAAATGCCATTTCTAAGGGAGCAGGATGGGAGGAAGGATACAAAAAAGATAATTTACTATAAAGAACAAAAGCAATGAGAGGAAAAAACGAAAAATAAATGGGAAGACATGGTCATCATTAAGGCAAATCCAAATGTATCAGTGATAACAATGAATATAAATGGAAATTTTTCCCAGTAAAAAGTAAATCTCACCAAATACAGAAAGACAGGAAACACTTTAAGGCTCATAAAATCTTGACTGTAGAAGAAATTAAAATTACAGGCTGATGCTTCACTAAGAAAACAGAACCCTAAGCTTGATTTCAAATTGGGTTCTAAATTAGTACCTGCCTTGTTACTACAACATACCTGACCAAAGCTAAACCAAGGAAGGAAAGCCTTATTTTGGTTTACACCTTACACATAGTCCATTAAGGTAAGGAAGTAACAAGGGGAGGAGCATGAGGCAGCTGTCACATTGCAACCACAGCCAGGAAGGAAAGATGGACGCTGCTGCTCAGCATCCTTTCTCCTTTTATTCAGTCCGGGACCTGGGGCCATGAGGCAGTGCTACCCATACTTAAGTTTGGCCTTCCCACCTCAATTAACTAATGAGGTAGATGAAGCCTCATTGTTATGACTAATATTTTGATCTCCATCGTATGCTATTATGTGTATTTCTTAAATTTCTCTGAAATGTGTACTTTTAAGATTTACTCATTTATTTTATTCTATGTGTAAGAGTATTTTGTCTGCATGTATGTGTATATAAATATATATGTAACATGTGCATGCCTGGTACATGTGGAGAAATTACAAGTGGTTGTGAGCCACCATGTGAGTCGGGGGATTTGAACATGGGTCCTCAGCAAGAGCAACAAATGTTCTTAACTGTTAGGCCATTTTTCCAGCCCTGGAATGTGTAGTCTTTTTTCATTGGTTTAAAAAAGTTCTCTTAGTACTCAGAAGTACTGTATTTTTGTTAAAGTGGGTACCTTTGTAGTTAAATTATCTATGATTTTCCTGTTTTCTTTTTTATTAAGATAAAATTCACACACTATAAAATCTACCCATAGTTCAGTAGCTTTTGATATAGTCACAAAGTTGTTCAACAGTCACCACTATCTAGTTTTAGATCATCATCATCATCCTAAAGAAATTCAGCATCTATTTGCATTTAATCTTCATGTCCCTTTCCACAAAAGATGATAACAACTTCCCTATAGTAAAATAACATTACTCAGAGAGAGAGAAAAAGAGAGGGGGGTGGGGAGACAGACAGAGGGTCATACTATATAGCCTTGGCTGGCCTTGAACTTGCTACATAAGTAGATCAGCCTAACCTTGTACTCACAGAGCTCTGTCTGCCACTGTCTCCAGAGTTCTAGGATCAAAAGCATGTGCTACCATCCTGAGTTCTATTGTAGATATTTTATGTAAATAAAGTTATATAACTGGTAGCTTTGTGTGTCTGGCTTCTTTCACTCAACAGAGTATTTTCAAGGTTTATCTATTTTGTGGCAGTTACTGAGAGCTCACTCTATCTAAGGCAGAGTACTCTTCCATCTTCTGGAAACTGGACAAAGTTTATTCAGATTATAGATAGTTGTGCTATATTTCTATTTTTGGGGACTTATGGATCATGTACACATCAATGTATAAGATGTTATATGGGCACGTTTTGTACTCTCTTGTGTGAGTTGGAGAGAAATTAATGGGTAATACAATAAATATTTTGTTTAAGCTACTGCCAAACCACTTTTCTAAACTGATGGCAACACCTCAAACTCCCAGCAAAGACAAAGGTTCCAATTTCACTAGATGCTTCCCAATGCTAATGACTGCCTGCCAATAAAACCCTTTATTTATCATTTTTAGGTTTGGATGCAGTCTTCAACTTATGCCATGAGTGCAACTCCCTTTTATGTAGTTCTTTACTCTTAGGAAACACTGGTCTAATCCCAAGGATGTGCTTCATTAAGAATCAGAATTAGTGTGGTGTGCACGCCTTTAATCCAGCACTGGTGAACCAGAAGCAGAGGGATCTCTGCTAGTCTGGTCTACACAACAAATCTGAAGCCAGACAGGGCTATACAGTGAGACCTTGTCTCAAAACAATAACCAGAAACAAAACAAACAAGAGTCAACCTTACTTAGAAAACTTCTCATCAATCAGAAGACATGTCATCTACATGACATGCTGGTAGGATAAAGAGTCCATTTAGTGGATGTTATTTTCTAGAGAGTTCACTTCATAATAAGGTAAAAGGGACTTGTATTATTCGAACCCACCCCTCCCCTTTTAAGTAAGTCATTTTGGAGGTGAAGAGATGGCTCAGTGGTTAAGCATTCTTGTGGCATTTGCAAAAGACCTGGGTTCTGCTCTCAGAGCTCATGGTAGCTCACAATCATCTGTACCTATAGATCTGGATGACATCCAATGTTCTCTTCTAACCTCTGTGGACACTACACACATGTGGTTCACTTACACACATGAAGGAAAATCATCAATATAATCATCCATATAAATATAAATAAATAAATCTTCTAAAAAGTCAGATTTTCTAAAGTTAGAGCAACTACCTAGGCCTCTTATAAAAAAAAATTTCATTAAATACAAGCCTAAATTAAAGATCATCTCAAATTATTAAAGAGCACATATAGTAGATCCAAACCACTTTTTATTTGGGTCTATTTTGTATGTGCCTTTATTATTCTCTAGCTCTTTCCCTCAAAGCATTCCATGTTTACTGGCTGTATCAAGGGCAAAGGAGAAAACAAAGGGAAAAAAAATCATGGTCCTTTAAGAAAACACACAGAGACATGCAGACACACACCCACACATAGAAAGACATGCAAACAAGACACACACACACACACACACACACACACACACACACGCACACGCACACACGCACACAGACACCAAAAGCCTGTATATTAATTTTCTGGTGGAACAGGTAAGGAAAGTTATCAAATTTGGGACAAATTGTTTCTAATTATCATGTTGCATATTTTTTCAAGGATCATAGACATTTTAGAGATAAGAATAAAGATGGTACATGCTTTTGATGCTAATTAAACATCGCCATATGTTAAAGCCTACCACATTTAGAGTTGAAACTGAAGCATATCAAAAACAAAACAAAACAAAAAATCAATTCAGTGTCTTACCACAATCATTTCTGAAGGTTCTAATACAAGACAATCACATCCTCTTTTTCCTCCAAACTGCTTACCAAAACTATAAAAACAGAAAAACAATTTCTTTAGCAGAAGTTGTAATGTATTTCAATATGGGAAAAATAAACAAAAACTCTGAGACATTACCAAAGAAATTCTGATCCTCTTATTGAGATTTTCTAAACACACACACACATGCAGAGTTCCTCTCAACTGATCAAATATAACAAATCTCAGTACATTTCTGTGTAAAAATTTTTCTAAAATTTCTTTAATTAGTCCCCATAATTGTTTATGAAAGATATTCACCTAATCTCAAATCCTAAACACTTACCAAGACTAAATTAAAAGTAAAATACCTATTAAGATGTGGTATTATAATTATAGAATGTTTTATAAAAGTAAACTATTATATTAGGCAACAGACAACAAACATTTTAGTAAATAAAGAAAAGCAGTAAGATGATAAAATGATGTATTTTTTAAGAAAGTGTTGCCTGCTATCAGCTATTACTGAAAAACAAAAACAAAAGGCCAAACTTAAGACCATACTAAGAGTACTCCATATGCTTCATCTGAGAAAAAGATTTTTAAGCAAATCAAAACTCGAAAAAAATAAAGAAAAACTAAGCTTCAAAAAGATAAAGTAAAATAAAAAACAACAAAAACACAAAGAAAACATAAAGAACTTGCCTAACACATAAGACACAAAGATTAACATACTTAAACTTGAGAACAATATAAAACACTAGTACCATGATCAACTATAAAAACATGTAAGTAATGGAGAGATGGCTCAGTGGTTAAAAGCACTTTTTGCTCTTGCAGAGAACTTGGGTTTGGATCATGCTCATGGTGGTTCACAACTTTCTGTAACTCTGGTACTACACACTCTCTTCTAGTCTCCATTGGCACCAAGCACGCACGCAAACACACATGTAGACAAAACACTCATACACGTGAAATGAAAAAAATATATCTAAGTAAAATACTACTTCTACATTAAGTAACTAAATGGAGAGGGGAGGATACTAATGAGTAAAAAAAAAAAAAAATTAGAAAGTTACTCAAAATAAAAACAAAGTCTTTTATAAGGAAAATAATACAACTTTATCAATGAATTGGAACCAGGACTTCAATAGTGACAAATAACATATACTTTTACAAAAAGGCTCAAAATTATAATTAAACAATTTTACAACAAAATCTCAATCAAAATTCAACAAAATTACCAGGACATGGTGGCACATGCCTTTAATCTCAGCACTCAGAAGACAGATGCAGGTGGATCTCAGTGAGTTCAAGGCCGACCAGAGCTATACAGCAAAACCCTGCCCTTCCTCCCCTTAAAAAAAAAAAAAAAAACTAATGAAATTACTTTTTGAACATAATAAAAATTATTTTATTTCTAAGCAGACGAATCATATACATATATATTTCCAAATGGAGCCTTATTTTACTTAATACATAAAGCTGAAGTCTAAAAAAGTTTCATGCCACACAGAATAAAAGCAACTGTATATACTCTCTTAAATAAAAATACAAAGCCAAAAGAAAAACCATAAAAAATATGTGTAACAGGTTTTAAGACACTAGAAAGTATGCAGAGCAGGGGTAAGATCTTTGAGAGAGAAAGCAGCAGTAAAGCTGACCCCGTAAATTGCTTCACCTACCATGCTTCCTCAGGCAATCTCGACAACACTACACAAGCAGCAGCTACTGAAAGACCAGTTTTTAGGAAGGAAGATAAATCAAACCTGAGTTTGATTCCCAGGACCCGCATAGTGGGAGGAAAGGAACAACTCCTTCAAATCTCTACACATGTGCTGTGGGGTATGGGCACGTAAAAATAAACAAAAATTATGAAACCAAAAAGGGAGATTCAGTAAAACACCATGAGCAAAAATTAATTGGAAATGGTCAAAGATAAGTGAAAAGAATAGCCCACAAGGTGAAATTTTTTGAACATGCTTTATATTAGGGTTAGGACATTGCTACCTGCATGTCTACAATTTTAACTTTGTTTTGGATTCTATCAATAGTTTTATTTATAACTGATTTTTTGATGCACAATAAATCCTGTATTTGGAAAATTCTTATGCTGGTAATACAATAATTTAAATATATTCCTAGGTTCAGTTATATTATTCTGTTAGCAGTTTCTGCAAACACCTCCCCCTACCCCCCACCACCCAGTATGTGTTACTATGTAGATCCAACTGGCTTGGAACTTGCTATCTAGATCAGGCTGTCCTCAAACTCACAGAGATATACCAGCCTCTGCCTCCTGAGTGCTGGGACTAAAGGTTTGTGCCACAATATGGAATTTTTCTTATTTGTAAAACTTTTCTCTGGCATTGGTGGTGGCTATGCCTCACAGTAATAAATTGAAAACATTCTCTCTTCTGTTTCCCAAAAATTCACATAGGATGTGCCTGTGTTTAAAAGTATGCAGCAGTAAGGTCTGCGAGCCTCGGCTTCTCTTTGTTCAAAACTGTTTTGAGACCATTTTGAGAATTTTAAGCCTTTGCAAGATTTGCCCAATTTGTTGATATAAAGTTTCTAAAATTCCCTTTGAATTACTATCACCTTGTTCATGCTCAATTTTGGTAATATTTTCTTTTTCATTGTCAAACTTTGGGTTTATAAATTTTGTTGACCTTTCAAAGAATTAACTTATAATTTAATTTAATCTCTATTATTATATCCTATTTTTTCAACTCACTGATTTATACTTGACTCTTCTTTTGATTTTGAGTTTTGGTTTTACATTTGAGACCCATCATTCCTGGAAGCAGTCCAATACTAAGTAAATGCACACTGAGGTCATGTGTGGAGCAGATAAAGCAAGGTCCTACCCACCTAACTGCTTCCAAGCTCCATTTAATATACTGTCCTCGAACACACTGCATATTAAACTGATAATAATAGATAAACTTACTTGATTTTAGCCGGAAGATGAGAAGAAATTTTCTTAAGAATTTAAGTTGAATGAAAACTGGAAACTTGAAGATGATATGAAACTATTTTCTCACCTACTCATATAGAATCTGGTGGTGCAAGTGAAAGCTCAGGCCACTGGGGATACAGGTAAGCTCCATGCCAGCTTTGTCTACCTTGCTAGACTATCTCAAAACAAACAAATAAACAAAACAATGCTTTCTAAAGGAATCAAGGCCACAGACATGCTCTCTACCCACAATGTCCCACTCCTTCACTTGATAATCACGCTTACTGTAAAGTCCAATTCCAAAGTTTTCTTTCAATGGCACACTGGGTCCTTGGGGGAAGGGAAAACTATTCACAATTTAAAGTCAGTCTTTTTTTCTAAAGGCCAGTGTGCATTAGTTACTCATCTCATTGTCAAGCCCAAACACAAATTAAAAGCAATTTCAGGAAAAGTTTTGTCCTGGCTATCCATCCCACCCCACAAATCAACCTGACACAAACTAGGGTTATCTGGGAAGAGGAACCTCAGTGGAGAAAATCCCTTTCCATCAGATTGCATTAGGCAAGTCCATGGGGGCATTTTCTTGATTAATAACCAATATGAGAGTGCCCGGCCAGCCCACTGTGTGCAGTGCCACCACTGGGTGGGTGGTCCTGGTGTGTAAAAGAAAGCAAGCTGAGTAAGCCAGGGGGAGCAAACCAGTAACCAGCATTCCCCCATGGTCTCTGCTTTACTTCCTGCCTAAAGTTCCTGCTCTAACTTCCTTCCAAGAAGACTGGTGTGAAATGTAAGTTGAAAAGGATCCTTTCCTCCCCAAGTTGCATTTGGTCATTGTGTTTTATCACAGCAATGGAAACCTAAGACAAGTTTATTCTGGCTTATAGATCCTGGGGCTATATTCCATTCTTACTAGAAAGGTATGGCAGAAGGAAGGTGAAGTACTTGGTCACAATGGGTCTGGAGTTAAGAAGCAGAGCAATGAGCACTTATGTTTAGCTGGCTTTCTCTTTTTTATTCACTACTGACACCCAGCCCATTGAATGCCATCACCCACATTTGGGGGGAAGAGAGTCCTTCTCATGTTGATTAGCCTAATATGAATAATATCTCACAGACATGCCTAGAGGTTTGTTTCCATGGTGATTCTAAATCCCATACCAAGTTGACAAAGTTTAATCCTCATATCTGATGTCTTACATAGTTAGGACATTCAACTGATACTGCAAAAGGATGTTAGATTCAACAAATTAATTCATGAGTTAAACTTTATTTTAAAGGCAAATCAAATTTAAGTCTTTTGCTTTCTTGATCCAATGTTAGATTTCTAAACTAAATTATAAAAGAAAGTTAAATTTATTTTAAAATAAGTACTTTTCAGACATGGGACCAAAGACAGGGCTGAAGTAAGGTGTGCACCACACAAGCATGATAACTTCATTTTGGATTCCCAATATCCATAAAAAAGCCAGGTGAGCAGTGGCACACATCTGCAACTACAATGCTGTGGGAGGTGACATGGATCTCTGAAGCTCACTAGCCAGCTGGCCCAGCCAGTTGGTGAGCACCAGGTTTTGAGAGACCCTGTCTCAAGGTACAAGGGGGACAGCAAATGACTAAGACATCTGGCATTAATCCACATGTATACATACACCACAAACAAAAATAAAAGGAATAAATTAAAAAAAAACTCTTAAAGGGATAGTACGATTTCTCAAAAAGAAAAAAAAGGTCCTGTATTTTTACAGTAATTTATGCATTTTTCTCCTTTGATCTCTTAATCATTCAAAAAATGGATTTTTCTAATATTAAGCTTGACCTTAAGTTATTTGTTAAATCTGTTTCTGACATTCTGGGCTTAATTTAATAATCAAGTTACAGAATTCTGTTTTCTTAGTTAGTTTATTAACCTATAACTTAAATCCCTTCGAGTTTTTTCACATCAATACTTATCAGCCTTAACACTTAGAATCTGTTCCTGTTTTTCTGCACTTGATGTAATTTCTTTTACTTGAAAAACTCTCCCGTTACATTCGCTGTTATTAAGTTGAGACCAACTGTAGCTGCACACCTACTGTGTCGCTCAGAAAAGACAACAAGGAGGCATTTTCATTGATGCATAGCCTGCCAGACCCCAGCAGACAGAATCACCATCATGGCAAGTGCCATCCTCAACAGTGGAACCCTGAGCGTCTGAGCTCAGGTGTTTTTATCCGAGTCAAGACTCCTCAGGTGCAGATCATAAGCAATCAAACATCCCCCACAGAAATCCAACACCTGCAAACAATACAAAACACCCTAGACATAACTTAAAATAAGCTTCCACAACAACTGGCCTTTGCTATCATGCCTTTGTATTTACTTCTTTCCCTCTTTTTGTTTTTGCTCTTTTATAGTAAATTATATTTTCTAACCTCTCCTATCATCCTATATTCTCGAAATGGTATATAGGGCTTTTCTTTAGTGCTACTTCCAGCTATTTTTAAATGCCTATTCAAAAACATCTGAAGCTGGGGAAATAGCTTAGTCTGTAAAATGCTTGCACAGCAAGTATGAAGACCTGAGTTCAATCTTCAGACTCAGCATTGGGGTCCACACCCATAATCCCACTACCAGGGAGGCAGAAAGTGGTGGATCCCTTCTGCTTGCTGTCAGCCAATCAGTCTAGCTTACTGGAAAAGCTCTAGGTTCTAATAAAGAGACACTATCTCAAAAAAAAAAAAACCAAAACAGATGGTTCCTGAGTAGTCCTCTGACTGCCACATGCCAATCTCCCCAACAGACACAGACACACACAGACACACACACACACACACACACACACACACACACACACACACACACAGACACACACACACACACACTGAAGTGCTACCCACCTGTAAGCCCAGCACTTCGGAAACTTAAGCAGAGGAGTGAGAGTATAAAGCCAGCCTGGGCTACATGGTAAGAAGCAAACCAAACCAAAACAAAACTACAACACTCGAGAAGAAAGGATCTGGAGCCAAAAGGCAGCCATGCTTCTAACACTTTAATGTTATTATTCAAATGTAACTTCTACTGTGTCTAGCTGTTAATATTTCAGTAAGCTTTTAGTCTTTGTAACCACATACCTTACCTTGATGCCATTTCAGTCACACCTTTGTAAAGATGTACATTTTAAAATCCCATGTTTTTTCATATAAAGAATTTAATGTCTTAGAGACGACATTCACAAGTATTCAAATGGAATTTTGTTAATCAAATTTAATATTTTAGTATTTTAAAATTTAGAAAGTCCTTTCCTACATTTAAATTGCTTCTGTTTCTACTTTGAAAAACATAATTTATTCTTTAAGCCTGTGCTTTTACTCAATTAATAGTAAATAGTAGATGATCCAAGAATCATACAATAACCAACTTCCAATTTCTACCTCAACTGATCTAGTTCATCCCTGTATAGTCCAATACAAAGTTATGAGCCATTTTTAAAATCACACTTGGATTTTGAATACTGACTGATCTGTCTTTATTCCCACTTGCAAGAACTAACTCTTTTATTTATTTACTTTTATTGTGTGTGTGTGTGTGAGTGTTTTGATAACAGGTATGTCTGTGCACTATGTGCATGCCTGGTACCTGCAGAGGTCAGAAGAAGGTTTGGGTCTCTAGGAACTAGAGTTACAGATGATTGTGAGCTGCTATGAGGGTGCTGAGAATCAAACATGGGTCTCTCTGGAAAGGCAACCAGTGCTCTTAACTGCTCAGCCATCTCTCCAGTCCCCAAATTAACTCTTTTTATATTACACTATCTATTAAAAGAAGAAAGCCACTTATTACTCTTGTCATTTATTTGTTTCTGGCTCTTTTCCATACTTCCATAAAGCTAACCCTGCAGAAGTTGAAAAGGGATATTTCTAGGAAATGGAACTTGAGGTAACACATCTAATGCATTCTGGAGATGTATATATATATATATATATATATATATATATATATATATATATATATATATATATAACTTTATTGATTTTTTTCCTTTGATTGTTCATCTCATAAACAGATGGCAACAATTACTGATCTAAACAGACTGATAGGAAGTTACCAATTTTGAATGGTCAGGGACTTCAAAGAACAGAAATGGAAGCCTGGTAACAAGGGAAGAGATATATAGAACATCTTTCAGAATAGGCACAAAACTTAAAGATATCTGTGCCCATAGACTCCAAAAGGGCATCTGCTGTGGAGAAGGCTGTTATTTTATTCTATAGTATGTGTATGCACATGTGTATGAGTATGCAGGCTAAAGGTGAACATTAGGTTTCTCACTCTATCATTCTATACCTTATTTTCAGAAACAGTGTCTCTCGGCAAATTCAGAGCTCAGTGTTTTGGCCAGGCCGAGTGGCCAGCAAGTCCCAGAATCCTGTCTCTCTTCACCTCTTCTATTCCATACCACTAACCCCCACCATACTGGGATTATGAGCACACATCTGGACACCTGGCTTTTATGTCTGCTAGGCATCCAAACACAGGTCCTTGCACTCGGGCAGAAAACTCTTTTATTTGCTGAACCACCTGTCCAGTCCCAGAGAGAGCTCTTAATTAAAAAAGGCAAAAGAGGAGATCAATCAGTTTCTTTCCCTAGCTTCTACAGTGCTTGTGTAGTGTAATTATAAACATACCAACTATGGTAGCAGAAACAGAAAAGATGCAGTGGGGCTCAAATTCTATGCTACATCTGATTATCTAGCTTTTCAGAAGTAGAAACAATACTGAGTTCCTAATATGGTAGCATTCCTCAAGGTGAAAAGATTACTATGGGAGCCAGGTGATTTACAATGGAACTGTTCTATCATGGAGGACTCAGGTTATACATCCTCACTGAACCAAGACATTTTGAATTCTGCTAGCACTATCACTCATTAGTTTACAAAGCATATTCCCCATCTGGCACTGCAGATTATATTAACTTCAATCAAGAAATTCACGTTTTGCAAAAGAGGTATAACAATGCTTTCTGTTTGCCCCAATATTCTCAGTGCTTTATCTAATAACTTATTCACAGTATTTTTGCTTAGTTAATACAACTTTGAACTGTTAGTTTAGTCTTAATGCATCCACCAGGAGAACACAATTATTATTGAAGTAGAGACTTCTCTCTGACCACTGAACCAACAGGCAGCAAACAGATTGTTATTCTACTGTCACAAGTGACTAACTCCAATTACCAAGGAGAAATTAGGTTGCAGCACACAATTGTAGCTAGAGGAACTTTCTTGCATGCCTTACAGTATATTCATGTCCAGAACTGCAACAACAACTAGAACAACAAAAAGGGCAAGATAATCAAGAACACTTTGCAATACATTTCTGCTCCCACTATCAGTTAGAGGCCAGAGCAGCCAAGTTTCAGATGATGGCAGTAATTCTGAATGACTAGTAAAAGAATGATGACAACTATACCAATGACCAATTATAGAAACAAGGACTCCAGTAGTTTTTCATAGTTTTCTTATTATGATATAGTATAGACTTGTATATGTTATTCTCTCCCCTATTCTCTTTGCTATATTTACTTTATATACAGGGTATTGGAAGTGATTCTTATAAGGTAATCTTTAGCCAATAAAATATCAAGAGACATTCTGGTGGAATATATAGTTGCTATAGCTAGAAATGATTAAATGGACTGTTGGTTCAGAGTTTAGAACTGTACATTCATGAAGGATAGTTGTATTTTATTAGGTAAAAAGAATTATTTTATTGTTGAATGGAAATCCAATGTATTTATAAGTATTCAATGCAAGCTCAACTGCCACGCCAATTCACTTTGTATTCACATACTTCTTCAAGCCCAAATGGACTGACTCTCCACTTCAAATTGATCCTTCACAGTCTACTTTGTGGAAAAAGTTGTAGATTCTGTCAGTGTTCTATTTTCCCAGGTGGCAAAGCTGCAGAGGGGGCCAGAGAGTACGCAAAGAAGGAAGGTCTTTGTTCTGCAGTTGGCACAGCAGGGCAGGGCTTCTGACCCTTTCACCAGCTGTGGGCTAGTCTGCATCTGGAGGAAGAGATGAGACTTGGGTATTTCTCCAGCTCACCATCACTGTTCATCAGTTCAGACTGTCAGTTTCCAGGTAGTATGAACCAGCTTTTGGAAGGGGGAATATAAAATTCTCCTGCATTGGACTGCAGCTAACATTTTCTAGTAAAGCCTACATTCAGCCATAGAGAGAAGACAGATTTGTTTTTAACTTGGGATTTTGCCCTCAGCTGGGGTGGGGTGAATTATTTTTTACCCTTAATAGTATCAAGGCCTTACAGTAGTTAATATCTTTAAGTTAAAATGTCCCAGTAGAGAACCTGGTTGTATTTCTGTGGCCTGGGATACTATTATCACTCTTAATCTTACAGTATGGAGGGCTCATATTGTTTGGTATCATAATGACCAGAGCCAGTTGCTACCACATCAACACAAGCCAAAAATTATGTGATGTTTATTTCATGCCAACTATCATTTTACATACTTTTCTTTCCATTAATTCATTAATATTAACAAGTGTCCAATAACCTTTCACAATTTCTTAACACAAAAAATAAAAATCTGCTACCCATATTCTTTAATATAATGATTAAATAAACTACTATTACCATGTTTGCTGTGTTTTTGGTGGCTAAGTAAATGTCCAATATAACCTTATCTTTGTAAAAAACTCACATACTCCTATGAGTTATTTTGAAAACTCAAAACTTCATTGCCTAGATTACAAACTATTGGCCCATTATTGGCTACAAAGTTTTTACAGTGAATTTTTGACTATTTAAAAACCACAGAAGAGTGAGAAAATATTCAAAAGGAAATACTAATCCTAAAAACAACCACAGGCAATGGTTTCAGAGCTAACTCAATGCAAATTCACTATTTTGAGTTTCACAAACAAAGGGAAAGGAATAGCAAAAAGGCTTACATAATCAAGAAACAACAAATTTTCTTTGTAAAAGGTTAACATATTATGTTTTATTCTACTCATGAAGAAACACAGATTTCACTGAATCCACAGCCAACAGTGTATAAAGTTTTTGAATTCAAGATATGACTTTTAAAATGGCATATAAACTGAGATGCCCTGTGCCCTGGTATTTAAGTTTAATAAATTTAACATTACTAAACTAACTTAGCTGCAATCTTATGTCCTATACTAAAAGTCTTCTTGGAACAATGGTTCAGCAGGTTAAGGTGCTAGGTGCCAAATTGAGGACCTGAGTTCTATCCCCAGAACCCACAAGACAGATGGAGAGAACTGACTCTTTCAAGTTATCCTCCGATTTCCCCACACGTGTACCATGGCACAGCATGAGTATAACACACACACACACACACACACACACACACACACACACACGGAGATGAAAACAGGAAGAGGACTTGTTGAGAAACAGGGGGCTAGTGGGAAGGGAACAGAATCAAAATATATATTTAAAAAAAAAGAAAGAATGCATCTAAAAGGTATATTTTAAAAACAAAAATTATGAAGATTATAAATAACTACTTTAAATAGAGAGAGTTCTAAAAGAATTATTTAGGTTAACTCATTTATTTCACAGACCCAAGGTTGCAGAACTTTATTTCCAGTTAGGTTTGAAATGGCTGTTTCGTGCATTGTTGGGGGAAGGGCTGCCTGGGCCTTGGTGTTTTGCATTATCTACAGGTGTTGGCTTTACGTAAAAGATGCTTGATTCCTCTTGATCTGCACGTGCTATCAACAGAACTTCTGTGTCAATAAAACCCCCTGAGATCAGACGATTGGGGTTCTACTGTCCAGGATGGTGCTTGCCATAATAGTGGTTCCCTCTGCTGAGGTCTGGCAGGGTTTACACCTACAGAAAATGTCTCCTTGTCTTCTTTGCTGAGCAACACCATAGGTGCACTGCTACAACCCAGTCTATCAAACAGCTTCTATTATTATATCCATTTCTGAGTAAGCTTAGAGAGGGAAGAATTGCAAGTAGGAATACAAACTTCAGCAATCTGGCTCTAGAGTGTGAACTCTTACAGACTTCTGCTGAGAGCTTTGAGCAACAGAATTTGCTAACACTTCATGATAACACCAAGGATTATTATTATCTTTGTCTTACAGAAAACTAAAATTGGTTCTAAGTCATATAACTGGTGAATAAAATTCAAACAGAAAACAGTCAGAAGTATACGTATTAGATTCCTGCCAAAAATGTCCAATAGTACCAACAGAAAAATATATTTAAAAAAATATATCAACAACTGAGAAAGAAAAAATATACACATAAGATCTGAATAAGGAACAATAGAGTTACAATATTAACTTTGCCTGGCTAGGTAGAAAGCAGTATGCAAAATCCCAGCACTGAGGCTGAGGCTGGAACACAGGTTCAAGGATACATAGTTAAGACCCAATCACAAAACAACCCCCCACAATATTAATGGAGACTTACCTGCAAGGAGGAAGGACCATAGAGTCTTTTACAAGTACAGATCCAGAAAGCAGGATATACCAACATCTGGCAATAGTCTCTGAACTGTTTAAATATATAAGAAAAAAAGTAAACAAATTGTCCACACGTGCGGATTCATAGACTATATTCTGATAATATTATAAAATCATTATAACATATAAAAGTGACAATACTGGGGAATCTACATATTGCCTAACATTTTACATAGAGCATGTTCGCATGGGTTGGGGGGAAGTAGATAATTCTCATCATGTACACAGAATAGAAGGGAAAAAAACTTCATATCACTAGTAAACAGAAAACATAATGAGAACACATTAAATATATTTTAAGGAAATTATCAGAAATCAGCCCAATTTAGAGGTTGATGAAAATTGTACCTATCTATTTTTAATGATACTGAAAATTAAAACCAGTTCTTTTCCAAAAAAAACAGTACTAAACCGCAAGGGTAACAAGATATTCTATACTGCACCTCCACAATTTTCTCATTCTTTCTTCTTCATAACACAATTTTAGGTGTTCATTTTTCTTTCTGTTTATTTACTTTCTAATTGTCCTCTTATCTATGTATGATGGGCAATCATATAACCATTACAAAGTATAGTCACATAGGAGACACATACTACATGTGCATATTGAATAACAAAGTACAATACATACAACATCAAGAAAATACAAATACTTATGAAATGTAGGACAGACAACACCCAGCATTAGAAGATGGGGTTAAGGGTAAAGAATAAGATCAACATTGTTATAATTAACTTTAGGCCCAGGTGGAAAGAGCTAGGTCAAAAGTATGCAGTTTGCAGTTGTCAGGAATGTGGAAGGTAAAAGGAAGGACACTGATTGATATTTATCAATCAATGCAAGTTTTTAAACAACCCATTTTAGAAATATTCCACTGAAAATTAGAAAACACATTTGTTTGTACAAAAATGACTTCCTAAGAAGATTTAAGGAAGACTAAAAAGTATCAGGTATTCAGAAAGTCTATTTGTGGGAAACGAAATACTTCCATTGTAGACACAGCCTATTTAATTACAAGTACTTACATCTGCAAATAATTTAAAATTCCATATACTGTCATAGTCTAAATTTCAAGTCCAGTAGAGCTTGGTTTAAAAATAACTCCAATTTGAAGGCACTAAAGGGGCTAAACGCTCAGTGATAAGAGTGATTGTCTAGCATAACTGAGGCCCAAGGTTCCATTTCTAGCACAGCAGAGGGTGTAAGAGTGTGCCATGTAAGTGAGAGAGAAAGTGAGGATATTCTTTTTTTTTTTAATACAATTCAACAACTTTTACCAAATGCTCTAGTATTTTTAGATCTCCCTTCTTTACCACACATTTGTCAGCAACTGTCAAAATGCTATATTTGACAGTAAAAACTTAAATACTGCAGATACTCATCAAATCTCCCATACCTTTAATATCAAGAGTAAAAACACTTAAGTCTTCTGAAAGATACCTTTCATTCTCAATGTGTTCTCTTAGGATTTCCTAGGACACTGCCTCCTCTACAGACATTTAAAAAATGGTAGGCATCTTCTCCTACATATTTGTCCTGCCCCTGGGCCTAGAGATGTCTCAGTGTCCTCTCCTTATACTTCCTATTGACATTAAACCATTCTTTTCCTTTCCTTATTAAAAATCCCCAGCTTTAAATCATAATCAGATCATACCAGTCAGTGTCCTCTGATGTAATCAGTTACAGACACTAAAGGTCAATTCTCCCATTTCTTGTAGAATTCTTGGCTGACACAAATCCTTACTAACACTGACATCATCAGGTTTTGTACTGACATTGATATTCATCCTTCTCAATTTCTTGATCTCTTTAAAAATATTTTCTTTCTTTGTCTCTTTCTCTTTCTTCCTTGTTCCCTTCCCTCCCTCCCTCTCTTTCTCTTGAGGCAGGGTCTTGCTCTGTAGGTCCAACCTGAAACTTTCTATGTACATCAGGCTGGTCTCAAACTCATGACAATCTCCCACCCCCAGCCTCCCACTGCTGAGATTCTCCATGTGAGCCACCATGCCTAGACTGTTAGAGATCTTATCTTCTACTTTATTTTAAATGAGTTTCCATAGTCAATTACCAGAAGAATATTTGCTTCAGCAAGATTCCAATCAATGTCACCATCTCTATAATATTCTTATCATCTGTCTATCCCATAATGATCTTACCATCTTCTACCCCTTCTTCTTGTAACTGACCCAAATCCAATGTAACATTAACATTATCCCTCCTTTTCAAGAATTCTCTCATTTCTCTTTACTCATCTTATTTTTAGTGATCTATGGCTTCCTCAACCCCTAAAAAAATAGAGACAACCAAAAGAAAACAAGTACTAATTACCACATGAGCCACTCAGCACTGTCATTCAGCATTCTTGCATCAACCAGCATGTAGATAGAGCAAACAAAACACATTTAAACACACCAGGGAAAGACAGGTAGGACTTCCACTTTACATGCAGTATCTGGTATTCAGTCAAAATTTACTAAGACTGATGAGAACAAAACCAAACGATCAAAAAAACAATAGAAAACCACCACCACCACCATTGTATTTAGTAAGCTCAAGAAAAAAAGACACGATAGAATGTTTACCTAAGTACTGAAATCTAGGGAAAACATACAAACACTAGGACCGAAAAATTAACACACACACACACACACACACACACACGCACGCACGCACGCACCACAGGAATTCAAACATGGAGTTTTATTTAGAAGTATAAAGAGTAGAAAACAAGAATTTACATACCAGGAAGTCAGTCAGTAGAAAATAACAAAGAAAAAAAAGTATGGAAAATGGTATAAAGATGACAGACAAAGTGAAAGGAAGAAAGAGGGATCAGTAAAGAAGTCAATCATGAAAAAATACTGGCTAAGGATTCTTCAAAATTTATTGAAGACAGCAAGCCAACAAATAAAGTTCTACAAATCTTAGAAAAGAAATCTAAGTGGGAAAAGATACCAGTTTAAGGATACTAGACACAACTGCTAAAAAGAGGGGAAAAAACTCAGAAGTCATCTGAGAAAACAAAGTCATTCAACAAAACAAGAGCAATAGCACTGTTTACTGACTCTTTAACATAAATGTCCAGAACATGATAAATCAACACCTAAAAAGTATTACAGAGGGAAAAAGATTACACACATTTCAAAATATCAACAAAACCTGCTAGTTTAGAATTATACATACAGCAAAAAGTATTTCCTTTAAAAACAAAATGAAATACAACACTACTTTAAAGAATTAAAGACCAGCAAATAAATGGAAGAATATACATATGTGCAGGCTGAAGGATGAAGTATTTCTAGAGATGTCAATTATCTCTGCATTGAATTTTGATTTAATGCTATCCTAACAGAAAAGCCCACAGCTATCCAACAGGTTTTTAATGTATGTTAAAACTGATGGGTTGATTCTTCAATGGGTCAACTAGACATCACAAAAACATTAACATAAAACCAAAGCTTTCAAAAATTTTGATTTTAGAAGGTATGTATCATTACCAAGCTTGGTAGATTCTTAAACCTTTTGGAAGAAACTAGTGGTGGCATGATGTAATGACATTTTAAAAATATAATGTATAAAAATACATCAAATGGGAAAACAACATAATCATTGTTAATATTTTCCAAATGACTCATACAAAATGCCACAAAAATTGCATGAAGGGAAATAACTCATTAAAAGTACTTTAGCCAGGTGTGGTGGCACAGCACTCTGGAAGTAGAGGCAAACAGATCTGTGAGGCCAGCCTGGTACTACATAGACTTCCAGGTCAGTCAGGGCTACACAGAGAGACCCTATTTCAAAAACAAAACAAAACAACAACAACAACAGCAGCAAAAACATACTTTAATCCCAGCACTAAGGAGGCAGAGGTTGAAGATCACTGAATTTGAGGCCAGCCTGACCTACAAAGTGAGTTCCAAGCTAGCCAGCGATACACAGTGAGACTCTGTCTCAATTCCCCCATCCCTAACCCCCCAAAACCACAGACCAAACAAAATGAAACGAGTTAGTTTTCAATTAAATAAAGTATCCAAATTCACTGACAAAGTCTCAGATCCTTGTGTTTAACTAATCTTAAGAAACTTAAAAGTTTTGATATTACATCAAAGAAAAATATAAATTAGTTTAAAATGTTGCTAAAATACTCATTTTCCAGTCTCTTTATATCAAGTCAGATTTCTTTCATTCAAACACACACACACAATATAAATCTATATGAATAAAAATCTACCTAATGTCAACCATATTTTAGTATAAAATTACTCTTGCTTTATAATTGTATTATATAGAATGAATTTATTATTAAAACATGTTTAAGATCAAGAAAAGTTAAGAATTCAATTACATTTTGCAATAATGACTGAAATCTTTTTCATTATGGGGTTAACAAGTTTAATTTGGGAAGTGAAACACCAAAGATTTTAAAAGAAAAACAGAACAAGATCTTTACAATCTTTAAGCAGAGAAAGATAATCTGTAAATTTTTTTTTAAAGCAGATATAAAATGCACTAATCATGGCTGGTGAGACAGCTCAGAGGTTAAGAGTGCACACTGCTCTTGCAGAGGATCTGTACTGAGCAGCTCAAAACCACCTATAAATCCAGCTCTAGGAGATCTGACCCTTTTGGCCTCCAAGTATGTTTAAAAGATGTGGAAAAGACAAAAATCATAGTGGGAAAAGTATTTGCAGTAAGCACATTCACCAAGGATTCTGATTTAGAATGCCTCCAAGTCAATATAAATAAGGCATTACAGTAGAAAAATGGTCAAGAACTTAAGATTTCAACAGAAGCTAGCCAAACAACCTGAAAACATGAGAATCATTCATTATCATTAGTAAACAGGACACTGTAAAATAAAATCATGGTGAGATAATGAAGTGATGAGCAGAATGGCTAAAACTGAAGCAAGCACACAAAATAGGCTGCAAAGGTTGTTAATGATGGTACTCGGACTTACTACACAGCTCATGGTCACTGAAACTGGCAGAACAATAGAAGAAAGCTGGCTGACACTCCCAAAATTAAATATGCAAAATTCTAGTAATTCTATTCCTAGTAAGATGTTCAAGTTGAATTAATAAGAAGGGCACAAAAGATGTGAACAAAATGCCCACAGGGAGCTTAATTTTTACCTTCACAGCAGTAAAAATCTGGAAGCAACCCCAATTCACAGTAGAACAGATAAACCAACATACACTCTACCTAGCAGTGATAGAGAACATCTGCTATGTAACAACCTGATCAAAAGATCCCATCAGTAAGAGGTTCAAAAAGAGGTAAAATTAATCAATGATGATAAAGACACAATTGTAATTACCATTGTAAAACAGCGTTGAGTAGATATTTTCTGGAAAGCTGGTGTCTTTAGCAGCAGTGGTTATACAATTGTATATACTTCTAAAATTTGATGTTCTACACCATTTTCCATGTTTTATAAGTATTATACTTCAGTTTATGATTATCAAATGAATTTTAATGCAAAAAGTCAAGATTTAAACATAAGTCATTAATTTGAACTAATCATAAAAATACTTACCAAAAAAGTATCTGATTGCCGTTGTATCTCTCATAGCGTGCTCTTGCAGACATTAATCTAAAAAGAAGGGTAAAAAGTTAAAGCTTTATTTTAAATTTTGCTTAAAAAACTGCCATATTAATAACTAAATTCTTATTAAGCTTAGAACTATATGTAAAGCAATAATATTTTTTATAAAAGCAACAGACACTATTATGGTTTATTTTAAAATGTTTTGGTTTTCTTTTGATTTTTTAAAAGTAATATAAGCCAATCATAGTGGCATATACCAGTAACCGTAGTCCTCCAGGCAGAGGCAGGTGGATTGAGACCGCCATATGAAGACTGGCACAATGTTCAGGCCCACCAGAGCAACATAGTAAGATTTTTGTATCCAAAAATCAAGCAAAAGAAAACAAAACTACAAAACCAATAACAAAAAAGGCAATAGATATTAAGTGTAATGGATTTAATATTCTTACAAAACCAATAAAAAAATCAATAGATATTAAGTGTAATGGATTTAATATTCTTACAAAACCAACAAAAAAGCAATAGATATTAAGTGTAATAGATTTAATATTCTTACGTACATTATAAAACTCGCCAATTCACATTAAAATTTTATTAAGAAAAAAACTTACATTTGAATGGTTCATTACCTCATCTTACTTGTGAAGAACTTCACTAGCAACAGCACATATAAACAGAATAATCTGCTAAGTATATAGATTTGTATATTTTTATAGTACATATATATACTATGTATACAGTATATAGACCTGTTCTAATTTTCAGTTTTCATTTCATTCTTTCTGATTTTCTCACAAATACTAACACCTGTGTTATATTACACAGAAAACAGAATATAATAAAAAATAAATTATAACAACCTAGTTCATCATCAGAACCTTGGAGACTGAGGAATAGCAGTTAGCTACATGGGTCATATAGAAAGCATGCTGAATGAAAATATATAAAATCACAACAACTAATACTTTACAGCATTCTAATGTACAAGATAACCACATAATCTCAGATACACAAGTCTGGTTTTTTGTTTGTTTTTTTTGAGACAGAGTTTCTCTGTGTCCTGGAACTCACTTTGTAGACCAGGCTCGCTTTGAACTAACAGAGATCAGTCTGCCTCTGCCTCCCAAGTGCTGGGATTAGTTGTGCACCACTACTGCCCAGCAAATTCTAAATATCTTGAAGAGGAAGCAGACATTCATAAAGTATATGGATCTTGGATGCAAGAACTCATGTGAGGCTAACATACTGTATCCATCCTAAGCATCTGGAACAAATAATAAGAGAATCTTAAAAAGAAAAAAAAAAGAGAAGTTTTGACTTCTATGCTGGTTAGTATATGTCAACTTAATATAAACCTAGACATAACCAGGAAGAGGGAATCTGAGGAATTACCTCTATCAGACTGGACTGTACACAAGTCTATGAGGCATTTTCTTGATTTAATGATTGATGTGGGAAGGCCCAGATCACTGTGGTAGGTACTATCTGTGGGCAGGTGGCCCTGGGTTGTATAAAAAAAGCAAACTGAGCAAGTCACAGGAAACAAGCAATTAAGCAGTGTTCTTCCATGGCCTCTGCCTCAGCTCCTGCCACCTCAGGTTCAAGCCACGGCTTCCCTCAATTATGGACTGTGATGGGAACTTGCAAGCGAAATAAGTCCTTTCCTTCCTAAGTTGCTTCTGGTTATGGTCTTTATCACAGCAACAGAAGAAAACTAGGACAGTTTCACCATCTGGCACATATTGAGAGCATAGTTCTTTGCTTTAGTTATTCTCATTTAACCTTAAAGCACTGTAACAAAGATTTTGCTATCCTTCCATTTATTGAAGACACAACTTCAGCTTATATGATAAAGACTTAAGATAACAAGTATTGGCGAACAAATGAGTAACTATATAGCACAGACTGGTAAACCAGTTACACTTACCTAAGCTGATGTTCCCTGAGGTTTGACAGTATTTCCATTCCATGGAGGTAAGAATAAATAGTATTTAAATCCTGTAGAACAGAAAACTTTTTAGATTACTTTTCAAATTAACATTCTAAAATATGACCCCCCCCCCCAACAAATCTCATTTTAAGCATTCAACCATTTAAGACAGAGTTCTGTCAACTATTCGAGAACCACAAAAGCCTCTGAATTACAAGTTTTAAAAAGGTAAGGAGGAGTTCCCTCCAGGAACTTCTCTTCTACATAAGCATGGCATTGACTCAAACAATACAAAAGACAAAAAACCCATTACTTCTTATCTAAGTATATTTACTCATTATTTCATTTCTAAATATATATGACCTTCTCATTAATATCCATGAAATATTTGAAATGTTACCATACAGGCAACTAAGTATCACTTTGTTTTCAGTTCCCTCCAGATTAGTCCCAGTGTTTGTAGGTTATGGATCTTTAGGCATCCCATCTAACACCTCTGAAAGATCTGGCCCCCCTCAACAAGATTTATTTTTAATTGTGTGTATAATGTGTGGTGAGGGGTATGTTCATGTGACTGTAGGTGCCCACAGAAACCAGAGAAATATGACTCCTCTGGAGCTGGTGTTACAGGTGGTTATGAGCTGCCCACAGTGGGTTCTGAGAACTCAACTCGGGTCCTCTGTAAGAGCAGTAAACAGTCTTAAACCTCTGAGCCATCTTTCCAGCCCCATGGTTTTTCAAAGTTTCCTTAAACCATGATTTTTTAAAGACTCTAAAGAGATTGTTATAATTTCCTAATAAGCAAAAACATATCAGATGGACAAGACTACTGTTCACTCTGAAAGCAGCAGGCAATCTTTCTTTGCCCTCTGATAACTAGTTATAAAACAAAAACACCAGGATGATAATGTATAATCTCAACTATGAGTCTTGGCATACTAAAGTAAGAACTTTACAGGAGTCCACATCCCAACAGAAAGGCATGTTCTGCTGCTCATGTTATTTAAGATTATTAGTATATGGTGATACTAAAAAGCAGACAAGCTTAAATTCTCTACATAACATGTATCCCTTATTCTCTTGTAAGAAATGTCTTCGTATCAGCACAGACTACTGCTAACTATTGTCACCCTCTAATATGTAATTTTCCAAATATCAACAAGTAACAGAGGAAAAAGAAACTAAGATAACTTGCTTTACAGTAAGTTAATAAGGCAACATGGGGCCACTAATAAAAGCAACAATATTCCTGAATTCAAAGACCACAGTTTCCAACTAACTATGGAGAGTTGAACAAACATTTAGTGTCTGATAAGTCCTTATTAAAATGACAAGTGAAAAAGATTTTTAAGTGTATAAAAGGGATAACTAGATTAAAAGATGAAACCATGTCAAGTAAGAAAGCTTTACAAAACTTTGGAAGATAGCAGATGCAGCAAATTAAATTTCCAGTACAGTTACAAAAATATTTCTTATTCCATACGCTCTCTTGTAATAGGACTATTAACTTCCTTCATGGACTGGGATCTATGTGTTCTTCCAACTGATTTGGTTTAATTAGTTCTATGATTTGTTCCGATCAGTAGAATGGGACAGGTTACCTAACTTCAGACATGAAGTACAGCAAAATTAAGAAGCTCATCAATGCTATTAAAAAGCCCATGCTTGCTTCAGGTTGGGGAAGATCACATGGATAGCACCAAGGTATCAGATATGTGATGTCATCTTAGTCCAGCCCATCTAGTGAATGAATAGAATGAAGACAATGATCCCAGTAAAAGCTCAGCAAGGTCAAAGAACCAACCTTACCCAAGTAAAATCTGCTAAATGGAGACAATACAATCTTGGCAACAGCCTAACTCACCGTGGATCCACTAAACCTACAGACCCACCTAATAACAGTTATTCTTTGTTCTTGAATTTAGAGTTTATATACTTGGCAGTTAGAATAACCTCCACAATGGCTCCATGACCTCAGTAGTAAGCTGTGGAGCTAACAAGCTGAATGCAAACCTCTGAAAGTGTTCAACTCCCAGGAACAAGATAGTAACCAAAGACAGAATTTCTTCAGGCGTGTGTGTGTGTGTGTGTGTGTGTGTGTGTGTGTGTGTGTGTGTGTGTGTAGAGCAAGGGACTAATGACACCAGGATGCACTTACATAGCAGGGAGTAATGGTCTTTATTATACTGTATTCAATTTGTGTGCACCATTTCTAGATCCCAACACAGCTGCAGCTTCAGACGTAATATAGTTGCTATAGCTATGAATCCTCAACTGGTACTGAACTGGTTCGTGTAGTTATTTTTCCATTCTGATTATAAGACACAGTTTGGACCCATGTGGGGTGATATTAACTTAAAGTTTTGCCATTGGGATAGTTTAATGTTCCTACTGTATCATACCACAGTCCAAAGACATCTAGCTCTTCTAAATACATGTGATAACATACTGCTAGACAGAATGAACAAAAGAATGAATCAGAAGTAGTTTGTACCTTGCAGTACTTGGTAATATAAATGGCAGAAGGTGGGAAATAAACATTGTAAGACTGAATCTGCCATTTCAGTAAAGCTTTTAGGGAGTCCTGGGTACATAAGGGCATTTCTTCCAATAGGGGAAAAATGTTGGGATTTCAAGTTTAGGTCAAGACAGAGTAAAAGGGATTCAACCGATCACCCACATAAAATTAATAATAAAAACCAATACACAAAAGACATTTTTTTTTTATTATAGTTCCATTATTTTTCAAGGGTTGTGGTGCACAGGTGAAGGCCAGAGAACAACTTTTGAGAGTAGGGTCTCTCCTTTCACCTGGTGTGTTCTGGGAACCAAACTTAGGTCTTCAAGCCTGGCTGCAAGCACCTTTTACAGGCTAAGCATTACTGGTCTCATCAAAGGTTTTACAGAAGAGAGAAGGATAGCAAGAAACAAAGGCAACTGACTCTTGAAACAGAATTATACACATTTGGTGATACATATGGTTATTCAAACCATACTGCTTTGAAAAGAGTTGGCAGATAAGGAGTAGAAGGGACCTACAATTTGAAAAGCAGGAAAGAGATAGGGAGGAAGCCATACTGAAAGTGAAACCTGCAAAAGGTCCCTCTTAAGTCTTGAAGACACAGTGGTCACCACATGCAACTATGTAAAGTTAGATTAAAAACCAAAGAACGAAAAACCAAAAGCAGCATATGGTACCACATCACTGTAATCTCAGCACTGAAGGGGTAGAGGCTGGAGAATCAGAATTTTGGGGAATCAGAAGTTCAAGATCATCCTCAACTACACAAGGAGCTTAAGGTCAGCCTGGGCTATAAGAGATTCTGTCTCTTATGGGAAAAACAAAAGATAAACAAAAAAGGCAACAAAAAAAAATTCAGGTAAGTAATAACTAAACTAAAAGAGGAAAGTTCATGTGTGACTCCGCAGGTTTGGATATCCTGATTCTGATTCCAGAGGGTGTATACACTTTTATGGAGAAAGGGGCAGTACAAGACTCTCACTGAGCTACAAGCTACAGCTGCTGGAAGAGTAACTTTAAAGTCTAGGGCTGAAGCAACAGGCAAGGGCAGCTGCTGATCTGGAAGAATAAACTGATCTTTATCAGCAGGGAGAAGTAGCTGCTTTTATGAAGTACTTTAATATATAATAACAACTATTTATGTTGTATTTACATTTTTATTTATCAATCATCTAGAGAAACGATAAAGTATATGAGAGCATGTATATAGGTACTATGCAATACAGCATTGTTTTATAAATGGACTTGAGAATCTACAGATGTAGTATCCACAATGGTCCTGGAATCAACCTCCTGAATTCAAGACCAGCCTATCCTGTGTCATAAATATCAAGTCAGACAGGACCCAACAATAAGACTATCCCAAAAGCCGGCCCCAAGGAGGAAAAAGAAAAGCCAGAGTTAAGTTTGAATTCTGGTATATGTAAGTAACAGCCCTATGATATCCTAAACTAGCACCATCAGCAGCATGGGAGCTTAGGGGTAAAAATCCATTCTCAGGCCCTAACCCAGAATCTTAGGAATTATATCTCCATGTCTCCATCGTCTACTTTAATAAGCCCTACAGGTGGTTCTATATAAACTAATATTTAGGAGACACTGGTTAATAAGCAGGCACTATGTCACTCTAGATTATTTGGTAACACATTAATTGGGGAGGAAAACAAGGACTAGGATGCTTACTAAATGCCAAGTCCTTCCAATGTACCAAGCTTAAGGGTCAAAAAACACTCAGCCTTCACAAAAAGAAAACTTACAGAATATGTGGGTAGTTAAGTTTTTTGTTGTTGTGGTTGTTGGTAGAAAGGAGCTTCTTGGGGCTTTTGTACCCATTAACTATTATGAGTCAAGTTTGAGGAAGTATGTGATCTATATTAGGCTTCTTGGTGCATACAAAAGAAAATTTATATTAGCAAACCCCACTTACTTATTGCCTCTAAAAAAGAAAACAAAGGACTATCGATAGAGACAGACCAAAAGTCTTATAGAATTTTGTCTGTAGTCAAAAATGCTAGAAAGGGGATGCTAATCACTTACAAAGTGTACTTGAAAGCTATTTGATGAAGCCTGAAAGGAGAAGTAGTGAGGAAGACAGAGAAACCATCTGGGACATAACAACACCCTAAATCACTGGCATCTGTTTCTGTAACACTAGCAACAAAGCATTACAAAAATTATTCAGGGCATTTGAACAAAGAGAAGTTTGGGACTAAGAATAAAGTAAGAGGTTTCACTAAGCAAAAATGGTGAAGTCATATACTGTAGTTAGCAACAAACCATATACACAACAAACCATATACACATCTCCATTATAATGGAGATGAAAAATTCATATTGACTAGTGGCAATATGTAGCTGTAGCAATGTCACAGTGTCATAGTATATTGCTACTCATGTGTCTGTGGTCATTCTTGTATAAACAAAGCTTCTCTCCTAGGAGTTGTGTAGAAACACAGCAATATAGTCATATGTAATATCTAGTACTTGACAATAATGACCCCATCACTAAAATTTAAATTGTTTAACTATACCTTTTATTGGTGCTGTGTATGCTCATGCAAGTACACACATTTGTACATGTGGAGGCCTGGGATCAACCCCGACTGTAGTTCCTTGGCCACTGTCTATTTATTTACTTATTATTGGTGACATGGTCTCCTTCATTGGCCTGGAACTCATCAATGCTGACTGACTGGTTAGCAACAAGGATCCTATAAACACACTCTTGATTTTTCACATGAGTTCTGAGGATTAAACTAAGGTTTACAAGCAACGCAAACACTTTACTGACTGAAATCTCTTCCCAACCCCTTCACAGTTCTTTGAAAGTATACTTCTACTTATACTAAAAAAATAAAAGGAAAAAGGGGAAAAAAAGTTCAAGGGCTGGAGATATAGCTCAGGAATAAATTGCCTGACTAACATGTATAAGGTCCCAGGTCTCATCCCTAACACTGTCAAAATAAATCAATTCATTGTAAAATAGTATATGCCATATTATACTGACAGAAGCCTCATTCATGTTTACTGTATTTTTTTATTTCATTAAGATGTCACATCAAGTGATTGAGCTGTACCATGTTGGTTTGTGTCTACACAATCACAAAACTGCCCAATGATGCTTTTCTCAGAACATATCCCCATTAAAAGCATGACTAGACTTTCTAATGCTCATTAGCAACTTCTCTGAGTGAAGGTGGGTGGTGGAGTCACTGTTATCCCAAAACAACGGATAACATCCTTCAAACAATCCAAACCAACAGTATCTATTGTAGATAGGCTTTTGATTTGAGTCTGTTATATGAAATATTAAATTCATAAGTAGTTCATGACTTGAGGGAGAGGTATACACTTTTTTGGCAATGCTAGGATTCAGATTCCTCATAAACCAGACAAGCACGCTATCAAAGAACTATATATAGTTAGTAGCTATTTTGAACATACATTTTTCATTACAGTTGGGGTTTGCCCTTTTTCCTTAGTGTACAATGTTGTACTACAAAACATGATGCTTTCTGAATACCCATCTCCCAATTCTACTAGGCTTGTGTAGATACTCAGAACATCAACAAATACTTGGAAAACACAGTTAGAAAGGGCCATTTGAGGGGTCATATGGAAATCTACTAATGCAGAAGTTTCTTAGAATATATACATATGTGAAAGGAATCTAAATGGAGTCACCAAATAATGGGGGAGACAATACCCTAACTACACATCTGTCCCCACCAAATGAAACTTCCAGTGCCAGGAATGGGTTACATCTAATTGTTGGCCAAAGGGGCCCCGCGAAAACCCCCAAACAACTCAGGCAACTGTCAAAACTATTCGTTCCTCTCTACAAACTGATGGTAAGGCCCTGTTGCTGAAGATAACATTTACATGTCTCATTGAACATGGAAAAGTAGAACTTGCGCCTAACGAGAGCCTTCACTCTTACTGACTAGTGTTCATGGTACTGGAAGATACTCTGTACACTACCAGAGGAGAAAGCCAAACACCATCTCAGGTACCAACCTTGCAGTGTACAATAGTGACCTGTCTGCATGACATGCTGGTACAATAGTGGCACAAATGTTGTGGGAATAACCAACCGTTATCTGACTGGATTTAAGGCTCACTCCATGAGATGGAACCTATGCTTGACACTGCTCAGATGACCAAGAACCTGAGATTAGACAGGCCATGGGCCTAGGGGAAAACCAAATACTATTGTTCTGCTAAAGGAATACAGCATAAAATGACCCCTAACAACATTCTGCTATATACACAGATCAGTGTCTCTCTCAGCCATTATCAGAGAAGTTTCCTCTTGTAGTAGACGGTAACTAATACAGAGACCCACAACCGAACAATACGAAGAAAGTGAGAGACTTTGGAATACCCAGTCCTTAATGAGATGTCTTCATCAAACCTCTCCCCTTAGGACTCAAGGAACTATGTGGAAGAGGAAGTGGAAAGATTGTAAGAGTCAGAAGGGATAGACTATACTACCATAGAAACAATGCCTTCCAGACACAATGGGAAAGACACGTAAGGCAGCATGCATAGGGCCTATACAGCTTCAAGCCAGTATAAGAGCAAAAAATTATGTTTTAAATTTTAGCTACTGTGCCTAAAATACCTTGAGAAGAAAAACAGATAACCTCCTGGAATGCTAGGTAGGGGCCTTCATGAGACAGTCTGAAGTCTCCCTAGCCCACAGACATAACTTCTTGAATTGTTGGGTAGGGAGTGGCTAGATCCCAAGTTGACTCAAAATGCACCAGATGAACCTGGTTGCTTGTTGGCAAGAGATAACCCAGAGAGGAAGTACATCAGGATAGATGCTTGTCACTGACTGGACATGGTGGGAAGTGTGCATGGATCCTACCTTTTTAAGTACCTATGCCATGTGATTTGGGGCTTTTCTGTCGAAGCTCTCTGGAGGTGGCAGGTTCACTCCATGGGTACCTCAGAATGGTCCTGGTCAGAGTCTATCTTCCTGGCCAGTATTTAATTAAAGCTTGCTTGCTTCAAATTTGGCTCAATTGTGGTAGTTTTATTCTCAACCGGATTTGGGATTTACACCAGATGGGTTCCCAGTATTAAGAGGGGTAAGTGGACACATATGCCCATCCCTAACCAAGAAGCTATCTCTATCTCCATTTGGACAGCCACTTGCAAAGGAAAAATCAGTCTCACTGGGCATATAAACCACACATAAGCCCATGCTTAGCAATAGATAGCTAACACAAAATGAACTCAATGAAATTTTCATAGATTTTTTTGTCTCAAATTGCTTTGTTTGGACATTTTAAAAAATCTTGTCTTTTGCTTGTACATTAGTTTCTGGTTTTGTGCTTATATAAGGTTTTGTTTTTGTGTCCGTCCCCCATGAAATCTGCTTCTTTTTTATTTGCTTGTTTGTTTTCTAAAGAAAAAAAGGCTGCTGTTAGATGAGTGAGGAGGTAGGGAGGATCTGGGAGGAGACAGGGGATTAATTGTGATCAGAATTTATTGTATGAAACAAATTTATTTTTAATAAAAAATGCAGAGGCATAAAGAAAATGTATATATCTTAAAGTTTGAAGTTAGTTAATTTTTTAAAATTTTCTGTATGATATGTATATGTATTTAAGTGTGTTGTTAGGGAACATCAAGTGTTAGACCTCACCTTTCACCTTGTAAAAGTGCTAAATTTCAGTAAATAACTATCCCAAATCTTCATTAGCCCAGATATTTATTCAGTCTCTCTTTTACCTAGAAAACAAGTACATGCCAGAAAATGTAACAATGAGAATCTCTTAGGATGAATCCTGAGGTTAGAACAGATTATGCACACTGCATAGCTCTTGCTCTATAATGAAATGTTAAGACACAGATTGTCTCCAAATCACTTGGAAGGTAGGCTAACAATGTGTTTAAAAACTCAGACACTCAAAGAAAAAGTACCCAGCAATACATTAATCAAAGGAATGAAAAACCTCTATAACAAAATCATTAAATACTGAAGAGGACACAAAGAAATGCAAAGACACTATGTGTTCACAGACTGGAAAATCAGTATTGTTAAAATACTTCAAGTACCCAAACCGATCTACTACAGATTAAATACCACCTCTATTAAAATTCAGTAACAGTCTTCATGATGTTAAAAGCACAATCCTAAAGTCATATGGAATTACAGAATACAAAGAACCAAAAGAACAAAGCGAAAGAGCAAAACAACAAAACAAGAGGAAAACAACAAAGCAGGATGCATTATACAATCAGAGTTCAAAATATACTACAAAGCTAAAATTAAAATAAATGAGGCAGAGCAAGAAAGACTAGGTACCTCCCATGATCATCTGATTCATTCATACAACAAACTATTTTCAGAAGAGTTAAGATAGTTGGGTTAGACACCACACTGCCTGTTCTTTTGCTTTGAGATAGACTTCCTATGTAGTTCCTCCTGGCTTTGGGCTCCTGGATACTGGGATTATAGGGACATGCCACCATCCTCAGCTATGATCTGCTTTCAGTGCAACAAAATAAAAAGATATATTGAAGAAGATAGGAAGCAAACAGTTATCTGTACTACCCTTTCCCAGCATAGAGAGAGATACATTGCTTAGGGTACAGAGAAGAAATTAAGCTCAGGTTTTAGCCTTAATATTCAGTACTAGGCCTGCCATGTTGAAACCCAGTGTTGGGCAAAGTCACATGACCCCTGCCAGCAGGCCAATATCTATTAAAACTATGTTTAGGTCAGGAAGCTGACTACCTCCTTTAACCTTAGGCAGTAGAGGAAGACAAGATTCCACTTGCTAGGGAGCAGAATGTGACGCTAGGGAGCAGGGTGTAGCTGTGAGAGAGACTCAGCTATGAATGAGCTTTTGGTGGTCAAGACACTGCCTCCTCCAAAATAAATATATGTAAATGTTTTTAAAAAGAATATTGTAGCCAATCAAGGAGATGACATCCTCAGACAAACATAAGCAAGAAGATATATATATCCCCAACAGATCCATCTTAAATGGTAAAGGGAAGTTATTCAAAGTAAGAGAGACTGACAAATAAGAGAACATGGAAAAGTATAAAACTGACCAGTGGGAGTACATACAACACATACAAATCTAGATCTCTAATATTGCTAAGAATAAAGCATAAACTACATTTATCTTTAACATGGTCTTATCTTTATGACCAGGATAAGTTGCTATCATTTCAAAATAGTTACAAACAAGATGATGTTTGTATGTCTCATTGAAACTGTAAGGCAAAAATCTGTAACATATAAACTAAAAATAATTAGCAAAGAATCAAACCGTAATACTAAAGCCAAGCAATACTAAAGTACTAAACCATCAAAAAAGACTAGGGAAAGAAAGGGAGAAAAAAAAAAAAAAAAAAAGAAGGAACAACAACAAAACCAAAAGACATTACAAAATGGCTATGGTAAGACCATACCCTAATTCTCTTAGTTAAATAGTCTGGGGAAATAGTGCTTAGCTAGCATGTGCTAGGCTCCAGGTTCAATCCTCAGCATTACAAGCAAACAAACACCCCACTAAACACACATAGAATGATTAAATAGAAAAACTACTCTATATGCTTATCAGAAACCTAGGTCACCTCTAAGGACACACACAGATGTAAAAAAAGAGATGGAATAAATGTTTCATTCAAAAGAACTCACAAAACCAACTTTAAGTCAAAAGAGTAAGAGACAAGGCCACTGTATTATAAGGGGATTAATTCAGCAGAGAAAACAACATTCCTAAATATATATGCAGTCAATATCAGAGCACCCAAATATATAAAATACTAATGACCACAAGTATGTGTGGTACATACATATGAACATGTATGTATGCACACATACATGTATACAAGCACATAGACAAAGTAGAAAAATATTTCATATAATTTTTTAAAATGTCTCTGCTACCCAAAGTGATTTACTGACTCAATATAATCTGTATCAAAATACCAATGACCCTTGACAGTTTCACAGAAAAACAAAAACAATCCTGAATTTCAAAGAGGTACTTGACCAGATGGAGTTAGTCAGAAGAAAAGACTATTCCAAACAGAAAAAGACACAAAAGAGTTTTGGAAGTCCATAATGGAAGAGAAAGGCTATCTGAAAATGAGGAGAAAAACATATTTGATCAACCAAAAAGAATAGGCAAGCATAGCTCTCAGGATGAGGATGGGAGAAGCACTTGGAAAAGATAAGCCAAGCAAGAGACATCTATTCTCAGAAAAAGTTCAAGGCCCTAATAAGCTTCAAATCTTGTTGCAGGTTTTAGTGAGAAACAAATTCCTTTGGTGGAAAAGTCAATATAAACTGAAATCCCATTTCATCACTTTAAATGTTACTCCAAGGGCAGGGCCAGGAGCCATCTTGAAATGGAACCTATCATTAAGCTAAGAACAGGGAACCACAAGTCTGGGAGCTGCAATCGGGCCTGCCAAAGTCACAGGGTGAAGAAAGGCCAAGGAAAACAGCTGCAGAGAGCAGGCAGCCTGATAGAGGCTGACAAGCAGAAGTTGGGTGAGTTGGAGGACTCACCCAAGCAAAAAGTACATAAGGAATGATAGTCTCTTCCCTTCCTCTAAGCTACTGAAATATTTCTGGAGTTTGATAGCCTGAGGTCAGTGCTCATCAGCCTCTGTCTGGAACCATCTCTCTGCCAATATTTCCACAGGGCCTGAAAATGCTGAAGGTCCGGTGGTATACTTAACAGGCACTGATGCAGCTATCTAGTAGAGTGATGATATTCTGGAAGCTTTTAAAGTATGAAGACAAGTTCTTTACCTGCTTAGTTCTCAGGGCTGTGACTGCTTCTCATACTCCTGACGTACCTGAGAGAAACATTCCCCCAGAACCTCAGCCAGGTTTGACCTCTAGAGTCTTAAGCAGAGAGAACCTACTACCACAGGCTGCAATATGAAGTGTAGCAAGCAGAGGCCCGTAGTGCTAAAACAAAGATTGTCACCAAAGACAGCAGTGCTAGACCCCACACATTTGCCTAAGGAATTCACCAACAGCATAAACTATAGGAAGGATGGGAGCCCACAGTTTAACTGATCCTCTCCGGCCCTCAAGCATAGAAATTTATTGAGCAATATTTTTCTTTCCTTTCTCTTACACCATTCTGCCGTGTATTTTCCTTTGTTCTCATCTGATTTTTAATAGCATTTTAAATTATTTTAGAAGTTCTTATGTTTTTAGTACTCTTTTTACATTTATCTAATTTTGTTTTATAACTTTTCATTATTGGGAAATCTTTTTATTTTTCATTTAAAATTTTTTCTAATTTCTTGTTCTTTTTTCTTTCTTTCACATTTCTCTATTCCTTTTTTTCCTTTCTTCCATTTAACTTTCTATTTCTCCCTTGCCTGCCTTCCTTCTTCATTTATTTCATCCACTTACTATATCCACATTAACATTAATAATTTTAACTTCATGGCACATTATATGCAGTTTTGTTATTTTCTGTCTTGTGATAATTAACTGGCAACGTTAGTGGGCTTTAGTCAATTATAAAGTACTTTTTACTGCGTATAGTCTGATGCACAGCTTGTTTCTAACAGCAGTTTGGTTTCTTCTCTCTGAATGGTACTAGGAACTGAGCAATCATAAATGACCAGTAGGTCATTGAAGAAGTTAGGGAGGAAATGTAGAATTCCTAGATTCAAATGAAAGCATAACTTATCGGAACCTCTGAGATATAACTAAAGTAACAGGCCCCCAGACAACACAACTGCTGCCATGTTAGAGGCATCATTCTGACTTTAAAAACCAGCATGTAGGCTCCAACACCTGCCAAAATAGGGACAAAGACCTAACCCATCAAAGACCTAGTTTACAGTTCCAGGAAAGTCCCTAAATGTTTTAACCTTGCTTTCTGGCTGCTGTAGTTCTGCTTCCTTCTAACTGAAGTGTGATAACCAGGATCAGTTTTTTGTTTTTTTTTTTTGCATAAAAGACAAAGGCTTGGGGCTGCATGATTTGGGCAAGTCTCCAAAGCAACTGTAGGCTAGCAATAAAGACTTTCTTTCTGGCTTTAAGAGTGTTCATGTGAGCTGGGTGGTGGTGGCAGCACACGCCTTTAATCCCAGCACTCATGAGTCAAAGGCAGGCAGATCTCTTTGAGTTCGAGGCCAGCCCAGTCTGCAAAGTGAATTCCAGAACAGCCAGAGTTAAAACAGAAAAACCCTGTCTCAAAAAACAAATAAACAAACAAAAAGAGTGTCCATGTGATGGTCTCTGGTGGGCTTACCTCACAAAACACTAAGAAAGTATAGACACTGTCTTAATCATTGTTCTACTGATGTGATAAGACAGCATGACCATCACAATTCTTATAAAGGAAAACATTTTCTTGGGGCTTGCTTAGTTTCAGAGGATTAGTCCATTACCATCATAACAGGAAAGCGTGTGGCACACAGGCAGACAGTGCTGGAAAGGAGCTGAGAGTTCTAAATCTGGATTTGTAGGCAGCAAGAAGAGAGAGAGCCACTGGGACTAGATTAGGCTTTTGAAACCTCAAAGTCCACCCCCAGTGACACACTTCTCCAACAAGGCCATACCTCTTAGTAGTGTCACTCCCTGGTGACCAACAATTCAAATCTATGAGCCTATGGGAGCCATTCTTATTCAAACCATCACAGCTATGAAAATGTTAGGTATAATGTTGTGATATGGTATTAAAGAATATTGACAAAGGAAAGCAAGTCTGTGTTCAGTACAGACACAATCTCACCTGTAATATTTTTTTCTTTTACTATTTGCACTGGTGAAGGATCAAAGCCCCCGAGTTTCACACATTACAGATAATTACATAGAATTACATCCCATACCCCTTCCTAAAACATTTTAAATCTGTAGTTGGTTGGATCTACAGAAATTAAACTGTATAAATTGTGATCTTGATTGTCAACTTGACAGAATTAAGAATCATGTGAGACTATACCTCTGAGTGTGTCTAATACTGTTGTTTCTAGAAAAGTAAATATGGCTGCACAATCCCATGGGCTGTATCCTGGACTCAAGAGAAAAAAGGAAGTGAGCTGAGCACCAGCACACACCTGTCTGCTTCCTGACTGCAGGTGCAGTGTGACTAGCTGCCAAAGCTCCTGCTGCCATGCCTTTCTGCCATGATGTTCTGAACCCTTAAACTGTGAGCCAGAATAAATTCTTCCTTAAGTTGCTTTTTACATGTATTTTGTAACTATGAGAAAAGTAACTAATATACAAAGTCAACTTCATACCACACAAGGCATGACTAAATTATTTATATTTATTTATTATAGCCAGGCATGGTATACCTGCGATTCCAGGAGACTGAAGCAGGAAGATCTCAAGATTAAGGTCACCCTGGGCAATGTATTGTCTTAAAACAATAAAAGAGTTAAGAGCACATATTGGTAGAGAAAGCATCTATATAGGTATCCATACAAGGGGGGAAAAAAGCCCAAAGTTTAAAAGATAGCTTTGCTTATAGTTCACTATTTTAAGTAAGGCCAGTCCTGAGAAAGCCACTGTTAAGTTACATGCCTTAAACAAGAAATTTATTTTACTTCTCTGGAATTTAATTCCTTTGTATGTTTGAACTTCATTTTGGTAGTAACTTCCTCTCTCCCTACACACGTCAGATAAAATACCACTGTTCATGAATGTTTGTTGTGCAAGTTCCACTATGTATTAGGATTTTACAGAACAACAGCTCTCAACCTATGAGTCACTAATCCTTTCAGGGGTCCCTTTCACAGGGGTCACCTAAGACCATCTCCATATCAGATATTTACATTATGATTCATAATAGCATCAAAATTATAGTTACAAAGTAGCAATGAAATAATTTTATGGTTGGGGTCACCACACATGAGGAACTGTATTAAAGGGTCACAGCATTAGGAAGGTTGAGAACCAGTATTATAGAATAAATCTCATTGTTTGCCATGTGTGAAAGCCTTGAAACTCTTCCACTGCCAAAGTACAGTTAACACCAAAAATTAGGAATGTGGCATTTCTGGAGGTCTACTCCAAAAGAGCAAATGAGTCTGCTTATGACTCTATAACCTGTAATTTTTACTAAAGAATTCATTCCCGTATTTTGTTTGTTTGTTTTTGAGACAAAATCTCATGTAGTCCAGGCTAGCCTCAAACTTAGGAAGCTGAAGCTAGCTTTGAATCCTTCTGTCTCAGCTTCCTGTGTGCTAGGATTACTGTTTTGTTTTAAATCCAGAAGCATCTTTATTTTCTAGTTGTCAAAAACCCAAATTGACTGGTATAGTGACACACACCTTTAATCCCAGCACTTGACAGACAGAGGCAGGCAGATCTCTGTGTATTAGAGTATAGCCTAATCTACATAACAAGTTCTAGGCCAGCTAGGGCACATAGAGAGACTCTGTTTCAAACACACACACACACACACACACACCCCAAATTCTTCTTTTTTCAAGAGAACTAGGTTTACTTGGAAAAATGGGCACACATCTTGTTATTTCCCATTAATGGAAAATCAACTTTATGGAACAGGTAAAAACAAAACAGACAGAATCCAGAATCTAGCATAAGTCGAGAATTCGAGAAAATCCATTCACACTTTAGGCCCTCTGTTGCAGAAGTTTATTTTCAGTTGTGTTTGAAATAATTGTTTTTGTGCACTGTTGGAAAAAGGGATGCCTGTATCTTTGAGTTTTGTACTGTCTACAAAAGTTGAGTTTATGTTGGGGGTGTTGATTGGTAATGATCTGTATACTCTATCAGTAGAATACCTGAGGAGTTCTAAATCAATTACAAACACCTGAGCTCAGACGCACCAGGTTCAACTGTCAAATATGACATTGGCCAGGACAGTGGTTCCCTCTGTTGAGGTCTGGCAGAGCTTTCCCATATGAAAATGCCTCCTTATCTCCCTTGGTGAGCTGCCCCAGCAGCAGCTAACTACTACAGTCCTCCTCCTCCCCCTCCCCTTGCCCCCTCCTCCCACCTTCTCCCCTCCCCCCACCATCACTGCTATATTATTCCATTTATCAAATCTGATCTAGCTTAGTAATCTTCTTCCTTCTGGTGCAATTTCTAACTCTGTGACATCATCCAGCACCACATTAACAAAGTTATCAAATCTTAGAAGTGTACCAACAATTTCTGTATTATGTTCATCACAATGTGAATTCTTGACCCTATGCACTTGTCCAAAACTCTAGTGGCAGGAGTGGGAAAGGTCAGTGGTAGTTTCCATTGGCATGCCAGAAGTCACCACTCTGTTTTATGTATAGTCACACCCACTTAAACTGGGCTTGTCAATGATAAACAGTTTATAGAGCTCACATTCATTCCATCCCTTCCAAAGTCTCATGCCATGAAACACATCATGCTGGCTGCTCTTCCTTCTGGGAGAATTTGGAGAAGTTCCTAAACATCTCAGAAAAAAAAGTGACATGGCCCAAACTCCCAGTTTGCCACAGCTTTTCTTTTTTACGTTCATAGATGTTTTGTCTGCATTTATGTTTGTGCATGTGTATGCCTGGAGCCTGTGGAGACAATTAGAGAACATGAATTCCCTAACACAAATGTTACAGATGGTTATGAGCCACTATATGGGTGTTGGGAATTGAACCCTCATCTCTGAAAGAACAACAAGTGCTCTTAACAGACAAGCCATCTCTCTAGACCCCAGCTATTCTTTAATTAAGTCTTCATTCAGATCTGACATTCTTTTATATCTAGTTGGATTTACAAACAAAAGTCAAAGGGGCCAGAAGCATAAATAAGTTCTTTCTTTTCAAGGAACACTCTGAATGTACAATGGCTGGGAAAACACACAGCAGAATCTTTGTTTTGCCACCTTCAGAGTGTGCAAAGTGACTCACTCAAAAATGACTCAAGTACAAGGGCACTCTTTTGCCAGTTCAGGAAAAAAGTCTATTCTACCATTATTCTAAAATCTGACATAGGTTAAGAAATAGTTGCAAGAAAGCAAAATTTTGCATGTTTTAAGTCCTCAGCTCCTCTAACTTTTGTAATAAAACCAAGCATGCAAGAAAGAAAGACTTTTTTTTTTTTAAATTTGGGGTAGAATTATACTAGCTACCTATTGAGCATGATATTTTGTCTGACAAAATTTTCCTCTCTCTAGTTTTGAATTAGGGTCTTACATTGTAGCCTGGGCTGGACCTGAACTCACAGTGATTTTCCTGCCTTAGTCTCCTGATGCCCAACAAACTCTTGGTGGAAAAATAATGAAAAGTTAAAACTGCTATTTATCTATAATACTCTCTGATGTTTCCTGAGAACTGTTTTGAAGCAATACAGAAAAGGAATTTCTATTCTAACTTAGTTTCCTCTATCTGAAGTGTCTTCCAAGAATGGCCAGATATTTTAGAAACTATTCTGGTTTGTTTATGATGACTGTACACTATTCATCTTCAAAAAATATTTTGTTTTTATTTATGTATATGCCATCCAAGTGTGTTAAGGTGCCCAAGGAAGCCATAAGAAGGCACTGGATCCCCTGGAGCTGGAGTTATAGGTGATTGTGAGCTGTCTGATATGGGTGCTAGAAAAATAACACAGTTCCCTTCGAAGAGCAGCAAGGGCTCTTAATCATCAGTCATCTCTTCAGTCCTTTTTTAATATTTAGAAAAATTAATAGGTAACTGAAGGTTTGTCAAACCTAAGTCTTTTTATCTCAGCACATCCAACATCAGACTGATATCATTATTGCTAGAATAATAAAGAATGGTCAACTAGAAAACAAGGACACAGGCACTGCCGCCAAGGGACTCAAAGTCACAGACATACCATCAGTTAAAACACAGTATTAGAACATCATGCTTGAAGAAGATTCAAAGTATCAAAAACACAGAGGAGTTGAAGAATGAAAAAAGAAGAAAGCAAAATTCTATAGATGAGGACCAGGGATGAGGTTTCAATACAAATTCTTAATCAAAGTATGATAAATTTATTTCCAGACAGAAGAAATAACAAACCAATACATATGACTACCATTTATTGTCATTTGTAGGCATGATAAATACTTTACACATCTCATTTCATTTAGCCCATATACAAATGCCCCAAAGTATTTAGATTTTAAAGAAGTTAGGGAACTTTCCTAGAATCAAATACTCAAGATTTGCAGAATATTGATTGTTCTACGTACATAGTCATCTTAATTACAGCAGTTGTAATCATCTGCAAAAGGCCTTTAAGATTGGACCTGTCAAAGTTCCCTAACAGAAGGAGGGACTGGGAAGAGCCATTAGACCTTCACCTGAGTTTTCAGCCATGTCTAGCAACACCACTACCACAGCTATACGTAATTCTGCTCTAGTTGCACATGGCATAGAAGGTGTGGCTAACCTTTCAACATTGTAAAAAGATGCTATCATCTACAAAGTTCACTCTCTAGAACCACACAATTGAGTTAAAGTTGGGAGGGGATCATATTTTAAGCAAGTTTTCGATTTTGCGTTACACTGTACTCTGGGCTGGTCATAGCAGGTATGGACTGTGGTTAGGCATACCTGCTGAGAATATAAAGAGTGGAAGTTTAACTTAAGAAGGGTGAGGGGTTTATGAGGAAGTCATCAACCACACTGCAATGAGACTTTTTGATTATGCAGCACAGTTTTTTTTTTCTTTGGCGAAGGTGGGGGTGGGTGGGTGGTATCACTTATGTGATAGTATGCCTATACTTGGGTAGGACTGTTACTTTGTCCTGTTGTTAGTATACTATTTGAGTAAGCAGACATTCCCCTCAGAAGAAGTCCACATACAAAAAAAAATTTAGATACTAGTATTTGAAATGGGCTCATCTAAATAAAAACTCCAGGGTTTGCAAGGGGCAGTATCATGACAGTGTTAGCCTATAATCCCAGTACTTGGGAGGCTGAAGCAGGAGATCAGAAGGCTTGAGGTCAGTAATGCTATACCAAAAGGTTATGGACAGCCTAGACTACATCAACCTGTCACCAAACCAAACTAAAGATCTAAATATCAAGGCTGATAATACATCACATAATCACATCCTATGCAAAACAGAGACAAAGAATGTGACACAATGAATAGTATCTCAAGCCTATGTTCATATCTTATGCAAAGCAGAGACAGAGATAGTGACAAGATGAACAGTATTCCAAGTCTATGTGTATGCATAAGAATTACTACATGGGCTATGTATAAAATACCTATGTGCTAGTTCAGAAGATTCTAATTAAAGAAGTGAAAGATTGGCATAGTATTTATTAATAAAAAGTGAGCTTGAGTGTATTTCCTGAATTGGGAAATTATATAGCCTAGGCTCATAAACAGTATTAATATATTTACAGGTATACTGTATGTCATGTAACAGAACACTGAGAAATGTATCATTAGTCCATTTTGCCCCTGTGCAATCATGGCCTCAACTACATTGTCTGCGCCAGTCTTAAACTTATGTGCTTAAGTAAGCCACCAGTCTCAGCTTCCCAGAGTATTAATACTACAGGCATGTAGAGGAACACATGGAAGAAGTTTTTTTTTATTTTGGTTTCTTTAAAAACACAAAATGGCATTTAGATTAGGTTTGTGTTCCCACCCTAGCTGTAGTACAGTTGTTTACGAGTTGGATTTGGAATACCTGATGCAGGTGGCTATGATTTGGTCGGGTGCAGTCATTCTGGCACCTGTAGGTTGTTTTTGGGATTGTGTGCAGCATGGATATATGGGAACTTCTGGCTTAGGGTATAAAAAGTCTGAAGCCCCGAGAGTCGGGTGGGCGTTGGTTGGTGGTTTGTTGGTTGGTTTGGTTGCTGTCATTAGTGAGATAATTCCTAAAAGAGGTTGGGGAGATTAAATTTATAGACCATGAACTGAGACGCTCACTAGTCTGACTCACTGTCAGCTAGTCCTCTTCAAGCTTAGGACAGCCTAAAAAGAGGCTGTGAAAATTTCTACTTTTCTATCATTCTATACCACAGCCACTTGTGAAAGCAGTGAAGATTACTTTCTATCTTTCCTTTCTTCTTCCCTGAGTAGAGGATAAAAGATGGTAGCGTACTGCTACACCGGCATGTGTGTTGAACTGTCCTGGGCTGTGCTGGAGATTTAATCAAGGTCCCACACATGCTAGTAAGGTGTTCTTCAACTAAACAAAAAGAGCCCAGCTCTCTTTTAATGGCTTTTGTGGTTTCAGAACACTTTTAATTACCAAGACCAGTATATAAGCCCACATTTTTCCATAAGAAATTCTTTAACAATGGAAAAGGAAATCAGAGAACACAGGAAAGACAGTGTTGTGTAACTTGGATACATAAGGTAGGACAAATAACTACAGAAGTAAAAACTGTTAGAAAGATATCTAAATGTCACATTTTGCCATTCAGTCTAGTTCACCAGTATTTATTTATTACAAAGTTATAAAAACACTGATTCTAAACTTGGCATGGTGGCACACACTTGTAATCCTTGAACTTAAAAGATGAGGCAAGACAATATTTAGAAGACAGTCTAGGCTACATTAGTAAGACCCTGTCTCAAAAACAAGCCCACTACTGTATTGGCTACTTTTATACTCTGTGACCCACTACCTACCAGAAGCATCTAAAAAGAGAAAAGACCTACTTTGGTTTTTATTTTCAGGGGCTATCAGTCCACCATGGCAGGGAATGCATGATGACGAACGTGGGTCAATCTGTGTTAGTAGTAAAGAGGGGCAGGAGAGTGTGAGGTAAAGGCTCATGTTTGGTGATTAAGAAAGAGCAAGCTTGGGCTAGACGACATAACTGAAAGACTATCCCCAGAGACCCACTTCTGCCAGTCATGCCACCTGCTCCAAAGGTTCCACAACCTCCCAGAACACTGCTACCCCTGGGGACAAGGTACTGAAACACAGGAGCCTGTGGAGAGGGGGCTTTCAAATTCGAACCATGATAATACCAATTTGTATATTTTCACAACCCTGTGCACTAAGTACACATTCAAGGAAAAGGAACTGAATTAAGTTTAATGAATGAATTTTATCCCCTTCCATTATAACTTGTTTGTATGTTGAGACAGGGTCTTATGTAGCCCCAGACTGGATTGGTGGTACTCTTAATTCTCTTGCCTCTACTTCCTAAATGCTGGTATTCCAGGCATGCATTACCATGCCTAGCTTTTAAAAATAGAATTCCTCCCAATCCTACCCTGAAAACTGAGCCCAAGGCTTCATATGTGATAGGCAAATGCTCTACAATTAAGCTACACTTCTGCTCAATCCATTTTTATTATTTTGGCTTCCATGATACCTCTACACTATGTGTGCATGTGCGTTTGTTTCTGTCTCTCAATCTACCTATTTATTCTGTCATTTTTTTTTTCCCCCTAAGAAAAGGCACATCCACACCCAAACCTACCCTCATCCTCACCAGTCAGGCCTGGAACCAATGGCAATCTTCCTCCTCAGAGTCCCAAATGCTGGGACCATGATGTATGACATCTCTTCTATCCTCTATGTATAACTCTCTATATTGGTAATTTCATACATTCTTCCAACTGAAAATAATGTCTCCAACCTGATGACTGTAAATTTTAAGTCTCTAGTCCAGCTTTCTCTTATAAACACAAAGTTATATGTGTACATCTCTACTCCAACATTTCCAACAGACACTTCAAACTAGACATATTCTAAACATAATTTCTGGTCTTCACCCTCACAAAACCAACTCCTGATAAGCTCTATATTTTTGTTTTGTAGTGCTGAAGATTAAGCCCAGGATCTCATGAATACTAGTCATGCATTCGTGTACCATTGTGCTACACAACTCACGCCATTTCTCTGACTGCTCTTCAACTTGTCTTTGGTAACAACTCCAACATTCCATAGTTGTTTAGAACAAAAGCTCTGTTCATGTTCAATTCTTCTCTTTCCTTCAGTCTACACCTAATATGTTATTAGCAAGTGCTCTTGGGTAAACATCAAAAATATTTCCAGAAGTTGATGGCTATTCAGAATCTCTATCACCATCGCTTTAGTCTGAGCTATCATCATCTCTTACCCCATTTATGAAATAGCTTCTAACTTCCTACTCCTACCTTTGTTCCCACATAGTCTACACTCTACACAACAGCCAGGAGTCTTTTTAGAAATCAACACAAGATAGCTTCATTCCTCCGCTTCAAAACCTTCACATGGCAACTCATCCATTTCATTGCAAATAAAAATAATCATTATCACCACCAACACCAGCACCACTACCATCATCATCATCATGTTTAAAAGTTCTATGTGCATCACCATCATCATCATCATCATCATCAGTTTAAAAGTTCTATGTGCTGTGTCCTATCCTATAGCACCATCTTTGACTTCCTACCCATTCTGGCTCATTCCCCACTACTCAAGAGTTCCTTGCAATTCCTGGAATGCATGAACAGAGCATTCTCATCACAGGGTCTTTGCAATGACTATTTCCTCTGCTTGCAAAAGCTTTTTCCTCACAAAACTCCACACATAATCCCATTCACACACAGTGATAGAATGTTCATCAAGTCAAGTCAAATCCCCAAACCAGGTATCGTGAGGCTCACTACCATCTATATACAAGCAAAGTATCAACAGGTTCATAGTTGAGTTCCAGATTATTTTGAGCTATACAGGGATACTCAGTTTCATTCAACAACAAGAACAACAAAGTCAAATTATGTAGGACAATAGGAACTACTTCATTTAAACTATAATCTAGCTTATCTTCCATTCCCCAATTTTCCTTATCCTGTTATTTGAAATGGCCATTATTAGCTAGCATATCACATATTTATCACCTACCTTCTACTCTCCTTACTCCATCAGAATGTAGGAACTATAAGGATCTGTCAATTTTGTTCACTAAAACTAATGTACAGAATAGACCCTTGGAACAGATTGGTTATGAATAATTACCAAATTAATATAACAGATTCTTAAGAGTCCACTAAAAGAATCTTCTGACATCAGAAATGAACTTGTAAGAATTTCATCGAATTCTTTATCAAAATAAACCACCGCTAGCATTCTGGCTAATGATTTATTAGTAACCCAAATTCTACATTCATTCAAAAATACAGCCAATGAATCTAAGCAGTTAACATTCTCTTTGACAATGTTGCTATTCCAGTAAAACGAGATAAAAGTCCTCAACACAGCACACATGACCAAGCATAACTTCAACAGTTCAGAAAATTTCCTCTGCTTGAAAAGATTCAATTTTAAAGTAATTCGATCCCTGAAGAGAAGTATGGTTTCCCCTCATTACCTAGATCATGTTTGTAATAAAACTTAGAATCCACAATCTACATTGCAATAATCATCATCACCATAGAAAAATTATGTTTCATGGAATTATAAGTGGAAAGTAGCCTCTAGAAAGTGTTTTAAAAACCCTCCTTGTGCCTATGTAAAGATCGGGATCTCAATAAACAAGCTAGACTCATTACAGCTTCAATTATGGCTTTAATAATGTCACGTCCCAGAGTGTTAGCCCAAAGTTTCAGAGACTTTCTATGCAAAGCACTATAAATCTGAAACTTGCGTGACTAAGAATTAAAGCATTTCATTTCAATTACTGCAACCTCTAACAAGACGATCCATTCCATTCACATCGCCGTTTTTCTTCTGATATAATACATACAACCACTGATTATAGAAACGCCTCCAAACCAAGAACATTTTACCAAATAATCTGAAGCTTCCCACGGACAGTTTGAAAAAGCACCCAGAGAACTATTCAACATGCATCACCTGCCATGGAACTTTCCGTCTGGCTGGATGCAGAATCTGAGGCGGACTCTGGAAGCCTGTCTTTCGGGGGCAACAGAACAGTATCTGAGAGCACAGCACACACTGACTATAGTCCGAGCTGTCACACATTACAATCCCCAGCTTGTTTTTCAGCCCACCTGAGCACACATAAATTCAGAAGCCAGTCCACAGTAACGGTGCTTTCTTACCAGAGGTACAAGGAAGTACCCGCAGGGAGCGGCAGTAAAGTCGCTCACCACCCCACGCGCGACAACGACCAGGTCGGGGCCGAGGGGTGAGCGTCAGTGCCCGGCCTTACCTCAGGAGTCCGCTCCGGAGGCTTCTTCCTCAGCGCCTGCCTAGCGCCGGGGTCTACGGGCGAGTTCATGTCCGCAGCCCCACGCTCCCCAGCCTGCATCTAGGTGCCCATTCGTCTGATGGGGAGTGTGCGCCCGCCACACCGGGAGGAAACTCAGAACTGTCGCAGGGTCCAAACTTAACCAAACAAGTCTTCGCAACACCCGCCCAGGGCCTCAGCCCACGCGCGACTGGCCAGAAAGACGCCTGCGCCAGGGAGACAGAAGGCTAGTGCGCACGCGCCCAACGCTTATGCAAACGCCCGCCCAGCCGTGACGTAAGAAGTTGGGGGCGGAAGAGAAAACGAGCGGCTAGGCGTTCGTCGCGAGAGTCCGTCACGAGATTGTAGCTTCCGCATCCACAGCTTCCGGCCGAGGTTCCGGAAGTGGTATGAGGGCTTCTCCAAAAATAGTCCGACGGACACAGCTATGGGGAAGGAGCTCTAGACGTGGGTCTTAAGGCCGAGTCCGGAAGCCGCGGAGCTCTAACGGTCCGCGGAAGTGGAGGGCTCCATTCAGTAACTCGGGAAGCCCACGCACCGCCGCGTAAGCCACGGCAGCCCTCGTGCACCCAGCCCACTGCTTCCTTGCAGCTTATTGTATTCGCTATTTTGAAAATCAGAACCAAACCCCGAAATCGCTAGTGAAAGCTATCCACAGAAAAAGCGTTTTGGAGGCTGGAGATAACAGCCCAGAGGGTGGTCTGATAGCCTAGCAGGCAACAGGATGCCTCAGCAGGCAGAGACAGAAATTCAGGATCTTCCTTTGAAGGACTTATGACCGAAAAGCCTCAGGTAGGCTGAGAAACGCTGCCAAAGGAAAGTTGACAGATTAACACTTATGGGCTGTCAAGATCCTGGAAGCTTTTGATAAGATCAACATACCAACCTCACCACTTTGAGACTGTTGGGGACCCGACCTGCAGATGTAATCTTCCTCCCCAGAAGTTCCTTTTTCCGCTCCATAATACAAGGTCTCTATAACACGTTTGCAGTCTCCACTCTCGTGGAGAAACTGGTGTGCTTCATTTGTTCTGATTAAAGGACAAAACTGCTGTAGAGGTCTATCTCTTTTTTCTTTTTTTTCCCACGTGCCTCCCATAGTCCTGATCTAACATTCTTGACTAAAGCTTTGTGGGCAGTGAGAGTGGGTGGGTGGGTGGAGACTGGCTAAAGCCAGGTGTGGCAGATTTAACCTGACCTATGCTCCCAGTAGGCCTCTCCACCCTCTTTCAGGCAGCTGGGTTTAAAGCTGCCTGGAGCCAAGCAATGAGTGAGGGCTTTTGCACTGAATTTTACATTCTAGTCTCTTCCTAATAAAATAAAAACAACTTCAGTTTGTTTATTTGACCTTTGGTAAGAAAAGCCGCAAAGACTGAGTATCAGTTATTCTTCCTGTTGTGATAAAATACCCTGATGATAAAAGTAACCCGTATTTTGGCCCACAGATTGAGCTGGAAGTAACAGGAGGTTGTGAACTGAACAGTAGTGTTGAGAACTGAACTTGGGCCCTCTCCAAGCACAGTACTTGCTATTAAACCACATGCCATCTCTGTAGCCCCTCATTTTTCTTAAAAAAAAAAAAAAAGTTGTGTGTGGCACGTGCTCCGGTGGGGTTTGAAGACATCTTGCAATGTTTTTCTTCCACCATCTGGGTCCTGTGATTCAAACTCAGATTATCTTGGTAGCAAGTGCCTTTTCCTGTAGAGCAATGGCAGCAGGGGTGTCAAGTGGCTACTCTTTTTGTCCACAATCGGAATACAGCATTATGAATGCTCTTGATCATTCCAGTACTAGATCAGTCCAGTACTCTAGGTCCATGAAACACAAAAGTGGGCCATTCCTACCTTAATTAGCCCCATCTAGAAACTCCCTCATACATGTCCAGATATTTGACTCCTGGGTGATTCTAGAGTCTGTCAAATTGACTATCAGTTAACCCAAAGGCTATTTCAACAGTAAAGGTTAACTGACAATTCCAGAATCCATCATTTGGGACCGTTCTTATCAGAGCACTGGTAGGCCATACTACTCACACCATTCCTTGTGAGGCTCCACCTTCTGGCATGCCATTTACACAGAATTTTAAAAAATGAGGGAGGGCTGTGACCACATCTAGGTACATCATAATATTTTCCAGAGTAGCAGTTAACTAGGGAACTTAGTATTCTGTGATTAGACATGTTTTCCAATAACAATCATAACACCTTTCTGGTGGTAGGTTAAGAATCTCTAATAAAGAACCTGAGAGTTTAGGCTGTGACATTTCAGAGTAATGACAATGCTATATTTTCCGTTGGACCCTGGGGCTTGCCCAAACTTGAAGTTTACAACATGCTTATTAGCACATCTTTTTTGAGGTTTGGACACAAAAGCCCTTATGGCTCAGCCACAATAGAAATAAATTGTGAAAGTTATACAGTACTTGTGCTGGTTAATCTGTCAACCTGACACAAGGTCATCTGGGAAGAGAAAGCCTCAAAATGCCTCCATCAGATTGGAGTATGAACAAGTCTGTGAGGCCCATTTCTTTGATTAACGATTGAGGTGGTACACTCAGCCCACTGTGGGTAGTGCCACCTCTGGGCTAGTGATCTTGGGTTCTATAAACAAGCAAACTGACAAGCAAGTAATCAGTGTTCCTTTGTCTGCTTCAGTTCCTGCCTCACAGGACTCTCTATGAAAGGAAAGCCAACTTTTTCCTCCCCAGGTTGCTTTTGGTCAGTGTTATCACAGCAATAAATAGTAACTAGGACAGTGTTGCAGGTGACCTGTATCGTTTATGTGTATATAAATAAACTAGATCTTAAAGGTCTGTCTTAAATCATGTTTCACTCTCCCCAAAGATTAGTATGTTCAGTGTCATCTTAATATTTTGAAAGAGGGGGAAAAAAAACCCTAAAGCTTCATCATTACAAACTTGAACTTTGCAGGCAATCAGACCTGAATCTAACTTTTAGTTAAGAAAGGAAGGTGTTTCCCAGTGTTGATCCAACTCAGGGCAAGCATTCTACGACTTTTATAAATTCATCCCTGAAGCTATTTAATGTATCTCTGAACATCACATCTGTATGGAAATAGTGGGCTTTAAGGGTTCTAAAGATTATGAGCTAAATCATGTGAATCATTTGGCATGTTGCCAGCACAATCTAAATATCACTACTTCTATTTCTTTTGGAAAATGATTTCTCTAAAATATAAGTTCCAGTTTGAATAATTTGGATAGTTTTAATGTAATTAAAAATTTTTATTAAGAAAATCTGAGATTAAAAAACTATTTATGTGTATGAATGTTGTGCCTGCATGTATGTATGTGTACTGTGTACACATCTAGTGCCCCTGGAGTCCAGAGAAGGGCATCATATTCCCTAAAACTGGAGTGATGCAGGGTTGTGAACCATCATGTTGATTATTGAGAACAGAACTCAAATCTTCGGCAGGAGTAACAACTGGTGTTTGTTTGTTGGTTTGTTTTTTCAAAACAGGGTTTCTCTGTTATAACTGTTTTTTTGTTTTGTTTTGTTTTTCAAGACAGGGTTTCTCTGTTGTAACTCTGGCTGTCCTGGAACTCACTCTGTAGACCAGGCTGGCATCAAACTCACAGAAATCTGCCTGCCTTTGCCTCCCGAATGCTGTAATTAAAGGTGTGTGCCACCATTGCCAGGCAGTTGTTGTAGCTGTTCTTATCGGAACTATCTCTCCAGCCCGATGGTTTATTTTAAAATTAAAAATATCTTGAGTCAACTTAGATCCAATTACAAATAAACAGAAAACAATAGACCCCTGCTGGAAGCCTGCTAAACTTGTTACCCTTAAGCAAACTCTGCTATTCTAGCTATTCCCTAGAAGTTTAGAATAGAAAATTACTAACAGCCAAGCTTGCCTAATAATTTGTAGACATGACAAGTTCATGCATGCACCTGATAAGCTGCAACTTTCTCAGTCCTCACTGGCCTGCAGCTTGGGCTTGATCTCACTTGGTACTCTAGGCCTCCCTTCCACACAGGAAAGCAGATAAAAAACCTTGGATAGCTTTGCCACCTGTCACCCCAAATAGCTAGGAAAACTTTCTAGTCTAAGAGACAAGATAGACTTTATAGGAGACTGTATGATTTTAGATACACAGGCTAAATTCTCTGTATCTCATACTCAATTTCTCATTACCAAAATCAGTCTTCCATACTACTTAGAAATGTTACAAAATTTATGAAAGTTTATGGGAACAGCTCATAAATAATTGATCTTTGCTTTCCAAGTGTTTGATACTTCACTGATTTAAAAGAGCACACTTCTCTTTGTTTAAATATAAAAGTGATAGTTATTATGTGAAACTGGGTTCTGGTCTAGTATTGCCTCAAGGAAGATAACTCACCTCAATTCAATCTAACTTAAGGAAGGCAGCTTCCCAACAAACCTAAGGTTAAAATACTGTTGTGAAGCAGGTGCCAAGGATGAATAGTGAGCTGTATCCCACATGATGTACAACAAGAGGAAACACTTGCTCATCTAAATCAGGAAGCAAAGCAGAGCAAAACTCCAAGCCAATAGTCCATTGTTGAAGTTGTTCAATTGTAAAATTAATGGTCACTTGTTTCAGATAAAATGTTCTTACGTAATTTTACATGGTGTCTTCTTGGTTTGGGTTTATTAGGATGGGTTTGGACTTAAATTTCAATTTATCACAGTGAGTAGAGTTGAGTATATCAGTGAATATACAAGTGTATTTTGGGAACTATAATTACAATTATAAGAACATATTAAAAATTCTCTGAATATTATATGGTAACTACTCAGGTTACCTGGCAAAAAGTAACAGCTAAAAAGTTACTGAGTCATGGCATTTAGCTAAATTCTTAACAATCATGATTTTACTTGACTCTTGCAATGTCATAAAGTATTCACAGATTTCTACCAATATATATAAAGGTCACAGGCTCAAAGGTGTCAAAGCTGGAATACTAATCTAGGTTGTCTGATATCAGAGTCTAAAATGTAACATATATCTCACTAACACATGAAAGAAACACCAACATTACCCATCAAATTGACATGTGTGTTTTATTGCACAAATTTCCCCTAGAACTGGAAGGTTATTATAATACAGGTGTACATTTGAGAAATGTATTCAGAACAAGAAACAAGTATGTACATTTTATATATTCACCACCTAAATAACTTAAGAGAAAGCAGAACATTCTCATAAGACAGCTACCAGACGTAGGCATTATGCAAATTGTTTTTAGCGATCATCTACATTGTGCGCCAATTGCAACAAAATGAAATCTGTACTAGTATGTTTATTGCACTTAATATTTTCAAATTCAAAATTAAGACATATTAATAAATGCCAAGATATTTAAAATCAAACCAATTAGTTTACATGTGCAGAAAATTAATTTTAATTCTCTATATAAAAGATCCCTTTTTAATTTCCTGTTACAATGAACAGGTGTTTTTAATATGTAGCACATATTTGTCTGTACCATTAAGTAATTGAAAAAATTATTTTAAACAGGCCAAACTCTTTTCACATTTACCACAGCCACACTCTAAAGTAGCAGCTCATTCCTTGGGCTTTGAGTAAGTAAAGAATATGATAATAAAGGTATACAAATCAGACAAGGTTAGAATTACAAACTCACAATCTTATAAGGACTAGAATAAGAAGCTTATAAGGACTTCTTTAAGAAACTATAGGCCTTTCCTTTCCAGCAAAGCTTAATTTTAAGAATAATAAGTGCACAAGCCATTCACTTATTAAAGACTAGAATTACTAAGTGGTAATGAGAAATTTCAAATAGAACTATGAAAAGTTCCATGGTTAAGAAAACAAAAACATTATCTACCTGCTACATATTATTCTCAGCCACAATAAAAAAAAAAAATGTACAATGGCCCATAGAGGAACTTTTACAGATTTGAAATTCTGACAGAAATCTACTAGCTGAATTTCAACAGAACACAACAGATCAATCCCACTAACAGATGGAATACAAGGATGCCAAAGAAAACACATCTATAAACATTCTTTGGCAACAAGTGATCCATGGGAGACCCAGGTACTAACTGGAACCAGCTAACAGGATAAGGCCAACTGTGGGGTTTATGTTCCATTAAAACGTTCTATTTATTCTTTTCTAGTTGGAATTCTCTTGAACACACAAAGCAAGAAAAAAAATGTAACCAGATACTATAAATTCAAGATTCTGAAGACTATAAACCACAGAAATTTTTCATTAATTATTGAAAAATTTAAATAGCAAGAATGGATGTGTTATAGTAAATGTATTCAGTAACTGAACAAGCAAGTAAGGTTCTTTTTTGTTGTTTTGTTTTTGAGCAAAAAACAATTTTAGATTAGTCAATGAAAACAAAAGCTAACTTTAATTCTAGCATTACATATATCTTAGCCCACCCAAGCGAAGAGTAAGCTATAATTCAGTATTCAAGTAAACTGAGGTAGTAGAGTATACTGAAAACATTATCTACCCACCTTTTTATTTACATTACTTACAAGAGTTTGGTTCCTTATTAGCCTTTCATACAAGCAACAATCTACATTATATACAAAGACAACAACAAATGGTAAGTGGAAAGCTTTGAAAATCAATTAGCTTTTAAAAGAAAGGAACGCGTAGATAAAAGAGAATAATTTTTAAAGTTATTACTTCTACTAGTGTAAATTAAGGATTATTAGCAAATATTCTGCTCATATGGGTTCAATGATTGATACTGAGATCAAAGTTTGTGGCCACCTGAGCACATTTAAAAATATAGTATTTTTGCCATTGCTTTGGTGCACTTTTTAATCTTAATTTGTATTTACTAAATTAATATGTAAATATCAATAAGAATTAGCTCATTCTTACAAAACAAATGGTATAAAGTAGTATTTTTAGGGAATCTATAACCTTCAGCCTCAAAAAGATTGGCTTTAAATATATTTTAGTGTGTGTGAAACAGAAAAATTATCAGAAGGTAGTATTTCAACATTACATACAATACTAAATGAAAAAATATTTTTTTAAAAAGGCATGTTTATCAATATTGTATTTCTAACCCTGCTTTTTTAAAAAAATAGATACATATGTACACTTGGATGGGTAACATGACATCTTCACTCATTCTGAGTTTCTTATAATTAACAGGTTGTTTAAAATACTTAAATAAGTAGAAATTAGTTGATCTGAATTGCAAAACAACAAATAAATCAAAGTCTTGTAGATTTCTGTACCATAGAAATAAGAATTAAAATTAGTGAAATGGCAATTTCTGACATTTGGTCATGAGACATCTATTGCTATTTATGAGTTGTGACATTTTAGAGTTTGCATGAAATTCCTGGATACGCACAGAAATTTCATTTTGGCTTTTATAAATGCTACCCACTCCCAATTATTTAAGTTGCTTTAGTTTCACTTGGTTGAAGATCTACCACTACCCAGATATCCAGTTAAAAATAAAAAGCCATCAGATCTATACAGACTGCGATGCAACACAGCATGCTGGAACAACACACTCACACAGAAGCATGATGGAGAAAACGAACACAAAACAGGACAGCAACAACTCAGATACAGGCTGTGCCTGCCCTTTTTGGTTTCTATTCAACTTTAAACCAAAGTTAACTTCTAGGCATGTTAAAGGAGTATTTGAGCAACATATGGAGAGTGGGTGCTTGCTACAGCAGCCAGAAGAGGAAGGTCACTGGATTCGATCCTGAAATAAAGAAAAGAAAACTCAGTTCAGGCTTTCTATGTCCAAAATATGAATCTTATAAGCAATGGTCATTCCCACAATGCCAATGCTTCTCAGCACTTAAGGGTTCACTCTGACCAAAGGAAATGGGTAAAAGATATCAGCAGCTGGAAAGTTTCACTAACAGTAGCACCACAGATTTAAAGGAAAGAAAGCTTCCAAATGCAAAGGAAATCAAGGCACAGACACAGGAAAGCATCACAGCTGACCTGCAATTTATCTAGGAATGGATGTGCAAGAAATAAAATTGACTAGTAATAAAATAATAGTCTGTGTGAGTTTTTACCCAAAAGTATTTCTATAATATATGCTATAAGTAATGGAAATTTCTTTAAAATACGTCATACTACAAATTATTCAAAGCAGGGAATGGTGGCACGCACACACCTATAACCCAGCAGTGGGGAAACTAAAGGAAAAGAATCACAAGTCTGAGGTCAAACTAAGCTACAAAGTGAAGCCTTGTCTCAAAATAAACAAAAATTTTAAAACTGAAATAATTTTCAGAAAAAGAAAAATAGTCAAAAATTTAGAAAAACTTACTTATATTTAACTTGTTTAAGGAATTTGAAAAGAAAAAAATCCTATGTCATCTTCCAGCTTAGTAGCAACAATTTTGGAAGTCTGATAATAGTTTGGCTAATAAGTGATGGCTTCTTGTTTATGGGAATTCAGTCTATACTTTCCAGACAGCATTTAGTCTTATCAAAATTATGTGTACAGTCAATGTGAATGTCCTTTAATCAAACATTCTACTACTAGGAATTTATTCTACCCAGGTAAAAAATCTATTTGCATTCCAGCATTGGTTTATAACAGCAAAAAATTATAAACTATAAATCATAAAATGGAATGCTATGCACCATTAAAATCAGATATATCAGTATGTATCCATATGAAGAAATATTCAAGCTATATTAACTGCACACTGCACAACTGCACACTGACATAGAGTATAAACCAACTTCTGCTTTTATGTAATTTTAAAATTCTGTAACAATAAACAATGCCAACGGTGTTAAGGTTAGGGTTGGAAACTGAGGAAAAGATGATGCTAACTTACTTTTCATTTTGCACCAAATGTACCATGAACTTGGGTTATATGTACATTATTTGAAAAATCAGTTAATTTTTTAAAGGTATTATTAATACAGGTATTACACTTACATACACACACATACACACACACAGATTTTCTTCCACGTCCCAGGAAAATGAAATTATTTTCTGTTTCTGATTTTCCAAACACTGGAGATCCATTCTCTAAAAGCCTCACTAGAACATGAATAATCTTTGGTATAGAATAAAAATAGTATTGAAGTCAGAAATATTCGGAATCATTCAAATCCCTGTTCAGGCCTAGTATGTGACAAAGGGCATGTTAATTTAAAGAACTGGCCACTTCCAACTTGGCTATTGCCCACACACTACAGAATGACTAAAACAAATGGGCAAAGGGGATGGTATATAACTCTGGTAATGTATGTACTTATGTGTGAGTGACTCCCAGAATGGATGACAAAAAAAGTTTAGACTTTAACTTGGTTTGCAATACACACTGGACTCTAAACGATTGATGGTGATCACTTTCTGTTTGAATTTAGGAAAAAAAAAATCTTTAATTCCTTCAATTAGAATTTTATCATGCACATACTCATAGAACATAGAAAAACTAACAGCACATAATGTAAATTATGCTTAGAAAACCTACATTATGCTTAGAAACCAACTTCTAACTCCCCTTTCCTCCTTAGTTAGCATTTCAGATAGCTGTTACTTTCAGGGAGTTACTATAGAGTAGGTCAATATACTATAAAGATCATGGTGAGGAACAGTAACCTGCAGAAAAGAGCTACCACAAACCGAGCATCAGTACTTCAAACAGCTTATTTAAAAGGCAGTTTAGATGCTTACAATAATTTATCTACAACAAATTTAACTTATTAAATTAAAACATGAACACTTTTTTTTTTTCAAGATAAAGAATTTGGTTTAATTCCCTCTGCCTGTATCTCAACAAACTACAGGGATGTTGCAAGGGTCAATGCATTTGTATTAGTGGGTGACAGGAATCTACTTTTCTAGGATATAGAGAAACCTAAACACTAACAGTACACAACTTCTAATAGGAAAAGACACAAAATAACAAAAAGCAGTTCCAAGAAACATGACAAGATACATAGCAAAGCCAAAAAAGAAACCATTAACATACCCAAGAACTACTCCTAGCTCCTTGACATGAACACGCATTTGTCCCCTCAGGTACTCGGACAGCATTTTGCTCTTGAAGTATAATTCCTGTAACCGGTCTTCCAGGTGCATTACACACTGCAGTTAGGGAAGAACCAAACTCTGTGTTAGAAAACCTGTTCCAATTCTTTAGTAATGTCAAATTTCTTTCCCTGCGAGGGAGAGGGCATTAAGGGTAACAACAGAATTTTGCTATGTATCTGAGGCTGGCTTTGAGCTCCCCACATAGCTCAGGGTGGCCTCAAATTCTTGGGTGCTAGATTACAAGTATGCACCACCACACCCAATTAGTAAATTTCAGAGCATCAAGCTTTACACAATTCAAAATAGTCATTCCAACATGAATTTATGTTCAGAACAAAGTAGGCATGTAGTTTTAGCTGGAAAAGAGCATTAATCTGTTTCTAGTCAATAAAGATAAACTCCTGCAACACTGTTCTTTTTAAACTGAAATAAAATTTACCATCTCAATCATTTTAAATGTACAATTCACCAGCATTCTAGATGCTGCACAGTGATCATCAATATTCCTTTACAAGACTTTAAAACATATTTTAATTTCAAATCTGATAAATATACATAATCATATATACCAAATGTAAAAAAAGCTTACAACAGTTCAAAGAATGAACAAGTAGACCTTGCTGAATGAGCTTTCTAACCTAAAAAATAGTAAAAGTTAAAACACCTACATTTTGTCTGTTGCAATTAATTTGTACATTTCCTAAAATAGATGATTTTTTCATAGAATTGATATTATATATGCTTGAGGGGGAAAAATAATTTCAAATAAACACTAAACTTCTTTCCAATGAAAATGAACAACTAAAAGTGCCTGATAAAAACTTGTTTTTTTACTAGCAAAGAAAATTGAATGGATGTGGGGCTCACTGATTGTGTTATGGTAGGTATCTAATCCATAATTCTTGCTTAGGCTAAAAATGCTTTAAGAAAATGTTAGCTATAGAATATGTATATATAAAACAGACAATGCAATTTACCTTATTAACTGTTCATTTATGTTTTTTAGTTGGAGATGGGGTAGCCATCTAGCTACCAAGCTAGCTGAAAATTTGCTATGAAGTTCAGGATGACTTTGAATTTCTGATTCTCCTGTCTCTGCCTGGCAAATACTGATGTTATAGGGACCACCATTCTTGGGTTATGAGGCACTAGGGATCAAACACCCAGCTCTGTGCATGGGAGACAAGTACTCTACCTGGGCTACATCCTCTGCCCCAACACTGAACAACACTGAACATTTCATTTTAAAGTTTATAACTGGGTGGCATTTAAGAACATCTACAAGGTACAATTTTTAACCACCCTCTATTCTGAGCATTTTTCATAACAAACTCTTTACCCAATAATAGCTTCCCTTCCTTTCCCTTCTCCCACTCTAGTAATTATTAGTTTAGAGATAAACTATAAAACTTATAAGAAAGCAAAGAGGAAAACGTTCCGTGATATAAATTGAGAACAACAAAGTGATTCTTTTAAATGTAACACTAAAAACACAAGCAACAAAAGTTTTAGCTCTTAAGTATGGGTCTTTTATCCAAGTTGAGCTCATTTTTATATATGGCATAAAATATGGACTCAAGAACTTTTTTTAAAAATGTAACTGTCTCTTGATGAAAACACTTTTTCTAATTGAGAGTGGTATTGGCACTATCACTGAAACCAACCCTATACGAGAAGGTTTAATTCTGGGCTCTTCATTCTATAATGAACGAAGACTGATTTTGTCTGTATTCTGGTCTTCATAATACTACCACCATGTTTTGAAATCAGGAAGTTTGACTTCTCTAATTTTGCTGTTTTGTTTTGTAAGATAGGGTCCACTGATGTTCAGAATGGCCATAAAACTTGAACTGAAACAAACAAACAAAAAAAGTGTCCCAATTTACAGACTTGGGTGTTTCCATTATTTATGTCTCCTACTTCATTTCTATAATTTTTCCAGTTACAACTCCTTTTCTTTCTAAAAGGTTACATTTCTTTCTAAAAGATTTATTTTTTACTACTGTAAATGGAAATGCTTTATTTTCCCTCCCCCTTGGATCTTTCCTCATTCATTCATTTATAATGAGGCAAGATAGCCTTAAACTCAGTATGTAGCTGAAGCTGAATCCTTCATCCTCTTGCCACTCATGTGGTCACAACAATGCCTATGTCAGAACTACTTAATTTCCTTTTCAGTTTGCTCATAGTAGGATACAGGACTATATCCCGTATATAGTACATATATAGTATATAATTGTTATACTATCAATTTTTCTCATGAAATGTGTGCTTTCTATTTCTACATCATGTAATCTGCAAATAGAATTAAAGTCTATCTTCCTTTCCAATTTTGATGGGTTTTCTTTCTGGTTTTCCTCAATCGCTCTGGCTAGGACTTAAGTACTGTGCTGAGTTAAAGTGGTGAAAATAGTTTTCTTCATAACTAATCTTGTGGGAAGCTTTCTGTCTTTGACACTGAGCAATGCTGTTGAGTTTTGCCATACTGATCCAAAAAGCCTTTGAGCCATGCTATTTTATAGTTCTCTTAACATGAGAAAGAATGAGCCCTGAAAGTGGGAGAAGGTATCAAAAGGCTATCACTGTCACAAAGTGAAATTATTCAAACTCCTGACATGATGATGGGGGTCCGAAATGACATCCTACACAAACGAAATACTGCATGGTCACACTGCATGTGATTAAAAAAATCTGGCTGCTGAAATCAAAGTGCATCCCTTTCATTCTTAGCTCACAGATGAATGGCCTCAGTAATAGATTGTCTCATATTTCTGAAATGGAGAAATTAATTATCTGGGTGCACGTACTGCTGGATTCTAGTGAGAGCTCTTTCTGGATAATGGACAGCTGCCTTCTCACTGTATTCTCACAGGGTGGAGACAAGAAAATCTCAATCAATTTTTCTTTTTTAGTAGACCACTATCCTATCATGTGTGCCAACACTCAAGCCCTACACAATCTTAATGATCGATTCTAACCTTCCAAAATATCCCAGCTCTAGATACTGTCTCCACAGTGGTTGGAGTGGAAGAGGATAAATATTCATTGTAAAACTTCTATGAGCCAAACAATAATAAAAACTAGTAAGAATATTTAGTGTTTGTACTTAGTAAGGCAAGTTCACTTAGCAGAGTACTCAAAGTCAATCAAGCCTTACATATACTTACAAAGTTTGGAGACAAGTTATGTTTATAAAGCTGAAGAGTGGAATGAAGCAGGTTGGAAACAAGACTAGAAACCAACACCTCCTTTCCCAATTTATTATCTGTCACTCGTCTCTGACTGCTGGCCACCTGAACAGTCCATTTATCCATGTCAGCTATAATACAGACAGCTTCTGCTATTGGTTCATCCAACACTGGATGCTAGAAAGAAAAAAATTCAAGTTATAATAAGCAAAGTTTTCAATGGTAATGTAAGTAGAACAAGTCAATTAATTTTAAAAAAGCAGAAAAATATATTAACAGCTATTACCAAAGAATCCTTAATAGAAAACAGAATAATTAATAACAAATACATTGAAATAATTATTAGAAACCATGACATATACTTTAGATTCATTAATAAAACTCTATATCCTTAAATCTAGAATCTAACTTTCCCTAGTCTTTTTGATCAGTCAACTACTCACAAATGTATATGCCAGACAACTAGAACAGTTCTTAGTTTGAAAAAGCTAAATTTTTTTTCTCTCTTTCTTTTTGACAGAAACTTACTTGTGCAAATGAGACAATAGTAAAATTCTATGCTATCAGCCATCAACATGCCTTGGAACCACAGGAGTGATTCAATGATGCCACGAAGCACACTATTGCCTGTGTGTATCAGCTTTTCTATTTTTCCAGGATATGTAAGCAGAACATGGTTATAGTGTTTAAAGGAGACCAAGTCCACATTCACTGACCTGACTTATCAAAAGGGAACATGTCCCATGCACTGACCTGCCTTTGATCAACACACTGTCAAAAAAAAAACCACTTCCCTACAAACACACTAGCATATCCCCATTGTGTTTTTAGATCCACGTTTACATGAAAGTAGAGGACTGAAAATACTCTAATCAGGCTTGAATAAAAAGAGTATGAAGTGTTTCTTCTATTCTGTGTATCTTCATCTTACTTGGTACCTTGATCACAGTATTTTCATAGTTACAACAGAGAAAAATAATATTTTAATTCACTGTCTTAGTTTGATTTGTTTGCTGTGATAAACACAATGATAAAAAAACAACCTGGGGAGGAACAGATTTACTTCAGCTTACAGTCATAGCCCATTATGAAGAAACATCTAGACGAGAACTCAAGGCAGAACCTTGTGGCAGAACTGAAGCAGAGACCATAGAGGAATTCGGCTTACTTGCTTGTTAGTCTGCTTTCTTATATAACCCAGAACTACAGGGGTGGTCCACAGGGGTTAGCCCTCCCACATCAGTCACTAATCTAAAAAAGTACATCACAGACTTGTCCACAGGACAATCTGATGGAAATGCAATTTCTCAATTGATGTTCCCTCTTCCTAGATGACTTTAGCGTGTATCAAATTTGCAAAAAAAAAAAAAAAAAAAAAGCAAAACAGCAATAAAAAACAAAAACAAAACTAATGACTACACTGACATACCAGTGAAAGGCCATAAAGCAGAAAGCTGTACTTTTTTACTTCCCTCAGGGGAAGTCAAATCCTTTATACCAAGAATTAAAATGGCAATAATGTACACAGCATACCTATTAGTATTATAGTCCTGCAATGCTGAGTATGTTATTATCTTTTATTGTTACGATAGGTTAAGGACTTAAAAAACAAACAAAACACAAAACAAACAAAAAACCTGGATAAACAGAAGAACAGCAAAAATGAGAGTAAGTGGCCTTTCCCCTTTCATTTTTACCATTACAATAATTACACAGCTAAGCCAGCAAATTTGCTCCTACATGATCCCAAGTTTGTCATCCTCAATATCCACCTCTTTACCCAGTTAATGAACAACCACTCTTGAATAATATTCTTTCCTAGAAAGTAAACAAAGAAGACACCAATATTTAAAGAAGAAAAAAATAAAAACCCAGTTACAGATGAAGTAGGAACAACTACTAGAGAAACAAAAGTGAGAGGACTTCAATGCGCATAAGAATTGCAGGTGAGACAGGAGAGGAAGACAGACAGTTCCTTAGGAAGAAACATTGTGAGAAAGCTCCAAGTAAATATATGTGGCTAACTTTTTGAGAAAGGATACTAAGAAATGGGGGAGAAAAGCAGTAAACAAAGGTTGGAGAGAGCCAGGCATGTTGGCACAATTTGTAATCTTAAAACTCGAGACTAAGAATAAATTTTAGGTTTGGCTACATAGCAAAACTGTTTCTAAACCAAAAATCAAAACGAAACAAGCCCCCAAGTGCCAGCACAGCAAACTGAGCAAACAAACACCATCACCACCACAAGAAAAAAAACAATGACTTGGAAAAGAAGGTATTTCCACCATCTGAAAAGGGTATCTATCTACAAGAACGCTATCACAAATATACCTAATAGTAAAAGACTCAATAGCTTCCTCCTAGGATCAGGACAAGATAATACTGTCACTCTTGCTTTCCATGTAACATTGTACAGATTTGACCCAATATGATCAAGACTGTAATGGAAAATATAACACTGTTTACTGATGACATGAATCCTGTGTAAGAACTCCAAAGAGTCTATATGAAAAACTAGCACAACTAGCAAGAGCTCAGGAAAGCTATAGGATAAAAGATTAACACAGAGATTGATTATATTTCTCTATATACACAATAACCATTCTGAAAGGGCAATTAAGAAATGCTCTTAGATATTTCCAATTTTTGACACTATGACTATCTAAAGTATTTTCTGTATCCAAATCTCCACTTGGTATATTCCTAGAACTCAATCCTTGTCTTCACAGTGGTAAATACAAGGACACAGATACTATATATGAAGTGAAAGATTCAGAGAACAATGACTATGTTATATGGTCATAATTTAGCTAAAACTAATATACAAGGAATTCTGCTTTCTTCTGGTTGTATTAGAGTAATACAGTTTGCTTTGAATATATTCAGGAGCTGTGAAGGTATCTCACCTGCACAGCATGAGACAAATCTGATACAAGGCACTGACGGAGCCTTTCATCACTTCCAATTCCTTGAAGAACAAAATCAGGAACATAAGATGAGCAGTAGCCACCCAGCAAGGATCTTCCAAAGTTGGCAATGTTAGGCTGAACGGCACTCACTTCAATTAACTTTGACCTGAAAGAAAGATGATCGAGGAAGGGAAATCTAGTAAGTAAGAAACATCCTTTACCAGTGGCAGGAGATGGGACGGGGAAGGTTATGAACTCTACTATTCTGTCTTTCCAGTACTCTTGCTTTTTATAAACTCTATACAGCATAAAATTAGCTATTTATAAAAACTGGTCTAAGTACTAAAACAGACCACAAAATACTGTTCTCTCCTTCAGGAGGTCTGAAGAATAGCATGATTCTTTTATAACAGACTTTAGGAAGCTGTCCCTTACAAACATTTGTAACACATTCCTCATACAATCAGATTATGAAAACCACAGTGTGAAACAAAGTAGCTAAAAATATAGGTCTGTAACACTCTGAAGCGGGGATATCCTTCTTGCATACTTGACCTTAAATACATATTCCCACTTTGGCTAAATTTGTTATTCCCTACTATTTCAAAGATTCTCCTTAAGTGCCATACTTGTAATGTATATGTCCATAACTCACTCCAAAATGGTTTGAAAACTAAGCAGAAACCAATTTCCTACATTTCACTTATATTCTTTAATGTTTCTCTGATGCCTTCACAAGGGGATGATATAGGGAATAATCATTAATTCTCCCTATCAGTAAAAGAGATTTTGACCAGCATAATAACATTAAAAATTATCTTATTAATCATTATTTTGGGCATAGGTCCATGTAGATAGTGGACAACTCTTAGGAGTCAGTTCTGTCTCTTTAATGGTGGGTTTGGGGATCAAACTCAAATTATCAGGCCCGTATGGCAGGTGCTTTTTATTGTGGAGCCATCTTGGAGCCCTGACCTCTTTTTTAAGTTATCACCAATCTCTAGAGACTAGCTAAACAAAAGAATAGTGCATGCTTTGATAAGGGCTGTTTCAAGTGGAAACTTTCTACTCACCCAGGAAAAGGTATCTCATCCTCTTCTGCCCAGTCTTCCTGCTCCCCTCCACAGTAACTGCCACCTTGTCTCCTTATATCAGGACCTGTGTCTTCACTCTCACTATCTCCAAGGGCACTATCTGAACTTTCATTTCTTGGAATGTCCCATTCAGTTCCTATAGCATTTTTTTTCTCTGAACTCTCTTTATCCCCATGGGGGACAAGAATGGAGAGGGTATCTCTTTGGTCCTGCTGAGGAAAGCAGGCATTACATGAATCTTGATGAACTGTTTCTATACATTTACAAAATTCATTTTTCTGTTTGTTATCTTTTGTATACGATCTTTTTGGAAACTCTAACATACAGCAATACTCTTTACTGTCTGTATTTGTTTTAACAGGAACATCATCAATAGTCCTGGTTTCAATTGAATCATCATTAAAATATTCATCAAACAAGCTCATGCTTTCTAGGTCTGAATGATTCCAACAAGGAAGATCACAGGACTCTCCAGAAACAATGTTCTGTGTGCCAGACTCTCCAGATTGGTCCGTAGTTGTTTGTTTACTTTCTTGATGCTTATCAGTCACCCCTCTGTCTTCTTTCAGTGGTTTGCTGTGATGTCTGTTAATCTGATCCACCACGGCCTGACTCCGAAGTTCAGTATCTGAATCAGGTGACATAGAATCTCCAATCAAGAAAGTAACCTTTGTTTGAGTTACCTCACAGGAAAACGCACTGGGCACAATCTTATCTGGAGGTTTCTTTTCCACAGCTATCCCTGTGGATCTCATCGCTGTGCCTGTGTGATTATCTGAATCCGGCAATTCCTTACTCTGCCAAGATTCTTCTGTTGGCTCCAATCCTGTCTCTGACAACACACATTTGTCTGCTGGAGCAGATCCTGTACAAACAACTGTCTCTAACTTGGTGTCAAGGCAAGTTCTTAATTTGTCTCTGTACTGTTTAACATCAACAGCATTTTCTTCTTGGCAGTCAGGAGGAGAACTCTTTTGGCATTCATCTACAATTCCCAGCAATTCCTTAGAGTTGTCTTGCATATCTTCTCTCTCTGGTTGTGACACATTCTCTGTATTTTGCCCAAGGAGTGGATGACTGCAATATTTACAGTTACAGTTAGGAGTTCTTGTCTCTTCTGACTCTTTAAAGAGCAAGCTGCTTTTGTTTCTATGCATTGTGATTAGCACATACTCTGATTCCTCTATTTCGCCCTTTTCTAATGTGGTAGTAATCACTGTGCCTGGCATAACAATGGCTTCATCTTCTCCATTTTCTAAAAGATGGGTTTCTTGAAGTTCCGAGCATCTTATGAAGTAAGTAAGAAAATACAGCAACCTCTGAACCAGGTCTTGTCGTTTGCCAACTACTACTGTCCTTGCTAATCGTACAGGAGAACCAATAGCGCCATATAAATCTCCTGCAATACAAAGAACAGTTACTAGACACACAGCTAAACAGGTTTTCAAGTATGAGAAGCCTTCTCATACAACTTCAGATTATACTCTTAAGTTCTTTAAAAGATGACTGATTATTCAAGAGTAGGATAAGATAAGTGGTTTTAACCAGGGAGAAAGGTGAACTGAGGGGCTTTTCTAGCTGTGTTCCTAAATAGCAGCTATGGTTTTAAAACCTCGAAGAGTTTGTTCTCAAAGTCAACCTTACTAAGAACATTCTCTGCACCAGGTGCTACACAAAGGACCTTTATCCAGATGAAGTCTATTATAAGAAGGTCAAAGCTATGTCAAATGCAGATCTGCTGCAGGCATGAGAGGAGAGGGACAGTGGTGGCATGGTGTGCAGCAGGAGGATTCATGTACTTTTATATTCATACTACGGCTCAAATCAAACCTCAAACTCAAGGGCAAAACAAGAACTCAAAAATGAATACAAAACAAATCAATATCAATCCTTTTAACAAGCTTTCAGTATGTATATTTAAAACCTCTATTTTTATGTTATAAAATAGCTATACTTTTTTGTAAGAACAAAATGAATCTTAAGTAAATATATGCTGCAGACAGGATTGTGATAAATTTTCTCCCCTGGCTAACAAACTGGCTCTAATATCACGGCATCACCATTCCAAAATGATCTTCCCAATTCTCACTAAATACCTAATAAACTGAAACTGCTTTGGCCTGGTGAGTCTGTGATGGTGGGTCCCATCTGACTCTCCCAGCTTCATCATCTTAAAGTTACCCTTTGTGTGGCTGCTTTCTAAATCCCTCACCTAAACTTCAATACATAACAAGTTATACACTTTAATATTCAGAATCCCTACATGTGCACCATGCCCAGTCTTCTTATCTCTTCCAGTACAAAGTTTCTCAGCCAGGTGTACAAAACTTAATTGTTCAAAAATCAAACTCCCTTTCCTGAACTACAACTCCATTTTCATTTTACTTAAATTTATTAATTGTATTACCATTACTGTGAAAATACATGCTGCCTATAGTATTTAACTGTTAAACCTCTTGAGACAAAGATATTATTTATCTCTCTTTACATTCTCTTATGTTCTCTGCTGGAGTCTTACATACAACTATGCACTCAAAAATACTCAGACTCTGAAAGCAATTTCATATATCCAAGTTAAAGCAGCATTAGTGTGCAGCTTTACTCTATCCACAGTTCTTTAGCTGTAAGGAATGGGAGCAGGCATAAGACAGCATGACATTTTAGCAGACATGTTAGAATAAAACTGACAAAAGAAAAGACTATATTTAGTTTTTGCTTTAAAATAAGTCTTAAGTTTATACACAGTATATGATGTAGACTGGCAGACTACATACCAAGTTGTGCCCAAAGAGGGTTATAAGGATGCGTCTTTGCCAACATGCCCACACTCTGAGAGGAATGTTTTTCTAAAAATATTTTTATAGGTGGCTGTCCATTTGGCATAACAGTTGGAACCCAGGCAAGATGATTGGTCAAAACTGCAGTAATGAGAGCTGGCAAAAATCTGAAAACAAAATGTATCCTATTATATTCCAATCCACACTCATGAAACTTTAAATAAAATGTTTGGTAGAGTAAACAATAAGGGTGTGACTGGACACAGCAACTATTAAAACAAACAGGGAGAGAGTACACACTCAAGGATGAAAAACAAACAAACAAACAAAAAACAAGTCCATCTATGTTTCTTTGAAGAACAATTCAAACATTTAAAACCAAAATATTAACAAAGAGCTTTTTCAGATTAAAATTAACAAAACAAAACAATAATAACAACAACAACAAAAGCCTTTTACTTAAACTATGAATCCTTTCCAGTATTTAATCTGCCCAGTTTACTAATGAATCAGTGAACAGGTCCTTAATTTTCAAATTTTCAGAGCAGTAATTCCCAAACTACTGAGTGGGAAAAATGAAAGTAACTTTTATCATTAAAGAGTATTAAAATGTCCGAATTACCATGTGGATCCTAAAGGATCGATGAACAATAAGAAGAAAAGTAGGATATAATAGCCTACTGAAAGTCTAACAGCAAGTCCTTGGGCACTGGGACTCAATGAGCCTGCTGCTCACTATAGCACAGCTGACCTGCACTTTTGCTTTTTGAAGTTTCTTTGTTACTCTGAAGAAAATAAAATTCTAACATTGGAATCTGAGTACTTCCTTACATTTTTAAACTTTTTTTTATGAAACTTTTTTTTACTATCATAAATGAATGTAATTCACAAAAAAATTAGAATCCTCAGGGAATTCTGTATTCCTGTAAAAATCAGGAATTTTAACTAAACATAAAGATATTTTTATTACTTTTTGTTCAGAAAGTTCTGTGGTGCTCTTCCATATCCTATCATTGAATCATCTTAGAATAGTTTGATTAACAATAAGAAATAATTATAAAGACAATGAGTTATTCTCCCAATTCTATAGTTAATCCTATAGTTATATTTGCTTTCAATGTAGATATACAGTTACAGTAAAATAACATATGTAGCTAAATAAATAAAGCAAGCCATACTGATTTTTGGAGGCATTTTCCATTAGAAAAGTGAATTCCTTCATGAAACGATGGCAAAGTTGGTTCTTTTCTGGAGTCCCTGACATCATTGTAAGCCAGACAGGTTCCCCAATTCGTGGCATTGTGTAAAGATTACAAATTGTTGTTCTAAAAGAAAGAAGACATATTGTAAAATTTATAGTTCTCCAAATAACATACTCTTAAAGGCTATGCTGACTTCCACCTAGATTGGTTCTCAACTTTCCTAATGCTGAGACCCTTTAATACAGTTCCCTCATGCAGTGACCTCCAACCATAAAATTATTTTTGTTGCTACTTCGTAACTTTAATTTTGCTACTGTTATGAATCGTAATGTAAATATTTGATATGTAGATGGTCTTAGGTGACCACTGTGAAAGGGCTGTTCAACTCCCAAAGGGATCGTGACCCACAGGTTGAGAACACCTGATCAAAATTATTAGAGCTTCTGAGGGAGGAAAAAACTATCAATGGACCTTGCTTTTGCTTTTCCTTCTTTGCCATCAGCTAGTAGCCCAGGGGATGGAGGTTGGGGGGGTGTCTGTAGGTGAAGGTGAAATATGCTGGCCCTGGCCCTGGTGCTGGTCCTTCCCCCACTGACAATGCCCTCAGAGAACATTATTTTCCTGCTTGGGACACCAGTTCTTCCGTCTGTAAGACCAAAAGATAGTACTAGGTACTTTCTAGAGCCCTTTCTACCCTACATTTCTAAAATATATGTTCTATTTAAGTCAACTGCAAATTATCAAAACATATAAAAGAAAACAGTTACCCATCTACCTAAATACACTAATGTGAGTCACCGTGCTGGCTGTTAGTAAGCCCCTGGAGAATGAGAACACCAGACACATAAAGTCTATTTTATGCCTCTCAACTTTTTACAGTTTTTCCTTAGGTCAAACACAGAGAAAGACTATTTACTGCACAATCACTATAGTGATTTCCTAGCTGTCTTCAAAGCATATTTGTCAATTATTTTCCTCTTATGTAAGTATCTATTCAACCAAATCCTATACATTCACTATATTAACCAACTCTATAAAAATTGAGTCTTAGAAGCTTCAGAAACAAGTAAATCTGGCAACTACACAGCAGTGCTTCCCCTTCTATTCTCTACAACATTGTGTATTCTATATACAGCATTCTATACACAGCTTCCAGCCTTGATAGAAATGCATTAGCAATATCTATGTAGTAGCCACATGCAATACCAGGACAATTGAAACATGAGTTCCAAGACTGAGGAAATGAACTGATTTAAGTTATATTAAATAGTCTCATGTGGCTACAGGTGCAAACTGTATTTAATAGTATACCTCTAGAAAGTTCTTTGAAATCTCCAAAAGAATTCTATTATCTATCTCAGTAAACTTCTCTAGCACTTAGAATAAAAAAAAGGAAAATAATTATTTTTTCATACAAGGTTTCATTTAATTAAAACATTATTTATCATTATAGAGAAAGAGAGTGTGTTACAGCACATTTGTAGAGGTCAGAGGACAACTTCTGGGAGTTGGTTCTTGCCTTCCACCTTGGCGACACAGGGCCTCTCTTGTTTCTACTATGCTGCATAATCCAGGCTAGCTGAGCCTCCATCCAATTCTCCTTTCCCCAGTTCCTACCTTGCAGAAGGGGGTACTAGGATTACAGATGAGTGCCACATCTGGCCTTTTTACATAGGTTTAAGGGCTCAAACTCAAGTTATTAGGCTACACACCAAGAGTTTTTACCTGCTGAGCCATCTCACTGGCTCCCACACAACCAATATTATCAATCAATATTAACACAACATATTAACAAATATGAAGACAATATACTATAATGCACAGAAATAGCAGACAGGTCACTTTAGTAAGTTCTTGGAAGAGCATAAGAAATCACTGTAGAGAACTTAAAAATGAGTAAGAAGTAGACATTTTGCTGAGCACAGTAGCCCATATATGGAATCCCAGCATTTGAGAGGCAGAGGTAAACAAGAGAACTGCTCTAAGTGTGGGATCAGCCTGACCTACAAATTCCCAGGCCAGCAAGGGATATATAGTGAGATCCTGTCTCAAAAACCCCCAAATAACAATGAAGAATTAAAGGTATTTTTAAAATTAAAAATAAAACTTTTATATTAAGAATTTTATAGAGAATCTTATAAAAACAAATATAAATATAATTCAAATTAGTAATAAAATATGAATTTTAATTTATTATCTGTGTGGATATATGTGTGTATACATGAGTGTAAATATGTATGTGCTGGTATGTATAGCTGTGTATAGCCACAGCATGAATATGGGATGTCAGAAGTCAACTTTTAGGAGTTGGTTCTATCCTTCCACCATGGGTTCTGATGATAAAACTCAGGTCACCAACCTTGCATAGCAAGTGAGTACACTGAGTCATCTTGTTGACTCCAAAATATTTATTCATAAAACCTATGAAGGATATTCAAATAGTATGGCAAACTAAAACTCTCAGTTTTTAGGCTCAATAGAAGTGCCAATTAAGGATCTGAAAACAGACAGACCACTAAAAAAAAACAGAGTTGAAAAGGTGCCACTCGTGAAAATTAAAACCATACATTTCATAAAAATTCTAGAAGACAAAACACATGGAGGGATGGTGACCTAAGCAGCAGAGTAGAGGAAGCTGGCATAGCCTCATGGAAGCATAAATAGATAAAAGAGAATCTGCCCTTCTAAGGCAGTAAGAAACTTGGAGTTAAGACCCACAAATGCACTTGAATGTAGAGATCAGGAGTTAACACATAGGACTGGAAACTAGGAACCCAATGAAGATCCCTAAGCAGCAGGTGGCCTCACAGCTGGGGAGGAGGTGATGCAAACACAGCCCAGGGGCAGGACCTTCCTCCATGCTTCCTGATGCCATTCTCACAGCACAGACAAAGAGCAGCACCATGTGGTAACAACTTTCTCAGGCAGGGAGAGACATGGATTAGTGAGGAAACCTAAGTATGCTTCTTAAGAGAAGGAAAAAAAAAAGGCTGAGAAAAATCCTCTGTGGTGAAGGTTCAGAGGAAGAAGCCAGGTGTATGCTGAACTTGTGACCTAATGTTTGTACCTTTTATCAACTATAAGTGAGGGACCATACACCACAGACATTCAAATAAAGCCTTCAAGGAGAACAAGGAAGAGAAGACAACACACACAAACACAAACACACACATACACACACAAACACACTCTCTCTCTCTTCCCTCTCCCTTCCTCCCCCTCTCTGAAACAAAATATATGCATTCAACAATAGTATTTTTAAATAAAACTGGATTTTACACTCTGAAAGGATATGACAGACGATATATCTCAAAGAAAAACAATCTGAATATTTACTAGAGCTTACAGATAAGACTCTCTTATTATTACACTGAGATAATAAAGATATGAGGTATATGCAAACTGATTGACTACAGCAGAAAATAAATGTGATCTAAAACTGACAGATCAAATAGCAGCAGTATTTAAAAGTAAGTAACAGGAAAAATAAAGAGTTAAAAGAGAACTTGTTTCTGGTACATGTACACAATGGAATGCTACTCAGCCAAAGGCTAGAAATGCTGTCATCTGTAACAGCATGGATTGGTGTGGAGATCATCATGTTTGAATTAAATAAGGTGAAAAGAAAAAAAACATATGACCTCACTCAGATGTAGAAGTTGAGGAGAATGGTGTTTGTGAGAGGCTTTCTGGAAGAGTAAGTGAGAAGAGATAAAGGCTGATTAATGTGTTAGAAGGGAATAAGTTCTGGTGTGCTGCTGAGTGAAAGGGAATCTACAGGTGATTTTTAATGTTTTTGAGTTGGGGGGTCTTCCTATGTGTCCTAGGCTGGCTTCCACTTCCTGTATTCAAGCAACTGTCCTGCCAGTCTTCAAAATAGCTGAGACTACAAACATTCCTCTCTGTTGGTCTGTCTGCCTTGCCCTTCCTTTCTCTCTCTCTCTCTCTCTCTCTCTGTGTGTGTGTGTGTGTGTGTGTGTGTGTGTGTGTGTGTGTGTGTATTTTAAAACAAAGGAAAGCATTTTGAACATTTCACCATAATGAGATAAGTGTTGGTGGGTACAGATGTATTCAGCCAACTAAAGGCATTGCACAATGTATGTGTGGAAACAATATTTGCTACTCCACTAATATACATAAATTTATGTACTTTACTTATAAGCTAAAATTTTAGGGACCAGAAAGATGACTAAACTGGTAAAGGTTCTGGCAGTCAAGCATAATGACCTGAGTTTGATCCCCAGAACTCACACTGTAGAAGGAGAGAGTCAACTCCCCAAAATTGTCATGAGCACGCCACACACAAATGCAATTTTAAATTTAAATTAAAAATATAAAGTGAAAAAAACACATTTGAGAAGGATGAATGGGAACTAAGAGAGGTAGAAATTTCTCCTGTGTGTATATCTTAGTTTTTAGAGAAAAAAATCAATAAATGAACAAACTGATCACTAACAGTAAAATAGAAGAAAGGAGGAGGAGGAAGAGGAGGAGGAAGAAGAAGAAAGAAGGGAGGAAGAAGGAGGAGGAGGAAGAAGAAAGAGAAAGAGGAGAAGGAAGAGGAGGAAGAATAAGGCAGAAGAAAAATATCTTGCCTATGCAAATTATTTCCTTCTAAGACAAAAAATAATAAATAACTGCAACTTGAAATTAAACAATTCCATGTGTTTCTCTATATATTCTCTAATGACTGAGGTTACTATAGCAAGATCTATTAAACTTACTTTAAATGTCTTTTATTAAAACAAACAAAAACATGAAGAATAAAAACAATAAGATGTTTTCTCCTTGGTAAGTGATTACCACACCAAGCCATAAAGTAAACAAGACCCTGGTCTCTTTCATTTGTAAAATTGTTACATATGTGGCTTGCCCACAGTTTCAATACAATTCTGCAGCACCTGAAACTAACAACCTCTTAATTTAAAATGCCAACAAACAGTTTAAACAAAACCACTCAGAAGATCCCTGCCTCATTAAGGTACAACCTTGTGATAGAAAGATATGTAGTCAGTTTCTCTAAGTGAGGTACAGAAACTCCTGGTCATAATCAACCTCAGATGACACATTTTTTAAAAAATAAGTTTATTTTTATTTTATGTGTGCTTGCTATTTTAGGCACATGCACCACAAGTGTGCCTGGTGCCTGCTGAAACCAAAAGAGGGCATCAGATTCCCTTGAATTGGAGTTCTAGATGATTGTGAGCTGTCATATGTGTGCTGAGAACCAAATATGGGTCCTCTGAAAAACCAGTAAGTGTGCTCAGTTGCTGAGCCATCATCACTCAAGCCCCTAGATACACATTTTAAAATTTAATTATGATAAACTCATTCTTATAGTAATTATTATGTCTAAAGATATGGATGCTTTAACTAGGCTGATAAAGTTTCACCTGAAATAAGCTAACCTATCCTGAGAGAACAAATCATACTTCTGCTTGAACAAGGGCTCTTCTTATACTTGTGTCTAAAATGGCTTAATATTTAAAACCACATCCCAACAACTCCAAAATATGATTTAATAACATAAAGGCCAACTGCCTTACTGAATTATACTCTCATGTGGCTGTAAGATGAAAGAAATTTAAAGAACTGCATTTCCAGCATTTGGGAGGCTAAGGCAGGAGGATCACAAGTGCCAAGTTAGCCTTGGCAACACGGTAGGACCCTGTCTGAAAAACAAATAAGAAAAACACAAAACAAAATATCAACCAAAAAAAGAAAGAAAAAGAAATTTAAATAACTAAATCTTTAAGTTAAATTATCTTCCTATGTAAATAAATTATTCTATAAAACAACTCTGTATTGTGGCAAAGTGAGGAGTAAAGTACCTGAATTCGGTTAGGGCATCAACTATTCGATTGTATGCCAAACTTCTCTGGCTGGCATCAGCTGATCTCCGGCTCATTTTCATAGCCTTGAAAATAATCATTACACAGTTAATTCTTACACTAATCAGTCACAACACCGAAAGAAAGGAAGAACCTTAGTGGACATTATCTACAGTGGCTTTTTCTCCTATACCTTTGGTCATTCATGATCATTACAAAATGATTGTCACAAAATAAACATTTCAATTAAACCATAAAAAAAACTCACAAAACATCAACACACAAAGAATTTAATGTTGACAGTCTTCAGGCTACAAAAGTACTTTTCACTTTTTGAGACAAGGTCTCACTTGTAACCCAGGCTACCCTAGAACTATGTCCCCCAGAGTAGCCTCAAACTTTTGGTAACCCTCCTGTCTCAGCCTCCCCACTGGTAGGATTATAGGTATGCATCACTACAACCAGTTAGCTATAAGATACTTTTTCTCTAAATAAAACACTCATTAACTCATTAACAAAGGTCATGTGACATCATAGGTAACATTCTTAATACCTTTTCAAAAATCTGAAATTTAATACAATTCAACTCAAGAATCTCTTATGGTATTTGCTTGTTCCCCTTGTTTTTTCCCATCCCCATCAGTGCAGAGGAACAAACCGATCCCTTGGACAGCTAGGCAAACTCTTATCACTGAACTACAACAACCCTAGCCAGGTACTTGTTTTCTTCAAAGCATATTCAGTGGAAACGGAAAAGCTTTCATTTAGGGTAGACAGAAAGTGGATGAGGGTTCAGATCAGGATTCAGTATTCAGATTGTGGAGGTTAAAAAAGAAAAAGAAAAATTTAACGTATCCAATGAGAATTTAATTCTGCATTATTTATGTAATTGCAAATTGAATAAATAAAACCCCACACATTTAAGGTTCTGCTATTCTAAGCTGAGGACAGAGATTAAGCTTCACAGGAGAGGAAAATGAAACTTGCTGTTTTATTGAGATTGTCAAAAAACTTGTAATTGGTAAAATAAATGTTCTTTTGACAGAATTTAATGTTGTTCTTTAGTCTTGATAACAACATTTTAAACTACGTCACAGATCTCAAAATAATTTCCATGGTGCTTAGAAACAAAAATCAATAAAATAATGAAAGTGAGTATTTTGCAAGCTGGTTCTAGAAGAAATGCTTATTGAATTCTATCAATTATTTTACAATCTGTAAAATTAAGTCACATTCACTTATGTAAATGTATCCATTCAGTTTAATCATTCTATAAATCAATATTTCAAATTGTAGAAAAGCCAAATCACTAAAACACGAAAACACTTAAAATAATCTTTAATGAGTTCTTTGACTGCTTACCAATTTTTATATACAGTGTAAAATTCTTTCCTAAGTTGGTAGTGCACACTGTAACCCTGCACCTGAGAAGTGAAGGCAGAACTGAGCACAAGACCAACCTGGTTATAGAGTGAGATCTTTCTCAACCAAACCAAACAGAAAGATCCAACCCCAAACTACAACCATTATAAAAAACTTCCAAGTCACTAAAAATGTTTCAGGCACAAGAACTACAGGTGTTTCAACTTTGATGATAATCTACAGAAAAGGAGAGTAGCCGACTTAAAAATATATATAACCAATACCTAACTTGAAAATTTTAGACAGCATTTACTCATTTGTGGAGCAAAATTATCTATTTTTTAATTAATTTAATGTGAAAAAACATATGTGTCTTCCCTAAAGGTAGAAAATCCTTAGTTACTACTGAGTTCCTGAGGTACATTTAGTGGTTTCTTGCCCCCACTTTTAAAATCTCGTTTAAATATATTGCTCAATTAATCTTTCTACAGCAAACGTTCAAAACAGTCTTTAAAAGAATGTCAAGTTCTCTGATCCAAGCACTCTGGGTTCTTCGACTAGCTCAGACCATTCACTCCTCCTCCTCATATTCTTTCCAAATACTGTGGCAGAGATTAAGAACTTTGGTCATAGCTACTGATCAGTTAGCACAACTTACGGGAATCTTTGCCAAGAAATAATCTGAAAAAATTCACGAAGACATTAACTATAAAGTAACATTAATTGTGAAAAATTTCAAATGTTCTAAAAGGAAAATCATAACTTAAGAAAAAATTACTAAATATATTTAAAATAATTTATAGTAAAAATAAGATCAATTTTGCAATATATATTTCCCATATGTATTTACAATGATTACTTTGTTAATTGTCTGGTAATTTTAAAAATAATGGACTAAGAATAATCTCTATCAAGTGAGAGTAAAATACACATACAAGTGCATGGCAAAAGCCAATCAGTTCCCTTGGGCAGCAAAGACATTAAATTTTTGTTTTCCCTTTATCTGATTTACATTTAAATCCTGACACAGACAACTTTCAAGATAAGCCCAAATGAAGTCTTCACATCAGAAAGTTCTATTTGTCTTTCTTCTGTACTCTAAAGAAACAAATTTTCATTTGCTCATTTTTAGCTATCTTTAGGTTTTTATCCTGCATTTTACAATTTTCTAAGTTCAGACATTTGTTTCATATGTTATCAGAAGCAGTAGACATAAACAATTTATCCCTCTTAAAACATTCTCCCATTGGCTTCCCCAAAAAGTACTTTCCTTCTGGCTGAGTGACCAGTCCTTTTATAATTCCTCTATGCCTTCCTCTGTTTTCAGATTCTAATTGTTGAAAGGTCTGACGACTCAAGTCTAGGATTTCTCTCTCCTTTCCTATCTAATAAATCAGTAGCCTTTAACTTCCTTCGGTATACAGAAGATCTTACACTGAACTCCAAAACCATGGGAAAATAGAGAAAGGAATATAAAGAACACTGATCTATGTTACTTCATAGCACTTACTAGCATCTCAAACCATAAATCTACTTATTCACCTACTATTTTATGAGATCAGGAATGCCCATACACTTTTCTACAGTTGCTACAATTGTCCTGCAGACCCTTAGAGATTTAGTTTCTGAATGAATAAGCTCTCTTAAGCCTTTGACTAAACTCCTAGAGCATGTTGCAAAACAACTTCAAAACAACTGTCAAATTTTTACCAAATGAATAAACACAACTCTTAATAAAGAGAATAAAATGCAAAGATAACTATAAGGATAAAAATAAGATACACAGGACCTCACTTACCTGTTCAATTGCACTTTTTAATTTGTTCATGTGGCTTTCAAAGAGTGGAAAATGTGAAAAGAAGAACTCATTGAATTTGTTATTTTCATCTTCATCTTTGGACAATGAAAAGATTACCCCAATTGCAATCTTCTTTTTCCTCACAATTCCTGGGTTTGGGCCACAACTTTCATCTGACAGATTAAAGCTTTCTTCTATAGACCTTAAAAATAAATGTTTTTGTTTAAAATATCAATAGTTTATCTCTCTGCTAATTCAATGTAGGTGAGCCAAAGTTCTTTTCCTGTTTCATCAAATCAAATGTAAATTTACAATGTTATAACAATTGTTACCTCTCCAAGAAATCTATGTTTTCATTGTTTTCAAAGAAAGCTTACCAGAGTCAGGTTGGGAATCTTGCTTATTAGAAGTCATTAAAGAAGCAGATAATCCCAATTCAAACACAACCTAAAAATGTCTGAATTTTAAGATAAAAGTAAATGAAAAAACATGGAGTTTCTGTATCTCCAGGTGTACTTTAACACAAGCTCAAAAAAAAAAAAAAAAAAGATCTTGAGAATGAACAAGTGGTACAAACAGAATCATGAAAAATTCAAAAAAATGCAAATACCAAAAAACACATGCTACAAGAATGAAAGCACTACACATAAAACTCCTGGAAGGAAACAAAGGGCTTCAAAATGCTAAATTTGCTTGAAAAAACAAAAACAAACAAACAAAACCCTATATTTAGCAATGGTTTCTTTGATAGAACAGAAAAGAAACAGGCAACAACAGAATAGAACTGGATGGTATAAATATCAAAGGACATTTTGGAGGAAATTTATTTCTAGTTATGTTTATGTAACTTTAAAGTAATTGTTTTGTACATCAATGGGGGAAGGGTTGCCTAAGCCTTGGCAGTTTGTATCATCTGTAGGGGTTGGCTTTATGTAAAAGATGTTTGCTCCCTCATAATCTGCACCTGCTCACTGCTCTCTGGCCAGAGCAACCGTGGAAGAGCAAAGTTGCTGCAGAGGAATTCTTGTAGTCCCTCTTGCACAGACTCAGACAACAAGGAGAATACACTTCCCCCCCATAAATGTGACATAGCTCAGCCATTAAAGGGTTGTGGGATAATTCTCTTAGACCTTGAGCAGCCCCACCTTAACTGCTGACAGCTCAGCTGTTAAAGAATTGTGGGATGAGACTAAGGTACAGGTTTCCTTCATTATGTAAATAGGCATTTGGATGAGAGGGGAGAGTTTTTACATCAACAGGACACCTGTGGATCTTCTGTATCAATAAAACACCTTAGATCAGGGTTCCGTTGTCTAGCATGGGCTTGCTATGACAGGTGGTTCCTTCTGCTAAGGTCTAGCAGGATTTGTGTCTATGAAAATGTAGCTGTGTCTTGACTGAAGAGCTATACAGTAGTTATCTGCTACAGGACATCATCATCACAGATGGCAAAACAATCCACAGGATGGTAGAAATACGTGCAAATAATGTACCTGGTAAGGGACTAAATATATACAATTTTGTATATAAATATACAAAGAAGAAGTCTCCTAACTCACCAACAAAACAAACAAATATGATGGGAGCGACGAATTGAATATATACTTCTCTAAAGATGAAGCACGAATGACCAAAAAGTGCTTGTAAATCATTTCAGATTCATTAAGATGGCAATTATTAAGGAGTGGAACTGAGAATATAACTCAGTAGTGCAATGTTTGCCTCACATGCTGGGGGTTGTGGGCTCCCATACACAGAACTAAGACAAAACAAAAAACAGAAAATAATGTGATGGTGAGCATATAAAGATATCAGAACTGTTTTACAAGCATGTTTATTTCTGTTGTGAATGTGAAATCATACAGTCACTATATGGCAGTTCCCCAAAAGTTAAAAATAGAATGACCATATGACTCATAAACCCACTTCTGGGCATATACTCAAAAGGATAGAAGACACAGACTGAAACTAATATTTATATAACCATATTCATAGCAGTGCTATTCAAAACAGCTAAAAAGTAGAAACAACCTATGTATTCATGGACAGATGAATGGATAAAGAAAATGTACTTCTTTTTGTGTGCACGCACATGGGTGCACACATGTGTATAGGCATATGTGTAGAAGTCAGAGGTTGACACTGGTATCTTCCTAATCATTTTCCACATAGAGCTCATCAATTCAGCTAGACTGCCTGGCCAGCAAACTCCAAGAATCCTGTCTCTGCTTCTCCAGTGTTGGAAAAATAGGTGCACTTGGATTTTTATATAGATAATGTCCTGGGGACCTAAACTCAAGTTCTCATGCTTACACAGCAAGCACTTTACTGACAATGCCATTTCTCTAGCCCCCAAATGTACTGCTAGTGTAATGTTATTTAGCCTTAAGTATGAACTTATTATATATGCTACAACATGGATGAGCACCAAAGATATACTGAAAAAAATAAGCCAGATATAAAAGGGTAAGTATTGCGTGATCCCACTTATACAAATTACTTGTAGTTGTTAAATTTATGGAGATTAAAAAATAGAATAGTAGTGCTGGAAAGATGGCTCAGTTTAACGTGCTTAATGTTCTTCCAGAGGACCCAAGTTCAGTTCCAGCATCCATGTTGGGCAGCTCAAAACTTTCTGTTACTATCTACAGGGGATCCAATGCCCTCTTCTGGCTTCTGTGGGTACCTATACACAAGTAGCATACATTCTCACAGACATACGGATAAACCTAAATAAAACTGAAGACTTTTAAATTACAAAAATTTAAAAGGAGAACAATGGTTGCAAAGGGCAAACGAAGGAATAAGGAGCTATTGTTTAATGGGTACAGAGTTTTAGTTTTGGAAGATGAAAAAGTTCAGGACTTAAACAGTAGTTATGGTGTGAAGGTACTTAGTGTTATATGGTAAAAATGATTAAAACAGAAAATTGTTTTTGTCTGTCTTGCCACATTTTAAAATGTGATAAAATTTTTAAAGTTTTCAGTTACAGACTGAAATACATAAAATACAAGTTTCAAGCTCTAAAACCCTTACATAAACTTATGTTTAAGGAATTAGTCAATCTTGTTCAATTCAATTCCAACTTACCATCTAGGAAAGACTCCATTTTCCAAACTTGTTGTCTGGCTCCGTCGCCAGCGTCGCTGGTAGCTGCTGGCACAGCTACGGGTAAGTGAAGAATTGGGGGAGGGGAATGGGGTGATGAGCAAGCTGCTCAAAGATGCTGTTAAGTCAGAAGAACAAGTGTAATTATTAGTCAGTGATTAAACATGTTGACAAGTTTCTCTTTAATAAACTGAAAAATAGAGTGAACTAAATCTTTTATTTTGTTTCATCAATTTCTATAAGTTTTCCATTTTAAAGTGTACTTGGAGGAAGGCATCAGAAGAGAAAACTTATGTATTAATACTACATTTACAAGAGTTTCTCAGACAATCATTTTGGCACTGTACAACCTAGAAAAAAAAATGCTACTGGAAATGAGCCATCACTTCTTAAGCCACCCTAATGTCCACTAACTTGACTGACCCTCACCATTCTTAAAGGGAACCCATGCCACTGGAACTGATTGCAGATGGGTTTTAAGAAGTAAGAATATTTGAAAATAAGTGTTCGAATGGTATTTAAAGGGGTCATTTACAGCACTCATGGATCACCCCTGTACAGGTTGTCAAGCCTATCACTTTTAATAAGTCTTAAATGTCAAAAAACAACAGATCCTATACCTTACTCTCTGGAGCATTCAAAGGTGGCAGACTCATACCAGTAAACTCCACTTGTACCATATATAAATGCTTCAAGACATTATGTACTAAATAAGTACAATTTTATCTGTAAATTTTAATGTTTTCTTGTTTTAAAATTTTATGTTTATTACTTTAAATTATGCATATGTGTGTGTCTGTGTTGAGGTATAGGCACGAGAGTGAAGATGCCAGAGAAGACTAGAGGCTCAGATCCATGTAGACTGCAGTTACTGGCAGTTCTGAGCCGCCTGACCTTTACAAAAACAGTATATAATCTTAACCACTGAACCATCTCTCTAGTTCCTTATTTGTAAATTTTTAATAAATCTGAAAAAAAAAATCCTGCTACAAGACTAAACCCTAGATCAAATAGAAGAAAAGGGTAAGTACTAAGAAAAACAGATTCTAGATTCTTAGCAACAACAATAACTCAATTAGAAAAGAAGAGTGAGGTTATAAAGATTTGGGGCACTTCCTATTAGAGAGTTGGTTTTTAGCCCTAATTGTCCACCAAAATCAGCTGAGCTTTTTATCTTGTTTTTGTTTTGAAAAGTTTGTACTAAATCATTCTTTGAGAATAGAGTTCAGGCATCTGAACTTCTTATCTTTGAAAGTTCATGTTATTGTAACTCATACCTAAGGATCAAAACACAGGATAAGGTTAAACTTGCATAACGTGACAAGACCTGCCATGAAGCACAGGAATCAAGTTTACAATGTTTAAATAGGACTGCAAGTTTAAGGTAAGGACTCTTCTTATTAATGGTGGGAACTCCAACATACACTTCTAGTTTTAACTGAAAATGTCTTTGCCTGGCTTACTCCTCTTTATTTCCTAAGACTCAATTCAAGAAGCCCCAACTCTCTGTAATGCATTGCTGGTGCTGCCCTGGGTAAACTAGGTATCTTTTTTTTTTTTTGTCCTGAGCCTCATTATACAAATCTATCACTGAACATATCACACAGAGGAATTTTTTTTTTCTGTTTTATCACTACATTGTGGGGGTTTCTCTCTTTTTCTTAATACCCAGCATGTTTCAGTGTATGTTTGGTGAATATAACAAACTGCACTGAAGTCCATACTTTAAAAAAATGTATAATACTGATTTGTAATGCCTAAGTTTCTCTGGGTAATAAGAAATCTAACAACTCCAACTTTAGCTAACAGTTAAGATGTAAGGTAATATGGTTTTTCTTGAGCAATTTTTCTTTTCTTGTCCTGAATAAGCCTAAGATAGTCTGTGTTCTTCTGTCAGGAGTGTCCAGACTTCTAATATTGCAAGCTGATGCTGTTATTTATAAAGTTCTCACACTCAAGAGCCACAAAAAAACAAATAAAAACCTGCAAAAAAACATAGCTCATGTTTTAAATAAATTTATGGTTTTTGTATTGGGCCACACTTGTAGCTATCCTTGGTCACAAGTGGCCCTGAGGCCACAGGTTGAACATGCTTGATAAAGCACGCCCCACCAAACATACTTGATATTAATAGCAAACATTAAAAAATGCCAAATTTAAGAGACTTCTTTCTATCCTTTCTACAATTCTCTTGTGTAAAATGTCAGTATCAACAAACTAGACACAGAATTACACAATAAAGACAAAGATAAAAATAAAATCAAAACCAGCTAACAACAACCTCAGAAGAAAGTGGGGGTAGTTTGTGAACTTGAGATTACCAGAGCGCGCTATGCCACTGTCTCTGTCCTCATTCAGTTCTCTTCCCGGCATGTCCATTGGGTTGCTGTGAACTACAAATCAAGATAAAAGGTCAGTCACAAAATACATTATTATTAAGGTGGATGTTGTTCCTTTTAAATCGCAAACTAGATCATGCTTCATCTCATTGCATTCCTTTTCAATAGCATGGCACCAACCCAACACTAGGAGCTATAACTCAGTTGAACAAGCTTTCTGATCTATCTGAAGATTTACCATGTGATTCAAAACTATCCAAGATATAAAATATAGGAGTGACTAAAATTCCTATTTTTAAGAACATATTTTAAAGCATAGGTGTTCATACCATTGAATGAAAAAAGTATACTACTGAAGAGTATGAATGTTAGCTACTGAAGCCAAGTGACAACTATGAGATTCCCTCTGGTTATGTCTGTAACAATGCTTAAACACAGTATAATAAAAAAGAATTTAAAACTTTGCAATAAAATGCTTGATAAATTTGTTTAAATAGCATATCAATTTTGTTTAAAAATGGGTAGGGGGTGTTAAGGATATAAATTAATGATAGAGCACTGGCTTAGAGCTAGATCTGATCCAGAGCACTGGAAGAACAACAAAACAAAAACAAACAAACAAAAGTAAGTGTATGTGCTGGCAGAAAAGCTTGTATATTTTTTGTAAACTAGTTTTATATTTTCCAAATTGTCTAGGATAAATATGATTGTTCATATCTAACATTTACATATAAAATAAATTTTAATTAAAACAAGAAGTGAAATAGCAGGTGTGGTGACAAATATCTTTAATCCCACCATTCAGAAGACTGAAGTAGGGAAATTTCTAATTCAGGACCAGTCAGGCCTATGTAGAGTAGACTGATAATAATAAACAACAACGAGTAAATCTGTAGACTGGTAATTTCTACTAGAAGATGATAATGCAAGATCAGTGTGTGTGCAATGTATAAAAAAGTGAAACAGGAATCTAGTCCTGCATATATAAGCAAGGAGCACTCTGTAACAATGTAGTGATACGAGCAATTATGCTCACATGCCTTTTATATAGTGTTAGAACAGTGCTTGTTCATCTAAATCTTAGCTCCAGGAAAGTTGTCCTTAGGGAAGAGTATAGATCAGAAATTTTGCAACAATTATAAAGATCAGGTATTTCCAGCAATTGGTGAATTACAATACAAAAGCTACTTAGCCATGGAAACAAGACAGTATAACATTAAAATTGCCAAGGAGCAGTATAACTAATTACTAAGCTAACTACTATTATTTTTTTCTTTAAAGGTCTAAAGTTTAAAATCATTATGATATATTGAGGAAAGAAATGACAAAATGAAATTTCATAAAAATATCAATCCTACTGATAATGCATTTTGTAAAAACTTTAGGAATATACCCAGTGGAAAGCACTAAGTTCCTCTACTTTGCAAGCAATACTTTCTTAATCACAACTTCCCAACTTCATTCTCTACACTCTCTTGTTTCCAAAGCTTAACTAGAGAGTCTAGCCACTAGGGCACACCAACTAGTCTACCCACACAGCACATGGCAAACCTGCAAAGAAAGAGGCGCTCCTGATCAGGCGGAGCGGACCCTGCTCAGAGAATGCCCGCCTGGGGCTGCAGAACTGTGAAAGACCTATATGGCAAAATGTAAAATACACATGAAAGAGGGCTGTTAGAGAAGCCACACTGCGTCAGGAAAATAAGGTGAGGTAAGGCAACATAGGAGCAGACCAACAAGTAAAGCACAGGAACTTTTAACAAGCAAGAGTAATTCAAGTCATATTCCCTTTAGAAAAACTTTGGTTCTCCTTTTGGCATGTTTATGTCAAACAATAGTTTCATGTCTATTTTTGAATAAGTCCATTTATAAGAACAGATAAGTAAGATTCTGTTACAAAAGGTAAAACTATTTAAAGTGTTCAATCCTGACATAAAATACATTAACCACTCAGAAAGGCAATGGTATATACATAATTTAATGTTTGCCAAAGAAACTTGTTTGTAAGAGCCAGTTTTTAAGACTCCAATATTCTCCTGCAAATGCAGTAGGAAGACCATGTTATTACACTTAGCACAGAATATAGCAAATCTATCAAGGAATTTTATTGACAAATAAGCACAAATATTGGTGCACTACCCCAGTGATAAGCTACAAAGTAACAGAGGAAACTGATGTTCTTAGAGCCATGGTTAGCCACTATGAAAACAAGAGACACAATACAGCCTATAAGGGCAAGACTTCCAAGAGTACTACATATAACCACAAAGAAATAATAGGGGCCTAAATACCCCCCAAAAGGGCATAAAGGTCAAGAGTAGTGGTACAGGTGTACAAGAGTAGCGGTACAGGTGTCCCAGCAAGAAGATCTCTATGAATTCAAAGCCAGCCTATTCCACATACAGAGTTCCAGACCAGACAGAGCTAAATAGAGAGATCCAAATGAAGGGAGGCGGGGCTTAAATCCTGAAATCAAGTAAATGAGTTATCTGTTACTTATATCCAATTATGCCAATCTAAGGAGTTATGTAGAAGTTGTACACCTAGGACAGATAGCCTTCTGCTCTAAATAGCATCTGTATTTCTCAAATGGCTGATACAATTTTTTTTTTTCTGCAACAGAAATTTCTGTAATTATAATGCAGCAATCCTTCCATTTCTCAATGGTCAAGTATTTCAACGTTCCCTAGCTATTTCAAAATTTAACGTTTTTAAACTTCCTTACCCACACTTCTTTACACATGAGTATACATAGGCAGAGATGTGGATACACAGAGCTTCCAGACTGAAACTATCCTTTTCTTATCACTCCACCTCCAAAGTTACTCAAATTCTTAACCATCTTTGCCTACTCCCTACCAAAAATAAAATAATAGGTAGCATTCAAACTTTACGATGCTAATAATTTACTCAAGAATTCTGAGTTTCTCTTTATCTTCCTGAGCTAATTCAGTCACCTAGTGCCTTCAATGTAGATTCAGATCTCTTTCATGTTTCCTCAATATATATCTATTCCTGCAGGCATTCAGTTTTCAAAATGTAGTTGAAGGACACCTGAAGGTCCCTAAGACTCTTTCAGTAGGTCAGTGAGGTCTTCCATTTGCCAACAACTTACCTACAAGAGGTGAGATTTTTCTTGATATATTTTAATCCCAACTACTTACCTAGACTCATTCTCACAACAGACATTCTTTTGTATATACAAATCAGATCTGATTATGTTGTTGGATTCTAAACAACTTTCTTACTGAAGTCTTGAGAATGTATCTAAAAGATTTCCAAATTGTGCTCTAAAGTCCATTGCACATTTGTGCAAAGCTATATATTATCCATATATTCTCCCAGCTAGTGGTTAAAAACAGAGGGTACAAAGTCCAGGTCTATTTTAGGGAGACATGGAACATTTCTTAACAACTAGGTCTTATTATAAACTTCCTTGTTTTGCCAAACCTTTCTTCCTTAGAAAGCTGTCACAGGTTGGGACACTGATACTTAATGTTTTATAGTTTTCTCCTTTATTTGGGAGTCTCCTTTACATAGAGTCAGTCAGTCATAATCTAAGATTCTTTTGGCTTTTCCCACCTTCTTTATTTTCTTTCTCAGTTAGTTTCAGTAATAAATTTTTTGCATGGTTAATCCTGTCCTGACACTTGCTTTGAAAAACAAGTGATGAAGCTAGCTTATCCTCACTGGTATCTGACTATATAAAGCAAGACTATGAATTGTTGCTGTGGCCCACAGTGTCCTTTGCCATCTTGCTCTAGCTCAATTCTTTCTCCTCTTTCTCCTCTTCTTCTTTTTGTTTTGTTAATTTTTGAGACTGTATTTTAACTCTCCCATACACTCCTACCCTCAATTCTTTCTTTTCATTTCCTTTACCTGTACTGTGTGCTCCACTCAATGAACTTATTTACATGCTTTATGACAGTGTGTCCCTTGGTCTGGTATATACTACTACTTCTTCCTAGGTATTTCTCTCCCCAGCTACATAAGTAATTCTTCAAATTTAGGTGTTCTGTTCTCAAGGAAGTCTTCCTAATTCTCCAAGATGGAATTCATGCTTATATTTTAATCATAGACATATAAATTAAATCTTATATCCTTTAGCATTCTTAGCATACTGTGGTTGTATTATTTATCTAATGCTATCTATGAATCCACTGAGGCAGAAACTATGTTAACTACCTCTTCAGGGTCTACAAGAGGGCTTGTCATATTACAGATGCTTAAAAAATTACTTAATTAGTAAACTAGAAACACAAACAAAGTCAGAAATGGGACTCAACATCTTTATTTCGCAGTTAAGAGAGTGGAAATACAAGCAGTACATTAATTTAAAGCCTGTAGCTTTATTAAATGGATTAAAATTCTCCTCTATATTTGAAAGAAAGGACAAATATATCTAGCCTCCAAAATATAATTTCCTTTTATAAATAGCAATTCATTTATACTATTAAAATGAATTATTTTAATAAGATCATCAAGTTTTAAAATAAACGATTTTAAAAGGATATTTCTTTGTTGTAGTTTTACTTCATTAAAATCATGTGAGTTTGAAAGAAATTATTCTTTTTCTTTTTTCTTCTGTTTTTTTTTTTTCAAGACAGGGTTTCTCTGTTATAACTCTGGCTGTCCTGGAACTCACTCTGTAGACCAGGCTGGCCTCCAACTCACAGAGATCCACCTGCCTCTGCCTCCCAAGTGCTGGGATTAAAGGTATGAAACACCAGCAGAACTTTTTCTATAAAGTGACTTACACTATAAAATAGGCCTAACACTATGACCAATCCACAGAAGACATTTGATAGCATCTCATTTGAATAAACATAAATTTAGAACAATATTTATTGAGCACAGTGCTATACCATTCAAGTACGGAGAAAAAAAAACTTATAATTTCCACTAATACAAATATCTAATGTTTATAAAAATTAACCACAGTCAAACATGGTGTCACATACTTGTAACCCCAGCATATGGGAGGCTGAAGCAGGATTGGCAATCAGCATGGGCTATACAACAGACCTAACACAGCAGATACTTAGCACCTCATTTAAATAATCATAAATTTAAAACATAAAATTTACTATAGGGTACATAGTAAATGCCAGGGCAACTTGAACTACACAATGAAATCATGTCTCAAAAAAGTAAAGAAAAATCACCTAAATAAAAGCTTTCATGAAATAAGGTTTGCTGTCCACTCCCTGATATTATGCATCAAGAATACGATCAAGCAGCAATTTATTTGTACTTTCTAGACAAGAAATTGCAGAAATACTATGTCATTTTAAAATGAATTATGCATTGTGAGCCATATTTAACTAAATTAAGCTATTACACTAGCAAGCTTCTTAATCAACGTTTGAGTATCTGCTCATATGAATCACAGTTCACAAAAATGAGCACCATTTTAAAATGACTTTTAGGTTAGAGAAAAGAGTAGGGACAGTCTTCCTCAGCTAAAATATTTCAGAGAGCTGGTAATGGCTTTCAATATCAATGACACAGCCTTTCAAAGAAACATCAAATTTATAAACAAAAACCAATGAGAGAAATTAAACATACAGAGTTCTTTTCTCAGATAAAAACGAATATTAAAATATTTAAAAAATGTTTTCCAAATAACATAAAGGTTACACATGTGAAATTTAAACAACCTTTCCATTAGAAGCTCTCTGATTATACAAGAAATTTATATAATTAAGTGACTTCAAACCCTATTATACTGTTAACATTTTTTAACTCTATAAACAAAATGAACCACCTACCTATATTTCCAAGCAGTCCATTTATAACTGTGCTGCTATCAGCCTTTAATGTATTGCTGTCCTGATTAATGAATTCAAGACTGTCTTGCAGTCTACAGAGAAAAGAAAAAACAAATTCCAAATCCATTTTATGTTTTTAATGGTAATTTTTCAAACATTCCAATAAAATTTTAAGTGTGAAACTTTTTGAAATATTTGCTGTAAAGGAGACTACTGGGAATAGGAAGAAAAATAGGAGTCTGACTATGAAAAAAGTATAATGGAATGAAAATATCATCACAAAACCTATTATTTTATATATTACCTAAAAAAAACTCTTTTAAAGAGTTAAAATTATTACTGTTAGTACTATAAATATCAACTATGATGATAACTATGTAATCACTTAAGCCACTAGTTAGTAAACTATACCTGAAGGTCACATCCAGCTGTTGTAGCTTTTATAAATAAAATTTTACAGGAGGACAGTTCATATTTATTCATTTATGTTTTGCTTAAGGCTGCTCTAATGCTGTAATGACAGCAGTGAGAAATTGCAACATACTATATGGCTCACAAAAATAGAAAATATCTGTTTTTTTCAGAAATTGTTGACGCTGATATACATTACAAACAAGGTTTCCCTCATATTTTGGACTAAAAATACTTTCTAAACATCTGGGGTTGGAGACAGTCAAAGGAGGAATTTCAGATGAGGAGAGGAACAGAGGAAGAGGTGGAGAGCAGCAGAAACAACAATCAAATAATCACATATTTAAAATGGTGTATATTCTTTTATTCTCTTTGAGAATAACAAAAGTAAAATAATAGTGCTATTTCATATTTCAGTATGAAATACCTTTTCCATAAATTGTAAGATTTATGAGTTAAACTTTAGGAAAAAAATGAAGACTGGAGTGATACAAAGTCAGTGATTTTTCATTTCTACTTCAGTATTAAATTTTAAAAGTTGGCATTTTAGCAACATCATTTTTTAAATTATTCAAAATATTTTGAAAAACATCAACCTTTTCCCTTCTTCCTAAGAGAAAGGTAAAAAGGAGCTAATAATAGAAACCACTATAATAAAACTCCTCAAAACAGAAGTCTTTTAAGGCTCAAAAGAATTTCTCTAGAGTGGGTTCCCTGCTGCTTCCCACTTTTTAGACTTTGGATTACCCCAGGATTCAAGCTAGTAAATGTTCTGATTTGGCAAATACAAAATCTCATTAACCTAACCATAAACTCTAACTTAGTACTTTGTTTACTACGGTTCTGGCACATACTTCGTTATCCCTGCAGGAGGCCCACCCTTGTTTCAGCTTCATGATTCTAGTCTAGGCATGAAGAGCTTATGATATCCCTGTAGCTATTATATATGTGTGGGGTTGGGGAATGACTCTGATTTAATAGTGATATAGCTGACCTCAGGACACCCCAGTCTGCAGGACTCTGCAAACTGAAGAATGTAAAGGAATGAATGATGATAACTCAACACAGAAGAAGACTGAAAAGGAGCACACTAGCCTATGATACAAATGCATTCAACATTTTGCTTCCAGACACACGTTCTAGAAAAAGAAATGACATCTATATGTTTAAACTTTCAAAGAGGTAAGATATAGACCTGAATTTGTGCTATAATTTAAAAAAAAAACATTTTTAATGTTTATACTTATATACCTTAAATATTAATCTCACCCATGCCCATAAGCACTTACGTATTGAGACTTCCACAGATACTGCTGCCAGTCCGTGCAGTAAAAACTTTGCTAAGCATGAGCTGTGGAGGAGAGCTATGAAAGAAAACAGAATGTTAGAAGATTAAAACTAAAAAATAATGATTTTGATTCATTATAAATAAAAATTTGTAAATGAAAGAGATTTTATGACATCATCACAAGGGCTGAGAAAGAGGCACTAAACCATGAACATCATAAGCTGGGTATCTGAAATGCTTAATCTTAGTAAAGATCTAAGAGATTCTCTCATCTTCAAAAAACTTGGATATCTAAGATGAATATAACATAAGAAGAACTGAACTCCCTTACCGGATCTGATGTATTTTTAAGGTGGATCCTTTGTAGCTCATTGCTACTGAGCCAAACATCATCTCTCCAAGCATATTGGCATCAGAAGAGCACCGAGAACCCTGAATTAAAATTACAAACATAAATGAAATCAAAGAATTAAAAGCCTTATAATAATTAAAAACATTGATTTTTATTTTAAAAATACAAACCTATGTTATAGCTTTTCTAATAATTTTAATTCTGCATTATATATCAGTTCTGCAATTTGTTCTTCATCATATGGTTTCTTATAATAAACCCAATTATATCATTAAACAGAAATTCCACTCATTTTTAAAGCTGCACAGATATTGATAGGTATAATAATACCCATATCCTTACAGTGGAAGGCTAAGGAAGGAATATCTCAAGTCTGGATCCAAGCTGGGTACATGGGGAGACTCTGACTTATTGAAGAAGAGATAGAGGTAGAATGGGAAGAAGGAAGGAAGGGATGGAGTAAGGGAGGGAGGAAGGTAGGAGTGGCACAGTATTAGATTACTATCTAATTATAAAATTTATAAAAATAATATAAAAAAATATAAAATTTATAAAAATAGAATATAAAAATGCCATACTTCAGGGCTGGAGAGATAACTTAGCAGTTAAGACCACTTGATGTTCTTGCAGAGGACCTGAGTTTGGTTTCCACATGGAAACTCACAACCACCCCTAACTTCAGTTTCAGGAAACGCAAATCCATCTTCATGTGTCCCTACTAGGCATGGGTATAGTGCACATACAGAAATGTTGGCAAAACACTCATACGCATAAAACAAAAATAAATAAATCTTTAAAAAGATATCATACTTCATCAGACTAGAACAGTTACTGAAGAGTATTTAGGTCACTTCAAGGATTTTTCTATTAAAAATAATGCTCAAATAAACTTTTAAAAAGTAAGTCATGTATTTTATTTGAGTATATGTGAGTGGGTGTGCACACTGCATGTGAATAGAGGTCAGAGGACAACTTGCAGGAATTGGTCCTCTCATCCCAGGGATTGAATTTGGACTGTAAAATCAATATTTGAACCATGTCTTTATATATATATACACACACACACACACACACACACACACACACACACACATATATACATATATACACACACACAACATTTCCCCAGTAGATAAAGGGTAAAACAGAGTATTTTTTACTACTTCCATATGGCAAAGAAGCATCCACAAATGGATCAATTTATGACTATAAATGAGTAATAAAGATGTACTTGCAATCTATAGACTTAATGACATTTGTTTATAGACACAGAAAACTATTATGATATAATATGGAATAAAAGATCACAAATAGTCAAATTACCTTGAAAAAGAAACAATAAAACTGAAATTATCACAATCCAGATTTCAAAATATATTACAAATCTATAGTAATCAAAACAGTAGGGTACCAATAGAAAGGCAAACAGACCAATGGAACAGGATCAGAGACCCATAAATAAATCTACACCAACAGAGTCAACTAATCTTCAACATGGGTACTAAGCATTCAAGATAGGGAAAGAAAAGTCTCTTCAATAAATGCTGCTGGGAAGGCTGAATATTGGTATACAACATAATAAAACCAGACTCTTACAGCATATATAAAAATCAACTCAAGTTGGATTAAAGACTTAAATAGGAAAAGAATGGACAAAAAAAAAAGGGGTATACAGTGGAATATGTTTTAGTCGAAGAGACACATTTTGGAGTATACACTAACATAGATAAATCTTTAAACAAATTTTAAAATTATTATTTAAGTGTGTTTTTCCTGCATGTACATCTGTACACCACATGAATGCCTGGTGCCCATGGAGACCAGAAGAACCACCAGATCCCCGGAATTGAAGTTATAGATGATTGTAAACCAACATGTTAGTGCTAGGAATTGAATGCAGGTCCTCTGGAAGAGCAGACAGTATTCTTAACATTGAGTCATCTCTCAAGGTCTGCATAGAAGAATCTTAAGAGCAGCAAGTTAAATAAAATAAGATAACCACTGCATACACTTTCACTTATATAAGGTATCTAAGAAAGTCAAATTCATGGAATCAAAGAGCAAAATTGGTAGTTAGCAGGCTCTGGACAAAGGGGAAATGAAAAGTTTCTAATCAATGGACATTAAGCTTCAGTGGAGAAATTGGAATAAACTTTTGAGATCTGCTGTACAATATCACATCTATAGCCAAGAATGAACAAAATATTGTACACTAAAAGTTTAGTTAAAAACATTTAAGTAAGGTATGGTGGGCTTTAGGAGACGGGTATCTGTGAGTTCTAGGCCAGTAAGTGATAAAAGAAAGAAAAAAGAAAGGAAGGGAAAAAGAAAAAAAGGAAGGAAGGAAGAAGAAAAAAGAAAGGAAAGAAGGAAAGAAGGAGGGAGGAGGGAGGGAAGAAGGAAGAAAGGAAGAGAAAGGAAGAAAAGAAAGGAAAATGAAAGGAAGAACGGGAAAGCGAAAGGGAAAGGGAAAGAGAAAGACAGAAAGAAAAAGAGAAAGGGAAAGGGAAAGAGAAAGACAGAAAGAAAAAGAGAAAGCGAAGGGAAGGGAAGGGAAGGGAAGGGAAGGGAAAGGAGGAAGGGAAAGGAAGGGAAGGGAAGGGAAGGGAAGGGAAGGGGAAGGAAAGGAAGGAAAAAGGAAAGGGAAAGGAAAGGAAAGGAAAGGAAAGGAAAGGAAAGGAAAGGAAAAGGGAAGGGAAGGGAAGGGGAAGGGAAGGGAGGAAGGGGGGTTGAGGAGGAGAAGGAGGGAGGGAGGGACAGAGGGAGAGAGAGAGAAGTAAAAGACATCAAATATTAGAATGGAAGGGAAGGGAAGGGAAGGGAAGGGAAGGGAAGGGAAGGGAAGGAAGGGGGAAGGGAAGGGAAGGGAAGGGAAGGGAAGGGAAGGGAAGGGAAGGGAAGGGAAGGGAAGGGAAGGGAAGGGAAGGGAAGGGAAGGGAAGGGAAGGGAAGGGAAGGGAAGGGAAGGGAAGGGAAGGGAAGGGAAGGGAAGGGAAGGGAAGGGAAGGGAAGGGTAAGGGAAGGGAAGGGAAGGGAAGGGAAGGGAAGGGAAGGGAAGGGAAGGGAAGGGATAAAGGGCAGGGGAAGGGAAGGGAAGGGAAGGGAAGGGAAGGGATGGAAGGGAAGGGAAGGTAGGCAGGGAAGGGAAAGGGAAGGGAAGGGAAGGGAAGGGAAGGGAAGGGAAGGGAGGGAAGGGAGGAAGGGAAGGGAAGGGAAGGGAAGGGAAGGGATAAAGGGAAAATGGGAAGGGAAGGGAAGGGAAGGGAAGGGAAAGGGAAGGGAAGGGAAGGGTAAGGGAAGGGAAGGGAAGGGAAGGGAAGGGGAAGGTAAAGGGATGGGAGGGAAGGGAAGGGAAGGGAAGGGAAGGAAGGGAAGGGAAGGGAAGGGAGGGAAGGGAAGGGAAGGGAAGGGAAAGGGAAATGGAAGGGAAACACACACAAGGGACAGGGAATGGGGAATATAGGGAAGGGGCACGGGAAGGGAAGGGAGGAAGGGAAGGGAGGGAAGGGCAAGGGAGGGAAGGGGAAGGGAAGGAAGGGTAAAGGGAAGGGAAGGGAAGGGAAGGGTAGGGAAGGGAAGGGAAGGAAGGGAAGGAAGGGAAGGGAAGGGAAGGGAAGGGGATGGGAAGGGAAAAGTGGAAGGGAAGGGAAGGGAAGGGAAGGGAAGGGAAGGGCAGGGAAGGGAGGGAGGGAAGGGAAGGGAAAGGGAAGGGAAGGGAAGGGAAGGGAAGGGAAGGGGAAGAGGAAGGGAAGGGAAGGGAAGGGAAGGGAAGGGAAGGGAAGGGAAGAAGAAGGGAAGGGAAGGCAAGGGAAGGGAAGGGAAGGGAAGGGAAGGGAAGGGAAGGGAAGGGAAGGGATGGGAAGGGAAGGGAAGGGAAAGGGAAGGGAAGGGAAGGGAAAAAAAAGGGGAGGAAGGGAAGGGATTGGAAGGGAAGGGAAGGGGAAGGGAAGGGAAGGGAAGGGAAGGGAAGGGAAGGGAAGGGAAGGGAAGGGAAGGGAAGGGGAAGGGAAGGGAAAGGGGAAGGGAAGGGAAGGGAAAGGGATAGGAATTGAAGGGAAGGGGAAGGGCAAAGGGGAAGGGAAGGGGAAGGGAAGGGAAGGGAAGGGAAGGGAGTAAGGGAAGGTGAAGGGGAAGGGAAGGGAAGGGAAAGGGAAAGGGAAGGGAAGGGAAGGTAAGGGAAGGGAAGGGAAGGGAAGGGAAGGGAAGGGAAGGGAAGGGAAGGGAAGGGAAAGAGAGGAAGGGAAGGGAAGGGTAGGGGAAGGAAGGGAAGGTGAAAGGGAAGGGAAGGAAGGGAAGGGAAGGGAAGGGAAGGGAAGGGAAAGGGCAAGGGAAGGGAAGGGTATGGGAAGGGAAGGGAAGGGAAAGGGAAGGGAAGGGAAGTTAAGGGAAGGGAAGGGGAAGGTAAGGGAAGGGTAGGGGTAAGGGAAAGGGAAGGGAAGGGAAGGGAAGGGAAGGGAAGGAAGGGAAAAGAAAAAAGGAAGGAAGGGAAGGGAAGGGAAGGAAAAAAGAAAGGAAGAAGGAAAGAAGGAGGGAGGAGGGAGGGAAGAAGGAAGAAAGGAAGAGAAAGGAAGAAAAGAAAGGAAAATGAAAGGAAGAACGGGAAAGCGAAAGGGAAAGGGAAAGAGAAAGACAGAAAGAAAAAGAGAAAGGGAAAGGGAAAGAGAAAGACAGAAAGAAAAAGAGAAAGCGAAGGGAAGGGAAGGGAAGGGAAGGGAAGGAAAGGAAAGGAAAGGAAAGGAAAGGAAAGGAAAGGAAAGGAAAGGAAAGGAAAGGAGGGAGGGAGGAAGGGGGGTTGAGGAGGAGAAGGAGGGAGGGAGGGACAGAGGGAGAGAGAGAGAAGTAAAAGACATCAAATATTAGAATGTCTTTTTTTCTCAAACAATTCTTAATTGACATTGAAACTTAATCATCATTACCAGAATTATAAAGTCATTTTAAATAATCCATTTAGTTACATTTATATATCATGGTAAACATCACTAATTGCAATTACCAATTACTCTCTACTTAAGTTTTTAAAAATTTATCTGGTGGTACACACCTTTAATAGCAGCACTCAGGAGGCGGAAGCAGTCCATCCCTAGAGTTCAAGGGTTTTATAGTCTATATACTAAGTTCCAGGCTAGCCAGGGCTATATAGTGAAACCCTGTCTTAAAAAATATTATTTTTATTATTTGTGTGTTTGTGTGTGTGGGGGTGTGTGTGTGTGTGTACACATCATGCCGTAGCACAAAAGCAGAGGTCATAGGACAATGTTTGAGAGTCAATTCCCTCCTTTAACTATGTGGGTTCTGGGGCTGAAACTAAGTTGATCTTATTTCATGCAGTAAGCTTATATACAAGTTCCTATGTAGTTACTTATTTATTTAATCTTCTGTCAAAAAAAACTCCAGTTACTTCTGAAAACAAAGATGTTTATTTAATCCTTGAAATTATACTTTAATTTCCTACTATGGCCAATTTGATTTGGTATTTTAACTTTATTATTTAAAAATAATAAAAAGTACAAAAGTAAATTATTCTGGGATTCAATCATATGAACTGAGATAAAGATGGAGAAAATACTTGCTACCAATACCATAGACCTCTATATTTTCCCACCTCAGGTTTTCAAAATTCTTAAAACTTATTTAATGAATTTACCCATCTCTACAGCTACAATGTAGGCTCCATGAAGATATAGTCTAGTTTCTATTATAACTGGCTCCTAGGAAGGTGATTAAAATTATTTGTAAAAGAATAAATGAGTGATCTTACCTGGTACTTGGGACACTGGTCTTTTACATCAGAAGATAAAGTGATAGTGCTATCCAAAGAAGAAGAACTATCTCCTCCTGGCTTCAGCTGGCAACACTTCCCGAAAACCTTGACTTGCGCATCACTACAGAGCTTCTGTAACACAAAGGATATTCCCATTTATAATACAATACATTTTACCATACACAAACTTAAAAGCAGTATTTTTTAAAAAAACTTGGAAAAACAAGGATAAGATAATTGAAAATAATGTAACTTTAATATAATAATCCTATATTTCTCTATTTCATCCAGTACTATTTGGAGTGTATTTTTCCTCACCAACATTACCAAACCACAGGGATTTTCTTTATTACATGGCCCAAACATATTCATTAATTGTGACTTAGTATCTACAATGGTAATTTTCAAATTATTTACTTTCAAAACTTCTTTATATCTTATAAATTATTGAGTATCTCAAAGGGTTTTTGTTTAAGAGTTATAATTATTCATGTTCTTAAATTAGAAATTAAAGCTGAGAAAGTTGTAGAAGTCTAATTCAATTAAATATAACAATAACATGTTACAAGTTAGTCAACAGCACTGTTATGAAAAATTAACCATATGCAGTCTTTGAAGGAGAAATATAAAGCAGACTTATTTTTATTATAGGTGCATATTATCTGTTTAACCTTTTGTATGTGGAGAGGGCAGTTCTGGGCCTCAGCTCAGGGCCATATGCATGGTAGGCATGTATTCTACCACTGGTCTACAAGGCCAGTCCCATATGTAAAGAATAGATAAAGAATACACTTTAAATTACATGATTGTGCTATCAAGTAGGACTGGCTGAAATACTCACATTTTTCTTTAAAAAAAAAAAAAGTGTGTGTGTGTGTGTGTGTATTTGTGTGTGAGTTTTGCCTGCATGTATGTTCATACACCTGTGCCTGATGTCCACAGAATCAGAAGGTGGTACTGGTTCCCTGAAACTGGAATTAAAGAAAGTTGTGAGCTGCCTTCTGGTGTTGGGAACAAAATCCTGGTCCTCTGCAAAAGCAGAAAGTGTTTTCAACTGTGGAGTCATCTCTCCTGCCTCAGGATTCATTTCATTCACTTTATTCCTTTTCTTCCCTTCTCCATCCCCAATGGGCCCTGGAGTGCTCATTGCTCACAATTATCAAAGTTCAAATCCACTTAAGTATGTGACATCACTACAAAAGTATTTCAATGCTTTATCAATTTCAAGTATGTTCATTCTTCCATGTACAAGTGTAGAAGAATATTTAATCTTTTAATCCATCAACATGGTTACTGGAGGGTAGAAAAAAATGTTAGTCCACACCTTTAATCCCAGTATTCAGAAGGCAGTGGTAGCACATGCCTTTAATCCCCAAAACAGAAGCAAGTAGAAGCAGAGGAGGAAGCAGAGACAGAAAGCAAAGGTCAGAAGGAGTCAGTGCCAGACAGAAAGTGACATCTGAGAAGAATCAGAGTAAAGAGCGGAAAAAGTGAAGAATCAGAAGAAGAGTTAGCAGACTGAGTCAGAGTGAGGACACACGCAACTCTCATAATATAAAAGCAGGCTCTCAGCTCAGAGAGGCAGTCAGAGGCAGTCTGAGGCAAACACAGGTAGTTCAGCAGAAAGAAAGTGAGTTTGGGAGAAAGAGTCAGCTAACAGTGACAGGAAGTTTGAAGCCAAGCAGAACAGTTCAGTCAGAGAAGTTGTGGGAGTCAGCCAGAGTCAGAGAGAGCCAGAAGAGTTCAGTCAGAAACAGTCAGCCAGCTCAGAAGGTCAGTTTGAACCAGTAGCTTGGAGAAGAATTTGAGCCAGAACAGCGAGTGAGTTGAATCAGTCAACCAGAAAAGTCAGTTGAGTTCAGGACAGCTCTGAATTCAGGAGCTAGTCAGAGTGAGATAGTCAGCAGTAAGTCTTGGAAGCAGAAATATTCTAGGTTTGAAGATTAGATTGTAAGGAAGGTGAAGCCTTCCAGTTCTAGGCCTAAGATTAGATTTTACAGAGCCTGAAACCCTCCAGGACCAGGGAATGAATTAGTCAAAGAATAAACTGCCTTCTGCTCTGAATCAATGGCTACATACAAGACCTCAAAGTTTTAGAAGACTCAGAGTGAAACTGCAATTTTCTGAAGAGTAACTATTTTATAGTTATATAATCACCAAAGGTACTTCCACATCATCTGCAATCAAATGGTTCAAGTAAAAGGAAAAAGGACTTTAGAGCTTTTGAGATAGATATGATGAGTTCAAATTTATGAATGAGTTATTTAAGCTCTTTAAATCTTAGTTTTCTATCTGTGGAATAGGAAGAGAAAAAATAATGATAATTACAGAATTTCTAATTATAATAGTCTAGAGAACTAACTTAACTTACTGATGTATACTTATAATTTAAGTAGGAAACTAACATATTTGAAGTCAAGGCTCTCTCTAGATATTTTATTTATATTATTTCCTATAAATACATGTTAATACCACTTAGAATTGGTATCCTTGACCATATCTTAATAATCTTATTACTAACAAAATGTTGTCAACAATATACTAGTCCTCGTGTACGTGTACATTTTCTTTAATATTCAGTATGAAAAATAATCTCAAAATACTCCATTTTTCATACAAGAAACCTGAAGCAAAGAGACATTAAATAACTTCTTTGAGTTATAACAGCTCCTAAGTCTGTAAGTAATTACATCAAAACTCAATTGGCTTTACTTACCTCATACTACAACGCACCCTTTCATCATAGTGCTTACGTGCTATACTATATCTCAACCATCTCAAACTACCCTCACCAAAAGAGAAGTCCCACATTCATTTCTTCCCCTTCTTGTCTCTGTCAACAGGCAAGTGATTTCTCTAAGATCTGGCTCATTTTATTGAATAAAAGAACTTAGAAAAAAAATAATTTAGATGATTGCCCTTACAACCTCTAAATGAAGAGAGTGAGAGAGAGAAAGAGAGAGAGAGAGAGAAAGAGAATATGCATGTAGATAAACAAGCACAGTTATATAGTCATTTGCTGGGTTTATTTATGTATTATTTTTTAAAATATATATACCAGAAAAATGGATGGAACTGGAAACAAATTCTGAGTGAGGCAACCCAAACCCAGAAAGACAGAAAACTGCTAGAAATTGCTAAGGGATGTTGCTAAGAAAACTGGTAAGAAATGGTGGGAAGAGTTATCAAGGAGGGGGAGATAGAACACACTGGTATAAAGAGTTCAAAGGGATGATGGAACAGAAAGTGTTAAACTGGGGTCTGGAAGTGGAGGATAAGATAGAGGAGGGAGTATGGGAGAGTTAATTAATGCTAAAGACCTTTCCAAAAAAACCATGTGAAAACCTACTATTGTTGAAGCTTCCTAAAATACACACAGAAACACACACACACACACACACACACACACACACACACACACACACACAGAGTTAAAATAGAGTTACACTGCAACAAGGCAACAATGTCCCTACTTTAAGACACCAGAGACTTAAATAAAAATCCCATTGCCAAAATGGGTTTCCCTTTTGGGGGTTGTTTTCAATGTGGTCCCATAGATTCTCCAAACATTATAGGTTATTGCCACTCGTCTTGATTACTTTCTAGAACTTCACAGTAAGATCCTATTGCTAAAAACACCACATCCAAGGTCTCAGAAAATAGTGACATCAAGCTGCCACAGACTTGGAAGCTTCAATCCTACTGCTAGCTTTCATAGTACAGGAAAGTGCTATGCAAGCTACTAGAGGAGAAAAGTAACCATCAATCATCCCCAGTTATGAACCATGCAAGCAACAAGAATGACTGGTCTAGAAAGACATGCCCACTGGTACAATAGTGGCATGAACATCATTGGGTTAACCAACCACTTTCTGGTTAGATTTAAGTTTCACTCCACAAGATAAAACCTATACTTGGCATCATCACCAAGCAAAAACCTATGGCTCAACAGGTCATAGACTCCAGGTGAAAAACCAACTACAATTATGCTGCTATATGGACATATTATTAAACTGACTCCTAATGATTTCTTATTATACCAATAAATCAATGTATCTCTCAACCCTTACCTAAGAAATGTCTACTTACAATAGATGATGATTAACACAGAGTGATCCACAATTGACCAAAGTGAGCTCCAAAGGGAACATATATACTGCACTTGCTAAGGTTCAGAGATCATTGCAGAAGAGGGTAGAAAAGAGTAAGAGCCACAGGTGTTAGGTAACTACAAGGAAACATTATCTTTGGGACACAGCAGGACAGCTGCACATATGAATTCACAAGTGGTCATAACAGCATGTACAAAACCTGTGCTTGCCCAAGCCAGAACAAATCCCAGAATGGAGAGGGAAGTTGGGCAGACAATCCCACCTGTAGAGCAAATAAAGTGACTTTTTAAAATTCAATTTTGATTATCTTCAGTGATTTCCCTCTGCACTTAGGATATAAATATCTAACCCAGAAACCCATAAGGCCCTGAATACTATGGCCCCAGACTCATCTCTGCTCACCTCCACCTTCAGCTACTTTGTATATTATTTGCTATTACTCTAGCCAAGGTGGGGTTCATTTAATTCCTTAATTTACCAAGCTCTCAAATCATCCTGCAGACTTTTCATCGACTGGTACTGACTGCTATTTCTTCACATTTAGGCTTGTATTTTACTTTTTCAGGAAGGTCCTCCTTAAATGACTGTCACTCAAATTGATGGAAATTTGGCTCCTTACCGTTGGCATTGTATTAAGTAGTCTTCGTTATTATTAAGCTTTCTTCACAATACTTTCACAATTTAGACTGTGTATTTATTTATTCAGTATATACCTGAACTAATAGAATGTCTAATTGTGGGAAACAAAAAGGCACAGACTGCTAAATCTCAAAGCGCTTAGTATTTTATAAAATATGGCCAACTTGTACAAATGCTCTTTTTCATCAGATTATAAAACGTGAAGAGAAATAAACAATCTAAACAAAGCACAATCTCCAGAAGGTTTGAGAAGTCTTAATCATTAAGTGGAATACTATAAAACCTAGCAATCAAAAACCAGATAAATATCTATCATACGCTATTATAGTATATGCTAAAGACACACTTGTTAGAGGGACAACAGACCAGAACAGACATATTCAAATTTTTTCAGAAGACAAAAATCTCAAATGAACCCAATTCTAAAAAATAAAAATAAAAATATTTTTAAAGGAGCTGGAGAGTTAGCTCAGCAGTAAAGAGCACACTGACTGTTCTTCCAGAGGACCTAGGTTCGATTCCCAGCACCCACATGGCAGCTTACAACTGTCAGTAACTCCAGTTCCAGGGGATCTGATGCCCTTACACCAATGCACATAAAATAATTTTTAAAAAAATTTAAAGGCATTTCTCAATTTAAAAAATACTCAACTGATAAGAAAAGCTTTTCCCAAAGAATTTTGTTCTTAGTTGATTACTGGAATGTCTGTAGAAGGTGGCTACCTAAGGAGAGGAAGAAACCTATTCTAGGTCCAGGGCGCTTGGTCTTTATGTTTTAAGATGTAACAGCTGTAGCTAACACTAAGCTCTCTTAGATAACTAAGTAAACATCTTATTTCTGCTAAAATAGACACAACGAATTTCAAAATATGGTGTTGAAGGTTTACAGAACAAATAAAGGTTCTTTTTTTTTATTTTTTATTTTTTTTGGTTTTTTGAGACAGGGTTTCTCTGTTGTAAATCTGGCTCTCCTGGAACTCACTCTGTAGACCAGGCTGGCCTCGAACTCACAGGGATCCCCCTGCCTCTGCCTCTCAAGTGCTGGGATTAAAGGAGTGCACCACCACACTTGGCCAGATACTGGTGCCTTGCTCTGCCATCATCAGAGAACCCTCTCCTCCTGTAGCAGTTGGGAACAAATACAGAGACCCACAGCTAGAGATTGTGCAGAGAGTGAGAGACCTTGGAACACTCAGCCACAAATGAGACGTCTCCACCAAAACCCTCCGCTCAGGGCTCAGGGAACCCTGCAGAAGAGGAATCTGAAAGAGTGTAAGAGGGGATGGAGAACACCAAGGAAATAAAGCACTCTAAATCAACAGGATCAATACACACATGAACTCACAGAGACTGAGGTAGCATGTACAGGGCCTACATGGCTCTGCATCAGATGCGGTCCTAAAACTGAAAGGAGAAGACCCCACCCCTATCCAGAAGCTAGCTCTAAATGATAACCACTTACAAATGAAAATTTAGTTTTCTCCAAGGCAGTCTCACTGGAGAAACAAACTACTCTTAAGGATAGGCTGCATGCCCAGAAATAGATGGCCAACAGAAAGATGAACTCAATGGCATCACTGGAGGTTTCCTGTCTCATAATGTTGCATCAGGGCTTTATAATTTATTTTGTTATTTTTTACATATATGCATGTGTATGTATATATATGCATGTATATACATACATCTATGTAGGTGTATATATAAGCATATATATACAAATATACGTACGTACACACACACACACATATATATTTCTCTTTCTCTCTTTTTACTTTACAGACGCTTTGCATATACACATGGCTCCCAGTTTGTTTTTAAGGGATATCCGAGTGTGTGAACAAGTGGGTCTCTACATTTATATCTGTTTCATGTGCCTTCTCTTAAGCTCTTTTCTTTCTGTTTGTTTGTTTTGTTCTATTCTGATGTGTTAGTTTTTGTTTTATCATATCATCTCCTAAAAGCTTGTTTGTTTTCTAATGAGGGACAGGGTAGATATGGATGAGACAGAAGGTGAGGAAGAACTAGATAAAGTAGAGGGAGGGAAAAATGTAACCAGGCTATATAAGAAAAAAGTTTATTTTCAATAAGAAGAAAAAAAAGTGAAAAAAATCTCAAAATTAGGACTCTGAATTTTAAACAGACTAAAGATGCTTTATACTAACAAATTACAATTGAAATTATACCTTTTCTTGAATTATTAAAATACCCAAGATTAAATTCTAAACAACTAAACAATGGTGCTTACCGATACTGATGTGTCCTCATTTTTTCTCTTAGCACTGGAGTCAAATAATACGTTTCTCCCTCGTCTTTCACAGTCTTGATACACGATCAGTCGAATCTGGCTTGGGTCAAACTCTGGCAAGGGCCAACTTGGGGAAAAAGAAAAGGGAGGGATCCATTTGAGTTACTTTAATAAATATACTCCACATATAGTCTTATAACTAAAATCTTATCTGACAGACCCAAAAGATGTATTATTACTGAAGAGCTTATATCTGATCTTTATATAAAATTATTTATATAAATAATTTATATAAGCTTATGTAAATTATTTATATAAAATTATTTGGTTCAAAGCTTTTAAATAGGTATGAGTTTTAGATAAAAGGAAAACACAAAATTAAAAAAAAAAAATGCTGGGCAGTGGTGGCGCATGTCTTTAATCTGGAGGCAGAGGCAGGCAGATATCTGTGAGTTCAAGGCCAGCCTGGTCTATAGCGTGTGTTCCAAGACATCCAGAGTTACAACAAAGAAATTCTGTCTCGAAAAACCAAACCAAACCAAACCAAAACAAACAAAAATCCAATTGGCTACTATTAACACATAAGATATAGCCAATTTATATAAAGGGTTAACTTACTAAGTATATACAAGCACAAATTACTAATAAAAATATGTTGATCTCATGGAGAGATGACATAAGGCTAACTCATCTTTTTTTCCTTCAACACAGAAGTATAGAAATACAAAGTTTTGCTGTAGGTCAAACAGAGACATACTGTGAGTAAAATAGATATAAAAAAATGCATTTTCATTTAAATTTAAATTAAAACCTGGCAAGATTCAGTCAAAGAATTCATACCTAATATTTAAAATTATAGAAAGACAAACGTAAGCTGCAAGCAGTACTCTACTCACTGCCAACCTGCCACCCTCTTTCAGTGTACTCAAAACATGAAGGGGAGGGAGAAAAGGAAGAAAGGAAAAGGAAGGAAGCTGACAGCCCTAAACTTTGGAGCAAGGAAACAAAAGTATACACCAGGAAGGGACATACCAAGTGGATCAGAGCAGGGACTACATCTTGTGAAGAAAGTGCTAAAGTACATTTTCCACCTTACAACACATATTTGGAAAACATAATCTACATTTGTTTTATGGACCTTTATTTTTTTGTACATTAAGTGTCACAACTTAAAAGACTAATGTCTCTGTTGGAAATCCATGCAAGTCTAACCCTATGCATCAAGTTAAAGCAGATGTCCATCCTTAAGACAATACTGGCTAGCACTAATTACACAGGACTGCACTTACAAAACTATGACAGAACAGACCAACACAGATTGAAAATCAAGAAGTGGTTTCACAGAACTGACAGAGAGAAATATTTTAAGGAAGGAGTACAATGGCAATAACTAAAAAGCACTCAGTAGGCTTAGAAACATCGTTGGTGACCATGGGAGGAAAGGAAAATTCTAAGGAATAAAGAGAACAGAAATCAGACTGCACAGGACTGAAGGAAAAAAAATAAAGTCAATTGTCAAGAAAAGAAAGGAGTTGAGAATTAGAGTTATGGGTATTTTGTTACTAAGAAAGGAAATATGTGAATGTGTTTACACTCTGATGCAGTTTGAGGTGGAGAGGAAACTACAAGCCTTTGAGGAAGTGGTGGAGTGAATACTGTTTAAAGAATTAGCCAAGAACTGGCTTTTCAGCCTCTGTCTAGCATCAAGTTCAGAACAAAAAGCAACTCTTGCATTAGGCTAGAAAGAGAAGAGAGTAAAAAGAAGCATAGTGCTTGCTGGGAAGAAAGTTAGGGAAGAAAGTATGTGATTAGGAACAGTAAGACTTCAGAACAAACTGTAAGCCTACAGTTGACAATTATGAGACTATGACTGGCTATGAGACTATGACAAACTGCTCCAGTGATTTTTCTATAGAAACGCTTATGATGCTTGAATTTGAATCAGGTAGAAACAAAGTAAAGGATTTTGACAGATAAATGGGAGAAAAAGAAAAGGGAACGTTGGAGGCAGAGCAGAAGACTTCAAGAATACAGCTGAAACAATGGACATTGGAGCCTAAATTAGGAAAACAGTGAGACTAACAGGCTAGGAGAAGAGATGAAGGCATAATAATGAAAGTGCCAAGAAAGGAGTGCTGAGGAAGACAGTGCAGATCGTACAGCACAGACCAGAGAGGAAAACTCACAGTACAGTGCTTACAGAAATCAAGGAAGATGGAAAGCAGTAGCACACAGACCAAATGCTGCAGGAAGGCTAAACTTCATGTAAAGACCAATTCAGCCATTTGGTGGACTTGGCTCTCTTGTCAGGACAGTGTTAATGTTGAGAGACAATAGTCAAGTAACAGACTGAAAGGGCTCTCAGAAGAAGAGCGGCAAGTATTTAAGAGTCTAAGTAGTTTCCCTGTGAAAGATGATGACACCAGAACTGTGGGCAATATAACTGGCCATTTAAACTACAAAGTTTTGAATTAAAAGGCAACCTACATAGTCAGGAAGAAACTAAGATTATCTTAAACCAAGATCAATGGTCATCCTAGACAACCAGAAGAGGTGAGATTATGAGGATAGTCTACTAAAACAAAGGTATGGAAATATGAAATGTGCAGAAATGTAAAAAGAGAAAACAAACACATTTAAGGTTTATATTTCTAAGTTAAGGAGAAGGAACAGAAAAGGAATTTAAATATATCTAGAGAAAACTGACAAATCAAAGTTCCAGAAAAGTTAGAACTACACAGGGAGGTCCTTGATGAACTGTAGAATATATTTAATGAGGTCAAGGAAAAATAACCTACAAAGAAAAATTACTACAGATGGATATGGAAGGTTGAAGGAATGAAATAGTTATTTAAATTTGATCACTTCTGTTTTATTTGAAAAGTATGCATTTTAGAAGCATATATGAGGTTGGTGGCCTGAACTAGGATCTAGGACTTAAGATACAAAAGTCTAATAAAAATAATCAAAATAGGGAAAGTGCTAACACTTAGAAAGCAAAGGTACAATTAGACTGAAGACCCAGCTGAATGACAAGTTTGAGTCCAGCCTGGGCTACAAAATGAGACCTGATTTTTAAAATGATATGAAAAGTGACAACAAGAAAGGAGACATCTGGACTTCACTATCTGAGGAAATGTGGTCAGAATGGCCTTGACTGAAGCAAAGGATGTTAGATGTCAGTGGTTTCTTCTGAGTACCCAGACACTGTCACTGCTGTTCCCAATCCTCTTTACCATGATAGAAGTTGGAGTAAACTCTGAAATTTTCAGATACAGAAAATTCACTAAAAAAATTATGCCAAAAGGATGTCTGATTAATTATATTTAATATATTAATTATATTTAAAGCATACTAGAACATAATATAAAATAAATAACATCCCCAAAGAGGATAAATTAATATGAAAATGATATGACTAAGGCTATGATATTTAGGGTCTGAACAGGAAAGTCTCAGGTTCAGTGAGTTAATAGGATAAACACTCAGCCAAGATTTGTTTCTATTTCTCTAGCCCCTGGACCTTGTTGAGAAAGCCAATTTCATAAAAAATTTTCTCCAGGTAAGTTTGAGAAATCAAATATTTTCTGAGACTATAACTTAATGATCTCTTCTACTCTTTTTTTTTTTTAAGTCTTTTCACAGTCCCATTCCTTTTTACTGTTGACAAGAACTTTTTAATGAGAAAGATTTTTAGCCTTACTAATGATCGTATCTCCTAAAGTTCTTTAACAATGAAGCAGTGGTTATGCCCAGTTATCAGTTTAGGAACTCTACCACACTCACTGTCAGTGAAAACATTTCACTCTAGGATGAACAAATAAGTTACATGACAATCCAATTCTTAAAACACAGAGATATCAAAACCAACACCCACAGCATATTACTTTTGGCTAGAAGCTTTCTTAAAACTAGTCTTACAAAGAATAAAGCGGAAAAAAGGTGATTAATAGAGGGAAAAGTGGGTCAATTCTACAGTTTTCTCAGTTAGTAGCAGCCAGCCATGCAGCACATGAAAGCTGCCAGGTTTTCTGATCTTAGACCTTGCATTATTGTCAGGAACTGTACATCAAAGAAATGTTTAGCAAGGTATGGTAGCTCACACCTATAATCCCAGCACTTAGGAGAGACTGAGTCAAGTGGATTGCCTAGAGTCTGAGGCCAACATATGGGCTACCTAATGAGTTTTAGGCCAGCCTGCAATACAGAATGGGATCCTGTCTCAGAAAAACAAACAAACAAACAAAGAAATGGACTATCTACCTCAGTTGGTTGAGTACTTGCATGAGGCTCTGGGTTCAATCTTTAGCACTTTATAAGCCCAGTAAAGTAGCCTATGCCTGTAATCATAGCACACTAGAGGTAGAAGATTGGGAATAAAAGGTCATTTTCCCTGGGTTCAAGACTACCTTGGGATACTTGATGATAATATCAAAAATGAAGAAGATAAAGACAAAAAAAGCAAAAGCATCAGAAGAAATGTTTAAAAAGATAATTTTAAACAATACAAATTGCTAGCACACTGACACAATACTTAAGTACTACAGAGAAAAGATGGAAAAGATAAGGAATAAACTAGACCCTTAATTAAAAATCAGAAAAATTCCAGTCCATGTCGGTAAAATTAAAAAATAACATTTGGTATGTAAATAACTGGATTGTGTTATTAATGTAATGTGTTAATTTAAAATTTACTTATAAATTTTCATGTTATATATAAAAAACCACATGACTTTCCAAATATCTGCAGTGTTCCTGTAGAGGCATAGTGAAAAAGGAAAGCAATGAATAGCAGAAAATCATTAAGACACCTACATTAAGACACTTACACTAGTTGCAACTTACACTTGCACCTAGAACTTACAATATTTACAAATTACTTATTTTAGATACACCTGTCTGAAACATTCTCAAAAATTCTTCAAGTTCACAATTGGGACACATGTCTATAATCTCAACATTCAGTAGGCTGAAGGCAAGAAGATTAAGAATTTTACAATGGCTTAATTTCATTTACATACAGTGGTCATTAAAAGTTAATCCATTAAAAAGACATTTTGATACTCTGACATCTTTTGCCATTCATTTATTATAAACAAATCCTTGCCTGACACAGAGCAAAACTTAGATTACAAATGGGACATAGTAAGTAATTTTAATATCTTTCCAAATGTAGCCTCTGAACAATTCCACACAGCAAGTTACCAGTTAATGGTATGTACAGGTCTGTGGGGAAGCATTGATAACCAGATTTCCTAGATATATGAAGGACAGAACTATCATTTCTTTTTCCTAAGAAGGCATTTTAAGCCTTTTATGGGAATTTCTATAGTGTGGAATTAACTTCCATATAAAGCAGTACCTTAAAAATGCCATTTTTAAATATACTTAAATATATTTAATATATTTAAGAAATTAGACTTGGCTCAACAAAACCACTGACTTTTTTTTTTTTTTATTAAGATCAGCATTGTTGAGTTTGGCAATGTTAAGAGCATTTGATCTGATCATACATTCTATTTTCAGTTTTTAACTTCTGAGCTCACTAGACTCAAGTTTCATAGTCTATTTCATCACTATCTATCCAACACTTCAATATATGACATATTGTGATAGATGGCACAGAATGAGTCTTCAATAAATATTTTGTTAATGAAAAAGCAATTTCCACAATAAGTGAAAAATATACAACTTTGAATAAGTGCCATGAGAATACTATTTCATTATTTAGCAATGACAGCTTTTTGTGAAAACTAGTTACTTTTAAGTATATCAAGAATTAAATGAAAATAGTTTCCTCCAAAAATAAAGTAGTTTTCATACTGAGGAGAAGGATGCATTCTGATGTTTTATCCTACAAAGCTATTGATTAAAATTTGGAATATAGTAAGTGAAAATCGTAACACTAAAGGCAATTCCAAAACTATGCCTTATATACTTACTAGAGTCCATTCCTTTCTGACAATCCTCCTAATAATACAGGAAAGTTTTTTTTAAACATTTTACCAAACTCCTAACAAGCTCACTGGGTTATCTTTCTAATCCTTGAATTTATACTAGAGATTCAAAAAAGAGCTAATGGACTTGAGTTATTTTTCAAAGAGAAAAAAGTTTTCTCTGATCAAAAATTGCTATGGAAGAAATAATACATTTACAAAGCATCATCATTTGTCCCAATAGATGTGTTTTACCTAGTATTGTTGACATTAATCAAAATGAGTCAGTTTATCTACAAATAATTTTTAAACAATTTTTCAATCAATAGTCACTTCATCATTGTGTCCTAAAATTAGAAAACATTTACCAATTTAAGATAGGTCAACATTCAGGATTTATCAAAATTCTCCATTACCATCATTGTAAAGATCTTCACTCTTAGGTACTATAAGAATAATGCTGAAAGAAAAGAAAGAAAAGAAAAGAAAAAAGAAAAGAAAAGAAAAGAAAAGAAAAGAAAAGAAAAGAAAAGAAAAGAAAAGAAAAGAAAAGAAAAGAAAAGAAAAGAAAAGAAAAGAAAGAGGGAGGGAAGGAAGGAAGGAAGGAAGGAAGGAAGGAAGGAAGGAAGGAAGGAAGGAAGGGAGAAAAATTTATAAAAAGCCGGGTGGTGGTGCACACCTTTAATCTTAGGCAGAGTCAGGTGGATCTCTGTGAACTCAAGGCCAGCCTGGTCTACAGAGCGAGTTCCAGGACAGCCAGAATTACAACAGAGAAACCCTGTCTCAAAAAAAAGAGGGCGGGGCAGGGGGGGGGGGGGGGGGGGGGAGGGGAGGAGGGGAGGAGGAGGAACAAGGAAGGAAGGAAGAAAGGAAGGAAAGGAGGGAGGGAGGGTGGGAGAAGGGGAAGGAAAGGGAAGGAAAGAAAAGGAATAAATAATAATGCCGTAATCAAATGAAACATGTGACCAAAAAGTTGGGGGGGGGAGGTGCTTGTACAGTTAAATTTCAAATCTTAAATAGTTACTTCATTATTTAAGCCTGCCTCTCTAAAGAATATCAATACTCTTGATTACCAATTGCAAATAAAATAGAAACTTCACCAACATAATTCTAATCCATTCAGTTAATTCTTTTCTCACACAATGAGGAACTTTTGCCTATCAGAATGCAACAAAATAGCATATGGATCCCACTTTATTACCTTTGACTCTAGTGGTAGCCAGTCTCAATAAGAAGAACTATGGGCTGCTGCATAAATTGGCTCTCATCCTAGTGAAGGGGTCACACTAACCTTCCCCTATATCATTCCAATTTTAGTACATGTGCTGCTGAGTGAGCATGAGAGGATTAAGAATTTTAGACCAGCCTGAATCACATGGTCAGTTCCAAGCTCATCAGAACTATAGCGTAAGGCCCCTTCTCCAAATAAATAAAAAAATAAATTCTTCAAATAATCAAAATTATTCCCAAAATTTTCATAAAATAAGTAATTTAATAATTTAGCATTTAAATTTTACTCTCCATGCATTTTAAAGCAAGTATTTCACCAAATTTATAACAAGATATAGGGTGACTTTGTGTTAACATATTTCAAAATAGCATCTTGAATTAAGCTGTACATTACTGGTATCCTATTTCTCTTCAGCAGTTCTGCTTTGCAAAATCCCTTAAAACTCCAGTTATGTACAACTGCCAAGCTAGGTTAATAATAGCAATGAGCCATACTCATCTAAAACCACAAGACTGTCAGGTGACAAGAAGAATGAATCTAACTCAAAAGCCTCTCCATGCTGCAATTCAAAAAGGTGTAATCCTAGCAACAGGACCATGGGACACTGGAGCCTTTAAGGAGTTTCATTCTGATGCCAAAACCTATTTTTGCAAAAGGCTTTATCTATCCATTTCTGGAGTTTTGCAAATAATATACCACCTTTTTGTTTCACTTAAGAATGGGATTTCACAGAAGTAATTTGATTTTTTTTTATCAGTTCTTCTATTACAAAGTACATGACAGAGAAAATCAATCTAAACATTCTTGTAAACTAAGCATTACCTGGCGGCTTGTACAAATCAAGAGCTCCTACCATGTTTTGTTGTTCTTAAGATACTTCTGTTAACTTTTGTGCAAGAGTGGAGTAGATGGTTCTTCATTTCATGAAATCAGGAAAATGAAAAGCAGGCGAAAAGATAAGTAAAAAAGGAGCGAAAGGAAAGGGAAGAAGATGGAGGAAAGAGAAGGAAAGAGGGAAGGGAAGAGGAAAAGGAAAAGAAGAGAAGAAAGAAGAACACAAAGTGGAAGGAGACAAGGAAGGAGAAAAAAGGTAAAGGAAAAAAGCAGGAAATGGAAGGGGGGAAAAGAGAAGAGGAAAGGAAGAGAGAGGGGAAAAAGAAAGAGGGAGAAGATACCACAAAGACCTGCCCCTAGTGCCTGTGTCTTCTAACTAGACTCTAGCTAGATAGGTCTTAACCTTTCAATACCTCTCAAAATAGTGTCACCACCTGAGGAATCATGCCTCACAATACTAAGGTTACTTTATGCACAGTGCTTTCACTCAGTAAGAGCTACCCTGAGAGCACAGGGCTCAGGCAACCATAGCTACAACACAGCTCTTCAATAGTTCACATCTATGTAACTGAAAACAGACTCCAGGAACTCCACGGGACTCTGACTCCTGAAACTGATTGCTACTGTAACAGATTCCTAACTTGTAACTGATTCCTAATTTATAATAGATTCCATTGTGCCCTTTTACCCTCTAACTGTAAAAGAGAAAGGAAAAATAGAAATAAATCATCTTGAAAGAGACAGAGAAAAGAAGAAATATTCACTGCCCTTTTTGGCTGTCCGTAACAGTCTGAAACTTGAAGATCAGGAACTGCTAAAAAACAGGACTATCCTCTATCAAACCAATCCACCAACTGCCAACTGCCCACCACCTCCTTTATGTGCTAAGTAAAGTTTCCAGAAGTCCAAGTGGTATCCAATCACAGGACAAAAACTTATTCATTGCATCCTGCTACATTTCCCTCTTATTACTGAGCCATAAGTTGTACCACATTGATTAGTTTTTCTTTGAGGGCTTCTGCTAGGCCATTTCTTCTCCTTTCTGGTCTTTAGGAGTTTATCCTTTGCATTCATACATGTAACTGATGTCTGATGCTGTATCTGAGCTCTGAAGCTATATTTGTTTGGAGCCAATTGTAACTGTTACCTTTTCACTCGTAACCAAACTCTGGCTCTTGGTTCTTTTTGCCTAGCTGCTAGAGACAGATACTTAACTTGGAGCCTTGTAACTCCTTAACTCTAAAAGGTTATAAAGGAAAAGATGGAAAGGAAGATTTCTCCACAGCCCCTTACCTGTATGAAGCCTGGGGAACTGGACTAACATCTAACTACTTTTACCCCATTAACTGTCCCATAGCATGCTTTCCCATCAACTGTCTATCTCTTCGTAACTCCTATCTGAGCCATTCCAGCAACTGTCTGCCTTCCTTCCCAGCAATGTCCTCTGCTACTGTCTTTTATCTGAGCCTAGTTCCTGCTTGCCCTCCCATCTTCATCCTCTGGAACTGTCTGTCCCTTGCCTAACTGATAATTCCAACTGCCACTGCATCTTTTATCCCTAAGCTGTTCCCAAAAGCTCAAGAAGCATCCAATCATAAGAAAGGCTACACAGGACACTTCAAATCATCCTGCTTCATTCCTCCCCCTTTTACTAAGATACAAGTTGTACAATATTGATCACTTTTTCTCTGAGGCCTTCTGCTAGGCCATCTCTTTTCCTTTCTTCAGGAGTTTATCTACTGCATTCATACATGATACATTTTGTGAGGTTGTCTGAATCAGTCCCTCTTTCTCTGAAGTTCTTTACTTTCAGAAGGATGGCAAATGTCTCTGTCAGATTCTGTCTTGTAACTCTTTGTACTAATCCATTTCTATAAAAATGCTATAGGGATCTTCATGTTTCAAGGAACTCTGATGTTCATATTATTAAAGGCAACAATCTATTTCAATGTCCTGTCCACTGACTCTTGTATGAAAACAGCCTATTCCCTTGAATGTCTAGAACTTTGGATTTAAGGTGTTTTCCTCTGGTTTCTGTTTAAGTGTTCTTTTCCTCTAAAAGGGACGTCATAATCTTCTTAGGACTAATGCACTGTCAGCTATTGTAAAGGTCATAGGAAGTCTTGGGACTCTTGGAGGTTGTGTCAAATTTGCAGTGATTGGCATTTAGTGGGCCATCACTCTCATTATCTTTTCCTGGAACCTTCTGATGACTGCCAGCCAACTGTTACAAATCAGCCAGGGTGAGATCCACATGGGGACAGTTTTTCAACAAGGCTTCATATTCTTCATCTTCCTTGTACTCTTTACTGTCGCTGGTGTTGGAGTCAGATGGAAATTTAGATTTCAGGAACTTTACTCCATGACCCAGGGCTGATTTTTTTGTTGTTTTTAGTTTTTTGTACTTTACTAAAATTATTAAAAGAGTCTATCCTTTAAAAAAAAAAAAAAAAAAACTTTTCTTTCCACAGCCATGCTTTTCAGGTTAATGGTCAGGGTATCCAGGATTTCTGACTCAAATCTAATTTTTATCAGTTTTGATGGTACCATACCCACAACTTCTCATTTCCAATGGAAATAAAAGCATACTCCCTTCCCCAGTGCAAGACTTGTCCTGATTTCCATTCAGATGTTAATACGTCTTTACAATATACGGGTTGATTCAACTCTGCAATTCTTTCTTTTGTCCAATGTCTCTCAGCTGCTGTTGTTCCTGTCTCATTAACACTCAGAAAATTTAAACTTAGTAGTGCACTATGTAGTCTATCTCTGGGGGTCTTTGCTATTCCTTTTTGCCTTGCAAGCATTTCCTTTCATGTCCAATTAGATCTTTCTATAACTGCTTGTCCTGTAGAACTGTGTGGTATACTGGTGATAAGTTTTATGCCATAATATGTAAAAAAAAAATTTTGATTTTACTGGAGACATATGCAGGGGCATTATCAGTCCTAATTTGTAAAGATATTTCCATAATAGCCATTACTTCCAGTAAATGTGCAATTACAGAATCAGCCTTATCAGAACTCAAAGCAGAAGCCCATTGAAATCCTGAATAAGTATCAATAGTATAGTGTACAAACTTTAGTTTCCCAAATTCTGCAACATGGAAAACATCCATCTGCCAGATTTCATTTCTTTTAGTATCCTTAGGGTTACTTCCACCAGGCAATGAGGCTTGATTATACAAAGAACACATTGGACAATTCTTAATAATTTCTTTGGCTTGATGCCAAGAAGTTCCTTTTTAAACTTTTACTGTTTATGGGTGTTTTTCATGAGATTAAGGCCTCTAATATGTTTCTTATTAATAACTGATCAATCTCATTGTTCCCTTGTGCCAATGGGCCTGGCAATCCGGTGTGAGATCTAATATGAGTAATATATAATGGACAATTTCTGTTCCAAATCGCTTGTTGCAGTTGCATAAATAATGATGTTAATTCTGAATTATCAGGAATAAATTCAGCAGTTTCTATATGTAAAACAACTCTTTTTGCATACTGAGAATCAGTGATGATATTAAGAGATTCAGGAAAATCTAACAATACCATAAGAATAGCAGACAACTTTGATTTTTTAACTGAAGCATATGGGCTTTGATCGACTTTACTTATTTTTTTCTGACTTGTAGCCCGCCGTTCCTGATTTATTTGCATCAGCATAAAATGTAGGAGCTCCTGAATAATCTACATTAGTTACTCATAATGGCATAATCTCAGCATTAGTGTAAGGCACCACTATTTCAGTTGGATCTGTTCCTGACAGTTGACGAAGCCTTATTCTTCTCTTTATAATTAAATCAGCAACTTTTTCTATATATGTCTTCAATTTTTTACTCTTCTTATAAGATGTGCCATAAATAGCCATTCTAAGATATTATTCTCTCTCTGAATAAGAATCCCAGTAGGGAAATGTTGGTAAGGATCTATGCGATCCATATATGCATCTTGGAGTCTTCTGTCTACCAGAGCTAACTCTTTCTCTGTGCAGTGGTTAAGTGTCTAGGACTATCTAGTTTGGAGTCTTCTTGTAACATTTGAAATAAATCGCTTAGCTCTTGTGTAGTCAATCCAATCATGGGCCTTACCCAATTGATATTTCCCAATAAATTTTGGAACTCATTAAGAGTTCACAACTGATTTCTTCTAATCTGTACCTTCTGTGGCTGATTTTTTTTTTTTTTTTTTGTAGATTTATCTTATAACCTAGATAGCTAATAGAATCTCCTCTCTGTAATTTTTCAGGAGTGATTTGTAACCCCCAACAGGATAAGAGTCTTTCATTTCATCAAACACTTTTTCTAAAGTATCTGCATCAGAATCAGCCAACAAAATATCATCCATATAATGGTAAATAATAGATTGGAGATATTGTTTTCAAATTAGTTCTAATGGTTGTTGCACAAAGTATTGACAAAAGGCTGGTCTATTTAACATTCCCTGGGGAAGGATTTTCCATAGTTATCTTTGACAGGTTGTGCATTGTTATAAGTGGGTACTGTAAATGCAGACTTTTCCTTGTCCTGTTCTTGCAAGGGGATAGTAAAAAAAACAGTCTTTTAAATCAATCACTATCAAATACATGCCTTGAGTAATAATTAAGGCAAAGGAATTCCTGGCTGTAGCAGCTCCATGGGCTGAATCACCTTTGTCAACTTCTATGTGCCCATACACAAACTCTTAGAAGCTATCTACCCTGCTGACCAGCAAATGGAAAAAAAGCCCTATTAATCATAGCATCGCCATGGTCAGTATATAATTTAGCTCACTAATTTCAACACTTACACTGCATTCAAGAAGCCAAATGCAGCCCCAACACTTTGTTCAGCAAAGTTAGACAGCTGCTAAATGCCAAGACAAGAATGAGTACATAACTAAAATTGTCTATATGGTTTTAAGCACTTACAAATTTCTTGGGGCCCTAGAATACTTATATACATCAGAAATATTTTAAGAAACAGCCATTGGATTTGCGTATTCCCCTAAAAGAAGTAATTTTCTTGAGGAAAGAATCTGGGAAATTTATAAAGTCAAACATGCGATAGAAATAACCATTTCCTTGTGCTCTCTCTCAGTATCTTCTAAGGGTCACAAACTATCTTAAACTAAGCTATAATTTATAATATCATATATATTATCAATATCAGAACAAATGACAACATGTGTATGCAGGAACTAGGAATTCTGTATTAAAGAAATTCAATGGATTTGACCTATGTAAACTGCCAGTTTCTCAGAAGCTCATGTACAAATTAAAAACAAAAACAAAAACAAAGAAAGATTCTAATGCATAGCTAAGCTACAATGAAACATTAGTGTGTGTTTCCAGTTTCAAACTACTATAAATAAGATAGAAGACAGCAAACAAGTCGATGTAAGAACAACTGGTACCAGAAGACAACGAGGCTGTTTTCCTGAAAACAGATATTTGATTGTTCATGCTATGTTTTCAGAAAGCAACACAATCTTTCCTCTGAAACTTTAAAGTTAACATGTGAAGACACAACCAGGTATTCAACTAAAGATTTTAGCAAAACGAAAATGTAAACTCTCAAAGGATCTCATATACACATATAGCAAAATAGTAAAAATATTAAAAAACAATTCATTAAGAAATATCCCACCTAATTAGTAAATCATATCAGTTTCATGCCAGACTTGTAAAATGCCTTAAGATAGTATTATTGCTAGTTATTTCTGCTTTTAGGTTAACTGTAGAATTCTATGCCAGTAATTTTACTTGGATATACACTAATGTAGAAAAACTGAATTCAGTAAATATTCAAATAGAAAAATGTCTAACTGATTTCAAGAACATTATCACCAACCCAAAAATGTAATTTCTGAGACATCTGCTGCTATACTTAAGGACATTCAAGCTCCACATTAGTCAAAATACTAAAATTGTCTGCTGTTATGTAGCCAGAGATGAGACCAGTAGTTACAACAGCTAGAGGTAGTCAAGGGGTGGCAACAGAAATTTACTTAGGACACTGGAATTGTTCAGCATCACTGGTGGTAATTAGTAACCCCACGCATCTAGTCATGTGCAATACTCACACAACTCTAATAAAAGCATGTACATGCATGTTTATAGCAGCACTAATCAGAAAAATCAAAAGGTAGAATAGGTACATACAGACTTATATAGTACATAATAGGATATTCAGCTATAGAGGTGAAGTACTGATGCATGCTACATGGATGAACTCTGAATATAAAGTCAGCCAAAGGAAAGTCAATACATAAAAGGTCACAGGATTCCATGTGTATGGAATATACAAAATGGGTAAACCCACAGATAGAATGGAGATTGATAGCTACCAAGATGCTTTGGGGGGAAGAAAAAGAGAAATTCTTGAATGTGCAAGGATTTTATTTTGGACTAACAGAAATGTTTTGTAACTAGATAAGAGGGCAGTTACCTAACACCATGAATGTACCAAATGCCACTGCACTGTTTATTTTACAGCAGTTAACTTCATGTTGACTGAATCTCATCTCAGTACGTGTGCGTGTGCGTGTGCGTGTGTGTATTCAATATTCATTCATGGATCTCTTTTCATCAGTAAACAACTAATCATCATGCAGTGATGAACAGTAGCAATAACACATATGCCTTAATTTTCGGGAAAGGCATATGTATCTACATTCAACATGCTTACCATTTAAGGGGTATGCAAAACATCTGTCTGTAAAAATCACAACATGAAAGTTAAAAAAAAATTCCATATAATTACCAGGTTTTATTTAAATGACAAAGCTTGACAAGAATTTCAGTAAACCTCTGAAATTTTAGTTACTGGCTTTGGCTTTGACAATTATGCCAAGGTATAAAACTCACTAACATCATGAAAGCATAGACTTGTCTATAAGCTCATGAGCTGATGATGGGGGTCAGAAACCTTGTTCCCAAAGCCAGAAAGAGATGCCAGCCAAGATAAGTAACAAATTACTCAACTGTCAGAGCAAAACGATATGACAACAGAATCACAGGACATTAAAGCAGAGGCCAGAACTCACGCCTGTATTTATTCAGCAACAGGCATCACCTATGCATCACATATACAGGACACAGAAGAGTAAAGCTCGTAATAGGCCTCAAATTTTAAAGTTCAGAATTAAAATTCAAGTCTTATGAGAATGTGGAGTAAACTGAGCTCTCCACATGGCTGGACACTTAGTAAAATAACATGGCAGAAGAATCAGGTGCATACTAGCATACTCAGGAGGCAGAGGCAGGGGACTACCACAGGTTTGGGACTATCCTGATCTAGATACTGAATTTCAGGCCAGCCATGGCTATACAGAAAGACCTGGTCTACAACAACAACAATAATAACAGTAATAATGTAGCAGAATCTAATAACGTTCCGTACATATACCTATCTTATTAAATTTACCTATAAATTTAATCTAAACTAAATATTTTGATAGAAATGTATCTCCTCCCTAAAACTTATATAAAAATATTCATAGTAGTATTATTATAAGCCCAAACTGAAAATAAACCAAATATTCTTTAACAATCATATAGGTAAAGAAATTGTGACATATTCGCATAAAACAGAAAAGAAAACTGCATTATTGTGGTGCTCAGTTAGGGATAATTGTGTCCCCAGGAGACATCAGTAAAAAAACATTTCTGGTTCTGACAGTTGGCTAATTAGACATCAGGGATGATAGTAACACCTTATGATATACAGACAGAACCTTACAACAAAAGGTTACGCTTCCAAAGGTCCAAAGCACTGGCATTGAGAAATATTATCCTACAGCAATTAAAGCACATGAACTAGACTATATCTATAGCTATATAGATAAACTGAAACACTATGTTGAGGGGAGGGGAGCAGACAAGGAAGTGTACATGTAAGAGTCCATCCGTATGAATCTCAGAGTCAGGCAAACTTTACCCTGGTGTTGTAAGTTAGGATAGTGGGTGATGGTCAGAAGACAATGTTCAATTTCTTAAGCTAAGTAGTAGTTACTTGGCACTGAGTACAAATTTATTAGCTGAATATTTTATCCCACAATACAAAAATTTTAAACTGAAGAAAATCAAATGGTTTATTTTGTTTTTTAGTGAAAATCAGCTAAATTTCATATTACATTGACAAAATTTCTCTGAAAATATTGCCACTCTGCCACTTACTAATTTTGTTAATATTTGTCAAGTTTTATTTTCTGTATTTACATATTTTGTCTCTAATTATATAAGCAAAAGACTTTATTATTGGGAGACTACAATGAACAAATATAAGATGTGAAAACCCCCACATCTCCTTGTGATTACATTTCCTGATGTAACCTCAACACTGCTCTGTTTAATTCTAGACTTTTTCTTACAGATGGACAAGTAATAAAGTCAATAGACACATTTACAAAATCAAGATCACATTAAAAACTATCCTAAAATTTCTTCAAAACAGTACATGTGGAAATTTCTACAGAACGTATCAAACAACGTCCTAATGTATGTATATAACTTAGTTAATCAATGTAATTATAAAATTCTATGTACATAGAGTATTTAATCCATCTCCTAATTATGGACATAGAAATAATTTAAAATGAAAACAGCTTCAAACAATACTCCAAATGAGCAGAATAGCATGCCTCTATGATTACTTCACATAGCCTGTTTCCAAAATAAATAGGACCATTAATCTTTCACCACCATATAAAACACAATTTGTTTTTACAACTTTTGCTTTAGTCAACTATTTTTTTCTAATCTGTCAGAGCGACAGCTCAGTATTTATTGAGTAATATTTATAGACATTATTTCAAAATAAAAAAAAAATTCTGAGCTGGGCAGTGGTGGCACACGCCTTTAATCCCAGCACTTGGGAGGTAAAAGCAGATGGATCTCTGTGAGTCTGAGGACAGCCTGGTCTACAGAGTGAGTTCCAGAACAGCCAGAGTTACAACAGAGAAACCCTGTCTCAAAAAAACAAACAAAAAAATTCTGTGAATTTTCTTATATATTTCACGTGTAGAGGAGAGACCTTAAATGCATTTGTTTTCCTCCTACACAAAACTGACCTACTTATTTTACTGAACCATTGAGAAGTCAAATGTGCAGATAGACAAATCCATAACTGTTACTAGAGTGGAACCTCAAAATCACCACTTTTGGAGACCTACAACCCAAACCAGTCATGTACCCAAAAGTCTATCCCAGAAGACTGAGAATGAATTCAGGTAGGATCATCTGAAGGATGTATGAAGAGGTCCACAGTGACTCACTCCAGGATGAAAAGCATTATGCACTCTTTTAAAATATACATCCAATCTCAGTCATCATATACTAGGTTCCTTGAGGTTGAAGAACTTGTTTTGAACCACTTGAATCAGGCAAATTTAAAAGTTTTCAGGTTTATTTGTAGCTAAAGTCAAGTCCTGAAAAAAGCATCCTTATCTGCTATATCTTATGTAGAGAGAGAGCGCATTGTGCTTTGACTGTAAGAGTAAAAAATCTCTTAATTTCTCCATTATTATTATCTCCAAGTATAGAGTGATAACTTGACAATTTTATTATTTATTCCCTCTGTAAAGCTCTGTAAGAAAACTTCCTCTAAACTATAATGTATCAATGTAAGAGAGACGTGTTTAAAAACTCTAAGAAAATACTAAAAGATAACATCTTTCCAAAAAATGGTGCTAGATAAACTGGAATGAAATGAATGAGCTGGATGAAGTGAAATAAGGATTTTTTCCCACGAATATGAAGAGGAAAGTAAAAGAAACACACATAAAATACATAAAATTTTATTAGCATGAAATTTTAGAATAGGTAAAATTAATCTACAGTGACTGAGAAAGCAGACCACAGATTTTCTTGGGGAACAATCAAAAATGGTTATTACCTATAAAGGAATAATGGGGGGGTTTTGGAGGTAATCGATTCCGCTAAGGCTGTAGTAGTTGTTACACACATGGGGTTTTTTTTTTAATACATGTATGTGTGCTAACATATATGTGGGCACACATGTGTGTTGGTGCACATGAATGCAGGAGTGATGTGTGCATGTGGAGGCCAGAGGACAACCTAAGTGTCATCCTCAGGAATATGGTTTACTTTCTTTGAGCTAGGTCTTTCTCTGGTCTGGAAATTACCAACTAGGCTAAACTGACTAGACATCTAGCCCAGGGATCCATCAGCCTATCCTTGCTTCTCCAGCACTGGGAATACAAGTGTACCACTATATCAAACATTTTCACATAGGTGCTGGGGATACACCTCAGTCCTCAAGTTTGTGAGGCAAGCAATTTACTGACTGAGCCATCTCTGAAGCTAGTGTATACTTTTAAAAAATTTACTAAGGATTTATTTCAATTAAGTAAGGTTAGGTGGAGATACAGACACAGAAATGATTATAATGAAGGAAAGGGTTTATATTCAAAAGTTCTCATAAAATAAGAGGCATATCAACTTTCCTCATTTGCCAAATGAAGTGCCAGGGTTAGGGTTAGGAAGTAGGATATAGAGAAGAAAAGTGGCCAGGCCCTTTAATGCGGCTTCTACGGGGAGGAAAATGGGCTAAGCAAGGCTAGCTAGTTTGAGTAATGTCAGTGGTCTCCAGAATATGGCTGAAGATCCTAAATTGAGTGGTACCTGGCTTTGGGTGATTATAGTAGGATAGAGGCCCAAGGTAAAAGGAGGAGTTGGGGAGTAAGGTTCAACTGGTTTACTATTTAAAGGGAGAAATTGATATTGTTTGGTTTCTCAAACAGGATTTCTTGAGCTAGGTAGCCCAGACCGGCCTTGAACTTGCTTGTTTGCACATTAAAAGCGTACTTCCCATAAGGTAATTCTCTGATGTGTGTGTGTGTGTGTGTGTGTGTGTGTGTGTGTGTGTGTGTGTGTGAGATTAGCTAGCTCTGGGAGGGAAAGAGTTTACAAAGATAAGGCCTCAAATATCAAAACACAAAATATAAAAAATAAAGATAAAATAAACTATGTATTTAGAAAGATATGTTTTATTAAATACATCTTATTTCAACAAAATTGATTTAAAAGAAAAAAATGTAAGATATATCACAGGAACTAATTAACTAACAAGAGGACCAACATCAAAAATCTTAGTTTAAAAAGAACCACAGCTAGAACTATTTCTAATTTCTATAAGAGGAATATGATCTAATTCTATATAGAACATGGGTTTTTACCAATATCTCAAAAGTAATCAGGAATTATAATGTTTATTCCTTTCTCCTCCTTTTTCTTTGGGGTGTGCGGCTGAACTTGTTATCATTACACCTAACAGTTCTGTAGGGTCTAGCTGAAGGCACCATCTTTGTTTTCTACCTTATTTTCTATTTTAAAAAAAAACAAAAAACTTTTACACCATTTCTTTTATGTGTATATAGTATGTGAGGAGGTCAGAAGACATCATGCAGGAGTTGGCTCTCTCCTTCCCTGTGAGCTGGTTCTCTCCTTCCATGTGAGTCCTGTGGCTGAACGAAGGTGGTCAGGCTTGGAAGCAAGCTCCGTTACCAACTGAGCCACCCTACCAGATCTTTTTTTTTTTTCTTATCCATTAATTCTAAACTCCAGCTGGTGTAATTGGTCTGAAGGGGGGGGGCAGGAATAAAAATCTTTCAATGTTTCCCTGATGATTTTAACACAGTATTAGGAGTTGAGAATTAATAGTATATATGTAATTTAATCTGGGTAAGTTATATGGTTAGTTTTCTTATGTCTTTTCTTAATTTGAAGATTTCATACACAAGTACCCTGTATTTGCTTTATTTTTCCTACCTTGTCCTACCTCCAACTCTTCTCTTGTCCCCCAACTACTCTCTTTGAAATTTACCAACTGATCTTCTGTATTTCTGTTACACACACACACACACACCCCTTTAAGAGTTCAATTAATGTTGCCCTTATTTTGGATGTGTTTAGGACTGAGGACTGAGCACTAAGGATTGGAGTTTCTCCCCTGAAAACAAACAAAAACAAAATTCTCCCTCTCTCAGCAGTCATTGACTGCCTGTAGTTCTTCATCTAGGGATAGGGCCGTGTGAAATTTTCCTCCATGCTGACATGTAGACTAGTATGGTCTTTGTAGGTCTTATGGATGCAGTACTATTGTTGAATCTATGGATGCAACATCCCTGTCCAGAAGAAGTTATCATACACTAGTTGTCCTGGTCCTCAGGCTCTTATACAGTCTTTCCAACTTCTCTTCTCAGATAGTTCCTCAGCAATAAGTAAGGGTATATTATATTTTTCTTAATTAAAGGTTTGTATGGAAGGGCCCAGACTACTGGATGTGGTGTCACCCCTGGAATGGTGGTTCTGGATGGTATAAGAAAAGCAGGATGAACAAGTCATGAGGAGCAAGTCTCCGAGGCTTCTGCTTCAGTTCCTGCCCCCAAGTTTCTGCCTCGAGTTCCTACCCTGACTTTCTTCAGTGAACAACTGTGATGTGGAAGTGGAAGTGAAATAAACTCTTTTCTCCCTAAGTTATGGTTATGGTGGTTTATCACAGCACTAGAAACCCTAAGACAGCACCTCACAGTCACTGACTCTACATTATGACCAGTTGTGGATCTCTTCACTAGTGCCCATTTGCTACAAAAAAAAGAAGCTTTTTTGAAGAGTTGTGAAAGCGGCACTTATCTATGGATATAAGGATGAGTATTTAGAAGGCAGTTGGAAACTGTATTAGTTTAGTAATATGGTAATACTAGGCTCTTCTATATCCTTTCTAGCTATGGATTCTGGGCTAGGTTTACAGTGTCAGTCATGAGTTATCTCCAACTGAGTGGTGTTAGTTGCCTCCAAGATACAAGAACTACTATTGTACCATTGGGATATCTTACTGATCTGGTTTCATCATTGTGGTGATTCTCAGGCTTTGCAGCTGGGTAGGGCTGTTGACAACCTTTCTCCCTTGGCAATTTGCATAGTACCTTCTGACAATATGAGAGCTAGCCCTCAGGGAGGAGGTTTCCAGGTCAATATCAACTTGATTTCTCCAGTCTTGTAACCGAAGTGTGTAATGTCTTCAGCAACAGGGTCTTAATTTGATGCTCTGGCTGGCAATCAAGAGCAGTGGAATTATTGTTTGGGGAGTCTCTTGAACACCCCTGAGCAATAGCTCCAAGAGAGATATCCCCTATCTAGCACTAGAGTTTTTGTTAAACAAGTCTATGGCTCCTGGGGGGCACATTATCCTACTGAGTGAGGTAACTACTGGGGACTGAACTCAGGGCCCCGTGATGCACTTCACCACTAAACTACACCATCAGCTCCCTTCAGTACATTTATAAGGTACAATGGCTCCTAGAGATCCACTAGAGTGTAAAACTAAAAGAAAACCAAAATAAGAAGCCATAAAATTTCATTTTAACCAAATTTCTGCCTTCTATGGAAAAAGATAAGTATATAAACTCAAAGCATCTCCTGGCCAATTTATCAGAAAAGAAGAAAATACTTAATACTCCAAGTCATTACAGCCATTTAACTGGTTTCTGTGACTCTAGAGACAATGACTTTCCCCATCACTCTGAAAATTTTACATTACAACCTAGAAATCACATTGTATGTGTTCCTGTTAACATTATTTCACATACATCTGGTCATGGAATGAAAATTTCTTTACTACAATACAGGGGAGTGTATATTAGAATAAACTAGCCAGAACATGACAAAAAACAGGAAGGGAGAGAGGGGGATGAAGAAGAAAATAAACTAAACAAGAGCTTAACACAAAGTTTCCTTCTGACTTAAAGTCTACTGTAGGCTCTGCTGCTCTCTAAGGCAGCTTCAAAGGTGTTAGGGATTGGAGTATTTCCACAGGTAATGACATGGAAAACTCACACCACCCTTCCAATCTTAGATCTAGACAAATGAATGCTGTTTATAGACACAATGGTACTGTGACAGTATCCAAGTATATAAACATATATGAAAATACTGCAAAAAATAAACAATATCTTGGAGCATCAGGCCAATAGGATATGAGACTTTTCTACTTCATTAAACAAAGCCAGATCACTTTCCAAAGTGTTATACCAATTTATATTCCTATTAGGACTATGAAAGTTTTCTCAATGCTCTACATTCCTGCTAATAGCTAGCACTAGTCCAACATTTTAGCCTCTGCCAGCTAATGTCAATGTTGGAACCACTCTTTACCAAAATAAGTATGCTATAGTTTTGGTATATACATTTACTATAGCAAACGTTAAGAAAATATCCTTCTAAATTTGCTAAAAGTTTTTTTAAACAACAAATGGAAGCTGAGTTTTATCAAATAAACAAATCTGTATTGTACCAACTGACTAACCATATTAGTCTTTTTCCTTTAATAATATTTATTAAATAACATATAGCATATAGTTCAATATGCCAGGCATTGCTCAAAGGACATTGGGCAAATTAAATCCTTCTAACAAACTGATGAAGTATTATTTCATTTAACAGACTAAGAAAACAGAGGCACAGATATTTAATTACTTGCCATGGATTCATTCAACAAAAATCCAAACTGGCATTTAAAACCAATCAGATTTGGGGATCTATACTCTAATTTTCTACATTAGTTCTTTTTCCTTTTGTTAGTATCAATGACTAGATAAACAATAAAGAGAAAGACTTATTTAACTTCACAGTTCAGATAAATGATCTTATCTACTATCCTAATCACCTCCTTAAGGCCACACCTATAAAACCCACAGTTGGGTTAAATTTCTAGCCTTATAATATACCAAAATAGGGATTAAACTACAGCATGCATTTCAGAAGGGACAAGCCATGTTCCATCCATGGTATATGTGTGCTTGTGTGCTCACTCTCTCTGCCCTGATACTTGTTAGGCACTGAGAAAATTATTTAATTTCTGAGTGCTTCTGATGAGTTCCCTCATTTATAAAATGCAGCTATTGCTTAGTTTGTTTACTTGTCTTGAGAAGTAAATGAATGAGTACAACTCTCTATGGTCCTTAAAAGTCTACATAGCACATATGTACTAAATGATTATTACAAACACTAACAACAGAGACTGGAGAGATAGCTTAGCACTTCAGAGTACATACTGCCCTCCCCAAGACCTGACTTTGGCTCTCAGTACCCACATTAAACAACTAACAACTGCCTGTAACTGGAGCCCCAGCTTCCATACTCTCAGTCTTCACAGGTACCTGCACTCATGTACACAGGCCCTGTCCCCAAATACGCACGATTAAAAACTATTTTAAAATTTTTAAATATTAACAATATTCTTTTACCTTTTCTTATCTATAGAAAAGTTTCATTTAGAACTGTAATTTACCTAAGCTTCTTTTTCTTCCTTTTCTGGCCTGGTTCGCCTATTTCAAAGAAATTATTTTCAGATTTTTTTTTTAAATTATCTTCTATGTAATCATTGCTAGTCCATTAATTTGATAGTTACAGCTTTACTGGTTCTATTTTCTTTGGATTTATTTTTCTATAACATTAAGAAGAACACTCAACTTATGTATGTACATTACAACAAACAGTTTTTATTTTTTTAAGTGTTTTGTTACTTTTTGATTTTTTGAGACCTAGAACTTTAATGCCCAGCTTGAAAATAATTTGTAGTCTCAAATTTTTTTTCCTACTTGATCTTCAAACAGTAGAAGTATGTCAAAATCACTTATCATAATAGTAGATATGTTCATTTTAACCACTTTTGTTTTATGTGTTTCTATTTTCTTTTGGTTCTTTTTGTTTGTTTTTAAACAAGTTCTCTCTATGTAGCCCTCACAGTCCTGGAACATAGAGAGATCCTCTTGCCTCTGCCAGGGTACTGTAATTAAGGCATGAGCCACCATGACAGGCTGTTTTGTGTAATTGTAAAACATGTTATAAATCACTAGCAAATAAAACTGTATTTACCATAAGTAATTTTTTGTTTTAAGTTCTGTTTTATATGCTGCAACTAGAGCTATACCAGCTTTCTTTTTGCTATCTAGGTATCTTTTCTTAACCATAACCCTTTGTTTCTAATCTTTCAGAATCTACATTAATGTATCTTGAAAATAATGTATCTTCAAAATCATACATTACTCTGTATGGTTAATAGCATACTGTTGCAGAGGATTTAAATTACTAATCTGTTACAGCTTTCTTTTGGAGATAGGGGCTCCATGCTGAGGTTATAGGAGTTACAATGTCCAATATAAATTTAAAATAAAAAAAAAAGGACTATGAAGTATCAAAATGTTCGTAAATTGGGCTGGGAGTATAACTCAATGGTGCAATGCCTACCTACTCTATACTTAGTTCAAGCCCCAGCACTGCAAAATAAACAGAAGGAAATAAGTTTAAATAAACTGTATGGGGAGTGACTCAATCTAATCACATTACCACTCCTGTCTTTGAATTTTCAGGCATGGTTTAGCAATGTAAGGACTCTATAACATTAACAAATTCAATTTTTAAAAAATGCATTGCCAGGGGTGTTTACTGTCAAGATTGTCTTCTTCGCCCTGTTTTAGCCCCTGACTTCACACAAAACAGATGTGCATTTGCTTTATAACACATTAAACATCACACTCAAGGTCATTGAGGATTTCAGAGAAAAGAGGCTTGTAAAAGTGGGTTCTTGGAAATTAAATGATAGCTGAAATTAAACAAACTTGCATAGTTTACTACAAAATAATATTTAAGATATTTATACAAATATGATATAAAGCTGAGTTGATAGAAATTGGGAAGAAAAAAACAAGAAACAAAGGCTCAACAAAGGAAGATCCCTTGAAAATCTTACTAACAAACAATCCAAAAAAAGCGAAAGAACTGTGAAATCATGGAAGAACATTCCCTAGAATTAAGTGCCTCCAGACTAAAAGAATAAGTATCAGTAAATTAATCTGTAAAAATCCCCAAACAAAACCCAAGTTAAATTATTATGAATTTTCAGAAGGAAAATTCAAGAAAATCCTCTATCTTTTGTGATTTCTCAGCTACAATATTGGAAGCCATAAGACAATAGAGTAATGTCTTTGAACTTCTAAGATAACATGATTTCAATTTAGAGTTGTTGCTGTGTATGTGTAGTATGTGGTATATGTGTTCACATGTGTGTGTGTTAGCCAGAGGTTAGCCAGAGGTTGGCACCAGGTACCTTCCTCAATAGAGTTCCATCTTGTTTTTCGAGATAAGGTCTTTGAATCTGAAGCTCACTGGTTCTGGTATCCCCAGGGACCTTCCTGTCACTATCTCCCCAATGCTGGTATTACAGGTAAGTGCCACTGAGTCCAGGTTTTTACATGGGTGTTGGGTGTACATGAACTCAGATCCTCATGATTGTATGACAAGCACTTTACTGACTGAACCATCCCCCTAGCTCTTCACTCTATAAATCTAAAACTGTAAGACTAACAAACAAGCATTGAAAAATTTTTACACTTGCAAAATCTTATGTTTCTTTGATAAAAATGTTAAACATTTAAATTATTCACAATTTCTATTATACTTCTGCATTGTTATAAATGTGTAGTCTGTGGTTTCTATTCTAAACTAAGAATTAAGCTAAAAAGGAAAAATTAGTAGCAAATCCACATTGTGGCGCTTGTGTGAACAGGCTGCATTTGATTCACCTTCTCATTAACTTCACAATCTGAATTTTCCTGATATAAATGGGAATCTTTAAAAATTATACATAGACCATAAAGAGATTAAAAAAAAAAAACAGGCTAACAAGCCTCAAAGTCCCATCCTCCAAACACAGCATCAACTGTATAAACTGTGCTCATTATCCCATCTCCAACCCTGTCACTCCAAGTACTTTTTCAGAGAGTAGGGAAGCATATGAAGCAGCCAGCTTGGCTTGGAATAGAATGCTACTGTGTCAAAGGGCACTCTGTATTAAGCAGTGTTGTGTACAAGGAAACAGGCCCCTGGAGCTCTGCAGGCGTCCTTACAAAGTCAGGTTGAACTGCTGCTCCAGCTCCCCAACAGGTTTGCTTAACAATCATACAAGGCCTAAGGGTCCAGAATGTTCAAGTGGGAAGAAAAGTTCATCAAAGCCTCTTATGTTTTTAAACTCTAAATTACCAAGAAGAGACCACTAGTTCATTAATTTATTCTCTTACTCAGCAGCAAATACTCAGTATCAATTATGATACCAGTAAAAACACTATTACACTATCTAATTGTTATGAGGGTATAGGAGAAGATACAATAATCTATTCTGGGAAATAGGGCCATCCTTAAAATCTTAAAACAGAAAAAAAAAATCAATGAAATTTTTCTTTAAATTGGCAAGCAGTGTTGAGAAAAAAACTGCTTAAATTATTTATTAAATAATATCAAGCAAATAACTCAGAATAATTTTAAACTAAATTAGAACTTTTCAATTCCATAATTAAAATATTTTTTATTTCCTAATAATTTGTTATAGTTTGAGAATTCATTCATGCACATATTTCAATCCAGTTACTCTTTTTTTTCCATTCATCAAAACATTTAATGACTATCTTCTTGAGTTAGGCACCAGAAATACAGCAGTAAACCAATGAAAGGCTATGCATTTATAGAACTTAAATCTGGTAAGGATATGGACACCAGCCAATGCAATTACACCACATGAAGATAGCCAAGGACTAGGTATGTGTCTCCTTTGGTAAAGTACTTGCCCAACATGTGTCAGGATTTGGGATCCATCTCTTGAATGGAGAGAAAAAGAAAGAAGAAGAGGGGGAAAGGAGAAACACAGATTCTATTACACTTTTTTTTTTTCATTTTGCATTTTGAAACTGGATCCTATTATGGAGCCCTGGCTGGCCTAGAACTCACAATATAGACCAGCCAGGTCTCAAATTTGCAGCAATCCTCTTGCCTCTGTGTTTTGAATGATGTGATTATAGACATGGATCACTATGCCTTGCTCTACTGATGCTTTAAAGAAAAATATGAGGGGCAGAGAGATGACTCAGTTGGTAAAGTGCCTGCTGTGCAAGCATAGGACTTCAGTTCAACTCTCACCATCCAGGTAAAAAGATGGTTGCTGCAGCATACACTGGTAACCTCAGTCCTGTGGGGGATGGGGAGAGCTGAAGACAAGTGGATTCTCAAAGCTCATTGGACAGCCTACCTGAACTGATGAACTCTAGGTACCTTTTCTCAAAAAATAAGGTATGAAGCTGGGTTTAGTAGTCTTTAATCCAGCACTTGAGAGGCAGAGGCAGGTAGATCTCTGTGTTGGAGGCTAGCCTAGTCAACATAAGGAATTCCAGGCCAGCCAAGGCTATATAAAATGACTCTGTTTAAAAAAAAAAAAAAGACCTTGACATCAACAACCTCTGGCCTACGCACACCTACACACACATATATACACATAATACACACACTTTTTTAAATAAAAAAATTATCACCACACTGCTCAAAACAAACACATGTATCATGTCATTCTCAATAAATACAAGGACTCTAGTGCTATCCAACATTCAAACAAACAAAGAAAAAACTAGACAATTGAAAAGGAGAAACTAGGATGCTAGACCTGGCGGAGTGTAACTGCATTCCCACTATTCTGAAGGCTATGGCAAAAGGATTAACACGTGTTCCAGGACAGCCTGTCTAAAAACATACAAAACAAGAAACAAACTATATCATTCTGCTGTTAATCTGATAAAATACCATGACAAGGTATATATAATCTTATAAGAGCAGTTTGTGTTTATACTCCCAGAGGGTTAAAAGGCCATCACAGTAGGGAAAGCAAGGCAATACTCAGCAGGTATGGCAGCAGCAGTAGGATGCTGAAATATCACATCTTTAACAACAACACAAAGCAGAGAGAGTGAACTGAAGTGGGCACTAGGGCTTTAAACTCTCAAAGTTTGCCTCCAGTGATGTACTTCCTCCAGCCGGCTGACTCTCTTGAACCTTCCCAAACAGCACCACCACCTGGGGGTTAGGTTTTAAATGCCTGAGCCTATGGAGGACATTTCTCAAAGAACTAAAACCCCAAAAACAAACAACAAAAAGAGAAACATGGGAGGAGGAGGAAAGGAGGAGGTCCAGGGAGGAATCTGGAAAATGAGGGTTTGGAGAGTTCTAACATTTGAGTATCTACTATCAGTTTACTTCTCAGAATAACTCTAAGAAAGTAGGTATAACAGATTCCTGGACTCTTCCCAGCATCCCAAGCCCACTCTCAGCCACATTTGGTATAAGACCTGATCATATTACTAGCTTCAGGTATACTACAATCAGAGCAACTCCATCTACCTCCGCACTGGTCCAGGACTAAGGCAACTAGGGCATAATAATGGGTGAGTTCACTAGTAATAGTAATAGGAACAGCATAGATTCTCTAGAACTTTTGCTGGAAATCTTGGAGTACAATCTGTCTGCTCCATGAAGTTATGTAAGAAAGAGATCTAGCAGCACTACATCTAAGACTTTATGGTAATAAAAAGAATGAGGCCTGAGGCCTTGGCAATTAAGTGTTAGAATTCAGTTTGAAAATCAAGCAGTCTGGTTTCAGAACCAAGAGACAGATACCCTTAATCACTGCATGATGCTTCTATATGAACACATATCAATGGGGTAGGAATCTGAATCCTGGTCAAATAACCACCTACAACTCAAAAGAAGGCTACCACATCAAGTTGAAAAGTTTGGACTTAGTTAAGACTTTTTTATTTACTATAAAGTTCTGAGATTAGTGTTTGGAGAAAGTCAAGGACACAAAAAGATCCATGGAGAGGTAGTTAGCAACAGAATTCTTGCTACAGACAAGAATAAATGTTTCTAACTCCCTTGGATAGTTTTATGTCAACTTGACACAAACTAAAGTCATCTGAGAGGAGGAAACTTCAATTAAGAAAATGCCTCCAGGCGGGGAGGTGGTGGCATACTTAATCTCAGCACTTGGGAATCAGAGGCAGGCAGATCTCTGTGAGTTAGAGACCATCTTGGTCAACAGAAAAACCCTGTCTCAAAACAACAACAAAAGAAAGGAAGGAAGGGAGGGAGGGAGAGAGGGAGGGAGGGAGGGAGAGAGGGAGGGAGGGAGGGAGGGAGGGAGGAAAGAAAAACCGAAGGAGGAGGAAGAGCAGCAGCCTCCATAAGATCAGGCTGTAGGAAAGTCTGTTAGGGCATTTTCTTAATTTGTGATTGATGAAGTAGGGCCCGGCCCATTGTAGGTGATGGCATCTTTGGGCTGGTTGGTTGGTGGTCCTGGGTTCTATAAGAAAGCAGGCTAAGCAAGCCACAGGGAACAAGACAGTAAGCAGCACCCCTCCATGGCCTCTGCATCACCTCCTGCCTCCAGGTTCCTGCCCTACTTGAGTTCCTGTCCTGACTTCCTTCAGTGATGAACTTCGATATGAAGGAAACATAAATCCAATAATACCTTTCCTCCCCAAGATGCTTTGCTCATGATGTTTCATTACAGCAATAGTCCTAACTAAGACACTAACTTAGGAAAATAACAAAAACACAGAAAACTATCTTTTGAATAATTATTTCCTACAAACATTTAAAACAACCTTCTTCACCAAATAAAGACAGAAATACCCAAAGCAACCCTTTTGATATGTAATATGGTTACTGGGTTTACATGCAATTTTTTACTTCCACTTTGTTGTGCCTAATGGAAAGAACACAAAGCAGAATCTTCTAGACAGAACCTTCTTTCTCAAATTCTTTAAATGACCTAATAAATTACCATTTCAATTCTATAAAGACTGCTGGTGGCCCAAGTCTGTAATCCCATCAGATGGAGGCAGAAAAGATTGTGAGTCTGAGGTAAAACTAAGCTACACGGTCAGTTCAAGGTCAGCTTGAAAAATATGGTGGTGTTCATCTCAAAAAAAAAAGAAAAGAAAAGAAAAATAAATCTACAAACATCTGAAAAATATCCTATGGTATCTTACAAACTCATCTCCAGCTCAAGAAACAGATGAGGTAAGTTCCCAGGATTCTGCTCAGTAGGAACTGCCCTAAGAGTGAACAGCAGCAGGAAAGTGCCAGTTCCTAGAGGTCTCTTCTAATGGGGTAACCAAGAAAGACAATACAGAAACACATTGTCAAAAGTATCTTCTGTAACGAAGTGCTACTGTGGCTAAACACTATTGGGCCTTTTAAACTGGTTGCTCTAGGAACAGCCTCTTGGAAATAGGTAGTTGCCAAATGGCTGTGCCTTTGTGTGATTTAACAATCTAAGAGGGCTGGTTTAGATGGTTCAGAGGTTAAGAGCTCTAGTAGCTCCTTCAAAAAATTCAGGTTTTATTCCTAGCACCTACATAGCAGCTAACAACTGTCTGTTAACTCCAATTCTGTGGGATCCATATCCTCTTCTGAGGGCACTGAATCCACATGGTGCACATACATACATGCAGGCAAAACACCCATACACATAAAATAAATATTTTCTAAAAAAGTGATTTAACAATTTAAGTTGACTAGCATGTGAGCAAGCGTGCACGCGCGCGCACACACACACACACACACACACACACACTTCAATCACTCCAACTCTGGTCACATTTTTTAAAAATGCTGTATAACACCTTAGGGAAAGGCAAATTAAAACTACAATTTGATAGTACTCTATAGTACTCTATAGTACTCCATAACAGCTATAACCAAAAGACTAAAAAATTATTAGAGGCCACTGAGATGGCTCAGAGGTTAAAGGTACTTGCCACACAAGCCTACCAACCTGAGTTTCATTCTCAGAATTCATATAAAGGTATAAGGAGAGAACCAAGTCCACAGGGTTGTCCTCTGACCTTCACAAACGCACTGTGGCACTCGTGTCCCTCACACACGTCATAGACACACAGAGCAATTAATAAAATTTAAATTAAATTTTTAATTGGTTAAGATAGTAAATATTATGTTTCTTACCACAATTAAAAAAAGCATTCATTTTTAAAGGATAATTTAAAGTAAGGAAGAGATTTGTAGCAAAAGTAACTTTAATATATTGCTATTGGGCTATAAAAGAAGTATTTTTGGAGAAGTTTGGAAACTTTTTAAAAAGTTAAATAACACCTTGTACATCAGTCTACAACTCTACTGCTCAGTATCTATACTTAGAAGAAACAAGTTATTTCTAAATAAAGATTCATACATAAATATTTACAGTAGAATTGTTCAAATGTCCTCTAACTGATGAGTGAATAGTGAAGCTGGAGAGATGACTGATGGTTAAATTGCTTGTCCAGCATATGTGAGAGGACTGGGAGTTCAGATCCCCTGAAACTCACAGAAATGCCTGGTGGGGATTACCTGTCACCTGTAATTCCAGCCCCAGAAGGCAGAGCAAGGGGATCCTCAGAACAAGCTGATGACTAAGAGAACCTGGCATGAGTAGGATGAAAGGTCAATCCAACAGGATTCTCAACATCAAATTCAGCATCCTACATGCACCCACACATGCACAAGTATCATACAACATGCCCCCCCACACAGTGATGAAAGAAAAACAAAACAAAAATTGTGCTATATCCACACAATCAAACACCTACTTAAAAGGAACTATCTCAAAAAATCATCATTCTGGGTGAAAAAAAGCCAGACATGTGTCTATATAAGTTATAATTATATTTATAGGAATGTTCAAAAAGCCAATACTGTAATGACAGAAAACAAACCAAATTTTGTGTTGGGTGAAAAAGGGCTTAAGACTGAGGAAAGGGGGTGAAATTTTAGGTTGATGGACTGGTTGTGAAGATTCAGTAGAATGTTAAGTATAAACTGTGTACATTAAAAGCACTCATGGGGTTGTACCCTTACATATATTGACATTTTATTGTATTTAAAATTATAGCTCAAGGAAGCTTTTTTAAAGCTGGGTTAATTAAATCTCAAGTCACTAGATGTGTGATGCAGAATTTTCATTTTCTCACATTACACTTGCGCACATCTCATTTTCATAGCAAGCTTTTATGATGAACTACAGACATTGGGCTTCAATGCTGGAAAAAGGATTATGAAGTTATCTACATTGCTACTTGCTCTATCTTACAAGGTTACTGTGAAACATCAAATGAGATAACTGATAGGAAAGTTCTTTGGCAGCAGTAAAGTATTGCACAACCATATAAGACACTCATTTAAAAAATATTTTATTTATATTAAGGACTTGAGACTCTTGTAATCTTGGGTACCCAAAGTCAGTAGTCACACAGAAATAGAAGGAATTGCCTATTCAAATGTCATCTTTAAAATATCTCTGTAGAGCCTGCTTCCTTGGTCTCTTGAGTTCCTAAGTGTCTTCGTATATTATCTAGCTTTATCTGCACTTTCGTTTTTCAAAGGAAAAACAAATGTCAGATGACCACGGCACAAGACATTTACTTCCCAGTACAGAGAAGAAAAGTCAATACCTAGAAAACTCTTATTAATCGCATTTCCAAAATGGTAACAACTGATATTTTTCTTGCTTTAAATATCAGTTTAATATTCAATTCCACACATTGTTTCCTAATGTGATCTGCATTGCCCACAGGCTGAATGATTTCAAGAATATTAAAACACACACACACGCAAACCCTGTGTAGTACAATCACCTTACACGTTAGCTTGCTTCAAAATTTGACACTGTTGCCTTTTTACTACTACTGTACAACTGAGTTCTCTGCTATACTGCCAAGTTTGTGGAATATGTAACATTTGGCCTAGTTACATGTGCAAGTTTCCACAGCGCATTATGGAAGACACAACATCTTCTCCAAATACAACTCCATGACTGAATGTAACCGTTTAGACAAGCTTCTGCAAAACCTGACAATTCTAAAAAGTTACTGTACCAGCAACAGGTACTGAAACCAGAAACGAACAAAGCCTGCAATACGAGACAGACAGGCACACACACTGACACACAGACACACACACACACAACCTGCTATCGTTTTCCATTTGCAAGGAACTCCTTTTCAGTAACAGGTGTAAGAGAAGAAAGAAAATTAGACAGCTAGTTCTAACACGGGTCCTCCTCGAGTCCGGTCAGTAGTAACCCAAGCCACTTCGGTTTCGCATTTCTCCTTCGATTAACACTAAGGTCGCTCGATCCGATAACTGCACAGCTCCAATTTTAGTCTCCAAGAAGCCTGACAGACCGGCAGCCTGCCCACTCGCTCCTCCAGCCTCCCCAGCGCTCCGCAGGCTGGCCGAACGCAGGACTGTCTGCACAAAGCCAACCGAGGGCGGCCGATCACACGGAGGGAGCAACTCCCGGCTGGGCCCCGGAGGCCTGCGGCGAGGTCGCAGCCCGGGGGACGTGCAGACCGCCAGCCTCCCGAGGCCCCGGCGCTGGAGCGCGGAGACGCGGCGCGTGGCACGGGCGAGACGTCAACAGCCGAGCGAAGACGGGACCGCACGCCCCGCCCGAGGCCGCGACCCTCGGGAGCCCGCGATGCCCTACCTGAACGTGCAGTCCGGGTCGCGGGCGTCTCGGCCCGGTGCGCCCAGCCCGCTCCGCTTGCTGAAAAGCTTCTGGAAAAGCGTGGGAGCCATGCTGGCAGCCACCAGACCGGGGTCGCTCGGCTGGGCGCTCGCCGGAGGCCCCCCTCTCCTACAGCCGCCCCGCCACCCCCATGGGCGCCTCAGTCATATGACAGAAATTAGTCACTTCAAACGGCCACGGCGCGCGGGGCGGAGCGCGAGGCTGAGGTCGCGGTGATTGGCTGGCGGCGAGCCGCGTCACGTGGCATCGCGCTAAGAGGGGGGCGGGGTGGGGGTGGGAGGCGGAGCCGCCTGCCGTTGGCTGGCCCACGGGTCTGTCACGCGGCCTCTCACGGGGCGGGGCGTGCGAGGGCGCCCTCTGCGAGGCGGTGAGGGAGAGCTTCCAGAGCCAAGGCCCGCCCCTGGCTGCCTGCTGCCAGGGCTCTGGGAGGAGACCTAGGTCCGCGACTTGAGGCGCTCAGTTTCCATTGACACCCACATTTAGTCTAAGATCTAGCGACTGGAGGCTCGGGCTCGGTCTCCTTGGTAACCAGCAAAATCGCAAGAAAAACCAAGAGAAGGCCCCAGCCTTAAAGAAGACATCTACCTAAAAATACCTAACTTTTTATGCTATGTATTTATAAATGGAGAGACTGGGGTTAGAGGGCTCAGTAGAAGAGGGCTTGTGTAGCATGCTGGAGGCCCTGGGTTTGATCCCCAGAACAAACAAGAATTTTAGCAGGAATCAATTTCCACAAAATAAAACTGTGTCTTAATATCTAGGTATGGGGAAAGGATGAACTGCGGCATTGTAACCAAATGACAAGACTGCTCTCCAAAGGGAAAAAAAAGAGGCTCATGAACGTCCTTCCCGTCTTATCAAAACATCAAGGTTCAGATCAAATTTGTCATCCGATTACCAGGATGAGGGATTTCGTGCAGTGGAGTTTAGTTTTCTGAGAAATGTGGATGTGAGGAAGGCTAGATAAAGACGCCTGAGAATTTCCTTTAACTAGACATCAGAACCAAATCTTTAAGAAGTTACCAGCTCTTCTGTAGTTAGAATTTAAGAAAAAACAACCGAGTGCCCTAACCTGGAAAAATAAATTAGCAGAATATTTTTATATCGTTAATAATTTGTCAGTGATCACCATGCTGAGCTCTAACGTTATAAGATTTTTACATTTGAGACAGGGTCTCTCTCTGGCCTGGAGCTCACCAAACAGTCCAGGCTGCCCCTTCATCCTCTTTGATGGCGCTAGGATTACAACCGTACATTCCTTTGCCCTTCCTTTTTAAGTAGATTCTGGAAACCAAACTTAGGTCCTCATGCTTACAGGGGAAGCACTTCACCCACTGAGCTACACTCACCCACCCCCACCCACCCCCGGCTTCCAAAGTTGTTGGTGGGGCGGTTGTTTTGTTTGGGGTCTTGCTGTGTTTCAAGCTCTCTATCCTGTTCCCCACTGCTCTAGAACACAAGACTTTTTAGTTTTTTGTTTTTCAAGACAGGGTTTCTCTGTTGTAACTCTGGCTGTCCTGGAACTCACTCCATTGATCAGGCTGGTCTCTAACTCACAGAGATCCACTTGCCTCTGCCTCCTAATTGCTGGGTTTAAAGGCATGCACCATCACCGCCTGGCCACAAGACTTTTTAAAGCTCTAAATGTAGGTGATTTAAAAATGAATTTGCTCATTCCACAAATGTTTGAGTTCTGTGTACTGGAGATCAACATTAACAACAGAAAAGCTAATTTTATAGGCAAGAAGACAATAAATGGGTAAGGTAATTTCAGATAGTGATTAGTGTTGTGGAAATAATGAAATGATGGCACAGGGAAGGTCTTTCTTAGAAGGTTTGTAGTACATAGGGTAGATTTTTAAATTGCACAAGTTTCAAAAGTTACTGGGTATGATGGTTTGAATAACAATGGCCCCCAGAGGCTCATATACTTGAGTACTTGGTTTCCAGAAATGAGGCTGTTTGGAGGATTAGGAGGTGTGGCCTTGTTAGAATAGGTGTGGCCTTGTTGGAGGAAGTATACCCTTTGGGGTTGGCTTTGAGGTTTCAAAAAGCCCACACCACGCCCAGTTTTATCTTTCTCTCTCTGCCTGCAGATCAGGATGTAGCTCTCACCTACTTCTCCAGCACCATGCCTGACACGTGTGCCACCGTGATCCCAGCCATGATGATAATGGATTAAGCACCTGAAACTGTAAGCAAGCCCCCAATTAAATGTTTTCTCTTCTAAGAATTGCCATGGTCATGGTGTCTCTTCACAGCAATAGAACAGTGACTAAGACACTGGGCAACATAGTTGCCAAATACATGTCCTATACATTTCAGATGATACTCTCAACTCTCATGTCAAACACCAGATCTTAATATGGAAAAAATAAGCTATTTTTTCAAGCAAAATATTTGTGACATTTTTAAAATAAATGAAGCCTGTGTAGCTTTTTATATGGAAGAAAAAACATATGTCTGATGTAAACTGTTGGCTGAAGTTTCTTGTTTTTATATAAGTTAGGTGAATGTGAGTAGAAGTAGAATAAAGCCTTCTACACAGGATCAAAGACTAAGGACGAGGCTGTCCATGGCTGGCACAGGATGCATCTTTCCAGGTTCCCTCAGAAGGAAGTTTCCAAAGACAGTAACCTCATGTGCCTTCACCCTGGGAAAAAATTACTTCATGGGTGAACACAGATATTAATAGTAGGAGAAGCATTGCTGCTTGCATAAGAGATGCTTTATTTTAGTGTTCTTCAATCATGCAATCTCTTCATCTCTGCATTCTCAGTCTTGAAAGTACAGAGAAAACCAAATTTGTTTGCTACCATTCATCACACTTCCCCTATACTATAACATAATACTAAAATAACAGAATCAAAACATTTAAAGGATACAAATTTATAATAAGACATGGTTATAAAATTATTTTGAGATCAGTATCAATACATATTTTCCCTGCTGTTTAAAAAAAAGTGGTCTGAGCTGGGTGGTGGTGGCACATGTCTTTAATCCCAGAACTTGGAAGGCAGAGGCAGGCAGATTTCTGTGAGTGTGAGGCTAGCCTGACATATAAAGTGAGTTCCAGGACAGCCAGAGTTACAACAGAGAAACTCTGTCTCGAAAAACCAAAATAAAATAAAATAAAATGGCCTGTTCTCACAAAGAAGCTGAAGTATCTCGTAAGCAAGCTCTTTAAATTTAGGGAATAGACATACGAGAAATAGGAGAAATATAACAGTTTTCATCTAGTTATTCATGCTATCTCACATGAATGTGGAACAATGGGTTAGGAATGTTAAATTTAAGTCCTATAGTCTCAGAAGATTCAATCTATCCCAAACTGGTCTCTATCCACTAGCTCTAAGACCATCCTGCTTGGCTGGGTGTGGTGATATGTGCCTTTAATCCCAGGGCTCAGCAGGCAGAGACAGTTGGATCTCTGTGAGTTTGAGGCCAGCCTGACCTATATAAGGAGTTCCAGGACAGCCAGAGTCACATAGAGACCCTGTATCAAAAAGACAAGAGAAAAAAAAATCACCCTCCTAAAAATATAAATGGCAGGAGTAATCATCACTGTACCTATTTGCTATTTTCCTGACATAGGAAATGGGCCAATAAAACTATAATCTTGCTCCTTTAACCACTATGCTAATAAACTTTGACTCAGTTGTGCTAAATTATTCTGAAAGAAATATTTCACTTATTAACATGTTAGAATGATCAGTCCATTTAGTTAGACTTTGGATAATTCAATTTAAAAAAAAACTCTTAAGCCAACTATGGCTACATGATTTTTAAAAAATGGCAGTGGTCTGAAGTACAAGAAAGAATAAAAATTGATTTATTTGCAAACATTCCTTAAGTCTTTTCTGCTTCAACTTTTTGGAAGCACTGAGGATACAGTGTTGAAAGAGGGAGTCCCCACTGGAAATTTACTTCTTACTGGGAGGAAACAAAGTACCTGCAGATTGTGATAGGGGCTACAACACAAACCCATGACAGGAAGTAACCTAAGGGGACCAAAGTTAGATGGAATGATAGGGAAGGCCACCCTTCCCAAATTAGGAGCCACCCATAGAGAGTCAAGAACATTCTGAGAGAAAGAAGACAAAGTACAGAGACTCAATAGAAGCAATTGGTTTGGTATTTGAGGAGAAGAGATGCCAAAAGAAATAGAACACTCTGGGAAGGAACAATAGTTTGCATGTGGTTAGAAAAACACAATGGGCCAGGCTGTATAAATCATAGTCCCTTACAAATTATGGGAAGGAGATTAAGAGTGATGGGGGTAGGCTGGTGATATAGTTCAGTAGTACAGTGCTTGTCTAGCAAGTGTGGGGTCACAGGTTCAATCCCTGCCACCACAAAAGAGTAAATGGTAGCTTTGTGCAAGCAGCCCTAGCTAGATTCAGTGGATCACAAAAAAAAAAAAAAAAAAAAAAACCAGAAATAAAATAAAAAGACATGAAAATAGGAGGGATTGTTGGCAATGAGTTCAGTGGGAGTGGGAGGGAGTATGAAAGAGTAACAGAAAATGAAAATGACCAAAATACATTACACTCACACATGAAATTGTCAAAGAATGAAGAAATAAAGGAGCAATGGGAGCTACTCAAAATAGGAGACTTCACTCTGGCTACTCTGTAGAAAAGGAATTATAGAAGAGACAGAATGAGAGAAGGGAATCAAATAGATGGATGACTGTCTTTGGGAGAGAGCTGACAGTGGCTAACTATGGTTATTTTAGAGATGCTGCTGAAATAAATTCTAATAGAGAAAAATCAAATATATTGCCAACATTTTCTTACTTGAGCAACTTAAATGTAAGTTACTTCCTGGTTAAAACACCAGGAAGGTCAGGTTTGAAGAGGAAAATCAAGTACATTAAGTTTGGATATATTAAGTTTGAATTGCCTGTTTGATGCCCACGTAGAAATTTTAAGTAGAGTATATGGGGAGAAGGCAGGATTTGGGAGGCTCAGCTGATACATTTAGCACAATAAAATGGCTGACTTTTCTAGAGAAAAGTAGATACACAAAAGATGGTCAAGGATTAAGAACAAAGAAGAGTCTTGCCATCCTGCCCCATACTCCAGTGGATAGCCCCTAGAGCCTCCAGAGCCATCACAGTCCACACCAGAAAAGAACCAGGAAGGCAGCCCTGAAGATCACTTGGTTCTGTTCTCACAACCCTCACCTCTGTAGCTCTTCCTCCCGCTTCTCCAGTTTGTCCATTCAGCCCTCACCTTCAGCAGATAGCCCCCAGCACCATCACAGTCCACAACATCCAGAAGAATCAAGCCAGGCCAACCAGCCAGAAGTATGCTGCTAAGTCCCAGCCACCAACTCAGGCAGGGACCCCCCCTGCTATACAAGAGGCTTCAAAGAACAAAAGAAAGAGAAGAAAAATAAACTAAGGAACAAAACACCCATCCAACAAAGACAAACTTAGGAATTTGACACCTAAACCTATAATTACCTCAAACCCAGATGCCTAAATGCTAGGCTAGTCAGCACAAGAATACAATCATCAACAACCAGGGCGATATGTCAACACCAGAGCCCAACAAGCCTCTGACACAGCTGAAGGACAAGGAAAAGATCCTAAAATCTTCTTTATGGAGATGATGGAGGCCTTTAAAGAAGAAGTGAATAAATCTCTTAAAGAAATCTAGGAAAATACAAATAAACAATTGGAGGATCTCAATAAATCCCTTAAGGAAAGCCAAGATAACTATGAAAACAACAACAACAAAACAAAAAACAAAAACAAATAAGCAGTTGAAGGAAATAAATAAAAATGATTCAAGACCTGAAAATGGAAACAGAAGCAATAAAAACAGCAAATACTGAGGGAATTCTGGAAATGAAAAACCTAGATAAGCAAACAGGAACCACAAAGATAAGCTTCACCAACAGAATACAAGAGATGAAAGAGAGAATCTCAGGTGTTGAAGATACCAGATATATCAGTAAAGGAAAAATGTGAAATCTAAAAAATTTCTAACAAAAACCATCCAGGAAATCTGGGACACTATGCAAAGACCAAATCTAAGAGTTATAAGAATAGAGGAAGGAGAAGAAACACAGCTCAAAGACCCTGAAAATATTTTCAACACAATCAAAGAAGAAAAATTTCCAAACTTAAAGAAGGAAATGCCTATAAAGGTACAAGAAGCATATAGAACACCAAATAGAATGGACCAGAAAAGCAAGTCCCCTTGTCACATAATAATCAAAACACTAAACATACAGAACAAAGAAAGATTACTAAAAGCTGCAAGGGAAAAAGAGCAAGTAACATATAAAGACAAACCTATTAGAATTACATCTGATTTCTCAATGGAGACTCTTCAAGCCAGAAGGGCCTGGACAGATGTCATACAGACTCTAAGAGACTACAGATGCCATCCAAGACTACTATGACCAGCAAAACTCTCAATCACCATAGATGGAGAAAAAAAAAATGTTACTTGATAAAATCAAATTTAAACAATAACTATCTACAAATTCAGCTATAGAGAAGGTATTAGAAGGAAAACTCCATCCCAAGGACGTTTTCAACATTCATGAAAACAAAGGAAATAATCTCTCACCAGCAAAATCAATAGAATGGAGGCTCACACAGACACACACCAAAACCACCACCACCATCAACAAAATAACAGGACCTAACAATCATCTGTGGCTGATCTCTCAACATCAATGGACTCAAATCCACAATAAAAAGACACAAACTAACAGAATGAATGGGAAAACAAGACCCATCTTTCTACTGCAAACAAGAAACATATCTTGACATCAAAGATAAACATCATCTCAGAGTAAAGAGCTGGAAAAAGATTTTCCAAGCAAATAGACCTAAGAAACAAGCTGGAGTAGCCATTCTAATATCTAACAAAATAGACTTCAAACCAAAATTAATCAGAAGAGATAGGGAAAAAACACTTCATCCTCATCAAAGGAAAAATCCACCAAGACAGCATTTCAATTCTTAACATCTATGCCCCCAGTGCAAGGGTACCAATGTTTGTAAAATAAACATTACTAAAGCTTAAAACACTCATTGGTCCCCACATAATGATAGTAGGAGACTTCAATACCTCACTCTCACCAATAGACAGGTCATCTAGATAAAAACAAAACAAATAAATACTGGAGCTAACAGGTGTTATAAACCAAATGGACCTAAGAGATGTCTACAGAACATTTCACCTACACACAAAGGATAATACCTTTTTCTCAGCACCACATGGAACCTTCTCCAAAATAGACCACATACTTGGTCACAAAGCAAGTCTCAGTCTCAATTAATATAAAAAATTGAAATAACCCCCTACATCCTATCAGACCACCATTAAAGCTGTATTGCAATAACAACAACAACAGCAAAATACCTACAAACCCTTAGGAACTGAACAGCTCTCTACTGAATGACCACTGCGTTAAGACAGAGATAGAAAGAAATTAAAGACTTTCTAGAATTCAACGAAAAGGAATACACAACGTACCCAAACTTATGGGACACAATGAAAGTAGAACTAAGAGGTAAGTTCATAGTACAGAGTGCCCAGAGATACCATACTAGCAACTTAATAGCACATCTGAAAGATCTAGAACAAAAAAAAAAAAAAACAAACAAAACAAAAAACAAAAAAAACTCAGAATCACAAGAGGAGTAAGCAGTAATAAACAGGGCTGAAATCAATAAGATAGAAACAAAGAGAACAATACAAAGAATCAATGAAACAAGAGCTGATTCTTTGAGAAAATCAAAAGATAGACAAAGCCTTATCCAAACTAACTAAAAGATAGAAAGAATATCCAAATTAACAAAATCAGAAATGAGAAGGGGGTATAACTACAGATGACAAGGAAATCCAAAGAATCATTAGATAACACCTTAAAAACCTATACCCTACAACATTGGAAAATCTAAAAGAAATAGATAATTTCCTTGATAGATACCATATACCAAAGTTAAATCAAGATGACATAAACAATTTAAATAGACTTATACTTCCCAAGGAAATAGAACAGTCATTTTTAAAAGCTCTCAATAAAAAAAAAAAGCCCAAGGCCAGATGATTTTAGCAAGGAATTCTATCAGACACTCAAAGAAGAGTTAATGCCAATACTCCTCAAATTATTCAACAAAATTGAAACAGAATGAATACTGTCAAACTCATTTCATGAGACTGCAATCCTGATATCCAAACCACACAAAGATCCAACAAAGAAAGAGAATTACAGACCATTTTCCCTCATGAACATTGATGCAAAAATACTCAATAAAACACTTGCAAACTGAATCCAAGAACACATCAAAAATATTATCCACCATGATCAAGTAGGCTTCATTCCAGAGATGCAGGGCTGGTTCAACATATAAAAATCAATGTAATCTACTATACAAAAAAACTGAAGGGAAAAAAAAAACCACATGATCATCTCACTCAATGCCAAGAAAACTTTTAACAAAATCCAACACCCCTTCATGATAAAAGTCTTGGAGAGAATAGGGATACAGGGACATCCTTAAATGTAATAAAGGCAATTACAGCAAGCCTATAGTCAACAGCAAATTAAATGGAGAGAAACTCAAAGCAATTCCACTAAAAGCAGGAACAAGACAAGGTTTTCTACTCTCTCAATACCTATTCAATATAGTACTTGAAGTACTAGCTAAAGCAATAAGACAACAGAAGGAGATCAAGGAGATACCAATTGGAAAAGAGGAAGTCAAAGTATTGTTATTTTCAGATGTTATGATAGTATATATAAGGGATTCCAAAAATTCTACCAGGGAACTATGGTACCTATGGCTGATAAATGCCTTCAGTGAAGTGGCTGGCTATAAGATCAACTCCAAAAAAATCAGTAGCCTTCCTATATACAAATGACAAATGGACTGAGAAAGAAATCAGAGAAACAACATCCTTCATAATAGCTACAAATAATATAAAATATCTTGGGATGACTCTAACCAAGCAAGTGAAAGTCTTGTGTGACAAAGCCTTCAAGTCTTTGAGGAAAGATATTGAAGCTCTCAGAAGATGAAAAGATCTTCTAAGCGCATGGATTGGTAGGATAAACATATTAAAAATGGCATCTTACCAAAAGCAATCTAAGATTCAATGCAATCCCTATCAAAATCCCAACACAATTCTTTACAGACTTTACTAGGACAATACTCAACTTTATATGGAAAAAAAATAAACCAAGGATAGCAAAAACAATCCTGAGCAATAAAATATCTGCAGGAGGTATCACCATCCATGATTTCAAGCTGTACTACAGAGCTATAGTAATAAAACCAGCATGGTATTGGCATAAAATAGACATGCTGATCAATGGAATTGAATCAAAGATCCAGACATAAATCCACACACTTATGGACACCTGATTTTCTATAAAGAAGCCAGAAACATACAATGAAAAACAGAAAGCATCTTCAACAAATAGTACTAGTCTAATTGGATGTCTGCATGTAGAAGAATGCAAATAGATCCGTATTTATCACCCTTCACAAAACTCAAATCAAAGTGGATCAAAGACCTCAACATAAAACCAAATATGCTGAACCTGATAGAGGAGAAAGTGAAGAATATGCTTTGGCATAGGAGACAACTTCCTGAACAGAACACCAATAATAGCTCAGGCACTAAGATTAACAATAAACAGGACATGAAACTGAAAAGCTTCTGTCATTCAAAGGACACCATCCATAGGATAAAATGGCACCCTACTGAATGGGAAAAGGTTTTCACCAACTCCACATCATATAGAGAGCTAATATCCAAAATAAAGAATTCAAGAAGCTAGACATCAACAAATAATCCAAATTTAAAAAAATGGGGTACAGATCTAGACAGAGAATTCTCAATAGAGGAATTTCAAATGACTAAGAAACACTCAAATGTTCGACATCCTTGGCCATCAGGATGTAAATCAAAACTACAAAGAGATTCCATCTTATACCTGTCAGAATGGCTAAGATCAACAACACATGTGACCGCTCATATTGGAGGATGTGAAGCTAGGAGAACACTCCTTCATTGCTGGTGTGAGTGCAAACTTGTGCCACTGTGGAAATCAATATGGTGATTCCTTAGGAAATTGGAAATCTGCTTACCTCAAGACCCAGCTATACCACTACTGGGCATATACCCAATGGAGGTTCCATCCTACCAGAAGGACACTTGCTTGACTATGTTCATAGCAGCTTTATTCATAATTGCCAGAAATTGGAAACAACCTAGCTACCCCTCAATTGAAGAATGGATAAAGAAAATGTGGTACATTTATACAATGGAGTATTAGCTATTGAAAAAAATGACATCGATAATTTTGCAGACAAATGAATGGAACTAGAAAAAAATCATTCTGAGTGAGGTAACCCAGTCCCAGAAAGACAAAACATGGTATGCACTCACTTATAAGTGGATATTAACTGTTAAGTAGAAGAAAACTATACTATAACCTACAAACCCACAGAGACTATGCAACAAGAAATATCCCAGTGAGGACACACAGATCTCTCTGAGAAGGGGAAATAGAACAGATGTTGTAGGTGGACTGGGAAAGGATGGAAATGGGAATAGGAAGGAGAAGGTAGGGGGAGAGGGATGGAGAGAGAGAATATAAGGAGAGACAACCAGAATTGGGAGACATTTAGGGGATGATCTGAAATCTAGTACAGTGAAAACTCTCTGAAATCTATGAGCATGACCCTAGCGAGGACCCCTAGTAACTGGAACCTGCCTAAGAATCGGCCATCTTCTGTAACCAGGCAAGGCAGGGCAATGGAGGGGTAGAACTATATATCAAGGGAGGGAGCCTATGCTGACCTTGCAGAGCTGGCCAGGCCAGGAACCCAAGACTGGACAGCTCGAGGATGATATGATTTCTGATGATATTTGGCTATGCTCATAGATAAGTGCCTAGCCCAAGCATTATCAGAGAGTCTTCCTACAGTGGCTGATGGGCGCAGATGTAAGAGAGAAGAAAAAAACTTTTTAACAGCTGTCAGATTCACTGGAACTGGAGCTATAGATAGTTGTAAGCTTCCATGTGGATGCTGGGAATTGAACCTGGGTCCTCTGGAAGAGCAGCCAGTGCTCTTAACCACTGAGCCATCTCTTCAGTCCCAAAAATTATTTTATAAAAGAACAAAACATGACAATTCTCACAAATTTACAAGAAAGGGATCCAACAGAAAAATAAAATGAGAAAAAAAATGTGGATTCAAAGAGGAATGAGTCGATTCATGAAAGTTGTTGACCATGTAAGCGTGCATTAATTAACTGTCAGCAAGGAGATCTTAGCAAGAGTCTCAGTGGAACATGTGAGTGAAAGCCGACTGAATGGGTTCAAAAGAAAAAGAGCAGACAGGAAACCACAAAACAAATGCAGCTTCTCTGCTTAACTGTGATAGAGAGTAGAGAGGAGATTGGAGACGATTGAGCTTTCTTAAAGATGGGGGACATTACAGAATTTTTATGCTAATAGAATCAACCTACTAGAGAATAAAGACATACTCTTTAAAATTCTATGAATACAATGATAAGTAAGACAGACACAGTCTCCGCCCTTCAGAAACCAGCATATCACAGAAAAAGTTACTGCAGGTTGTGATAAATTCTTCTAGAGAATCAAATCTTTACCTTAAGTATAAGAAATGCTGGCATGCATTCCCTACTTTGAATTCCATTAAATGCATACAAAAGTTCTTGCATATAATGGCATATTTCTATAATAAACCTTCCAACAAATATTTTTCAAACATTTAAAACTTTTACCATGTGCCTGTCAGCTTTGCCAAAAGATGGAAACACAATAGATAATATATAATTTCTATATTGATGGGGCTTAGAGTATATGGAAAAAATAAATCTGATAAGTGACTATATACTCTCACACATTTAGATAAATGCTATGATGTAGCCATCTCTAGAAAAGCTGATTGAATTAAATCTTTCAGCCAGGATACTCTACATTGCACATAACAGGAAACACAAACAAATTAGTACAAACAAAAGAATGAAATTCATTAGCTTTCATAACTAGACCTAAAAGTAGATGAACAGTTCAGGCACAGTTCAGTTCAGCATTCAGGTGCTACAGAAATGATAAGATTCAGCTGCTTTCATAGAGTTGGAAAGTGCTATGCAGACCCCTTAGGGAGAAAAGACTCCAATAGTCTTATCCAGCACTGGATCCTGCAGGCTACAACAATGACACGCCAGGCAAGATGAACCCACTGGCACAACAGTAGTGTGACAGTTATGGAGGTAATCAATCACTTTCTGATTGAGTTTAAAGCCTGCTCCATAGGAAATTCACATTTGGTACCATGGCTTGAAATATGTCCTAGAAGGGAATCTTCTATTGTTGGTTTGCTAAATGGTCTCGTTGTCCAATTACCATCTCAATCAGCAGTTCTCAACTCTCGGTCCAATCCCTTTGTAGGTTGAATGGCCCTTTCACAGGGGTGGCCTAAGACCATCTGCATATCAGATATTTACATTATGATTCATAAAAATAGCAAAATTACAGTTATGAAGTAGCAATGCAAATAATTTTATGGTTGGGAGGTCACCACAACCTAAGAAGCTACATGTATTAAAGGGCCACAGCATCAGGACAGTTGAGAACTGCTGCTCTAAATATTTGTCTAAATATTTGTATTTATGACACTCTCAACCTTGTTCAGAGAAGCTGTTTGTGCAACGGGCAGCAGTTAATGCACATAACTGGTGAAAATGCTGAGAATTAGTGACTGTTGAGTACTTAGTCCTAAATAGGGCAACTCTATCAACCCTCCCCTTGACCCTCACCTTCACCCAAGGCTCAAGGAACATTGCAGAAGAAGGTTCATAAAGAATGTAAGAGCTGGAGGATGGGAAAGAGTGTTGTGACATGTTATCTTCTTGATATGACATAGTTGTTTAAATCACATACTCAACAGCAGCTGTGGCCTGTGTGACCTGCACAAAACACACAAAAGATTGACCCAATCAAAATCCCAGCACTAATGGAAGAGGGCTCACAAGGCCACACACCTAGCAGAAGCACTATTGGCAGCTGATGGCTGCAAGGGAAGTAATTTTTCTTAGGGGATGTAGCCACTGTTGGGTTGCCCACACTCTAATGGATGGTCCCATACCCATGCACATATGGGCAGTACTAATTAGATTATGTGGATTGTTTTTAAAAGAAAAAAGAGAACAATTAGGAGGGGGGCTCTTTTTAGGGGGTCTGGAGATAGTTGAAAGGGGGATGGAGTAGTAGGGGTGGATATGCTTAAAATACATTTTATACATGTATGAAATTCTCAAACAATAAATAAAACCACTATATTTAAAAAGGAAACAAATAACAAATCCTTTTAAAAGCTTTCAACATCTTTAGCCATCAAAGAAATTAACACCAAGATTCCATCTCACACTAGTGGGAATGGCTATCATGAAAAAACGAATAACAACAAATGCTGGCACAGATGTGAGGAGAGAACAACCAGAACTCACTGCTGCTGGTAATGTAAATGGGTGCAGCCACTCAGAAAAGCAGCACGAAGGTTTCTAAAAGCTTCCAAATAGAACTACCATATGACCCAGCTCTACCATTCCTGGGCATATGCATGAAGGAATCTAAGTTACCACACCACAGAGATACTTACACATCTGTATTTACTGCTAGTCATGCTAGCTAAGAAATGGAACCAACAGGTAAATCTACAAAGAAAATGTGGTAGATATATACAATAGAATTTTATTAAAATGAAAGTAGAATTCAGTTGAGGGCCAGTGAGATGGCTCAAAAGGTAAAGGAATTTGTTGATAAGCCCATTGCCCTGAATTCAACCTTCTGGACCCACACAGAAGAGAGATTCAGCTTCTGCAAATTATCCTCTAACCTTTGGAATGAGTGTCCCTCCTACTCATAAAAAAATACACTTAAAAAAAGAAAGTGTAGCTGGAAGGGCAGGATCTATAGATCAGTAGTCAAGCAGGTGCCTGGTATGCATGAGGCCATAGTTTTAATACTCAGGAGGAAATGCAAAGAAAGAAACTTTAGGGCTACAGAGATGACTCAGTGGATAAAGCACTTGTTTATCAAGTTCGATGAATGAAGTTTGTAATCCCAGAACTGAGAAGGCAGAGCAGGGCTCCCTCAAGCTCTGTGTTCAACTGAGAAACCCTATCTTAATAAATAAAGTAGGAAATGATTAAGACACCCTTTGTATACTATACATATAGATATACACTATACATATACAGCAATACATATATGTGAACATGCATATACCCACCACACACATATACCCATGCAACAACAGCAACAAAAAATCAGCTGGAGGTGGGTGTAATACTTGCCTGTGATACAGCACTTGGGAGGTTGAGGCAGGAGTGAAATTCTCTTTCAGTAAATAAATAAATAAATAAATAAATAAATAATGAATGAATGAATGAATGAATGAATGAAATCAGCCAGGCATGGTGGCAGTACTCAGGCTGAGACAAGAATTCAAAAGTATCCTGAGTTACATAACAAGTTTCAGGCCAGACTGGGCTACATAGCAAAATTCTAATCTTAAGACCCGTGTGCTAGAGATCTAGAGCCTCATGGCTATACTCAGTGGCTTCTAGAAACTACTAGAAACATAGACCATTTCTTACTGGAGGCCTTGAAAAAGAGTACTTCACCATCTTCAGTACTGGTATCTGGAAGAAACTTGGCAGGTTGAGAATTCAAAATAGCATTAAGGAGGTTCAGCATGATGGCAAACACCTTTAATCCCAGCACTCAGGATGCTGAGGCGGGCTGATTGCTTTGCGTTCGAGTCCAGCCTAGTCTACATAGGAAATCCCAGGTTACCTAGGGCGATACAGTGAAACTACATCTACAAAAAAAAAAAAAAAAAGCCTGAAGGAGATTTCGGGTAGCCTTGAAAATAGAGTCAGTGGAGAATATAAATGCTGAAGTTATATTGTGGGGGCAGATGGAAGGGAAGTGCTTGTAAAAACAACAACAACAAACACTCTAAGAAACCTGGATATAAATGTGTGAAGAAAGATGGGTCAGCTAGAAGAACATCATGAAAAATTTAAGATGCAAGCAGACTTAACATTTCTAAATGTAGGCTAAAAGTAAAAACTGCACAGAGAAGCTGAAAATAACTTTATCTGGAGTCTGGTCATCACATCTTTTCCACTGTGGAAACATACAATGCTATATACACAACAGGAATTAGAGGAGACTATCTCTCAGGTGAAAACTCGTCTGCTCCAGTTAAAAATAAAAGTGACATATATGCCTCCCATGGATTTTAACTGATTTTTAAAATTTAAATGTGTGTGTGCATGTGTGCACACCATGTGGTGCCATGTGTGTGCAGGTACCTGTGGAGACCTAGGAGTGTATCAGGTCCTCTGGGGTTTGAACTGTCTGACATGGTGCTGGGTACTGCACCCTGGTCTTCTAGAAGAGCGGGAAGTGCTCTTAACAGCTGAGGCATCTATCCAGTCTCTTAACTGGGTTTTTCAAAGAGATGCCTGAGATGATTTTATGTAAGTTATAACTTGAGTATATTTTAAATGAATACAATTTAGTTTAGTTATAGGATGAGGCAAAATGGTTCAGGTCTTTTCAGTGCTGGGGATAGAACTAGGGTCTTCCATTTTCCAGGCAAGCACTCTGCCACTGAGCTACATGCATCACTTACCCTTTAACAATTTTTTTTGAGTTAAGTTCTCACTAAGTAGCTTAGGCTGATCTGGAACTCTCAATCCTTATAGCTCAGCCTCCTCAGTAGCTGGGATTACACAGATACCATGGGTGAGTTGTTATAAAACCAATGGGAAACATGATGAAAATGGTGGAGACCTTCCTCCAGAGAGAAATGAACTCCTTTATCACATTCTTCCAGGAAGGGTTGATGAAAGACTAAGGCTTGCCCACAGGTCTTACCCCTTCAAGGATGTAAAAACAAGAATCCTCTTTGGACTTCTCATGACTGGCAGTCACATTTCTATCCTCTTACAATAAAGAGGGTCATGTCTTCCACTCAGAAACCCCGAATGTCAGTTCCAACTTGCTCTTTCCTCTCATCTTTCCCTATTCTACTCCAGAAAACAGGAAATCCTGTGCTCTTACTATCGCCTCCTAATCCTAGCATCCACCACTTGTAAACTATATAACCTGTGAAGGACTGACCTCCTCCAGAGCTAGCTATATTTTCATCATCAGCAATATAAAAGTCAAATGTGTATGTCCTCTAATCCTACCAGTCCCAAGCCACAAGTCAGGCATCACTGTTTCTCACCAGAATCTACCATCGGATTAGAAAGGACCAAGTAATTTACTCTCTTCCTTGGATTAAACGCTGTGAAGGCAGGTAATTGACCCTGTCTCAGTCCTCATTACCCTACTTCTCATCATATTTCTGCTTTTGAAACCATCACAAGCATTGCTGACTTAGTTGAACAATTTTCAGACCTGGAAAACAGGTCTGAATTTGCTGCATCCTTCATCATTAATATTCTCTTCTGTATTTTCATAGTTCATCCCCAGATGAAGTCAGAGTTAAAAAATAGCTTTGTAAGTGGCTTAGACATTGCCAAATCATTTACAAGAATGTTTTCATAGAACTTCTATTTAAAAAGAAATATGGTATAGGTTACTTAACCTCAGATTAAGTAGAAAATTTTATGGTTTTCCTTGTTACTGGAATGGTTTTGAAACTTTGGTTTTTACTTTTATGTGTAGCCATAGTCACAACATTGGGGTTAAAATCTCACTAACTTAAACAACTGCACTCTGTTTGCTGATGGCAGGGTTGTTGTTTTCTTAGTACAGGCACTGTCCAGATGCCACAGGTTATACTATGAGAACACTAAAACAAACATAGTCGTAATCCTACAGATAATGTTGAAGCTAGTTTGGAGATGACGTAACATATTAAATACTTAGTGAATGATTGACTGTACACATTACATATTCCTGCTTCAGCAATTCTTGAGTGTAGAGTTTCTTTTAGTCAGACCTGGAATTAGGTCTCTCACTCATGTGGTTTCAATTAAGTTCTGTTAAAAATAGCTTGTAATATAATCATTTTCATTTTTAGCACTTCAACAACTTTACTACTTTTGATCCATACAAAGAACAGATCTGGGGACAAAAACAAAGGAAGGTACACAGTACCCTGATTAGAGCTCATTATGAGCAGAAAACCATCTATTTCAGTGCATTGTCTTCTAATAACACCTAATTAGTTCATATTTTAAAGTACAAATACATGTATTTAAGAAGCATATGGAACACTGCTTCTTTTCTTAACTGACTAAAGCGAATGACAAGAACATTAGCAGAATTTCTACACAGTTTATCACAAACAATAAGAGAATTTTTGTTTTTATTTTAATTTCAGGTAGACGTATATGGACTTTTGACTTCACATTCGCATCTTCAAAGCAGTGAGAATCCAGCCACAACTGTTATGTTCTGCCATTTGTCTTCACTATGATATCTAGAGAAAATAGAACACATTATTTTGTACAGAAGCAAGTGTCCAGCAGTTACTAATATCCAGTTCCTAAGGGTGAAACTCTCACTGCCTGCGTCACATTCACTACTTCCTGAAAATGCTGGGCAGCTCTTTCTGGAAACACCAAAGGACTTGCTCAGTAACATTCTGGAGGAAAGCCTGACAAAGGCTGATAATGGTGGCCTCTGTAGGGTTTCTGAGTCTTACCTTGTAGCCTGGAGGAACTCTGCCCCTGTGCTTTTTGTCCTTGTACCCTCAACCACAGCCCAGGCAGCACCTCACCTTCTCTCATTTACCATTTGCATTCCCCTACTCCTTGCTGTAGTTAAAGCCACTTTCTTCCCAAATACAGCATTATTGGGCTTTCCCCCCAGGGCTTACACCAGGAGATCCAGAATGGGGACTACAGCCTAAGGATTCCCAGTGTCACATTTTCATTTCAATACATCTCACCCACTACCCTAATTAGATTACATCATGTGGTCCTGAAATTTTGTTGTACCTCAGAAAACTCTGCTATCAAAGTCACACTCCATGCCAATTAGAATCTTTGAGTGAGGAACCCAAATATCAGATGATCAGGAAAGTGATGTACAGTTAAGTTACAGACCAGAGACCCATCTTTGCTATTCAAAGTGGGGTCCCATCTAGGGACAAGTAGCAGCAGTAGCATCTAACAATAGCCTTACTGTTAGAAACGAGGGTCCTTTGGTTCCATTCGAAAGGTGCTATAGCAAAAGCTCTATCTTAACATCTCCAAGTGGTTAACAAATCATTAAAGTTGGGGAAGACAACTTCACTATGTTCTTCTGCTCATTGTGTTGGACCTTAGTTGGTGTCTACTCATTTATTAAAGACTTCACAGCTATCTCCTCCACACCAGCTTCAGATAATTTCCCAGCCTCACCTTTACCTCACCTTTGCAAACTTCATATACACATTCAGGGATATGACCTATTTTCCCAGTCATAAACTATCATACCTCACTTCTGGATTTGAAATTATTAGAGATCTAGACTCCGACTCCTCCTCCTCCTCCTCCTCCTCCTCTTCCTCCTCCTCCTCTGCCTCTTCTTCCTCCTCCTCCTACTCCTTCTCCTACTCCTACTCCTTCCCTTCTCCCTCCTCCCCCTCCTCCTCTTCCTCCTTCTCTTCCTCCTCTTCTTTTTGTTTTTTTGAAACAACGTTTCTCTGTTGTAACTCTCTGGCTGTCCTGGAACTCACTCTGTAGCCAGGCTGGCCTCAAACTCACAGAGATCCACCTGCCTCTGCCTTCCAAGTGCTGGGGTTAAAAGCATGCGCCACCACCAACTGGCTCTGGGCATCATCTTCTAATCATTCTTTTTTACTACCCCCACACAAGCATCTAGTTAGTTACTAAGACCTATTGACTGCTTAGACTGGTTCTCAGAATTCCTGAGTTAGACTTCAGAGGCAATTACCTGAGAATTCTTATTGTTTATAAGTACCCAGGTGGTCTGAGTAGCATACTTTGAAATACATTGGCCCAGGTCTTTATTTTCCGAATTCTGTTCATATGGACTTTGACAAAGGTCACAACCAGCTCTTATATTTTCAGCTTACTTCTTTCCAAATCTAAACTTTCTTAACAGAATGATCAAATAAAAAGTAACTTTGTCCAGAATAAAATAAAATGTGAGTATGATTTCAGAGGTTCTCTATCATCTACCTCCCAAAACAAGTCAACTCATAAGTTTTTAGAGAGTCTAGTCTCCATGGGTGGCAGGTATAACTAAATTCATTCTTTGAGAGAACATTAAGCCTCTGTGCTTACATTTATTTTGATACTTCTTTGTAGAAGACCCAAGATTCTCTGGGTCTTAGATCATCCACCAGAGGAGTTCTCTTCCCTGTGTACCCTAATAGGATTCCATTTATATTTCTATTAAGGCACATATGCCTCCATGAGAGTTGTTTTAGCTATCTAATATCTTCTATCAGATTATTAAGTGACTAAAGGAGACAACTATATCAACTCCAGCAACTAACCATCTATAACATGACATTCAGACTCCAAAAGTGTTTCCCAAATGAGTCAGCCAACTACAACAGTCTATCTTTACACGAATGGATATGTGCCAACCAAACAAGGCTTGAGAATTCTTCATGATGTCAAACTATGCTGATTTCTTTTCCCCTACAGCAGTGAATGGCCATACTTTACCTCTGTAATTATAGTAGGTAAATATGTCTGTCTGTGACTATATACACTTACTTGATAAATAATTCTTTACATGAGATGGCATAATCAAACTTATCATTAAATACAGCAACAACAAACATATTTTAGACTTTTTGCAATTTAAATAAAACCAAGGAAAAGTTTTCAAAAGAGAGATGTCAGCTAGACTTGAGAAACTAACCAAACATCTGAATTTAAATCATTACTACACACTGGATGATTTCTTTTGTACTGCTGGGAATTGAACTCAGGGTCTCACATATACCAGGGAGTGTTCTACAGTGAGCTATATCATCAGGCCTCATAATGAGTGATTATTATATTCCAGATACTGTGTATAGTTTACCTATAAGCTTCAAAATTCTTTGAGGTAACAACTACTATTTAGCCAATTTTACAAATAGCATACTAAAATCCACAGACTTTTAAGAATTTTGTTCATGTGTCAGAATTTTAATATAGGAAGTACCATTATCCAGTGACTTCTATTACTATCTCTCTGATACTTACGTAGAATTATTTTCACCTCATTTGTTGTGTGTCTGTACTATTTCCGTCTGCTATTATTATCTAAAATCTTGAGCTTCTTCTTAACAGAGAGAGAAGGGAAGTCTGTGTCTGTGATTACATGGTCATATGACTAAAGACGAAAAGTATCCACTTTTTGATTCATGTAGTGTGGGGATCTAGTTCTGCTTTGGCCATTAACTATCTGTTTAAGCTAGGACAAGATCACCCTTCAATCTGGTGAAATAATTTTGTCATCTGTAGAATGAGAAAAATAGAAAAATACATGGGGCTGGAGAGGTTGCTCAGTGGTTAAGAGCACTGGCTGCTCTTCCAGAGGACTTGGGTTCAATTCCTAGCACCCACATGGTAGCTCACAATTGTCTGTAACTCCTGTTCTAGGGGATCTGACACCCTCACACCAATGCACATAAAATATATTTTAAAAAATAGGAAAAGAGAAAAGTACATGGCTTTCAACTTTTAGTGTTTATTATAATCACTTTGGAAGTTTAACACGGTTCAGATTCCACTGCCTTATCTCTAGCATCTATAATTTACCAGATTTTCAGTTGTTCTTGTGGTCAGAAGACCACCACTGAGAAGTGTTGATCTAGAAATTTTCTAAGGCCTATTCTACCTTGTGGTTGCCATTTTCAGAGCCTATTTACCACTCTGTCTTTCCAATTACATCATTTTTGTTGTTGTTGTTTTCTTGAACTGAGTCTTCTTTTTAATCAACAGTGTTAGTTGCTTTTCAGTCATACTGAACAGGGTCCTGGACCATCAAAATGAACTTTACCCTGTAGCCCTGATTAGATTACTGCCAAACTAGCTAAAACTTTAAATGCCAATGCTAAGAATAGGCTGTTGCATATTTTAAATAACATGATCACAAGTTAGCTTGGTGCTTTGCTATTTTTACTAAAGGAAAGACAGACACAAGTAGCCAGACAGAGGTCGAAGGGCAATCACTTAGGTAAGGAGGCTGCTCTTAGGGTAACAGCCTAGAAATAAGTCAAGAGATGGTAGCATCAGCTCAACATTCATCAAGGGGGTCTCTAAATTAAACTGTCAACTGTGAACAACTGAATCTCCCAGGAATATTTTGTTTTGGTTTTTTACTTACTTAACCCCCAAATTTTAACAATACCTGATGTCATAAACTAATATGACAGATCTAAAAAGGATCAATAGTTTTCCTGTTTTTATTGATAATGTTTTTATTAGCATACATATAAATAAAAATATACACATATGTACAGCTTGAGGGTTTTTTCATGTAACACACTAGTGTAGTCAGCACCATAGAATTACCTGTAACTTCATTAATATCTTCACTCCAATGAGGGCATCCACTCCCAATTCCTTTAAAGTTTAGTTTACCTGGTTTGTGCTACACACATATAAATAATAGTAAATACACTCTTCAAGAGTGTATAATACTTTATGTGAAGTTTATTAATATGATCCAACTTAACAGTTTCATTTGACTATATATTGTTAAATTATTACTATGTAGTAATTGAATATATTACAGTTTACTTAGCTATTTCAGTTGATATGCATCTGGCTAGATTCTGGTTTGGAATTATCATGACCAATGAATATTCTAGTATACATCTTTTTTTTGAGACAGGTCATGTTGTCCTACCTGGCTTGAAACATGCTACATAGAGCAGTTTGGCGTTAAACTCACAGAGATATACCCACCTGTCTCTGCCTCCTTAGTGCTGGAGTTAAATACGTACATCACTACACCTAGTTCTAGTCTGTATCTTTTGATGAACATAGATAGACATTATTGCTGAGCATATTCCTAGAAGTAGAACTGTTGTAGGGATTTTCTATCTCAGGATTCCCAGGGGTCCTATATGTGAGAGATAACTCCTAAAGTAAGGCATAGTTGTTGTAGCTGGGCCCTCCTAAAACCAGGAAAGGTATATACCTTCATGGGCCATTATGGATTTTTCTGTCAACATGTATCTCATTTGTGTATGCTACTCTAGCCCATTTACCAAGTGGCCTAAAAATTACTAGATTTAACAAGAGGCACAGAACAGAGAAGGAGATTCAAGCTATGCTGCAAGATGCTTGCATTGCATGGTCCAGCAGATACAGTGGTCCTGACAGGTAGAGATGTGTCCCTTGACAGGTAGAGATGCTGTCTAGATCTTTTGGCAGGATCTCAGAGTTGAACAGTATGGCCCTTAGGATTCCAAAGTCAAGTTCAACTTCCTTGATGGATAAATACTTAAATGCTGGCAGACAGCATTTAGCTTGTGAATGGGACTTAACATTGGGCCTCCATGTTACTGAGGTCTACTGTATTTTATATGATTAGCATGCCACAAAGTGAAGATCAGGTCTCCACTGCCAAATGAAACTGATACATAGAAGAATGCACTTCAAGCATGTACTAAAGGCACAAGTAGGTCACATTGAAGAACTTATCCAAGTGCCACAGCCACTACTTTAACTACTTTATCTTCTCTTATCCAGTCTACACTTAAGAGATCATGGAGAGTGCTCTACAGTTGGCTGACCAGGAAAAAAAGATTGTATCTAGTTTATAGACTGATCAGCTCCTCTGATAACCTCAGAAAATAACAGTTAAGAGAATTCTTCTTCTCCAGGGGCAGGACTTTGAATAGTGTACCTGGTTGTTTGCTTTGCTGGAAGGAAGAATGATCAGATGTTGGGTGTATTCCAATTCATAGGTAGTAACCAATGATTGGATGGATGGTTGAGACTTAGAAGAAATTTGATTGCAAAAATAGATGAAAAGGATACTTGAGAAGAGGCATTATATAAAATTCTCTAAATAAGAAAAAAACATGAAAATTCTTGTATGATATATAAATATATACCAAAGGATGACTTCAGCAGAGGAGGGTTTTTTAAATAATCAGGTAGATATGACAATCAATGCTTGTGGGTACCAGTAAGTCTCTTTCCCTATCAACCTCATCAGAACAAGACTGGAGAAAGAGGAAAGAAGCTAATTAGTATTTTCTCTGTACTTGTACATAAAGTAATGAGGTATCAGGGTTAGGATTATGGTTAGTGTTAGGGTTAGGCCAATCAACACAGACCTAGCTGCCACTATTATAGCAATATACCTTGAAATGTTTCGTCAGTAATATGGTAGCAGATTGATTACACTAAACAACTTCTATCATGCAAAAGGCAGTGGTTTGACCTTAAAGGATAAACACTATGGATGTGGATTTGCCTTTTTTACATACAATACTTCTGCCAAAGCTGCTGCACATTAATTTATAGACAACTTTACAGAGTGATAGTGGTGTCATGTTGTTACAGTATGGATTTAAAATGTCCCTCATGTGTTTCAGTATTTGAATGCTTGTTCCCTAGATGATAGCACTATTTTGGAAAGTTATAGAACCTATAGGAAATGGAAACTTCATGCAGGAACTAGGTTGTTAGGAGTAGGTCTTGAGGTTTTATAGCTCAGGCTTACATCCTGTCCACTCTCTGTTACCTAACAGCAGATACAATATAACAAGCTGTCTGTCTCATGCTCTTGCCACCATGCTTTCTCCACCACGATTGACTGCATTTTTTCTTAAAATAGGAACCAAAATAAAATCCTCCCTATTTAAGTTAACTCTTGTCACAAAAAGAAAAGTAATTCATACAGAAAAGCTGGTACCAGGAATGAGGTCATTGCTATGATAAATGTGACATGAAGTTCTTGGGCATTTGGGATTATTTTGTGGGAGGAATGTAGAGGAATCTTGAGTTATGGGTTAAAGAAGCACTAGAATATGTGAGCAGAGATTAATCAGCCATTCTAGTGGGAGTTTAGAAAACACCAGAGAATGTGAAAAGAAATTCAGACAGTGACAATCCAGCTCATAAAGGTTAAGAAGAGAACCAGCTCTATTTGGAACTAGGTTAGAGGCCATTTGTGTTACATTCTGACAAAGAAAAATCTAGCTATATTTTGCCTATGTCCTGAGAACTTGAGTAGGTTGAATTAAAAAGCAATGGATTCATTTGTTCAGTAGAAGAAATTTCAGGACACAACAGTTTTGAGCATTCATGGTTTCTGTTGCTCATTGCTCTTCTTGGCTGGGAGTTACACCACTGGCACCCCTTGTTCTCAAACCTTTGGATTTTGGCTTAGCTAGCTACTGGCATCTCTGGTCCTCCAGCAGGTAGATGGCATGCCATGAAATTCTGAAGCTTCCAAAATCACGTGACCAATTCCTATATTAAGTCTCTTCTCATATAAAACATCTATCTATCTCTCTATCTATCTATCATTTATCTAACTATAATATATGTATTTATATATTTGAGCACAAGACACTGGGAAAGGTTATCTCTTTTTCTCTGCAATTTCTAAATAGAACCTCCCCCAGAAGTATTAATCAGTGTGTAAGTGTTTGCAGGTACGTATGGAGAGTCAGATATCTATTGATACTTGTTCTGTTAATCTGGGAAACCCTCAGTAGTATAATTATTATGTATAAAATGAGTAGTATTGACTTTGGTAATCAGGAACTTATTTAAAAAGAGAAATTTCCAAGAATTTAGAGTATTCAGAACAGACATTGTGGAAGAAATAAGGACAAAAGTAAAGAGTGAACATCTTGAATGGATATAATCACGATACATTAAATTTCAGTTGTTTCGCTGGCCACTCACTCATAAAACGTTCCTCAGCTCTACTAAGGAATTAGAAAAATGCTAATTTTAATATTAGAAGTCTAGAAAAATTGAACTTGCTGCAACCATTTGGTAATGTCTATTATTTAAAGTCTCCTGCTCTTTAAGTGTGTATAAGTAGAATAACAGTACCCATTCTATCTATATAATAAGGGTGAATAATTGAGATGTTACAGTTCTTAACACAGTGCACCATACAGAAGTACTCAAACAATACCAGGTTGAAAAAAAAAAAAACCTCTAAAAACCTGGCAGTGGTGGAGCATGCCTTTAATCCCAGCACTCAAGAGGCAGAGGCAGGCGGATCTCTTTGAGTTCAAGGCCAGCCTGGTCTACAGAATGACGTCCAGAACAGCCAGAGTTACAACAGAGAAACCCTGTCTCAGAAAACAAAAAACAAAAACAAAGCAAAACAAAACAAAATCCTCTATCTTTAACAAAAATAAAATTCAAATTATAGAAAATTTCAAATTGTTGAAGAAGAAACATCCTGGGTAAATACATTTAAGTCAATGTCATAAACTAAGTTTCAAAAGGTGAAGTACACATCTTCAAAGTTATTTTACTCAGGTTATGAAATCTATCCAGGCTTTTGTAATTTTATCTTTTCTATTTTATGTAAAAACTTGAGAATACAAGCTATAAATGAACTTCCTGTGCACACAAAGCATTTATCATGAAAAAACACATTTCCTATAGTGTGATCACTATGCTGAGTTCATACCTGGAGGAACGTCTTTAGGAAGGGAGTATCTCTTCTTCACAGCAGCATCTTTACTTTTCATTCGTCTAGTTCCTGGTGATGCCCTAATTATACAACAGATCTCTGATGTGTTTGAAGGAAACTGAAAAGGAAAAAAGTAGTTATTGCAGTTCCTCCAGGTACTACATTTAATGCTGTTGTATCTAAAATACAAATAGTCTCAGTGTTCTTGGTTAGAATGATAGAACTGTGTTGGAACAATAAGGAACACCGAAATAAACAAGGATATGCACTGTGTCCAAGGAATGGTTCAGTAATGATGTCAGTTTTGAAAAATAAAAAGAGACGAAGAATTACCTTAGTTATTTTCCTATTGTTGTGATAAAACACAATGACTAAAGTGATTTGAAGAAGCACTTTAATTTGGTGTATGTTTCCAGAGTGTTAGAGTCCATGGTGGTGGAGGGAGGGCGCGGCAACAGGAGCAGCTGAGGGCACACATCTCAAACCACAAGCAGGAGGCAAAGAAAGCAATGGGCATGGTACACGGCTTCCGAAACTTCAAAGCCTGTCCCCAGCAACACACCTCTGACAAAACCACACATCTTCTAATCCTTCCCAAACAGGAAGGGCCTATAGGGACCATTTTCATTCAAACCACCACAGAATGAAACAGGTACTAGAAAAACAGGTATTTATTGAGAGGAATAACTGAATCATGATTTGAAACACTTTGGAGGGGGCATTTACAGTGTCCTGTTTTATTGTCTAAATGAGAGAAACGAAAGTGTTGATTTACTTCTTATTTAAACCATGCATATATACTCTTTTGTATGAATGCTATTTTATACCCAGATCTGCTTTCTTACTTCTTTCATCAGCCTCCTCTCATCTCAAACAAATGATAGAGAATTTTCCAAAGGAATGGGGATAACAGATCATTTTGTCCTTAAAAGATTTTTGATCATTCAGGGTGGAGGTTCTGTGATGAAAACAGCTGAGTGAAATGAACACAGGTCAGTAGATGCTGAGATGCCCAGCCCAAGGAGCCTCTGTCCTCCAGACAAGAGCCTAAAAGATTCTGCTCTTAGCTGTCCAGACGCCTAATCTTGTTAGCCCGGAAGATCAGCCATATCATCTAACAGTGACTTCACAGTTGACAAGCACTACTTACAATCGAGATTGTTCAATTACTTTTACACATCTACAATATTAACTTTGATTGCATATATAAGGCATTAACATGCAGAAAAATGTATGTGTGTGCACAGGTTCATGTGAAGAGTGAGGGAGACAGAGTGGAGAGGGAGAAAGGAGGAGAGCTGCTTGCTGGTTAATGCTCTGTATGACAGGCTAGCTAGTCCATGAGCTTCTGGGGATTCTCTTGTCTCTAGGTACAAATAATTTTAGGGGAGTCTCAAACAAGATGAAAGGTGAGGACTGACACTGAAGCTGACCTCTGACATCCACATGTGGGCCATGGCATCTGCACACATATACACAGATCCATACATACACATACATGCACACACAAATAGAATCCATGATGTTCTGGCATAGTACATGGAAGAAGAATGAGGCATGACAAGATATTTCACAACACAAAATCCAAAGATAAGATTTTTTTCCAGTTTCTGAAACAGAAAAGAAAAATCAACATGGTTCCTCAAAACAACATGGGAAGCTAGAACTCTGAGAGGTAATGTTGAAGAAATCCTAAAGAAAATTATTTGTACCTCCAATTCTCTAACTAGATTAGGCAAACCCTCACCTATGAGGATAGAATTAAAACCTGTTGTGTCATGAGCAATCCCAAACAATCCCATACTCCCTTTCATAAGAGATAGATGGATAGATAGACAGACAGGCAGACAGCAAGCAAGCTATGGGGTGGGGAGTGTGTATGTGGTAGATTTATGAAGTGAATCTCCAGAATTGTGGTTCAGGCAAATCTCAGGATGACTGACAATTGTGTCTAGGCATAAGAAGCACAAGTCAGAGGACTCTAGTTGAAACTTTTTTTAGTGAGTTAAAATTTGATGGTCTAACATGTTATACAAAGAGTCTAGGATTGATTAGATAGGAAAGCAAGGAAACAAGTAGCATGGGCAGAACTGTATCCTTCTTGAGAAAGACATCAGTACTTGTAAAGGTGTCTTTATTTGGAAATATATACAAATTTCATCAAGTTAGAATGGGCCTTAGTTCAAGATAACTGGTGCCCTTATCAGAAAACTTGGACACTGACACACAGGGAAAATGTGTGAAAGCACAAAGACAAAGAAAGAAGGACAGCTATATGAAAGTTGGCACAGACTACACTTATGCTGCCCAGTCACAAAATGCCTGCACGTAACCTGCCAGAAGAACAATCCACTTGCAGTGGGTTTGAAGGAGCCATGCCCAATTAACATCCTGACTTCAGAACTGTGGTAGAATATTTTCTCTTGTTTTAAGAAACCACCTACTTTGTAATATTTGTCACAGCCACTTCAACAAGCTAATACTCCAGGAAAAGGAAAAAAAAAACATCAGGAGAAGGTATTACAGTTTGCTACATGCTCTGAACAGAGGAGATTGTCTACTTATATAAATACTTAAGAGACCAAAACTTTGCTTTATTCCTTAAGGAGAAATAGAACCCTGAAAAATAAAGTTGCTTATATCCCACTTTATTCAGCATCTGTCTCTATGGCAGACACAGAAAAGGACTGTATTTAAACCATTTATATAATGGTCTGAAATCGATCTGATGGGACCAACATTCATGTTGACAGGCTGATCAGTACATTGTTCTTTGCTAGAACCAAACACTGTTTCAATGCTTTACCAGAACAACTTCAGTGTATATAGCTGTTCTTAGAACCTGCTACAAGATGGTTTTTATTTCCAGGGTTTTCTTTTTTAAGGAAAGAATAGGGAAGTGCTCCCAAAAGATAGTAGGAAAGAAAAACCAATACAAAAATCCACAAAGAATGTTAAAAATTTATATTAACAAAGAATAAATAAGTAATAAATAAGTAATAATCAGAGATATTGCACAAAATATTTGAGCTAAAAAAGAAGACAAAGGGCCAGGTGGTAGTGGCATATGCCTTTAATCCCAGCACTCGGGAGGAAGAGGCAGGTGGATGATCTCTGGGTTTGAGATCAGCCTGGTCTACAGAGTAAGTTCTAGGACATCCGGAATTACAACAGAGAAACCTTCTCTTGAAAAACAAACAAACAACAAAAAACAACAAAAAAGAAGATAGAGATAGCTGAGTCAATATATTCTAAAGTTTACCACCCTACTTTTAAAATAAAAAAGTATCATACTCCAACATGTCCTCAAAAAGAGGGCTTCCTTTTCTGAGGGAGGGTTTCCCTATATAGTGCAGCCTAGCCTTGAGGACCTCTACTTCTTCCTTCCAAGTGTTGGGATTAAGAAAGTTTTCTGCTTACAAATGACAAGGTGGAAACATAAATAGTTATCTGGGAAGGAGCAAAATTTGGGATGATCTCAGTTTCTCTATTTAATACCAAATACTGCAAAAAGAAGTGTAGTGGAGAATGGCAACTTGTTTTGTTAGCAACTTTGCTTCTGTCAGCAGGTTTTTCACTTTCCTTTTGTTTGCTATCCTAGTTCTATGACCACAGGGTGGACAAGAAACCCAGGCTTAGACAATTTTAGTTTTCCATATCCCTGGCAATGACAGATGAGACAGGGCACACATGTGATGCAGGCAAAGCTAACAGGAGTCCAATGTTGATATTCACATACACATAAAATAAGCCTTTGCTCTTCTACTTGGGATATGATAAACCATAGAAGATGGCCAAATCCTGTTTGTAAAAAGCCAATAAAGACAAGCTGGGATTAAAAACAAGTGTGAGGACCTGAGTTTGGCTCCCCAGTGCCCATTTAAATGTCAGGCAAGTGTGGTGGCCTACTGTCATCCCAACACCAGGAAAACAGAAACAGAGAATCCCCTGAGCGAGCTAGGTAGCAAGACTCACCCAAACTGGAGGTTCCAGGTTAAGAAAGAGAACCTCAATATGTAAGGTGGGAAGCAATGGAGAAGGCACTTGATATCAATCCCAGAACTACACACCCACCCACACACACCTGTGCTCATGCCATGAGAATATACATACACACAGGCACATACACAAATAATAAATAAAACAATCATAGAAACATCTAAGAAATTTCTACAGAAATTTCTAACAAATGCTACTCAATTTCTGAAATCAGCCATTTCTTCCCAATTATGAGTCAATAAATCATCCTACTCTATCCCAGTTTGGAAAGGGAGAGAGAGAGAGAGAAATAAAACATCTACTGAATTCTGAGAGTTCAATGTTTTTGTTTGTGCATAATGACACATGCCTGTAATCCAGGCATTTGGGAAGTTACAACAAGAGTTTGAGGTTAAGACTATGAATTTGAATCTAACCTGAACTACATAAGTTCTTGACACAAAAAGTAAAACAAAACAAAACAAAACAAAATGTTTATAATTTGGAATTATTATACTTAACTTTCTTTGTATACTGTACAATTCTCAGATAGTAAAATTAGAAAACAGCACTGCTAAAACTGGGTACCTATAGGTGAAAGTGAAGTTATATGCGCACAAAACAATCAAGTCAAAATAGATTTTAGACCTGTGAGACCAACAGCTCTTAAAGTATAAGCACAAGCTTCCTGACATTTGATTTGGTCATGGCTTTTTTGTATGACACCAAAGATATAGGGTACAAAAAAAATTAGACACCTTAAACCATGAAAAAGTGCAAATGTTCAAATTCAAAAGATCCTATGTACAAAGTAAAAAGGCAGCTCTCTCCTCATAGATTAAAGCCTAGCCCAGTGCTCAACAGAGAGTATCCCTATGGCAGCTGAAGGGAGCAAATGCACAGGCCCAGGGCCAAACAAAATGCAGAGCTCGGGGAACCCTACAGAGAGAGTGGAGGAGGGATTTCTGGGACCAAAGGAGTCAAGGACACCAGGAGAACAAAACCCATGGAGTAACCTGACCAGCACTCTTTGGGGCTCACAGAGCCTGGAGCGGCAGATATGGAACCTGCTGGGTCCCCCAAATGTCTTGAATTTGCCTTACCTGATGCTCTTATAGAACTTATACAGACTGGAATAGGGGTGTGTGTACCTGAACCTCTTGCTTACCCTTGAGAACCTTGCCCCCTTGTTGGGTTGCCTAGTCCAACACTGAAGTAGGGAAGTGTACCTGACACTGCTCCATCTTGTTGTGTTATGTTTGAACAGTAACCCTGGGCAGACTGCTCTTTCTTGGGGAGAGGCAGGGTGGGAGTGGGGGATATGGAAGATGGAGGGAAACTGGGAGGAATGAAGGGAGGGGGTGAAAGGGTGTTGGAAAGCAATATATGAGAGAAGAAAAATTCTAGTAAATAAATAAAAAAGGTAACTCATGCAAGAGGAGAAAGTATTTGTAGGTCATATTGAACAAAAGATTCTTCCTTACACGTATAGAGGTTGTTAGTCTCAAGAAACATCATAATAACCATTTCTTTCATCAATTGAAGAAAAAATTGAAAATGTTACCTCATTTGAAGAACTTTCTTGCCAACTTGACACAGGAACAATTTCACTTGAGCTAACATAATGGCTGACATTTGGAAATAGTTCTTCAAAAGATACATTTTGCACTGGAGACAAATCAATCTATACAACAATATAACTCTTTTTAAAGTTTCAAAGGCAACTAACTTTAGGTAATAAAGCTAACATTAAAAATACTCTTATTGAAGTGTTTTCTTATGTATTTGATGCATAAACAATTTGATGTATAAACTCAAATTTCATTTGAGTAACTATAACTAATTACATTTGGAAATAATCCTTTAAAACATATTTCACTGTGGATAAATCAATGTATAAATAAGTTTCTCACTAAAGTTAAACACAATACAAAATCACGGATACCGGCACTATATACAGGGATTGGACCCTTACGCATTGCTAGTAAAGTTATGTAGTGATGCAAGTCCTATGGAAAAGACTTCCAAGAAAGCCTAAAAGTGCCCCTACCATATGATCTAGAAATTCTACTGGGTATATACTCAGAGGAACTGAAAACAAGAACTTTATACTTGTATATATGCTTTTAGCACTAGTGTTCATATCAACCAAAGTAGAAATAACACAAATGTCCACTGGCTGACAGACACATAAATAAAATGTGATCTTATAACAGAATGTTTTCAGCTCTAAATTGTAACACCACCACCCTATCCCCCCTCCCCGTGTGTGTGTGTGTGTGTGTGTGTGTGTGTGTGCGTGTGTGTGTTGTGTGCCCGTGTCTCTGCACTTGTGTGAAAATCAGAGGACATCTTTCAAGAGGCAGTTTTCACTTTTCACCATGTGAGTCTTGAGGATAGAACTCAGGTTGTAGGAAAGTACCCTTACCTACGGAACCATCCCATATTATGTGTTTTAAAAATTACTTTATTTTATGTGTATGGCATTTTACCTACATATGTCTGCGTATCATGTGTATATAGTACCTGTGGAGGCCAGAAGACAGCGTTGGATTCCCTGGAACTGGAGTTATAGAGGGTTGTGAGGCACCATGTGGGTGTTGGGAATCAAACCCCAGTCCTGTGCTCTTAGTCCCTGAACCATCTCTCCAGCCTTTGGAAATAATTTCTGACACATGCTATTGTATATATAAACTTGAAGGAATAATATTTGTGAGTTACATTAGTCATAAAAGGAGGAATACTGCTGAGCATGGTAGAGTGTACCCAAAGTCCAGCTATTTGGGGAGGCTGAGGCAGGAGGGTCAGTGTTCCCAGAATAAGTCAGACTCTGCCTCAAAAGCCAAGCAAATGGATAAGTAATGTGTGATTTGAACTTTATGAGGCACTTTACATAGTCAAATTCACAGACAAAAGTAGAAAGGTGGTTGCCTGAGGCTGGGGTTGGTGATGGGCAGGTTTCAATAGGAAGTTACTGTTCAATAGGTATGGAGCTTCAGTCTTACAAGATGACAAAGAGTTCTAGAACTAGATGGAGAGGATGGCTGTATAGAAATGTTCAGTGCACAACCAAACATGGTTAAAATTCTAAATTTTATGTTACATATACAGAAAAGGCTGGTCATGGTAGCACATGACTTTGATCCCAGAACACCAAAGGCAGAGTTAGGCTGATCTCTATGCACTCAAGGGCAGCCTGGTCTAACCTTCTAGGGTTCTAGGCCGTCCAGGGTAGGAGGAGGAAGAGAAGGAGGGAGTGGGAGGAAGAAAAATGTGTGACCTGGCAAATTTGGAGCTGGAGAGATGATTCAGCCATTAAGAATGTGTACTGTTCTTGCAGAGGACTTAAGTTTAGCTCCTAGTGTCCATGTCAGGAAGTTCACAACCATCTATAACTCAGCTCCGGGGAATCTGATGCCCTCTTTGGCCTCTGTGGGCATTCACACTCAGCTGCACATACCCACACACAGGCATATACACATAATTTCAAATAAAACCTTTAATTCCCAAACAAACCTTGGTTGGTGCTGCAGTATTCTCCTTTCATGTAGAGTATTTTCAATGAAAGTGTGTTTGTGTAGCAGAAAAATGCAGGTATTACTCTTCATGGCAAATGCCCTGGTACGAAACGAACAGAAGAATGGGGAGAGGAGGAGTGAGAACAGACACCACCAGGGCCAAAGGCTAATACTTACCACAAAATCAGCTGTGTCTGAAGTTGGTGTGCTTGTTAACAGGGCTTTGCTTTGCATATCAGGAAGAGCTGAACTTTTCGTCTATAAATATTTACAAAATAGGAGATTAATTATCAGAAAGAAAATATCTTTAAAATGGTAATTCAAAGTTAGTAGACTAGACAATGTGTAATAATAATAATAAAATCCTTATTCTGTTAATTCAATCACCTGATAGGAACTGAAGAATTTTCTGGACTGAACTAGGTTAAACAATTCTGAATAGAATTGTATCTGGCATAATAACTATATAAGAATGCTTAGGTTGAAATTACACTTAATTTAGGAAGTGAAGCTAGAGCTATAAGTAGGAAACAGTGCTTTGATTACCTCTTTTAACTGCCTTAAAATTATTTTCAGCATTTTTTAGTTCCTGCAGTAATACTGTGCTTTTAGTGGGAAGATTCACTAAGTGGGAGTGGGGAGTAGGAGAGAAGTGACAGGGGAAAGGTGAGAGGTACAGATGCAGAAGGAGAGGGAAGCTTGAAGGGACCCAGAGAAAAAGAGAGATGATTGAGAGGGCAGAGAAGAGAGAGAAAAGAGAGAACTGAGCAGAAAGAGATAGACAGGGATATAGAAGGACAGGGACAGTGTGGAGCAGGGAGACGAGTAGTAAGACAGACAGGAATCAGAGAGAGACAGCCTGGCACTGAAAATGACAAAACACAGGCAACAAAGAAGAAATGGGTAGAAAAGCAAATCTGAGTGAAAGATGGGCAGAGAGACAGAGATGGGTAGCTTTATTTCCAGCAATCAGCTGCCTTTCTAAATCTTGGACTCCATAAACCCATCCAGCCTTTCGGATACAACTCTCTTCTTGAATAGGTGACTGTTACATGATGCCAAGTGTGGATCTGGAACCCAAACTGAGATAAAACTGAAAATCATAGTTAAGTCTGTGTTACTTTATTCTACTTTTACTTTTCTTTCACTCCGTTTTTCTTCTGATTTAATCTATTTAAACTACTTGAAATAAACTAATTTAGAATGAATTATTAAGAAAATTGTTATAAAAACTTATGGATACAATTGCTTAGTACTGAATATGTGAACTCTAAATTATTAGCTATACATTTTTAATTTCTTTCTCTGAATGACAAGGATTTGTCTACCAAGAGTATATGCAGAGAGAACCTATGGATTCTGGAGAGAAGACACTCAGAGAGCTCTGCTATCTCTGAGGAATCCTCAGGGAGCTCTGTTCAAATTCCTTGAACAAAGAACCTGCTGGTGCTACACTGCAAGGGGTGGGGTTAGCAATAACCGAGCTGCAACATCTTTAGGATCTGCATTAGCTGTCAAACTGAAGCCACCTTCTCAGCCTCCAGCCAAGTCCTGAGCACAACAGCACAATACAGACTTGGGTGATACATTATCTTTGCTTCTGAACTCCCCATTGGATCCAGGGAGTCACTGTCCAATCTCTCCCCTATTCCTTTCCTCAGGGATCAATAAGCTGCTTGAACTCTTAATTATGCCTCAGAATCTGCTTTACAGGGGTCCCCGTGACACCACTGTAACCCTCAGTTCACTCTAAAAAGCATCAGCTTACACGCAGCTATAGAATTTAGCTAAACTCTATTTCTTCTACATTTGTTAAGAAATTGTGCATTTCTAAATCTTCCTAATCAGTACATTTTGTAGTCTTTCTAAAAATTATGAGTTAATAAAATACAAGGACTTACCAACACAGGATCCAGAGGCTGAGGCAGCAGAGGGTCCCTGACGGCATTGCCTTCAAGACCTGAACTATGATGGGATAATGGAGCCTTGCTGTCTAGATGACCAGAGCTTAACTTTGTTTGAACATGTGAACTTCTATCTTCAGATTCTTTTTCAGGCTGAAACAAATTCACAATATGGAATATAATTCACAATGCTATAAAATATTCCTAGTCCTCCTCAACTATCCTATACTTCTTCAAGTTGAAAAAAAAAGATTTAAATCTCAAGACAAATGATTTTCTAGGGCTAGGGGTCTATATGGCCAACACTATAAAACAAGACAGCCCAAAACCTGACATATGCTTAAAAAACATATGTTCCATATGTTTAAATGAAAACTCTAGTGAAAGACAAAATAGGTTGAAATACTCAGTTCTACCACAGTTAAGGTAACAACTCTCACAGTGGTGCTTTACAAGGTTGGAGATACGGCTCAATCAACGGCAGAGCATTTGGAAAACTTGGAGTAAAGACTTGGGTAAAAAAGGAGCTAGAATAATGTTTTGAAGAAACAAAATAAATTATGAGATCTGTTTACCAACACCTAAAATTAACCAGGGAAAATACTAAATATATTTATACTGTCTATATTATATAATAATCTGTATTTAAGAAACCATTTCCCCTAAAAAAGAAAATTCTCTTAACATCGGGACATGTTAGCTATCACAAAGTGTGTTATTTTGTTAAATAATCCCTATATTGATTACTGCACATTGTGACTCCAGTAATGGACTTGTCTATATGTATAGGTTCCCTAATATATAATATTATAGTACTTAAAATATAAGCACACAAAACATAAGTAGGGAGGTGAAATTTGAATTTCACATATAATTAGATTGTGGTGATCACATTTTGAGGATTTTAAGTTGGGGTGGGGATATGAAGAGGATGGCAGAGTAGGGGGAAGGAAGTAGGAGCTAAGGAGGGTACAGTCCATGGCAACGAGTAAATGAGAGGCTGGAGTCAAGAGCACAGTGTGCAATGGCCTCAACTGACTTCTCTGAAGATTTCAGTCCTTGAAAACAGATGTTCTTTCAGTCTTGCCATTGTTCTAAGCAGTTTCATCACCGGGCAGATGGCACACACAGCTGTCCTCTCAGTTCCTCGACTTCTGTCTTGCCTTTCCCCTCATGCCGCCTTAGTCGCCATCAAAGCCTAGACCTCACCTTCAATAGGAACTACAGATTCATCAGTTCAGACAGCTCCCTATACTTCCATACTCGTCTAAGCGCCTCCATGAAATAATGTGTCCTTTAAAAAATCTTTAGTTCACTAATCCTGCTCTTGTATCTTTTCCACTGGCCTTCTTTAGTCTTCTCTCTAGTCTTTCTAACCTGTATATATATCAGTATAATTAATTTCTTCTCCCTTCTCCTCCTATCACAGATGCCTGACAAATCTTCAACCTCAGACGTGCCCTCACTTCCGTATCCTCTGCGGCTTCAGTGAAACTGAACACTTGTAGAATTGTGTAATCTGGAAAATCACAGACTCAACAAAAGTTGCCTCACACAGGCAACTACACTACACAGCTTTAGCTTCTCATGAGTATTTCACACATGCTCTATTTCCCTTAGATCTGTCTTCTTCCCTTTGCAATTTTCAGCTGACAGTCCTTCATCATATACCCTTGGAACAACAGTAACCATCAAACAGAAAGCCACCCAAGACTCAAAGATTTCAAGGACCAAGCAAAATGTGAAGCTCTTATTTTAAAATTATTAAGAATTTAAAGATAGAGTAGAGAACTGAATGTGCTGTGTACCCTTTTGAGTGCAAATGCAGCCCTCTCACACTGCATCTAAAACCTACCACAATGGAAATATCCTTCCTGCTAAAGGCCAGTACCCATGCTTAGATGCTGGATTAACACCTCCTTATCTCCTTAAGGACTTCTCTCTTTAACATAATACAGACATTTAAAAATAACATAGAGCTTCTTAAAACAATTTTATTGAGATACAATTCAATATACTCTAAAATTCGCTTAAGTATAAAATTCAATATTTTAAGGAAATATCCTTATTTTAGGGTCATGCAAGCATTACCATAATCTAATTTTAGAACACTTTTGTTCCTAAAATCTCATATTATTCTTAACAAATTTTCATTCCACTATACTAGTATTAAGAATCTTTTTCTCTAAGTCTGTCTTTATAAACTTTCCACCCTGGGCATTTCCTATAAATGGAATCATATAGCGTGGTCTTCTATGACTTGTTTCTTTCATAGAGCGTACTATGTTCAAAGTTCATCCATGTTTTAGCAAGTATCAGTGCTTCATTTGTCTTTAACTGATGGGTAATATTTTATTATATAGATACACCATATTTCATGATCCATTTATTAGATGGACATTGGGGTTGTTTCTAATCTTTGGCAATGCTAACGTTATTTTTGTACAAGTTTTTGTTTTTTATTTTTATTTCTTCCTTGGTATAAAAGGTACAGTAGAATTTCTGGATGCACATTTAAATTTCTGTAGAATCAACACACTGTTTTCCAAAGTGGTCATGCCATTTCACATTCTCAGCAGGATCTATGGGGATTCCAGTTTCCCTACATCCTGACCAACATTGGTTACTATCTTTTTTATTGTGGCTATCTTAGTGGATGTACTTCCTAATACACTTCCCTAATACATAATTATAGTGAGCATTATTTCATGTGCTATTGGCCACTGGAGGAAAATAAGGTCATTTTAAATACCAGGATATCATGATGATAGATTATACTCAGAAAGAGATACCTAGAATAAGCAGATACCTAGGAGAAGAGGCAGAACACACAGTAGCAGGGAAATGGCATTATGTAAGATGGGACACACTTCAGTCGCAAAGTACTTGATCTGTATGAGAAAGGGGGGGTAGACTAGTAGAGGTTGCATTGTGGAGTAGACATTATAGATGAAGGACAAGGACAGGTAGCCAGGATGAATGAGAAAGAAGTAAAGAGAATACAGAGAGCATAGAGAAGAGTTTCCTTATTGCTTTAGGACAATGAATTGAAATTCAGGTAAAATTTAACTAGATCTCTAAGCCACCGGGAGCTCCAGTTACCTACTGGGTGGAATTCAATACTATGTCCCCATATTCCTGCCTATCATTTTTAGTAGCCCTCAAAAGTGATTTGATATATCTAATTTTTGTTGTTGTTGTTTTGTTTTGTTTTATTTTTAATAAAAAGGCTCCTTGAGACCCTGCCTTTCCATTCAATTGCTATTCTTTTCTACTGTTTCCCATTAGGGTCAGGTTCTATACATAACTATAACTTCTGCTTCTATAACTCTAACCTATCTCAATTTGATTTGATACTCCTTAGTCCACTAAAATTGTTTTGCTGAAATCACCAGACTCTCTCATGATTCTAAATGCAATTCACTATTCTTTTTTAAATTAATGAAAATTTTGAACAAATTTGAGTTTATAGCAAAGTTGGACAGAAGTACAGAGTCCCCACATAGTCCTGTATACACATATCTATACCCCTCCCACTATTAACATCCTCTATAAGTGATGCATTTGTCATCATCAATGAGTATATACTTACATAACAGTAGCATCTAAAACCTATAGTTAACCTTGGGATTCACTCAGTGCTGTATATGCTGTAGCTTTTTGACAAATAGTTAATATATATCTACCATGTAGTATCATAAAGAATAGCTTGCTTGTCCTAAAAATATTCTTTATATTTCACCTCCTCATCCCTTTCTTCCTCCAGTTCCTGGCAACCATTATGTTATTTGTTTTTACTATCTATATAGTTTTGCCTTTTCTAGAATATCATAGAGTTGGAATGATATAAATCTTTTCAGATGGGTTTTTCTCTCATGGCTTAGCAACCCCAATGCTTTAAAATATTATTAGTGTGCCTGTGTGTGTGAGTGCAGCTGCACCTGCACTATGGCATGCCTGTGAAGGCCGGAGGACAACTTTGGAAGCTGTTTCTCTCTTTCTACCATAGGACCCAGGGACCAAACCCATGCCGTCAAGCTTGTGCAACAAGAGCCTTTATGTGCTATCTTGTCCCACTCATTGCTTGTCAATGTTGAATAATATCGCAGCATTTGGAGATTCCACAGTTTTTTATGCTCATCTACTGAAAAAGTGGTTTGGTCACTTGTAAGTTCTAGAGATTGTGAATGAAGTCACTATGTACAGGTTTTGTATGAACTGAAAATTTCCCTTCATTTGGGTAAACACTAAAGACTCGTTTCTGGGTCATTAGTAAATACATGCTCAGTTATGCTAACTAGAAATGTACAAACTTGTCTTCCTGTGTGGCTGTGTCTTCTGCAGCCTCCTAGCAATGACTAAGAGCTCCTGTTGCTTTACATCTGCAGAAGAATTTGGTATTGTCAGTGTTTTAGATTTAGGACAAATAAAACCGTGTGTTTTATTTGCAGCTTTCTATGGGAATGTAATGATGAACAACTTTTAACACATTCCTTGCTGCCTGCATACCTTCTGTAAGTGAAGTGTCTGTTCAGGTCTTTTGTCCATTACTCCATCTTCATATTTGAGCTTTGCAATCATCATCATATGTATCTTTTACAAATGCGAGGCTTGTCTTCTCTTTTTCAACATTGGCTTTCATTGATCAGTTATCAATTTTAATGAATCACTGTTACTTTTATGTATTAGACCTTTGATGCTGTGGTGTTATATTTAAAAATTCATTACCTTGTCCCTAGATCACCTAAAATTTCTCCTGTTTCTTTTCTAAAAGTTTTACAGTTTTGCATCTTATACATTTGAACTAATTACTGTAAAGTGTGTAACATCTGTTTCTGTTGCTTGGTACTTTATTTTGCATGTGGATATACAGTTATCCAATCACCATTTGTAGAAAAGATAACTTTCCTCTAGTATACTTTCTTTGCTTACTTGCCAAAGATCAGTTGTCTGTACTTCTGTAGGTCTACTTCTTGGTTCCCCACTCTGATGAAATGATTTAGCTGTTCATTCTCTCACAAAGTCAAACTATCATGAGTACTGGAGCTTCATTGCTCCTGATCCTCCTCTTTTCCGTATTCTATCGATACTCTTGCCCAAGAAGTCTCATACATTCTGGGTCTTTATAAAGAATTATAATATCATGCATCTTTTAAGTGTTTCCCTGATCTGAAATTCATACCAATGGCCCTTTCAATACTTCCATGTTCATGTATCCTTGGACCTCTGATATATGTCCTATAGCATCAAGTAACATCATTAAGTGTGTGTGTGTGTGTGTGTGTGTGTGTGTCTGTGCAGGTACATGTCCACCTGTTTGTACACACAGGCATATCCAATGTCTTCCTCAATTACTCATGAACTTATTTTTTGAGATAGAGTTTCTCACTGAAGCTGGAGCTCACTGATTCAGGTAGGCTATCTGACCAGTAAAACCCAGGCATCTTCCTGTCTCCGTCTCCCCAGTACTAGAATTACAGAACTATGCCACTGCATCTATCTTTCATATGTTTCTTGGGATTAAAACTTATATCCTTGTGCTTCCATGCCAAGCACTTAATCAACCAAATCATCTTTCTATCCCCTCCAATATGTTCACCAATCAGCTGCTCAAGACAAAGACTTAGAAGTCTTTCTCAACACTTCTCACTCGATCTTCTACATCAGTCTGTTAATTCTACAGGAAAAATCATCTTCAATTCACACACATCTCTCCATCTCTACTATAAAACACCTTAATCAAAACCAATACAAGATCTCTTACCAAAAATCTTCATAATTTCTTACTGGTAAGTCTCCCTGCTAACTTGTTTGCCTTTCTCCAATTTATTCCCCAATCTATACAATAGGAAGAAAGTGGATTTTAGATCAAGAAAGACCTGCCACAAGCTACCAAAAATGAAAATATAAGCCTGTCTTCTCAGCTATAAAACAGATACCATCAAAGAAGCAAGCAAACAAAAAAGGAACTATTTATCTGATTGGAATGATATAAAGAAATGATAAAATTAACGAAAGGCTTTCAAAGTCCAAAGAGAACTTCAGATTCCAGGCCTAACCTATTACAGTCTTCAGGATAAAATGATGTTCTGCTTACAAAGTAAATTTCTTATTTGTACCTTAATGAATAATGTGTACCTAGTCATTAACAGGAAATAAAAAATGTAAAATACATTTAAATTTTCTTTTATTAAACTTACATAAAGTATATATTCATGTATGGCCTGCATAGGTTTTTCACAAAATTGAATAATTTTTATATTCCAAAAATGTTTTTTCTATTACCTTAAATATACAGAAAATAATTTATATATGTGTTAATTAAAATCATATCTTTTATTGGTGAAATTATTTGTATAGTTATTCTGCTTCAATACTTGCTTTTTTCTTTGTTTTTTTGGTGGTTGGGGGGCCAGTTTTCTCAGCAAGTACAACCTCAGAAGCTGCATTTTCTATAAATAAAAAGCACAATATAATTCTATTTAACCAGTCATTAATCATAAGTACAGAGGACAGAGAATTCAAATTCAAAACCAAACCAAACCCCTGATTTTAATGACTTTACCTCTGTAAAAGGAAGAAAACCTTAATGTAGTTGAATAATTCAACTTGCCTCAGATAGAAGAAAATATCCTTTAAAAAAATTTATGTGGCTAGAGATGGCCTAGTGGTTAAGGGAGCTGGCTGCTTGCAGAGGACCTGGGTTTGATCACCAGCACCCACATGGTGGCTCACAACAATTCCAGTTCCGGGAGATACAATGGCTACTATAGGCACTGCTCATGCACGGTATAAACACATACATACAGGCAAAACACCCATACCCATACTTATAAAGTAAAACAAAAGCCTATCTCAGAGTTCCATGTTTCACAGTTGTTGTAACCTTGACCAGAGCATCAGGATCCCCCATAGGGGGCTCCTGCAACAAACCACTTGCCCAAGGATATGAAAACAGTCTAGAATTGGTGGCAGTCAGAGCTGCTGATCCCTGAGAGGTGGATACTTGATCCAGACAAGATGAAGGTGCTGTAGGGAAGGTTATCAAGGCTTTGGATATTACTATATTACTATAGCAACCATGAATGTGGAAGTGTACCAAATTACTTGTAAACCAGAATATGCCTGTGGTTGGATAGCCACACCTACAAAGATGCCCCTGTGCTACAGCTGTGTTTGAGAAAGAGTTGAGTTCAAGTGACAGGACATGACAGAAGATGAGGATGGTTGAATTATCTGAAGAATATGGACTTGGGGCAACCAAGGCCAAAGAAGGCTCATTTAGCTTACTACAAAGTTGCCTATCCCACTGGACAATAGGTAGGGGGATGACTGGAGAGGATAGCACTGCCTATGCACAAAGAGTTGAAGACTGTTAGTCTCCAGCTTTAAATATCTACAGTGACTCCTATATGCTTGCATTTTACACACATCCTGCTTCTAAAGATGGATTTTTGAGTCTGTTACTCAGATCACCCTCATCTTTTCTAAATTTTCCCTGTGAAAATGACACGTATTCCACTTTTTCTCAGTGACATTTGCATAATTGAGCGGATTTTTTCAGTGATACGCTGAAGAAGAGGAAAGAGGAACACAAAAGCATATAAATACTCTGCTCTACCATCATGCTTTAAAAATAATATTTTCCACCACAAAGCAAAATTCTTGATTTGACAAGATCCAAGTAAGACCAGGATTGGTTTTTGTACCATTTCCATTCTCTCATTCACATCCCCCCACCTTTATTTTTGGTGCTCAGTATTGAACACCGGGCCTTGTGCATATTAGGCAAGCATATTTCATTCCCAGGTCTCACTTTCTCTATCATTACCTCTCTCCTCTTAGTGTAAGATAATCATTATGATGCATTTTATGGTGTGCTTAGAGTGCTGCAAAGAATCACAGATACGCAGGAGTCAATAGGCCCCTCTATTTCCTAAATGGTTGCTGGTGCCTGCTAGTCTCAGAGCTCTTGGGGTTGAAAAGTTGCAGGCATGGGGCTGGAGAGATGGCTCCTTGGTTAAGAGCACTGGCTGCTCTTACAGAGGACCCACATTTGATTCTCAGCATTCACATGCAGCTTACAACCATTTGTAACTCCAATTTCAAGGAATCTTTTACTCTTTTGTTGGCCTCGCAGGCACTGCATGACATGCAGACAAAACACCCATAAAAGGAAAACAAAAAAGTTAAAAAAAAATAACGAAAACGAAAATCTGACCTACAACTGAGGCTAATAAGGACATTTGCTATTGTTCACTCCAAAAATAAATTAAACTCAGAGTACCAGTAATGCAAGACATTTTGTTGATCACACTATTTTCCAGTCATTACATACATATATTCTACTACTGAACCCACAAGGGCAGGGAAAATGTGTCACTTCCCATGGGGGTATGCAACAATGCCTAGTATAAAGCATATCAAGTCTATTTCTAAACTCCATAAATATTCATTTCTTTTTTTCTTTTCTTGTTTTTAATTTTAATTAATTAATTTACTTTTTGAGATGGGGTCTGGCTATATATCCCTGATTGACCTGAACTCAGAGATCTTCCTGCCTCCGCTTCTTGAATGCTGGGATTAAATGTGTGCCATACCTAGCCAAATCTTTATTTTAAAATGCAACCAAGCTAAAATTTTACTGGGTACCTAGTTCGTTAATACGTGGTATACTGCAGCAAAAACAAATAGTTAATCATATAAATAATTAGTATCACTAATTATTACCTGATGCTAAATTTGAAGTGTACTTAGGTTCTGGAGAAATATGTTTGGCCTCTAATGTCATCCCTCTGTAATAAGAACAAATTAGTGATATTTTCTAATTTTTTAGAAACTTTCAATTATTCTGAAATTATACTAAAAATGAAGATGTGAAGTTAATTATTCTGTAGGAAAAATACAGCTGGTTAGAAAATACATCAATTTATTTATAGTTACAAATAACAATAACATGTATTTGCATGTTTATCAGTGAGACACAGTGTGAAGAGGTAAGTCATAATGTTTTAGAATTACACAGACCTGAGTTTAAACCCAGCTTTGCTGCTCATACTTTAGTGGCCTTGAGAAAGCTGCCTAACTTGTCCTGAGTCTTACTTGCCTATTTTATGCAAAAGAGATAGCAAACCTATTACCCAGGATTATTGTGGTAAGGGTTCCATATATGAATTTTGGAAATGAATAGCTTTCTCTCTGTAGTACATCCACAAATGAGATTGCATTTCATTCTAACTAAACAACAAATAGAAAGGTCGAGCCATTATGAGAAGGTGAAAGGATCCAAGTTCAGTGTTTGCCTCCAAAACAAGATCTGAGCAAGATGGAAGATTTCCTTGAAGACAATAGAGTTGAACATCAAATGTGAGAGGAGACTTTTCTAAATTCTTGTACTGGTTAATTGAAAAGTTGAACTCAGGAAAGAGCAAACTATTTTTCTGCCATTTCTCTCTAAGCTCATACTTCCAAATAGAGCTGCCTTGTTTCTGAATGAATCTTCATGTAAACTTCTTCTTACTAGTGCATCTCAGGTATTCTCTGAATAAATTGTTATTTTTAGCTGATAAAGAGCTCAGAGTATTAGCACAACTCCAAACTCTTACTATTAAGCATAAATCTTTCCCCACTCTGGCTCGACTCAAACTCAGTGATGCCTGGTTCCTTCTCTAGTTCTTGCCCACCCCACCCCACCCCTGACCACACGCACTTGTTTGATGCTGGTTTCCTCTGGCATTGGATCAGTATGATCTGAAAGTGGACTTTCTCTATTCTGTAGATTGTCTTTCCATTTTCTTGCATTTTCTATAAGTTTTTTTTTCCAAATTCAATGGGGGTTAAGTTATTTTAAAATTTTCACAATCTGCTTTAGTCAAGCTGAAAGTCTTTCAGTGGTTCTCAACACCTTTGGGACAAAATAAAAATCCCACTCTCAAGGCCTTTCACAGTTTAGATGTGGCCACCCTCTTGAACTCAGATCCTGTCGCTCTCATAAATACTATCAGTTCAGTACACATGCCCTGAACCAAATGTCTCCTCCAGTAACACACTTCTCTCCAGTCTTCCCCATGGCAATTCTGTCCCTTTATTTTTTTTGCAATGGCATCAATATCAAGCGATATTGGCATCATTTAATAATAATGACCTCCACAATAATTCCTTCTAAAACAGAGTATTGAGTAAATGTTTTTGAAACAATTACACAAATAATCCATTGTTATTGCTCTGAGGGGCCAACCGAAGTCAGTCTGTTATTAAACTTTTACAAAAGTACTTATAAAGCTAAGTAATCAGTACGTATTTTATGGAAACTCTTCATGTTATACTGAATAATATACATGATTAGAATCACACAGACAAGCTTTGCTACTTTTTGGCGACTCACAATGAATAGGTTTTTTTTCCTTTAAGTTTACCCAAAATCTAAGAAATTAGAAGATTAATTCAATTTAGTTAGATGAGATAATTATTTGCAATCCACAAATACTGAATATTTCCCTATAATACTGCTTTTATTTAATATGAATTTAGACAGAGAAAAGGTACCTTTCCATCTTCCTGCATTAAGAAGGAAACCACTTCAGCAGCTGTGCAAGGACTAAACTAAACTATCAATTCTATAGTATTAAACACACAGACACACACACACACAAAGACAAGAGAGAACCAAAGAAGGTAAGAACAAGCTTGAAATGATTACAGTCAGCACAGATCTATTAATAGCCAACATGAGTTAATAAATTTTTGACTGACAAATTTCCACAAAATGAAGCCTGATTCAATTTTGACAAAATAACTTTGATAAAATAAAAATATACCTGATTTTTATAAAATGATATTTGACATATCTGCTATTAACTCAAAACTGTGCACTCAGCCTTGACCACTTTCTCTCACATCCCACCATTGGGTCGACCAACAAATCTTGTTAATTCTACTCTCAAATGTCCTAGAAGCTCAGTTTTTTACGTGGGGCCCTCCCCTGACTAGTCCTTCTACCTACAGTGCTCTTTGCCCGACGTAGCCTTCCAGTTGCTCAAATGATGCCTTTCCAGTGGCTACCTTCCCACCACACTAACGTAGCAAGCCTCAACCCCAACCCTCCAGAGCCCATCTTGCTTTATCTTTCTCTATATCATCCTTTACCAGACAGCGTGTGACAGCATATTTACTTGTTTATTAAGTCTGTCTCTCAAAAATGTAATGTGGACTTGATGCAGGCAGTGATTGTATGTTTAACTGACTTTATTCCCTACTATATCCCAGCAATTAGAACACGCTTGGCCCAGATTAAGTGCTCAGCAAACACTGAATGAATGTTCATTTGAGTTTGTGGAATGGCAGTCATCACCATTATATAACTCTTAAATAAGGGGTTTTGAAAAGCACAACATCAAAATTTTTAGTTCTTACATTTTTCTATGGTCTTTCTCATAGTTTTCTGGCGAGGAACCTACGGGAAAAATATTAGTCCATTAGGCAAAGAGATAATCCAAAGCACACCAGAAACTAAAATTATTGTTGAAATGTAAATATTTCTTCAGCATGCATAGTCACAGAACTTCTGATTTTGTGTTTGACTGTTTCACAGTGTATTTCATATGTGTGTCTTAAATTAGGCAAAGGAATTTTGAAAATATCCAAGTAAAAACATAACAAAAAGTATTATGAAATGCTATATGAGATACATAAATATTTGGACAGTTTTATAATCTGAATATCTTTCACAACCATTATCTTGGGAATTTTAAAATAGTCAAGTCAGCCAAACACACCAATTTATTTTTTCCCATTTTACATATGAGAAATGATGACTGGGCCAGTTACAAACCCATCAAGTACCTTATGTATTAAGCTGAATCAGCGAGATCCAGGTGCAGTAAGAAAGCCTATCTCAAAAAATAAGGAGGGCAGTGGGATCAACAAGCAGCAGACAGCTCACCAAGACTGTGTGAGCCCTAGGTTTGATTTCTAGCACTGTAAACAAAACAACAGTAACACAAAGACTGGGTTGGGGACAAGCCTCAGTCAGCAAAGCACTTGCCAAACATGCACAAGAATCCCAGTTCAATCCCAGGATCATGCTGTGGAAGGAGAGATCCAGTTCCCAAAAGTTGTCCTCTGGTCTTTACAAGTACGTCTTGGCACAAATATATGCACATGTGCTCACATCCACACATTAAATAAATGTTTGGTTTTTTTTTTTTAAATTAGGGGTTGGCAAGATGGTTCAGTGGGTAAAGGTGCTTGCTGCTAAAGTTGACAATGTGAATTTGATCCCTAGAACTCCTTCAGGTTGTTCTCTGAACTCTGTTTGTGCACTGTGGCACATGCAAACACTCATGCATACACATGTATGCATACACACACATACAGACACATAGAAAATAAAATGTAAACAATAAAATAAGACCATATGTACTAAAACTATTGTTAGGTACTATTTGTAGCCAAAAACAATCTCAGCTCATATGTTTAGCTTAGAAACCATTAGGAGAGAGAATGAGAAAAAAAAAAAAACCTTTCCAACACAGATGAGGGATTTTCCAAACGACAGAGAAAAACAAATGTAAAAACTCACTCAAAATTGCAGAGAGGTTTGCAAGCTGTGGTGCTTTCTCTATAGCTACTGCTTTACTGGTGTCCAGAAGAGTAGAATTCTTGCAGGGCACACACTCTTCCAACTTGGGATGCTCCCAATCTAAAACGCAGAACATGTCATAGTACACACACACACACACACACACACACACACACACACACACACGCACGCACACGCGTGTGTATGTGCGCATGCGCACATGCACACGCATGTGCGTGTGTGTGCACATGCGCTAAATAAATTTTAAAAATATAATTTCAAAATTTTAAAGTGACATAAAACTTTGAAAAGCCTACAAATGATGGGTTACTCCCTGACCCCCAACTTAGGGTCCTATCCATTCTACACTATGGAAAATTAAGGTTTCTGATAGAACATAAGGACAAGTCATGATGGCATCGAGTTAAGAATCGATGGTCTCGTCCAGCCCTCTGTCCTTGCTTGTCTTCCATCTAGATTTTTGCTTTACAGAGATCACTGAGCTTCAGGACAATAGCACACACATAACTGGTTGACTCTCATACTCTCTGCATTCTTCTTTGTCCACTAAGCCTCATGCCAGTGAGCAACACAGGTACACTGCTATCACCTGGTATCTATCAGTTTTAAGCTTTTTGTTGACCTCAGCTATGGAAGAATGTGCCATCCCTGTCACATCCCTGTCTGCATCTTTCTCCTGTCCACAGTATACTATTATATCATCAGACATTCTATTTTATGTTGGAGACTATGGATCGAACCTAGGGTATCATGCATACTAGGCAAACATTCTACCACTGAGGTACATTTCCAGACATACTAGATATTCAATGTAGATATCAGGATGATAAAAACACTACAAAAATCTTATTTTTCTGGTATACTAAGACAATCTTTTGGTTTTCCTGAATCAATGTCTCCCCAGATGGTTTAGTTTTCTATGTATTTTACTTTTTAACCTTAAACATGGCAGGATTAGTTCCTGAAGAGAACCCAAAAGATGCTGTTGATGAAGCTACAACCCAGTTGCATCAGAGATCCAGCATTTTGGAACTGCCAATACCATGGGATGACGGCCAAGGATGGCTGCAGTTGTGAAGTGGAGCTGGCCTGTGCCTATGAGACAAGTTATGTGTGCTTTGTAGGCCCTTTGAGTAGGAAGAAACAGTCACCATATTTGCCATTTAAAAAATGACATCAATGCATATATGTGTGCATAACTATACAAACTAATGGTCTCACTGTGACATGCCCATGCTTGCATGTGCTGTGCTGCCATCATGCTTCTCTCCCTTCTACCTGTCCTTGCCCTCCCCCCACTAGCCCTCCCTTGCCCTAGATTTTCCTCTTCTACTTCCAAGTCGATTTCCAGTTTTGTTTCAACACATGAGAGAAAATATACAATCCCTGTCTCTTTGTATCTGGCTTATTTCACATAATATGATGTTCTCCAGTTCCATCTATTTTCCTGAAAATAACACAATTTCATTATTTTTATGGCTGAATTATACTCCATTATGAATACATTCTATATTTATATGTTCATCTTTGATAGGCACCTAAGCCAATTTCACATATAGGCTATTGTGATAGTGCTGTAATAAATATGGATATTCTGTCATGGTTTTGAAGTGTCTCTTTTTTTGCAAGTATTTGGTGCTGCCAAATTGTAAGGTTTTTTTTAGGGTACTATATTATAAATGTTTTATTTCTATGGAATTCACACTGTTGATGTAGGATGCAAATTTCTCAGGTCTGTTGTATAAAACCATATAATCTCTTGCTTTCTAAACTTCATGCTTTCTTCTTTTCAATTCATTGTGTCTTTATGAGTTTGTTTTTGAAGAGAAAAAGGCACTTTATGTTGTTGTAGAAAGTTATAGAAAAAAAGCCAAAGGCTGTACTTATAATGAATAATAAATGTAAATAACTGTGAAGAAAATTCAAGCAGGGATTTGGTCTATTTTTTATCTGTTATATATTTGTAAAGGTATTTAAAAATCTAACAGTTTTTCTTCTAAAAGGGGGGGTGGGTTTGGCTGTTTTTTGCCTTTTGAGTCTGGGCTCTCAAAGGCTGGCAACTTGACTCCGCCCATCTGTTCCTAGTGGCTAGATTTCTAACTTGTGTTTTAAAAACCTCAGTTAGCTCATAGGGTTAGGTAGAAAAGGAAAGGGAAGGGAAGGGAAGAAAGGGGGTGGGGGAAGGGAAGGAAGGGGGGGAGGGAGGGAGGGAAGGAAAAGGAAATGAAAAAGGAAAGGAAAGGAAAAAGGGAAGGGAAGGGAAGGGAAGGAAGGGAGGGGAGGGGAGGGGAGGGGGGGAGGGGAGGGGAGGGGAGGGGAGGGAGGGGAGGGGAGGGGAAGGGAAGGGAAGGGAAGAAGGGAAGGAAGGGAAGGAAGGGAAGGGAAGGGAAGGGAAGGAAAAAGGGAAGGAAGGGAAGAAAGGGAAGGAAAAGAAGGGAAGGAAGGGAAGGGAAGGAAGGGAAGGGAAGGGAAGGGAAGGGAAGGGAAGGGAAGGGAAGGAAGGAAGGGAAGGGAAGGGAAGGGAAACCTCTACAGCCCCTTTCTGGCTGTCTTAATCTGCCTATGTCTGGGGAACTGAACTAACTCTATCCCACTCTGGTTCAGCTTCCCCCAACACAGCAATTACTGAGATCTAAACGGTAACTTTTCTAAACCCAGTTAGTTCATTTATCTGAGCCTTATTTCTGCTTGCTTCCCTATCATTCTTATTTCTGCCTGCTCATCCTATCATCAGCGTTTGTGCTCTCTCTTTCTCCATACTAGAGCAACTGTGCTGTAACTCTAACTGCTAACTCCCAACTGTTGTTTCAACTGTCAGTGTCCCTCTTTAATATACCTCCCTCCAAACTGTTCCCAGATGTCCAAGCAGCATGCAACCACAAGGGGGAGAGGCTTTTCCCTGGCAAAGCTTCACTCCGCATATACTGAAGAGTAGGAAAACTGCATGAAGTAAAAGACAACAAATAGAAGTGCACCAAGAGGGCATATGTGTTTAGAGAACAAATACACCTTCACTATGTGTAAACATATTCACTGAAAGATTTGTAGACAGAGTAACAATTTTAAAATACAGCCAATTAAAGAGGAAATTATATTCTCACCAAAATAGTCTGATCTTCTGAACAGTTCAGGTGATGAAAAGCTACTCTCTCCAGTACTCTTTGTATATGACTCTGTATCTGAACAACTTGGGAGACAACTGGAAACATCATGCTCCAAAGTTATCCCTGTAAAACAAAGTGAATCAAAAAGGGTTGAACTGAATAAAGAACAAAATTGAAATCCTAATAAGGAACATCTGTAGAAATGTGCATGTAGTTATGTACCAGGAATGCGACACTGACTTTATACACAATTAGAAAGTCATAATATTATCAATAATTTTCATTTGACTCTTAAACAAATAAGTGCTTTAATGTTGGTAAGTGCATTATTACCCCTTTTGACTGCTCCCATAAGTTTTAATTTTATGGCCTATTCCTTATCCATTTCAGCTACAATTCTAACTCAAAAATTCAAGTTCTATATATGATCAATTAACGAGTTAAGAAGAAAGGGGATGAATCTAGTGATTCCATCTAAAAAACAATGACAGACTAAAATAGCACAGAATGAAAAACACAAACAGAAGCCTGAACAGACATCCCAGAATTAGACTTATACATATGTGCACAAGTGATTTTTATGAAGACTTGTAAGTAATTTAATGAAGAAAACATTATCTTTATACAAATTGTGTTAGAATAACTCCATATGCGTATGTAAAACCATAACAGAAGTTGGGTGTGTGACTTTGTAGAACTCTTGCCTAGCTTGTGTGAAGCCCTGGGTTCAATACCTATCACAACAAAAGCCCTTCATCTCCCAAAACAAAGCCCCAAAGAAAACAAGACAAAAATTGAGTCAAAGAGATGGCTCAACAATTATGAACACTTGCTTTTTGTTTTTCCTTGCAGAGAACCTAGATTTGGTTCCTAGCACCTGTATAGTAACTTAAAACCATCTGGAACTCCATTTCCAGGGGATCTGAAACATTTTCCTGGCCTCCTTGGGCACAAGACACACATGTGGGTACATATATATACATGTAGGCACACTCATACACATAAAAATAAAATTAAAAAAACTTAACATTTATATCATACCCTAATAGACTAGCTCTAAGGTAGGCATGTTGGTGCATGCTTCGTGAGTGGGGTTACTCAGGAGGTTGAGGCAGAGAATCTTATCTGAGCTATTGAGTGAATTCAAGGCCATCCTGGGCAACTTAGTGAGACATTTCCTTAAAGTAAAAAGTAGATCTGGGGAAAGACAATGCAAAAGCAACATTAAAAATGGAAGAGCTGCAAACTGTGTGGGAATCAGTGCTGGTAAAGGACTCAGACACACATCTTTACCTGGACTGAGGCTACAGAGAAAGCTAATCCTTAGAGAAACTCAAACTACTGTGCTAAAACAACGAAACAATTTAGCACTTATTACATGCATATACACAGGCATGTGTGAGCATGCAAGCCACTACCCTGAGAATCATGTGAACACAGGAGCTGGCCTGGATACAAATTTGCGGACACAAGTATACTTAGCCAAAGACTACATACAGAACACTGGTGGAAAAGCAACCAGAACTCTGACAATATCTAACTGCAAAGGTTAATACAAACATACGCAGCATATATAGCTTGTCCTTATAGCTTGTCCTCATCCTACTTTACTCCCCTTTCTCTTTCCCCTTTCCTCTTGCTCCACTTCCTCTTTACTTTTTTTTAAAAATTTGAGACAGGATTTTACTATGCAGCCCTGACTTTCCTGGAACTCACTACATAAATTTGTCTGGCCTGGAACTCATAGAAATTCTCCTGCCTCTGCCTCCTGAGTGCTGGGATTAAAGGTGTGCTCTACCATCTCTGGCTTCTTTTTATTTTTTATTATTAATAATTTTAGCTTTAATAATCTTTAAATTACTTGCTTATTCTATCAGTCTCCTAGCTCCTTAGCAAGACTGTAGACAAAGTGCCTAATTGCTTTTAGTTGCATTTTAATATCTGGTTTGTTGCCCAAGACAAGACCACCCATGAAGAAGATCCACATTAAATAGAACAATGAGTGTGGGGGGAAAACTCACGGGAAAGTCTCATCCACTGCATCAGATACACAAACACAGGAACACATACAAAATTAACAAGCCAATACAATACCTTCAAAATCTCACAATTCTTCAATAACTGAAACCAAAGATAGTGCGTAGGTAAGAATACTAAATAACTCAAAATCCTAATTTTTAAAATGTTTAACAACTTCAGAGAGTATTTTAACATGTAAATGAATGAAGTAAGGGAATCAAGCCAGGGCCTAGATAAGAAAGCCAGCACATGGATGAGAAACTCAATAATATACATGGAAGAGAAACTGGGCAAGGAAATGGAAATTCTGAAGAAGAAGGGAAAAATAGAAATATTGGAAATTAAATTAAAAACACAGTGAAAAGCATTATCAATAGACTAGATCAAGCATAAGAAAGAATATCAGGGGTTGAAGAAGAGGTTGAGGAAATACTATACTCAGAAAGGAAAATACAAGTGTGTCTATAAACATCCACGAATTCTGGGATATGATCAAGCAACAGACCAAATCTAAGAGTCCATGAAGTAGAAGGGTAGCAGCTGAGATAAAAGCCAAGGTCACAGAAAACTATTGAAATTATAGCAAAATTTTTCCAAATCTAGTCATTTTGGAACTTCAGTGCTGGCCAGCCAGCTGACAAGCATGCCTCTTTCCCAATCCACAATCCTGGAACTGATGGCCCAATCCATTTAGGGTCTCTCTCTGCACTGCTACAGGATACGGATGCATGATGCACAGAAATGAACTAAACAGGACTTCAGTTAGCAAGTGTGAAGTGGTAATTGCTTCCTTTCTTCTTCAGAGAACAGATACAGAACAGAAAAGTCAATGGCTCTTTCTAATGCTCCTCTTTGCCATGACATTCCTTTAGGAATCCCTGTAGCTTTGCTTCAAGAAATCCATTTTGCTGGTATTTCTTGATGGCATCATAAGAATCTGCAGCAAGTATAATAAAAAGACTGAGAATCACGGGAAGGGCTAAGGGGTGAGGGCTGTAAGCATAGACAGCTGCACAGTCAGATGGAGATGCTCTTCTGATGGATCTGGGCAAAGGCTGAAGGCGCTTTATGACTATTAACCAGAGAAAACAAGCACTCAGCAATTGCGTTCAGGTTTTCAAACTTTTCATAATATGCTCATACGACAATCCAGGATATGTGACTCAGATAAACCATGCCAACAGAAGTGCAGAACCAGAGAACTTCGGGGTGGGAGGCTCACATTGTTAAAATATGGCTATTGTGTGCCTGGAAATAACCCAGGCATCAGACAATTCCAACTCCAATGAAAAGCATAGATGTCACAAGCAAAAATTTACACAGACCATGATTTGTGAGATTATTTTCTTTAATTTCCTTTAAAACAATATGTGTGTGGTATATGTATGTGTGCATGTGCATGTGTTTGAGTCTAAAGATTAATGCCAGGTGACTTCCTTGTTAAAAACACTCTCACTGAAGCCAGAGCTGATCGTTTGATTAGAATGGCTGGGCAGTGGGCTCCAGGGATCCACCTGTCTCCCCTTGTCTGAAACACGGTGTTACAGGTGTGTGTCACTATACTCTGATTTTTTGCAGGTGGTGGAGATCTGAACTCAGTCCTTGTGCTGACTGAGCCACCTCCTTAGCCCTAATCCCCATGATAATATGGTTCTAACAACTGCTATGTCTTTGGTAATTACCAGGACACACTATTGACAAACACCCACTGGTCAACAACAACAACAAGAACAAGACACACACACACACACACACACACGCTGCATTTTCTTTTTTACCAAGTAATTTATAAATAGCTTTTATAATCTTAAATCAAGAACATAAGAGATGCCAAGATCACAATAAAATTACACCAAACAGCATTTTCTCAGTGGATCCAGATACTTTCAAGTCTTTATATTCCTAGACATTAGCACTAATGTCAAAATAGATTTTGATTTTGCCTCTGTGAGCTTTCTTGTCAAAGGGATCATATTATGAAAGACCTAATAGTCTGGAAACTCATATTAAGAAATGATCTATAGGTCAGTGCCTTTGAGGTGAAAATTTCTCTTTGTAGGAGCCAATAAAATTCCAGTCTAGCCAGGTGGTGATGGCGCACATCTTTAATCTCAGCACTCAGGAGGCAGAGGCAGATGGATGGATCTCTGTGAGTTCGAGGCCAGCCTGGTCTATAGAGTGAGTTCCAGGACAGCCAGAGTTACAACAGAGAAACTCTGTCTTGAAACAACAACAAAACAAACAACAAAAAAATTCCAGTCTGAAGAATGAATGAGTCCAATGTTGAAGGTGCACTTAGAAGTCTAAGTAAGCACAGCCTGTCTCATCATCACTGGCAATATTCGGGGTCTCATTAGAAGAAACCATGGACCCTTTCTTTTAATGCTGCTTATATGTTTTAAGCCAATTCTATTGTCTTAATTTTGTCAATAATCAAGTGTCATCAGGGAAATTTTATTATATAGTGATACTGATTGAAAAGCAAAAAGATGCTCTCATAAGTGTCTTCTTGAATATATATGATGTGCATGTGCAGACTCAGTCATTGGTGATGGCCAGTTTTATGTCAACTTAACACAAGCTAGAGTCACCAGAGAGAAGGGAGTCTCAACTGAGAAAATACCCCCATAAGAGCAGACTGTAGGCAAGCCTGTAGGGAATTTTCTTAATTAGTGATTGATGTGGGAGGGCCCAGCCCATTGTGGTGGGGCCATTCCTGGGCTGGTGGCCCTGGTTCTATAAGAAAGCAGGCTGAGCAAGGTATGGAGAGCAAGCCAGTAAGCAGCACTTCTTCATAGCCTCTGCAACAGCTCCTGCCTCCAGGAGCTTGAATTCCTATCCTGACTTCCATCAGTGATGAACAGTGATGAGGAAGCATAGCCTAATACACACTTTCCTCCAAGCTTGCTTTGGTCGTGGTGTTTCATCACAATAGTAACCCTAACTAGGACAGTCATCTTCATCTACACCAGCATATTCTCTCAAAGGCCAAGTATTTAAAGGCAACAGTCATCTGTTCTTTGAAAGAAATCACCACTGATTAAACCAAATTCAACAGGCTATGTGGTGACTACTACTATCTTGAAAATCTATAAATCCAGTTTCCATGGAATCTGGTGTCTGGCTTGATAGTTTTCACAACGGTTCACGAAGTAAAACTTCAGGTTTTCACTTATCTCATCTCAGAATCAAGAGGCACTATTGTGTTTCTATGTCACTCTGTGCCCATCAGGATCAAAGCTTGGTTCCACACTGACAGGTCCACTCCTCAAAGCTTAATGTGACCATGAATTGCAGGGTGATGATTCCATGCATGAGTCAGCTGAACCTGCCCCTGTCCTTGGCTTACTTGTTCTGGTCCTGGTGTCCAGCAATGTGCCTACCCTACCTCTTCCAGCTCTGGATGCCAGCAAGACCTGTAGTAAGATCTTTGTACATACTGTTTCTTCTGCATGAATTTCTCCTTACTGTCTTTTTGTACAGCTAATTTTGCTCACCTTCAGATCTCAGTTCAATTGCCATCCTTACATGGAAGCATTTCCTAATATTTCTAGCTAAGCATAATTAATTATATTCAAATCATTCTGTTTTGTAATGTGTCATTATTATAATTTCACATCTACATTGTGTGTGTATGTAGACATTGAGGATGAGGTCTAGAACATGGTCAGAAGGATTCATGTTAGACTAGGGAAAAGACATCTTCTCTTCCACCGAAGAAAGAAGTCAAGAGATACAAACGGGTATGTTTGGAGGAAAGAAAAAAGCTGTTATCTATTAGTCTTACCTGAAACTAGTTCACTACTTGATGAATAACTGGCAACCTCAAAGTCATTTGTCACTGACTCCTATGCAGAATAAGAATTAAAGATATAGTAAAAATTATGAGACAGATATTTTGATTTTTTTATATTTTATTGGTTTGAAAAATGAGTGTCAACATTGAATGCTAATTTCATAAATATATCAGATTATTTCAGGGTATCAACCACAGATAATTTTCTATTTAATATTAAATCTAAAAAATAAATGTTAAAATTACTATGAATAAACATGGGGAACTATCAATAGCCAACTCACTACTGTGAGATAAAATAGTAGACAGAAGATAAAGGTGAAAAATTTTCTGATCACCTAGGAAGGAAGGAAGGAAAGAAGGAAGAAAAAAGAAAGAAAGGAAGGAAGGGCTGAAGGAAGGAACAAAGGAAGGGCTTTCTCTCATCCTTTAAATAAAGAGGAAAATAAATCAAAAGAAAAATAATATATAAATCCAAAATAATAAACTTAAAGACTCATAAATCAATGAAAATATTTGTTATGTGTGTAAACTATCTTCAGTATTTAATGAGCAGATATTTCACAATGGAAAAAATACAAATGGACAACAATGAAACATATTGACTTCATTTGCATTCAAAGAAATGAAAAATAACATGCTGCTTTTCATCTAGCATCATTTTGAGTAAGAGTGTGTCAATTTGCCAACATGAATGACAAAATGTCAAACATATCCACCCTTTGGGCTACTGCAAAGTGTTATCTTAGAGTAAGGGCCTGAGATGCACACATGATTCTGTAGAAGTATATCTACCAATCCCTACAAAAGCAAAACCTTGTAACTCAATCTCCCAATCTCCAGAAGATAGTCATACACATTTTTGTGCATCTATTTGATAAAGCACTAAATACTAAAATATTATAAATACTTTAAGACTATATAATAACGAGGTAATGCATAAATTGTAGAATGTTTTTAAAGCACAGAAAAAGGCAGCAGAAAGAAATATACCGCAATTTGAAGAAACTTTTATACACTATTTTGAATATTTAAATCATCTATACAGAATACTTCAGCATATACCGTTAAAACATAATGTAAAAAAAAACCTTTTTAAAAATGTCATGTGAAACTGCTAACCTGGTTGACTGAGGCAGGAGGATTGTGAGTTTAAAACAAGTTTCTGCTACACAGTGAGGTCCTGTCTCAAAAAGTTATAGCTTATAATAAATGAATATTAGAATGCTGTGTAGCATACTGAACCGTTAGTGATCATGGTTTTAGCTGCTTATAGACAGTCAAATGGAAAACAGGCTTTAAAATATTAATAATTTGAATCTGCAAAATAGAACATTAATCACTAACATGTCCTCAATTCTCACTAAAAGATGTGAAAAATATGGAAGTGAATACCTATGAACATACTTAAGTAACTCAAGAGCTCCCTATGTAAAGACATACGTATCAATGTAATAAAAACGATAGAAACTATTTGGTATCTACTAACACAGACGGCGTCCTCCTTTTATTCAGAGGAGCACCAGCAACTGCCCGCGTCTGCCCTCAGTGTGTGTAAGGAGCATAGAGAAGCATACATACACTCAATGGAGTTCTCTTCCCAGCTGGGGTTTCCTTGCCAGGGCTATTTTCTTGCAGGCCTTCCCCTCCTGTAACACTTAACCGACTGCAAACAAACAAAAGAGTTCGGTCTGCACCATCTGGGTTTGACTATGTCTTTTTGCAGTTTAAAATCTGAAAGTTCCTTTAAAGTGATCTTGGAGAAAGACAATGATATTTGCACCAAAAGCTGAATGACACTGCAAATGTTTTCCTTACAGGGTCTGTCTCAATTTCGAGTAACTTGGCAAGCCTTCCATTAGTACAGCGAACCTGTCTGGGCTGGGGACTGTAGCTCAGTTGGTAGAGTGCCTTACCATAGTGGCACCATAGTGGCATAGTGGCAGAGGTCGGTAATCCCAGACTTGGGAGGTGGAAGCATGAAAATCAGTTAAGGCCAACCTCTACTACATAGGGAATTTGAGGCAAGCCTGGGCTACATAAGATCCTGTCATTCATAAGTATACACTACATACATATATGTGTGTGTGTTATATGTATATGCATATATAACACAGATATGTGTGAGGAAAGGATATTTACAAGACTAAACGTGTGTGCACCCCCCCAAATTTCTGGGTCTATATGTTCTAGGAGCAGAATCAGAGTATTCGTTTTCTCCCTTGACTCCTCAAATGAGAGACTACTAAGCAGAAATGAGACTTAAAACTCTGAGAAACCCAAGTTGCTCAGGGCTGTTACCCAGGCTACCTACCTTGGCAGCTGTGAGCGGCTACTTCCTGGCCTGCTCAGTTCCTCTTTCTCAGTAATATTCCACAATCCCTGCTCTTTGCCCTTTCCCTTCAAGAGACCTGCAGGAGGGTGGCACACTTCAGCCCTGCTCGAGCCCCGCCGCCCTCGGGCCCACCTGCCACCCAGGCCTGCTGAGCTTCGACCTTGCGGGGCCTCTGTCTTGGCTAGGTTCGGCTTTGGGGTGAGGTTGAGCCTCTCGCCAGCCCTCTTCTTGCGGGTATAGACCCGTTGAGGCCACATGACCGCCCTACCCCAGCCTGAGGACCCTGCACGCCCCAACTTGTCCATCGCCTTCCCAAGGCACCGACCACCCACAGAAGCGACGCCCTGCGTAGCCTACTGCTTCAGTCCTACTCTTTATAGCCGCGAGGACTTCTGGGAAGATGGTGGCCCGCTCTGGCCACGCCCTATTGCTGTCAAAGCAGGGCCTGGGCTGTGTGAGTGTCCTTTGGACTACTGTACCCGAACTCCTTAGGTTTTATATGCATACACACACACACACACACACACACACACACACACACACACACACGCACGCACACACGCACACACACATGCACTTTACATGCATTTGCACACAAACACACATGCACTTCACATGTATCTGCATATACATGCACAACCATCTGCATCCGTCAGGTCTCTGCTTTTAGTCAGAACAGCCTAACACCTGTTACTCACACCCTGCTGTTCTGAGCACTGCCTGAGGCCTGGGTTTCTGAGTTCAAGTAGTGAAGATGGGAGGTCAGCCTCACTCAGTGCAGGAAGACAAAGGGCAGATTTGTTAGAGATGGCTCCATCCGATGAGTATTTTGAGCACATGGCAATCATCTTTTTAGTCTTCAGACTTTTATGTGACGACCCAATATTGTGCTTGTGCATATGCAGATAAGTATGCTTGTGTACAGGGACCAAAGGGGTCAACATTTTCTTTTCTTTTCTTTTCTTTTCTTTTCTTTTTTTCTTTTCTTTCCTTTCCTTTCCTTTTCTTTTCTTTTTTCTTTTTTCTTTCCTTTCCTTTCCTTTCCTTTTCTTTTCTTTTCTCTCCCTTTCCTTTCCTTTGTTTTCTTTTCTTTTGTTTCTCTTCTTTTTTTTTTTTTCCTTTCTCTCTCTCTTTTTCTCTCTCTCTTTCTTTCTTTATTTTTTCCTTCCTTCCTTCCTTCCTTCCTTCCTTTCTTTCTTTCTTTCTTTCTTTCTTTCTTTCTTTCTTTCTTCCTTCCTTCCTTCCTTCCTTCCTTCCTTCCTTCCTTCCTTCCTTCATTCCTTCCTTCCTTCCTTCCTTTTTTTTTTTCCCAAGACAGGGTTGGCAGGGTCTCCGTTGTAACTCTGGGTATCCTAGAGCTCACTCTGTACACTAGGCTTGCCTCAAACTCTCAAAGATCCTCCTGCCTCTGCTTCCCGAGTGCAGACCCTTTAAGGTCTTTCTTAACCTCTACTTTTTTGTTTGTTTTGTTTTGAGATTCAGTCTGTTAGTGAACCTGGAACTCACTGATTTGGCTTGACTACCTTGCTGGCATACTCCAGACATCTTCCTGTCTCTGCCTCTCCAGCAAAGTGCTTACAGATGCACACTGCCATGTCAGCTTATTAGAGAAGATACAAGGTATGCGAACTCAGGTCCTCATTCTTAGGTGGAGAGCAGTTTAGCAAACTGTGCCATCTCTCATCCTGACACTCCAATATTTTATATGTGAATATAAACTAAATTTTCATAATAAAGGTATAATGAATTTTACAATTGAAAATTGACTCATAGAAACATTCATGGCAGTCTATTGCGCATCAAAATATAACTCTGTAAAGAACAGAGGGCTCTTTAAGGGACATTCTTGCTTGCTTAGCTGTATTGGTGCTTTGACTGAGCACCTTACTGCATTAGGCACTGTGTCCTGGGGATGTGAATAAATAGCAAAGGGTCCTTCAGTCAGGGATCTCAGTCTTGTTGCACTCTGAGCAATAATCATAGTTCAACATTCATTCTTGAGTCACACCCACAGCGTGCAGAAAGTCCCTCAGTCATACACCAAGTCTCCTGGTGCGTCTCTTTGCTTTTGGGAACTTTTGTGAAAACAAACAAATAACAACAACCCACCACAGTTCTTAAATGATTTGTGGGAGGCCTGGAACTAAGATACAACTAAACCCAGAAACATAAGAAACACTGAGAGCAAAACCAGGATAAATCAAAAGCCTTTTTGCTCTTTGGTGATCCTGTTCTATAAATGGTTTTTGTTTTCCTGTTTGAGACAAACCCAGGGCTTGATGCATGCTAGGCAAGCACTCTACTGACTGGACATCTCCAACCCTGATGAAAGCATTCACAGATGTGTCAAATTAAGGATTATGGGAAATTAGGACTGAGATGTCTTCATAGGTAAAAGCACTTGTCTTGGGGTCTAGAGAGATGGTTCAGTGGTTAAGAGAACTTGCTGCTACTGCAGAGAACCTGGGTTCACGTCCCAGTGCTCACAATGGAAGATTGTAGCTATCTATAACTCCAATTCCAGGGACTCTGATACCTTCTTCTGGCTTCTGTGGGACCAGGCACACTTGTGGTACATATGCATACATACAGGCAAAATTCTCATACACATAAAATTAAAGCCTTTTAAAGCAGCATTTTCTATGCAAAATTGACAGCTTAATTTCATCCCTAGAACTCATGTGGAAGGAAAGAACAAACTCACAAAAGTTGTTCTTTGGGGGCTGAAGAGGTTGCTCAGTGGTTAAGAACACTGGCAGCTCTTGCAGAGGATCCAGGTTCATAAATGTCTACAACTCCAGTCCTTGGGGATTCCATGCCCTCTTCTGGCTTCCCTGGACACCAGACATTCATATATACAAAACAAAAATATATGTTTTTAAAGTTGTCATCTTACCTCCCCATGCAGTGGCACATAGGCACCACAATCATACATTTTGCAGCTGAGGAAACCATGTCTTAGGAAAACTCATGAAGGCGGTTGCTGTCATAGGTGGCATAGCTGCCTTGGTATTTGTCTAGTAAGCTGGTCCTACTTCCATCCCTCCTAATAGGGAAGGGAAAGAGGTCAGAGGAATAAGAAGAGGAGCTTGCAGCCTTTAATGATAAAGGAATGAAAGAGACTTGAGACAGAAGTATTCTGTTTACAACTTCACCTAGAACCAGATAATGAAAAGAAAGAGAAGGAGCTGGGCGGTGCTGGTGCACATCTTTAATCCCAGCACTCAGGAGGCAGAGGCAGGCGGATCTCTGTGAGTTCGAAGCCAGCCTGGTCTACAGAGTGAGTTCCAGGACAGCCAGAGTTACTACAGAGAAACCCTGTCTCTAAAAAAACAAAAAAAAATGAAAAAGAAAGAAGAGAGTGAAAGAAGGAAAGAAAGAGAAGGACTGGAGACATGGGTGGGTGGTTAAGAGAGCAATAGTTGCTCTTCCAGAAGATCAGGGCTTGGTTCCCAGTACAATGTAACTCCAGTTCCAGGGAATCTGATGCCCTCTTTTGGCTTCCTTGGGCACTACACACAGGTGGTACACAGACTTACATGCAGACAAAACACCCACATGCATAGAATAAGAATAAAATAACTTTAAAGGTAAAATAAACAAGTGCCCCACAAGAAAGTGAGGTAGGCAGAGGCATCTCAACTCAGTCATCTCTCTCTTCTCCATCCCCAGATGCAAACAGCCCGTGCAAATATTCACACACGAGGCTTAAACTGAACTTCTTCCACTTGTCCTTTTACTGCTCCTACCCTAGACCCAGAGCTCCACTGGCCATGTTCAAGTTCAATGTATGATGAGTTAGACTAGATTTGAAATAGTCACAGAGACATGAACTTCTATGGGGAAACAAGTTTCAAATGTTGAAGAAATTTCTGAAGAAAGCCTTTTAGAAAAACCGCACCAAACCAAACCAAAACAAAACAAAAAAACAACCAATCTGTGGGTTTTGGAGTCTTTGAAACCTCTTACAGTCACATTGAATAATCTTTGTGTGTGTGTTTGGTTGTTTGTTGGAGCGATCCAGTGAGAGGCTCTGCTTACAATGCTGTCCATGGGTGTCAGGGACCCAACTGAAAGCTAGTTTAGACATGCTTAGATTACAAGAATGGAAGAAATAACGAAGCTGGATAGGGCAGCTTCGGGTATTATAGTCTTAATGCACTGAAACATAAAAAATGCCCAAGGGGGTTTTCCTTTAATAGACATTTCTTTAACATCTGTAGGGCTACGCTTTTTGTTTAAATATGTGTGTGTACGTGCCTGTGTGAATTTTATGTGTACCATGTTCATGCAGGAAAGTGTGGAGGACAGAATAGGACATCATATCCCCTGGAACTGGGGTGACAAGCACTGGAGTTGTGAGCTACCATGTGGATACTAGGAACTAAATCCCAGTTCTCTGGAAGAGTACTAAGTACTGTTAACCACTGAGTTTTCAAAGAAGAATGGCAGAAGTTGGGGGGATTAAAATAGAGGGCAGGGCATAGAGGCAGGGGGAGAGTAATTGTATGATTGGAGCCGAAGCTCCGTGAGGAGGTGGCAGGAGAAGAGGCATACTGAACCTGGGAGTCAGAACTTCATTCTGGAAATCATGGGAAGGATTCAGAGAAAGAACAAGAAAGTGGTGGGATCAGATTTTCAATTTATAAAGGTACCATTGCTGAAACGGATCCTGAAAGTGGATCCTGAAATCCGGGCAGTGCAGAGGGACCATGATGACTGTTTTATGAAAGCAACAAGGGCAGCTTAAACTACACAAACAGCTGTGAGGATGGAAAGGAGCAGATGAGAGCCAGTATGCAAAGGCAGACTCTTGAAGTAGAATACTCCACTTTGAAGAAACTGTATTTTTTAGTTTATAGTTGACAACATTGCAGAAATGTTAAATAATCGCCATCATCATGATGAAAAACTGAAAATCATTTAAATCTAGGACATATTTGATCATAGCCAGGGTTCCAGCACTCTGGGTGCACTAAAATTGTCCATAATTAAACATGTCTAACTATTTAAAATTTGGGGAAACTTACAGGGGATGTAGAATATGCTGATGCTAAAGCTTCATGCTTGGGGACCATATATACCATGATTGGTCATGACCAAACACATTCCCACAAGGGAACTACATTATATAAACATATAAAATAGAAAGAGATTATAAACAATTCTGAGAAATAAAAAAATCTTTATTTTTTTACAAAAGGTTTCATAAGTGCATTTTGTATTTGATATTCATGCTGTTTTAACAAAGCAAATGAAAATATAATTACAGTTAAGATACATCTATGCATATTTAAAAAGTAATCTTTTAATTCCTCAATTTTCAAAAATTGAAAGTAGAGTAAGCAATTCTTCAAAAATAGCCATTTCCCCCTTCCCATGCAATCATTGCAATGATTTAAGAAGGAAAAGTAAAATGAGCAGTCAGGTATGCTTACATGGTATTATTATCTCATGAAAACCCTTTATGTTTGGAATTAGGTTTAGAAACGCTTGCTTACATTTTCAAGTACATATGACCTCTGCGGTACAACCAGCAATGTGTTCTCAGTGAAGAGATTCTCATTTGGGGACTGGCTCTCATGGATGCTGATCTCATTCTCATAGGATTGTTTGTAGATTCACAGGCAGGATTATGCAGCATACTTAAGAGAGAACTTTGGGATCCTTTTTTTTTTTTTACATTGTAGTGTTTCCTTAAAATAAAAAAACTGTCAAGAAAATACAGCCAACTTATAATTTATCAGTTTTACATTCAATTATTCATTCTTTTGTCCTGAGATATTAAGAAAATTTGTAAATCTATTTTCATGCAAAAATATAATTTCCCATTCTTTACATTCATTTTATATTACTTTTTATTTTAAATAACGGTATCACATTTGTGCTTAATACATGTGAAACATAAAGAACAATTCATTTATTATGGCAGAAAAATTAATGATCATTTGTTCTTCCATGTGCAATACAATCAAATTTTAAGTGCGGATTTCAAATTGCTAAAACATTACCTGATTGTAAAACTCTCAATGGAGGTTTTTGTTCCCCCTCCCCCCGAAGTCTTGTGAGGAAGACAAGGCGTGGCTGCTCCTTGAGCCTCTGAGTTTGAGCTCCTAATATACGGTGCTAGGTCTGCATACCACACCTGGCCAATCTCCTCTGCCATCTGGAGGGGAAACCTTAATACTATTATGTATAAAGAATCTTTTGAGGCAAATGGGGAAAATGTATACATCTGTTTTATAGTGCTCACTCAACAGGATTGGTTTGTAAAAAAAAAAAAGTGAGACTTAGTAACACATTTGAGTGACAAATAGATAAAAATAACAAACATTTAAGAACAAGTCTCGGGGTCCTCTAGACTTTAAACAGTACATGGTGTCCACTGGGATTATGAAATCTTAAGTACTTGGCCTTTTTCCTGTATTGGTTAAAGAAGCACAAACTTATTTTTCATCCCCTGAGATAAGACTGGGAAATCTGAAGGCAGAGGGATCTTTCCACTGATGCATACTGCTTCATTTCTTTCTTGTTACAGAATTGAATAGTGTTCCACAGAGGCATAAAAGGACACTCCATACGATGCAGATAAGGCCCACCATTTACTTTCTAAGCACATCTGTATCCTCGCATGAAGTGTGAGAGTTTCCACACAGACTGGGAAGTTCAGCAGGGACAGAAAATCTTTTGAGGAACAAACAATAAGCAATTAATTAATCACATCTAACTACAATGAGGAATAAATAGAAAAAGGATACATTTTTAAATCATTTGCTTAACTTGCACGGTTCAAAATTCTGTTGGAATCAAAACCAACTATGAGATTTTAGTCAAGTAGAAGGACAATGAAAAAATAGCTTCTTTTATTTGAAATGCAAAACTCCTTGCCCTTAAAATAATATGAATATCTAATTCAGGTAATGATCTTCAATTTTAATTGATCAAATATATAGTAAGTATCTAAAAAGCCAGTGCTGTTCAGATATGGCTTTGGATGTGTTATTTGTCTAGTCAGAAATGTCTTTCGAATTTAATTCATGCAGGGCTGGGAATAGAGCTCAGTGGTGCAGTGCTTGCCTGGCATGTGCAGAGCCCTGGGTTTGATCTTCCAGACTATGAAAGAAATTAATGTGCATAAGAGCAACAGTGAGTTTTCAGAGAGATTATGCCCAAGGAATGTTTAAAAACAAACAAATAAATGAAAAAGGTACCAAATGAAGCTGAGCTCATGACTCAACGTGACTGAAATGTGTATGATCAATGATGTGGACCACCCAACGGGCCTGCACAATGATGCGGGTTCTAACTGACAGCATTGACTTTCAAACAAGTTGGAATCCTCCAACAGGCCTGCATGATTATGCAGGTTCTAACTGATAGTGCTCACTTACAAGCAAGTTGTATTTCCTTCAGGGTGAAGGAGCTCTTGTCCTGCCACACTGATCATATATGTATTTGGAAAGATCATATGAACTACATTCATTCTCCACATACTTTCAGAGTCCTGTTCCTACAAAAGAGAAACACTTCCCTAGGGACCTTGCCCTCCTCAAGTGCACAGTTTGTAGTGCCTACCTGATCTTTGCTGTCCATGATATCAAGGGTTTTAGTGACATTAGAATCTCAGCACCCAGATTCAGCGTGCAGCTAAACATATGATACAATTAAAGTTTTATAGTTAAACTTAGGAGCATCTAGAGACTCTTAAGAATCTCTAGAGAATTATTCTATTAGCAGGCATTCCTCCATGTTGGACTTCTATAATTTTCTAGGGGAATTTGAAGAGGTTCTTCCGTATCATGTCATGGAAGAGTTACTTTTATTTGAAAATACCATCTATTATTCCTCCGCACATTTGCCTGGATAGTCATATGAAAAGAAAGCAAAGTTGTTTAGAATTACAGCCATATTGGGTTTCCCAGACCTGGCACAGACATTTTGAGAATGGAAAAGGGAAAGACTAGCAGGAATATAGGTACATGAATTGTTGCCCACCTTGAGAAACCACTGAGATTCTTCCCCTAAGTGTTTGCCAAGAGTCCATTTGCTGCAGTCAGGAGACATCTTTTAAGCTTTGTTATAGTAAGAAGTCCATAAATATAAGCACACCCTACCTAGAGTTCTGTACATAGATTCTGATTATTTCAGTGAGCTTGATAAATGAGAAAGTGTACTGATAGAACTTTGGGAGTTGTTAAATAAATATAATATTTGTTTTAAGAACATCTGCATTCTCACTTCTCATGAATAAAAGTAAAAATCAGAGAGAAGGCTTTTGCATCGGCAAGGATGGTCATTTTAGAGGATGGGAGTCGGGTCACGTGTGAAACATCATGTTTTGTTTTGTGTGACTCCCTACACCTCGCTTTGAGTTTTAAGTCTGATCTAACTGTGATCTTTGACAATCAGTTGTGTAATGAGGTAGTCCACATTGCCTAGACATTCTCTGTATCTGGTTATTATTCCACAAATAATTAAGTACAATATATCAGTTATGTTTTTCCTTTATGTTTAATGGAATTCTGTGAACATTGAGAATATATTACTTTTAGTGGTACACAGTTCTTGAGAAAGTGTCTTGGTTTGTTTTTACATTGCCATTTGCGATATGTTTTTAGCAGCTTGCTACAATATCATTTAATAAAAATAAAGTGTACTTGGTGATGGTAAAGAAAATATTGTTAGAGACTTCTTGGGTCAGGAAAAGGCTCAGTCGCAAAGTCGGGTACGTGTTCATTTTCAGCTGTGTCATTCTGACTCCTTCCTTTCAAGAATAACTATAATATTGCTGCAAAGTTCACTGGACTGAGAAGAACCCTCCTCAAGCTTCACATGTAGGTTGAGTAGAGCTCTTCTATTTGCTTTTTGAAGTACTCTCTCAGCTCGGGTCTCTTAGCCTTTAGTGTTGGTGTCAGCAGACCATTTTGAACTGAGAACATGTCACAATGGATGTAAATGGCTTTAACCTAGAAACCAAATGCAGAATACATCTTTAATAGGAACAAAACACAGCATTTACAGAATACATGATACAAGTAAACAAGCATAAAAGGGATAGACTTAAGACTTAAGAATACCATGCTAAGTCAAAATTATATTCAAACACATTTCAGCCCATTTGATACATCTGAAAGCCACCCTCTCTTTTTTGCCACTCATTCATTCATTCATTCATTCAACAACTCAACAGACATGAGTGGAGGAGGTTGGGGAGATTGGAGCTCTGGCCCCAAACCAGCAACAGAGCAGTGCTCGGGGTTTATGTAAAATATAAAGTTCTATTTTAAAAAGTTCTATTTAAAAAATTGGAAATTACAGGGCTGAAGAGATGGTTCAGAAGTTAATGTCACTCACTGCTCTTGCACGGAACCAGAGTTCTGTTGGTTCTCAGTATCCACATGGTGGCTCACAATCATCTACAAAGCCAGTTCCAGGGGTTTGGAGTTCAGACACCCTCTTCTGGTCTCTGTGAGCATTGCATGCACATAGTGTACAGACACACAGGCAACACGCTCACGCACAAAATAAACATGAATGATAACTTTTAAAAAATTTTCTAAAAGTTTAGAAATCACTATTTTGTAATGATTTTTTTTAAAAAAGAAAAATGGCCTAGGTAGTACAGGATGGTCTCTAACTCCAACTCCCTACATAGCTGAGGATGGCCTTGAACTCTGATTCTCCTGCTTTTCCATCTTGGGATAACAGGGCTGCACTGCAACACCCATCTCCCACCCTCTTTTGTTTGTTAAATTAATAATTTTCTTCCAAGGAGATGCAAAGACATGGATACAATGTCTGCAACATCCTGTGGCCTAGGGCTACTAGCTCATCTAATTTCCCAGCAGGACACGGGAAGCACTAGGTAACTGGAGCAGGTAACATTCAGGCCATGGGTGACAGCCTCTGGAAACGTGACTGTGACTGCAGAAGCCACAGAAAATACAGTAACTTTGATAACTGTGATAACTTTCACAGGAGAACTGCAGGACACTGCTTAGGGGGTATGGAGACCGTGGTGGGGACAAGGTCTCAAGGGAAGGGCTTACACCAGGTAGATTTTGAGTATCTGTCAAATCGTCCCGGAGTACTTCAGCAGAGCATGCTGCCCTTCCACACAGCTGTCTGCGTGACTGTCCTGCCCAGGGCTGCATCACAAAATCTAGCCCTGTAAAGAGGGACCAACAGGCCAGTGGCCTGAACCTAGCTCACAATTTAGCCCCTCAGTGAGCGGATCAGAGCAACACTGGTGCCAGCTGTTAGTAGCTGCCTTAGATCCATTTACGTTCTTCCACAAAATATCTATGGGATCTGCTTGAGTGACCCAAAGTCTAGGCAGTGAATGGAATCAGAAAGAGAAGTTGAATCCACTGTTAACGATGACTTAAACTGGGGACCCCAAACTTTGAGATGTTTTACAGAAAGAAGTCAACAATAAGACACATTTTCACTTTCTGTAAATAATTATGTGCTTCCTAAAAATTGTCTAATTGTGAGTGCATTAAAAAAGAGGATTCTTATTCTTCATTTGTGTCCATGAAACTGGCTTTCCAATTTTATTCCTTTTTTTCTTTTATGTATTTATTTGTATGTGTTTAAGTGTTTTGCCTGTATGTGTGTCTGTGTGTGTGTATGTTGTGCTTGTGGAGACCAGAAGAAGGAACTGGATCCCTTGGAACTGGAGTTACAGACTTTTGTGAGCCTCTGTGTGGGTGCTGGGAATCAAACCCAAGTCCTCTGGAAGAGCAGTGACTTCTCTTAACAACCGAGCCATTTCTCCAGCTCCGTATGTATGTATGTATACATGTATGTATGTATGTATTTTTGTTTTTGAGACAATGTCTCTCCCTGTGCAGCCCTGGTTGGCCTGGAATTCATTATATAGACTCACAGGAATCCACCTGCCTCTGCTTCCTGAGTGCACTGCCATGCCTGTCTCGTTCTAACTTTTAATAAATTTTATAGAATAAATAAGAAATAAAACGCCTAATAATAGTTTTCTTTCTTGAAATTTGTCATTGAAACAAGACTTATAGAACTTTCATTAAAAAGTACTGTAACATTTAAACATTGCATCAGAATGCAGTACCTTTCCAGGGTCTAGAGAGTTGGTTCCATGGTTAAGAGCATTGGCTGCTCTTCAGAGGACCCAGGTTCCATTACTAGCACCCACATGGCAGCTCACAACCATCTGCAATTCCGGTTCTAGAGGATCTGACGCCCTCTTCTGGCCTCTGAGGGCACAGCAATTACATAGAAAACACCCACACACACACACACACACACACACACACACACACACACACACGCACACGCACACACACACACACACACACACACATTCTTTAAAAACTTTTTAAAACAACGAAAGCATAAACTTTTGAAGAACCATAGTACTTTTGGTTTTTCAAAGCAATTAGCTCAAGTTTACTTGTAGATAATAAATATAAAATAAATAATTTAAGGCAAAAGACAGAAAGAAAGAAAAATAAAACATTTCGATGACTCAGGAAAATGACAAATCCATCCACAAATTGATTCAGCAAGTATCCATTTCTACAAGAAGAAAGACAGTGTGTCTAAGGAGAGGCTCACTGGTTAGAAGTTGAAAAAATCTATTGTGTCAGTTTATTTGGTGCTGTCTATATAGATTAATGAGGCGCACAATACCCAAAACATTATTAAATCACAATTAAATGTGCTCAAAAACCTACTAATCATCTACATAGCTTAATTGTTTATAGAATATTTTAAGTGTATCCTGCCAACTTATTAAAATACAAATTTTCCAAAGACCTCTGTAAACTAGTAGTGGCTGACCTATTTCTTAGAATTGCATGTTTCTGGAAATTACGTCATTGTAAAGCCAATTTTTTCTAATTCAAAATTTAGTACAATCAACCCAGCTCAGGAAATCTGAACTCCTAAAGTTTGTATAAGATGACTTAAACTCTGAACTTAGTTATGCCATTCTTTGTGTGTTTAGAGTTAATCCTTAATTGCCCATTTTCTCCCCTGGAGACAGAGCCCAGGGGCTGGGCCTGTGACAGACACGGCCCAGGCTGGCTGTGAATTTATAATCCTCCTACCTTAGCCTCCCCACTGCTGGGATTGCAACTGTGGGCCACAATCCCTGGCTGACCTTTTTTGTTTTTGTTCTTCTTTGTCTGAGGCAAGGTCTCATATAGCCTCTGTTGGCCTGGGACTTGCTTTGTAATTGGGACAGCCTTGAACTTCTGACCTTTCGGTATCTACCTCCCAGGTGCTGGTATTACAAGAACACACTGCCACCTGCCCAGCATATGCGATGCTGGGGAATCAAACCCAGGGCTACATACTAAGCAAGTACTTGGCCAGCTAAGCCACCTCCCCAGCCTCTGGCCATTTATTTTTGAAAAGGGAAAAGACCAAGACAGCAATGGATGTGGATCAATTGGAGCAACTGCTGTGAGGGCTGGCCCTTCTCTGGAGCACACCTTCCTCTGGGCAGCAGTCCTGCTGTTTGTTCGGTTATGCTCAGTGTGCTGGGAGGATGCCACAGAGCAGTGAGGAGGATATGAACAGAGAAAACCAAGAGGTGACAACTTTGGCAACAAAACTAAAGATTTCTGGGATGCCAATGACTTTACTGCATCTGAGGTTACCATGGTGAGGGCAGATTATTAGAGCAGAAACTGCCCAGGGCACATGGAAAATCAAGATCTCTCTCTTCTCATTAACACTCTAACCAAGGGCTATAGAGAACACTGAAATTTTAATCAAAGATTCCTTTTAAAATAACCTTAAGAATATCACACACACACACACACACACACACACACACACACACACACACACACACACAGCTCAATCCCCACCTCTCTACCCCCTCACCCCTAACCCCAGTGTGGGTTTTAGCCTTCTGTGTCCTGGTGCAGGTTATGCATCCTAGCACCAACAGAGGGCGCACAGGGCTTATTAACAGGGATGATCCCAAGTGCAGTCCAGACCTGTCCTTCAAATCACCCCAGACTACAGGATCTGGAACCACTGAGGGGTGGCCCCTGGACCACATGGCCACATGTGATCCAGTCACACAGATCCCCATTAAGAAAAGACAAAGAAATAAGTTCTACCAAAATTGGAAACTGAAATAATTAGAGTGACAAAATGAACCTTCTACTTTGAAAAATTAAATAAGCAGCCAGCTCGCCTCAGATGCAAACTTCAACTGTCCTAAAATATTTACTGACAGATGAAAGTTTCTCACATTTGTTTAGTGTAAACATTTGTTTCAAAAGAAAAACAGTCTCAAAATACTGAAACTATGTTTAGTTTTCCTTAGCTTGAAATTAAGAAATTAAAACCTTAGCTGGGTATGGTAGGTAGCTCACATCTGTAATCCTAATATTTGGGAGGCTGAGACAGGGGGATTATAATGAGTTCAAGATCATCCTGGGCTACGTAGTAGGTAGCAGGCCAGTTTGCCCTGCCCTAAAACCACTATAATGTGAGACCCTGTCCAAAACCAAACAAAACAACAATAAAAAAAATTTAAAAATCTTCATACATAGACATATTTTAATTTCAGATTAAATGTAAGAATTTTACATTTAAAATCAACTTAAAAATAGTTCTAGGCTATCATCAAATGAGCATACAAAATTTAAAAATTCTTACAAGCCTTGGAGATTCCTCATACTGTATTTTGGGAAAATTTTATGAAAAACATTTGTTTGTTTTTTTTTGAGACAGTGTCTCTCTCTACAGAGTCCTGGCTATCCTGGGACTCATTATGTACCAGGCTGACCTTGAACTCACCGAGAGCAGCCTGCCTCTGTCTCCCATGAGCTGGGATTGAAGGCATGTGCCACCATAGCCAGCAAATAACAATTCTTGAAAAAGTTTTGCTACATTTCTCTCTCTCTCTCTCTCTCTCTCTCTCTCTCTCTCTCTCTCTCTCTGTACAAATATGTACATGCATGTGTGGAGTTCAGAGGTCAACTTTGAGGAGTTGGTTCTCTCCTTCTATTAGATGGGACTCGGGGACTGAACTTAGGTCATCTGGTTTGGCAGCTAGTACCTTTACTTGCTGAGCCATCTTGCTGTCCCCCCTCCCCCCCAAAAAAATTATGAAATGCTGATTTAATGAAGGACAGTTATTTCTAAATCCAAAGGATAAACTTTTCTAGTAGCATATTACTATTTCCTGCTTGGAACTTTTTTCTCTTTGGCTTTTACTTAAGAGCATAGAGAAAACATGATGTAGGACTGAGTGTGCTCAGTCCTGAACCCAAGCTGCAGTAAGTCTCAGAGGAACTGATTGTCCTTTCCTTGTAGGTACTTCGTTTCTTCCTCCTTTACAGAGGGCCACTGGGCTGCTAGTATCCTCTTAACGAGTAAGCTTGCCTGCAGCTGCCAAGAAAGCAATGCCCATAATAGCAAAAATAAGGTAAGGCACTTGGGAGTCTGACCAGGCCCACGTGATCTACCAGTGACAGCGAGGCTTCTATTTCAGCCTTATGATCGCCTGCGGTTATAAGGACAGTAAACACAGTCTTACTTGTCCAGTGGCCTATTTTAGTTCAGGAGCAGGCGGTTACAGTTGGCTCAGTGCAGGCCTTTAGGGGTCGGTTGATATATAGCCTTCTGGCTGGCCACATCACAGAGGGGAGAGAGTCTAGGTCAAGGTCACCATGCTACTTTGTAAAGAGTTGTAATGGGTGTGAGAAAGGTCACAGTTACCTGTTCAAAAGAATGGAGTCCACTTTCTTTCCCCAATACTACCATGTCATCCAGAATAGCTTTCTTCAATTCCTGGATTGAACCATGTATGCAAAACAATAAGAAAACATTTCAAAACAGGAGTTAAAAGGAACAAGGTTTTGAATTAAGGTCAAACAGTGACAGAGCTGACAGAGAAGATACATGCTCTCTCAGCCCCTTCCCTGTTGAGGGTAACCTGGTGCCATGCCAATCACTCTCTCTCTCACCAGGGGAGAAAGGGATGTGAATGGCCAAAGAGGTCACTGTGAATGGGTTAGAGCATGCTTTGTTTTAAGTGGTTTGCTGGGTCAGCCTGGAAGTTACTGCGAGCACTATGCAAATTCAGGGCTCAGTGAGGGAAAGGGAACCAGAGATGCCACCCTATAGTTGCTACTGAGACACAAAACAGCCATATGTCATAAGACAGTTCCATAAAGGTAGGAATGGCGGATGTTCTAGCAGGAAGAGCTGTGTTGTTGTCTCCGTTCTATCACTACCTCTAAACCCAGTGCACATGAGAGCCACCTCCCTTGGCCAGGGCACAGCCAGTGGGCCAGAATGTCTACGTCCACATCTGACTCTGCTGTGAACCAACGATGTGGCCTAGGACAAGCCACCTCCTCTTGGACTGCTCCCCTCCAAGCTATGGGATGATAGGGTTAGATAAACTTCAGGTGATGTCTTCTGGTCTTAAGAATTCAAAGGTTTACTCATTTTCTAAAAAGAAGCAGAGATGTCTTCAACAACTACAAAAAGACAAATCTCTGATTATTATTTTACCATGTGTAAAATAATACCAGATGCTCCTTATGCGTTTGGGTTTCACTGTCATTAGCTTTTCTGATCCCTTGTCATATAAATCATAAAATAAAATCATAAAATCATCAGCCTGTCAGGAAGCACCTGGGGGTACAGACCTTATTTGTGCAAAGCTCCTGAAAGGTCCCTTCAATTCCTTTCTTCTGAGCCCAGCTAGGCATGACTTCAGGGTCAGGCACGACAATGCCAACCAAAAAGGCCTACAAAGCCCCCAGAAAAGCACAGTCATGACAAAAGCTCTTAAAGCACTCATTTGTGGCCCAGCATTAAAAATAATCTCTTGGTATTCTCAGACCCCACCCTTCCCTAAAAATAAGTCTACAGTTATGAAACATTTGCTCAGGGCTTATAAAACATTTCCACTAGTGTGCTACACAGTCCTGAAGATCACTTCTGACACGGGCTTCTCAGTGGCTAAGCATTTGATTAGCATGCCTGAGGCCCTGGTTCCAAGCCCCAGCTTTAAAAGCCAAGAATCAAACACACACACACACATACCCATACACACACACACAATCAGAAAAGCAAAAATACTGAATTTTTATTTAATTTCTTGAGATAAGATAGTTTCTTATCTCAAGGAATTCTCCCTTGGAAGTTAGTGAACATTTATTAAAATTAGTAGAAATATTTATTTCTATGCCTTCAAGCAACTCACTTGTCCTAACTGCAATTAACAAAATCCTAAGTAATTAAGATTTCGTCTGTACTTTTGCTTAGAGATTGAGGCTGGCCTCAGCCTCATGATCCTTTTGCCTCCACCCTTGCATGCACCACCACGCCTGGTGTTCTATGATGTTGGGCACAGAACACGGGGCTTCCTGCATGCCAGGCAAGCACGCTACTCAGTGGGCTAGATTCCCAAGCCCCACGGTCTCTCTTTTAGAAAGAAACTTTTCCTCCTGACTTGAAATGTATGGGTAAATCCTGTTGGCTGACCAGAAATCAAAATCGCATCTGGAATTTGTGGCAGGACAGTATGTGCAGAAGGGCTGGAGCACTGGCACTCACCTTTAAGCTGTCCCCGTGGACATAGATTTGCGCCACAGGCTCACTCCGGATGTAGATGTTCTCAATCTTCTCTGGCGCAACGTACTCCCCCTGAGCAAGTTTAAATATGTGCTTTTTCCGATCGATGATTTTAAGTGTTCCCTCCTGTGGAGTCAAAGGGACAGCTTCCTAAGGCAGCACTCCCATCTCCAAGCTGGAGCCCCGACTCCTCGGTGCAGACTTACCCTGTACACCCCAGCACAAGCTGCTCCACTCTCTACAGAGATGCTGCATGGGGTTTGAAGGGGCCATTGCTCACCACAGGTGGGTGGCATGCCAGTTCTGCTGGGCCCTGAGCATCCCTCATCCTTTCTTCTGTATCAGCCTCATCCACCTCTGCTCAGATCCATCTCGGTCCCAGCAGGGCTCCTTTGCCCAGTCCTGTGCACCAGCTGCACTTTTCCTCACCCTCCAGATCACACTCCCTGATCTCACTAGGATCTATTGCCCCAACTACTGCCTTAAAACCCAGAGTGCCATTGCCATCTCCTGGACAGCAGATTCCTCAGAGAGACCCTGGCTTCCACAGAGTCACCAGATGGCGTTGGAAGCCCCAGTCCCTCCAGTATCCACTGGCAGGAAGGGCAGGAAGTAAGCACTGGTGCCAGTGGCCTCCAGGACCCTATTCAACTCACTGACCCTAGACCTTTTTGAGTCTCTGGGGTGATTAGGTGGCACACAACCTGTGGATATTGTACTTTCATCATCTCTGATAACGACACACCAGGGATAGCCATTTCCAACTGCCTGGGTTGCTGGCTAGAATTCTTCATTGGCTCCCAGATTTCACCATGGTCAGTGACTCCCACCAGGCTGTGGAAATGCATCTGCCTGTTCACACAGGATATAGCTCTCCCAGAATGAGACTCCTGGAGACCATTCTCCTCCAGTCTGCCCCAGCCTGGAGTGGTCCCCACTTGCCTCTTCTCTATCTCTTGGCTCAGGCACATCAATCCTCACTCACAGAACCCTCTCACACCCACCTCTTCTTCTTCTTCTCATGGAAACCACATCATGAGCAGACAGACTCCTGCATAGCCTCCATCCTCTCTCCATCCCTTTGGTCCTCCAGGGGTGGACCAATCTCTCCAGAGAGAGAGAACAGGTCTGTTATCCTCAACCCTGGGGCTGGGTACCCTACGCTTCCCTTACACTGGCTTCTTTGGTCTTTATAGCTACAGCTAGTTGTTGTTACCTCTGCTTCTCTAATGGGGAAAATGAGGGTCAGAAAATGGGGGCATTAACATTAGTCAACTACTCCAACAGCCACACAGCTAGGAAACAGAGGGCTTGGGGTTAAGATCCAGGGCTTTCTGGATCAGAGGACTACACCTTTTCCTTCATCTATTACTATAAAACAATAATGTTTTTTAAAAGCAAAAATATCTCTTAAACATAATCATTGAAGCCTTTGCACATGATCTTCCAGAAAATGGGGGGAAAAAAACATGACAAAAACATCACTCATCCACCCATTCAAATAAACTGACACCAAAACCAGAGTCGTATTTTAAAAGAAAAATTACATATTCAGCTTGTTTATGAATAGAGACAAAAAGGCCAAACACAATGTTTAGGGAGAGAGTGAGCAAGAAAGTCAGACTATAGCTGAGATGAACCTAAACCATGAATGTACAATCAGCCTGACATGAGAGACACAGAAAGAATAAACACTTATTTCAAATGTAGGGACAATTTAAATTAAGATTCAGCCCTTATTTAGCAATGATGATAACTCTTGATACTGACTGCTTGGGCTGCTGGCAGCTGTTTGAGTTTCTTGTGTCTGAGCACACCAGCTTCTTCACGAGGATTCATTTACTCACCTCTTGCCACACCCTGGATGGTGGGGGGCTTCGTTCAAGTACAGCGTTTCAACTTTGAGTGTTTTTGGTTCTGAGACCCTTTATTTATGAAAAAATAATTCAGAAGCCAAGCATTACGGTACTTGTCTGTGATCCCAACACTTGGGAGGTTGAGGCAGGAGGATGGCGGCACATTTGAGGCCAGCCAGGGCTATGTACAGGGCTCTACAGAAAGACCTCAAAAAACCTATCACCGTCACCATCATCATCAACACATAAAACAAATGACAAAAACGACTGCAGGGCCTTGGAAGGGGCTGTTGATTCGAAGGCCTAGAGTCTCAGTCTTCCTGGGCTTATGGGACAACCCTCCCTCCGCAGGTGTCCACGTCCCACGAGCCTCTCTGGTCCCTCTCCTACACATTCGTGAGTCTTCTGTTGGAACCAGTTTCCAATGGTCCTGGCCTGGCTGTCCCTCCCACTCTCTCTTGTCCTCCTGGCCTGAGAGTCAGGTCCGGTGAGTGTCTATCCTGTTTCTCCTGGTGCTTGTACCCTCAACTCTACTCATGACAAAAATAAAAAGGTAAAAATTCATGCCTTCCCTGAGCAGAGTCCCTGTTCCAGGGGACACACTGGGGCCTTGCTGTTGTCTGCCGCAGGCATGAGGGTTTCTCAAAGGCAAGTATGCAGGCCCGAACAGAGGCAAGTTGGCTCACCTGGCCCCAGAGCCTGTAAGAGTACTCAGTATCATTCATGCACCTGATGAACTCAACACCTCAGATTCGGACCAAACAGCAGCAACCTTCCAGACACACAGAGGAGGTCCCCTAGAAATGTGACACTGGGCAAGGGCTCTGGGTATTAGCAATAGCATTCTTTCTCCCTCAGATGCTTTGCATGAGTGTCTGATGTGTGACCGGCACTGTGCTAAGTGCTTTGTAGCCATGATCTAATTTATTCCTTGTGACAATAGCTGTAGAGGCAACAATGTTATTATCCTTATTTGTAAAATAAGGAAATGTGAGCCAGAAAGATGGCTTAGTAGGTAAAGGCACCTTCTGTCCGTGGCTTATGACCTGAGTTTAATCCCCTAGACCCTCATGGTAGAAAGAGAGAATCAATGCATGCAGATTGTCCTCTGACCTCAAGTATACGTAAGCACACAGGTACACAGAATGAATGAATGAGTAAATAAATAAATACTATAATAAATTTTTTAAAATGAAAGAATGAGGTAAATTGGTTTGGGCTAAAAGCTAGGAGCCAGAGCCAAGGAACGCTATGAAGACTCAGTTTCTTATTCTACAAACAGGCCATGGTGGAGCCCAAAAGAGGAGTGTGGTTTTTGCTCAAGGTGACAAAAACAACTTCCAATCAAGTCAAAGGAACTGAGCATCCTTTATCCACCAATCCAAGGGTTCCCTTTTCCAGATGCCAACCTGTCATCTGGGGGCCAGTGTCCCTGGCCGCCTCAGATCTGCTCCTTCTACTTAACCACTGGGCTCCATACACTGGCAGACCTTTTCCTGGAATCCATGAAGAACAGGAAGTTGGTTTTAAGGTCCAAGTTCTTTCCTCCAAACAGGCCACTGTCACTTTCACTGGGGCAGCAAGAACAGGAAGCTTAGGACCATGTTGGGGCACAGATGGAGAGGTGCCCCCTCATTGACCTGGATCTCATACCCAGTCGTTGCTGACATGTGGAGCACCAGCCTCCATGCGTACATACCGGCAGCCACTTCCCAATGTCTCCAGTGTGAAGCCAGCCATCGCTGTCCAGGGCCTCCTTGGTCCTGTCCTCATCTTTTAAGTAGCCTTTGAACACATTTGGTCCTTTCACGCATATCTGTGGGGACAGATGCCATGGCTTTGCTCAGATGTAACCTAAGGGGTCCAACTCTGACAGGCTCTCACCAGGTACAAGAACAAGGGCGCTATCCATCCACTGGAAGGCTACCACGGAGACCGTGACAGGACCAGAGGGTGTGAAGCACCTCTCTGCTCTTCGGCCTGCCCCTTGCCTTCTCTGAAGCAGTGCCCCAATTCCCCGGACACCCCTTCTCCATTTGCCACCACTTTTCCTTGAGGAGTCCCTGACCCTGGGCTCATGCTGTTTTGTGACACTCACCACAGATACTGATGACTGGCTAATCCTACCAGAGCTGCTCTGGTCCCCTGTCTCCTTGGCAGACAGTCTGTTTCTCCACCCACTCCCTAGGGATGAGCAAGGACAGCCCAGTTCAGCCCCCTTCACTTGGGCTATTTGAGTATGGCCGCATTTCTGATGAGATGAGCTGTCCTGCAGCAGCCTATGTCACAAGTGAGTGTGTGTGTGGGGGAGGGGAGCTCCCTGTAAAGTTCAGAAATCCAAAATCTTGATTTAGAATCCCTCAGTCCCAGTGTTAGGGCACTGGTTGGATCCAGTATACGGATAACTTAAAATGACTCTGCATGCAGGTAAGGAGAAAATGTCTCCATCCTCCCTGCTTTTGCTTTCACTTGGCGATGTGTGACATCCATAGAAGCAAGAGGTGACAACTGAAGCTCACCTCTCCCTCTCCTTTGCTGGTCCAGTAGTTGAGTTCCTCTGCATCGACCAGCTTGATATGATTGCAGGGCAGGGGTGCCCCTACGTGTCCTAGGATACCAGAACAAGGTGATACTTTGTCATTCAGCACTGATGGTGCTTGACACCCTATGAGACCCCTCCCCCCCAAGCATCCTGGCATGGTGGAACATGCCTATGATTCCACAACTTGAGAGATGGACGGAAAAGTTCCAAGAGTTCAAGGTCATCCTTGTCTTCTTAGTGAGTAGTTTGAGGCTAGCCTGAGCTACATGAGACCTTGCCTCTAACAAAACAAAACAAAGACAAAACAAAAATGGAAACAAAGCCCCAAGCAGGTTAAAGCAGGGAGCTGTGGGACCAGAGCAACACCCTTTAAGCAGGTGCTAACACAGGGAGGGACTGAGGACAAAACTAAACTCCAGAGAAAGCAGAGACTGACCGTTACTTTACACTTGATTTATTTTTATTAGACAGGATTGTCTTTGAGATAGGATTCTCTGTGTAGTCCAGGTTGTCTTGGAAGTCACTATAGTACCCAGGTTAGCCCCAAACTTGTGATCTTGTATTTCAACCTTATCAGTCTTACAATTAGCACCATGCCAGGCTCACATTTGGTTCTTAGTTTTTTTTTTTACATTTACTATTATATTCTCTCTCTCTCTCTCTCTTTCTCTCTCTCTCTTTCTCTCTCTCTCTTTCTCTCCCTCCCCCCCTCTCTGTGTTTGTGATGTACGTATGCCACAGTGCACATGTGGAGGTCAGAGGATAACTTGGGTAAGTCAGTTCTCTCTTTCTACCTTGTGAATTCTGGGAATTGTCAGGGTTGGCAGCACATGCCTTTACCAGCTGCACCATCTCACTTGCCCTTATATTTGGTTTGTACAGAGTGAGACAGGCATAACTTATCTAGCACAAATATATATGGGGGCCTTGAGTAAGGGAACAGTCTCATGTCCACCAAAGACATAATGAGGAGGTTTTACAATGGTGCTCACATAAAAGTATTTTTCCAGCTAGGCATAGTGGTCCACACCTATGATAGCATCATCTATAAGATGGATGCTGGAGGGTCAGGAGACTGAGGCCAGCATGTGCTACATAAGCCTGTATCTCAAAACAAAACATTTCCCACAGAATTCTTGTTACACTGTAGGTTTGGACCCATGTCTGGTACGAGACATGAGCGGCTGTATTTCTTACAGGCACCTTGGCAATGGCAGTACTGTCGCCCTTAACACAACACTTAGGCAAGCAAGAAATAGAAAACCATGATGAAGTTACTCATCCCTGAAAAGAAAAAAAAATCACACTCCAAATTTTGATCTTATGCATTCAAGCCACAACATCCTTCCAAAGTCATTCACTGGTCATTGTGGTCTGTATCTCACACTTTGGCAAGCCAAATGAGTGTCAAGTGGGTGCTTGACCAAGGTCCTGAAACCCTGTGTGCCATGGATACAAAAGAGAAGGCTGTGGCATGTGGGTTTCTCTTTTAGGAGACACACTACCAACCCTGTTATGATACTATACAGAGTGACACCAATCCTTTCACACCCAGCACCATAGGTTTTCTAGTAAAGATGAATTAAAATCTTAACAGTTTTTCATGAGAAAATGTAAAGGATGGCATCTGAGGTAAGTGGGGTCACAGAGGTGGATCAGTTGGGAAAGGGACCTGTCACCAAGCCTGGTGACCTAAGTTTGATCCCCTAAGTTTGGTGGAAAGAAAACTGACTCTTGTAATAAGCTTTCTTCTGACACCCACATGTGCACCATGAGGTGTGTATGTCCCACCCCAAATAAATAAAATACATAAATGTGGCTTTTTTAAAAGGTAAGAATGAAAGTGTTCAAAAATTAAATTTGTGGGCTGATGGCTCAGTATGATGGAAACAGTAAGAAAAAAAATGCTAGGTGCTGGAGAGGTGACTCGGTAGTTAAGAGAGTTTGCTGCTCTTACAGAGTAGGATTTAGTTTCCAGCAACCATGTTAGTCAGCTCACAACCGCCTGTATCTTTGGCTCCAGGGAATCTGTTGCCCTCTTCTGGCCCCCATGGGCGTGTGCACTCACACGCATATACCCCACTTCTCACATGCACACAATTAAAAAGAAATATTTGCATAGTTTTAAAACTTAGTGAGAATGACTTCCAAGACGGTTCCTGAAAAGCATCTGGCATCAGGAGAGTGACCAAAGAGTTTATATAGGAAGCAGTATTTACCCAGCCTGAGTTTAATGAGGCAAACAAACAAAATAAAACCCAAAATAATGACGACGACAACAACAACAGAACACCAAAACCACACCTTATCTGGCTCAGTCAAATGTAGTTTTCATTTTGAATCTACCTATCATGTTTCAAGATGCTCTGAAATACTATTGCATTAACTAGCATTTTTTTTGCATGAACATCATCTCAAATTTTCCAGTTTGTATTTGAGCAAACATAAGCACAGACAGTAGCCCCAGGAGACAAGTCCTAGATAATTCTCTTACTGAGTGCTTTCCAAATTTGTCCAGTGCCTAGCCCAAGTCTGGTGATGGATGACCCATGGGCTAACTACTACAGACCTACTTCTGCCTGTCCTCACAATGAGTGTGTGCATGGACCTGCTCCTTTCTGAGGTTGCCACTTTGCCTTCTAGGTATATCACTGGAGCCCCATTGTTAAGAAATGATCCTCAGAGGAAATGGAGAAATGGCTCAGCAGTTAAGACCACTTGCTGTTCTTCCAAAAGGACTGGAGTTCAATTCCTAGCACCCATATAGTGACTCACAACCATCTATAACCCTAGCTCCAGGGGACCCAACCCTCTCTTCTGGCCCCTACAGGCACCAGGGATCCACATTGTGCACATATGTACACGTAGGCAAAATATCCATACACATAATTTTTTAAGAGAGTTGTCTGTTACAAGTCACAGTCAACTCATAGCCTGTTTCTTTTATTCTATTAAAAACAGTTCTAAAATAACTGTAAGTAAGGCAGTGTGGTTCTCTAGAATTTATAAAACTCAATGTGTTCGTATTATAAGCATTTACCATGTGGAGTTATGTCTTGTGATCTATATTTTGCACAACTTCTATTTATTTATACAAAAAATAGGACAGGCTCTTGAGATAGATCAGTGGGCAAAGACGCTTGCTGCCAAGCCTGAAAAACCTGAGTTTGATCCAGAAATCCACATAGTGGAAGGAGAGAACAAAGTCCTGGAAGTTGTCTTCTGGCTTCCATGTGTGTGCCATGGTGCACACATGCGCACACATGCACACCCGTGTACACAAAGTAAGTAAATAGATGCAACTTTAAATTACAGCTAAATATTAAAAAATAAGGAAAATATAGAAAGGAAGGTGCAAAAAATCACTACAAAGAAGGCATTAGATCCACAGTATCACAACCCACCCCTAATCATTGTTAATTTTATCTATCTATCTATCTATCTATCTATCTATCTATCTATCTATCTATCTACCTACCTATTTGCTTATTTATTTGCTTTCCCCCCACTAAGTTTCTATGCAAGTTTGACTTCCGGGAGGGAGTTCGCAGGCTGGTAGTTTGATTTGGAGTGGTTCATGGACTGTGCCACCCCTGAAAGCGCCATCCTACCTGAGGTCCAGTCCCCTGGTGTTGTGAAGGTACACCCAGCTGTGCATTCAGTTTGCCCGTAACCTTCGTAGACCTTCAAGCAAAACACAGAAACCATGATGTAGGCCACACTGTCCCAGAGCTGTCTGGCAGTCTTTCTTAGCTAGCTTGCCTCTCACTGATCATCCGCTGCTCCCAGGACGGTGGGAGGCATGGTGCCCTGGGTAGCTGACTCTGGTGGGATGGAACACAGCAGGGCCATGCTGCTGCTTTTTGCTATGAACACTTGGGTTGTGTGGTTTGGAATAAAGGTTTCTGGTCAAATTTCAACCATAGGCTCTGTTTTCACTTGGATAATGCATGATCGAGATAAATATTCAAGATCTACTACAGGTCTGATTTTATTTTTGACATCCCTCTCCAGACTCAGAATTACAGGCATCTAAAGCATAAAGATTTAAGCATTGTACTTAAAAAACAGACATGTTTAACGTCCCTTGAAGCCCTGTTGTACCCTTGACACAATACCCTGCCTCAGCAGGAACTTGATAGATTTTAACTGAATGGATAAATGAAGGGTTTGTTTGTTTGTGGTTTTGTTTTTGTTTTTAGATAATCAAATAATAGAGAGGCTCTTTTTCCCTGTTGCTCTTGCTTTGAGATGGGAGATGTTTTGAAGGGTTTAGAGTTCAGAGAAGTAGGACAGTGTAGTACAGTGTCTCTAGCACACTAAGGTCACACCTACATTTTTTAAATATTTACTTTATGTGTATGCATGTGTCTGTATGTATGTGCACCAAGTGTGTACAGTGACAGTGGAGGTCAGAAGAGGCCATTGGATTCCCTGGAACTGGAGTTACAGACAATTGTGAACCACCATGTGGTTGCTGGAAACCAAAGACAGGTCCTCTGGAAGAACAATTAGTGCTCTTAATCATTGAGTCATCTTTCTAGTCCCTAAGGATACATTTGTGGTTCATCTGATTCCTTCCCCTTTTGCTAAAACTTCCAAGGTTCCAGATAATGGACGCTCCTAGCATGAATATACATGGGAATTCCCAAAAGGTGGCAAAGGCATTCTAGCTCTCTGTAGCTCTCTATTACCCACAGAATGAAAGGCTTGTCCCCCTGGGATCATCCTCTAGACAGTGGAGAGTGTAATAGCTGCACTGCCTAGCACACATCCCCCACCCCCAAGGAAGGCTCTAGATGATAATACCTGGCACCCCAGAGCTGCTCGTAGGAACCCCAGGACAGTTGGCGATGCAGGGGCTGCTCCGGTAACAATCATCCTCACGTGCCCACCAAGACTGGCCTGTGGGAAGAACAGAGCTGCCAATGCTTGTGACACCTAAGATGGTCCTAATTCTAGGACAACTTTCAATGCCTGGACTCTGGATTTGGGGGTCCAGATCAGGAAGAAAGCTACATGCTGAGAAAAAACATGTCCCCTTCCGAAAAGTAAGTTTGATAGGTCGACGACTTAAACTACAACATGTCCAATTCTGTCACTGGTTTGAGATACGTGCCATTATCCCATGTGACTTTGTTTAACACCATGCTTCTCCTCCTTAAAGGATTCAGCTGCTTCCTCTCTCATTATTCACAAGCCTCCAAAACAATTACTTAGGACAATCTTCTCTAACTTCCATCTTAATGGCATTGCCCCCCCACTAATGAATAAATCAATACCATGCTTTATTTACTATCTTCTACAGAGGACAAAGGATACTTGAGACACTTTGTTTCTGTGAGCTGAGCCAAGAGAGTTTAAATATTAATTTTCATGGCTAAAAACAGAAAAGCAAGAAAAGGAGTGAGTTGATACTGCTGCTGAGCTAGATTCCTTGGGCGGTGCAGAGCGCGGAGACTGTAGCTTCGACACAGCAGGGAGCCAAGGAGCACTGCTGGACTAGTGTGATTTGGGAGAGGCTGATGGGACATGACGCCAGAAAAGGGAAAGAGGACTCCTCATCATCTGGTGAGGAGCCAGTGCTATTGAAAACCCAGCATAGCCAGTTTATTGAGAATGGCAATAGGAAGCCCAGACCTTCAGGTCCCAGGAACATCTTAGTGGAGCAATGGCCTGACCACCCAGGCAAGGTGGCGGCCAAAAGACCTACTTTTTAAAGGCCTTTTAAATATATGCCTCTGTGTGTGTGTATGTATATACATACACGTGTGTGTGTGTGTGTGTGTGTATATATATATAATATTTAAAAATAATTTTTATTTGCGAATCTCATATACTCACACAATGCCCTTTGACCACATTCAGTCACCCACTCCTCCTGTTAACCTCACTGGAGTCCATCCCTGACCACCCCCCACCTCTCTCCCAACTTCCTATGCTCTGTTTTGGTTTGTTTAACATCCTATGGAGTCCAGCTTTGTACTGTTCATGTATGCACGGGTGTGAGGCCACCCACTGAGCATGGCCAACCTAGCGGTCCTTCTTGCTGGTTGCTTTTAGGTGAATACAACATATCTCCAAAAATTAAGAAAATAAAACAAAACAAAACAAAACACCATGGCTTTAAAATTCCAGCAGCAGCTTAAGCATCAATTTCATGAACACACGAGTTTTGTTTTTGTTTTTTTTTTACCATATTACAGAACACTGGGACAATCGTCTCCATTTCTCCTGTGAGATCACCCCCTGGGCACAGTGTCGCTCTACACTCACAGCCTTGTTTCTTTACCTGAATCTTATTAAAGAAGAGTTCGTCCCAGATGCTATTGTTTCTGATGATTCCACTCTGGACCTCAGCCTGCTTGCGCTTTGCGGCAAACTCCAGGAGCCAGCGCTTTAGTGAAGTGTCTGCTTGGTGGAAGATCTGAGGAGCACAGTAGGAGAGGGTTGTCCTGACTATTGTACAGTAGGAGATGACTGTCTGGCCTGACTATGTTGCTTCTAACCATGTCTCCAGGGAGAAGATCCAGGCTAGCCAGCAGAGCAGCCATGCTCTAATGTACCCTTGTGAGAGGTCACAGGATTTTTGTGGCATGAAGCTGAAGGTTAACACTATCAAGGGCTAGGTACATTTTGGAGATTGGAGGGAGAGAGGATAGAAAGGAGGGGAGGGGAGGGGGAGAAAGGAGGGGAGGGAAAGTAAGGGAACTTTTCAGATCTGTGAAAACCTCCCTTGGACCCCAGATTCTGTCCGCACCAGCAAATATGAAGCCTTCCAGTCTGTGGGACTCACCTTGTCATACATCCGGTTCAGTAGCCGTGGTACCACAGGGAAGATGGTGGGGTGGAGAGCCTTCATATCATCTGAGAGGAGGCGAATGTCTCCCTGGAAAAAGCCCACGCGGCCTCCGTGGCAGTAGACAACAGACTGAAGGGAGAGGATAGAAGGTGGGAGTCACTTTGGGTGGGTACTCCTGGCTGCAGGCTGGAGCTATCGAAATTTTGTCCCCAATGGAGAACACCAGGAGTCCCACCCAGCTCTGGCTGCTGCCATAAGACACTGAAGTATGCTACATGAACAACCCAACCACCCACGACTTCTGTGCTAAATCCCAACCATGCCATTCTTATTGGTGCCTGCCTCCTCGCACCCACTCTCAATCCTAAACATGAGCCACCCTGCCCTTGCCCTGGGAACTCAGGTGTATGAAATATTCTAGAATCTGCTCTCTATAAATGGGTCTGCTCCCCGTCCTAGAGAGGCTGTGGGTTTCCCAGAGACATCTCTGCAAATGTGGAATGATGTACCGTTCTCCTCAGGTAGAGGCTGGTGGGAGACCAGGGGCTCCCCGCTGTTTGCTATGAGGCCAGAAGCACACAAGAGACCTTATATGGGCTCTGTTCTTTAACACCCAGGGCAGCTCTTTAAGGAAGGCAGTATTTCAAGTATGATGATTTGTAGGAGAGTAATGCAAAGTTTAGGGGGATAAAGTGACTTGCCCAGCTACATAAAACTAGTTGACAATGTGGTAGGCATTCTAAACCAAGCCCAAAGAGGTGGGAAACAAGACCCGTGATACCAGATCTCCCCTCTAGACAAAGTAGAGATATACTTGAAAGATGTATTTTATTCACAGGCTGGTCCTTTGAGTAACATGTGCATGGAAAATTCTTTGACTCCACCTTCCTATATGGATTCCTCCCTTTGCTCTTTCTAAATTCTCCTAAGATCTGTCTCAGAACCAATCTGGACACCAGTCCAGGCCTACAGCCCCAGGAGCCATGACAATTTGCTGCCACAATTTTACTGCTTTATTATGTTTTTTAGGAGTTTGTGACTTATGGAACAGAAGCACGCTGGCTGTCACGGAGCAGTACCATATAGAGTTGGGGTAGTAAAGCTCTTCTGCAAATCTATAATGCTCTTGGTACAGATGCCACCAACCAGGGCCCTCTCCCATCTGAAGTATGTCTGTGAGCAACTTGGAGCAGGTCTGGGTATCCCCTGAAGCACTGCTCCTAGGAAGGACAGGTGGGGTGGCCAAGGTCCTCAGATCCCTTTGACCCTCTGTTCTACTTTCTAAGGATGGAGTATCTAGTCCTACTTCATACCACCAGAGACAAGTGACACCCTGCTATGACTGTGGGTTCTAGGCACAGAGGGTGTCTCTCTGATGCCAGGGCCTTACCTGCACCATTCGCTCAAACATGTGTGCTAAAGGCAAATAGGAAAAGTGCACATCCGCACAAGTGGGAGCCCACTGACTCTGCAAGAAAACACAAGGATCCCAGGCAAGTCCCGGTCAGCCAGGCAGGCGTCTTACCTGGATCACTCTCTCAAACATGTGAGCCAGAGGCAGGAAGGAGATGAGCACATCGTCCTGTCTCGGAAAGATCACTTTCTGCAGGTGACGGGCATGGGAGACAGAAAGGAAAGAAACACTGACAGGAAGACAACGAGAGAGTCATAAAACAATAAAGAGAAAAAAATGGTCTTGGGGGAGGAGTGGACAAGGAGTAGGGGAGGGGAAGGGGGGACAGAGAGAGGTGAGATGAGAGGAAAAAATGATGAGAGAGTAGGAGGAGATTGGAGAGGAAAGGTGGAGGAGGGAGAAAGGAGAGGGAAACAGGGATGAGGAGAGAAGGAGAGAGGGAGGGAGAGAGGGAGGGAGAGGGAGAGAGGGAGAGGGAGAGAGGGAGAGGGAGAGAGGGAGAGGGAGAGAGAGAGAGGCAGCATAGGAAGCGAAGTGTTAGGTCGCAGCGCCAGTGGGTGTAGGTTATCTGCAGAAGCAAAGAGCCAGGTGAAGCACACATAAACCAGCAGAGCCAGGCTCCACAGGGAAGTCTCCTCTCAGGACAGCCTGCACCTCGATTGTAGTCTGTCTGTTGGTGTTGGCGCCAGCATGGCTCTCTCCCCTCCCCACCCTTTCTGCAACATCTGCAGTAGTCTCCCTGGGCCACCTGAACAAGATTCACATGGTCTTGGCTTGATGGCACTTCCTAGGCCTTGTAAAGCAAATGGCTCAGAGAGCCCTAAATCTCATTTGTGCCAGCTGGGCTGAGTTGTGGCTGGGTGACTGAGGCGACAAGGCCAAGCCACAGACAGGTGGCCAGAAACAGCCTCTCAAGCCACAGCTGAGAATCAGGGCCTTTCTTAAAGGGGAATGCATAAGTTGGGCACTAGCCCACATCTGTCTCCCAGATGGGACTGGTCCCAGAGACACAGACTGCTCTGGCCAGCAAAGGGTAGGGACTTCCTTAGTGAGACCTAACTGCTCTCTGTCTTGTCGTAGAAGTCTGCACTCTCCCTTTGCCTTTTGGCAACTTGGACAAACCCTGTGATCCTGGATCATGGTTCCTAACCTGATCTCAGCCAGCAACTATCCTTAGTTTCCCACCAAAGCATCTCGGGGTTCAGAGTATATGCTCCACAGCACCATGTAGCACACCCTCGGAGAGATGGCACCCTTTCTCCTGAGGGAGCTATAGCGCATACTCACCACACTTGGGACAGGTCCTCCTTTCTTAGATGGTTACAAACATTAACATGCTTTTCTCAAACCAAGAAAGCAGGCTTTTTGGACTTTACAGTTACCTTTAAGCACAGCCTTATGATTAGCAGCTGCCACTGTTTCTCAGACTCTAGTAGTCCTTAAACACAAAACGACCAGATTAAACCCTGGCCTGCTCAGAAAACAAGTCATCAAGGCTTACTTTTGAAATAAAGGCATATGTGACAGCTCATTTTTGAGTTTAAAAAAAAAAAAAAAAAAAAAAGAAGCAGGCTTATGTGCTCCCCACCCCTGTCCTGGGCTCTTAGAGCTTTTAGATATCAAGTGAATGTTGGGGTGTGGGTCATTTCAGCACTGGGGTTGAAATCTGGTCTGATGGCTCATGCCTGTAATCCCAGCATTTGGGAGACTGAGGCAGGAGGAACTGGTACTTGAGACCAGCCTGGAATACATAATGAGACCCCAGCCAAAAAATAATATTGTGGGTTAAAAGTGGTTGTAAAAGTAGGGTTGCTCTATGGAGGACAGAAACTCCTGCCTGCAAATGGCTGTCCAGACTACGAAACCTAAAATAATGACAACAGCAAAACACAGCTCTAAGCACATCCAGCTGTGGCCCTCACGCCGCATTCGTCTCAGCATAGGTGCGAAGATGGTCCGACACACTTGAAGCCGAGAACGCCATGCGATAATATCAAAGGGTTGGACACCCCTGCTAGCATAACTTGAAGAGTGTCCTCAAGAAACATCTGCATAGGAAGTTGACTTTATTCACCTCTGTCACTTTCAGAAAGCCTGAGAAATCAGCCACCACGTTCCCATGGGTGAGCATCGCACCTTTGGGGTTCCCTGAAAACAGAAGGCAAGAAAGGGTATTAATCAGGAGCCTGAAAGTTGACCTTTGACCTCCACATATGTACTATAGCATGGTACACCATGCCAAGGGTGTGCCCACCCAATCCCTACACAAAATAAATAAACAAATGTTAAAAGATTTAACAACGATGATTAAATGATTAATTTAAGCTAGACATGGAGGCCCACACCTGTAATCTCAATTCTCTGAGGTAGGAGGATTTGAGTTCAAGGCCAATCTGGACTATAGACTAAGACTCTGTCTTAAAAAGGGGCTATTAATTTTACATGCTATGCAAATTTTGCCTCAAAAACATGTAGGGAAAAAGCAAATTATGTGAGGAGGATTTCTTTGGAGAGGGTTACACTGAGCCCTCGCTCTCAATCCTAACCTGAAATGTGAGGTCACACAGACGCTAATGGGATCTAGGGAACGCGGTGAGAAAGGAGAAGAGGCCCAGTGATTACAAACCAGTAATGGACCCCAGAGGCAGGAGGCAGTCTACAGTTGGGAGTCAGCCTGAGTTGGTGGGAGAGGACGCTTTGTTACAAGGAATCTGTGCACCAGGCTGGTTTGCCAGGAGAAAAGGTCCTTACTGTGATGGTTAATTTGGACAGGATTTAGGATCACCTAGGAAACAATCCTTTGGTATATAAGGCCATTTTTGAGGAGGTTTGTCTGAGATGGGAGTGGGCTGGGATCCCAGATTGAAGAGAAAGAAAAAAGTGAGCTGAGCACCAGCATCCATCTCTCTCTGCTTCCTGACCTTGGGAGAAACGCGGCCAGCTGCCTCTGTTCCTGCTGCTGCGTCTTACTGCTATGGTGGACTGCCTCCATTCTTAGATTGGGAGCCCAGATGAACCTTTCCTTTAGTCCTTAAACTGCTTCTGTCAGGCATTTTGTCATGGCAGTGAGACAGGCAACTAATCCACGCTCCTGCCTGTCCCATAAAACCAGAGGAGGGAGTTACGTGACCAGAGTTGGGAGGAGGGTGCTGGCAGCCTCGGAAAGGCGCTGCCCACATCAGGAGAACTCAGCCATCAATGAAAGTGTAAGTTTTAGACACTTTCCCTCAACTGCCTCCCAACTTCCACAACCCACTTCTTTATTCTTGATCTCCCATGTCAAAGCTGGTGGGAGAGGGCAGAACTCCCCGCTAACAAGGTTGGGGAGCCAGAGAAGCAGAGAGGGGAGGAGGATGGGGGATTGTGTCTGCCTTCCATGTCAAACCCACAGGGACAGGGAAGACTCGGTGAAGCCCGCCGGGAGCTAGTTTTGACTGACACTGTGTTTCTGAATTCAGCTTCTGTGATTTGCAGACGCCTTATTACTCAAAAGTGACCGGGAAGACATTTATCTGGGGGGTGGGGGGGGGAGAGACACTTCCCTCCCAGATCAAGTAGAATTTAGTAATGGAGATAAAAATAAATTCCTTCTCATAATGATATCCCTTGAGGTCTGCTTGCTCAACTTGCAGGTGACCCACTTGGCGTCAGTCACAGCCTCATCTTCTAATTCAAGTGACAGAGGTGTCCGTCTGCCCGGTACGTGTGATGGGTGAGGTCTCGGCCTGCGCCGGTGCTGTCACCTGTGATGTCAACCACAGAGGTGGTTCTGGGGCCTTAGAAAGACGTGTTATTTTAAAAGTGGCTATTTTTTTCCTAATAGGTAGTTGTCAAAATGACTTCTTTCTGAGAAGAGAAATACCCGCAGGTTCTGTCTCACGTGTGCTGGACTTTTTATCCCAGCGCTCCCTCAGGCCTGAGCCCATGCTATTCCCCTAGCTGACCCTCGAAGACACAAATCCTACAGAGTCCCGCAGCCCTTAAAGTATTCCGAGAGTCATCTGGCAATTTCCACCTCCAGGTTCTGGAAGTCTCTAAGGATCAGTCTCCAAATACCAGCTACAGAACGGGACTGTCACAAAGCAGATCCTTGTGCCGCAGAGCTGTGGGTCTGTGGGGCTGGCTGACATGCACATGGCTGACATACATAAACTCAGGATAGAAGGTCCATCCCGAGAGAAGTTGTCTTTATGGACAAAATTCTCCACAGCCTTCTCAGCTGAGGTCCGACATTGACAATGTTGGCAGTGCTTCAATTCTGCGTTAGGCAAGCCCTTTTCTTCTCCAGCATAAGGCCAAAGTGCAGACCTTTTAGGAACACAAATTTTCTTGCAGATTCAATCTTAAAATATTCCCAGGAATGTTCAGATTATATCCATAAGTCTTCTCTATATGTGACCCCACAGGCTGATCACAGATTCTAGGGCTGACAACAAAGGTCCCTTCGGAAGTGTGAGGTGAGCCTGCTGCTCAGGATGTCTGCACCTCTGGCAGCCTGTCTTTTAGACTGGATGTAGAAAGTTTTCCGAGTGCTCAGGTGGAGAATGGAAGTCATCCTAGACAGACCCACGAGCAGCCTAGTTTGCAGAACCAAACTGCCGGTTTTCCCGCAGTGGTCTCTGTTGCTGGTACAGTGAGAGGCTCTGCCACCCAGGCCAACATCTCAGTGATGCAAGATCTGCCGTTTCTCGGCCCCCACTCAGATGCTAACACTCTTTGCACAAAGTGTGTTCATTTAATATTCATGGGAACTGAAGCTGAAGAGAGGTCACATGATTCCAAGGCTATATAGCAGGGGTGCTGAGGTGTCTCCCAGAGGACCAGCAGGTGTTTTCACAGTGACTGGGTACAACCTGGTTCCAGACAGTATTGACCGATTCTGTTCTCTCCTGGCCTGCTAGGGCTCCAAAGTGCTGACCTGTTCTAGGATATTCCTACCACGGGCTAGAAGGACCTCTTCCTGCAAGACTCTGCCAAATGTCAGTGTCAGGTCGTATTGTCTACATTTCCTCACCAGAAGACTAGCATAGCTGTCATGGAGGCTGACAGCCAGACACCCAGCAAGCAAAGAAATCTGTTGCTATACTATGACCCCGAGGACAAGTGTGGCTGACATGCTGACAAGGGGATGAATGTAAGAGGCACAACACAGGCTTAGCCTAAATCCAAGGAAATCCAAGTAAGTGGTCCGGCGGCATATCAGGCCAAACACCTGCTTGCTATCTCAGACCTGCCCAGCACCAGCCATGGCTTTAAAGCACAAGGCCTAGGATACTAAGTTCCAACCAGTTTTCCAGCCCCGTGCATGCTGCCCCTCTGCACAGCTAGGTAAGGACAGCCTGGCTTCTGGCATGAGCCCACAGTCGGGAAGGCACCGGGTTTGTGTTTCAGCAGGCCAACAGCATATTTCAACAGCATGAAATATTTCTCCAGATAAAAGGGCAGCATCACTGACCGAGTGAGTCACTAAAAACCTGAAGTCGCTCTTGGAGGGCAAGGAGGTTCAAAGCTAAAAGCCACAGCAGTGACTTGTTCCCCAAAACTATGTTACATGCACACAAAAAAAGATTATATGAAACTCAACACCAAGAAGACTTTAGAAAGTGCTATTATTAAAGCAACAAAACCCTGAAGGGCACTTTTAAAATTCTGGGCTGGCTCTGAAGAGTGAGCATTTATGTTACTTTTCTGACAGGATTTAGCAAAAATATAGTAAAACAAAAAACAAACAAACAAAAACCAAGCAAATAAAACAAACAAGCAAACAAACAAAAAACTTAAAGGCAAAAATCCATTCCCATCCCTCATCTGATAAAGCCAGGCTCCTCAAGATCTACTGTCATGCATAATCCAGTTTATGGAACTAGTCAAGGGTCCCCAGAATGCTGTGTAGGCTGCTCCTATGAAAGGTTCAGGGATCCCAGGTCACTGCCCACTGAGAGCTATCATCAGGCCGAACAGTTGGTCTGGAAGAATGCTGGGAATGTCTTTTCCACTTAGGGTGAAGCGGGCAACACCCTGTGACAGTTTGAATGAAAATGTCTCTGATAGCCTCAGGCGTTTGAATACTTGGTCCCTAATTGGTGGCACTATTTGGGCAGTTTGGGAGGCATGGCCTTGCTGGAGGAAATGTGTCATTGGGGGTGGGCACGCATGCCTTTCTAGTTTGCTCTCTCTCTGCTTCTTGCTTGCATGGCTTCCAGCAGCCATGTCTGCCCTCTGTTGCCTTGCTGTCTCCACCATCGTGGACTCTAACCCTCTGGAACCACAAACCTAAATAAGCCCTTCCTTTCATAATTTGTCTTGGTCGTGGTGTCTTATCACAGCAACAGAAAAGTAACTAAGGCACTTCCAAAGTCATCAGACGAGAGAGGCAGCAGTGGGAAGGGCACTGGGAGGGCGGTTCAAAGGGCAGGGTGCTGGTCCTGGTGCACCCATCTGGAGGTCTGTGTCCCCTTGGAGCTGATTTGCTGTCAAGCCTGCTAGCCTCACAGGCAGCACTGAGGAGCCAGCAGCATGTGAGAGCAGGGGACGGGGCTCTGTGGACTACAAAGTGCTATGTCTGCACCTTTTCCAGAAAGCATGTCTAGATTGTTCTTGCCGGTATATTCCTCAGTCAGCACCAGTCACAGACAGTCATTTCTGCTCATGTCTTCTTCCATGCAGTCCTGCCCACGGCTATCCTTGCACACCCCATCCTACTTCCTTCCAGGAGAGAACTTGGGGACAGTGATGGCAGAAGGCTTAAATGATTGGCTTATTGTACTCCAGCGCATGGTTGAGATAAGGGTTTTAAGCCTTCCCTGGTCTCTGACGCAAAGGCCAGGCAGGGGCAGAAAACAGAGGGTGGAGCTATTTCCCATAAAGAAATGAGTTCATGAGCAGAGACCGTCCTCCAGCTTGTGACCCAGCTGCCTAGGCTCTATTGCCCCAGATATAGGAGGTGCTGAGCCCCCTCATCGTCCGTCTGCATCAGGCCAGCTCTATCTTGCCCAGCATGGCCAATGGCAGAAGCAGAAGGGAACCCACAGCAGTAGCTGAACAGGACCAGGACTGACTCAGTCTGTGCCGTTTAGGGCACAGGAGACTCCTGTAGTCTCCTGCCAGGCAGCCAGGAACAGAGATAAGTAGTCATGGGTGGTGATCTGGGCCTCGGCTTACCTGTTGTACCACTCGTGAAACACACGATGGAGAGGTCATCAGGCCGTGGGGGCTGAAGGAGAAGAGACATACATTGGGGTGAGTCAGTGGGACCCCTTTACCACCCAGCTCCATGTGTGTGCTGTAGTGAGTGATGTGTTGGGTAGATGTACACGACCCTGTGTGCTGCAGCTGGAAATATGGGTGGGCAGGCTCCTTGGAAAGAGGAAGTTAGTACACTGTTTGGATATATGTGTGTCCTACCAACTGCATTTCTGGTCCCGTTTTCCCTACTCCAGCCAGAGCAGAGTTCTACATGGGGTTGGGCTGCAGAAGCCAAAGACCCTCCTTTCTAGTAGGAATGGCTTACTGTCAAACTGTTTACAGCATCTCCAGCTCTGCATCAGGCCCTAGCTGTCGCATTGGACCCATGGTCCTGGGTCACTAGGAGGAGCCCACCTCGTCCATGGACATAGAGGGAACAGCTTCCTAAAGAGGTATAGCATGCAAAGTGATGCATAAAAGCAAGCAAGATTTATCCAGATGCAGGGGACTTCTGGGAGGGAACTTGTCTGGGCATAGGAACTGAGGTGCAGGACATAGGGCTTGCTGAAGAACCATGGAGCAGTTCTCTGAGGCTGAGCCTGGGGAGGGAGAGATGTACAAATGCCCAGGGTACTCATGGAACGCTCTCAGAAGCAGAGCTGTGACCTGCTCTGGCCTGGATATGAGAAACCTCATCAAGGATGGCAAGGGAATGGGAAAGACTGAGCTGGCAGGGTCTAGAAGGGAGAGGCCCTGTGAGAAACCTGACCTCTTCTCCTCAGTGCCCAGTCCAGAAGGCAGAGACTGTCACTGTAGCCTGACCTTGGGCAGGATCACATGGGATAGCACCCAGAAAATTTCAGAGAAAGGCCCAGAGTGGTGGCTCATGCTTGTAACCCCAGTGCTGGGAGGCAGAGATGATCAGATTTATGGGGCTCCCTGGCCAGCCAGCCTTGCTGGCTTGGCAAAATTCAGGCTGGTTGAGGGGCCCTGTCTCAAAGAACAGTGCTTAAGGAAAATCAATTGAGGCTGATGTCGGGCCTCCACATGCACTCACATATATTTGCATAAGCAGCAGTTTGCTTATGTGAACATGCACATGCACACGCAAAAAAAAAAAAAAGAAGGAGGAGGAGGAGGAAGAGGTGGAGAGGTGGAAGGAAGAGGAAGGAGGTGGAAGAGGAGGAGAATGAGAACAAGAACGAGAATGAGAATGAGAACAAGAGCAAGAAGAAGAAGAACAAGAAGAAGCAGGAAAGAGCAAGGACAGCTGATGCCGCAAGCCCTGGGCTGCTGGGCTATGAGGTTCACTTCTAGTTCTCTGGATGCTTCTTCCCATCTCATGATGCTCTGTGGGGTCCACAACATTCAAGAGAGAAAAAGGAAAACAAGACCATCCCATAGAAAAGTTCCAAGAGAACCGAGGATGGCCAGGACTGGAATGTCCCTTTGTCTCTCTCCCAGTGTCTGACTTCTGCCCACAGTCCTTCCCTGGGCTCTCAGCCACAGCAGTGTTGGGCAGCTGGGCAGGTTCCTGGGCTGCACACAGGAGCTGCTTATAACATAGAGGTACTTGTTGGCCTCTCTACCCAGCTCTGTGCAGTGAGAGGCTCCAAGAGGACTGGTCTTACTCACTATCTTGCTCACCGATGCCTGCTGGGAGATTAACTTACCACAGGGGCATGATAGTTCTCCTGGCCACAGTCCTGAAAAAACAAACAAACACTGTTTTAAAAGGTTATCATAAATTAAAAAAAATCAAAATCACCCACCATGGTAAGCCTTGCCCAGAGTTTAGAATCCCTGACCAAACATGGGCTGTGGTAACAGATGTTACTTGAGTGGCCCTCCTCAAGACATATGCTAGCCTGAGGATCCTGGGAGAGAGGAGGATGCTGAGGGGTCCCTGGCCCACCCCATATGCTATAGACAGGGAGCCTGATGCTCAGGGAGAAGCCGGCACTGTACACATACCACTTAGTTTTGAGAGTGTTGGGGAATATACACAAGAGAATGACTGAATGACCTAGGCTTCTAGATGGACAGACAGCACTGGTGGCTCTGAGGAGGGAGGAAGAGGGACTGCCAGGCCATGTATGGCTAATGTCACAAAGGGTTACAAGTATACAGGGTCATGGGTTCAGTGAAGGACAGACAGAGGCATGAGAACAATTGGAGGGTTTAGGGGTCTATAACCCATACAACACGGTAAAGGTCAACTGCTACTGAGCAAACCTGAGGCCAAGAGGCCAGGATGCTCTATTAGCCCCACACTTCTACCAATCTGATGCATCTGAGGTGACTCTGTACAGAAGAATTAGCTCTGTTGGCTGCCGGGAGGGTCTTGGTCCTGTTGACAAGAACCGTCCCAGGCTCCTAGACTACCCAGTCTGCGGCACACACATGTCTACACCTTCTGCAAGTGAGAAAGCTCAAGAGGCCATGTGAGTGCTTCTCAGGCTGGTGCCATCATCCATCTGCTGGTGCCTGGGGCCAGTCTCAAAGTTTCAACCTAGAGGGTTCTGGTAAGCACCAATCCCAGATCTTCCTCCGCTATCCCTTGTAAAGTCCGCCTTGTCTTGCCACCAATACATCCAAAAGGCCCAGAATAGCCTAAGGCATGAGAGGGGTGTGTGGCTGGCAGCTGTGACTCGGCAGCTATAACCCAGCAAACAGTCTAGATGCAGATTCTCACCTCTATAACCTGCATAGATTTGATGTCCACCCCACACTTCTCTCCTCTCTCCTTCAGGGCATCCTCAAATGGCTCCATGAGGATGATCAGCTTGAGCCCTGGAGTCTCCTTCCTCTCCACATGCTCCAGCAGAAGTACAGCCTTCTGAGGTTTATCCGCAATCACTGTGCAGATGTCCGCTGCAGGGGCCAAAGGGGAGAGTGAGGCTGTGCCGGTACCGGCTGGGACTGAGCAGAACATGGCAGGCCATCATACCAGCTTGTGTGTATATAAATGTGCAAGACAGGCTATGAGGGCCGTGTATCATGTGGACCATGAGTACTAGGAGGAGTTAAGGGCAAAAGGCCAGGGAACATCCTGATTCAGATAGTGCAGGCTTTTTTTCAGACAGCTCCCATCATTCTAGGCCTGCCTGGGATATTTACCACGCCAGCAATGATGATGCCAAACTGCAGGGAACTTTACATAGCCACAGCCTCTTAGAAATACATATAGAGAGGCTCCTTCTTGGCAAGTCAGATGGAAGGAGCCTTCAGGTGATGTCTGAATAAGGACAGTTAAGACTCAGGAGTCCAAGTCAGGGGCCATTACGCAAGCCCCTAGTGTTTTGTCTTGTTTTCTAAATTTTGAGATAGAATCTCACATATCACATAGTCCAGGCTTGTCTCCAATTGACTATGCAGTGGAGGATGACTTTGAACTTCTGATCCTTCTCCACAAGGTCCCAAGTACTGGGATTTCAGACACGCTTCACCGTACTCAGCCAATGCCCTAGTATTTTCTTAGGGCAGAAGTAAAATGACTCTTATGAATGCCCAATAATCAGTGGGACCTAAGAAGCGGGGGTTGAGGGCTGGTGGCTCATGCTGGAGGCGGTGGAGGTGGGGTCTCACCTGTATTGATGATGTAGCGGATAGCGCCTGGGCCCAGGGTGTCATAGAGTGGGACTACCACCATGGAATACGTGTAGCAGGCCAGTTCTGCAATGATCCACTACAGAAATGCAAAGTTAGGGTTGTAGGAGAAGGAGATAAGACAGGTCCAGCCAGTCAACGTGTGATGAGGCTAACCCAAAACCCTTGAGACCATGCTTGCCACACTAGTGTATAACCCCTGGATTTCATAACCACTGGAATTTATGTCCAAACAGCCCAGATCCACTGCCTGACCCTGCATGGTCCTCTTCACTGTGACTTTCCTCTCCTCTGGTCCTGCGGCTCTGGGTACCATGTGGGTGGGGCTTGGAGAGGGCATCCCTTCCTGCTGCCAGGAGGACTTGAGGATGTGGCAGTAGCACCATGGCCCTAGGTCTCTTCTGTTTCTCTGGCCCCAGGCCCTCCTAGCAGCAGAAGCAAGACTTCCAATCCCTATTAACCGATGCCTCTGAAAGTAGTGAGACAAATGCTCACCTCTGGCCGATTTTGTGCAAAAACGCCAATGAACTGCTCTGTGCCCACTTTACAGTTGTGCTGGAGAAGTCCCGACCCCAGAAATTCAGCCCTGTTGGCCACCTGCACACAGATGCGGGGAGGGGGGGGAGTGAAGAAAGGAGGAGGGTTCGGCAGGGGTTGCCCAACAGCTTTCCCACAGTCTGTCTGAGTTTCCAGGCTCCCTACCCAGGCATGCAGAAAGCCCCTCAAGGCTGAGGCAGAGGAGTTCAGTGGGAAGGCCAGAAATAAAAAGTCACCCCTTCTGGCTTGTCAACATTCCATCATGGAAGTGGGAGGGGTTTGTGAAGCCCCACCTATCCCCTGGGAAGATGTCCAAGGTCAGGGGCTGGGATGGGGGAAGGGAAGTCATTTTCTTCTGTCACTGGTAAGTTGTTCCTGTAACTAACCCCTACCCATCCTCATGTAAGCAACCTTATTGAAACTCAGGGGATCACAGAAACCAGACAGGAAGGAGAGTAGGAGGGGGTCTTGTCAGGATCACAGGGAGTTATGGGAGGCAAAAGCAACTCAGATACAGTGTATACATTATGACACTGCCAAAGAGTTTAGAAACAAGTACAAGAATAAAAAAACCAAGGATTGTGTAGACATTGTGTCTCGGGTTTCAATTGTGGGCATTTGATAAAATCCAAAGATTTTAAAGAAGACTCCTTAATATCACACATATATTTGTACATTTTAATCTGTTTATTTTGCTTTTATGGCTTCATTTCATTTTTTAGCACATTTGAAAGATGTCCTTTTACCACAGATAACATCTGAATTGACTGCCGCTGTCTATGCGTGTTCTCTAAATGTAATGTCCCATACCTGTTCAGATAAAACAGGCATTGAATTCACATTGTCCTATTTTCGTATTATGGTCTATGAAAATATACAAAACTTTTCAGTGTAAAAATTAATTTTAAAAGATGTGGTTCCTGAAACCCAGCTGGGTACTCCTGAGTCTCCCCCAACCCAACAGGGTGCCAGGTCTGCAGGGCTGGATGGGACGGGGCTTGTGCTCTCTCACTCACCTCTTGGTAGGACAACCACTGGTAAGGCTCCTTTGGCTTCCGGAAGCCAAGACAGGGCCCGTTCCCTGTGGAGAGACAAGTGGGCCTTGTGTCAGGGAGAGAAATGGGTGGACTCACTTCCTGACCCTGCTCACCAAGCACATCATGTGCTGTGGGTGGTTCAGGGTCCAGGAAACTTCCTTTGAGCAGTTTGTCTCACCTGCTGTGGCTCAAGAGGGTCTAAAGCATGCAAGAACAGCTTCTCTTCAGGGATCTGAGAAGCCAGGAGTATGATCGTGTGGTACCCAGTTCCCACTATGACTTATGTGATAGTTCCCATGGGAGATCTGGGGGCGGGGCAGTGGGAGAAGGTGGCAGGATGGTGCTCTGTGACTGCCTCCCTTTATCTTATACCCTGGGACTATTGCGGTATCTCAGGGGTGCAGGTTCCAAACTGCGTTTGACAGTGTGATATGATAGTTCTAGGCTCCCCAGGGGCTACCTGTGGAGAGTATACAGAGTACAAGCCTGACACAAGGCAGTCAGTGTGAAGGGCTGAAGCAAAGCTGCGTAAGTCAGCTGCCTTTCTAACTGGTGGAAAGAGCAGGGACTCTCTGCTAACTTGGGCTTAGTACCATGCTGGAGATCTGCTCAATGCTTGATACAACTCTCCATATACTCCTCCTCACCTGAGATGCTAAGCCCACGGCGGAACACCTGGTACATGGTCCGGGCATCATCGTAGTAGTGGGTAAGCAACTGAGTGCTATCCCCAATCACAGATCGTCGGGCTCCACCACTGTCCTAGAAGCCAGATACACCAGAGAAGTTGGCTGAGGCAGGCAGAGACATCAGGAATGGGCCCTGGTGTGGACACAGCTTGGATGCACTCCTGGTTCCAAGTTGAGGCTTCGAAGTGCTCGCACTCATGGCCTTTTCACACCAGAGTATATATACCCAGTCTGTATGCAACCACACTCAGCATAGTTACCGTCTACAGGCCCAGTTTAACAATGTCACACACATACACACCCAATAAACACAAAAAAGCATTTGTATACCAGAAGCATGCACAGAATATCTACAATCTTCAGTGACTCTTGAGACACAGCTCCACAACAGAATGGGAGTCTGTTGTCACTTGGAATCAGGATCAACCTGCCAAGGTGCCCTGCACCCAGCCATCTATTGCTATGCCCCTAAGTCAGCTGTGTATATCCTTGAGCTAAGAAGGTTGGCATCTATCACTGACATGCAGGTATGGGTTTGCTGAGGATTGTGTTTTAAGGTACTTTTCCCAGGAACCAAAGCCTAAGAGTGTGTGAAGGGAGGACAGACTGGGCAACAAGATCTGGGGCTCTCAACAATGCAGATCCAAAGAGGGATGGAGGCTCTCTGTGATGGGACCAGGGACAGGAGTTGGGTGCCTGTGCCTTCTTCCTCCCCAGGGCCCCCCAAGCCCAGAGCTCTTCTGTACTGCAGTTCTGCCTGATCTTTCAGTGCTATTTGGGTTATCCTGGGATGGCCCAGAGCTGGCTAGTTCTTGGAACATTGAGTTTAAAGAAAAATTAGCACCGCAGAACAAACAGCCAAATGCAAAAGCACAAGCAGCTCCTGACTGTTTGGAGTGGAAAGCTCCGCTTGGCCAGTTCTGCCCAAGAAAGACCCGCGTGGGAAATTAGGAGTCAGCCCTGCTTCACACCTGAGCAGCAGATGTGACACTGCAAGAGACTGTGCGCCAGGGACAGAGGACCCTTTTGTGTTGGGCTGGGTCACCTGGCTGGAGTTTAATGGCTGCCCAGGGGTTGGCCAGGCAGAATGTGCAGCAGGCAGTAGCAAGCACTCAATTATGGGACAGGAGCATAGGGTGCTGGGGAACTGTGGGTAATTTGTGGCGCTGTAGATGAACATGCAGTGAGAGCAATCTAGAGAGGCCACGGACCCAGGGGTGGGGGATGCCCTTTGGGTGGAGGGTAGTGGCCAACCAGGGACGGGTTTTAGACAGGAAGGGACACTGACAGCATTATGTGTCCCAAGGAGTACACAGAGTGCTTGCCTCCATCTCTTTATTTTGTGTTCTTGTGGCCTTTGCCTAGTTCACACAGGGACAGGGACAGAGAAGTTTTCCCCCGGAAGGGTAGCCTTGGCTTTTCCCCATGCCCTGTCCTTTCAGTGATACTCACATGGTCGCTCATTCTGTGGGCTGATAGACTGAGCTGGAGTCATCTCTCTCACCACTCGAAGCACCCTGAGCCACTGTCACCTCCAACCTAGAGACCCAAAGCTGCCTCCTCATACCTGCTCTGCCACCACCACCCTGTGATAGCACAGACTCGCCATATCTCTTTGCTGTAAACCCCAGGTAAATCCACGGTGTGCATCCCTGGGGGTCCCCAAGCTCTGTTCAGGTGGGTTGCAAATATAAGCTGATCCAGAGTCCAACTGTTCTTAGTGGTTTCTCCACACCATCCCACCAACCATTTGGTGCTCATTTGAGTACCCACTTTACAAATGAAGACACAGTGACATGTGGCTCAGAGCTAAGAGCCACATAGCGCAGGAAGGCCCTTCTGGCTCTCCAGCTCAGGATTTCTGTTCTCCATTCTCCATTCTCCTGATGGTCTTCTCTAGCTCCTCTCCAACTGCCCATCACTGAACACAGACCATCGCTTCCAACAATGCCACACACTTTCAAGCATCCCTGAGCACATACTACTCCTTCTACTGGGAAGATAGCCTGAGAACCCAGATCCTTATTCTCTCTTTGTGCTCTTCCAAGCTGGCAAAATATTGCTAGGTTGATGGTCACCAAGATGTATGATTAAGAACAAAGTGTGTGTGGCATGATCTCAGTTAAAACTGGGGAGCCAGGTGTGGTGATATACACCTGTAATTCTAGCACAAGGGAAGCAGAGTCAGGAGGATAGGGGTGTGAGGCCAGCCTAGGTTACATGAGACCATGTCTAGAAAAAACCAACTAATGAACCAACCAACCAACCAACCAACCAACCAAATGGCCGGGAGGAAGGGTTATCTCTTCATTTATTCCTGGCTAGGACAGAATTGCTAACAGAGAACCAAAAGCCCAGCCATAGGAAGCAAAAACTTCTTGGCATGTGGCCTTTTGTTTCTTATGAACCATAGGAATATATTATCCATGGAAAATGCACAGAAAGTTTAGAATTCAAGTAGAATTAAAAAGCAAAACAAAATAAAACAAAAACAAAGTCCATAAGTTCCATGGAGAAGCAAATCTCACCAGTCCCTTGTTGGCAAGTCAGTGTATCACCTTTATTGCTGCAAGCTCCTCTGTGGACCCAGGTGCTGTGATGGGGTAGGGTCCTGGGATGAGCTCAGTTCTGGTCCCTCAGCCAGAACTGGGAGCAGGAACTTAGGAGTGAATTTACTCCACAGTCACTGAGGACCTGCTTAGCCTGCTGGGTAGTCAAGGTCAGTCTCTGCCTAGAGTCAGTACTCGGCAGGGGTAGGAGGACCACTTTGCCGGAGACCTTGCCCAAGACTTCTGTAGAGCATGTTGACTGGTTACCAGGGGACACCGGGATTCTTTGGGCCACTTGGGGGTCAAACAAGCTACAGATTTGGCATCTACCTTCTGGAGCTACTTTGCATGATGGAACAGTTCCCGCCTTGCTCACCTCCACTTCTTCTGACTGCATTAGAAGGTTGCATGGCGGTTGCAAGGCCTTTGGCCGGTGAGTGAGCCAGTAAGCGAGGATGGCAGCCAGTGCACCCATACTCACGAGGGTGGTGGCTGAGAGGCTGCGGAAAAACTGGCCCAAGTCCCCTAGCTCAGGCAGCCGCAGGATCCTCAGGATCTCCTGGGTCTGCATCTTCTCCAGAAGTGAGAGGACAATCTCTGTAGGAGAAAAGAGACAGATGAGGGAGGAGATCAGACAGGCAGGCTGTGGAGGGGTCCTTGTGGATGGGTCCTTCCCTCTGAAAGATAGATGGAAGGAGAATTTGGCAGAACCCACGGACTAGCTAAGATAGCCAAGATACCTCCAGGACTGATGACTTGAATGACTTATATGACTATATGACCATTGTGACTCTGCAGCATCATATACAGGGTACCAAGAGGCATAGATGACCCCATTCTTGATTGGATACAGTTATCGGAGCAGAGGGAAATGGTTAGGTAGTAAACTGATGGGAAGAGGAAAATCAACAAGGCAAAGGGAGGAAGGACTCAAAGTGCTAGATGGGTCCAGTGGCACCAGCACCTCCTTTGATGTTGCAGGTAGTTGCCAGGGTGCACCCCCAAGAGAATGCAGCGAGCCTCTCATGGAGACATGGAAGATGCCCTGGAGGTGAATAAGGCATCTCCCAGAGATCTCTGTGTTCTCCTGTTAGCTGCTAGGTGATGACACATTGGCAGAAGAAGAACAGTGTGCTGGCCTCTGGGTTCTGCACCTTGCTCAGGGTACAGAGGAATTGGTCAGATTCTGGCATTCACACTGGAATTCCCTTAGTGTCACCACCCAGTAAGACCTGGAGCTAGAAGCTCCTGGGGCATGCATAAGTCTGCTATCCCAGTGATCCCAGGGCAGGCTCTGGATTGCCCCATACCATCTGCCAGCTGCCTCCTTATAGGCCCTTGACATCATGGAAGCAGTGAGTATGGTTTTCTTTCTTGGGAAACAAAAATAAATGTCAACAATGGTGACTCTGGAGCCATGGAATAGGAGCCAAACAATTACTTGATCTCTGAGGGAGGAGAGAACAGCTTAACTTCTAATACATAGTATTTGTATTAAACTGTAACATTACCACATGGCATAAAGTCAGCAATGCGTAAAATCATTGTAGACAGAGGGAAGAAAGGTCTTTGGTTCCAGTTCCTCTTTTATTTATAAACTATGCATGGTTTATGCATGCCTCTGAACCTTCACTTCCACATCTTCGAAATGGGCACAATACTCCTGAGCATGGCTTAGTCACAGAACTATAGACATAATTAAAAGATGTGTTTGTCAGATGGAGGAGGCTGGTCAGCCTTGGAAAGAGAAGCAGAGGCAGGCCTGGCCCAGGTGGTCCAAACACTGGACAGAGGCAGTTTGGCCCAGACCCTGTGTTTCCATGGGAGTGTAGTTTTGTAGATGCACAGCAGGCTCTGAGACCCAGGGACACTCACCAACCTCCAAGTATGGGTGTTCCTAGGGGGCTGTGAAAGCGGGCCCCTAGTCTTATATCCCCGATCTGTGGAGCTTGAAGCCCAGTTTTACCAGAAGTCTTTTGTTGTTGTTGTTATTTAAATGTGTGTGGGTGTGTTGCCTGCATGTATGTCCATGTATCACATGCATGCCTGGCACCTGTGGATGTCAGAAGAGAGCATCAGATCCCCTGAAACTGGAGTAATAGACAGCTGTGAGCCACCATGTGGGTTCTAGGAACTGCATCTGAGTCTCTGGAACAGCAGTAATGTTCTCCAGCTCCCACCAGCAGTCTTCTTAAGTGAGACCAATGACAAGGGCAAACACCCCACAGGAATCATACACACACACTCACACACACACATACACACACATACACACACACACACTTTGCAGGTCAAACACCATATTTGTTCTCGTCATCAGAGTAGAGGCATAACTATGGACTACAGCGACGTCAAGGAAATCCTCTCAAGGGAGGGAGAGCTCTGGGCAGGTGGCCAGCTGGCCTTCTCTTTTTGGGACACCCACTCACCTAAAATGTAGGTGGGAAGACCAAGTTGCAACCAGACCTACCAGATGAATGACTTACTACTTAGTGGGAAGTCTAGATGCCTCCACCAGCTCTTGAGGTAGGCTCTTCAGCTGAGGGCTTTTCCTTTCATTAAATTGACTGACTCAGTGGGCCCCAATCCAGTCCCCAAGGACTCCACTGTATGGTTTAAAACAATAGTAAAGAGACTGATTTTGGGATCATCAATCCCTGGTCCTTGGCAGTTTCTCCCAGACAGACCTCAGACTGCAGCACAAATAGGCATTTGAGGCAGATACGGTGCTGGCATCATCACAGAGCACAGCACAGGATGGCCAGCCACCCATGCATCCTCCTGCCCATGTATCCGGTAGCCTCCACGTGGCCTCTGTTCTTACCAACTCAGAGTTGCAGGGTAGATGTGAGGGAGTGGGCAGTTTGTACAGTATGGTCTGGGCTGTGATCAGACACGAGAAGACAGAGGAGGTGCCTGACTCAGCTGTGACGAGGCAGAGCAGGCTTCTGGCAGGAAGGAACACAGTTGCAGGGGCTGAAGGATGAAGAGAAAAGGGTGTCCCAGGCAGAGGGAAGCCAACACACAAAGGCTGGAGAGTGCCTGCAACACATGAGGAACTGAGTATTCTATTCATGTAATAAAGTCTTTGAAGCCCTTGAAATCCGGTACAAAGGTCGCCATCACAAGCCTGTGAAGCTAGCTTCTGAGCTTCAGGGAAAGTGGGACTTGTCTAGACCTCCTGAATTCCTGATCCCTAGACAATCTGTCCCACACTGTTTGATCCTCACAACAGTCCCTGAGCTCACTGGAAGGGAGTGGAACACAGACTACCTCGGTGAGGCAGGGACACAGTGTGCATCCCTATGTCTTACGTGGCCACTCCACCCCTGCCAACAGGAACTCATCCCCAAAATTCTTCTCTCCTTTGCAATAATGTTGAATACACAGAAAAACCACCTCTCACCTGGTCAGAACCTAGGTTCAGGTCCTGGGAGGTGTGGGGACATGCAAAGCCACCAGAGCCAGCCATATACTGTTCACCTTGCACATATCATGAGTATTCTCCCACCTGGAGCAATGGAGGGCATTAGATGAAGGACAACCCACTGCTCCTCAGTAGCTGCCCACCTAAGGAGTCATTAACAGTGGCCACAGCTCCTTTGGCCCCATGTCTAGCCAGCATTCCTCCTTGGCATCCAGAGAGTTCATTTTTCCAGCTTTACCTCCTCAGACAGTCAGAAGCACTTGCTTTTACTCTGAGATTCCCTTCAGACTTGGGAGCTGTTGCAGGGCAGGGCTGTGAGTCCGGGTCCTCTGAGGACACTGGCTTTGGAGCCAGCACACACACACCACCAAGCTCTTGGCACGTGGGAGGGGAGGACAGAGACTAGTTCTGGGAGTCTGGTCTCTGGTTATTTTACACGGCCTTGGCCTCCTCTGACCCCTTGTTACCTGGGGTGGTCCATGGGGTCTAAACCCAACTTCCCATGTCCCAGGAGGCTTTTCTGGTTGCAGCAGCCATGAGGGGCAGGAGTATATAGACACTACCCCAGGGAACAGCAACCATGGTGGGTGAGGGTTTACAGACAATACCCAAAGGACCAGCAGCCATGGCAGGCAGGGATATATAGACAATATCCCTGGGACCAGCAGAGCTGCTGTTGCCAAGTGAGCTGCTGTGGGTGTTTGTAACTATTCACCTGGATGGAGGGCCCAACCCTAAGCAGAAACTAGCTTCCTCCCAAGATTTTCCCTCCAGCACAGACCCTTTTGGAATACCAAGTGTGGGCCAAGCTGGAGACCCTGAGACTTCCTCTCGCCAGCTTATTCTGGAGGGTGGGTGGCACAAGCCATGCCCCTTGTGAGCAAGCATGGGAGAGAACATAGCAAAAGGAGCCGTGGTGGGATATACACACTGACTCAAAGATGATGAAGTGGAAGGTTTAGAATACCAAGTATAGACCTTGTAGAAATGACCCCTGGCGACGGTGAGTCAGCTTTGAGACACCCTTCTGCTAATACAGCCTCCTATCCCAGCACTCCAGGCCTTCCTAGGCTACCTGGATGCTTCAGTATGGAACAGCTGCCTCTATAAAGCTCTCAAACCTGACCATTCCCCCAGCCCAAAGCCCTAGACCAACCGCCACGTGTAGCCCAGATTCCCAAGCTAGCCTCTTAGAACATCTCGTTTTTCTAACCTATGCTTACATTTGTACCAAAGGTAGCTTCCCATTACACAGATGCAACTCTGTCGTGCCACTGCTCAGAAGCCTTATCTGGCTCCCAACTGCCTTAGGACCAAAAGTCCAAACTCGGCATGCTGGCCCTGAGGCTGTCCACATTCCTTTGAATCTTCTCTTAGGTTTCCTTAGAATCACCCTCCCTACTCTCAGCATCAGAATGGCCTGGTCCGGTGGGGTCCTGGACCTCAGAGGCCTTCAGTAATATCCAGTAACATGAACCAAGACATCAAATCATCAAAGAACTCTCACCTCACATTGGAGAGCTCAGACTGCAACCTTACTAGGCCCCAAGGTGCAACACTCTAGCAAACAGGCTGGGGATAGAGTCAGAAGGTGAATTTCAGTGCTGAACTGACCAGGATCCAAATCCAGATTCAGACTCTTGATAGCTGTGTGGCTTTGGGCAAGTCACCAAACCCCTCTGGGCCTCTTCTCAAATAAGGTCTGGGGAGGAAATAGGTGCCAGGCACACAGAAAGGGAAGCACTCGGTGGAGAGCAGTTAGCTGAATTGGTTACTTCATGTGTTTGCCAGCCAGAGGGGCTGAAAGACAACTCGCAAAAGGTGATACGTTCACATCCTACCTTTCTAGCAGGCTCCGGGCACCGAGGAGGTGGCTGAGCTGGTCCTGATAGAACCAGCCTCCCTTTCTAGGGCCTGTGGATCCCAGAGAAAGAGGTTACCACATCTTGGTCAAAGTATAAAAGTTGCGAAGGCCCTGCCCCTGGGGACAGCGGATGGCGACAGCCGCCTGCTCTGAGAAACTGGGCGGTGGTAGGAGCATTAGCTGTGGGGACAGCGACTCCCTGGTGGCTGTGGGACCAAGGCACAGAGCAGCTCTGTGAGGAGCTGTTGGTCCCTCAAGGCCCCCAATGGCCCCCCTCTTCTGCACATGGGGCGGTACTAGCTCAGGCCAGCTCAAAGCCGAGCAACCCTGCCTTAACCCTCACTCTGCCAGCCTGTCAGGGCCTCAATCCATGCCCTTCTGCCTTTCCTGGCACCACACTGTCTTTAGTCCAGGAGAGGAGTTAGCCATAGGTTCTCAGAGGACAAAGCCTCTTTACACACACACACACACACACCTGAGAAATCACTTGGCCTCAGCATCCCCCAATTTGCCAGATTCCACTTCCACTTTTTTGGTGAGATCTCTATTTTACTTTTTTTTAAATTATGATTTGTTCATTGTGTAGAAGAACTTGTAAGAGTCGATTCTCTCCTTCTACCACAAGGGGTTCCTGGGATCAAACTCAGTTCATCAGGCTTGGCAGAAAGTGCCCTTATCTGCTGAGCCATCTTGCTAACCCTTCTCTACATTCCTACAGACATTTTGAGATGTTTCTTTCAGGAGAACAAAAGCCTCCTATAATGCTTCTCAGGGAAGCTTAAGAGGCAGGAGATCCAGGGGCCACAACCAGATGGTGGGTGGAAACTGCAATGTACTGTCATGCTTCAGGAAGTGTGTGACCCAGTTGTCAGGGTAAGAAAAGCTCCTGCCTCAGCACCACATCTGAGTTACCCTAACCTGCATGGCCACGCAGCAGACCCCGCTAGGCCTAACAGCTGTCTCATCTGCACTGGGATTAAAGTTCAAGTCGGTGTGACAGAGGGGCTTCCACTCCATTTTCCTCTTGGGTTTTAATTAGATTCACGGAGCCACAGATGACTGGGCCAAGGGCCTTCCCAACTTGGGCATTGCCAGGAGAGGCTCTTGCATATCCCTTGTGAGATAAGGTTGCTGAGTTACCAACTGCCTCACTCCTGAGCTACCTGGGGACCCCAATTATAGCTCTCTCTTAAGGGTGACTGAAGATCCTTATATGCCAAAAGGCTCCATTGAGATTTACCGTACTAGCCATTTCCCTGGCTACCCCAACTCACCGTGGCCATGCTTCCATCACCTGCCATCACCGACCTTCATAGTCATTCTGGAGACAGCACCTCAAAATTTTTACTCATCCCAAACCATGGCCACAGGCTTGTGGTGATCGGAACAGGAAAACAGGCTCAGACTGCAATTCCAGAGACTCAGAAATAGAAGTAGCCTTGAGATGGGAGTAGCAAACAGAAACACAGTATCTTTTTACAGCGCTGAGATAAGCCTCGCCCTCACCATCAGCCAGGCACAGCAAAACTGCAGACCAGAGGGATAACAGCAGCAATGGCAGCCTTCCCTTTGGAGATATCTATAGGGCAAAGTGGCCAGGAATGATGGCCGTGATGGACTAAGGGTTTGTGGATGAATTGAAGTTCCATCCATCCGTACTGCACTCTGGGACAGTAGGCAGAACTCCAGGGATAGTGTTGAGCGCCATGATCACCACACAGGCAGAGGGACACTCCTGGCCAGGTCTCATTGTACAAGAAGGTAAGTCCTAGGAGGCACCGTGATTCCCTTCCCTTTTAGACAAGTCCACAGTAGTATTGCTGAGGCCTTGGCCTCGGGGCCCAGATTCCATTCTATTGCTAGCCTAGACTGAGGACACAAATATTGCAGGTTCAAGCTCAGTGAAGGACACATCTGCTCTCCTGGCAGGAACATGCACTCAAGAGTCCAACCACAGACGGCGAAGTTACAGGCAGGACAGCTTCCTCTAGCTAGGACCATGCTCTTTGAGGTAGAAGGGTACAGGCAAGACACACTTGGGGACTCTGAGGTGGGAGCGGGGAAGCTAAAGGACCTGCTTGCCTGCTTGTCATTGAAGAACACTATTGGTCTCCTGGGGACACCTGCTCAGAGGGAAATGGAGAGACAACTTAGTCAGAGACACAACCTCCTTTACAGAGTAAGAGCAAGGGGCTGTAGGGTGGGACCTGGAGGACAGTTAGGCTACAGTAGAGTGACACAATGGGTTGGTAAGTCACAGGAAGAGCCCGTAAGATGTTGGCACTGGGCAAGATCCCCCAGTTTGGGGAAAGAGCTTACTGTACTAAGGACCAGAGCAGGAAGCTGAGGTTAGATAGAATACTTAGCCACAGAAGGTAAGAGATTACAGCTGCCACTGAATGCCTCATGCCTTCCAGGGCACACCCTGTAGGTCACATGACCACTATCCAGGACCTGAGGAACAGGGATACAAAACTATCCCAGGCAAGCTGTGTTTCTCTATCTTTGCAAAGAGTACATCAGTTGTAGCCTGGAACCCATACGGCTCCTTCACCCACAATTCCTGGTAGGCGTGTGTGTGTGCGCGTGTGTGTGTGCGTGTGTGTGTGTGTGTGTGTGTGTGCGTGTGTGTGTGTGTGTGTGTGTGTGTATATGCACACACTTTAATACATTAAGCAATGAATCAGTCTTGCCTTTGGTTCGAGATACATTGTCTGACAAAAATAAATTGCTACACTTTCTGGCTGCCACAGGAAGAAATAAAACAAAATTTTCTTTGCTGCAGCAGAAGGCAATGCTGATCAACAGAAGTCTGCCGCCTTCTGCATCAGCACTCTGGAGGTCAGAGCTGGCAAGCACTTGAAACCTCACCTCTGGCCCCATAGCAGTTAAGGCTCACAGGGTTAACTTGAGGCTCAAGCGCTGGGCCAGGGGCTGGAACCCAGGCCTCCTTTTCAAGGGCAGGATGAATGGGGAATATGCAAATGGATGCCCTGCCCCCTAAGCTGTAGGGAAGGGCCTGCTGCTGGCTAGCCTGCATCACTCCACTCTGGGCCTGTCACATGAAAGGGTTTACACTCCTGCTGCTGGCTCCTGCAGCCAGGTCAGGCCGGGGTTGTTCTCACCAGAAAACAAAAATCTCTTTCAGACCAAGGCAAAGCCCGAGGAAGCTGTTGGAGGCTGTTCATGCTGACCTACTGAGGGTATCCATCCCTTGAATCTGACTTTCCATCTAAAGAAAAGAGCCTGAGATCTTTGGAGAAGATGCTAGAAGCCTCTGTGGCCACTGAGGAAAGCAGGGGGATCAGGGTCAGGATAACAAACAGGATTGCCCCTTCTGAAGCTCAGTTGATTTTGTCCTTTTCAAAAACAGTGATGGCTGAGGGAGATAACAAGACTTTTTTTTTTTTTTAAATAAAAAGACCCTGATAGCTCTCACATGGTAAATGCCAAGGTAGGAACAGAGGAAAGCAGGTCTATAAACAAGAACTTGTGGTGCACACAGAAGACATTTAAGGACAGAGGCCACATGTATCCTCCACCTGGTGCTTATGCTGTTTCTCTTGAGGGAAGGGAGAAAGGCAGGGAAATCTGGGGGAAATTTGAGGAAAGGTACAGAGCTCCTGACTCTGGAATCCAGTTTTAGCCTTGTGCTAGCAAACAATAACATAAGCGAGAATTCAAACACAACCAACAACTGCTTTTGGGGCTTTTTTCCTTTCCCAGCTATTAACCTGTCAATTTTCTAGGAGTTCACCAGAAACCCCATATACATGGAAAGGACATGCACTAATATCCCTGTGCACCCCCAGTGGTTCCTCCTTTCATCTGATCAGCATATAGCTTCATCCAAGACATCTCAGAGCCATCTCACTTCTCAAGAGAGAGAGAAATAAATGGGGTGAAAGATTTCTTAACAACCTGTTGAGTTATAACTTGAGAGCAACACTATGTATAGATAATCCTAAGACAATTCACCACAATGCTTCTCTGAGAAGCTTGAGCTCATGCTTTCAGGTGTGTCTTACTTCCCAAGCACCTCTCTTTCTCTTAACCCTCCTGCTTATGCCTGTATTAAAGAAAGTATCTTTATTAAGTCTTATTTGTACGCCATAAGCTGGCTAGTCCTGACACTCTTTTCTGCCAGGAATTCTGGTTTGGCTTGAGTGGAGGTCCTTAAAAGTTCTAGGAGAACTCTTCAGGCTAATGAGGGTGACAATGGGTTGCTGTATCTCTGTCCCTCATGTCTGATACTCTGACACCCAAAGTCACCAAGACCTGTCCATCAAACCACAGGTAAATTCTGGATCCCACAATCACTCATGTGAGGCCCAGAATCCTGCTCTCAGGAACCAGTGATGCAGCAGGGATCATTTAGCTTGAGAGGGTATCCAGGGCAAGGCCACTTAACAGCTGATTCTGGAACCACACAAGTGGTGAGAGATGCTACATGAATCTCCTACAATCCAAGGCATATGACCTTGTTGGCTTTGCAGGAGAAAAGGCCCAGCCCTGGTAGGTAATGGGCCACTTGCTTCCACCTGCATGCCTCCAGTTGCTCTGGTTTAGGTTGGGGCTACATACTGTATTTATAAAGCTAAGATACCAGATATATCTCCATGAAGGTTCAGAGAACCATCCAAGGAGAAGAATCAAGAAGAAGAAGAAGAAGAAGAAGAAGAAGAAGAAGAAGAAGAAGAAGAAGAAGAAGAAGAAGAAGAAGAAGAAGAAGAAGAAGAGAGGAGAAGAAGAAGAAGAAGAGGATGAGAGAGAGAGGACACCATTGGGCCCAGAAAATGGGAGATTAACAAGTCACACCCTATCCTGCTGCCTAGCCTGCAGCAAGGAGACCAGGAACACATGCACCCAATTCCCCAACTAATCTGCTGGCCAGGGAAAGAACTATTGCCCCCAGACATGCCCAGGCTTAGAAGATTGCAGAGTTGCAGCTGAGTAGAGGTTTTCTGGGGTACATCCCAGAAAACTACATCCTATCAACTGAGAGGTGTGGTCCCCACCACCACTGAAATTCTCTGCCTGCTAAGTAGGGTGCTAGAATCTAGATGGCTTCATGTAGCTCTAACTCTGAAAATAGAACAGAGGGATGGCTACTTCTGAAGCAGAGGTAGTCTCTGCTAGCCTGGATGGCTCCCACCTGGTACCCCCACCTCAGTGTTGGTAAGTATCTTCCTTCCATTGGCCTGAGAACATCCTGTCCAGCCTCTGGCCACTTCCCTAAATGATCTCACTGGCTGGCCCACATCCTACCTTGCTGCTCACTCTCTCTCTCTCTCTCTCTCTCTCTCTATTTCTTTCTCTCTCTCTCTTGTTCTCTCTTGCTCTCTCTCTCTATCTCAGATCTAACCATCCCACTATAGCCTCTGGTTGACCTTGCTGTCCAGTTTCTGGATGACCTCAATATTAATTGGCCTTTCTGCTCATTTCTCAGAACCCACTATCTGTGTTCACAGTGGTTTGCAGCTAGAACAAGGGCAGGGATAGGTAGGCAGGTAGGTCTCTCAGGGGAGTCAAAGTCACAACAGTCCAACATTAGATGGAGAAATAGGATGATAATAGGCCCAGTCCTGCTTAGTCCTTCTAGATCCATCTTTTGCACAGATGGATGCACTGTCTGGTGGGACAGACAGTACTGGGAGTGAGTTAATAGATCTCTCTCAGAGCAGCCTATTCAACCAAGAGTTGCCTTCTTTTCCCCATGTCACTCCTCCAGTGACCACCATTCACTGGATTGGTTCCTGGCTCCAATGGGTGCCAATCTGGATCTATTTATCCCAGGATCTGGAGACTGAGATTCTGATTGTCACTGTTCCAAAGCCTTTAAGAGGCAGCCAGCTTGGAATGCAGGCCTGACTGGACAGAGCACAAGCCAGAAGCTAGCCACTCCCTACCTTCCACAGATAAGCCTCTAGCTGAATGCCTAGTCTAGAGTGGGGAGAGGAAAGGCATTTCTTGGAAGAGCAGGTGGATGGGATCAGGTGGGCCTAATTGGAACAAAACCACTCCTGAGGTCCAGTGGATGGTGAATGAAAACAATGGCCAGGCAGAAGTAAGAGGCTGGAAGAATTGTACCAGGCCATCCACAAAGGCAAGGACCCTGACTCGGGCTTCTACTCAGCTATGCTGGGAAATGTACCCAGAGCTGACTGTCTATAGGGAGACCAGCCCTTGGAGTTCCAAGAAAGCAAGAACCCTCAAAGATATCTCCCTTCTACAAAGCCATCCATCTTGCAACTGTGATCCATCCATCCAACCACCCACCCATCCATCTCAGCCTTGACTGAGATCTTGATCAGTGACCAAGCAGAATTCATCCCTGTAAGGTGGGCTTGTTGACTAGAGATTCCTCTCAGCTATGCTGGACAGAACAGTCAGCACTCATTCCAGTTTGTACTGGGCTCTCATGTACCCCAGGCTGATTTGGAACTTGCTATCTAGTCAAAGCTATCCTTGAACTCCTGATCTCCTTGCGTCTGCATCCCAAGTGCTGGGAGTACAGGCATGAGCCACCACACTCAGCTTTTACTTTAGACACGCCCATTGCTAAACTTTCCTTGTCAGGTCCCTCTTGCCAGGAATGCCTTTTCTTTTTCTACTTCATTTCTATGTGTTAGAATCTTGTATCTCCTCTGGGCTGCAAGTTTGCGAACACATCCTGACCCTAGGCCTCTACAAGTTGCTTCCCACTCAAATTTCTCTGTGTCTTAGAGCTTCATGCAGTAAGTGGTGATAATATCAACACAGCACTGTGAGAAGACTGAAGAGAAGCTTGAAGAATCTTAGAAATGTGGTGAAAGCAAGGTGAATCAGAAATGCAGACAATATGTTCATAACCCCTCCTGCCCCCACCCTTTCATTCAATGAATTTCTAAGTGTGTCTAGAGCTGGCTAGATAAACAGCATACCTTCTACTATATAAAACTTTTGTTTCTTTTTGCAAACAAGACAGACCTTCTCCTTGCTAGCCCATAGATGGAACAGCCCTGAGTTCCATCCAGCTATAGCTGAGCCCTCAGAATCACAAACCCCAGAAAATCAGCAAGAGAGCAGGGTGGCTGAGTTCTGCTGCCCCCTGGTGTCAGTGTGCTCCTGCTAGTTCAGCTTCATCATTCCCATGTAGGCTGCTGAGCAGCCAGAAGATACTGAGGTCAGAATCTTCCCACAAGGTAAAGGATGGAGTGCAAATTTGAACTTTCTTCTTTTGGGAGGCATGCCCCAAATGCCTGGTTTTCCCACACCTCCACTATCACCCCCAATTCTTAGCTGCCTTTTTGGGCTTCCTTCGACTGTCCCAGGCCTCAACCTTTGTGGAGCCTGGGGTTAGGGGTGGGATGTGGTGGCACTGAGCTGAGTCAGGCTGTATGTGACAGCATCAGCCTCCTGTAGGCATGCCTCACACTAGGGCCAGGTCTTTGTCCTCAGAATAGCGACCAGGACTGGATGCTCATCTCTGCCTCTTTCTGGAGACCAGCCCCCACTCAGACCAACCTGGGCTACATCTATTCTCATAACATAACAGTCCCATACAACACTCCTGGCCTCAAGTCTTTTCCTCCTGACTCAGCCTGGCCACTGTGTCTAAACAGAGGGCTCTTCTGTGCCTCCTGGTAAAATCTTCTTCTCCAAGATCCCTCCAACAACCCAGGTCCTCAAGTCAGAAGATCCCGAAGACTCAGCCCCATCATGGTTCTCTCTGCATACCTTCAATGGCTCTGACTTCCTTTATTTGACACTTGGTCTACCTGTCTCTGAAAAATGCCCTGTGTCCCACAGAAACAAATGTCACTGGTGGGTGAGGTCTGAAGTTAAGCAGGTTGGACCTTGTGGAAGAGTAAAGGGCTATATCAGCCTGAAGGAAGGGGTGCCCTTTTAGAAATGTATTCATCAAGAGTGGCACCTCTTTCCAGTCTGCATACAGGTGTCACAGAGGTGGGCAGGAGTCCTCATCCATTGATCCTGTTCTCTCCTGACTGCCTGGGATATGGCGAGCACATTTCTTAGCAGACCAAGCACCTGATTCATGCTGGATCCATATCATTGTCTCCTTGTTTACAACTCAACATTCAAGTTAAATCTGGAATGGTCCAGAACTGTGCATCCCAGAGCACATGGCTGACCCTCTTTCCAGGTTGCTTTCCCCCATCTTTCCCCAAGAGCCCTTGAGATCAATCTTTTCCAGACCAAGCCTTGTTTCCCTAGAGACACACTGAGTAGCAAAAAATCACATAAAGAGTGACATCAACTCCGGAATACCCTCCTGTTTGACTGAGTGGCAGGAACCTGGTAGCTACAATGGGATCCTGGATTATAAAGTAGATTACAGAGCAGAATTTGTGAAGTGTGTGTGTTTGTGTGTGTGTGTGTGTGTGTGTGTGTGTATGTGAGTGTGTGTTAACATGCATTTCTCAGACCCTTTCACCTCCAGAGAAAGCCTGGGATTTAGCAAAGTCCCAAGGAGGGCATATATATGATCTATAAAGCCCCCACAATGTATTTGGGGTATACATCCAAGAAAAAACATACATCAGACTCAGCTTTCTAGCAAACAAAGTGGCTTGCCTCTGGGAAAGCAGCTGTCACCTTTCACAGAAGAAACTCTCCTTGACTCTCTGGATAGCCCCTCAGTGCGGCAGATCCCCCCCTTTTCTCATTCAAGGAGGCATGACAGAAGGTCAGCCTGGCTCAGTGACAGTTGTATACCATTTGTAGAAAAGAAGCCCTTACAGTCAGGGATGTCTGCTGATGACCCCGATCACAAGTGGCCCTGTAACCTCTGGACACCTTCCTGAAACCACAGAAGACCAAAGCTTCTGAATCTAAGACCAAAGCTTTGACCCCAGGCTGGGTGGGGTTCTTTGTGGAGTCTGATAAAGAAGATCAAGTACCGGGGAGGGGTTCATAGGCTGTTCATCATGTAGGCAATAAATATTGTTATCACCGCCACTACCACCACCATCACCACCACCACCACCACCACCACCACCACCACCACCACCAGCATTATTTTGACTATCCATGACCCCAGCTCTAGCTTGTCCTTGCCTGTCAAGCACATAGCAAAACTAAAGTGGCCCTGAGCAGCCTGTCACCAGACACTGGCAGACAGAAGGAGCTTAGGGAGCTGAGGGGATTAGAGAGGCCTTACTCTCTCCAGCTCAGGGAAAATGTCCCTGTGGTTTAACTCGGGACAATTGTGGGGGTGGGGAAATAATTACCTAGCCCATCATCTCCTCAGGTTCAGGCCTGGTAGAACCAAGCACTTGGCATGATCAAGCACTGAGCTTGATCAGCTAAAACTTCAGATCAAACACCAATCTGCCAGGTATTATTCATATGGCATTGGACAAGTCAATCTTTGAATCTCAGCAATAAAAGAGGTACCACCAACCTACTAGATTTTGCTGTTAATATTTAAAAGACATGGCTCACAAAAGGATCAACCTCTGCCCTTCCCTTAGCTCAGAAACAACTTTGCCACTGCCTCCGGTGGTGCTGTCTGAATAGCAAGTAAGAAATACTAGCATGCATAGAAATTCTAGCATGCTAAGCCAGGTGTAACCAAATTATAGGCCAGGCATTTTCACATAAATTATCAGGCTTATTCTGCACATGGCTGGGGTTGGGCTGGAGGCCCTTTAGAAGTATTCGCTGTAGATTGGAGAGGCCAGTGCAGGGAAGTAATATTGGTAAAGAGATGGGCCTATGGGGAGAGTCCAGGTGTGGTGTAGGGATTTGGGGAAAGTGCTAAGCAGGATCCATCAGGGTTCCCATAGCTTCCTAAAAGGGTGCAGGAATGAGGGCTGACTTGTGTGAGAAACAGAAGAAGCCAGGACATAGCCCTGGATAGAGTTAAGGGGCAAGTGAACCAGCCAATCTTACTGTCTGACTAAAGGGCAGCTGGGATCAGTAGTGAGAAGGTTTCTGGCTGGAATCAGGAAGCCCAGGTCAGTCAGAGCTGTATTTCCTCTACAGCAGGACCCAAGGGGCAACACCCTTGGGGTTTGGTCTCTGGAGATGGGCACAGATACGGAAAGTCTGCCCTTGCCTTGGCTCAGGGCCTAATCTGATCACCGGTTCTCACCACAAGGAGAAAGGGGCTTGAGAATTGAGGGAGGTTATGGAGGTCTCGGTGAGCAAGGCCTTTCCTCTGGGCCTGACCCAGCTGCTTCCCTAACGCTGCCCAGGGCCCATGGCCAGAATTGGGGGCGGTTCGGAGACCTTGAAGGGACCACTCAGCAGCCGCAGCAAGGTGGGGATGTCGCACCCGCGCCCTGGGCCAAGATACTACAGCTTCCCGGAGATGGAGGTCAGGATCGGACCGGGACTTACCGACAAACAGCCAGAGAGAGCCCCCAGACACCAGGAAGAAGGTCAGCATGTTGGTGAGCGGGCTCAGCCGGGTCCGCACTGCTTCCCGGGCCCGCAGCCCCGCAGCCCAGCAGCCCCAGAGCCACCACCAGTGCCGCTGCCGCTGCCGCCGCCGGGTATTTTTAGCCCCCGCCTCCCCGCGCCGCTGCGGAGACCCGGCGGGAGGGGGAGGGCACGGCGCGCGCTCTGCGCGGAACCCGACTCCTAGCCGGGCCCGCAGCGCGGCCCGGACTCCTGGGCAAAAAGACAGCTGAGTCCGAACCGCCGAGCTCGACTGGGGGAGGGGCTGGCCGCCCGCCCCGCAACGTTCCGGGGGGGAAACGGGCTGGAGGGGGTGCTTATGGGCCCACTGCCGCTGCTATTCACACCCCACCCCCACCCACGAACGACCCTTACCTTCACAAGGCCAGCCGTCAGGGTTTTATGGCTAGGCAGGCTCAAGTGGCAGCGGGGTTCTGGGCTTCTGTTCTAGGAAGTACACATGCTGATGGGCCGGTTCCCCGCAGACTCAGACTCCCCCCCCCCACCCCCTAAGGACCGGATTTTGTAGACACTGGGAGTCGGGGGAGGCTAGGTGAGGATAGATTGGATAATGCCCAGACTTCATAAGAATGCTCAAGGTCAGGTTGGAGGCCATACAAGGTCACAGGAAGACTCACCAGCTGTCTTGTAGTCACCAGTCCCCAGGCATATCACATGAAGCCACAGGCTGCCACATGGAATCACAGGTGTCTCCCTAGGACACAGACAATGATGGTTATGTGTGGTACATGAGAGTTCAAGTTCCCCTTAGCTATAATAAATGGCCACACAGCCACCAAGTTGCTGTTTTGGTCACATTGCTGGGCTGAAGGGTTGGCATCGCTCTGTCTGGGAACAAAAGGAAGAAGCCTGGTTCTGCAATTTTCCAAAAGAATCAAGATAGGTATTCAGATGGGGCGCCTGTAGACATCTTCAGGTGGACTTTCACCAAGTTCCCCTCAAAGCTCTTTCTTGTGCTCTTCTGCAAGCATCCAGGACCCAGTAGGCTTCCAGCACCGAGGACAGCGCTCAGGGAGCCCAGCCCTCCCTACTTGCAGCAAGGCAGTGGGGAAGACCAGGACCAGGACAAAGAAGAAGAAAGTAAGAAACCAGACAACGTAGATTGGGAAGCAAGGGGTGGGTAGGTGAGCTTGCTTGCTCTCTGTGCTCTTGAACTCACAGCTGGGATGCAGCTATGCATGTGGTGGTGGTGGTGTGGTGGTGGTGGTATGTGTGCTGGAGGGGTGGAGTCATCCTGCATCTTTAGTATTGGCATGTGAGTCCAGGCCTATTTCTGTGAGTCTTAGAGATGTACAGTCTGCAGAGACATCAACAGCAAGTCTCTACAATAGATCCACCTTCCCAGGGTCCTGGGAGGGCTGCTTTTGCTTAAAGTCAAGTTCTTCCTGGCAAGGGTTTCTCTGGAATCCAAAACTTGGCAAGCACCTCCATGAGAGGATCACAGAGGTGATATAGCAGAATTCCTTCCAGTGGGTGACACAGCACTCAGAACACACTCGCCCCCCTGCACTCCTACCAGCAGCAAATTGCTCAGGAGGAGACCTAGGCAGGAAAAACTTCTAGGCTTGGCAGAAGGAATGGATCTTTTCAATTCAGACTGGACTAGGGAGTTGGGCAGACAGAGTCTCCATAAGCTAAAGGACCAAATGAATAGCTCTGAACAGAGCAGGGGTCCTAGAAACAGAGCATCAGGCTCCAGGTCCAGCCCTCTGCAGCACAAAGCTACAGGAGCACCTGGGCCTCTGGGTGGCTTCCAAAGTGATGTCATGGGACACATTTAGCCTGGCCTCCTGGAGAATGTTGCATCCAGTTACTCTTCATACAGAGGTATCTGCTTCTTGTGAGTATTACAATTAAAAAATCTGTGCTGGAGCTGAACTGATTACAACTTAACTAGTTGGGGCCCCGTTTACCTCTGAGCATGACTTGGCTTCTCCTGAGGTATAGAGACCGGAAGTCTCTGGGCTGGCTGTGGGATCATGGCCAGATCTCTCTTTTCTCTAGGCCTGTTCCCTCCATTGAGTCATCAAACTTGCTCCTTTCTCTACTGGCTTACCAACGGCTCCCTCCTCCTTGTAGATCTCCACGAACCAGGTAGCTGGAGACCTCTGGGCTTCATGAGTTCAGTGACCATGGAACATAGCAAGAGAGAAGCCAGGACCCAGAGATATCCAGGCTAGATGGGAGAGGGTTTGTGTATCAAGCCATACAGTAGCTGTGGCCTCCTAGACTTCATTCATTCATTCATTCATTCACTCTTTAAGCTACTGTGTGTTCCATGCCGTCTCTTGGTAGGAGGTAGGGTGTAGGCAGGCAATCAGAAGCAGCAGTAACAGTTGTCTAGCATAGTAAGCCTGGAAACAGAAAGATGGCTCTAACCTAAGCCCAGGAAGATCTCCTAGAATAAATGTTTAGATAGGAAGTGTCCCTTGAAAAGGCTCATATGTTGAAGGCTTGATCCCTAGGTGGCGGTGCTGCTGAGAGGTGGCAAGATAGTGAGTGCACTAACGTCATCAGTAGAGTAATCCCTTGATGACTTCATAGCTGAGCAGCTATGAAGAAGTAAGTCCCGGCTGAAGGAAGCAGGCACTGAAGGCATGACTTTGAAGGGTGTGTCTTATCCCCAGCTCCTCCATCTCTTTCTCCCTGCCTTCTCGCTGCTACAGATGGGCTCAGCTTCTTCTCCACCACGAAGCTCTTCCTCTCTGCAGGCCCAGAAACAGCCGAGCAACTGCAGACCTTCCAAATTATAATCCAAGAGAAAACTTTAAGTTGATTTTTCTCGGGCATTTTGTCAGAGTGGCAGAAAGCTGACTAACAAGTTGGCCATCAAAGTCAAGCAAAGGATACTAGTTGGCTTTGCTTCTGTCATGGTGTGAAGCCTGGGGAAGGCCTCTGCACCTTTCTGACTCCATTGACCCAGGTAAATACTGACCTAGAAGCTTCTGGTACCAAGTAACAATTCTCTGCCTTTTCATCAACACAGTTGAATGGCCAGCCTCCATCTACCCCTGTTTGGTCTGCGAATGGCTGTGAGAAACAGTCTGAGATGGATGGTTTCAGATGATCCTGCACGCAGAACATCTGGTCCATGCCCCTTTGGCCTTTGTAAGTCTGAAATATGTTTTCAGTTCTGGGGATGGAACCCAGGGCTTCACATATGCTAGGCCAAGTGCTCTACTACTAAGAAACACCCCTGGTCATTTTTAAAACCAATTTTGAACGTATTTTAATAATTTCCCACATTGTAAGTTCCTCTTTCTGGTGGGACCCAGAAAACTCACTTTTCCAGCTTTCCTTGAGTCTAGGAGTGGGTAAGTGACTTAGACTGTGCCAATGAGATATGTCTTCATGAGTCTCTGATCCAAAAATCAGAAATGAGTGGGAAAAAATCCTGCCCATGGCATCCATCTTGCTGGCATAAGGAAAGTAGCAGAAGCAATGAATGTGGGTGACTGTGGGAGCTGTTCTTGGAAGGTAAAATTCAAGGCTCCTTTTTGAACCTCCCCTAAATGCTATGAGTTAAGCAACAAATTTTTAGCTTGCTCTTTTTATGCTAAAAAGAGTCCTATGGATTGTGTGGTGTTGTTTATAGCCAAGAACTAGGATTGTCTCCCTCACCATCCCATTGCTCAAGGTCTTTTCAGCCCTTCAGAGCTTGTGGCTGTGGAGCTAAGCACACAGCACAACACATACCTCGTCTCTAATGGCTGCCTACACTGTGGAAATGAAGTCTCTGGCTGGTGAGGCTTGATGGATCCTTTTTCTTTTCTTTTTTTTATTTTTTTTGAGGCAAGATCTCACTATGCATTGTGTAGCATGGCTTTGGCTGGCTTGAAACTCACTGTGCAGAAAAGGCTAGTCTCAAACTCACAGAGACCTGACTGCCTCTATGTCCATAGTGCTGGGTAGTCCAAGTGTGTGTACTACTATGCTTGGCTCTGGGCTAAACTCTTGAAGCTCAGCAAAAGCCACTCAGAAGAGCCAACCCAACTAGAGCAAAGACAAGATGCAACAGGAAGAGACATGTGATGTCCAATGCAGGTCCTCTAGAAGTATAGAAGTATAGTGAATAGAAGAATAGAATAGAACTGAAAAAAAACTGTTCATTTCAGGCTAAAAAGAAGAGTCAGTGGTTAGGAGCACATACTGCTATTGAAGAAAACCTGAGTTTAGTTCCTAGAACCCATGTCGAGACAGCTCACAACTGCCTGTAACTGCTGCTGCAGTGGCTCTTACACCCTGTGTCCTGTGCAAGCAGTGCATTCACATATACAACCTTTCCCCCCACACACAAAATTTAAAGTAAAAGTAAATAAAGAAAATTTAAAACTTTTCTAATGTGGAAATTTTGGGAAATACAAAGAAGCATACATTAAGGTTACCCATGGGCTGGTAAGATGGACCAGCAGTTAAAGGTGCTTGCTGCCAAGCCTGATGACTGTAATTTAATCTCCTGGACTCACATGGATGGGTGGACTCTCGCAAGTTGCCCTCTGACCTCCATATGTGTACAAGACATTCCCCTATACACACATAAATAAATAAATGCATTATTTTTAAATTTAGAAGTTTTTCCCTCAGCAAAAATGGGCCATAGAGGAAACAGCTTGAAAAGCTCTCTGTTTTAGGAACCTGCCATTTCCTGGCCATCAAATGAGAATTAATCCATTTACTTGGAAAGTTTTCTTTTTGATGAGCTGACCAGAAAAACACAACTGAAGAGATTGTTTTCTTTAAGAAGTTAATTAAATGAGTTCCTGAGACTTTTTGCAGAGTCACGGGAAGACAAAACGAAGCCCTTGTAAGTCCTCCTGTGTCTACCAGCCCAGGGGTGAATGATAGTTAAACCACTTGTTCCCACAGGTTCCCAAGAAGGCTTCTATGAATGTGTCTCTAACTATACAAGATTGGGATTTGTTGCACACAAACTATAATGTGAAGATATTGAAAAGGAAGTTGAGGAAAATATACATAAATGTTATACTGGCTGGGGATGGGGGAGGTCTTTCTATGTAGAAACCACAAAGGAAAAGATTGGTAGATTTGAAGTTCTGACACATGCAAATTTAAAAGGTCTATATGCTAAAAAGCCACTATTTAAAATCTAAAAGACAAATAGATTATAAAAAAATATTCATGCCACTCGGCAACAAAGGATTTGATATAGAACCCAAACCACCAATGAGAAAGACACAGACAGAGAGACAGACAGACAGACAACACAGACACACACACACGCACACATGCACAGAGGTGGGGGGGCTACAGATGTATCTACAGATGTCTACAGATGTAGAGAGATGACTCAAATCAAGAAGAAGTAAATGGAACCTTCTTTGACATGTTTGGCACTTCCTGAGCGCCTATGGAGGGGGACAGGAGGCAGCTGTCAGCGTAGTCTCATGTCCTCCCTCAAAGTATGGCATAGAATTCTCCTTCCTTTCTCTGATTCCTGTTTCACTCACCCTGAAGCCCCACTGAATAAGGGTACCAGTCACTAACCTTACTCTATTTTGTCCTTTAATGGTTCCATTTCTGCCTCCTTAACATCACCCTCCTTACTCCCTTCTCCTCTATATGCCTTGGATTCCAGGGATGACAGGACTGGTTGATACACTTCTTTACAACAAGGGACTGAAGTCACTGCCCAACAGCAAGTCTAGGACAGATAACCCACCAAATGACAGATTATCTATGATGGCTAGGCTCGCAGCCCTGGAGCAGGGGCAGAACTTCAAGGAGGACAGTGATAACAACTTCTTCAGAACAGGCAAAGAACCAGAGCTGAAGGAATGACCTTTACCAGGATTACTTAATTGCACATAAATCTTGACCCAATTCATCCTCTATTTAAACATAAGTTCACACCAGTACTCTAGAGACAAACTTCAGGTCTTTGAAGTCTTTCATGTTACTCTTCTCAACACGTTTATTAGACTTTCTTTCTCTATCTGTCATCACTCCTCATCTCTCTTTTTTAAAAACTTTTTTGGGGGGCACAGGATGTCCTAGGTTGACCTCAAACTTGACATGTAGCTGAGGTTGACTTTGAATTTTGGATCCTTCTGTCTACCCAAGTGCTGAAATTATAGTCATCCACCACCACACCCAGTCTACACAGTGTTGGGAAGGGACCCAGGGCTTCATGTTTGATGGGCGAACACACCACCTATTGAACTATATACCCAAGTTCTACCCATCTCCTAATTGGTGTATTGAGATGGGGAGCTGAGCATAGTCTGTTGGGATTCCCAGGACTGGGGCGTTTGTATAAAACTCCAGGAACACCATCACTTTTTCTATCTACCCAAGACCCAGGTTATTTTTCTGAGTAGCCAGTGAGGCATCAACTTCTTTCACCCTGGGTCAGGTCAGATGATTTCCAGCAATAAAGTCATCCCAAAGATCATAAGAGGTCTGACATCCTAATGATCTTGTGGCAAACTGTTCTTACCCATTTCACAATGGGCATCAAAATGTTCTTACCCATTGATGGCCACCAGTGGTTTTGCTTAGGAGTTAACACAAAGCAGGAAAAATGAGGAATTATATGTGCATAACTTATCATTGGCATGACCAACTCTGGACCCTGTCTCTGGGAATTTGCCCAAGACTCCCCCCCTGTTCTGTTGTGCCATTAAAGGACTACAGTGAGCTAGGGCTGGGGATAGCCATAAGGACCTTCAGAGCAGCTCGTGTCTACTCAGGAATGAGAAATGGAGGGAGAGAAAGAGAGGAGAGGAAGATCCTACTAGGGGTGGAAGGAGATACTCATGGACATCCAGGGAAGTAGAAGAATTCTTAAGAGGGTGGTGTATCCCCTGGATCTGGAAGGATGCACCCCATTCTCAGAGCTCTTTTGAGGACCTAAGAGTGTATACACCTAAGAACAGGTGTATTCAGCTTCCTGGATCTTGGCCAGGGGAGAAACAGGAAGCAGCACAGAATGGAATCCATCAAAGAGGAGGAAAAACAGAATACTGGGTCTGGAGAGGTGCTCAATGGTTAAGAGTCAGCCTCTCTCTCTCTCTCTCTCTCTCTCTCTCCATTATGTGTCAAAGGAGAAAGCAGAAGCTAATTCTTTGCAGAGTCACATGGAATTCAGGAGTCACTCTTTTAGTAGGAAGAATCAACAGTGCCCACTTACCTCATCTATGAAGCTATTTTAGTCTCTTTATGGTTGAAGGAGGGGGGAAACCCCCAATAGAGATGAAAGAGAATGTCCCCTGTATTTTTAGAAACACCACGACCAACTACAAATGCTCAGCTATGACACATCAGGAGTGAATCCAGCTGAAATACCAGTGCATTCTACATGTCAGCCTCATGTAAAACAATTTCCAAAAAAGGAAAAAAATCAAAATCTGCATAGTGAAAACTCTTAAACAGGGAAGGGCTGATGGAACATTAGACACTTAGGGCAGACCTCCAGTAGAACTGTGGTAAAGAGATGGTGATTTTGCAAGGTGAATTCCCAGTGGCAGCAGCAGGGTGAGGAGTGAAAGACACTCGGTCAGCAACACCTGTGGAGTCAAACTGAAAGCCACAGCCACAGCCACACCCCCTGCACTTCACAGGCTGCCCCTACTTCACAGGCCCCCCCACATACTTCATAGCCTCCCTCCAAGAACTTTACCACCTTGGTCACTCATTTGTGCAGACCTGCACGTAACTCAGTCATCTGGCATTGGTAAAGAAAAAGTTGCCACTGTAGAATTGCTCAAAGAAGGAGAAATCACGAGGCAGGTGGTTTCTGAGAATGATTCCTTCAAGGTAGTGTTTTCTATGTCAGGATCAGCAGACGCCTGCTGGATAGGGACAGGCTAGTCATCAAATTTATGTGCCTAGGAAAGACATAATGAATGGGAATAGTGAATTAAAATATTAAGCTTTCTAAGCTGGCTGTTACAGTTCATGTCTGCCATCCCAGCACTAGAGAGGCTGAAGCAGAGGATAGAGAGTCTGAGCCATCCTGGGCCATACATAGCAAGACTCTGTCTCAAAAACACCCCCTGGAACCTAGCTATCTCTATATGTCTGTATAGTATATTTAGAATATTACTAAGATGCTAATTCTCTCCAAAGTCATGTTTCTATTTAATTTGTTCTCTTTTATGAGTTTAATAAAATTATTTTAAATTTTACAGGAGTTGGAGAGATGGCTCAGCAGTTAAGAGTATTGGCTGCTCTTGTGGAGAACCTAAGTTTGATTCACAACACAAACTTGTTGGCTCAAACAGTCTCAAACTTCAGTTCCAGGGGATCTGATGTTCTCTTATGACCTCAGTGGGCACATGTGTAGTAGTGCATAGACATACAGTAAAAAAAGCCAAGTGGCCTGAAGACACAGCTCAATTGGTAAATGCTAGTGCATACCTAGCATGCACGAAGCTCTGGGTTTGATCCCCAGCACTGAATAAACTAGGTTTGTGATGGCTGGCTCATGCTTGTAATTACAGAATTTGGGATGTAGAGGCAGGAGAATCAGAAGTTTAAGGTCATCATTAGCTTTTGTAGAAAATTTCAGGGCAGCCCGGGCTATATGAAATCCTATCTTAAGCAATGAACTAGTTAAAATAAAAAACAAGTAAAAATAAAAAAAAACTAAGTAAAACAGAAAAGACAAATTGCCAATGGCTAGTTAATAGCAGTTAGCCCCCAAGTAATAAAAGAAAACGTCAATAAAAACAAAAATAAGAAAACCTGATGTAATTCCCAACACTTGGGAGACAGAGCAAGAAGATAAGGAGTTCAAGGTCATCTTCAGCTACCTAGCACGTTCAAGGCCAGCCTGAGCTACAGCTAGAGACAGAGTCTTGCCTGTCTTGAAAGCAAACAATAACGTTACTATTTGTATCTTTCCTCATTAATCAAAAGTAAGTCATAGTCATGGATTTCAATGGAAGGGGATTAAGGAGATGGGTTGAGATCAAAGAGAAGGGCAATTTGGCAAAATATGGACATTTTTTGCTGGTTGTGGGGCACACGGTGTAGACAGATGATAAAGAGAATGAGGCAAGAGAGTCCATAGTTTAAGGCCAGCCTGGGCTACAATTTTGCTGAGCATGGTGGCATACACCAAAAATTCTAGCACTTAGGAAGAGAAAGGAGAATCAGGAGCTCAAAGACATCATTAAACACATAGTGAATTCAAGGCCAGCCTGAGCTACATGAGACCCTGTCTCAAACATTTTTTTAAATAAACATGGTAGACCCATGAGGTTCACTGTATAAATTAATCTTCAGGGAATCATGTGCAGAAATATGAATGCTACATGTGAACGTTCAAGGATATTCTGCATAATGTTGCCTCTAAAAACTTTGAAGCAGGAGCAGTAGCTAATATTAGTAGGTTAAGGAAATAAATATGTGTGTCCCCACAAGATAAAATACCATGTAATCATTAAAAGTAATGGTGGGAGAATGCATAATAAGCTCAGAAAATGATTCTTGTGCTTCAGTTGACAACAGACCATGAGATAAACTCTTCCAACACATATTTGAGTGGCTATATGTGAAAAAAAACCCTTTTCTCATGGAGCTTATATCCCACTGCAAAATTTATAAGCCACAACACCAAGTATGGCAACAGTTAATAAAAAGAAGATGCGTTTGGAAGGGAGTCAGTAAAGATACAAACCAATGTGTTGGAAGAAAATACCCGGGGCTTTGGTAATAACTCAGTTGATGAAGTGCTTGCCATGCAAGCCTCATACCAAGCGTGAAGACCTGAGGTTGGTCCCCAGAATCAATGTGAAAAGGCTGGGTATATTTCTAGTTCTGGAGAGGCAAAGGTATGTGGATGCCTGGGCTTACTGGCCTGCCAGCTCAGCCTGCTCCATGTGTTTCAGACCAACCAGAGGCTGTCTCCAAAAACAGAGTGTACTCCTCCTGAGTAATGTTATTGAGGATATTTTCCAGCCTCCACCTACACATACATGTGCATAAACACATATGTGTGCATGCACACACACACACACACACACACACACACACACACACACACACAATGCATGCTCTGAGCTGGGGTTGAGGGAGGGTAGGTTTGGGATTACTTTAAATGCTTTTCTGAGTTCTCCAAACTTCTTATTTTATTTTATTATTTTTTTGTGATAATGTGGATTAAATTCAAGACCTTGTCTAAGAAAGCCACTCTACCACCGAGCTATATCCCCAGCCAACACGCTATTTTGTCATGAACGTAAGTCATACTTGTGACCAAAAAGAAAAAGATTAGAAACTTTAAAAGGATGCAAGTGCCGTGGAAATGCTTGAGGAGGTAAAGGTGCTTGCTGCTACGTGTGATGACCTGAGTTCAATCCCCAGGAAAGAACTAACAGTTTTCCTCTGACCCCCACACATGCTCAGTGGCACCCTTATACCCACACCTACATCCCCACACACGTCCCAACCCAAACAAGTAGATGTAATTAAAATAAAAATTTAAAAGAGCCTAAGTTGGGCTGACTCCATGGTAAAGAGTACTTGTTGCTCTTGCAGAGGACCTGGGTTCAACTCCTAACACCTTCATGGTGGCTCACAACTATCTGTAACTCCAGTTCCAGGGGATCCCACACCTCCTTCTGACCTCTGTGGGTACAAGGCATGAACATGGTGCACATATTTACATGCTGACAAAACACACATATAATATAAAATAAATAAATCTTTTTTTTTAAAGAATGCAAGCTAAGACCTACATCATAGTTGGTTTTTCCAAATCCAGGATTAGTTTTCCTGAGCACAGCACCCATAATCCCCCACTGTGGGGAAGACGGTTAGGATGGTGGTGGGGCACCTGCAGTTCTGGGAATGGAGGTGAAGGGTATCCAGGAAGGGACCCGGCAGAGGAGTGGGTGTGGGGTCCTGATAACTGAATGAGAAGTGGGAGGGAAGAAAGCCCAGGCAGAGGAGCATCTTAGAGATCTCACTCCAATACCCTCACCTACAAAACTTCCCTGATCCCCATCACCAAGTCTTCCTCATGAGTCACTGTGAACTCACACCCAGGCCTGGCCCAGGTCTGGAATCCCCATGGCAGCGAGACGGGACCATTCATTGGCTTGACTCAGCTCTTCCTCACCTGATCTTTTCCTTTACTTTCTTTAATTTGAGACAGGGTCTCACTATGGTTCAAGCCTTAGCATGCAACCCTTACTTGACTCTGTGTACCCTCCAAACACCTCTTTCTTCTTCCCCATTCTCACTCAGGAAGTCATCTGTGCTCCCGTCTCTGCTCCTCACTTCATGCTGCTGACATGTCACTTGTCAAGGTCACTGATGGCCACCGTGCAGCCATATCCAAGGCTCTTTGGGGGTGGGCAGCTGATGGGGATTGTTTTTCTTTCTTAACTTTGGACTCAACATACTGCCAGGCTCTCCACCTAACCCACTGTTCCTTTGTATTCGCGTCTCTTCTCCTCAGGCCCTGCTGGAGCTCAGCAGGGTGACTATCAGGTATGGTCTTATCAAGGCTCCTGCAAGAACTATCTGTACTCCAGGGACAGCTACAATGTTCTCTCCCATCTTGGCCTCTCTCCTGAACTTCATCCCAACTTTCCCCTGCCTGTTGGTAACCCCACTGGACACATAAACAGCTGTTGCAGTGAACCGTGGTCTTGTGGATGCTAGTATGGGCATACTTTCTTAGACTCTATGCCTCTCTTTCCTCTTTGGTAACTAGATATTCAGTTATGAAAACAGTCATCTTCACTGCCATGGTGACAGGTGATATAAATGAATGGAATGAAACTGAACAAGAGCCAGTGGCTTTTATTACATGGCTGGTTGATAGAAGCTTCTACTGGTAGGTGTCATGACTCGAACCAAAGCGGCCTTTTCCCCATGGAGAGAAGAAAGGCTGAGGATGGGTAAGTTTGTGGAGAAGTTGATGGAAACTGTGCCAAGATTTTTTATCTGCAACTGGACTTCATAATTATTGGTGACGAGATATCTCCTCGATGGCCAGGTGCGCTGTGTTTTCTGTTGCATGCTGATGGTGACACCCTGACCCAGGCAACTGGACAAGCAGAACTCTTGTACCCTTGCTGCCTCATCGAACTGTTCTCTTGTAGCCCCCCTCATTTCAGCTTGTCCCACCCCTAGCTCTGGAGGGGCACAGTTGGTCCTTTGATACATCCTTGACTCCTTTCATTAGCACAGCTCTGTTTCAGACACAAGTGGACACAAGGAAGGAGATATGGCTCAGCAGTGAAGGACTCTTGTTGCTGCTCCAGGAGACCGAGTTCCTCTTATAACCACCTGTGACTACAGTTCCAGGGGACCTGACACTCTCTTCTGGTCTCTGTGGGCACCCGCATAAGTGGCATACAAACACACATACATACACACTCCAAAATTAACAATAAATATTAAAATAATGGTAGGGAGACCGCCTACTTCTCATCAGGGAACCACCACCAACCCAATCTGAGGCTTCTGCCTGAAGAAGTTCCTCACTGGTAACCCTACTCCCACTCCTGTCCCACTGCCGTCTACTCCATCATGGCAGATATCTATCTTTGAAAAACATAAATTAGATTGTATTTCTAGCCTGCCTAAAAGTTTCTGACTTGGAATAGAAGACCAAGTCATGTGACCCCACCTGGTCTCCCTTCTAGATTCATCCCCTTCCCTGCCTGCCCCCGACCATGAACAGGAAGCCTGTTCTTCCTTATACTTCCTGACTATCCCCACCACTGCTTTTGTATCATCCTCTCCCCCATTTGTCCTGTGTCATTCTGAACTCAGACCTTCCCCTCTGAGCAGGTCTTGCTGGTAACCCCAACCTCATGGGACCCACCCAGTCACACACTGCCCTGGTCTATTGTCTGATTTTATTAATAACACAGCAGTATCTGAAATTCTCATTTGTGTTGCGTGGTGTCTCTTTCCCTCGCCTGTGGATCTCCCTGGCGAGCGACTCAGTCTCACTCATTGCAATAGTTCAGGCCCTAACAATGTTTGGACCCACTGTGATTACTATCTATGTCTATGAGTGTCATGGAGGCAGGAGAGTGATAATGACTGCTCACATGGGACTCCCTGCCCCACTGCAATGGGCACACATTCTCTGCCAGACTTCCAGGCACAGTGAGAGCGTGGAGGCGAGTGAGAGGTCTGGGGAGAATCCATGGGGCAAGGGCTCTGGAGGATGGTTTATGACGTACCCAGCAGTCTATGGAAAAAATGTCAGAGAAAAGGGGCCTGAGAAACTACTGTGGCTGCAGTCATAGGAAGTCCCAGGTCAGAGAGGCCATGGGGCCAGGGTGTGCGTGTAGAGATCTCAAGTCACCCTAAGGCTTTTAGTCACAGATTCCCTGTCTTTGGGACTGGGAGCCATATTGACCTTGACCACCATGGGGGTGGATGATGCCATCTGTGAAGGAGAGGTCACTGCTGCCATGACAGGCTTCAGATGACATATGAGACTTTACTGGACTGGTTCACTAAGGCCCAGGCTGAGAGGGGCTGTCATACATGCTTCCTGGCACAACTTCCTTTCTCCTGTCTAATGGGCAAATGTTGCTGGGGCCTTGGCCACAGTTTCCTGTCTCCCTCTGAGAGCACGAGACAGTCTCAGCACTGCCCTACCTGCTGACATCACACAGGGCCAGAATTCTCCAGAAGACAGAATAGACATATGATGATAGCCATACTGTCCTCACCCACCCATCCCATGGTGGGCACCCATGACTTGGAGGTATATTCAGAGGCAAGTCACCTGATATTTTGGGGATGGCACCTCTGAGCATACTTGCTCTCAGCACAGTTGTTTTGAGAGCATCCACAGGCTTTAGAGTCTTCCACAATTTGCTGATTGTGCTGGTTGGCTTTTGTCAACCTGACACAAATCTAGACATATCTGGGAAGAAGGAATCCTAATTGAGAAAATGCCCCCATAGAACTGGCCTGTGGGCAAGTCTATGGTACTGTCTTCATGATTGAGTTGGAGGATCCAGTTCATAGTGGGCAGTGCTACCTTACGCTTGTGGTTATGAGTGCTATAAGAAACAGGCTAAGCGAGCCATAGAGCAAGTCAGTAAGCAGCACTCCTCCATGGCCTCTGCATCAGCTCCTACCTTCAGGTTTCTGTCCTGCTTGAGTTCCTGCCCTGACTTTCCTCAGTGACAGACTATTGCCTATAACTCTATGATGAAATAAATCCTTTCCTATACAAATTGCTTTTGATCCTGATATTTATGACAACAATAGAAATCTAACTAAGACACTGATCAAGAGGTCCACATATTGTGGCTCAATACCCCTGGCCTGTGGCCATTACCATAGCTCTCACTGGCTTCAGAAGGAGTACCTGTCACTCATGTCCCCTGAGTGACATGTCCATCTATGACTCTCCCCGGGACCCAGTCTTACTCCTTTCCAGACTGCATCCTCTTCTGACATTCTTTTCCTTCCAGAGTCATCTCATAGGGCTGCCCCCTGGTATCCTCCTTTATCTTCCACTGTCACAGAATGTACCGCTTCACCTCCCTCAGGCCCTGAACATTCTCAGGGAGGCTGCCGTGGATCTAACCTAGAGCCAACCTTACAGCTGTATTCACCTTCACTCTGTCTCCTCTCTTCAAGAAGCCTGGTTCCTTTATTTGTCTCTACTTCTAAGGCAATTACCACCTTCTAACACATCACATAAACTTTACACTCAGAGTATATGTATTTTTAGTTTTGACATGTATGTATGTATGTGTATGGACACGCATACCACAGTGGGTGTGTGGAGTTCAGAAGACAACTTTCGGAAGTGCCTTCTCTCCGTCCACCCTTATGAGGGCCCCTGAGATGGAGCCTGAACTGCGTCATCACACTTGGCATCCAGTGACTTTATTTACTGAGTCACCTTTCTATGCCAGGATTGTAATGTTATAGTATCTTTTTCATGCTGAGTTTTATAATGGTGGATGAGTGGGGTATTTGCCTGATGTGTTTATTTATGTGTTTTTAAGGCCTTTGAACTCTCTTTGGAAATTAGTAGGTCTTGTTTGGTATTGGGGATTGATCTTAGGGCCTTGAACATGCTAGGCAAGTGCTCTGTGGCTGAGCTGTAGCCCTGGTATTATGGAAAGCAGTAGGCAATCAGTGAGTGCTAGTGATGCATCCTGCTGGGTTGTGCCTCACCTGATAGCAAGGCCCAAAGCTAGGTCATCACTTGGACTCAGAACTTGGTGCAGAATGGAGTGTAGAACAGACATCAGCAAAGCCCTTGCCGAGCATTCAAGGCCCTTGTCATCTAACTAAGCTTAACTTCTGGCCTCACCAGCAAAGGAGAGTGGGAAGAGGTTTTGGCTGAAAGAGTAGCCAGACAGTGGCTTTGCCTTTCTTACTGTGGGTCAGTCATGGCTGCACAGCTTGTCAATTATAGAATCACTGCATGTCTTTAAAAACCAATTAAATAATTCAATAAAGAAATAAAAGCTTTTAATGAAGAGCTGTCTTATATATGATGGTATGCGCGGGCATGCACCTGACTCTGAACTCCTACACACATACACTTGTAGAAGCAGGACTCGCACCAGGACTTAGTATGTTCTCAGTGTCCTAAGAGCTTCGTATCCCTTCCTATCCCCTAAAAGGCCAAAAGAGCAGCAGACCTGCTAGCAGACAAAGCACCAGGAATAAGCAAGCACTAGACAGAAAGCATGCACCCACAGATTGTAGCTTTTTGAAACAGTGATGTGGGGCTGGTGAGACGGCTAAGTGGAAAGAGGCACTTGTCACCGAGACTGATGACCTGAGTTCAGTCCCAGAGACTCGTGGGCAGAGGAGAGAACTGACTCCCTCAAGTTCTTCTGACCACTACATGCCGAATTTGATCAACTCCAGCAGTTCAAACCTCCAGAAAACAAATTTTAAAATTAAAAGTGCTTATATTTTAACATTTAGACTACCATGTTTTAGCTAAATAGTCATTAACAATAAGGTATACACATACACTATTAAGTACAATTACAAATACATATAAATGTACAAATAAATAAAATGTATTTGAGAAATGCTTTTGTCTTTAAGCAATAAGGAAAAATTGTTAGGCTCATATTCACCAAAAATAGCACATTTTTTATAAGTAGCAGCCAAGAGATTTTGCAACCATTTACTTCTTCACTAAAAACAATTTAAAAAGTGAATTGGAATTAAGAAATTGATTCTGAATGGAAATTTTGAGATGAAGGGCTGGTGAGATGGCTCAGGGGGTAAAAGTGCTTGCTGAGCAAGCTGGGGACCCGAGTTCAATTCCCGGAACCTCATGATAGAAGAGGAAAGCTTAATCCTGAGAGATGTCTTTGGAACTCCACAGTAGCACTGTGGCACTCACACAGATATCACACACGCACACGCGCACACACACACACGCACGCATGCACACACACTTGCACGCACGCACACACACGCACACGCATGCACACGCACACACATACACACACATGCGCGCGATTTAAAAAATAAAACTTGAGATGAAAGAAGAGCCAAGAACATGGGGGAGGAAGAGTTAGATAAACACAGAAATAAGAAAAGACAGAAATCTCCTGAGGAACTAAAACTTTTAATGAGGAGACTAAACAGGTGAATGGAACCAGAGAATTTCCAACTCCTCCCATTTTCTGAGAGTGAAGAGTATTATTATTCCTAGGGTAATTGTTAAAAGAATAGGAGCAGAGTGTAGAACTTCCAAACTAGTAAAGGAAGAAAATGCCAATAAAATACCTAACTAAAAGATTGAAAAAGAAAAAGTTACAGAAGTAAGATAAGCAGGTCAGATGGAAATCACTGTGCAAGGTGGTAAATTTAACCAAAATAAAACATTAAGAAAAAAACAAACAATACAATGAAAGACAGTTCAGACTGAAAACATAACTTGGTTATATACATAACTTTTTATGAGGCAAGTCTAAAATGTGACTGAAGTTGGAAGTAGAAGACCAGAGAAAGACATACAACATGAGCAAAAGACATACAACATGAAAGAAAACAACTAGAGCCAAGTAAATACAGGACAGACCAGACTTGAAGCAAATAGCCTTTCTAGAATAAGGAAGCCATTTTATCACAAAGAATTATTTGAACTTAAAAGACACAGTAATTTAAGATCTGCGTGCATATTTCAAAAATATAAATTAAACTGGAAGAAGTACAAAGACAATAGGAAAAATTCACAGTGTCAGTGTAAGATTTTTCACGTATTGTTCTGACTGGGCAAGCAAGCATACTAAAACCTCAGTAAGGATACTGTATCAGTTACTTTTCTGTTGCTGTGATAAACTGCCCTAACTGAAAGTAACATAAGGAAGAAGAACATTTATTTTGGCTTAGGCTTCCAGAAGGATGGAGTCCATCACAGTAGAGAAGGCATGGCAACAGGCCAGGAAAGCATGACGGCAGGAGCAGGAAGCCTGCCGATCACATTTTCATCCACACTCAAGAAGCAAAGGGAGAAAACAGGAAGTGAAGCTATAAAATCTCAAAGCCCACCCCCAGTGGCAAACTTCCTCCAGCAAGGGTCCACCTTCCAAAGGTTCCATAGTCTCCCCAAACAGTGTCACCAACTGGGGACCAAGAGTTCAAACATATTCCTTATTCAAAACACAGATACTATGATCCTTAATCTTGTCAAGTTGATGAAATCTAGAATCACCTGGGAGAGAGGCCTATGGGCATGCCTATTGGGGAGTGTCTAGATTAATTGAGATGAGAAGACCTGCCCACTGTGGGTGTCACTATTCTCTGGGCTAGGATCTTGAACTGTATAAAAAGAAGAAAATGCATTGAACACAGGCATTCATCACTCTGTTTCCAGACTGTGAAGTCAAGGTGACCAAATGTCTGAAGTTCCTGCCCCAGGACTTCTTTGCCATGGAGGCCTGTACCCTTAAACTGTGAGCCAGAATAAGCCCGTTCTCCCTTGAGTTATTTTTTGTCAGGGTATTTTATTACAACTAGAAAAATAGCTAAAATATATTCAAAGGTTTGAATAACACGCCAATAGCACCTGATCAATGAACATGTATAAAATGCTGCATTCAGTAACACAAGATTGTAGACTCTTTATAAATATACATGGGACAGTTATAGAAACTGACCATATACCAGACAGAACCTTAGAAAACTTGAAAGCACGGCGTCATGGATTATTCTTCAATATGGTAGCTACTAGGTTTACGCTAGACACTCGGAACATGGCTATCCTAAGATGGTGTGTGATGTCTGTGTGAGCACCACAGTGCAACTGTGGCGTTCTGAAGACACCTCTCAGGATTAAGCTTTCCTGTTCCACCGTGTGGTTCTGGGGATTGAACCTAGGCCCCCAGCTTGCACAGCAAGCTCTTTTACCCACTGAGCCATCTTTCCAGCCCTTTGTCTCAAATTTTCCATCTGGAATCAATTTCTTAATGCCTCCAATTCACTTTTAAATTGTTTTTAGTGAGGAGTAAATGGTTGCAAAACCTCTTAGCCGCTACTTATAAAAATTAATTTCTTCATGCTCTTTTTTACTTAAAGAAATTAAGTGTGTGTAGTCATGTGCATGCACGTGCTCTCACGCACGTAAGCGTGTGTGTGCATGTGCGCGCGCGTGCGCGCACACACACACATACACACACACTAGTATGTGTGTAGAGGTCAGTAGACAACATACAGGAGTCTGTAGTCCATCCCTTCCTCTCATCATGTGGCTTCCAGGGATTGAACTCAGACCCTCAGGCTTGTTTCCAAGCATCCCTATCTGCTAAGGCATATCATTGGCCCCATCCTTCTTACTTAAACACACACACACACACACACACACACACACACACAGCTATTAGTAAATTTAAAATGACACACAGGTTTATATTGTGTTCCACTGAATCACATTGACATGGGGCACATTCTTTGCCCATAATGCAATTAAGTAGGACTCAGTAGTGAAACACACAACTCAAAAACAAGAAAACTAAGAACATTCAAACACTATTAATGAGAAACATACTTCAAAAAATTGTCTTGCATCAAAGAAGAATTAAAAATGAAACTCAGAAAATATTAGAATTGATTAATAACGTATCATATCAAATTTTATGGGATGCTACTACATAGAACATTCAGAACCAGGACTACAAACTCCAGCTCAGAAGCCAAATCTAGACGACAGGTCAAGTTTGTAAATAAAGTTTTACTAACAGACATTCTGTTTTGTTGTTTTTTGAGACAAGCTCTCATTCTAGCCCAGGTGGTCCTTTAACTCACTATGTAGCTCAGGCTGGTCTTGAACTTGCTATGATCATCTTGCCTCAGCCATCCAAGTTTGATGTTATAAGCATAAGTCACCACTCCTGGAAAGACACATTCATTTTTTTTGAGACAACGTTTCTCTGCTGTAACTCATACTGTAGACCAGGCTGGCTCAAACTCACAGAGATCCACCTACCTCTGCCTCCCGCGTGCTGGGATTAAAGGCATGAGCCACCACCACCCAGCTGACACACTTGTTTTGATCTCTTGCTTTTGTTCTGTGCTGACAGGATTGTGTACTGGAGCTGTGAGAGAGCTGGTATGCCAATATAGCCACATCTGCCCTTTATAGGAAAAAATGGATTTGATACCATATATATGTATGTGTATATATCTGTATGTGAATATATGCATACATAGATATAATGTATATATTATAATATATTGTATATTATATTACATATATTATATATTATTATCTATACACTATATATGTATGTATACATACATATACAGATATACATACATATATAATATATCTGTGTGTGTGCGTGTGTGTGTGTGTGTGTGTGTGTGTGTGTGAATGGAAGTTAAAATGTTAAGAATCCATGTCAAGAAACTTAACAAAAAAACAGCAAAATAAACCTCTTCGAGTAAATGACTGAAATAAATAAATAAATAGTAAACAGTAAATGACTGAAGGCAATGAAGGAAAGTGGTCATGTAATAGAGGATCTACAAAGCTCAACCTTTTTTCTGAAAAGACTACAACAAAGACCGTGTCTCCAGTGGAGAAACAGAGCTGGCAGGCAGCACTCAAGCATCACTACTGAAGTCACACAGATGAAGCAGAGAAGTTCCTATTTAAACTTGTATGTATGTGCAATGTGGTGTGTGTGTGTGTGTGTGTGAGAGAGAGAGAGAGAGAGAGGGAGGGAGGGAGGGAGGGAACGAGGTGGGGAGGAGGGCCTAGGCACACATACCTGGGTGTGCCATGGCACTTGGTGATCAGAAGACATTTTTGGAGTTCTTTTTTTCTACCATGTGTAGAAAATAAATCTCAGTTCATCACACTTGGCAGCAAGTGCCTTTTCCCACAGAGCCATCTCTCTGGCCTGAGAAGCCTATATTTTAAAAGCTATATACTAGCAAAATATAGAAAAAGAATGACAAATTATCAGAAAATTGCAACCTCAAAATTGGCATAAGAAGAAATAAAAACACACGAATAATTTTATAAGCTATATAAACATTGTATTCAGTAAGAGAGCGCTGATCTCCAGATGACACATGGAAAAGATATGACTTGGTTTGTACAGACTCTTCTGGAAATGCATGAGGAAATGCAGCTATGATACCAAAACTGGGCAAAGAGAACAGGTAAGACACTAACACCAGAGAGACAGAAGATGCCATTGTCCTGACCAAGGTACCTCTGTGAGTGGAAGTGCTATAAGTAACAATGGCTCAGGGCAGGTGATGCTGTTCTGTACTCAGCAAACTATTCTTCCTAGTATGAGTGGATGGATGGATGGATGGATGGACGGATGGACGGATGGATGGATGGATGGATGGACGGATGGATGGACAGATGGACGGATGGACGGATGGATGGATGGATGGACGGATGGATGGATGGACGGATGGATGATCCCAGGTGTAACACATGTAAACTGAAATTTCCCTAGGCAAACCAAACATACAGCTCCCTAAACCTCATGTGTGAACATAAGTCCAAACAAAACATAAAAATTAAGATATAAAAACTAGCAGTACATAAAAATTGCCACAGTAAATAATGACCACAGTGGATTTATCTGGAATGTAGATTATTTGAATAATTAGGAAATAGATTTGTGTGATCCATTACATTAGAAAATGAAAGAACAAAATATGTGTGATGGTTTTACTCTGTATGGAACAACCAACACCCAAATTTACCTTAAAAATTCTTAGCAAACCTGGAACTTGCAGGGAACTTCCTTAATCTGATAAAGCATATCTGCCATCGCTTGAGAGGAAACAACATGCTTAATGGTAAAACGATGAGATATTTTCCTGTGAGGTCTGTAGCAAGACAAGGATGCCTGAGAACATGACATCATACAACATGATGCAAGAGGTCCTGGCCGGTGCAGCAAGAAACGAAAAAGAAGTAAAACAAATGAAAACAGAAAAGCTAGACAGAAAGCATCATTTATGGATGACCTACGTATGCAGATCCAAAGGAAGCTACAGGTGAGGTTTTAGTTCATGTGGAAATATAACTTTGGTGAGTATGAGATCAAGCTACAAAAATCAACTGTATTTATCTATATACCCAGAGGTTCATTAACATCACATTTGAAAAGGTATGTTGTGTTTTTAGTGATATTCTAAAATACCGAGACTTAAATCTTGGGAAAGTTATGTGAGCCTTGTGCTGAGAAAAAAATTAAACTTCATTGAGAGATATTCTGATTTATTTATTTTTATTTTATGTATATAGGTGTTTCTCCTGCATGTATATATGTATATATATGCATGTCACAGAGTCCAGAAGAAGATATCAGATCCCTTGGAACTGGAGTGATAGATGGTTGTGACCCTCCATGTGGATGAGTGGCATCAAATGCAGGTCCTCTGCAAGAACAAATGGGCTTAACTGCCAAGCCATCTCTCTAGTTCCGAATGAGAGATAGTAAATAAATAAAAACAGACGTCATTTTCTTTCTTTCTAATTTTTTAATTACAGTTATTTAGTGTGTATGTGTGTGTGTATGTGTCTGTGTGCACACTTGCAAGTGCACAGGTGTGTGCGTGCACACACACACACGCACAAACATGCTTGCCACTGTGTACTAGTGACAGAGAACTACTTGTGCGAGTCAGTTTCCTGCTTCCAGCATGTGGGTGCCTGGGATTGAACTTAGGCTTGGTGGTGAGCCCCTCTACCCACTGAGCATCTCATTTGGGCAGACAGTTCAGTGGGTAAAGTGTTTGCTGAACAAGTATGAGGATCTGGGTTTGGAGACCCAGAAATGAATGGGGAAAAAAAAAGACAGCAGACAACTGGGGAGGCACAAACCTGTAACGCCAGAGCTGGTGGGGAAGGGTGCGGAGGCAGGCAGACTTCTGCAGTTGTTTGACAGCCAGGCTAGCCAGCTGGTGAGTTCTGGGGTCAGTGACAGACTTTGTCTCAAAACATAAGGATGAGGGTGATAGAGGAGGAGGCTTGACTTTGGCCCCTAGTCTTCACATGCACGGGGTACATACACGCACGTGTGTGTATGTGTGTGTGTGCGCACACACACACTCTACATGTATACACAAATAAACCCTTTAAGGAAAAAGACAAGATGGGAGAATTTTCTCTACTATATACCAAGATGTACTATAAAGATATTTAGAATGATGTAATGTTAGTTTGAGGAGGGTGAATGTTCAGTGTGACAGGACAGAGAACAAGGAAAGACCCACACCCATACAAATCTTTGAAGTCTGTCAGAGGCAATGCCAATCAGTAGAAAAAGCCAGCCTCTAAAACCATAATGTTGGAACAAGTGAGCATTACCACGAAAACAATTAAATCAAAGTCTAGCTCACACACCCTAGACTGACCAAAGGCATCAACGTGAAAGGTAAAACCACAGAGGTTTTAGATAGTTCAGAAGGCAAAGATCCTAGGACTCTGAGGTTCATTTGGAACTCCTACACACTCTACAGATGCCCATAAAGAAAAGATTGAACTACCTTAAAATTCAGAACTTTGGTTCCTCAAAAGATTCATGGAATGAAAAGATAAGCAGAGTGAGAAAAAAGATATTGGCAACAGAGATAATTCGCAGAGTTTTAGCATCCAGAATACTTAAAGTATTGCAAGAAGCTGGCAAACAATTTCCTAGCAAACAGGAAAAATCCGAGCACAATGGAGGCTCAAGCAGTCAGTCAGTGTATGAAGGGGCTGGACAGACGGTGGCCTAGTTTGATTTTTCTCAGGCTGTGATAAAACACAGATCAAAAGCAGCTGGGGGAGCTCTGTTCCCAGCACCCATGTCAGGCACTCAAACAATCTGTAACTCCAGCGCCAGGGGACCCAGCACCCTCTTCTGAGCCCTCAGGCGCCTTCACTCACACACCCATTTACAGACGCACAGACACAAATATCTTTTAAGAAATCTTTAAAAAGAAAAACATAAAAATCTATGAAAAAGCTCTCGACATTGTTGGTAACCAGCACAAAGCATCATGAGATATCATTTACGGCCATTATAAATAAAATAATTTGATAATTTTCAGGCAGTTTTACCCACTGACAAAGGATGTGAGGCAAGAGGGATTCTTAAATACCACCGAGCAGAGTGTGAATTATACAAGACGGTGGAACTCTTAATATTATTCAGTAAAACCGAACATATTATGTGACATATATAAGTCATATATTATATGACATAGTGTATCATATCACAGAACATTATAATAAATAACATAAAAGTTGCATCTTCCAGTTTTAAAGGTGAGGAATCCTAAAGACAAGGTATTGGCAGAGCTGCATTGCTAAGAATCTTATACACAGAGAGAGGATTGCGAGGGTGGGGGACTGGCTCAGGAGTGGGCAGGCATTGCACTGTAGGTAGCTGAGAAGCCAGAGGTGACACACAGGAGGGACCACCAACTGAGTCTCAAAACAAAGAGGTGTGTATCAGTCCAGAAAGCATCTGAGGATCCCCAAGCTGAGCAGAGACCAGGGATTGGGGCAGAGGCTATGCTGAGGTGGGTGCTCAGAGGCCCCTGTCTCTATGATGAGAGATTTGAGTGGTGGGAAACCTTAGGATGAGTCTTAGGTTCTGCCTAAGCAACACTCAGGCTAGGTGTGTGTGTGTGTACTCATGTGTACATGTGTGTATACTGAACCGAAGCACATTCACATGGTGCAGTGACCACCATCTACTTCCAGAACTTTTTCTTCTTCCCAAATGGAAACTCTGCTCTGTGAAACATCAACCACCCCCCTCCCATGGGTTCTTCCTCTTCACCCCTAGTAACCGCCCTTCTAACTTCTAACACTGTGATTTCAGTTATTCTAGCCCCATAAGGTAAAAAGAATTACACAGTATTTGTCCTTTATGCTAGACTATTTGATGTAGTACAAAGTCTTCAAGGTTCACCCATGTGTGCGTTAGATTCTTTCACCAGGTGTACACATTGTGTGTGGTTGGTTCTCTCTTCCACCTGCTGAGGGACACTGGACCCCGGCTGCCTTTTGGCTGCAACATTAGTGCCATTTCCTGAATGACTTTGTCCCCACAAATCACACAAACCAAATTCCTGGTGTCAGGAGATTTGGAGCAAAGCCTTTGGTAATGATTGGGTCATGAAAGCCAAGCTCTCATGTTGTGGGAGATTTTAGTTATGGATAATGTTCCAGTAAGCTGTCCTTGAAGCAAGTAAAGGATTCACTGCCTACCAGTAAACAAAGGAGTGGCTATACGGCTCTCCACAAGAATGGGACAGTCCTTAGCCTTAAGGCAGATGAAGGTTAGGCTCCATTGATTTGTATGTTGGAAGGCTGGGGGAGACAGAGAGAGGATTTGGAATAAAAAAGAACTAGGGCAAGGGCAGGGAGAAGAGGAGGAGAGACAGACAGCAGAGAACAAGGAAGAAGAAGCTAGCGAGCAGGAGAACCAAGAGGAGAGCATGGGGTGAGGAAGCCATTGGAGTGAGCTCTCTGCCTAGCTTCCGGGGCATTGGAATTCCCTGAGATTTGACATGGTTTGTGATTAATAAAGAGCATTGGAAATTACAAAGTCTGGACTCTCCGTTAAGCGCCATAACTTTATTTTAACACTTGGCGCACCAACGCGTGGCAAGGACACATGAGAGAAAAAAGAAGAAAAGAAGAAAGATGACAAACGAAAAAGAGAGACAACGCGGGACAGCGGAATCCAGACACAGAGTCTACAAGGAAACGACAGACAACGCGGGACAGCGAGAGCCGAGGCAGAAAAAAAGAAGAAAAGAAGAAAGAAGACACAGGAAAGGTAAAGTATGATATAAGATAAATAAATAAAAAGGAGTAGGGCCTCCCATGGAAAGAGGAGAGCTAAAGAGAAAGAGACAGAATTAAAGAAAAATGCACACAGATGCGGATTAATAAAGTTCCAGGAAAGGAACCACAGATTTACAGACCTTCTGTAAGAAGAGAAGGTAATAAAGAGAATGCTCTTTGAGAAGTGGGAGCCACAGTAAGACAGAAATAATAAAAGAAAATTACACAGAAGTCTCCTAAGGAAGGAGAGGATAAGTAAGAGTGGAAAAGAAAATTTTTCCATGTTAAAAATGGAATATATTATGACACAGGGCACTTGGGCTCTGTATAGTTTTGTTAAGGATGCCACAGGAATGAAAACAGTAGATGAAGAGATAAATACTTCAACTGAAACTAGCATAATGCAGATTATGGTTTTTGTTATTCTGGTATTTCACATGGTATTATCAATAGCCATCATGGTATACTGTGTTCTATCAAGGAAAACTGTTAGTGTGAAAGGAAAAGGGAAATCTCCTAGCCCTTTACAGGATATTGACTTAGATACAGGAGATAAATTCAGAGCAAAATCAGAAAATTTTAAAATGATGGAAAGAAAAGCAGAATCTACTTGCTTCTCACAAGAAGCATCCTTAAAAGAAATAGATGAGAAGTGGAATGCGAAAATGCAAACTTTGGTAGCAAAATTAGAACACTTGATGGAAGGAAGTAAAAGCCTATCTCAGTCAGAGAATTCAGAGCCTACTGCTCCACCTTATAACGCAATGTGGCAGCCAAAGATTTTAAGAAAACCAACTATGGTTTATCCAGTAACTATAAACAGGATGCAGGGCTATGATGAACTCGGATGGCAATCTACAGAAATGCTAGATTTAAAGAGATTTAAAGAGGCAATGGTAGCCTATGGAATGCACTCTCATTATGTAAAACAGATATTGAACAACTGGGCTGTTCAACACTGAGTCATTCCTCGAGATTGGAGGGACTCGGCAAAAGCTGTATTAGAAGCCGGTCCTCAGTTACAACGGCTGACATGGTGGAGAGAAGAAGCTTTGGCAATAGAACAACGTAACCGAGCTAGAGGCATTAATATTCTCAGAGATCAGTTGATAGGTGAAGGTCAATATGCTGAGTTGGAAGTGCAGATTCAGTTTGATGATAATATTTTGGCTCAGTGTTGTACAGCGGCCTTAAATGCTTGGGATAAAGTTGAAGAGCCAGGAAAAAAGTCTGAGTCATTTACTAAGATCATGCAAGGCCCAAATGAGCCATTCACTGATTTTTTTCAGAGATTGACTTCTGCTGTCCATAAGACAATTTCAGACTCAGAAGCAAGGGAAGTGTTAATTAAATCTCTGGCGTTTGAAAATGCTAATTCAGAATGCCAAAAGGCAATAAGGCCATTAAAAACAGCTTCTTTGGATCAATGGATTAAAATTGCTACTGATATTGGATCCAGTGCTTACAATGGCACTATGATTGGACAAGCAATTGTTCAAGGTCTTAAAAATCAAAAGGTCAGATGTTTTGGCTGTGGAAAGTCAGGTCATTTTAAAAAGGACCGTAGACAAACGGATCCTAGAAATAATGTTTTCTCTGATAATAAGCCAGGAAGAAAACCTCAGTTTCCTGGTATATGTAGAAGGTGTAGAAAAGGCAGACATTGGTCTAATGAGTGTAGATCTGTAACAGATATTCAAGGTAATTCTTTGCTGTGGGGAAAACACCGTAGGGGGCCTGGCTTAAGTGCTTATCACAGAAAAATCGAGTCAACAATTTCTTACCAGCAACTGATTGACTCACCCTCAGAGAGATTAAAACATGTAGTGCCTGCAGCTAAAGACAGCACTGCTTTAGACTTTACTATCAAGGACAGTGGTAAATTAAAAAGTACTGAAAAACAGGTATTTTGGCAAGCAACTATAAATGATCAGAGACCTATAAATGAAATTTTGATTGAAGGATTGTTAGACACGGGAGCCAATGTAACAGTCATTTCAAAAGACTCCTGGAGTCCAAACTGGCCTCTTCAAGAGGTATCTGCTCAGTTCTTAGGAACCGGAACATTTTCTCAGTTAAAAGAGAATATAACAGGTGTAAAATGCATAGGACCAGAAAGTGAACTAGGAAATATAAGACCATATGTGGCAGATCTAGCTATAAGTTTATGGGGAAGAGACCTATTAAGACAATGGAATGTACAGATTAACATTCCTTTAATCTTAGAGACAACCTGTAAGATTCGAGATGCTATTGATAAAGATATTAAAAAATTTTATCAAAAACAATCGCAGACTGTCCAGGTTGTCCATAAGCAGGACAGAACAGGTATTGATAATAATTCTCAGCCTGTTAACAGGCATCAATGGAAAGTCATTCCCCAAGAATTCTCAGATAGTACAACATTATGTCAATATTTTGTACAAAAGCCACTGAAAGTTAATATCTGGTTTAATGAACCTACCATTGGGTTAACTACTCAAGAGTTAAATAATTCATTTCAAGCATTGAATGGTGATTCAGATTTAAACAGACAAAAAAGTTTAACAGCAACAGAAAAGGAGTTAATTCAGGTAGAAAGCAGATTACAGAAAGCATATGTAAATTACCTAGATCTCAAGCTTGATGGTATGCTTTCTGATCACTCCTCTACTGAGCTCATGATACAAAAGAAGGACAATATTTTAAAATGGATCATTGCACAAAGCAACTCAGAAAGCTTGGGCAGAATCTACACTGCCTGTGTTAGAGTTTTTCTCTCCGCAGCTGCTTGCCTATGGTGGTTAAATAACAAGCTTCGCTATGTACAGAAGTTTGGACCAAAAATTCAGCCAACTGGTCCTGGTCCTCCAGGGAATTGGTATTTGGTTTTATGTGGTTGGCAAGAAAGATTTATTTTGCCTATATTTGGAAGTTTGTTTATGGTTAATGTTTGAAAAAGTTCCAAACTTCCCAGTTTGTCATGGACTACAAAACCCATAAGGCATTGCAGTGACTAGATGTCCAGTTATCAGCCACAACTACAACTCCTGAGGCTGGCATGTTAAATGAATGTCCAGCAAGCAGGGACAAATTATTGGATTTTAAAATTATTCATGATAAATAAACCTTCAGCTAAGATTTAAAAAAGAAAGGGGTATAGGATATATCTATAATTGGCTATTTTAACCTCAAATTAAAAAAAAATTAAAATTAAAAAACTAATGTTAAAAGATAATGTTTAAGCATTTTGCTCTCATAATAATAACCTGGAGTGTGAAGACTCCACCCCATGTCGGGGAAAGGTTGTATTTTTGTCTTTTCAGAAATGAGACATCCTACTGATGAGAGTATCGAGAGACCACTGGGCTGAAGAGAGACATCAGAGTATGCGGGTTACTGTCCAGCCTTCAACCTCAAAATGGATTGTTGAAGGCCTTCCTAGCTGCCTTACTCCTGTGCTGCATATAAACCAGAGGCCATGGATTACAAAAAAAAGATTGAATTCCCCAGCTAAATACAGAGGCTGGGAGTCAGAGATGGGATATGAGGAATATGACATAAAATCAACCTAAGGCAGGCTGCTGATCATGCTATCAGTAACCCAGAGACAGGTCAGATTTATTGTTCATTATTTCTCTCCTAAGACAGACGCGGTCATCTTGAAAAGGGGAAATTTGGGAAGCTATTGGCTTCATATCTTGTCCTCTGAGATCATCTTGGAGATGACTCTGCAGCTGAAAAGGGAGCCTGTTTTGAAAATTTGAGGCAGCTCTCACAGTGCTCAACTGTGACATAGATGCAAATACCTGCCTGCAGGGAGTCTGTTTGGCCAGTGGAAATTGAGGCAGCTTTCACAGTGCTCAAACTGTGATGATGAAGATGCAGATACCTGCTGACATTTGAACTGCACGAGCATTTTGCTAAACATTGAACTATTATGAACAATTGGTGAACTTTTCAAAGACATATGAACTGCACAGGCATTTTGCTAAACATTTAAGAACAATTGATGAATTTTTATGAACAGTTGGTGAACTTTTATGAACAACTGGTGAACTTTGGACTTGATACTTGGTGTTATGGGACAGTTACATTTGAACTGCATGAGCAGTCTGCTGAAATTTAGACTTGGTATTTGACAGACTGTAACTTTATATCTTAGCTTCTTTTGCTTGAGTCAATATTGTTCTTATTGTAAACAAGAAGGGTGAGATGCTGTGGGAGATTTTAGTTATGGATAATGTTCCAGTAAGCTGTCCTTGAAGCAAGTAAAGGATTCACTGCCTACCAGTAAACAAAGGAGTGGCTATACGGCTCTCCACAAGAATGGGACAGTCCTTAGCCTTAAGGCAGATGAAGGTTAGGCTCCATTGATTTGTATATTGGAAGGCTGGGGGAGACAGAGAGAGGATTTGGAATAAAAAAGAACTAGGGCAAGGGCAGGGAGAAGAGGAGGAGAGACAGACAGCAGAGAACAAGGAAGAAGAAGCTAGCGAGCAGGAGGAGAACCAAGAGGAGAGCATGGGGTGAGGAAGCCATTGGAGTGAGTTCTCTGCCTAGCTTCTGGGGCATTGGAATTCCCTGAGATTTGACATGGTTTGTGATTAATAAAGAGCATTGGAAATTACAAAGTCTGGACTCTCCGTTAAGCGCCATAACTTTATTTTAACACTCTCATAAATTGGTTCAGTGCTCTTATAAAACAGACCCCAAAGAATTCCCTTCCCACTTCTTCCATGTGAGCTTAAGGAGAGAAGATAGCTACGAACTAGAAAGTCCGTCTATCCTTACAACAGATTTTCTAGTGGTGATATTGGACTCCCAAGCCCCTGGAGAAGAAAGAAATAATTTTCTGTTCTTTAACAGCCATCTTGCCTATGGTATTTTGTTACAATAGCAAAAACACACTGAAACAGTAGCTATGAAGATTGGTATCCACAGGAGGCAGACACTAGATGATGTAATAAAGAAGACAACCACGAGAGACCAGGATGAAGACAATGACCCAAACCCGAAAAGAGACTCTTGGGTTCCAAAGCCATCTCCCACTTGCCGTCAGTGACTTCATGACCCTGCTGACATGGACATCCAGGCAGAAATGAAGTATGGTCATTCCAGACCATGAGCTCTTAATACAGCCATACACCTCAGCCCAGCTTCATTAGAGTGCTTACCATATACTGAGTATGGCCAGTAGTTCAGTCTGGAGAAGTTCTTATTGCTGAAGAAGCCCATTGCATGCCTGTGAGACTCAGATACGAGGCGGTGCGTGGGTCTTAATGCACAGAAGTTAGGCAGATGTTTTATACACTGGACTCCTATAAACCAAGGGTGAGCTCTATGACAAGTCAACTGAACCTTTCTCTGACTGTGACCAGCTCAATCTGGTTCACCTGGAATGGTCCTCATTTTATAAAATTGAAAATTGGTCCTGTGTGCCAACCCAGCCTGCTAAGTGCAGCTCTCACCCCTCATCAAGATAGCTTTGTTCTACGGCAGAGATAACTACAGAAATCCAAAAAGACCAAAAAGCCTACAACAGCTGACTGTAGGGTGCCCAGTCCCAGCCCTGAAGCGTTCAGGCTCTGGACTGCTGCTCACCACACATCCTCAGTGGCTGCAATTCACAGATACTTACCATGTGCACTGGAGCCCAAGGGTCATGAGTGAATGTCACTCCTGGCCCTCAAAATGCCTGAGCCAGATCAGCAGGCCTGAGGTAAGTTCGGGTTCTCTCTGGGGACCTGAAGAGATACATTTAGGCCCTGCAAGGGTGGAGATCTCTGGCAACTTCTTGAGCTGAGATGAGCTGGTCTGAAAGAAAGGCTTTCTCTGAGAAGATGGAGACAATCTAGGATATTCCATCTTGATGGTCTCCTTTTAAATTGACATCTTACAACTATACATACTTATGGGGATACAGTGTGATGTTTCTACACACAAGGTGTTTTATGGGTAAATCAGGGCAACTAGCATATCCACCACCTTAAACGTTTATCATTTCTCAGATGGGGTGTTAAAAATCCTCTCTATTGGCTGAAAAAAGATACTATTACCTGCCATCCACAGCTCCCTGACTGTGCATGGAGCATTAGACATTGTCTAATGGCTGGCAGGTCCCAGTCAGCAACCTGTCAAACTCTTATCTAATCTTGAGAGGGTAGGTTAGCACTAGTAGGGAACCTTGAAAGATGACATTATTTAAATAACTCAGTGTCTGTCCATTAGTATTGCTTTATATAGAGTCTCATGGGAGGGTTCAGAACATGAAAAAAAATGGGAGCTGCTCCGTGGTGCAGGCTCCCAGGAATTGGAGATATGGCTCCAGGCTCTGGCTCCCTGAGTTGGAGAAATAAAGACATCATTGGAGCTAAGGGAGTCTAGAGGGCAGAACTACACAATAAAAGGGACCAATTGTTCCCCAGACCACAAGCAGCCCCATGAATCCTAAGTAGAATGTCTATAGGAAGAAAGACTCTGTTAAGCTTCTCTTGGGGCCTGGCCTGGTCTTAATGGACCAACCATAAGTCACTGGAAGAGAAACAGCAGAGCAAACATACCTAGAAAGGCTGCCAGGATTGCTGAAAGAGGCAGGGCTTGGGAGTTGTGATAGAAATTTGGGTGTCCATCCTTGGGCCACAATGTGGGGTGACTGGAGGGGCCATGAGAAGTGGAGCAGAGGAGCTCGAGGAGGCTGGTGTGGCAATGAAGAGAGGAGCAAGGAAGGGTGGGGCTGATGGAGATGAGGGAGCCGGGGACAGGGCCTGGGTGAGCCACTGAGACAGATAGAAATACCAGGAAATACCTGAAGAGAGAATCTCAGGAGGAATCAAAGCCACAGAATCGAAGAAATTAACTGTGCAGCAGAAAGCATGACCTTGGCTGAGTCAAGGGAGACAACTTCTGGAGAGGCGACACCGAAGACAAAACTACTCCTTACAAAGCTCATGAGGGTAGATGTTGGATATCTGAAATGCAACTTAAAATGGTGTGTGCTTCCCCAGAGAGCTCAGAGGTTCTCCAGTGGGCTCCGTCACTAAAACGAGTATGGACACGCTAGATGGACAATACACAACTTGCTACAACCCAGACAGCACTTGAACTTTCAGCTCTGAAGCCAGGGGCTCAGCCATGGGCATCTGTGGCCCGGTGACTTTGCTTCTGGAATAACAAGGAGGACTGGAGGCCAGGTTCTACACCTGGCTCTGGGCCACAGGAACTCATAGGTCAGAAGCTGCTAGAGTCGCTCAGCACTTTAGCAAAACTTTGGGAGATAATAGAGTCTTCAGAGAGATACTCAGTGTTCTTGAGTAAGCTACCTACACCAGAGAGCCAGGTGAGGTGTATAGAAGGGGAAGGGCAGGTACCATGCTGAGTCCAGGGCAGTAGGCATCACAGTCCAGCTGGCATCATGTCGGAGGTGTTCATATTGCATAGCTGGACCAAATATAACCAAGTCCAAGCACATGACAAGCGGTACCATGGAGGAATCTGGGGGCTCCTGGTTCATATCTCGCCCTATAAGCCCAGTATGAGAGTGTGGGGGAATGGGGTGATGGTAGACCTTGAGGAGAAGAGCCAGAAGAACCAGAAGAGCTAATTAATATCTTTTCTTGGTTTATAATCTTTCTGACAAGGGCATTTGATATATGTATCATGGGTAAAAATTATTATTATTATTTATTATGTTTTAATTGAAACAGAATTCCATCAGTTTTTCCCCGCCCTTTCCTCCTTCCAGACTCTTCCATGGCCCCCTTGAGCTGGTAGCCTTTTCCTCTGATTATTATCATTACATACATATATGTGTATGTGCATCTGTATATGTGTACACACACACACACACACACACACACACACACACATATATATATATCACTGAGACTGTTTTTGTTGCTTGTATGTATATGGTTTCATGGCTGATTACTCTGCAGTAAATAACCAAAAGGGGCCCTGGGAGAGGCTAATTCTTCTTCTCCTGGTACCCATTGCCTATGCTTCTTCCCCCTTCCACATTAGCATGTCCATTGGTATTGCAATTGTTCCAGTCTTGTTTATGCAGCCACTGGAAACCTAGCCAGCTTTCCAGGGCTAGTGAGGTATTAGACCTCAGAAAAGAATCTATTACTGCCACTTTGCTAGACCAGCATAATTCCTTACTGTATTCTAAGTCATATTGGTATACCTACAGATAAGTGTAGCTATCATCCTTCATCAAAGAAACTTTCCTTTACAGCCAATGGAGACCATCACAGAAAACCACAACTGGGCACAATGCAGAAATCATGGGTAACCCAGCCCCTGTGGACACATCTACATCACAGCTCCTGCATCTATGGCTCAGGGAACATCATGGAAGAGGGGATGGAAAGTTTGTAAGAGTCAGAATACCAGTAAGTCTGCTGTGAAATAGTCTCTCCATGGGTAAAATTTGAAAAGGCATTTGCAAAGGTTTCCTCTTACCTCACTGAGGAGAAAAGAGCTGGCTCTCTCCTGGGGTGAGTGGGCACAGGCGAGGGGCAGCCAGGCTCTACACTCAGTGGGCCTGTCTTTGCCTGAACTCAGCTGTGTTTTGGTTCTGCCATCTTGAAAGGAACTCTGACTCTCAAACTGCTCCTTCTTTCTCTGCCTGAGAGGCAGATAGAAGTTTGCCTGGTAACTACATAGCTAATGAGCCACCATTTATCTGAAGGCTCACCCACCTGGATGAGCATTTCCCGAGGACCTGGAATGATGAGTGATTAGCATTTAAGCCTCACAGTTTTCACCCTTTGAGACTGGAGAATGTGGAGTCCAGAGTAGCATTTTTGCTCTTTCCTTGGCTCTAGATTTTGTCCAAGATAAACATTACAAACACAATAAAAATTCACGTTCTACATCTTCATATCCCAGGTAGGTAACAAGAGAATGATGCACTGTCAAGTGAGTGACAGGTCCATTGGGATTTAGGAACAATAGGAATAAGATGGGTATCCCCAGTTACTAGAATATTAGAAACACCTGCAGCCCCAACCTCACCTCTGCTTGGGAGCACTTACTTCCTCTACCTTGCTCCAGACCCTCCTCTGGGCTTAGGGGTCCCTTCTGCTAGTCATCTCAACAGTCTAGGCTCTGTTAGGCTGCTCTGTACTTGAGACAAAATGGCAGCGGCCAGCAGGAAGGCGGTGAGCTCCAGTATTGGAATTCTGAACTCTCCTACATGAGAAGCATTTGTTCTTGGAGTACATTTTCTGTAAGAGCAAGAACCCAATGGTGTCCCTGGCCTGGGTATAAGTCAAGCTGTCCTTGACCTTTCACTAAGTGCATCATTCATTCCAAACAGAGACTCTGTATCTGTCTTCTCTATCAGAATGGGGGCCATGTGCTAGGGCCAGACTGGGGCCTGTGAAGCCCGTGTCCCCGTAGCACAGGACAGAGAGTTGAGGGAAGATGGGTAAAGTCCCTGAAGAAGGACTGCATAGGTCCTGGTAGGGCAGCGGTCCAGGCCTTCCTGTCTGGACCACCTAATAGGCCTTTTCCTGAGTCCTGCACTCAAGTGGGCACAAGGTACCAGGTGATAGCACTGAGCCATCCAGGGGCCCTAAGCTGCCTGTTGTAGAGACAAAATCAGGCTATGTGGTCAGGGCCACCAGCGGAAGCACAACTGAGGTCACGGGGAGACAATATCTGTCATGTGATGCCATGGAGAGACTAGCAGAGGGGAGCCTGTCATAGCGACTGAAGCCTGAGTCCCTGCCAGTGGTGGATACCTCAGAAAATTCCCCTGGGCATGGGGGTGGGTGATGACAAGAAGCAGGTGTGACTCTCAAGTTGTGATGGGGCCCCAAAGGTGAGAATCCCGACCCTGTGTCACACAATGGACCCAGGCTATAAGAGAGCATTCAGATGAGGCCTAGAAACCATGAAACCTCAAGGGCCTCTGAGTCACAGCCCCTGGATAATTCCTTTGATGGCTTTCAGCCCCAATGTAGCCAGGGTCTCTGTCAGGCTTGCCTTGGCCAAGGGCATGTAGAGCTGTGGTCTTGGAGATAGCAATCAGCCTGCCTGTAGAAGAGGCTTCCCTGGGCTGGGCTGACGCAAGCGTCAGGGGCGGAATCACTATCTTCCAAGGGGTTAGACACCATCAAGACCCACGGGGAAGAGAGGAAGTGGGTTTCTGTGATTTCACCAAAGCTATTCCTGTAGACTGAGTAAGACCTCAAAGGAGATTCCCAGGGAGGTCTGGGCTCAGCTTCTTGTTGAAGTGAGGTCATAGAGGTACCCAGTTACCTGCAGCGTGGGTAGCCGGTGGCCCCTGATAATCACATTGACTTTAAGGAACAGGAGTTTCCATTGCCCCTGGTTCCTTGGACAGCAGCAGATGTTAGGCTGCATGCAAAGGGTCTCCCCTGGGAGCTGTGCCACGTCTGCCTCCTTTGAGCATGCCTTTTGCTCCCTTCATGCTTTGGTGGCCTACTCTCCTGCCTCAGAGGCCATTTTTCCTCTCTTCACACCAAATGTAGGGCCCCAACACACTGCATCTTCCTCACTAGACATAGGGGACCCTTACAGGCAGCCTTGTTTCAAGGTGTCTGCCTAGGCCAGCCATTCTGTACATGCCAGCTGGTGTCCATCAGATATAAAGTGTCTCTGTCTGAAAAGAGTCTTCCCTGATTCTGCTAGCTGCCTCCATGTCTCTTCAAAATATCAATTTTATTTTTGAGGGCTATAGAGATAGCTCAGCTGTTAAGAGCACTTGCCAATCTTGCAGAGAACCTGGGTCAGTTCTCAGCACCCACACGGCAGCTCACAACTATCTGTAACTCCAGTTCCAGGGGAACCAATATCCTCTTCTGGTCTCTTGCAGATACTAGGCAGGCATGCGGCACACATACATACACACAGGCAAAACACCATACACACAGAAGTAAACTTAAAAAGTGAGAAAAAATTCAGAAAGGACAAATTTGCAGAGTCTTCTGCTCTCTTTCCCACCCTTACTCATTCCTCAGCCCAAAGCCACCAGCTTCTACCCAACACCACTCTGAAGCTGCTTCCAGAAGCTTCAAGACCTTCTCATCAAAATCCCAATAAGACACATTCTTCTCATCTTACTGTCCCCTCCAGCCCTGCAGCATCACCCCCTAAGTCTTTCCTTTTCTGTGCCGTAGCGGGGACACTTGGTCTCTGGGGTCAGATTGACCTACTCACATTCAGTCCAGGTGATGTCACCTCTTAGCATCTTGAACTCAGTCTCAATAAACCTCAGTTTTCTCAGCTGTAAAATGCAGATAATGAAAGTTCTACCTGATAGGCTCGCCATGAAGATGGAAGCAATTTACCATGACCAGGACTTTGCTCCTGGCACTTCCCAAGTGTCGCTCAATAGACTTACCTGTGAGAGTCCTGAGCACCCTCTAGATCTCTCCATCCCCGTCAGAAATGAATCAGGTTTCCCCACCACTTCAGGTCCAGACGGATCCTCCAGCCCCTTTCCTGGCTGTTCCCCAATGTTCCAGCTATCTCAAACTAGACAACATTTCCTGGGACACGCTACCAATCCTCCCCTTTCTAGCAATCCACAGTTTTCAATGCTACTAGCAGGAAGCTTCATTCCTCTTCAATAAACTTCATGATTACTTTTATTGACTAAAACTGTTGTTATTAGTATTTGAGATAGCCTGTTATTGTATTGCCTAAGTGGTTTCAAACTCCTGTGCTCAGATGATCCTCCTGCCTTAGCCTCTGATCAGCTGATACTGCAGGTATATCCTGCCACATCCAGCTTAGAATCATGTTTCAAACAAGAAACAAACCCTACCAATGGATTTTTTCTTAAAAAAAATTTCTGTGTGTGGTACATGTGTATGTATGTATGTGTGTATGTACATGTCTGGTGTACATGTGCACATGTATGGTGCATGCGTATGTATGTACGTGCATGTGTGTGCACATGTACATGTGTGTAGTGGGTACATGTGCCAGTGCACACACGTGAGGCAGAGGAGGATCTCTGGTGTCCTGTTCTATCACCCTCCACCTAAAGAGAGCATCTCCCACTCTACCTGGAGCTAGGCTGGCAGCTGGCAAGCCCTATAATCCTCCTGTCTCTGGCGGACAGTGCTGGAGTTACAGGCACATGTGACAGTGCCCAGCTTTCGATGTGGGTGTTGAAGATTCAAGTGCTCTTACCTACTAGCCATCTTCCCAGCCCCTGCCGTTCTTCATCACTGGTGGATAGCCACTGTACAAGACGGGAAGCCCCACTATGGCAGTTTCATAAATGTATATCATAAACCTTTCTCATATTCCATTCTTCCCATTGTCTCTCTACTTCTAATAGTGCTGCTGGTGGTTTTTCATTGCTACACCACAAAACCAGGAGTTTTAAGAAGGCAAAGAATATATGTAAGAACGTTTGGTCGCCATAGCTTTAAAATTCTTTGTTTCGAATTATCTCAAAAAAAGAAAAAGCCTACTTATATAAAAATAAAGGTTTTTGTTCCCCACGCCCCCAACAAGGAATCGCATTGTACATGCTCCAGTCCCCAAAACGCTTATACCAAATGTAACAGCAAGCAATGCTGGAGAGCTCAGGAAACAACCCCTGGTCCCTGGGTACTGGGGAACTTGTCTGAGTTAAAGTCACTGGTAGATTTAAATCAGAGCTCTCAAATGTTTCTGAGGGTCTCTTCAAAATGAAAAGCTTTGGTTCTGAAAGCTGAGGGCATAGTGCTGACATTGTGGGCCTGAGGGCCACCGAGAGAGGAAAGAGCTTCAGCCAGCCTTCCCTCGAGGCTGAGGTCTGTCTTATCCACGGAGCTTGTACACAGCAATTGCTTAATACAAATTATTTGGTTGAGTAATGCCTCCTGGGCACTCGAACTGGTCCTGAAACACCTGCATTCTGCCTAGTGAGAGTCCTCTTAATTGTGGAGTTGTCTCCTGGCATGGTCCGCTTGGCTGGGCCGGGAGTGTGCGGCCCTTAGACACTAGTCCCTTCCATCAGAGCCTTTCTCCGCTGCCATCACCCCTTATATTTCACAATATTGGCTCCTCCGAAGACAGAAGCATTCGATTTCCCTTTCCTCCGCATAACCTGCTAGCCTTCGTCTCCCTGAGCCGATCACATCAGACCACACCCCCACCCACCCAAACCCTGGTTTATCCACCACTCAGCTTCCCCACAGCCTGGCCCAGCCATCTTGAAGAAATCTTTCCCCATCTTTTACCCAAACTCCAGCTCCCCAGCATGTGGGGCTGATATGCCCCACAGGTGAGGGGACTACCTCATCCTTCAGGGACTGTCCCCTGGCTCTCTACCCCAGCTTTCCCACTTTCTCTTAGATGTGGTTTGTCGGGTCCTTTGCAGGCTCCCCCATACCTGTCCCTGTTATCCTCTCACCTCTGCAGGCCTATCTGCAGGCTAGTACCCACAGCACTCGCTTCAGGGCAGACCGGGATATAAATCCTGCAATATAGCTTTCCTCAGGGAGTTGCTCTCCTCTCTTCCCTGCTCAGACTTGTCAATGACACATGATAAAACCTTCCAGTACAGCGGTTCCTCTAGGTCCCACTAACACTTCTCAAGGGCCACCTTTGTCCTTAGATCCCCAAACCTAATTGTCTGTGCCATCAGAAGGATGACCCAGTGCTTGCATAGCTCCACCAAGGGCTTTGCCCTCTAGATGTGGGCCCCAGAACATGGTCCCACTGTGCTGACATTAGATCAAAGAGTAGGCTGAGCTCCATCTACCACCTGCCAGGAATAAGGCAAAGAGGGAAGCTCCCTAGAGATATACCTAGCCATAGTGACCACCTGCCAGAGGACTAGCCCACACACAGATGCTTGACCGTGTGGCAGAATGTCCACCAAGCTCAAGTCTGCACCAGTGAATCTGGTGGCCACCTCTACCAGCACAGTGAACAGTAAGGGTCATGTTTGTACAAGGCATGATAGGATAAGGATCCACCACAGAGGCCTGAGCTATCTCAGAGCCAGGCTCCCACCACCACCCCCTTTCCACTCTGTCCATTTCTGTGACAAAGGAAGACGGCCTTTGAATAAGTAGTCTTGTTTCCCATGTCGATGATCTCGAGGACTAGAAGGTGATGAATAAGCCTGTGGTTTGCCTTGGAGGTTCCATGTCAGATAAGGCTCCTTCCGATGCCTGCTGCCTGCCACCCCCCACCCGCCCCGCCCCCGGGCGAGCTGTAAGCACATATAAGGTGGAGGCTACTGTGGCTTCTTCAGAACCCCTCAAAGGACCAGAACGAGATACAATGGTTCTTGCCTGCTCTACCACCAGCATTCTCTCCATGCTGCTCCTGCTTCTGATGCTGTTCAACCAGGGACTCCAAGCTTTTGTCTTGCACTCAGATAGCTGCCATTCATCCTCAGGAACAACTGCCGAACCCACTTGCAACTATATTGCCAATGAGATTCTAAACAAGCTCCCAGTGAGTAGCTGGGTGAGGTTGGCCTGGTTCAGGCTGGCTCCAACAGGTGCTTCAGGCCAACAAGCTTCATGGTTCTTTCTTCCCATGTCCCAGCAGGTATCTGAACTCACTGGAGATGATACCAGAGCACGGCTGAGGGTAAGAGCTTGGTCCTGCTCTTGGGCATACTTGTTCCACCTATCTCCTACCTTGACTGCCATGACTAGGTGACTTTTGCCATCACTCTCTACCCTCCCTGCCTTGCTTCTGTTTTTGCATCTGTCTCAAGAGAATCAAATGACTCCACAAGCCTTACAATTAGCAGGGTTCAGTCCATGCCATGGCCTTGGCTAGAACAATGAAAGTTACATCTTAGGTTAGAAAACGAAAGGACAGCGGTGGGTGAACCATACCAAAGGCCTCTGGCTCCATTTTTAGGGTGGAAGCTTTAGATGGGCAAACGGAGCTGTCCTCTGGGAAGACACCTCTGTGTCTTCTACAATCCTTCCTCCCTAAAGACCAAGTTTGTGTTCAGATATTACCATTTGCTGTTATTTTCCTAGTTGCTGTTAGATGCAATGGTCCTGTCTCATCTTTGCTTGGAGTACCTTAGACACAACATGAAGCTGAAGTCCTTCCCAGGCTTGCTGGATGTCTATATCCCCTCCCTGGGGACATGCTGGGGTCCATAATAATTTTTTTTCTGGGTGTCTAGAAATTCTGAATTGGGTTGAAGCAAGAACCTTGATATCTGGCATCTTAGGCATAAGCATTTCCCTGGGTCAACCCTCTGCCTTTTCTAGAGCATGTCTGGGGAGATGTGTTTTCCTCAAGTACAGAAAGATCTGCCCAGGCCTTTCACACCACACACAGCCCGGGGGTTGGACTTGGTCCTTGGGAGAAGCAGACCCTTGCCTGGGATGTGTACTTGCTTTTATGCCCAGGGTAAGGAAAGGACCCAAAATGAGCCTGTTTAAAGACCTCCAACAGGCTCACCTTCATAGCTCTCACCTCCCCAGATCTCACCTCCTCTGCTCTCACCTCCATGGCTCTCACCTTCTAAGCTCTCACCTCCCCAACTCTCACCTCCTTAGCTTTCACCTCCATAGTTCTCATCTCCTCAACTCTCACCTCCCAAGGTCTCACCTCCATAGTTCTCACCTTTTAAGCTCTCACCTCCTCAGCTTTCACCTCCTCAACTCTTACCTTCCCAGCTCTCACTTCCCCAGTTCTCATCTCCTAAGCTTGCACCTCCTCAGCTCTCACTTCCCCAGCTCTCATTTCCATAGTTCTCACCTCTCCAGTTCATGCTCATGCTCATGGAGATTCTTTGCCCTCTTAGAATGTGACCTTACAGAGAGCAAACATGGACGTATTCCTGAGAGAGCGAACAGTTCATTATCTCGGGAATGACACTCTTAAAACCAATCTTGAGGTGTGTGAAGCTTCTGAGGGTTTAGGGGATCCCTGCCTTCACCCTTCCCAGCATTTAGTGGGGAGAGTAGTAGGCCTGCTCCTTTTTAGAGGAATCTGACCGTGCTTGGTGTCTCCCCACAGAAACTTGAATGTTGCCTGTCTGCGAGTGCGAGCACCTCCGTGGTAAGCGGTCCTCTCCACATGCCTTAGCCACGACCAGACTTACAGCTTGCTGTGGCCCCCAGTAACCTGTTCGCCTCTAACACCATCTTCTCTGGTTCTCCACAGACAGGCATCTACAACCCGAAGAATCTGGATGACTTCCAGAAGAAGCTGAGGTACTATGTGAGCTCACTTGAGAATCTGAAGCTAACACCAACCTGTGGACCACCCCATCCAACATCTGGCGATGTGACTTCTCGCCCGGTCACTTCTCGTCCTGTGACCACAGAATGTTAAAACGACAAAGGGAGGATTTCATCTTCCTCCATGACATCAGATATGTTATCAGTTTATCTACTTTCTGAAACGTGCAGCTCTCCTTACTAATTATGTTCCCATTTTATTCCATCAAGGGCATTTATATATGTATTTATTTATCTATTTATTTATTTATTTATTACCTTCTACAATGTGAAGTTTATCTGTTTTAACTGAGGAGAGGGTTTTCTTCCTCTTTTGAAAAAAAATTCCAAAGGAGACTGTGGGTATGTTCATTTGTCCCTTGTGTTTTAAACAAGCTTTTAAACACTTATGAAAATAAATGACTTAGAACAAATGGGTTTGTTTTGTCTTAGTTTGGCTTCATCTCTGTGACAGCCCTAGATGAGACTTGGAGTCCATGATCTTTGGGTGCACAGTTGAGGCTGCTCCTCTCCCATCACCCTCCTGCCACCCCCATCCATAGGAGTGACCTCAACTCCAGCCATCACAAGCAGCCACATGTACCAGATCTTGGTCTGGCCATTTAACCTGTACTATTTAACTGATTCCTCACTCCAAACCCAGAGAATGTGGTCACTGTTTTGTGGGAACACTGAGTCCAGTGTGGCTAAGGAATATCAAGTAAATGTAGCTTATAAGTAATGCTCAAAGCTAGACTTGATGCTACCTAGATCTCTGGGTCTTGCTGCAGGGGACTGAAATCCCATGGAATGCTCCCCTAGTGGTCCCGCTTAAAACTGCAGCAGAACCCGCAAAGTCACAGAAGTCCCTGTATCATTCTCTGAATTCCCACAGGGCAGTACCTTCTGAGGATTCAGGTTACCCAGACCCGGAAATCCCACTCCTCCCTGAAGTTTCTATGCCTGCCAGGTTCTCTTGTCTGATTTACTCTCCCTACCTCCATGCCTGATTCCAGACTGGTCCAAGGACATATGACCTATTGAGCAGGATTGAGCTTTAAAAATACATCTTCGAACATTAATTCCAAATCTTTGGACTCTTCATGGCCTTGTCCACACGTTCCTATCCTAAGGCTGCCAGATGGGACCCACCTTCACCAGCAAGAGCTTGTGTTTCCCCATGTTGACCAACCTCATGGGAGCTCCCGCTAACAGAAGCACTGTAGCTCCCAGACTTTCCCCTACCTTTCTTCCTTCCTCCAAACCTTCATCTACCTTCAGCTTGGTCCTACTTCATGACTGTCACTGCCTACTTCTGGATTGTCCAAGCTGACCCATGACAGGGCTCTTCTCTGAAAGAGAAGGGAAGAAGGATGGCCACATGGTATCTGGTAGCAGAAACAACCTGGATGGTGGAGACTTGGATAGCACTAAATTGGGGTTCAGTCTGCTGCCTGACTCTTTGGTCCTGTGTGCCTCCTTGTCTGGCTCCCTGAACTCTGCCTGGTGAGTCCTCCTAGGGCCAGGTGGATGAGAAGTCAAATGGGCCTTCCTCCTTTGTCACCTTGCCGGGGAGTAGTCTCCTCCCTGATTCCTCAAGAGTCCCATAAGGCAGCTTTGGGTACTGACACCAGACCCTGAGGGCTCGTTCCTCTTTGCTTTGCTTTTCCACCTTTATCTCTTTTAGTTCAAAGCGAGGAACAGACTAGTTGCTTGCAGATTTATCTGCTATTAGCTCAGAAAAGTATTCGTCTACATCCCCCTCCCCCAATACACTTTTAAGTCCCAAAAGAAATAAATCTCTCCCTGTTTCTCCTGCGTAGCCTCACTCACCTTTGAAGGCCTTGGTGGTGCTCAGAGGACAGAGCGACGAGAGACATTGCTGCAGTTCTGAACACGACCACGAGGGGGAGATATGCCTCTAGTCTTAGGGTGCACCTAGGCGCTGTGGGGAAGATGGTTCTAACTTGGAATCTGGACTGGATTCCCCAGTTCTCCTGGGTGCCCACACCTCCACTCCCTTGCCCTCACGGACGTTTTTTGTCCTATTTCATCCTATCTGAGATGGCACCTGTGCTCCACAACGTGTCCCTATGATGAGTCATAGCTTGTCACCAGCCCCCTTTCCTCTGTGGTCCTGCTACCTGCTATCTGCTGTCCTGTCCAGCCATGCTTCTCCCATAACTGGCCCCAGAGTCGATGGTGAGCTAAGACCACTCATACTGGGTCCTGGAGTCAATTGTTAAATGTTAGAAACTCCAGAACTTCTGGGCAAGGTGCTAGATTAGAAGCACATGTATGCACAGAGAGGAAAAACTAGATAAAACACAATAAATCTATTCATATATGAAAAGGAGCTAAAGGAAACAGAAACACGCCGAGGTGAGAGTTTCTCCACAAAGAAGGAACCAAGTCACTGGTAACAGCTGCGGCTCTGCTCCTGCAGGCCAGATGCAAACTGAGTATAGGTAGGCCCCTCCTGAGCTTGAGAAAGGGCTCTGCAAAGGCAACCAGAGGCCGGATAAAGCTCACACAGATTGTGTGTGCCTGGTGCAACCCGAGACTGAGACCAGGAGATATTCACCGGAGAAGACAACTGTCCTCCTCTCCATTGCCTGGTGAGCTGCACTGGACTTCGAGAGTGTGCTATAGGACTGGGTACAGCACCCTGATGACACGCAAAGGTAAGCTCATGTGTGCAGGCCTTACACACCCAGAGCCTGCCACCCAAAGCCCAATCCTTGAAACACCAGAGGCAAGGTTGTAGCTTGCAAGAGGCAGGTCTCAGATCAGGGAACACTGGCAGAGAAAGGACCTTAGTGGTGGAGATCTTTCTCATTTGGAAGGGCACAACGACTGAACTTGCTTGAATTACCGAGACTAGCACCCCTTCCCCACTTGTGGAGACTGGTACCCTACGGTATCTTTGTCTGCAGTGGTTTCTCTACTCCTTATAACACGGACCTGTGTCCTTCCTTTTCATTCTTACTTTACTACCTCTTCCCTCCTTTCCCATTTCTTCCCCATCTCACAGCTACATATTGATGCCTTTAGCTCTAAAAGGAATTATAAACCACACTTTTCCAAGCCAGCTAGTAATGTTGTGTCTAAACCTTATCAGGAACACCCCAAAGCACACGAACGTCCTCTCTGCTAGCCAACCCCAGGACAACTGTTAAATCGTGTATGTCACCACGGTTGCGTCCCGCCTTAACAACAACAGGTGTAGATGACTCACCAGGAAGACTCACAGAAAATAAGACAAGCAAACAAGAAGAGTAAGGAAAAATAGAAACTGAAAGACGTATCTATCCTGACAGAGGCTTAAAACACAACAGACAGTCACACGAACTATGAGATGACAACCCACTCTAGCACCATCATTAGCTCACAGCTCCTGAATCTAAAGAAAACGAAATAGATGAAATGCTAGAAGATCGCAGAGTCCAACCTCATAAAGGATAGGTAACCATATAAGCGCCCCCACCCCCACCACCAGTAAAGAAATCAATTCAGGACCAGAACAAAACATAGTCAAAGTGAAAGTAACCAGTAACTCGGAGGAGAAATTCAAAACCATGGAAAAAATGACTTCAACAAGGAAATTGAGACTCTGAAAAAGAACTAAACAGAATTTTTTTTTGGAAATGAAAGAATTGATCAATCAAATTTTAAAAGACAGTAGGTGGGCTGCTGAGATGACGTTCTGGGCAGAGGCACCTGTGTGCAAGCCTAACAACCCAAGTTCGATCCCTGGAGCCCACTCACAAGATGCTAGAAGAGAACCAACTCCCAAGAGTTGTTCTTTGACCTCCATACTTGCACTGTGGCACACACACACACCTGCATTCACATGCACACACGCGCACACACACACACACACGCACACACACACACACACACACACACACACACACACTATTTAAAAACATCACAGTGGGTAGTGTTATCAGCAGACAAGAGCAGCTGAAGAATGAATTTCAGGGAGGGAGAATGAGGCCACAATAATACATTGTCATACATAAAGACAAAAATGAGCAGATATGACCAAAACTTCCAAGGACTCTGGGGTACATATTCAAGAGGCCAACGACGGAAGTAGCAATAAAGAACCTCCCAATGAAGAAAGGCCTGGGATCTCAAGGGCTCACTGTCTAATCCTACCAGACCACTGAAGAAGCGCTAACCCGAATGTCCCACTACCTTACTAAGTCAGAAAGGAAATAGCAAACCCAGTGTTACCCTGACACCACAACTAGATAAGCACGCAACAAACAGTAAAACCACAGGCCGATTTCCCCAGCAAATACCCCTCCAAACACAAATTACCAATAAAATATTTGCAAGCTGAATTCAAGAGCACATTAAGATCATATATTATGAGCAGATTTGTTTCACATCACAGATGCAAGCTTGGGTCAACATCGAAAAATCAATAAATACAGTACACCACACAAGTAGACTTACGGACAGAAATCATACTATCATCTCTGTAGGTACAGAAGAGGCATCTGACAAAGTCCAATATGTCGTCATGATAAAAGTCCCAAGAGCATACCTCAACATAATAAATATTACATGTGTCAAACCCATAGCCATCAATATACTAAACAGGCAAAAATTGGGAGCATTTTTTAAAACTGTAGAACAGGGTAAGGGTCTCCACTTTCTCCACTCTTATTCAGTATAGTATTTTAGGTCCTGGGCCAAGCAATAGACAAGGGAAAGAAATAAAAACAGATATAAATAGAGAATAAAGAAGTCAAATTATCCTTATCCACAGATGTCATAAATATGCTTAAAAGACATTAGAGTTTCCAACAGAAAATCCTTAGGGTTTGACAAATATTCATGGCAAAGTTTCAGAACACAAAACCCACATACAAAAATCAGCAGTTTTCTATGTACTAATAACAAATGTCTGGGCAAGAAACTAGAAAAAAACACACAGTAATGCCAAAATTTAAAATACCCAGAAAGGATATTAAACCTAGCCTACAAGATGACAGAACTCTACAATGAAAACTTTAAGACACTGAAATAAAAATTATTGGCAGAATAAATGTTGTGAAAATGGCTATATTACCAAAAAATAGTCCACACATTTAATGTAATTTTCATCAAAATTCCTATGACATTCTTCACAGAGCCAGAAAAAATTCTAAAATTTTTATACCCCAAATAACTTAGAGAATCCTAGGCAGGAAGAATAATGCTGGAAGTATCATAATATGTGACTTCAAGTTATACTACAGAGCCATAGTGACAAACACAGCAGGAAATAAATACGTACACCAATGGAACAGAATAGAGGACCCAACAATAAACCCGCACAGCTACTGTCACCTGAGTTTTTGACAAAGGTATTAAAACATATACTGGAAAAAGGCAGCCTCTTCAAAATGGTGCTTAGAAAACTGGCTATCCACATACAGAATAATAAAAGTAGACTTATATCTCCCACACTGTATAAAAATCAATTAAAACTAATCTAGACCTGAATATAAAGTGCTAAAACGGCTAGAAGGAAAGCACTCTAGAACATGGTATGAACAAGAACCCTTAAAAGGACTCTGGTAGCACAGGACACTCTGACTGACAAATAGTATTAATGAAATTAAAAGTTTCTACACAGCCAAAGAAACCATCAACAAAGTGAAGAGATAGACTACAGGATAGTAGAAAACTTTAGCTACGTGTCTGACAGAGGGTTAATATCTAGCATATACAAAGAACTGCAAAAATTAAACACCAAACCTCCACATATTCCAAGCAATAAATGAGATGTTGAATTGAATAGACAATTCTCAAGAGAAGAAACAAATGATCAATAAATATTTGGAAAAGTGCTCATCAGAGCATTTTCTTAGCCATCAGAGCAACTCAAAACTATTTTGAGATTCCATCTCACTCCTGACTCTCTCTCCTAAATCTCCCCCCTCTCCCCCCTCCTCTCTCTTGCGCACACACACACACATGCACACTAAATGGTGGTCAGTATGTAGAGAAAGAGAAACTCTTGCTATTGGGAGTATAAACTGGTACAGTCACTATGGAAACCAATATGGAAGCTATTCAAAAAAGAAAAAGTAAAACTACCATAAGACCACTTCTGTATCTAGAAAGCTCCAAGTCCTAGCACAGAGATGCTTGCACATTTGTGTTTGCTGCTGCACCATTCACGCTACCAGGAACTGGAACCAGCATAAATGTCCATCAACAGGTAACAAGGCAAAGGAAATGTGGTTTCCACATTTCCACATAGGGGAGTTCTTTGCAGCCCTAAAGACAAATGAAATCATGGGATTTCCAAGAGGGGAAAGGATAGAACTAGAAATTACTATGTGAAGAGAAGTAACCCAGGCTTATCTTCTCTCTGATGGGGGTCCTGTATTTTCATTTTTATGCATTTGTCTATATGTGGGTGTGGTTGTAGGTCATGAAACCAGCATGGGGACCATGAGAAGGGAAAGAGGTCTTAAGAGAGGTGAGACCGGGAAAGTGGGTAAGAGAACACATGGGCCATCAAAGCAGAATAGGGGGTCCTGGAGCTGGGAGGAGTACTAACAGGATAGGGATGGGCGGATGAGGGAGGGGAGTGGAGTTTCAAAGAATGTATGTTTGAAATTGCATAATGAAACCCACTACCTTGCATGCTAATTTTTGAAACTCTAAAACCAAAATCATAATTGCCAGGCAATAGCCAGTTATCTGTAGCATGACATTAGTCTCAGTGGTAGAATTTACAACCATGAGCACTGGGAGATAGCTCCTGTATTAGTTTACTTCTCTGTTGTGATAAAAACCCTGACCCAAGGCAACTTGTGGAGTAAAGAGTTCCTTTCAGCTCACAAGTCAGTCATCAAGGGAAGCCCAAGCAAGAACCCGAGGCAGGAACCTGGAGCAGGAATGGAAACAGAGACCAAGAAGGAACGCTGCTTACTGGCTTGCTCAGTTTGCCTTCTTATACAACCCCTGACCATCCCCTCCCACAGCAGTCATGCTCATCCGCTCAGACCTGCTCACAGGCCAATCTGGTGGAGGCATTTCTTCAACTGAGGTTTCCTCTTCCCAGGTGACTCTGTTTGTGTCAAGTTGACAAAACGCTAATTAGCATACCTCTCCAGTAGATCCTCTCCTGGAATTCTTTTTTACTTTTACCAGCTGCTAGAGGCTCCCTCACTGAAAGTGGGCAGCTGCCCATCACTTTGTGCTTGCCCAGCCGTCTCACTGAAGGATCCGCTTGAAGCTTTCGCCTAATGGTTATGAATCTACGCCTTCTCCAGCTGAAGGGCTCTGTATTTGCACAGTGCCCTGTGGTTTATGGTGCACGTTCGCAAAGCACCTATGTGGAAGACTCTGTACTGGTCCTGTGGATCTAATGATGAACTGAACAGATAAAGGGGGCTTCAGGGATTGCTTTAGATCAGACGGTTTGTGAAAGTCTCTCCAAAGAAGCTGACATATAGGCGGAGACCAAAATGACAAGAATGTGCCAGCTGTGTGACGATCAGAGGAAAAAGCTATGGGCAGAGGGAACAACAGCCAGGGACACAATGTGCAGAGAGCACTCATGGGACAGAGGGACGTGGGATGGAAGTGATGTTGGCCATCCTCCCTAGTCTCTCTCCTTTCCCCAGTTCTGGGTTGGGCACCGGGGTGGCTCAGGTCTGTGTTGCTGCAGAAGCTGACAATGAACAGAAGTTAGTGGCTGGATCATATACAGACCAGGTGCAGGAGGATGTGCAGTGTGAGGAGAGAGGTCAGAAACACAAGACCCACGGCAGGCATGGAGTGGCGATGGAGGTGACATTCCTGAAGTGGGAATGGGCCTTCTCGGACATCCTGTAGCTACATTAATGTCCTTCTGGAATTGTCCAGACTGCAGCTTAGAGCCAGCTGAAGTTAGGAATGACCACTGACCTGTCTCACTTAGGTTTACCTTTGACCTCAAACCTCAGACCCTATCTGGGCCCAGCACAGCCTGGCACAAACATAGCCCTGGGTGGGAGTTCAGAATCAAGTTGTGGTTGGTTCTTTGTAGATTTTGGGGAGTATCTATATGCTTAGACTGCATGTGTACCCCTAAATACTTGTGTAATAGTATTTGCTAGTGGGGTTTTGAGGAAGAGATTAAGTGGGGGAAGGGTTCATAATGGGATTAATGTTCCTAAATAAAAGACTTCTGGGCTAGAGAGATGGCTCAGTAGTTAAGAGCATGGACTGCTCCTGTGGAAGACCCAACTTAAGCTCCTAACACCTACGTTGGGTGGCTAACAACTACCTGTAGCTCCATCCCCAGGGATATATCGCCCTCTTCTGGTCTCTGGGGGTACTGCACTAATATGCATATAAGCACCTCCCACCACACACACACCATAATTAAAAATAAATCTTAAAAATGGAAGACCCCTCAAGCCCCTCTTCTATGTGAAGACACAGCTGTCTGTGGACCAGCAGCTGGGTTAATGATCAACTGAGCCTGTTGGTTCCTTCAGTTTAGACTTCCCAGCCTTTAGACTATAAACAGTCTCTGCTGTGTAAAATCCCTTGTTATAATGGCCCAGCGGGACAGGACCTTTGTCACGCCCAGCCACTGGCAGGAAAGGTGCTGACTCCCTGATCCAGCAGGACACAGGGCTGGCTTGCATCTTCCTAGCAGTTGTCATGGTGCCCAGACAGACCTTTGTGCTGGATCAATAAGTTCAAAGGACAGCAGAGGGCAGCAGCACTCCATGGCAAACCTGGAGCAACAGCTGATGAGGACCGCCTTCCTAAGGCTAAGGTGGTCAACAGCCAATCAGGAATTTTGCTTACATGTTTTATCTTAACTTTACAGCTACAGCTTTTTATGGGAATCATATCTTTTCTTCAGCTAAAAAAATATGGGAGCCAAGTGGTGGTGGTGGTGTACACTTTTAATCCCAGCACTCGAAAGGCAGAGGCAGGTGGATCTCTGTGAGCTGGAGGCCAGGCTAGTCTACAGAGTGAGTCCCAGGACAGCCAGAGTTACAACAGAGAAACCTTGTCTTGATAAACAAAAACAAACACACAAAAAAGGAACCCAGAAAAATGAATCAAAGAGAAATTTCCAGAAAGGCAAGTCTCTAAGGAAGGTGGAAGTAGAGAACCTGGCTAAACTCACCCCACAATTAGAACCCTCCTGAACTAGGAAGGGTTATTCCTCCCTAGCTTTGAATTTCCATTGGAATCAGTTCCTGAGGCTCTCCATGGCTTCCCCATGCAGAGTCAGGGTTAATGAGATACAGGCCAGTACCTTTTGGGGAAAGAGCCAGGGCAGAGGGACGGAGTCTCAGGTAGAAGCAAAGACCAGCCCTGCAGAAGCAGCAGTGGTGGGGTGGGGTGGGGTAGGGGATGTTCCTGGGCCTGGAATGATGGGGGGACATGGAGGAGAGGAAAATCCAGGGAGTCCTCACAGGGTAAGTAGGGCTACTTTTCGCCTTGAAGACTTGAAGTAAGCCTCATGGTCGTGGATGTGCATTGGGCAAAGATGCTGTCTTCCCGGATAAAAAGGGATGCAGAGAACCTCCACAAGGACCAAAGAAGTCTAGGTTTTCCCCAGCTGTGGAGGTGGAGAGGTTGAGACACAGGGAGATTCAGACACTGGGATTCACCTGCTTCTGAAGCCACAGTGTGTCTGCTGGTGCCGCTGAGGCACAAGAGCCCTTCGTCTGACCCAGGGCCCTCCTGAGACTTCCCCTTATCTGGACATGGGACTCTGCTGCTACCTTATGATGTACCACATGTTCCAAGTTGCAGCCTGAGTGTGCACCTGTCACTCAACTCCTTCTGTGTTCACCAAATCACCATGCATACTTCCGGAAACCTTTATGTGCTTTTCTGTCCCCCTTTTCTATTTCCCTGCCTCCCCTACACCAGAGCTTGGCTCTCCCTGTGATTTTCTGTGCCCCCAGTTCCCCCTCCATGCCTCTGAGAGACTGTGTTTACTAACTCATCACCATCCCGACTGTCACTGGCAGTCACGGCTTCCTGTATTTCTCACACAGCCTTAGAGACCCCAGGTTCACCTCCGCTTTCAGCCACGGCACGCAGACTTTCCCCTCCCTGGGCACTCCCTGTTCCCCAGAGTGCATGGAATCCTAGTCTTGGGACTTCTTAACTTCCCTGTCAGACTGGAGCCTTCAACTCTGACCCCTGGGAATACCTTCAGTAGATGCTCCTGCTGGGCCCTGCTAGGAATGCCTAGGGCTGTCTTGGAGACCAACCCAGACAGCACAGACGGTGGATGTAGAGACAGGGTGCCTCTAAGAGTAGGGACTTAGTGACATGGTAGAGGGGAGCCCAGATACTAGGAATTTAGTTCTGGCAGCAGGACACGGGACTCCCTTCTTTCCCCCTCCTATGAGCATATGCTCTGGCATATTTTGTGTCCTGGCCCCATGAGCTGGGGTGAGTATAGTAAAAAAAAAATATTACACAGCCAGGCCAATGAGATGGCTTGGTGGTACTTGTGGCCAAAACGACCATCAGAGTTTGATTTCTAGGACCTGCAACAGTGGACAAAGGCACTTGCCACCAAACCTGTTGATCTGAGATCAATTATAAGTACTCACAGTGGAAGGAGAGAACTCCTCCACACAAGCCATGGCATGCATACAATCACACAAATGAATAAATGAATATTGAAAAAAAAACCTAAATGGACGGCCATTGCTAGCCCTCGATGGGACCGCGTGCTTTGAATTCAGAGGGGTGGTAAGCTATCTGGGACAAGCAATATTGCTAAATTTGCTGTCCCTGCTCTCCTCAGGCAGACAGAGTCAGGATGCTTATTTCTACAGAGCACTGGTGTAGCTCAGTCGCTTTATAGTCTGCCCAGACCCCTGCACAGCACGGCACCCCAGCTTCCCTGCCGCCTTTGCCTCCTGAAGGTATGCATGGGACTGTGTTGGGGCACCAGGGAAGGTCTGCATGGGAATTAAAGTCCTCATCAGGGACAATTTAATCTGTTTCCCCTTCATGTAGAATGCTGACCTGTACAGACCCTGGCCTCTCTCCTTGACAGTTTGGGAAACTGAGGCAGAAACAGAGGCCTCCCAACTAGCCCAAAGAGAAAACCCAAGAAGAGCACATTTCATCCATCAAGCTTTTGGCAATATTTGAGAAGAAGCTCCTTCAGTTGCCAATCTCCAGGCATCTCCACAGTGGCCTGCAGAGGTCTCCATCCCCTTGTAAAGATGAAGATTCAGATCAGAGAAAGAAAGTTTCTCTGAAGCATAGTGTCTAGGCCTGAAGACAGGTCTGCACCTGCAGCTTTTCACCCAGGCTGCTGGTCCCCAATTCGGTACTGCCGTTCCTGGGAAGTGCATAGTCTGAGAGCATGGGAATAGGTGTGTGTTTAGGGGGAAGTAGTGAGGAGCTGGTGGTTCCAGGGAAGGGAGGGGAGTCTCCAAGGACTCTTCCATACCACCCGCAGGCACTCTGAGCACCATCCCAATTTATGGTCACCTTGTAGGACTCTGCTGGCTCTGCAGCTGGAGTGGTACAAGCGGACCTTACTCACGAGAGGAGTCACAGGGACTGGGGGAGGGTGCTGAAAGGACACTGGCAGCAGCAGAGTGCTGGTGGTAACAGTGGTGTTCAGAGACAAGGCTCCTGTGATCAAAAGGCACAAGGCCAGAGTCTTCTGGGGCCTGAAATCCTGAGAGGTAACCAACACGCCAGACAGGGGTTTGGGGAGAGAGTGAGGGAGCTGGAAGACCAGAAGAATCCTAGAGTGGCTCCTTCCGGGAGCCTGTCCTGCTGAAAGTATAAAGCAGCAACTTCCACTTTGATTGCGGGCCCCTTGGCTCTGAGGCTGGCAGATGTCAGAACCAATCCAGGTCTGCACCTCCCCCCATGTAGAGCAGGAAGAAGGGCCCTCTGAACCTCAGGGAGTTGTAATGGTGTCCAGCCTCATTTCTCCTCCTTTAATTTTTCCCATGCACTCCCAGGGGAGGCAAATAAAGACAGTGTCCCCTCTAGGTGCCTGATGACCTCTCAGTTGGAGATAAGGCTTGGGGCAGAGATTTGGGGGTGGGGAACATTCCTAACCCCAGAGGTAGAATCCTGGGTAAAGAGAAGGCCCAGGCAGTGGGAGGGCATCTTGGGAGGCAGACCTGGTGCTTCCGTGGGTTGTGTGCCCACAGGACTTACCTGCCTGTCTGAGCTTGGCACAGTGTCTAGGTCCTGGGGAGACAGCAAGGAACCATATGAGCAAGAAATTAAGCCAATGAGGAGGTCTTATTACCCTTGCTCCAACCACAAAAGCTGCCATCCAGCACAATCCACTTACTCCACGCAGCTCCTGTGGCACTGGGACACTCCAGTGACCTCCCGGGGTTCGGCCTTGAGCGCTGGACCCATACCATAATAATTGACCAAGCGCTCTATGACATTGTTGGCTTTTCCTTTGCCTTATCCAACCCAGTATGGCTGACTTTACTGACTTGACTTTACTGCTAGCTCGTATTTTTCCCACTGAAGCAAAGGATCCTGAACCCAGCTTGCTGGCCTAAGCCCCGAGCTCCAGAGACACCCCCTCCCCTGCCTGCCCCATACTCACTGCCCTCAAGGCTTTCCCTCAACTTGTTTTACTCTCATTTCATAGCTTTCTTCATGGATGTTTGGCATTTTTTTGTGCACATCTTTGCTGGCACTCTCAACTGTGTGCCTATGAACTGGGCTTGGAAGTCCCTGTCCTCTACTTCATGGGGCCATAGACACAGCTCTCTGAGAACTAGGACTGTCTTATACACCTTTTTGGAGGCTTGGCTGAGTGACTGCCACTCTCAGTTCTTTCAGATTCATCAGGACTCGCCAGTGCCAGGGGCCTGCGGATACCCCGATAGCTGGGACAGAACCAGAGGGAAACTCGGCCATTTTAAAATGTATCTGGGGGAGACAAAGGCAGAGAATGTGGGAGGGGTCGCCCTGGAGTGGAGATACCAAAGGCTGGGATTGGAGGCTCCACGTGTCTGGTGCAGCGGGGCAAGACTACCTTCTCAGAGAGGCACTAGCCATCCAGGGTGTTGTGCTGCTCTATGGTTCTTAGAGGGACAAGACTGTGCTAGCTTTGACTTTGGTAGAGGCTATATGCTTCATAACATCTGTCCAGAAAGATGCCCCTGGGGGCTCAGGCAGGACAAGGCACAATTGTCCTTAAACATTCCAGAAATTCTGGGTCTTCCGCCAGGCTAGGACTTTCCCAGAATGGGGAAGGTATTGGAACCCTGCCTCCCCTGGGAAGGTCTTCCTACAAACTTTCCTAAGACAGCTAGAGCATCCATCAAGTAGATGATGCAATAGAGGTCAGGGAGGGGTACTTTCCTGGGATATTCCAAAATTCATGGTGGCTGAGTAGAGAGACAAGAACCCAAGCCTGGAGCATGGAGCTATCCAGACAGATGGCAGAATCTGCTGGGAAAATTCGCCTTCAGCTCCAAGATGTCCTTGGGACAGTCAGGCCATTCCTGCCTTCCCATCAATGCAAAGTATCCCTTTAGAGCTTGGACTAGTGTCCAGTGGACAAGTGTGCTAGGTCCACCTTTTGCTGGACAGGCAGGTGAGCAGAATTTCCTGAGTGACCCCTGGGGTAGTAGAAAGCATCTGTGTGCAGGTATAGCCATAAGTTCAGATCCTGGCTCTACCCTCATTCTTCCCTGTGTGAACTGAGCTGCAAATGGTCTCCTGGATCTCAGACCCCATAGAGGACAAAGACCTCCAAAATGAATGTCAGGCACAAGGATGGGGCAGATCACTTTAGATGCTCATGTGTCTGTCCCATGGGATGTGAGGGCCTTTGGGGCCCATTTCCTTCCCCCGTGATGACTTCTGTCATGATAAGGATCCTGGGGCAGCCACAAGCTTCCGGTTCCCCCCAGGGCCCGTGTTGAGGGACACTCCCAGGAAACTCCTTCCAGAGAGTTCTCTCCTAGCCTTGTGGTCAGGGAGGCCAAATAGGGGTCACTCCACCCCTCTGGTCCCCACCTCCGCCCTGCCACCGCTCCGTCGATACCCCTGAGTCAGCAGGGCTCTCTGATGCTATTGCCGCTTCTTTCCACACACGCAATCTAGGAATGCCTGTTGGTGTCACCATCTCCACCCTGATGTCATCTCTCCAGGAGAAAGATGCACATCTGCCCACAAACGGCATCCCTGGAGTTCTGCCTCACATGCACCAACTTTGGCACCCATAGGCTGTGTCCCTGGCATGAGTCTTTTCTCTGCAGCCTCTACTTGACTCCTTTCTGCTACTCCCCAAGGCTCTTGGCCACCACCCTGCCACTTGCTAGGTGGCATGCTAGGAAGCATGCCTTTAGTTCTTCAACACAGCCATGGACTTTCTTCCTAAATGATTCTTGTGGCCTTGTCCTGAGTTCCACCTGTTGTCTGACCCACAGAAGTCCTCACTTGTGTCTGATTTTATCAATCAATTGAGTCAGCTTCTCAGACCCTAAAACACGTTACTTGGCACAGGGGCTTCCACTCATATCGAAAGGGCACTGCCAGAAGCCCAAAGGCTCTCACGAAGCAGGCAAACTAAGCGGGGCTCAAGCTGGATGCGCCCTTATGTAAAACCCCCTCCACGCCGAGATGTTCCTATGAGTACATGTATATCCAATCTCACATGTATATCACAATACACACATGACTAAAGAGACCTACATATGTAGCCCCATGGCCTCAAACTTCCGGCACAGGGAGTCTTGGGCCAGGTCCCTTGTGCAAACATGAACTCGTGCTGTCTTCTCCAAAACCCATTGTGAAAAATAAACACTTGTTAGCCCCTCAAGAGCCTGCTGCTTTTCCAGAAGCAGTTCCTGCTTCCACAGAGGGCCTCCGGAGGGGGAGGTGGGCTGGAGCAAGAGGCTGTGCAGGAAACTAAGCCTGGAAGAACTTGCTAGAGAGAGAGAGAGGCACCTGTGCCTGGCATTGCCTGGCATTGGACACTGCCATGTTGCAGCCAGCCTCAGAGACCACTCCACCAGTGGTCCGGATAGCAGCAATATGCTCCCTTTGAAGGGACAGACTGCTCTGAAGAGGGCACAGAGGCTCATATAACTCAGAGGAAGAGTTACTCAGCAAGGTGAGTCCAGAATCAGCAGTCAAACTTGGGGGGGGGCTGACCTGCCCCCAGCCGAGCTCAAGCCCTGCTGTGAACCTTTAGGATTGAATATATGCCACTGCCAACTGGGGTTGCAGCAGTCGGTTGGTATGGTAGCGCAGGAATGCTGCAGTCTGACTGGCTTCTATGCTGGTCGCTGCCATTACCGCTGCATTACCTCTGCTCTCAAGGTCGGGCTGGGGAGTTCAGCTGTGCTGAGTTTGCCTATGGTTCTGTGTCCTCAGTCTGTGCAGACCATGATAGAACTATACCATGTGAGCTGGACTTTGCCTAATTAGATAATGGAATGGACCGTGAGAGGTCCCTATCTCAGAAAAAGGCTGGGAAGAACATGGACCAGGGCTGGGGCTAGAATGGGGCACCAAAATAGGTATAGCTTGCCCAGAGTTCTCTAGGGACAGCAGGCAGGATTGAAGCAGGAGCCCCATTCAGTGTCTCCCAAGCCCTGCCCTAGCCACTTAAGGCCAGGAAGCCCAAATTTGCCTGGAGGCCCCTCAAAAGGAAAGGGTAGCCAGAGGCTGGAGCAGACTGCCCAGGCAGGGCTGGAGAGGCCCCCAAGGAAGGGGGCAGGTGGGCTGCCAGTTCTTAGAAGGGCTCATTAATGAAAACCCCCAAGCCTGACAACCTTGGGGAAGGCTCACTGGCCCAGTGTAGCTGATAAGGGCCAGGAGATTCCACAACCCAGGTAGTTCCCCCGCCCCCCTGGAGTTCTGTGGTCACCATTAATCATTTCCTCTAACTGTGTATATAAAGCTCTTTTGCAGTGAGCCCAGTACTCAGAGAGAAAGGCTAAGGTCCTGAGGAGGATGTGGCTGCACAACTTACTTTTCCTGGGCACTGTGGTCTGTTGCTTCTCTGCACCCACCCGCTCACCTGCCCCTGTCACCCAGTCTTGGAACCATGTAGCTGCCATTGTAGAAATCCTGACCTTCCTGAATGTCACGCCTGTCACGGTGGTGAGTGAAGATGGAGCTTGGTGGTTCCCAGGCCACCTGCTGGCCCCTGCCTGGCCCTGCCTGTCAGCTTGCTAACATGACACTTTCCTTTTTACAGAATGAAGAAGTAAACATAGTCTCTGAAGAGTTCTCCACTCAGGTAAGCCTCTTCTCTCTGGTGTGATTTCCCAGGGCTCCTGTAGGACTGTTTTAAATAGCCCCTCACAAGGTTGCCTACACTCTTCCCTGTCAGCTGACTGCTAGGGAGAGGGGGCAGAGTATGGAGTAGTCAAGATGTCCATAGCCACTCCCCTGTAGCAGCCTCATGCATTCTTTTATAATCCATAGCCATGCCCCTGTGGCAGTCACATGCATTCTTTTATCAACTGAGCAATAAATTTGGGCAGAACTAGCATTCAAAGGTCAGGGATCTGCAGGGGATGATGGGAAAGTGAGAGTTGCTTTATGAAAATGGTCTTGTTGCCTTGGAGGCCCCACTGTGCCCTGTGACCATGGAGTGAGGGTGTTGATTACAGAGGGGCACAGAGGGTTTTCTGAAACAATGCTTGCCCACACAGAGGTTTGGGGATCACTACCTTCTAGAATGGTGACAACTGGCCTTTGCTTGCAAAGGTGGGGGGCCTGGAACTGGGAACCTTTTGAGGTACCAGGCTATAGAACATGGTTGTGTTGGTTGGGGGTGGCCTGGGCCGGGCATGGAGAAGGGCAGTGGTCAGGACAATGTTATGACTAGACCCAGCGGGTGCCACTTGGTGGGACCAGAAAGAAAGGAGTGGGGAGAAGGCAGCCTGTATTCTGTGGGCACTTGGCCTTTGCTAACCAACCAACGGATATTTCTGACAGAGGCCAACATGTATGCAGACCCGCCTGAAAGTTTTCGAGCAGAGCCTAAGGGGAAACTTCACCAAAATCAGCGGTAACTTGAAAATGATAGCCAGCCACTACCAGAAGACCTGCCCCCCAACCCCGGTGAGTACACAGCATCTTAGTCTGGGAGGGTAGGGCCAGTGAGGAGTGACCTGTGGCTGTGGCTGTTCAGGATTCTGACAAGTGGCTTCTGCGTCATTAGACGTGTCACAGGAGCCCCTCCAGAACAGGCCATGGCTCCTATTCATCCCTAGAGTCTACGCTGAGGAGCAGCAGTGCCCATTGCCCTAGCCAGCGGGAGCTACCTGCCCTTGTCTTGCATACCAATATCAGGCATGAGGTCAGAGGTGAGGCAAGCCCGAGGAAGCTCGGGGCCTGCCCAAGCCCAGAAGAAGAGCCAGCACCAGGTGCCACTTCCTGGCAGGACTTTCCTGTGGGGCACATGTATTTCATGGATACAAAGAGGGAGCTCCTAGAATGGGGGATACCCCAAACACTCCCCTTTTCTTTCCTTGTGGGAGAGAGTGAGCTCTGTGCCTCTTTAGAAGCAAAGCACTGCTTCAGGCTGGCTGCTTGCCTCTCCCCTGAAACCAAGTAGGCAGCCAGCTAATCTAAAAACCAGAGGCAAGCCTTCTGATAGGGCACAGTCCCTGGATGCCACTGGCAGAACCCTGCGAGCCTTAGGCAGTGTGTAGGCAGCGGTAGTGTCACCTGATCCTTTAGAATGGGCTTCTGGCCTCTGAGTTTTCAGAGGCAACAAATACACGGCTACTTCCCCGGTCACCCACTCACATGGACTCAAGTGCTGGTTTTTTTTTTCCTTTCAGGAAACTGTCTGCGGGACACAAATCATCACCTTTAAGGATTTCATAGAGGACCTTCGAGGCTTTATGTTAGACATTCCCCTTGGCTGCTGGGAGCCACTCCAGAAATGAGGCAGCCCAGGCCAGCTCTGGATCCAACTTCTCAGACTGCTGCTTTTGCCCCTGCAAAATGAGCCGGGAACTCAGGATTTCTGTCTTGAAGGGACCAATGGGTGGGCCACAGCCTCAGTTGGGGGGCAGAACAGACCTTCTCTGAACATGCTGACTCAGACGTGGCAGTGCAAGACAAATGAGGGAGATTTTTCTACTGACAGGGACCAGTCATATTTATTTATATATTTATATTTTAAAAAATATTTATTTATTTATTTATTTAAGCTCACAACTCTGTATTTATTCGGGATGTCTTACCATAATAATAAATTATTAAAAACTTTTGTTCGTGCAGTTATCTGGTTCATTTTTAAGAGTGGAGGAATTTGGGTGGTGGGTGGGGTGGTGGGGCTATTGGGGTCAGGTATTGATGAGGGTCAATGCTGTCATGGCCAAAGGGAAGTGAGATCAAGCCTGGGTGTGGTGTCCCACGTGCCTTGGTGAACCTTCTGTGCTGCTCCAGGGCCTCTGCCCCAGAGAATGGGCTCTAGGCTCACCAGGAAATTGAGCTTACCAGCCCAGAGACCTGGCCCAGAGAAGTGGTGCTATCTTTTCTAGGAACAAAGGGGCTTCTGGGACTGGCTGGTCATTGTCTAAACAAGTCTACCCTGGCATCCAGCAAAACTACTGTCCTTCTTTGAGGCTATGGACCCTCTGCGCCTGTTCTGCTCTCACACTTGGGGCCTCAACCACTCTTACAGTAAATCGGCAAATAGAAGAACTGTTCAGAGAAAAAGAAACTAAACCACAGGGGTCAGAGCTCAGCATATTTACCCAACTTTCCCCCAAATGGGTGATCTTAATCTTTAGCAGTCCGAATGTCAGTTCAGTGTGTCTTGGAGCATAGTTATAAGGTGACAATATTCTTAACTTGTTCTTATTTTTCCATTAAATTTTTACTCTCATGGATATTTTCTATTAAAATCCACGGCTTTGGGGCTAAGAGAAATGTAGTTACCTCTGTCTTTGCTTGACAACCAGGCTGAAGGCCTTGTCTCCAATCTTTTAGCCTGTGTTCCTCCTGAGGACCATCAGGAAATGTGTGTGTTCCCACGGCTGGGGGTTGGGCACTGGGACCAGCCTTTCTTCTCGAAGGTGGCCTAGAGGAGCTGGCTGTCTGCAGTTTAAGGGCCCACCGGTACTAGGATGCCATGTACCCATCACCCACTGATCCCTGTGCTCTAACCTGTGAACATGATGGGCCCAGCCAGACACCTGTCTCAAGCAAAAAGATCACAATACCACCTGCAATTGCAAATAAAAGTTCTTAGATCAAGCCTGAATCTCAGCAAAGGATCCATACAGTGTGGTATGATGTTAAAATGCATATAAAGCACATCTTGCCCAATGATAAGGTCCCCTCTGTCTTCTTCAGAAGCCATTCATAACTGATAAGCAGCGTATACATTTCCTTAGACAGATTATATATATATGTGTATATATATATATATATATATATATATATATATATATATATATATACAGATAGATAAATATTCTTCTACTGAAATGCTGTCAAGCGAGCCAAGCTTGGATTTACTGTGAGTTACCTCCAAGACTATGTACCCATGTGTGTTCCTGGCTTTTGTGCTCTGGGGGTTAGAAAGCCATTGTGTCCCAATGAAGGTAGCCACAATGATGCCCCAGAAAAATCACACAATTCTCTGTGCTGAGATCCAGGAAGAATTGCCTGTCAACAAGACGACATACCAGGTAAGTCTGACTTTTCATCAATCCTCACGCACCTCTGTGCCCTTCATGACCAACTTTTCTTGTTTGTAGGGTTACTTCAGTAAACCCCAGAACACCAGTGAGGTAAGAAGCATCTAACTCTTTGGCCTTTCTGACCACAGCTGAATAGGGAGAGAGGGACTGCCTCAGTCAGCAAATGGGGCAGAGACAAGAACAAAGTTTGCTGGGGATTTGAGAATTGAATCTCCGGCTCAGTTGATAGATGAACCAGTGGCTCCAGCCACCATTCCCAGATCCAAGGGAAGATAAAAGTATCTATTGCCTCTACTACACAGCCTGTGGGATCCACAAGTCTCCCATGGGAGAATCAGGGTAAGGTCTTTGGCCCAGGGCTCCATCAGACCAAGATGCGCAGGGGTGGGTAAGGAGGGGTGTCTGTTAGTTTCCTGCTGTGTAGGCCCACCACCCTAGTGCTTTCAACCCTGTTTCAGGAGTTCTGCTCTGGAAAGTTTGCAAAGAATTTCACCTCCATCCTGAAGGAGTTGTCTGACAGATATGACAGTTGGGACCCACACATAACTAAGATTTATAAGAACATGAAGCTCCTTACAGAAATCTGTACAAAGCTGGAAGTTGCTGTTTGTTTTTAGGAGAACCTGAGATTCCATTTGCTTGCCTTACAGCCAGCAGTCCAGAGAGACAGAGATCTTTGTGTGAACAATGCTTGCCTCCTCCAGGGCAGGGGATTCAAGCCATCCTTTGGGATCATCTCAAAGCCAATAGAATCTCATTGACAAGGCTGGGGGACAGGGAGTGGAAAACTGTACTTGTGGGGGCCTCTGTCTTTGTCTTCTTCTAAGCCTTTCCTAAACATACATGGGGTCCATGTGGGACAGGTCTGAGACAAGTCAAATAGGCTGGTCACTGACTGAGCTGGAAAAAGCAAAGGCTGCCCCAGCCTGTTCCAGGTTACTATACCATTGGGACCTCTGAGACTATGTATCCATGTGTATTCCTGGCTTTTGTGGTCTGGGGGTCAGAAAGCCATGTGCCCCAATGAAGGTAGTCACCGTGATGCCCCAGAAACATCACATGATTCTCTGTGCTTGAGATTCAGGAAGAATTGTCTGAGAGAGCCCTTGGGGAGCCTATAATATGAGGACAGCTGCAGTTTGGGGACGTGTGGAGACATGGCTGAGCTGTGTTCTCTCTGCTCTCTGCTTGCATGGTCCCATGAACTCCTATTTGCTTACCCTCATGACCTTATCTGGGATAGCAGTGAGGGATTCTTCGTGTTCTTTACTTCTTTCCCGCAGCTCTATATGGTCTTCAGACTCTGGGTCTCAGTGACATATATGATCCCATACTGTTGTTCAGACAGAGAGGGAGGGAGGGTCTCCCTGAGTTACTTCCTAGGAGACAGGAGCTTACCAGACCCTGTGGCTGGGAAGATAAGTTTCCTCTCCCCCACTACAATGAAGATGACTTTAACCATGTATTTCTTCAGCCTTCAGATACACCAGAAGACTGTACTATTGAGCAGAGTGATTTCTCTAAGTTCAAGGATGCCTTAAAAAGAGTTATCACCTCCATAGAAGGATGGAAATCATGTCAGAAGATCAAGGGGAACCTCTGGGGACCCATCTTTTCCTGGAGTTGGAGTTGGAGTTGGGGTTAGAGGTGTCTCAGAAATTATTTCCTGTGGGCATGGGGAAGGGGTGAGAGTCTGGCACTGGTCTGGGAGACGATGCTGTGGGTGGGCCATAGTGGAGAGTACCTGAGGCCACATGTCTGTAACTGATCTGTTAGTACCCACAGTTTCAATAAAACCTGAGTGTGAAAGTACTGGATAGGATCTTCTCTGGGGCCCCTTGGACTGGAAGGGAGAGGGAGGAGTTCCCTCCTGCAGCGCTTGATGGAGTCCTCCAGAAAACAAGGCCACACAGGAAGTACTCAATTGACTGCTTCATATTCCCTCATCTGATCCAGATCTGATCTTTTCCCAGAATTCCATTCTCAGTCAACCAATGTCTAACCATCTCCAAGCACTGAAACACAGGCTTAAACTACTGCCTCTCTTATTCCCTACTACAGCTCCTGGGCAGTTCCACAGATCCACCCTATCCATCCCTTAGCCCAGAGGGGACTCTTAGGCTACCTATTGAAGACTGGGCATACTGTGGGACTTGGCAGAAAGGATGCCCACAAAGCTCAGGAATCCTTACATATTCAGCTCTACCAGCACCAGAAGAGGATCATCTGACAACTGAGGAAAGCCCCTCCCCTGGCACGTATAACTCCTCCCAACACTTCCTGGGTGTCTGGCATGACAACACAGCTCTGATCCTTAGCACCCCCATCCCCACCCCATAGCAAGTTTTGCTTAGGTCCTGAAGTGCTGGCAGACAGGACCCCTGAGCTCTGACCCCCATTCTCAATACCAACCCTCACCACCCCCCAATCATTTGAGCAGTTCATTGAGGGTGCCTGGGATTACCCTACAATTCCAACAACTTCCCACAACCCAAAGCTCTGAACCAGAGCTTCAACAAACTGGGATAGATAACACTCTACTTACTCTGAAGTGCAATTAGCTATCATGATATAACACCTGCCTACTGACATGCGGCAGCTAGCTGTGAAGGCCACCCATACACCTGCCATCCCTGCCAAGGCTCTCTGGACCACAATTTCTCATCTCTATCTGAAGATATCAGATACCATAGAGGCCAGAGATCAGAAATGTGCCTAGGCAAAGTTGCCTACCTTTGGGGGACAATCCCATGGCTTTGGGTCAGGGGTCAGGGCTGGCTGCAGGGCCTGGGGCCAAGGCTAGCTTTAGCTTGGAGAAAGTATCTGTCTGGTTCCTGAGACTGTGAACTTTCACGTGTATGGCATGAATGCTCAGAGTTCCTAAGGTCACTCCTCTAACTGGAAGAATCTGGATAGGGCTGCTGGGACAGCCATCCAGGAGGACTGCTCCTTCAGTTCCTTATCTTCTTATCAGTCAGTCTGTGGTATCCTTGATTTTGAATTTCTGGAGATGTCTGAGACACCTGTCATGGAACTGGGAACTTATGTATTGGTCCTTGTCACCTCCATTGGTTGCTATGTGACCTTGGATAAATCCTTTAGTTACTTAGCTACAGAGTCCACAAAGGTAGGATGAACTTCAGCACCAGAAGCCATACCTCGGCCTGCGTACAAGGGCTTCAATCAAGTTGAATACTGAAGAATATCTAGCTCGCTCAAGAGACCTCGAGGTCAGAGACATCACTGCAGGTGAACAGTAGTGCTGGGAAGGGCACAGGTGCAGAGGGCATGAACTATTCAGAGTCCTTAGTCAAAGTCACCAGACAGCCACACATGAAGAGATAGGCCCTCAGTGAGGGTCTCCTGGGGTTTTCCATGTACCCCAGTTTTCCCTCTAGGTAGGCCCAGCTCTGGATACAGTACTGGGAAGTGACCTGGGGCTGCATGCCTACAGGTACTGTTCCTGGGTATAGCGAGCCTGAGTCCACAGCTCCCCGCATTTGGGTTTTAGAAGACATTGCTCTAGTGGAAAGCTGGGGCTCTGGGATGGATACTCAGTCCACAAAGCATAACCTTGACTTGGCATTGTTTGGGTCAAGCCCTGGGTACTTGCTCTCCCTAACAGGACATGGGTCAGGACCAAGCTGTATCTTCTATAGGAGGCACCCAAGAGTAGCCCTGGCCTCAAAGAAACATGCTTGGCTTCTCTGAGCCCATCTTGAGCCCAGGAGGGACAGCAGAGCTGGCTGGATGAGAGAGAGACTCATCCATGTATCATGACTCTCTAGAATACAGGAGAAGCCCCACTCATCCCAGGGGTACACGGTACTCATCCCAGAGGCCTTCTGGGTGTCCTTCCTCACAGTTACCAACAGGACTCAGAAATGCATGAAAGAAGCCACAGAAGCCTTTCTCATGATGGGCTTTGAGGAATGGACCAGCCCGTAGACAGTCCTGTGTAGTCTTTGAACAGGCCATGGTGTGGTCACATGGTGTGGTCACAGGAAGGTCACACAGGAGGGAAGATTCACCCACAAGAAGGGACAATCCGTCAGTCTAGGATACAGAATGATAGACGCTATAATGCTTAACCTTGGTTGTCAACTTGAAACACCTGGGGAAGTGGAAACTGAACTGAGGGATTGCCTCTCTCAATTTGCCTGTGGGCATATCTATGGGGTGTTTTCTTGATTGCCAATTGATGCAGGAGGCCCCACCCCAGATAGATGATGCCACCCTGGACAGGACTGCCTGAGCTGAATAAAATAGGTAACTGAACAAGTAAGTAAGCAACGTTCCTTGATAGTTCTGCTTCAGTTCCTTGGATTCCTTCAGTGATGGACTGTAACTTGTAAGCCAAATAAAATTCTTTCTCTACCATGATTTCGGTCATGGTGTTTATCACAGCACAGAAACCCAAACTAGAACAGACACCAAGCTCACATGGCAACTCAGAAAGGCTGCTGTGAGAGGCCCACAATGGTACCCATGCTGAAGTGATGTCACATGGCCAAGAGATGACACTGGGACATGTGAGGAGAGGTGAGAGGAGACTGTTCCCCCTGACTGTCTCTGGGGAGAGAGGCTGTGTCCAAGGCTAATGGACATCACAGGGTCACCCTTCTCCTGCTCACAGTAAATTTGCAACTTCAATGTCCCTGCATAGCATCTACAGATTCCCCAAATCAGTTCAGCCGAGATGCTGAATGTGAGTTTGCAATGGATAATGTAGATGGTTCTCTAAGGGCTGAGGCGGTGGATGGTCCTGCTTGGGCTGAGTCAAGATGCCACTCAGCCTGGATGCAGAAGTTGATCAGCTCTTCGGTGCTAGGCACCTCCACCCTTGCACTGTGCCCAGAGGGGATAAGGTGCCATTAGGCACCTTCAACCCCTCTCCAGTCTTAGGTGATGACATCCCTTAGGCTGCCCATGTGGCTTGTGACACAAGGTCCCAGATGGGCAGGACTGGCCCTAGAAAAAGGTGCGCTCTGTTCCTGAACCCTTCTTGTGATTCCTGCCTGTATGTGAGGGTGCTCTGTGGCCCGAGTCTGTATGATGGAAGTGGAGGGCAGAGCTAGGGAGATGGGTTGGTCAATAGAGGACTTGCTGTGCAAGTGTGTGGACCCAAGTTCAGAATGTCAGCATTCATGTAACAGGCTAAGTGTTGTGGTGGGAACCTTACACCCAATACTGGGAGGCAGAGACGGGAGAATTCTGGGGACTCATTGGCCTGCTAGTCTAGCCAATCAGATAGCTTCCAGTTCAGTGAGTTACCCTGTCTCAAAAAATAAAGGTGTAGGGTGACAGCAAGACAGTTGGTACCAATTTCTGACCCTTACTTGAAAATACACACGCACACACACGCACACACACACACACACACACATATACACACATACACACACACATATACACACACACACATACACACACACAGACACACACATGCACACACACATACACACACATATACACACATGCACACACACACACACACACACACACACACACACACACAGGAGGCAGGGCCACAGGTATATGGAGGCACATGCCGTCATTATGGATCCAGCAGCTCCTGACCTGGAACCTTCTACACTGTTGTAGTTAAGAAATACTGAGTTAGATGGGCGGTGGTGGCTCATGCCCTTAATCCCAGCACTCAGGAGGCAGAGGCAGGAGGATCTCTGTGAGTTTGAGGCCAACCTGGTCGACAGAGTGAGTTCCAGGACAGCCAGAGTTACAACAGGGAAATCTGTCTCAACCCCTCTCCCCCCCCCAAAAAAAAAGAAAGAAAGAAAAGAACAAAAAAAAGAGAAAAGAAGAAATGCTGAGTTAATTCTGCGCTATGGCCTCATGCTTTTTGTATGTACAGGGGGTACAGACCACAGCCCCAGGCAGCCCACCCTGACAGAAGATGCCCAGAAGCTTCAGAGGCTGAGAGAGCTCAGTGCTAGCACAAAGAGGCTACATGCTCATGGCACGCAGGTCTGCTGGGTAGCAGAGTGGGCAGTCCCTAGGACAGGGACTTGACCTAGGGGAGTCCTTGGGCCTACATTCTCTGGAAGCTCCCCACCTTCAGGCCTCAGAAAGGTGGGAACTTCCTTGGGATCACACAGGAGGTGAGCCAGACAGAATTCTCAGCCTGGCCCACAGAAGCCCCCTCTGTGGGCCCTTGGGGGGACTGCTGGGTACAGGCCTCACCCTCACAAATGGCTGCAAAGAGACCCTGAGCCCTGGGCTGCCCGGAAAGCTGCAGCTTCAGGGTTATTTTTCACTGTGGTTTGAGATACGAGGAGCGAGACAGTTTCGTGTTGCTGCCGCTGATGTTATCACCAACCAGATCTGCTCTGTCAACCTGTGATGATTAACTGGCCCTTTCCCTTTCCCTTTGCTCAAGGGACGATGAGCAGCCCAGATCCTGTTCTCAGTGCCACCTGGGCCTCATGCAGGGGAAAACCAGCCTGCTACACACTGCTTTACAGTTCTATTATCATTGCACAATGAAGTCTATAAAATGTGCACAAATACCCGTATCATAGAACCAATAGTCAGAGAGTAGAACGTTTCCCAGCAGGCACAAAGTGCATCCACTATCCCACTGTGAGACAGTTTTTTCCTGTTCTTGGACTTCATTCCAGCAGAAGCCTGCATTCATATTGCCTTCTGCATCTGAGCGCTATCTCCTGGCCATGTAGCATTACATTACACAACTATCCCACAATTTACTTCATTTTAACTTTGTTTTACATTTGCTTATTTAGTGTGCAGGGAGTAGATGTGTGCTGCCGTGCACACGTGGTGGTCAGAGACAACTTAGGAGAATCTGTTCTTTTCGACCGTGTGTGTCCTGGGGACCGAATTCAGGTCTTCAGTCTTGGAGCATGCACCTTTACCTGATGAACCATCTCACCAGGCAAACTTTCTCATGGTTTATTTCTGCATTTTACTGTTGATGGAAGGTTAGTCTGTTTCCTTCTAGGGTTAATAATAAAATTGCCTTGGGTATTCTGTATGTATGTTTTGGTCGTCAGTGTTTTTGTTTCTTTTGAAAATGCTGAGTTTGGTGTGGACGTGCTGGTCGCAGGATATGCATATGTTAGGTTTAATAAAGAGCACTAAACGTTTTTCCTAGGGAGACTTTTATAAACAATTTGGCTAGACACTGCTTACCCTCCTCCCACACCAAGTCGCCTCTCCTTTTTACAGGCTGGCTTCCCAAGCACCCTCATCATCACCGGAAGGTTCGTTCCTTCCTCCTGCCCACCTTCTCCCAGCTGTCAACTGTCAGGAAACAAAACACAAATCTGATGGATCCCTGAATCCTGCTCCTGGAATCACAGGCCTGCCCTGTGAAGCAGGGCTTATAGGCCCCAGTGATGTGTGCACAATGTCTAGAGGCAAGTGAGATGGTTTATGGCTTGCTATCCCTGGATCTCACAGCTAGGAAGGTGCTACCTTCACTCTCAGTGTCTCCTTCTGGGGAGTCACAAAGGGTTCATATGGAGTCCTTTGACATGGATATGAGTGATTGCCAGAGCGTGTGTGTGTGTATGTATGTGTGCATGTGTGTGTGTGTGCATGCATGTATGTGCACTTGTGGGAGAGCATTGCAAACCTGGACAGAGGGGCCCCAAGAGTCTCTCAGTGTATCTGATCACTGTGTCCAAAAGAAACCTTTGAGTCTTCTGTGTTCAGAGACAGAACTGTTATCTATTAATGGTGCCCTGGCCCCAAACTGTCCCAGTGGGAGAAGGACCTCAATGTTAGAAGTCATTCCAGCAGAGATTCCTCAGGCGTGGAGAAGAAGGGGCTGAGTTCTCTTGTCGCTAGGTCACTTCTGATGGACTTGTAACTCCAGCTGCCTCCAGAGCCTCCGCTGTCTTCCGTGCCATTAGCTGTGTCACCATCCTCCTCTCTGTTGTTGTAAGTCACAGCCCGTGTTCCCAGCTGGTCTCTCCATCTAACCCTTCCAGCTTGGCTGCCTATAATGTCTGTCTGTCTGTCCATCTATTTGTTCCTGCCAGAAGCCCTAAGTTGTATCTGTTTTTTGTTCACTGTCATGGACCTTTGATGTCCATCTGTCTACCTCCCTGTGACTCACGGGCCCTCAACCTGCCGAGCTCTAAGGGAAGACACTCCTTCCCACCACGGGGACTCATCTTAGTCAGAAGACCTAGATCCTGGCCCTTCAGTTTGCTGCCAGAGACTACATGTCTGTCTTTGACGCCCATAGACACAGAAGGCTTTGGAGTAGTCATAGCCCAGGCGCAACAGAGGTGTGTAGTTCCCTCTGATTTCTGCTCTGGTTGGGAGGAATTCAAGGGGGAATTGAACCCATGGGAGGGGTGTTAGTGTCCATCAGATCTACAGCCCTGCCCCAAAGCTCGATGGAGTACAGAATTACTTCAGCTTAGGAGTTGAAAGAGATCAACAAAAACTTCTTGGAGACCTAGTAGGAGAAGGGACCTGAACTGGAAGTCAGGGTTTCTTAGGGTTGGGGAGAAAGGGACTGTGAGTTATCCTGTTATGTCATTTCTGACTTGGAGCTATGGCCCCAGTAGCAATCGCTGTCTCCCTGGCCACCCCTCCTAGCACATGACCTCATCATGGCTAGAGGGAAAGGCTGGGCAAGTGCCAAGATCTCTACCAGGAGAGCTCGGGGCTGCCCCAGCTTCTGAGCTGGAGGAAGTGTGACAGATTGCCAAAGAGCTGGGCTTCTCTCCATCCTGCTGCTTCCTTTAAGGTGGTTCCCAAATCTACTAAGTGGGGAAAAAGAGCTAGCTTTTGTGGGCTCTTGTCCCAGAACATCCTCCTGCCTCATTTCTCACATGGATAACAGCATCCTGTCTGTGTTCTGAGTACCTCTTCAGAGCCCCTGAGAGGCTTTGCCCCAAAGAGCATTTTTTTCTTTAAAAAATTTGTTAAATGTATCCTCTGTGTCTCTGTGTCTCTGTCTCTGTCTCTGTCTCTGTCTCTGTCTCTCTCTCTCTCTCTCTCTGTTTACTCTCACACATGCTGAAGTGTGCATGTGGCAGTCAGAGGACATCTTTGGTTCTCTTCTTCCACCACGTGGGTCTTAGGGAATTGACCTCAAGTCATCATTTTTGGTAGCCAGCCCTTTTGCCTACTGAGCCATCTTGCCAACCCATAAAGAACATTTTCCAAACCTGGGAACTGGGCTGGGAGATAAACAGCAGTATGTTTACGGGAAGGAAGGGGTGGTGGCAGGAGTGAACGAAGGAGAACCTGGTCTGCAAGGCAGTCATGACAAGCATCTCAGCTGACCTAAAGGAGAATTCCAGAGCTAGCGCAGCCTGCCAGTTTCCCTATGGTGGGGTGAGGAAGTCGAGCCTGTATGTCTTCATGTTGATATGTAATTGGGTGTAAGTTGCCTGTGGAAGGAGGCATGACCTAAACCGTGGCAATTTTTTTCAGCTAGGAAATTCCCAAGGAGGAATGACTGCCAAAAACTGTCATCTTCCAATAGAGCTTGTAAACATGGACAAGTTCTTGTCTCCTGAAGGGCATTCTGGGTAACATATCCCAGTACCTACCATAGTCTACTCTACTGCACAGCTGTTAGGTCCACTCCTTCCTTCCTTCTCTCTATCTCTGTCTGTCTGTCTCTCTCTCTCTCTCTCTCTCTCTCTCTCTCTCTCTCTCTCTCTGTCTCTGTCTCTCTCTCTCTCATTCTTTTAAGGAATACTACTAAAACAAAATAAGATAAAACAAAAAACCAACATATCAGAGTTGGACAAAGCAAACAAACAGAAGGAAACGAGCCCAAGAGAAGGCACAAGAATCAGAGACCCACTCATTCTCATGTTCATAAAGACACTGAACGGGAAGCCACAGTGTACGTGCAGAGACCGTGTGCAGACCCATGAAGGCCCTGTGCCTTAGTCTCCATGAGTCCACATGAGCTTTGATCATGTTGCTTTAGAGGCCTTGTTTTCTTGATGTCCTCCATCCCCTCTGGCTCTTACACTCTTTCTGCCTCCTCTTCTGAGGGGTTCCCTGAGCTCAGAGGGGAGGGATTTGATGGCTATCTCATCTAGGACTCAGTGTTTTAAGTCTCCCCTGTCTTTTTTCTCTTAACACCTCTCTCTGTCTCTGTCTCTGTCTCTCTCTGTCTCTCTCTGTCTCTCTCTCTCTCTCTCACTCTCTCTCTTTCTCCATAAAGTCTGGTTGTGGGTCTCTGTATTTATTCCCATCAGTTGCAGGAGGAAGATTCTCTGATGCTGGATGAACAAGGTACTGGTGTATGTGAATTGCAGAATGTCCTTAGGACTCATTTTATTGCTACATTAATAAAAAAACAAAAGAATAGTAGTATTTGGTTTTACTCTAGGCACTTGGGATATCTAGTCTCGGGTTCTTGGTCATCCAATCAGTGTCATGTATGGGTTCCATCTTGTGGAGTTGGCCTTAAGTCAAATCAGATATTGGCTGATTACTCCCACAAGATTTATGCCACTGTTGCATTAGCACATCTTGCAGGTGGGACACCATTGCAGAACAAAGGGTTTGTGGCTGATTTGGCGTTTACGTTTCTCTCTTGGTATCGAGCAGAGTACCTCCCTGTACCAAAGATGCTGGAATGTAGGGGTAAAGGTTCTATGTAGGTACCAGCTTGACTTCCCCATGTTCATTGAGCAGTGTAGCTGTTGTTTTCAGCAATAGAGACTTGCCATCAGTTTGTGAAGAACAGGCAATAGCCTGGGTTGTTTGAGGATTCCCATGGTACCCTTTTGGCCAACAACTCAATTATATGTAATTCAATCCCAGTTCTGGAAGCTTCATTTTGTGACAAGAGACGGTCAGTTGGGACTCTGTCTCCATTAGTTGGCAACTTCATTTAGATCACTTTCATATATGTATATATTTTAGGAAGCTTCTACTGTATTGTGTTTCCATATTACCCTCAAATACCCTTAATTTTAGCTGTCTGTCTCCATATTTCCTCCCTTGTCCCCATCTCCCTTCCCCCTCCCCATTTGATCTTCCTATTCTAGCCCATACCCCATCCATCTATAACTATCTATTCTATTTCCCCTACCTAATGAGCTCTATCTCCTCCCAGTCCCTTACTCTATTGGGTCCACTTTATGTAATCCCTTCCCATAAATCCTTGCATTCCAAGGCAGTGCTGTCGACAACTGGCTAAGCCCTAACCTGCAACGTTTTCAAACTGTCATGATGTAAGTGCTCTCACTGGCACCAGGTTTCAAGCTACCACTGGCTTTAAAATAGCCTGGCAGAAATTTAGCAATGGGATCTCACACTTAAGCAGCTAGCCTAGCACATCTGTGATGTCATTGGCCTTCTCTTGCTGGGGGAAAGTGCAAAGAGGAAAGTTGGTAATGAATTAGAGCTATAAGAGGGCTACCACAGATATCAGCCATTTCCTCTTCTACTCTCTATTCCAACTCCCCTTCAACCTTAATTAGCACCTGTCCTCATCCTGGCAGCCTGTCTGGTAGTGTCTATGAGTTGTCTGATTCCAGATCTGCCTTCATCTCAGAGTGAAGTTGCCAAACAGAGAAAGAGAATACCAGGGAGCCTGGGAAGATGGCTCAGTCAGCAAACTGCTTGTCGTATTTATGTAAGGATCTGAGTTCAAAGCCTTGGCACCCATGTTTTACAAAAAGAGCAAGTATGCTAACATATGCTTGAATCTCTGAGGAGTCAGAGACAGGAAGATCCCTGGGGCTCACTGGAGTCCAGCTGAATTGGTGAGTTCCAGGTTCAGTGAAGGACCTTGTCTCACAAAACAAGGTAGATAACAAATTGAAGAAGACATCTAACAGCAACCTCTGATCTCTATAATGCATGTGTGTTCATATGTATGTGTGGGTGTGTGTGTGCGTGTACATGTGTGTGTGTACAAGGCATGATACCAAAGCCCTAAAGCTGATCACCTTTGGGAAGATGCATCTCTCCCATTCCCACTGTACAGCCTATTGCTTTGATAAGCTTCTCCTCTCCCTGGGTAGAAGAAGGCTGAAGTGCTTTGGCAGCAGTGTTAGCTACAGTTCAATGGGACTCTTGCTTTGGCCTTCGATGGAAATGCTTCTTCTTAGGGAAACAAGACCACAGAGCAGGGATGGGAGGACAAAATATTTCAAATGGTTCACCAAAGATGATCCTATCAGGGCCACTCTTGCTTCTATCTCAAGATATTTGCTTTATAATCACTAGGATGCAACTTCCCATTATAGCGCTTGGTTTATAGTAAAAATTGTGTCCTTGAGGAGCCTATAATCCTGTAAAATGCCATTTTCAAAGTGATGCCTTCCATAGGCTATTGCCCAGTGTGTTATCAGACAGACAGCACTTGTGTGGTGCAGTGTGAGATGAGACCAGCAGATTCCATGGTTCAGGACTCTCATCTTCTCTGCTGATGTGTTTGGTGGAGTCCTATTCTAGTAGATCAAAAACTTTGAAGGCCCCTGGACAGTGGTGTTGGCTGAGCCCCAGCAGAAGGAGGAAAACCTTTTGAGGGATATACCAATCAACAAAGGCTTTTCCCGAGGTTCTGATATGTGGGGAAAGATCATGCTTGGCAGAGCCATTGGTAACCTGGGCCCAGGGCTTTGGGAATTATTCTCCGAGGCCCTGATGAATGCATAGGAACTGTGTTCCTTCTGTGAAGCCAAGAATGTGCTTGGACAGAGCTGGTAATAGCCTGGGGCCAGGGCCATGTGGGAGCTGTGACTTTAGATCCTGAGAACCCATCACTTCCTACCACATTGGGGCTATGATTATCAGTCCCAAGGGTGCTGTGTGCTAGATCTGTAATGTTCTTGAGATGTTCTGTCTTCCTCTTATGAAAAATTGTTTGACTTGGTCCCGTTGTATGATAGTTTCTGCAGACTTTGTCCCATTTCTCTTCTGGAAATAGTATATAAGATGCTGTACTTCTCAATAAGCTTGATTGGTATGAGACATAACTTTTGCAAGACCCCCTGATCCCAAACTCGTCTGTCTCCTTATCTTCTGATCTCCTGGTCCACTTTCCCAGGAGGACCTTGTCACTGAAGAGTAACCTGCCAGTACATGTCACAAACCCAAACCTGGAATGCATGCTTATTCTTGTAAAAATGATTCATTGACTTTTCCAGGTTATAAGAACATAGAGCCAGTCAACTAACAACCAAATATCTTATTGATTTCTTCAAGATTCAGTATTATATCTGCATGAATTTGTGAATGTGTGGATGGCTCTCAATTGTTGGCATTAAGCGATCACTCATGAAGCCATAGGTGTGAGCCAGGAGGAAAGTTTGGGTGTCGTGAGATTGATAACGTGGGGCTTGTATGACTCATACTACTTCCAATCCTGTTGGTGTTGAGTACAGATGTATTATTTTAGCTTATGATCAACCGTTGCTGGACTCAGTAGGTTCGACAGGAACCTACCATGGATAGTTCTTGCTGTGTGGACATTTCATCAGGCCTTCTAGATTTACCAGGGCTTGGAAGTCTGACAGGAGCTGTTTTTCAAAAGGTATACAATCTCTAATATAGATATGGATGCTTTTTAGCATAGAAGTGGTCATCTTTGTGGCCCACCTGGTAGAAGTATTTGAACCCTGGCCTGAAAATACTACAGAGACCTTTCCTGCATGGGTACCCACCCAAAGGTGGCAGGGTTTTATGGATCTGCCAGATAAACAGGCCGGAGTAATAATAACCCCAGGTAATAGGTCACATCTGCCACCCGAGAAGGCATGCCACAGCTGGTCTTTCTTCAAGGAGGGAAGCACAAGATGTCATAATTTGCCACATACTTCCTGGGATATTTCCTGGATCCCAGATGCATGCTCCTGGATATCATGATCTCTAAACAACTTACAGATGAGGCAGGCTCTGATGCCCACAGGGCTCATCTCCTGGTTTGTCTCTGTGCCTTTCCATGGCCACTGATTTTATCTGACTAGTCTAATGTTATTGGTAGGCTAGACCAGTGGGATATTCTGAAAGATGCTCCATAAAGTTCAGATCCCTTAGAACCTTATAACAAAGACAAGAGAGTCAGCCTTGCATTTGAAATGTAAGCTTTATCTCAAGTGAATGCAAACCAAATCCAGCCTGGATAGAAAAGAATAGTGTCCCCAGACCAGTGGCCAAATGCTCCATTGCCTAAGGTCAGGTTCATACACTGGCAAAGACATGATAATTAGGAAGTACATTGGATACAACCTTGGCTATACTTTGATGAATCTGTACTATCCCTCTGTCATATTCCAAGATTGATCTAGATCTTGATGGTTAACTAAGTAAGATACCATGGACTCCTGCTTTAGATCTTTAATGATATTGTTGACTGCTGCCAGTACCTCCAAAATGGAATGTTGTTGTTTTCATTTATTTCTTTAGCTATTTAGACATTCAGGAGTCTTCCTCTTGACTCTTATTATATGGGCCACAGCCCAATGTAGAGGTTGTGCTAATCACCAAATGTTTACCCTTTAATATTACTGGTAGGGCCCATGACTGACAGGTGGCTCTTTGATATAACTCCAGCTAGGAACTACTTACTCAGCCTACATACACATTCTCACCTCCAACAAGAAGGTCCTGATGCTACAACAGTCTCCAGGTAATAATGTCATTCAACTCCTGTGCTCTGTGGTCCTCAAAATATTTGGCTAGTGCCCCCCACCTTGATCATGCATGTATACCTAAGTGAATGGTCACGTGTCCCCTTGGCACATTTTCATTCCTGCATGCTGTGGTTATGTAGATTGACTCCCCTTTTTGGGGGAGACTTGGCTTCTTCTTTAATCAAGAGGTTTAGAGTTCTTAAACTTGGCAGGGGATTTTTACTGGGGTGCTGGATTGATTATCAGTCCTAGTTCCATTCCTGTTGCTGTAATTACAACAACAACAGCAACAAAAATGGACTGTTTTAGTTACTTTTCTGTTGCTATGGTAAGACACCATGACCAAGTCAACTTATAGAATAAAGGGTTTGGGGTGGGTCTTACAGTTTCAGAGGGTGAATCCATGATCATCATGATGGGGAGCGTGGCAATAGGAAGCATGGCACTGGAGCAGTAGCTGAGAGCTCACATCTCTATCTATAAGCATGGGGCATGGTGGGGGAGTTAACTGGGAATGACTTGGGATTTCGAAACCTCAGAACTCCAATGACATATCTCCTCCAATAAAGCCACACCTGCTAACCCTTCCCAAGCAGCTCTACCAAGTAGAGACCGAGCACTCAAATATCTGAGCCTATGGGGGCCATTCTCATTCAAACCACCACAGGACGAAAAAGCAACTTAGAGGAGAAAGGTATTAGCTCTCAACTCTAGGTTCCAGTCCATTGTAGCAGGGAAGTCACACTAGCAGGAGCTCCAGGAAGCTGGTCACATCCCAGGAAGAGCAGAGAGGGGACAGTCGGCTAGCACTCCGCTCACTTTCCTTACTCTTACACAGTTCAGGACCCAAATCCAAGTAACCGTGCTGCCCACATTCAGGGTGGCTCTTCTCATCTAGTTAACACACTTAGGAAAATTCCCTCACGAGTGGACAGGTCACCGTCATCTGAGCAATCTCACTGACACACTCCTCCCAGGTGAGTCTAGGTTGTATTAAATTGAAGAATAAAACTAATCTTCACATCATCTGTGTTTGATTCCTTTGATTGCAAAGGATGAGCAGTTTTGGAGCTGGAAAGGTGGCTCAGTGGTTCAGAGGACCCAGGTTCAATTCTCAGCATCTACATGGTGGCTCACAACCATCCATCACTCGTAACTCTGGTCCCAGGAGATCTGGTGCCCTCTTCTGACCTTCATAAGCAATAGGCATGCATATGGTGCACATACATGCACACAGGCAAAACATTCCTTCACCTAAAACAAGAATTTAAATAAACCTAATATTTTTTAAAGAACGAGCAGTTACTTGTTGGTCTCTAATCTATTTTGATGCTAAGGATGCAGTGTTCCATGGACCATCTTCATAACTTGCTATGAGTCAGGCCCTCTCTGCTATCACTCTAACCTTGCCACTCATAATTGGGCCACCTGGCCTGTGGGACCTGGGTACCATCATCAGTAGTTATTTCAGAGTCCCATTATCCTATTGCTAACAGTGATGCCAGTTCTCCGAAGGCCTGTCCTATTGTAGATATTGGTCTGCGGAGGACTTTACTTCATAGCTATATTGATGCCTCTCCAGATCATTCCTTCCTATTCTGGTATCTTGTAGGCCCTCAAACATTTTTACAGCCTTGCTTGTATATCCACTCTTGTTCACCCAATTCCTACAGTGTACTACAGCTAATCTGGCACTTCTGTGTGACATAATATATGTTGTGCTTCTAGTAGCCACTGTATCAAGTTTCACATCTTCTCCTTGGGCCTTGCTTCAGTTTTAAACCCTGTATCCTTGGAGAGTCCTCCTGTAACAATAAATGTTTTCATCCAGATTTATATTTGATAAGTGGTCCAGAATCCAGTCTAATTCATTCTCTCTCGATACTTGCTGGTACTTGATAGCTAGGGTGCATACATCTCCCTCCACATATGGTCCTTTTGTCCAATTACTAACTGTGATAGTTGGTTTTAACATCAACATTTTTTAATTACCTGAGCTGGGAACCTCACTTGAGGAATTGTCCCAGAGCCCTTCACTGATGTGGGAAGAGCCACCCAAATGTGGGAGATCTGGTAGCAGCCCAGGTCAAAAAGGACATGGGTGACCAAAGATCACTTGCCTTTTGCTTGCTTGGCCTTCCATCTTGCTGCTGTCAAATTGATTTATCTCATTGTCGCTGTTGATTCCTTCCTTGATGTTAAAATCATGTGTTTCCAGGTTTCCTTCATTGACTAGTGACCAGTGGCTCTCCAGAAACCCTTTAGGTCTTCAGCACCAGGTTGGGATTACCAAGGCAACCAGCCTCAAAGACCGAATAAGCCAGTAAACATCATTCCTCTGTGTTTCTTGCCTTGGCTTTCCTCAAGGGTGGACTGTAACCTATAGGATAATAAATCCTTTCCTTCCCAAGATGCTTTTGGTCATGGCATTTATCACAGCAAATGAGAACATCAGCCTGGCATGGCCAGGTTATGATGACTGTTGTTATTGGCCTAGTGTCCAAGGGGTGAGATGGGAGCAAAAGACAGAAGCTCTACGCTACCTTTATAAGGCAAGAGGGAATTCCTTCTTAAGAGAGATGAATAGGTTACTTCTGAATCTCTGGGGTTTTGGAGGAGCATGAAGATTCAAGATTTTCAGGTCTCAGCAGGACTCCCTAGATCATGTGTAAAGGTCTCATTTTTTTCCCAGGGGAGGCTCTGCCCTTGACATTGGAGTGTAGTGGAGAGTTTAACCACTGCAACCCATATACCTCTGCTGCTGTATCAAAATATCTGAGGCTGGGTATTTTGCAAAGAAAAGAACTGTATCTCATAGCTTTGGAGGCTTCAAGTCCAAGCAGCACTGTGCTCGTGCTGGCAAGCTCCACCCCCCACCACAAGCTGCATTACATCATGGCGGATGGAATCTTGGCTAAAGTGTGTGCAACAAGAAGAGAACACATGACAAGACAGGAAATCAGAGAGAAAGAGACAGAGAGAGAGAGAGGGAGAGATATTCATGGATTAGGCTCGATGTTTTACAACAGCTCACTCTTGTGAAAACAAATGACTCACTCCAGAAGACCAATAGCAACCCTTTCCAAGGGCAGCACCCCCACCCATGACCCAGTTGCCTCTTAGCGGGTTCATCGCCTTCCAAGCACTAAGCTTACAACATCGGGAGTCATGGGGTGTGCACTCAAACCATGTCCCTACAGACATTACTACTGACAAGTCCTGGACTCGACTCCCAGCCATTTCATCTCCTCTCCTGTGAGAGGCAAAGCCGTTTCCTCACATTAATGAGCCATTTCACACTTAGATTTTTATTGGCAATTGATCACTACAACCCCTTCATTATCTTTTCCTGAGACTTGCCAACACCATCATCTTCATAATAGGGAATTCCCTGTATTTCTCCAACACCTGGGGCCACACAGAAGCTAATGCCCCATCTTCTAACACAGGTGAAAGTTTTACCAATTGCATCAGCGGCTCATTCACCTGCCTCTTCTGATGGGTCCTCTCTGATAGCCATATGGGGTGAATCCAGCTCAAGACCCCAACATAGCCTGCACCCACCTCCCCTCCCAATCATTCTTAGAACTAGATGGTATAGATTAGGTGCTGTCGGAAGTGGACTCTGAGTCATACAGGACCTTTACCATGAAGAGCTCTTGTGGTTGGGTCCTGTGAAAAAGTAAGGCCTGAAGCAGGATTAAGTAGGGGAGAAGCTGAGCTGTCATGCTGTTTCTGCCATGGTCCCAGCTGGGTCCATGGGAGCTGTCCTTAGGATGGCCCCTTAGAGTTTTCCAAAAGATCAGTGGGTGAGGGCTGTATTAAGCAACTTTTAAAGCACAAGACACCCCTGAAGAGGGTTGTCAGCAGTGGCTATCTTTTGAAGACCTCCCAGTAGCTTATAGAAATTCTTCACACATCAAGGAAGGCTTGGGATGCCCCAATCTTGTGGGGCATTCCAAAACTATCTCAAAATGCCATGGACAAGCCTGGCCCCTAGGCAGATGAGTCAGAAGCCTGATTACAAACCTCCACAGTGAGATTCCATTGCTTTAGGGAAACACCCCAAGTACCTATCAACTGATGGAAGAATAGAGGAAATACTCACATACACAGTGGGATAGTACTCTGCCATCAAAAAGGAGAAATTCTGACATGTATTGTATGGATAGAAGTAGGCATCATTATGGTCAATGAAATAAGCAAGCCACAGGAAGAAGCACCACCTGGTTTCAGCCATACATGGAATCTACAGATGCGGATCTCATAGAAGCTGGAGTGCCATGGTGGGTTACAAGAGGCTGGCATGGAGGAAGGAGAAGGATTGGCCAATGGGCACTAAGTTACACTGAAAGGAGCAAGATGCTCTAGGGAGCTGTGGCACCTTAGAGTAACTGTGGATGGCAATTGTGGAGCACATGTTTGAAAATGCTAGGATGGATTTGAAAGCTTACAGCTCTGAGAAGGGATGCACATTTGAGAAGATGGATATAATTTCACCTGATTTACACGATGCATTTGTGTTCCAAACATTACATAGTAACCCCATTAAGATGTACAACTTTTAAGTTTTGTGCATCAGTTAAATAAAAACCTCAAACTGAAAAAAAAAAAAAAAACAAACAAGATTCCATTGCTTCATCTTAAATTTCTTTCCTTTGCGGACACACCCACCCAGAGAAGATCCCCATTCTTCCATTCTCAGGCATGCAGCCCCTTAAGAGAAATGGCTTTGGGATGACCTTTTCTCCTCTAATACTGGATGCGCATGTGTCTTCTAGGAGTCAGTGAGCATGCCTGTGGCGGGATGCCTGGGGGGGAATTCATTTATTCCAGCCATTCATTCATTCCTGATGGTCTAGTGAGAAGCTTGACGTGAACAGGCTGAAGTCAACTCAGCGAATTCTGGACCAACAGTTCATGGTTAGGATGGCTCCATGACAAAGAAGGCCAAGCAGAGACATGTTTTAAAATACCACTAGTCCCATATATTGCTCATGAGGTGGCAGGTTTAAAGGTTAAGAAAGAGCAGAGACACTGGTTTGAGGGTGCAAGCCACATTATGGTTTTCAGACCATCAGCCTGAGAGCTCCAGGAAAACAGAAAGGACCAACCCTAGCCCAAGAAATTTGCAAACCTAGAAGTTAGACAGAGAAGGGAGAAGCTGCAGAAGAAGCCAGTAAGAACTGGTCATTGAGGATAATGAGAAGCAGTTGGAAGAGGTGAAATCTCCATGGAAATACCCCTGATCTTGGAGGTGTGAGGGTAGGTGGAATCTACTGGCAGAATCCTGGGGTAGGCAGGGGAAGGGGGAGTGATGAACTGATGTGCCTTAGACGAAGCCCATATGCTTGTTTGGGGCCTTTGCATGGGCTAGATAGCAAATTCAGAGAAAAGCTCCCTCAGGCCTATGGGTCACATCAGCTGCCTTCCTCTGAGCTTCACCCAGGGCCTCGCTAGTGCAGTGTGGATGAGAACAGGTCCAGACAGCTCATGTCTGGGTTTACCCAAAGGGGCAAGTCTGACCGGTCCATCGTCCACCCTGGCGACTCCTAGTTCTCAGGCAGGACTACATCGACTTGTTTCCAGGGCTTTTCTATCAGGCTGCGCTGTTTCCTACAGGGAAACCCCAGCCCTGGGCAAACAGACCCCTACTTCCTGACTAAGGCCTCCAGAATTTGGGCCAGAGGCTAGGGTGGGGCAAGTCAGTGAGTCAGGACTGGTTTTCTAGCCTCCTTAGCTTTATCCCCCGACTCCTCACTTCCCCACATGACGACCCTGATACGAGCGGGGAGCAGAAACCCAGGAGTCACTGGAATAACTCCCTCTATTTCTTTGAGACTCACCACAGTCATGTGAGGGAAAGAAAGAGAGAGAGAGAGAGAGAGAAGGAAGCAGGGAGAGGGTCATGACCCCATCTCACCGATGATGTAACCGAAGCTGTGAGCATAGATCCATGACCTGTCCGGGATCACACACCCAGAGAGCGGAAGAGATGAGTCCGGATCGTGTGTCCCACTCCTGCCGCTGCAGCAGGTCATGACGCTGAGAGGCGCACCGAGCCCTGTGATACCGTATCACCGCCTCTGGTGGGGCCTCTGGTGTCTGCCCTCCACCCATTGTGCAAATTTCAGCTTGAGCTCTTCCTGCCACCCTCCCCAGCCCCAGGATGCCTCTCCAACCTAGAATCTCAGCCCGCTAGCCCTTACTCTTCCTGGAGATGGGAGCTCCTTCATGCCTGCCAGTGTGATAGAGTCCATTTTACTAATGGAAAGACAAAAAAGAGGGAAAGGGAACCAGGGGTGGAACCTGCGTGGATCTGACCGTCTCATGGCCGCAGGCAGCCCCGGAGTGTCCGTGCATGAGTATGAAAGGGACAGAAGCCCTACATCTTGACCACTTGAGAGAATAAGTGTGAGGCCTGTGGGACAGTCCCAGCTCAAGGGCCTTCAGAGGGGATCTCCTCTCCTGGCTCTCCACAGGAAGCATGTGGGGTGGCTGGCCAATCTCTGAGGTCTGGGCATCCCCAGGGAGAAACACAGAGGTGGCTGCCAGCCTCCATTCCTTGGCCTCTGGCCTTTTTCCCATTCTTCTTATCTCCAGAGTCTGGCTTCCTGTTGCTTTGAAAATGTCATACAACTTACTGCTTAGCCATCACCAGACCAAGAGGCCTTTGCCCCGGGTCTTCTGGGACCACAGGGTACAGCACTCTCCACACAGCAGCCCTGGATCACCTGGGGCAGCTCAGCAGCCCAGCTGGCCACATGGATCTTCTGAAGGGTAGACCCACCCACCCATCCATTCAGTCAACACTGAACACCTACTGTGTTTAAGGCATCATCCTAGGCCCTGGGGCTATGTAGGGAACAAGACAAGATCTCTGGCCTCTTGGCGGTTACATGCTAGCAAAGGAGATAGCAGTGCAGTGAACTGATAAATTCTCAGCATTGAGCAAAAGGGGTGGAAATGATAAATGGGGATGGTACAGAGATGCTAAGTGGTCCCTGGGACCTTTCTGGAGGAGGTAACATTTGGCTGAGGTCTGAGACTCATGATATTCCGAAGAAACACTCTGGCTTTGCGTTGCCCAGAAATCTGTGCCCTGTCAGGCGATAATCTGGATTAGAGGGCAGGGCACAAAGGGGAGAAGTGGTCAGACTATGGGTCAAAGGGAAGTATAGAGAGGCTGGCGCTTAGGAGGGAGGTGGACTCAGGGAGCAAGGACCTGGAACATTAAATCTCCTTGGCTGGCCTATGTTCTGGAGGCTACCGTCAAGGTCCCTGCACAGAAGGAACATTTGTCAGAAGGAAATGAGGGCAATGGCAAGGGGGGTCGGAGGCTCAGCCCAGCTGAGTTGCTTCACTTTTAAGGATTGCAGAGTGGGATTTTATTTTTTGGAACAGGGTCTCACATAGCCCAGGTGGTTCTGGAACTTCTGATCCTCCTGTCTCAACCTTCCAAGAAGTCCTGAAATTGTAGAAATGCATCACCACTCCTAGCTTTACACAGTGCTGGGGACCAAACCCAGGGCTCCGTTCATGCTAGGCATGCATTCTACAAACTGAGCTACATCCCCAGCATGGAGTTGGTCTTGAGATCTAGCAAGCATCTTTCTGTCTGGGTCTCTGTTACCCTGAACTGTGAGAACATAGAGGGCTCAACACCACCATGGCTACCCACTGCCTGCCACTAGGCACTTGACCTGCCTCTGAACTGGGCTAACACCCGAGGGTGACATCCACTGAAGCTGCAGGATGTTGCTCATCAGATGCCCAAGTTGGCATCCTATTGGTGTGAGGCAGCATCTGAGCTCCCAGCTCCGGGAGAGCAAGGAGGGATGTTTCATGAGGCGAGTGATCCATGTGGCCTTGCAGGAGGACTCCCCAGAGAAGAGTCAACATCTAGAAGAGTCACCATTGAAGAGCATTCCTCTCCACTGAGCATCTAAGCCCCCAGGGTGCCAAAGCAAGAGGGCCAGGGGGGATACAACACAAAGGGGACAGCAAGCAATGGGAGTGAGGACAGTTGCAGTGTGACAGACAGAATGCCAGGGAGAGGAGTGCTGTGGGAGCACTTGGTGCTAGAGCAAAAGTGATCCATCAAAGTCACTCTCATCTGCCAACTGTTGTTGGGGCGGATGCCTGTGATCAGGCAGTCACATCCTCTCTAGTAAGTATGACACTCCACATTGGAATGCCAGGAGTCAGAGAGTGTGTAACACTGTAACATTTTCAAGGCCAGCGCTACTTTGTACTCTAAGAACGAACCCAGGGAACAGAGTTCAGACAGGACAAGACTCCAGTTTCCAAGTAACTGACACCATGCCTTGAAGTGCAGTACAATGATAATCACCATCTGTACCTTTTTTATAGCTTTTTGAGAGACCCTTTGGAAAGCTTGCCTGTCTCATGACCTCCTTTAGAGGCCCAGAAAGCTGCTTACTTGGGACTCTGGTGCCTGGTGCCCATGATCCAACTCTCCAGAATGTAACCAATCCAGAAGAAAGTCCTGTTCTCAAGTGTGCCAGCTCCACAGGAGGCCCTCGAGTAGAGCCCTTGAGTACAGAGACCATGTTATCCCAGAACTCTCAAAGATGTCCCAATTTACCTGATACCCAACCTCCAAACAGAGAAGAGAGCAACAATGCTCTTTTTTTCCCCAAATGTGAAGGCTCTCTAGCAATTGAGAGGATGAGGGAAGATGAGCACTGAATAGAGAGGTTCAAGCCTTTCTAAGGATTCCTGTGTTTCTAAATGGCTCCAACTCACTCACGCTAGCTATCCTGTCCCATCTGAATTAACACAAGGTTATCTGGCCCTCAGGCAAAGCAATTGTAGCCACTGAACACAGTTCATCATCTGGGTAACACACAACCTCACTGGAACATTTCTAAGGCACCATAAAAATTAGTCACAAAGGCCAAGCATAGCGGTATATACCTGTCACCCTAGCTTGGAAGAAGCAGATAAAGGAATATCCCTGGAGTCATCACATCAGCCTCTGAGCTCCAAATTCAATAAGATATCCTGCTTCAAAACAGATAAGGCAGAGAACAATCAAGGAAGTCCCTGACATTGACATCTGGCCTACACACACACACACACACACACACACACACACACACACACACACACTCCAAAACGGAAAAAACAGAAACAAAAACCCCAGCCAATCATCTTCAAAAAAGAAAACAGTGAACATCCCATATGTAGAGATGGGTTTTCTGGGTGCCTCAGTTTCCCTGCCAGGGATCAGGTATGGATTGATTCCCTTATAGAAATGGAAACTTTTCTGTTTTGTGCATTTAGCAACTGCAGTGTGCCACTCACCGGCAATAACTACAGAGTCAAATGATTCAAAGAACTCAGACACCGTTATCACGTGGTACTGTCAGCTAATTAATTATCTTTTGATAAGATAAACTTCTAGAGAAATTCCTTCCCTTTCTAACACACAGAAGCAAATTTCCTTGAACTACTGAGATGATGTTAGCAATGGTTGAGCCAAGGAAATGGGTCAGCAGGTAACAGTGTTTGTTGACAAGCCTGACACGCCTGACTGAGCCTGAGTTTGATCTCTGAGACCCATGTGATAGGAGAGAACCAGCTCTCTCAAGCTGTCCTCTGCCCTTCAGACAAGCAGTTTGGCATGGATACACACACACATACACTCACAAACAAATTAAATGAATTTATTAAAATAAATCAAATAAAATTTAATAAAATAAATGTATTAAAACAAATAAAATAAATAAGCACTATAACTAGCATTTATCAGAGGCACAGTACTACTCAGCCCTTTCACATGTACTGAGTCACTGAGGATAAGCACCTCTGAGCCTTTGTTCTTCACCAGAAAGTGGGAGTGATCAGTAAGGCGATTAGAGCACCCTCTGGGATGCGAATGTTCATGAGCCAGCCTCCACTCTGCTGTCATGGGTATGATGGGGCGGCCACACCTCCTGTTCTCTGACACCTTAGGGACAGACATGGAAAGGGCAATGACACATGGAGGGCTGCCTGGACCTCAGCACCAGTGACACAGACCCCTCCGCCACCGTCCCTGTGTCCCTGTGTCAGCATCGCTGAGAAACCTCTGACAAATGTAAAGACCCTTGTTCTCTGCGGGGCAAGAAAACCCACCCAGGAGGAGGTTGTTTTTTTGTTTTGGCTTCAGATTAGCTCATTGTTGCTATAGAAACACCCCAGGGACCCCTAGCGGCTCACACTAAACCCAGCTGAGGAGTGATGAATGAGGGAAAGCGGTGCTGGAGCTAGTCCTGGACATTTCCCATTCTGCTAGTTGAATCACCACGCCCTGTAACAGTCTCATTTTCTCTGACTCCCTGTCTCTGCGTCTGTCTGTCTCTATCTCTGTCTCTTTCTCCTTGGCAGGGTCTCTCATGTAGTCCAGGCTGGTTACAACCTCACTCTGAAGCTAAGGATGACTTTGAATATCTCATTCTTCTGCCTCCAACCTCCAGAGCACTGGCACTGTTCTATGCCGTGTAGGGATAAAATGTAGGGCTTCGTGTGTGCGAGGCAAACTGTCTGCCATCTGAGCCACATCCCGTTTTTTTTGATATGTTCTGAGCTGAGCTCCTGAAGGTCCCTCAGGCCTGCGCATCCTGGCTTCCTCGTCTTACGGTGGTCAAGCCTGTCTTTCCAGCTGCTGAGAACACAGCCCTCAGAGCCTTTGACTCAGCTATCTCCGTCATTTGCACATCCAACCCAGCAATCCCCGAGGGCTCTCTTTTCAAACATATCTAGACTCCAACACTTCTCACCACTGCGCCCACAGTGTGGTAAGTCACGGTGCTCAATGGCTAATACCCGCTTGCCTTGGCACCTGCTCTAGGCAAGTCTCAATGCAGCAACCAGAGTGTTCCTATTGCAATGTTGGCCAGATGGTGCCACCCTATTCAGAACTCTCCAGGGGCCCTGGGCCTTGGCACAACTCCCATAGTGACCCACAAGATCTCCTCTACCCTCCTATCACCTGTCTGACTCCATCCCTCACTCTTCCAACCACATAGACCTCTTGGTTGTTCTTAGAACGAACACATCAGCCCCAGGGCCTTTGCACTGTCTCTTCCCTCTTTCTAACTCTGAACTGCCATCAAACCTTTGCTCAGATGCTCCCTTAGAGATCTTCCTTGTCCACTGTATTCAGGATTTCAGCCTCTTCTACCATCACTCTCAAGCTCATTTTCCTGTTTCTTAAGGCAAGCGCTCTACCAGTGAGTCGCATTCCCAATCCTTGTGCGTTGGCTAGTTTTATGTCAACTTGACCAAAACTGTAGTCATTGAGAGGAGGGAACATCAGCTGAGAAAACGCCTCTGTAAGACTGGGCTGAGGCAAGCCTGTAGAGTATTTTCTCAATTCGTGATCGAAGCAGGAGAGCCCAGCCTATCATGGGAGTGACCACCCTGGGCAGGTGGTCCTGGGTTCTATAAGAAAGCAGGCTGAGCAAGCCATGATGAGCAAGCTAGTAAGCAGCACCCCTCCATGACCTCTGCATCAGCTCCTGCCTCCAGGTTGCTGCCCTGCTTGAGTTCCCATCTTGACTTCCTTCAGTGATGGACTGTGATGTGGAAGTGTAAGCCAAATAACCCCTTCCTTCCTTACTTTAGGTCATGGTGTTTCATGAGAGTAACCCTAACTAAGACACCATTGTTCTGTATTTTTCCGTAGCACATAACCTCCTCCCAAGGTGTTAAGGAGTTTGTTTTAGCTTTGCATCTTCTATGATTTCTTTTTACAAAGATTTACTTTACCTTTAATTATGTGCATGTGTGTGGGTATGTGCACATGAATTCAGAGTGTCTCCCCCATGGGGGACAGAAGAGAGCATCAGATCCCCAGATCCCACTGTGAGCCTTGCAGTGTGGGTGTTGGGAACTAACCCTGGGTCTTCTGCTAGAGCAGTATGCACAATTAACTGCTGAGCCATCTCTCCAGCCAAGCACGATATATGTTTCTTCTTTAATTTTTTAAAATTAAAACCTAAAATAAAAAAAATATTATTTTGTATTGTTTGAGACATAACTATGTCTATTCCTGGCTGGGCTGTAACTCACTATGGAGATCAGAATAGCCTCACACTCACAGAGATCTGCATACTTCTGCCTCCCTAGTGCTGGTATTACAGGTGTGCACCATCATGCCCAGATCATACATATGCATATATGTAGGCAAGAATACTTATCTGCATCCTCTACCCTTCACTCCTAAGTGCCCAACCAATGCCTAGCACATAGATTCTCAAGCAGTGAATGAATAAATGAACTTAACAGGGACAAATTCTTCATTAGGGAACTGTCCCAATCCTAGCAGTGAGATACAGAGTCAGGAACTGAAGTCAGATATCTTGGATTCTACAGATGAGGTGATTTCTACCAAGTTGCTTGCCCTCCAACCCACCCCCCCAAAACCATGACAATGAAAAGTGGTTGACTTGTGGGACTTCCGCTTACGTGACCAACAGAGCATTCAGGCCTGGCCCTGTCTCCAGCTATTCCTGCATCCTCAGCTAGGTTCAATACACAATGGATAAACGATGGCCAGCTCCACCATGGTCTTGAGTCACTGAGAAAGGCCTTGGCTGTGGTTGGCACTGTTGATTAAGGTGGGGATGGGTGAGAAACTGAAGACTATGTCTACCTAAAGAGGTTTCAGTACATCAAAGGATAGCCCAGCCATGCTGTCTCAGAGACTTCCACACCGAGGCAGATACTTGCTTTTCCGAGTGTGGGTGGCTGTTCCCAGGTTCCTCTCAGTTTCTTGTCTGTGGTTTGCACTCAGCGTCATTCGCTTGCCAAGCCTCCCTCTGAACTGGCATTGGGCACACTGCCCACTGAGTCAGCTCCTGCCTCCCCAGGTGAGCGGCCACCTTCCTCCTGAATTCCCCATGCCGAGAAAGCTTTTCCCTACAAGACTGGCCAAAACTTTGAGGCTAATTTGCTTCCCAGACCATGAGATAAAACAAATTTTTTAAAATGTTCAGTTTTAATTAAAATTAAAAAAAGAAAGAAAGAAATATCATGTTTGGATAGAGAGATAGCTCAGCAGTTAAACGTGCACACTGCTCTAGCAGAAGACCCAGGGTTAGTTCCCAACACCCACCGAGGCTCACAATGCCTGTAATTCCAGCTCCTGGGGATCTGATGCTCTCTTCTGTCCCCCATGGCCATCTGCATTCATGTGCACATACCCACACATGTATACATAATTAAAATAGATCTTTGTAAAAAGAAACCATGGAATACAGGAAGCTAAAATAAACAAACTCATTAACACCTTGGGAGAAGGCATTTCCCAGATCCCTCCTTTGATGCATATCAGCATCAGGTAGTTTGTGAGAATGGTGGGTGGGTATCTTTTATCACTTCACAGTCAGGGTGCTCCATGTCCTAAACAGACAGGACATCAGGCCAGTCCCAAGTCCCTCCAGAACCACGGCAATGACCTAGATCTTTGGAGAAAAAGGGTTGACTTTCAAATCAACAACCAAAAGCAACACATAGTCCTAATGTCCCTAAACCAACACTAGGAAAACGCTCCCACTCTTCGAGCACGTCACTTAACCACCCATGTGGGTTTGGGACAGGATGTGTGGTACTCTGTGAAGTAGAATGCTCCTCGGAAGTACCAGGGAGCTCAGGAGCTGGGGTGAGACCCTCTAAGAGCTGGGCAGGATAGACTGACCAGAGGAATTCCCAGAACTCTGGGTCACACTGGAGTGAAGTCCCTGGGGATCCAGGTATGGCCACGGGCTAACACGACCCTGTCTGTCTAATGGGTAAGAGCTCTGAGGTCATGGGATTTCCCAAGAGTGTCTCCAGTTAGCCCTCTAGGAATTCCTGCATCTCAAGGCTTTCTCACTTCTTAAATAGAGCAGAAAGGCTACAGGCTGGGCCCTTCAGTTACCGAGTCCTCAGATAACTCACGTTCTCTCTTTGATACACTTTCCAGAAGCCACTATACCCAAATACCCACGCCCTTCCATGAGATGGGGAGGGAGCTCCTGCCTGGGAGAATGAAGTGCGGAAGAGCTTGGAATGGACCTGTGCTGCTGACAGACGGGGACACAGAAGACCAGACGGGGACATAGAAGACCAGATGTCTGTGCCCAGGGCCTCCTGGCTCCTGCCTGCAGCTGAGGCAGCAAGGCTGCAGACTCATGGAGCCATCCTTCACATTGGAGCCTTCTGCAACATAGGGGCTGGGGCTAGGGGCGGGGCAGGGGTCACTTTCGTGACTAATAACCTAATCGTGGAAAATGTCAGTTTCCTGAGCCACTCTGCCAGAGGTGGCCACAAGACTCTTTATGATGTGGCCAAAAATTCCTCCTGTCGCCACAACCCTAGAAAATGGGTCAAAGACATCTATGGAACTCTCTAAACAGGGCTTAGCTCACACCATCTTCTTGTGTGTCACCAACCTGTAAACATTGGAGCTGTTGTGACAACAAGATCAACCTCTCTGGTGTGAGCTCAGCCTTGACTCGGAGTCAGTCATCAGCCCTAGCCTGCTTGCTCCTTCTCAGGGGAATGATTAGTTACGGAGGTCACAAATGCTGTCTGGTGTTCGTCTCTGGAAACATGCCAATAGTCTCTGAGGTCTGCAGAAGTATCTCCTCCTGAGACTCTTACAAATGGCTCAGGGCCTAAGTGTCTGCCATCCCAGATGACTGCTCTGTGTGTGTGTGTGTGTGTGTGTGTTCACTTGTAGGGGTGCATGTGTGTAGGCAGGTGGATATGCATGTGTGTGTGGCTGTAGAGGTCATCTGGTAGAGGATATGCTGTTCATTAGATACTATCCACTTCATTTTGTTTTGTGGCAGGGTCTCTCCCTGTCTGGACCTCACCTGTTGGGCTTGGCTGTTTCTACTTCTCCAGCACTGGGTGACAAGTGTGTGTCACCACTTCTGGCTTTTTTCCCCACGTGATTCTAGGAATTAAACTCAGGTCCTCATGCTTGTACCGCAAGCCCTTTACCCACTGAACCATCTCCCCAAACCCAATGACAGGCTCCATTGCCTAGAAGCTTCGCCCGATCAGCAAATCCTGTGGGTCTATTCTTCCTGTGGGTCTGCCCTTCACCCCAGAGTGGAGTAAGCAGTAGATTAAGAACTGATTTGAATAGTGCTTTCCTTGGCCTCTGGGGACTGGCAACAGCTCACAGCTGGCCACTAGATCCAATGCATGTGGCGCTTTCCCCCAAACGACAGGTATCCCGTTGACAGGATGGCACAGCTTGCAGCTGCTCTGATTTTGGTGCCTGAATGAGCTGTGGCACTGGGTGATCTCTCTCAGCACACTGAGATTTAGCTGCTTCCCAGATAAGGGAGCTAGCATACCATCATGGGGTTGCTGTGGAAGCCGTAGGAACAAAGCAACGGATTGAACTGAGTTCAGTGGACCTTTGTGGAGGTTAGTAAGGTTAGCCCCACCAGCTTTCGTTCGGGTGGTGGTAGAGATAGAAAGTACTCAGCTCTGAGATCTCCAGTCACTGAGGTCTCAGTACCCCCACTCCCTCCTGCTTTGATACCTGGACTCTCAACAGGGTCCCAGGACTAAAGCTAGGATGGAATCTCCAGCATGGACATCCTGAGGGTCTGAGGAGAGCTTGGATCTAAAAAGACGGGTTGACCCTTAGCCTGCCATGCAAGAAGGCATTTCCTTTGGCCCAAAAGCCTCCTCTGATCTCTGGCCATGGCCTGGTAAGGAATTGATGACCCTGTCCTGACAGGACCCTGAGAAGTCTTTAGTCAGTCTTTAGCTAGGGACAAGAGGTCCTGTGTCTGCCTGGCCTAGTGCCAGGCTTGTGCTGACTCATGGTACTCTGCTGCCCAGAGCCTGGGGCACAAAACAATGATTCATGCAGCCTGGAATCCAGGGAAAACCAGCTTCGCTTTCCACAGGAGAGACCAGCCCAGCTGAGCATGAACTCACCAGTCAGACAGTGACAGGGACAGTGGGAAACTGCCCATTCTTTATAGACAAGAGGAATAAGGGGCTGAGCTTTGAGCCTGAAGCATTCTTTGAAAACCCCATTATCAACCTATCTAAAATTAGCTTTCGGCATCTAAATCACTTCCTGTTACAGAAACCACAGGCCTGATGCTTCAGTCATCACCCTGCCTGCTAAAAGGGGGTGGGGCGATTGCTGCACACCCAAAACTGTGATGACTCAAGAGACACAGGGATCAGGAGCCCCTTTCCCTCACGGCAGAAGGACTGACAAGCAAGGTCCATGAAGGCTGCTGAAGGGACAGGGATCAATGTGAGTGAGCATGCGTACAGCGCACAAGCATGCACAGTCAGACTCGTGGACTTGCAGGCACGGACCAGAGCCTACTCCATTTCTGCAGAAGGACTGCCATATGGATGGCCTCAGTACACCTCTGCTGTGGCACTTCTTTTTGTTTGCTTTTGTTTTTGAGACAGGGTCTCACTATGTAGCCCTGGCTGTCCTGGAACTCACTCTGTAGACCAGGCTGGCCTCGAACTCACAGAGAGCCACCTGCCTTTGCCTCCTGAGGGATTGAAGGCGTGCACTACCACTCCTGGACGCTGTGGCTCTTCTAAACATGGGATCAAAAAGAGAGGAGAGCAGGTGTCTGCTTGTTTGCAGCATCTGTAGCTCTGTCTTGACTTCTCAAACCTCTTAACAGGCTACAAACAAGCAAAGTTCACTCTGTGCTTAGCTCCTGGCCCTAAGTCTGTGTTTCAGCCACTGTCAAACATTTCCTGTGTGTGAGAAATGAGGTATGATGGGCTAAGGATGTGGAGCAAATCAGAGGCCATTTATGCATGTGAGGAGCTGAAAGAGGGAGCCATCTGAATATCAAAACTCTCAAGCCATGCCCTGATCCCAGTTCCAGATTTGGACTGCAGGTTGCCAGCAGCTGTGGACAGATCAGCAGCTAGGCAACAGGAGAAAGTGTTACCTGTCACAAACCTGGTGTGTCTCAGTTAGTGCCATCCAAACCATGAGGGAAACTGAGGCACCTGATTATTTTATTAAGTTTGCTCCTGTTCTTCTAGGACCCTTAGCAATGACACCTGGTATACAGAAGTTTCTCAGTAGATGCCTATGAGGCCACAAAAACAGAGATGGAAGACTGTAGATATTAGCACTGATAAACAAGAATATCCCTGCTCTCAACCTGGGCACAGAGACAGCGTGTCCCTGAGTGGTACTTCTGCAGTTGGGCTGCTGGGACAGCAGATACCTGCCTGCTTCAGAAGGAAGGATTCAACTTTGGTGGTAGTGGTTTCATCCTGTAAACACAATGGCCTCAGTGAAATTGTCTTCGGAGTGATGGAGGCCTGGCATCAAACAGGAGTACTTCTATAATGACCGAATTGTGCCCATTACACTCCTCACTGCTTCATGGCAAAAAGGTCCACGCTCCAGGTGACTGGGATGCCAAATGACCATGGCCACTCTCATGAGCTGTTGATACTGCATGTAGGAATACAGGTGTGTGTCACTATATCCAGTTTATACAGTGTCAGGGATTGAATCTGGGGCTCTGTGCATGCAAGGCAAGCACTCTCACCAACTGAGCTATATCACCAAGACAAGTAAATAATACCAAACTGTAAGTAAAAGACAGAGAGGTCCTAGGGAAAGATGGAGCACTATGGGTGCATAGAGAAGGCACATGCAACCAAGTCTGGGGCAAGGTACAGTTCTTAGTAGAAGAAGCCTACTGTGGTAGAACTCAATAGGAATAAGATGTCACAGAAATAAATGAAGAGAACAAGAGATGGTAATCAGAAGGTATATACCTGGAACACAGAGAAAGCTCACCATGGGAAATCCTCTAATGCAATTTCTCATAGTAATGGATTGATTAAAAGATGATATTGGTAATAGGGACACTTTCTCATGAGGAAAATACTATATATTGTTTTTTGGGTTTGGATAAGATTGGGTGGTTCAAGAGAACACAGACATGGGTTACTGGGGACTAAGGAATCTATAAGAAGAGTTATTGATGCCATGGACAGACCGACAAAGGGGCACTAGCATGGTAAGGAATCTAAAGAATATTCAGGTCATAGCACCAGAGACAGACAACATGGTGGAGTCTCTGAAGAGCATCAGAGACCACATGGCAGAGGACAGAACCTCTTCTTATCCCATTGGAGAATGAGAGAAGATTAACAGCAAAAGCCTAAGGCCAGGTTCTCTGAGTCCCTGGCAGGAGGCAGGGAAATAGGCAAGGAGCAGGGCGTGGCACCTCTTGGATGTAAACTCAATACCCAGGTAAGAGGTCCTGGCACCAGCAAAGGGACTCAGATAGTGTCTCAGGAGATGCATTAGGTATTTCCGAGAGGCCTGAGCAAAGTCTGGATTCTAACATATATCCTTACAATTAAGACTGTGAGGGATATCCTTTAAGCTCCAGGATTACAACAGGAAGCTATGGAAATATACTTAATAGTCAAATCTTAGCAGAAGTGCCAACCAGAAGTAAGATAACACTTGCTATCAATGCTGTTGTTCAAGTCTGACTATTGAGGTCTCCACCATCACATTCGGATACGAAAAACAGGGATAGAACACTAATGTAAATCTTATATTTTAGATAAATGGAAAAGAATTACTGCTTGCTTTATGTGAAATACTTTGCTTACATGAATCCAGTTAATACCCACAACCACCTTATAAAGTAAATATTAGTGTCAAACCTAATTTTGTAGATGAGAAAAATGACTAAGATGTTTGAAAAATAAAAGAAATTTTTTTTTAAAAAAAAAGATGTTTGAATGCTTGACTAGTAAATAGCAGACTTCAACCCCATGGGTCTCTGACTTCAGTGTCTGCTGGCCAGCATGGTACCACTTTGCCCCTTGACAGTGGGAGACAACCCAGGAATTCCAGATATAAGATCAACAAACATCAGTCTTTCCACATACAAGCCTTTCCAAGCCTAAATCCCAACTCTATCAAAATCAGAATCTTCATCGGCTTTCTCACGATGCTGGCAGGCTAACTGTGAAATTCATTAATTAGAGAATATCTCATTTGGGGGCAAGGTGGAAGACTCAGCCTACTTTATATCAAAACACGAAGGACTCACACACCTTGAGGCTGATGCTGAGGTAACCGAAGGAACCCACAAGTCAGGAGGAGGAATCTAGAAGGTAAACTAACTTACTGGATTTCTGGGAGAAGGATCAAATCAACATTGCAGGTCAGGTAAGATATCAACCTCAGTGATCCCAGGTCCCTCTCGTTTGGGTTTACCCTTGATGTGGTTGATAATTAGGAGTACAGTGATATTCACACATTGAGGGTGTGGGCGGGGCCTGGCACCTCATTGCCATTCTTTCTCACGGGAGCACCCCCAAGTTTGATGATTTGGGCATCTTATGTAGAACGAGGTGTCCACCAGAAAAGCCTGGATCCCAGCACTTGTTGCCTTCTAAAACCTGGTCCATATAAGCACGAGAGAGTCTTTCTGCTCTTTAGAATGCCACACCACATAGGGCCAATTCTAGGACTTGAAAATATTTGTTGCCAAGTGTGATGTTAGCTTTAATCATCAATGTAACACAACCTAGAATTAACTCAGAAGAGAGTCTCAAAGGACTGTCTACATTGGGTTGGCCTGTGGGCATATCTGTGGGAGACTACACTAACTAAGTTCATCGATATGGAATGACCAAACCCACCATGGGTGGCACCATTCCCAAGGCTAGGGTTCCTGAACTGCATAACAGTGAAGAAATGGAGCTGAGCACAAGCAAGTGATCATGTGTGTTTTCATCTCTTTCTGCTCTTGACTGCAGGTGTCCTGTAATCAGCTGTCTCAGACTCTTGCTCCTGTGTCTTCCCTGCAGTGACAGACTCTTGCTTGGAACTGTGAGCTAAAATAAACCCTTTCTCTTCTAAGTTACTTTCTGTCAGTATATTTATCATAGCAATAGAAATTAAGGTAGGACACTGGGAATTTCAGCAATTTATCCCGGTTGTGAAGTCTTGAGGAATCTTCTGTCACATTTATCTGCTTCAGTAAGCAGGCCTGGCTAGAAGCTACTGCAGGGACACTTCATATCACTGTGAAATAGATGAAACTTTCAATAAATAATATAAAGAGAGTTGTTCATTAAATTGATTAGGCATACTTTCATTTTTATAATAATAAAATAACAACTAAATTATAAATAATAATTAATTAAAATAATAAATTTCAATTCTTACTGACTTAAGGAATAATGAAAATATATCAGCTTATATAAAAGACAGTGTCCAAAATAGGTGAGATGTCAGAACGAAGCTGACTGCAGACAGCCTGTGGGTGGAGGATGGATGAAAAGGGATCCTCTGTTGAAAGAAGTTCAAAGGCAGAAAACAGCAAGGCCATGGTATGCTCAGCCCTGGGGACCAGTGCACAACATGCAGACTGGGACAGGGTTACCTCCCGTCTGAGTGGTACCCCATTCCTAAGGCATTCTGCCTAAGCTTTGAGAGACTCTGGGCAGTGCCCGGGAACCAACATGTAGGAGAGCACCGGGACAGAAGAAGGAGAGAACAGGAATTGATACAGAACAGGAGCTGGGAAGAGCAGAGTCTGTGTCTTCACATCACGGGGAGCAGCCACAGATGGAATCACCCTCCTCCAGTGAGGAGTGAAATGTCTTTTATCCACAGATGTACCAGCCCTAATTCCCTTCAGCTGGCCAAGTCAGAGAGGAAAAACCCTGCCCATCAGCCAGGGCAGAGGATGTCATTCTTTCCATGGAGAGATACCAGAGGCACTCAGGCTGAGGGCAAATCCTTCCAAGCCATGGTCCAAAGGCACAGCGAAGATGGCTAGGGACTCTGTAGCCTTACCTGCAGGAAACGGAATGTTGGGGGTGGTGTGGTTCAGAAAAATACCCTATGGTTTTTATTGATCCACTTCTAAGTTTACCAAGAAAGTTCAGCCCAGAGCGGCGCCCTGGCCTCTCTCCGCCCACTCTGCAGTGACTTCAGAGGAAACTTGTGGGGATTGAAGTGCTCCATCCCAGCAAGAGGAGAAGGGGAGGACGTCTCCCTTGAGGTTAAGGTGTGAGATGACAAAAGCCAGTAGCACCACAGAAGACCTTTCAGTGCTGAGACTTCCTGTGTCCACATCCAGAGCCTCTCAGAGACCAGAGAAAAGGTGATGAGTTCGCTAGACTTCACAGGAAGATGAGCGAGGCTTCTGCCACACAGCTTTACAGCTGAGTGACCCGCCCTCAAAGAGGCAGGCATGCGAGTGGGTTTATTATTTCATTTACGTCAGACCACAGGACCCAATTCAAAAGGGAGAGTGACCAGGGACAGGGACAATGGTACAGTTCACTAACCACCCCACCCCCGCCACACCCTTATCCCCACTCCACCAGCAGTCCCAGGAGTTCCCTCTTGCTTTAGCAGTCCAAACCAGTCCAAGCTTTGAGGAGGGAAAGAATTTCAAGAGGGACCAATATGAAGCACAGTTGGAGATGTTTAGGAGATATTTTTAACACAGGGGTTACTAGAGAGGTGGGGGGGGCATAAAACACAAGTGTGTTCATCAAGTGTGGGTATGAGCTTCCCCAGAAAGTCATACTAAGTGTCTCCACAATGGGAATTGTGTGGCTCTCAACTTACATCTGTAAAGAAGCAGCACTTTGAGAAACAGGCCCCGTGATGATGGTGCTACGCACAAGTACTGTCGGATAAGCACTTTGGCACTGAAGATCTTCTTGCACACATGATGTTGAAGGAAAAACCCAGGAAAGGCATGGTGGGATAGATACAGTGGATTCTGGGTGAAACTTGCATTTTCATTTCAATTAGAGAGAAGTCCCACTTTGGCTGTGGAGGAAGGGAGCTCTGGTCGGGACACAGTGCACAGTGTTTTCAGGAGGGCAGCCTTGAGTTTCTAACCAGTCGTCTCCAGAACCATCTCTTGCCCTGTAGCACAGTGGCTCTCCAGAAAGCCATAGACACTGAGCCTTGCCTGCCATCTCCTCTTCCATCCCCCTGCAAGGCATGGACGGAGACTCTCTCATCTGCTTCTCAGGAATAATCTCCGTAAGACACATAAGAATTTTCCTTCAACGACTGCCCTGTAGGTGCTCAGGTCAAAGCCCAGGATGCAGAATTCCCCTTTGAGAAATGCCAAAGTCTCTGCTTTATACAGAGTACTAGCTATGGCCCAGACTGGAGTAGCTAGGAGGAAATGACTTCATCCCTGCTTTGGTGGATGGAAGGAATCAAAAGCCATTCCAGGGAATACCCCAGAAGTGGTTAACCCAGATGGAGGAAGGACAAAATAAACAGGAAAAAGACAAAGTTAAGAAGGAAAGTCAACAGCATACCTTTCATGACCTCACATCATTAGAAATATACAACATGGTGTCCTGGAGCACTTATAACCACTGATCTCCCAAATCAAATGCTTCCAATACCTTCCCACAGCCGCACTGAAGACACAAGTCCTAAGTGTGGCAACCAAGGTCCAGGTTCACCCGGTCATGGCCCACCTGCTCTGTATCCTACGTGCCCTCTCTATCCAAACTGATCCTTCCACCCCTGTCAGATGCAGAGGAAGGAGATACATTCAGTGTAGCTGCACTGGGAAGACAGCTGATGAAAAGTGCCACTGCCACCAGCCCGCACACCCCTGCAATCCTGACATGAGGTTTAGGTTTAAGTAGAGGACAAGGGGCAAGCGCACCTGAGATCAAGGTGCAGTCCTGCCTACCACTGACCCGTCATTTTTCTCGGCTCCATGCGCTGTAAAGCTGTCTGACAAGTTCTCAGAGCTGCACAACGGGTGATTTCCTCTTCTGCCTGGTACTAGGCTTCCGCTTCATTCTCCTCAAACATGAAATTTCTGGGAACTTTTTCATTCTTTGGAATCCACTGTTTCAATACCCTGATAGGACAAGAGCCTCTCTTCAAAAGGTCCTCCCCAGGATGGCCACACCTCTGCAGCACCTCCGTCAATTCCTTCTATTTCCCCCACCTTAGCAACATTCTTTTCCCAACTCCTTCAAGACCCATTGCATTTGCTCCCTCTCCTGAAGCCTTTCTAGGCCCCCAGTTCAGAGGGAGCCCCCCTTCTCTCATCATATTGACAGTTTTTCTTTTTGCTATTTATTGCTCCACCTGGCTAGTTACCTCCCACTAGACGCAGATCCTTGCAGGAATGAGGTTTTTGGTTTTTTGTCCATTTGTTTTTGTTTTTAATTTCTTCTCACTGTGCTTTACTTCATTTCAACAAATCATTCAGAGAATCATCATTTTACCTGGAGCCACTTGTAAGTGTTCCCATCAGGGTTAACAGAGGCAGCTAAAAGATTGTCAATTCAGCTTCAGACACAGCTAGATTGGTCCCCAGTTCCTCTGACTCTCCGAGGCTGGGCAGGGAACATCTATTTGATGAAAGGGTCTGCCTGTGTGACACCTGGCTCTTCTTTCACCAACCCCATCTCATTCCATGATGTTCTTATCTAACTCAGAAGCATGTGGACATTCAGGAATAGATTTAATTTGTGACAAAACTCATCTGAACTAGCACACCCAGGCCTCTCTCTGAAATGAAAAACAAACCAATGAAAAATCGTACAGTTCAAACGCAGGGGAATGAATTTTCTGATGTGATTCAGAGGATGAAACAACACAACCAGAGAGGGGAAAATGCAAAGAAATAGCTTGATTGTAAAATTACAATTTTAAAAATCCCAACAGAAACAATGAACAGAATATCATATACTGCCTGAAACATAATGAATGAATTGAAAGAAAGTCATAAAAACAAGAAAACAATGAAGCATGAGAAAAAGTTAGACAGGTAAGGTGTATAAGACCACAGTTTGGGTCCCCAGTATTTATACAAACACTGAGCATGGTGTGTGCCCATTATCCCAGGCCAGAAGGAGGTGGAAGACTCTTGGGGCTCACTGGACAGCGAGTCTTGCTAATCTGGTGAGCTCCAGGTTCAGTGGGAGCTATTGTCTCAAATAAATGTGGAAAGCAATTGAGAAAGGCACCTAGTCAACCTCTAGCCTCTACATTCACACACAATTTAAGTACATACCACACACACACACATGTACACACACATACACAGAAGTAAATGCCTGTGACACGAAGGCTTACCTACAGAAGTCCTAAATAAATGTGTGCTGTTGACATGACACAGCCATGTCAAGGACCCTAGCACCTCAGACCTATACAGGAATGCCAAGGCCTCCCCCATGCCCTGGGATGAAGCTCAGAAGAAAATTACAGAGCCTTCCTCAGGTCCATGTGTGGATGCTGATAGTATGTGCTGAAAATGTCTACCGTATCACAGCCTCAACACTGCTCCCCTACAGAGATTGCTCCTAAAGATTGGCTTGACCTGCCTCCTTGGTCTAGCCATAAACCCCACCTCCTTGTTTAGCTGTATGCAGTAATTCCACCTCCCCATTCAACTCTGCATAACAAACACACTGAGCTTCCTGGGGTTTGCAGGTTCTGCACCCAGGAGCCCAGTCCTCCTGACACCAGCTTGTTTCACGTCTCTGTTTGTCTTTTCTTCGTTCCCTCACTGCCTTCAGTCATTGGAGCCATTCAAGGACATGGCATAGCTGTCAACTCACACAAAGTATTCACTCTTAAGTAAACAGATCACATGATCAAGACTATATCAGATGTGCATCAACACTTGTAAGGGTTAGTTTTAATTGTTAACTTGATAATCTAGAATCGACTAGAAAGGGAGACTCAGCAAGTAATTGTCTGGATTAGGTTTGGCCTATGGGAAGTATGTAGAAAACCGTCTTGAGTACATTGATCAAAGTACGAAGACCCAGCCCACTGTGAGTTGCACCATTCCCCAAGCAGAGGATCCTGGCTTGTGTAAGAGTGGAAAGAGCAAGCTGAATGTTGGCATGCATGCATTAATTTACTATGCTCTGCTCCTGACTGTAGATGTGACATGTCCAGTTGCTTCGAGTTCCCGATGCCTTGAGTTTCCCATAGTGATGAACTGTGACCTGGAACCGTCAACCAAATACACCCTCTTTCCATTAAATTACTTTTGTCATTGTATTTTATCACAACAAGAATGAATGAAAGTAAGCCACATTTCAAAGGAAAACGGTGACATAGCAGAGCAGTTTGGTGATGAACTGTTCCACCATAAACTGGGGAGTCAGGGAAGAGTACTGAGGGGCAAACAGGTGTGCTTAGTCCTGGATGAAAAGAAGGCCACGATATGAGAAGTCTTCTAAGGAGAGAGGCTAAGCAGTCAAAGCATGTCATGGTTAAGGTACAGAAATAAGGTCAGGATGACCACAATGAAGCAGGAGAGTGGGGTAGAGTGGGGTGCAGGAAGCCAATAGATTAGCATATGAAAGAAGCTGATTTCCATAGAGGAAGACTGGAAATCTCCCAAAGGCCCATGGCTAGCAGACAGAGCAAGCGTCGGAAAAGCCCACTGTGTACAAATGCGCAAACAAAAGCCAGAGCTATGCAAATGATGGATCACAGCCCTCAGAACACAGGGCCATTGTTGTAGTTTGCTTCTCTGTGGCTGTGATAAACACCATGACCCAAAGCAATCAGGACAGGAAAGGGTGTTTCACCGTTGACAAAAGCTAAGGCAGGAAGCTGTTTACTGGTTTGCTCTCAGGCTTGTTTGGCTAGCTTTTTTACAGAGTTCATGCTACCTGTCTAGGGATGGTACCATCCACAGTGGGCTGGGCCCTTCCAGATCAGATTAGTAATCAAGAAAATGTCTCCTAAACACACCCACAGGCCAGAGTGATGGAGGCAATTCTTCAATGGAAGTTTCCTTTTCTCGAGTGTGTCCAGATTTATGTCACAGTGATGACCATGGTTAGCCATCATGGCCACAGAACTTCTAGCCATTCTCCCAGCTTTGACTCACTTTTTCCTTTAAACGTTCACTCTTTCTTGATAAATATTCTCTGAGACTGCTACTATCATGTGTCTCTTTTCAGTTTTTGTTTTTGTTTTATTCCAGGACATAAGAACCTGGAACTCCCGGCAGATACTGACCAGACTCCAATATCTACTGGTAACAATAACGCACTGAACAGAGGGAAGAGTGGTAGGCAGTAAAAGTGGGGAAGTAGGCTGGGAGAAGATGCTGCTCCAGCACAGCCATGACAATTGGAGAAGAGCATGTGGGAAGCCACGGGAGGACTTTGGCTTAGACAATGCTCACTTGGATCAAATGGAGAGTGGTTCATCACAAGTAGAGTAGAGGACCTACAAGAACCTGTTTCAATAGCATCTAGACAAAAGATAGCAGTAAACTTGAACCTGAGTCTTACTTATTTTAAAAAATGCATGTTGCATATATTTTAATATATTAGCAATAGTTACCTATAATGTTCTTTGATGATATTCACACACACACACACACACACACACACACACACACACACACACACCATTGCCCTCTTCCCCTAACTCTTGCTGGGCCTCTTCTTCTTTCCAAAGAGTCCTCTCTCCTTCGTGCCTTTAAAAATTACCTGTTATCTAGATTCTGCATATAGAGAAGCATGTGATATCTGTTGTTCTGAGCCTGTCTTATTTTTCTTAACACATTTCCACTTCCATCCATTTTCCTGCATAATTTCATTTTCCTTTATGGCTGAATTATATACTCCATTGTGTGTGCAAGGTATTTTTAATACCTTCTTCTATTGCTGGGCATCTATGCTGGCTCCATAGTGTCACCAAAAACAAAAGTGCGCAGAGGTCTCTGTTGTCTGCTGACTCGGATTTCTTTGGATATACACCAAGGAATGGCATGGCTAGATCGCATGATGTTTCTATTTTTAGGAACCGCTATAGAGGCTTCCATCGTGGCCATGCTAATTTGCATTCCCACCAACAGTGAGAGTGCCCCCCTTTCACACATTCATTTATTGTTTCCTTCATGACAGCCATTCAGACTGGTTGAGGAAATCCAGGGTAACTTTAACTTTCATCCTCCTGATGGCTGAAGATGTTGAACACCTCTTCGTGTATTAACTGCTGCTTGTGCTTCTTTTGAAAATTGTCTGTTCAGTTAATTTGCCCATCTGTCCTTTGGGTGCTTATTTCCTTGAATTCTTCACATGTTCTGATTATTAATCTCCTACCGTGGAAGGAACTGGCGTCAGTTTCCTCCCGCCCTCTTGACTGTTTCGTCACTCTGTGAATTGTTTGCTTTGCTGTGTAGAACATTTTTAATCCGATAGCATTCCGTTTTTTAACTCTTGCTTTTATTCCCTGAGTTACTAGTGCCCCATTCATAAAGTTGTTGCTTCCGCCTGTGTCTTCATACACTTTCCTCTACACTGTCCTCTAGTAACTCTAGAGCCTTGGATCTTACGTTAGGTATTTGATGTATTTCAAATTGATTTTTGCACAGAATGAGAGATATGAATGTAGTTTCATAACCATTCCCCAGAACCATAAGACTGTCTTCGCTCCAACAAATGCTTTCAGTATCTTTGTCAAAACAGCCGGGAAATGGAACCAGCCTAGACACCCATCAATGGATGGAGGGATTAAAAAATGTAGAACATATACCCAAAGGAATTTAATTCTGCAGTAAAGTGAAATCATGATGTTTATAGGAAAATGGACAGAATTGGAAATTATTATATTTAGAAAGGTAATCTAGACACAGAAAAACAGACACGTTTCCTTTCATATGTAGAAGCTAAAATTTAAATGACATATTAATATATTGGTATATATAATGTGTGTTAGCATATGTAATAGACATACATATGTATGTGTTTGTTTTACATGTATGTGTGTGTCTGTGGAGAGGTCATGAGACGAGGAGATCATGAGGAGAAACAGACAGCAAGGGAATACACATGATAAGAAGTGATAAGGGAGGAAGGAAGGGACACATCCAGAAAGGGGCAGGAAGAGGGGTATTGGGGGAAGAGGAGTGAGGAAAGATTCCATAATAAAACCCTCTGTTTTGTGTGCTAACAAAATTTAAAAATAAAGGATCAGAGGCTGCAACTGCATTTTTACTTCTGGGGCCTCTAGCCACGGATGTGCGCGTCTACTCTTTGTGCTCACACCACGCTGCTTTGTTGTGCACTGATTCGTGCAGTAATGCCTTGTGTATGCAAGGTCTTTGAGGCTTCCAGTCAATTTAGGACTAATTTTTCTATTTCTGTGAAAGCGTCGCTGGCATTTTGATACGCTGACTGCACTGGGTCTGTGGGTGGCTTTGGGCAACATGGTCATTTTTACAATGATTTTTCCCAACTTAAAGACATGGCGGTCTTTCTGTCTTGGTGTTGAATTTGTGGTTTGGAAGTAGACATGGACACCCAATGGACTAAAATAAAATGGTGAAACAGATGAGACAAGGAGAGATCAGAAGTACTAGAGTCAGACATGACTAAATGAAACAAAACTAATCTGCTGTTATCTAAAATATAGATAAACGCTCATAAACATTTCTAGGCTGGATTATAGCTTTGAAAATAATCAAGGTAATAATAAAGAAGGATTGATTGAAAAATGGATAAAATTTCAATCATAATATGTATTTTAAGCATTGTTCTCTCTGTCTTTAATAGAACAGAGAAATATCTAGAAATTTGACTATTATTAATACGTAAACTAAGTTTATTATAGATAATAAACTCTGTATCTTAGAAACACTGATTATACATTTTGCTAAAAGAGTCATAAGAACAACCTTGACATATTTCTCAAAGCAAAATATTATTGTCCAGATTGTTTTGACCATGGTAATATAGTAAAAATAAGGAAGAAATGTTAAAAAAAAATCATCATTTCAAAGTAACTTTGAGCCAAATAAATCTCAGGCCTCAGTGCTGAGGAGACAGCTCAGTGGGTACAGAGCCTGCCCTGCAGGCACAGCACCTGAGCTGGGACCCTGAGCACATAAAGCGAGATGCAGCAGAAACATCCCTAACCCAGTGCTGGCCAGCTCAGTTAGTGAGCTCAAGGTTTAGTGAAAGACCATGTCTCATTGCGGAAGACGCCTGACCTCTGGCCTCCCCATGTTGTGCCTTTGACATGTGCTTGGTCATTCTGCTACTCGTGGGCTACTCACCCAATCTGCGCGGAGTACAGTCTCTCCTGGGGTGCAGATATCTGCAGTGGGGTATGGGAAAAAGTATCTAAGACACCTAGACTCTATTATCCATCCCTCTCTCTTGAATGTGTATGTTCCCAGGTGTGTGGAGGCATGTGTGAGCATATGTATATGTGGGCGTGTGCACATGTGTGCATGCACAGAGGCCCACTGTTAACATCTGGTGTCTTCCTCGATCACTCGGGGACCTTGTCTCTCCCTCCCAGATGATGCGATTACAAGAGGCTGCCATGCCTACCTGGCTTTTATATGAATGCTGAGGTACACACACATGCGTGTGCATACACACACACACACACACACACACACATACATGCCCCCCCATAAACATGTATCTATAATACACACACAAGAGTATACAAATTTCAAATAAATGAAAGCAAACAGCATAGTATTTATGTATTAAAAACAGATGCAATGGATTATAGAAACAATTAATTCAAAGAAAAATTCCAGGATGTAGAAAGTGGCAAAAGTACTGCCCACACCCTCACAACAACAACAACATCTGGATACATTACAAAATCATAATCCTTCCTGAGCCAGTCAGAATGCTGAGATCCCTGGCTAATCAAAATGCTTAAAATCTAAGAGACAAACTTACAACCTCCAGAATGGTAAGAAACCCAAGCACTGGGTCACCTGTGGCAGGACACAGGGAAGAAATGCTGGGTACCACAGACACAGGTAAGAAGCCTTTACTCAGACCAAGCACATGTCAAAGGCACAACATGGCATGTGAGAGGAAGCAGCTTCTGGGCATGACAGAGTGTGGGAGGAGTCTCACCTCCTCTCAAGTGCTACTTCCCACAGGCCTTCGCTAGATGCTCATAAGAGACTGGCCTGCCATCACTGGGGATTTCTCATGGATACCTTCTCTCCGTGGCAGACAGAACATTCATTCCTTCCATAGCCTGTAGACAGGACAGTGTGGTCCCCTCCTCCCACAGAGGTAGAATAGCACCAGTGTCCTACAGATAGGTCGTTTGCTGTTCTTTTTATTGTTTGAGGCAGGTTCCAGGCAAAGTCTGGGAAAGGATTACAGAGAGCACTCTCGCAAGCACTTGTGAGTAGGAAGCGACAGATCGCCAACCCCCCCAAGAGCAGGTGGAAGAGTACATCAGGAAATATCCCCCTGACACTTATGTGCAAAGTCTAAACACTGCAGAGCCGGAACATAAACACAGGAGCAAGTGCTCTGAGAGCAGCACCTGCCCTAAGCACAATGCTTTGAAGCTGAAGAGTCACAGAAGGCAGTCATAGAATTTTAAAAACCCAAAGCTAGCAATAATAATTAAATAATAAGAGACCATGGGTTTGAGAGGTAAGGGCAGTTGAGAGGTATTGTGGAAAGGAGAGGGAAGAGGAAATGCTGTAATTATTTTAACTAAATTAAAAATAGTTTTAATACAAAGCCAAAGACACATATCAACCATAGTGACCAAACTGTCTACACTGGTGGCTTAGATGAGGAACGAGGCACGTTGTCAGAAAAAATAACAATAATAATAATGTCATCGTTTACATAATTTTACACATAATGTCAGTGAAGAATCAAAACTAAAGCGATAGTCATGCTAAGAGACAGAATGATTATTTCAGGAATAATTCTGATATTTGAAATAGCCAATTAGGAATTTACTACATGTATGATTGATAAGGTTAATTCTTGAGTTTTAAAAAAGCGTAACATAAACACACAGAGAATTTGAGGAGACGTCGGAAACCTTAAGAAAGATCCATTGGAAATGCCAAAGGTGAAAAATAAAATAGAAAGAACCAAAAGGTGCCTTTGGTAGGCTTACTGCAGAGTAGACAGCCAGACGGTCCGAATCTATCCTGGAACCTGAGAGCCAGGTGCTGGTGCTAAGAAATGGGGAGGCTGTTAGGAGGTTAGTCACAGGGGTGGAGTCCTTGTGAGTAGGCTGAGGGACTTCAAGAACTGTCTGAGGGACTAGCTAGGCTTTTTCTGCCCTGCCATCCCTCCTACTTTGTGAGGACAGTATTCAAGGTGCTGTCCCCAAACCAGAGACCAACCCTTAGTGCCTTGATCTTAGATATCCAGTCACCAGAACTGTAAGAAATACTTTCTATTACTGAAAATATTCAAAAGGAAAGACCTGAATTTGCACATGTGCAGCCTATGCAAACTAGAAGACCTGCAAGGACTCCTGCAGCCTCTAGGATGCCTGGTCTTGCTCCCACACTCTGCTCAGCACAGTTTGCCTCTTATCTCACTCATTTGTGCGCTTGGATTTCAGCCCATGACAGATACGCCTGTGCTGAATCCCCGTGGGCTGTTTTCCACGTCATTCCCTAAGCAACAGAGTGTAGCTGTTTACACAGCACTTCCATGAAGTCTGGAGAAAAGTCACCTGGAGATGACTTAAAGTACTTGGGAGGGGGCTGGAGAGATGGTTCAGCTGTTAAGAGCACTTTTGCTCTTGCATAGGGGCCAGATTTGTTTCCCAGCACCCATATGGTGACTCACAATGATCCATAAGGAATTACAAGGAATTCGATACCCTCTTTTTTGCATATGCAGGCAAAACACATACGTACAATAAAATAAATAAATCCTGAAGAATAAAAAAATCAAGTATACAGGAAGATACGCTTATATGGTGGCTAACACTGCCAACGTGACAGAATCTAAAATCACCTTGGAAACACATTTCTGGACACGTCTATGAGGGGCTTTCTAGATTAGGCTACGTCTAGATTACAGCATTTTGCGAGTGCATAAGATGCAGAAAGTGAGCTGAGCACCAGCCTTCACCTCTCTCTCTGCTTCTGGGCTGTGGATACCACGTGACCGGATGCTCTATAGCCCTGCTGCCATGCCTTCCCTATCTTTAAACTGTGAGCCATAATAAACCCTTCCTTCCTTAAGTTGCTTTTGTCAGCATGGAGACAGATCATTGATACACATAGGTAAGGTGAAGATGCTATTCCGTTTATTTTAGAAGGAAGGGGCTTGGGTATCCTCAAACGTTGGTTTTCCACAACAAAAGTTCAAGACAGTAGAGTGAGACTTTTAAACAAACAAAACTATCAGTCCAGAAGTCCATGCCTAGAGATGTGAACTTTAGAATTAATTTAAAATAAACTCGAGGGTTTAGAGCAATCTGCTTAAAAATGGGATAGCAAGGACAGAGTTCCCATGTCATCCCACCCCTCCTACAATCTCCCTAACTGTCAGACTCCTACCCACTACGTGTCTGTGCTACATCAATGAGCATCTATGCTGACATGTAGCTGTCATAGTAAGTTTACTTTACAGTTCACACTTGGCAAAGGTATTCTGAGGACATTGACAAACAAATTTTGTAGTATCAGCAAGAATGCTTTCATTTCCCTAAAAGTCACCTGTGTGCTGCCCATCAACCCCGTCACCTTTGACCTCTCTGTTTCTAGACTTTAACCTTTGCCAAAATGTCATAAGTGTATGAGAGAAGTTTGTTTGTAGCCTTTCAGATTGACTGCCTTCATTCAGTGTGTGCTTTAACCCTCCTCCGTATCCTTTCTGCTCAATAACTGGTATAAACATTCTACGTCTTTGTCTGTTCACCTATGGAAGGACATCTTGGGTTTAAGCAGAGTCTGGAAACAATGAATAAAGGATCTATAAACATCTATTTGCGAAGTTTCCTGTGGCATACATTTTCTTTCTTCTTTAAGTTTTGATGTCTTCTTTTATTAATTAAATTTGTTCTTTGGCTATTTTCTACACTATGTTAGCCAGGGTTCTCTAGAGGAACAAAAATGACAGAATGAATCTATATATATCAAAAAGGGATTTATTAGGGTGGCTTACAGGCTGTGGTCTGGTAAGTCCGGCCATGGCTGTCTTCCGGCAGGAAGGCTAAGAATCTAGTAGTTGTTCCTTCCATGAGGCTGACTACGTCAGCTGGTCTTCAGTCTATGTTAGAACCCCAAAGAAAGAGCTTCTAACCCCAGGGAAGGAATGCCTCAGCAGCAGCACAAATGAACTTGCCAGTGAGAGTGAGGGAAAGCAGTCAAAAAGCAAAAGCGTCTTCTTCTATGTCCTTTTATGTTGGCTGCCACCAGAAGGTGTGACCCAGATTTAAGATGGGTCTTCCTACCTCAGATGATAAAAAATAAATACATAATAAATAAAAATAAATCTCTCATACGTGTGCCTAGCTGCTTTGGTTTCAGTTGATTCCATGTGTAGCCAAGTTGACAACCAAGATTAGCCACCACAATAATGTACATTACATAGGAAAACTGTCATGTGCCATTTGAGCTCACTGAGAAGCTGGCTCCAGGAGTGGGACTCCCCCTCCTCTGTTTCAGACCCAAGCATGTCTGTTTCCCAGTGTCCTCCCTCTTTTCTGAGATGGGCTATCTCCTGACTTTGTGATAGGTTGGAAGGAACAGCTAGACAGCCTAAGAGTAGAAGCACTATGCTCTTGAGAACAGCTAGAAGGTGAACCATACCCAACAGATGTTACTATTGTTTATCCCATGATATAAAAGTACTTGCAGCATGAGATAGAAGCCAGAAGTTCCTCAAAGGGAAAGCTTATTCAGGAACTCCAGTGATTGCCCCAGCTTCCCCAGTAGGTTTCTGCTGGATATTCTGAGTGTTCGGTTTATCTGTTTCTCTCATTTAAAAGCCTCACTCAAGGGCACACTCTACAGTTGGCTACCTTGAATGGGTATCCCTGGACAATTGATGCTGGGTGTTTTGAGCACCCAATTCTGTCATGTTTTATTTCTTCCTTAACTTTGGGCTGCTGTATACTTTATAAACTCACTCACTCATAATAAAAACATAACTACTATCTATCATTCTACAGATTCTATGGAGCACACATGTGATACTGCATTCTGGTTGCTCTCATTCCCCATCTTCATTTGCTACCCCCTACCCCCATTCACCCCCACCAACTCCATCTCTGGACCCTGCCCACCCCCATTACAAGTTCTTTTCCACATAACAATCTTTCTGTTTTGTTTTGTAACCCACTGGTTTTAACCAGGGCCGCCTGTTGGTTGGAACGACCCATTGGAGCTTGAGAAACACACCGGTGGGTCCAGATGTTTACAAGACAATTACTGCTCCTAGTCCTAAATCCTAGTCAACAGCAGTTCAGCAGGAAAGGGCGAGGCCTCACAACTCTTTCCTGATCCATGACCGGTGACAAGCCCAAGCTGCTGCAGCTTCTGTGAGTTAATTATTTTAATGGCTGTGTCATGCTCTGAAGAATGCATTTTCAGTCCTTCTTCCTATCTTCCAGCTCTCACATTCTTTCCACTCCCTCTTCTATGATGTTCTCCGAACACTAAAGGGGGTGATATAAGTGTCCTGTTCAGGGTTGAGCACTCAGTGATCAGTTAGTCTCAGTACTTTCAGCAGCCATGTGTCTCTACGTCAATTGCTGCTCATTACAATGAGAAGCTTCTCTGATTAAGGCTTTGAGTAGTATTTATCTATGGTCTGTGTCATGTCAATTTTGCTAAACAACACTAGTAAACTCTCTGCTAGGGCCTGTGACCTCTCAGCCATAGTATTTTGACTGGACTTAGAGTACCAGGCATGAACTTCCTCTTGTGGAGCAGACCTCACATCCAATCAGAGTGGTTGTTTACCCCACACACAGCTGTGTCACAATTGCATCAGTGGACACATCTTGCCTGGCAGGCTTGTATATAGTTTACAGGGGTTTACAGCTGGCCAGTGATGCCTTCTCTCTTCTGGAGCCTGCCAGAAAGCTAACCAGCAGGGGGAAGCTTCCAGCCCAGTTCTAGCTTGATTTCTCTATATATTGTGACCAAAGTGTGTGGTGTCATCAGAAATAGGGTCTTATCATCATGACAATAGCCTGTATTACTTGGAGGGCCCCAGGGCCTCCCTGACCAACACGCTCATAAAGAAATATCATGTAGGTTTAAGTTTTCAACTTGTGTGTGAAAATACCAGAATGTGGTTATTGGATCATATGGTTAAAAATATATTTGGTTTTGTGAAAGACTGAGGTTGTCTTCCAAAATGACTGTGAGTTCGTACTTACCGTATTCGCAGCCTCGTTCTCTGTTTCTATTTCGGTCTGCCACTTTCTTTATGCGTTTTGCGATGTTCTCCAAGCATTTTAGCCTTCCATCTTTCTCCTTTCATAGAAGTTTACTTTATTTGTTATATTAAGGGGTTGCCTTAGAGTTTGATACCACATTTCCCACAGTATCAAGTCGTGTCAAACAAGCAAGCAAACGTTACATCGCTGCATGCTTGCTGCAAGTATCTTGTGTACCTTAAGTTAAAAAAAAAAATGTTTCTAATTCCTCTTTTCTGTTGCTATGTAATCATTGTCACAGCACTTAAGGGTAAGAAAATGGTGGGCTCAGTGATAAGAGGACTTGTTTAGCAAAAATAAGCCTGTGATTCTGTCTATGGCAATGGCAAAGTGGAACAAAACCCCACATGAAAAGGTGTTCTGTGCACTTTAGAAGCTATGGCTATGGACACCGGATCCTGGACCTTCACTCAGTCAGTGCTGGCTGTTCCTAGCAAAGGTATGTTACTAAGACAGATAAAGGGACCCATCTGTCCCTGGGCACTGGGCACATATTAAGCACCATTAAAGCAGTATTAAAAATCTATTAAAAATCAGGATCTGGGAAGCTGGTTCAATGGATAAATCATTTGCCCCCAAAGCATGAGAACCAGAAGTTCCATCCCTGGAAGCCATGTAAAAGCTTGACAAGTGTGGTAGTAACCAGCAATCCCAGAACACAGAAGGTAGAGCCTAGGAATCCCCAGGGCAACTTGCTAGCTAGACCAGACAGAATTCGTGAGCTCCAGGTTCAGTGAGAGACCTGGCCTCGATAAATAAAATGAAGAGTGATCAAGGAAGACATGTGACATCAACTTCATGCCTCCATACATGTGGGCATGCAAACATGCATATATATCATGCACATAGCCAAATTTTTTTTTAGTGCTAATTTCAAGTATTTTAAGTTTGTACCATAAACACTGCTAATTTCCATTTTCTGTAATAGGCAAAGACACTGGGCACAGGTCAGCTTGACTTCCTAATTAGCAGCTGTTGGACTCTCCCTTGCTTCCCTGGCTGCCTTGAGCTAGGAAACCATTACTCTAACAGCCAGCTAGACTGTCCTTAGAACAGCCACGGGCATCTCAATCACTGTACAGACACCTTGAGACAAACTGCACAGTCTGCAGCTGATTGCTGCAGCTCCAGCTCCTGCTGTTTAAAACAGTTTGTTTCATCCTTTGTGCTGTCACAGGTCCAGATGAACTGCAGATGACTCTGCAACCATTTCTACCTTGGCTCAAACCACGAGGAAAGATGTGAAGCAGCAGCCAATATAAGAAAGTGAATGGACATACTGGCTTATCTGGAAACCCAAAGAAGAGATCTCATACAGGAAAATCCTATGGAAATCCCGCTGCAATCTCACTAATCCCACTGCAAAAAGATGTCCCTTCCTGAAGAAAGTAAGGTGACTGGACTCACCTTCAACTATTGAAGACTAGTAAGATGTAAGGATGGGTAGTGGATGAATCTTCCCAACAGTCCCTCCAGGAAGATCCAACTTTTGACACTGTGACACAGACTGTTATGTACAAAGCTGTTTGTGCTTAAAAACTGTATAATCAAGTTACCAAAAAAGGACAAAAGCAAACCAACCAACCCCTCATGATGTTTTAAGTAAGTTTTTAAGGTTGTATATGCCCAATTTTTAATAAGTTAAAACTCTCATATGGCTGGTTAAATGCATGAGCATAGAAGTAAAATGGGGACAGAACTGGGGGGCTGTCAATAAATAACTTTACAAACACAGAGCCAGGAGGGGCAGGGAGGTTGCCTGGCCACTGGACTGTGCGTTGGGCTGTGCCTAGTAAGAAATGCATATGAGGCGGAGGTGGCTGCTCAGTGGGAACTGGAAATTGCAAGGTTGGTTGTTAGTTCCCCAACTCTGTGGCTCCCTAGAGAGACAATCTGTTATGTTAATCAGCATTTTAGATTAACATCTGATAATTCCTAAACCTTTGGCATGGCATTCAGAGGCCGGGTCTGTGTCTTTGAATTGCGGTTTTGTGGGGCTGGAGAGACAGCTCAGCAGGTTAAGTCCTTGCTATATAAGCAGGAGGGCCAGAGTTATGGTCCCCAAAACCCAAGGAAAAGCTGAGTGGGCATAGAGGCCTGCCTGGAGCTCCAGCCCTAGAAAGCAAGACGGAGCTGTCCACAGAACAAGCTGGCTTGCTGGATGAGCCACATCAACAAGCTCTGGATTTGATTGAGAGATCCTGCCTCGGTGGATAAGGTAATGCTGGAAGACAGTTCTAGACATCAATCTCAGGCTTGCACGTGCATGCCCTGGAGGCTCCTGTATCCCTGGATTGTACACTTCTCCGGTGTGTCTCAGAGTCTATCCCCTTGGGAGGAGCAGGATGGCCAAAGTACCCTGAAGAAGGTATTTCTCTTTTCCCATGTTCAGTAGGTTCTGATAAAGCTCCAGCAGACTTGCTCTGGTAAACAGTTTCTCCCACAGAAAGACTTCATTAAGAAAACAAAATTTTATTACATTTCAAAATGAGTCTTTTCTCTTTCCCCTGTTGGAATTAGGAGTGGGTTTTTTTTTCCCTATGAGAATATAAAAGATCTGTAGGAGGTAAATATGGAAAAGCTTGGTGGTTGCCTGGATGTCTGAGGCCTCATAGCAGCTTTTATTTCCTAAGTCTGTCTACCCAGAGCTCCCAGCAATCTGAGAGTCACCATTCAGGGTCTTCTGTGTTGGTACTCTGAAGACTTCTGCTCTGGGAGAGTTGTTGCTGCTGTTATTGTTTTGTTTTGTTTTACGACTCTTTGTTTCTCTAGTTTGGGAGACAGCAGTCATCCTGTGAGTTCATTTTCAGACCCTTCCAAAAAATGTTTTTCTCCCAGTTTGATCATCTTTCATTTATTTTTAAAACAGAGTGGCAACTTCAGCTCACTTACATGCTAGATCTGAATCCAAAGGTCCTAAATCTGCTCACACAAAAGCTGCGAAAACTCACTGTTGACAGACTTGTCCCGCCAAAGAAACAACAGTGGCTGAAGTAAATGAATGAACAGAACAGTAACTATTCTCAACTTAGGGAGTGGAGCAAAGTATGAGACGTTAACTACACTGCTCTCACAGAGGACCAAGGATTGGTTCCCAGAATCCACACCACATGACCATTCAGAACTCCAGATGCAGGGGATGTGAGGCCCTCTTCTGATCTCCATAGGCACCAAGCACACAGCAAAGGTGTGTGTGAGAAAGAGAGAGGGAGAGCACATGTGTTGTATGTATGTTAAAGAGGGAGAGAATATGAAAAGATGCCAATCACCATGCTGTGGGTCACGCTGCTGCAAATTAAGATGACAATGAGACTCTTACATACCTGCTTCTGCAGACTAACGAGAAACAGAAACATGTACGATGTCAGAAGCTGGTGAGGATGTGAAGGTACAGAGACCTCATTCATTGCTAGTAGGAGTGAAGCAATAGTACAATCATTTTGGAAGATAGTTTGGCAAGTCTCATACAAACCCCAAATGCTCTTAACCTACGACTGATACAGTAACCACACTCACTGGTCGTTAGCCAAGTGAGTTGACGCCCCCACAAAAGATTTGCATATAAATATTCTAGCAACTTCACTCACAGTTTCAAAACATGCTTGTGGCTAACTGATGAAAAGACTGGTAAACTGTGATACAGCTATACAGTGAAATACAGAGTTCTGCGATGAAAAAGTACCACTGGGAAACACGCTCCCCCAAAAAAACAATGGAGGAACTATAAGTGCACATTGTTGAGTGAAAACAGCTCGCCTGAAGGGCTATATGCTGTGAGACTCTACAAGACATCATGATAAAAAGCAAAATATAGTCAGTAAAGACTAGTGATTATGAGGGGCAGGGGATGAGTAAGGTATTCGGAGTGTCAGGAATTTTTAGAGCATGACACTCACTCTGTGTGATATTCTAAGGGTTGATACACATTGCTGTACGTTCGCCAGGCCCACAGAACTGTGTATCACATACAGTGAATCCCAATGGCCCGTGAACTTTGGTTGTAATGAGGCATCGAATCTGCTCACTGATTATAACACATGTACCATGTGGATGCAAGATGTTAGAGAGGGGAAGTTGTGGAGAGAGGAAGACGGATTAAGTGAGAACACCTTCTGCCCAATTTCTCTGCTGTTTATAAGTTTAGATAAAACTTATCTAAAAATAAGGTCTAAAGGCTGGAGATGGGGCTTAGGAGATGGCTCGGCGGGTAAAGGTGCTTGCCACCAAGCCTGACGACCTGAGTTAGAGCCACAAGACCTGTGTGGCGGGAAAGAAGGGAAATGACTCCCACGGGTTGTTCTTGGGTTCTCAGGCATGCTGTGGCAAGTGTGTGAACACACATATATTTGTAATAGATACATAAATTAAATATAACAAAAATATTTCTAAAGGTTGGAGGTATGGTTAGTTCAGTGGTAAAATGGATACTAGATTCAATTCACAGCCTCAAAGGTAAAACAAGTCTACTAATTTAGAAAAGTAAGATGACTATTTGTATCATTAAAACACAGCTCAGGGGGCAGTGAGAAGGCTCAGTGGGTAAAGGAAGGCACCTACTGCCCAGCCAAACCCCTTGAGTCTGTTCACTGGGATCCACAGAGCGGAGAGAAACAGCTGAGCCCAGCAAATCACCCTCTGACCTCTAGACATGTGCTGTGGTGGGTGTGTAAGCACTCGGGCATGTGCACAAAGACATGTAATTAAAAAAATCAATAAATCACAAATCAGAGCAAGGCTGGATGGCTATATAATATCAGACAAATTAGACTTCAGAACAAGAAATCTGACTGTCTATGCTGATAAAGTGGTAAATTAGCCCAGAAGACATAACAATCCAAATTTTCTATATCCTCAACAAAGACTTTATCCTCAAGACTTTCCAAATATATAAAGAAATAGCAAGAGAACTAAACTAGGAGTATAGCACATGTATGCAATCCTAGAACTTGGAAAGCTGAGGCAAAAGGATTGCAAATTTAAAGTCACCCTAGGCTATGTATATAGTGAGAGCCTGTCTCAGAAAAACAGCAAACCCCCCCCAAGCAAAGCCTGAGAGAACTGAGTAGAAATCTATAATTATAATGAAATGTCGATATTTCTCTGCTGCCAGTGGAACAGAGAAAATTGATCAGAACATCCATTATCTAAACAATACTTGTAACCCATCGACCCTGCTGCCATTTGGGGTACACTCAACCCAACAACAGGATGTGTGTCTGAACACACACAAAGCATTCACTGAAGGCGCGGCCATATTCTTGACGGCAAAGCAAATCTCGACAAGTTTAAGCGCACTTGGGTCCCACAGAGAATGTCCCCTGACCACAACAGAATAGAATTACAAGTGAATAACAAAGATATCTGGAAAAACCCCAAATACTTGATAATTAGGCAACATGCTATGAAATAACTCATGAGTCAAAGTGGAAGTAGTAAGGGAAATCAGATAATATTCCCAATAGAGTCGAAACACAAAACAGATCAAAATCTGTATGGTGACCTTGGCTAAATAGCCAAGGTTTACTTCATACTTCGTACACATTACTGTGTGCCTCTAAATGCTGCAGTACAAGGCCACATACCCCATGGATAAATTCAGCTAAGTCATAGGAAAGCAACAGATAAATCTAAGGTGGTAGACATTGTTTAAAATGTCCAGACAGAATTCTTTGTCTCGTCAAGCTCATTGACAACAAGGAAAGAATGACCACAGGAGGCATGACAAATGCACGTACTTTGTCCCTCCTGGAACAAAGGAGGGACACCCGCGGGAAAGTTAGCAAGTGCTGAGGAGATGGCTCAGTGGTTGAGCCCGTGTACTGCTCTCGAGAGGAACCAAGCTCAGTTCCCAGTATCCATACTGGGTGGCTTACAACCATCTGTTACTCCAGCTCTAGGGAATTTTCAGCACCCTCTTCTGGCTCTTCAAACAGTGGCACCCACAAGGCACATGTGTGCACACGTGCCAAAGTAAACATGAATAGTGCAGAGCGTGCTCAAGTACCGTAAGGTTCCAAACTTTGTCCACATTTTATTTTGAGAGTCTCCGTATTTAACCTAGGCTGCCCTTGAACTCACAATCCTTCTCTTCTCAGCACAGCCCCTGAGTGCTGAGATTGAAGCTGTGCATTGGTTCTCAAAATTCTTAAGACATTAATTCCCTTCAAAATGATCTGTAGAACCTGTATAATCCCAACTGAAATGCCAGGGTTCATGGAAACTAGTAACATTTTTATTTACTCAAGCTGGACAATTCATTGACAAAAGAAGTTGTTTCTCACAGTTTGAAGGTGCAAAAGCCTAGGACAATGGAGCCTGCTGATTCGGTGTCTGGTAAGGATTTCTCTGTGCAGCAGGTGGCCATTTTGATGCGGTCATGTATGTGGTGGAAGGGTGGGAAGGGCTAACCTCACTCCCTCAAGACCTTTTATAAGCAGGAAATTCATGCAGGAGGTTGGAGCCACCATCATCTACCCTTCCCCCAAAGACCCTGCCTCTAGATACTGCCATCTCAGAGGTGCTAATTTCCAACACGAGCATTCTGGAATAGGAGCAACATGCGGGCCAGAGCAGACCCTCCAGCTATGAACATTAGAAAAGTCTGAGGTTAGAAAGCAATTCCATTCCAAATAGCATACCCAAAAGGCAGACAAGATGATTCAGCAGAAAAGGTGCTCGCTGCCAAGCCTGAGTTGGTATCTCAGACCCACATGGTAGAAAGAGAGAACTGACTCCAGTCAGTTACCCTCTGACCTTCACGTGCTCTCAGTGGCGCAATCATGTCCCCCGCTGCCACACACATACAAAATTAGAGGAATGAAAGAAATTAGTATAAAAAAGAACCACATATGATCCATGCATCCTGAAAGGAAGCAATGCCAGCGTCGGTGCGGAACTGTGGTGCGGCCCTGCAACATGTTGAACCTGCATAAGGAAGTCTCAGGCAAGAAGACCCAGAGGCAGAGCCCCATAGCAATAGAATCCAATGCTACAGGAGCATCGGGCATGAGTCTCTCACAGATGTAGATGTGATGTGCGTAAAGAAACAGTGTGTATTCCTTGGGGCGGGGAGTACCTAAAACTCTGTATGAATGAGGGCTTGTCAGACCTGCAAAATAGAGGCATGTCTGAAGAGAAAGTGGAAAATACAAATGTTAAAAAAAATCCCTGGAAATCTATGACATGAAGCAATGGAAAACCAGCAACACTGCATCCTAACTCAGAGCTGGAGGAGAAGGAAGAGGGAGGGAAGGGGAAGAAAAGGGGGAGGAGGAAGAGGTAAGGGAAGAAGAGGGAAGAGGAAAGGGCAGAGGAGAGGGAGGAAGATAAAGGGGAGTTGTGGGGGAGAGGAGGGGATGTTAAAGGAAGAAGAGGAAAATGGTGACTAACTCTGCGCCTGACACTAACATGCGAAAGCTGAAGAATGTATCGAGGTTCCTGAAGAAGTGAGACACAAGTGAGAAGACAGTGTGGACAAGCAAGACAACCAGGGAGACACAGACGAGCAAACTCAAAAAGATGAAGACGTGGCAAAGATTTCTGTGAAAAGGGAAGCCATTGTGTGTGTGCTTGATGATGGACAGCCGCCACAGTGGATGGTGCTGGCCAGGGATGTGTAACTCTGGTGACCTTTTAGTAAAAAACACTATTTCTAGGGCCTGGGGAGATGACTCAGTTGATAAAGGTCTTGCCATGTTAGCATGATGATGAGTCTCAAATACCAGAATCATATAAGAAGGCAGATGTGGTGGCATGCAGCTGCCACTGAGCACTGGCGAGACAGAGATGGGCAGATCCACATAGCTATTGGCCAGCCAATAGCCTAATGGGTCACCTTGAGGTTCAGTAGGATACTCTGGTTCAGAAACTAAGTGTGACTGAGGAACACACTCGATGTTTGACCTCTGGCCTCCATGTGCACATACAATTTAATATTCTTAAATTTAAAATGTTTTCTTTTTAAATTAAGCTTAACAAAAGAAAGACAATTTCTAAACTAAAATTGTTGCTAGGCCGATCATATAGATTCTCTCAGCCTTTTCTGTTTTCAGAGCTGGAATGTGGAGCTCTTCCAAATCACAGTACATAAAGCCCTCAGACCTCAGATGCTCAAGGGAGGGTCAACAGCTCAGAGTGGGATGAGCAGGAATACACGGGAAAGATGTCTGGGCAGGAGATTTAATTTTTTATTAAAGGGCAGGAAAGATGGCTCGTTGGTTAAGAGCACTTGCTGATCTTGGAGAGAATATGGGTTCAATTTCCAACACCTACATGGGGGTTCACAACGGTTTGTAACTCCAGTTCCAAGGGATTCAATGCCCTCTTCTCGTCTCCATGAGCACTGTGTACACATGAACACATGCATACATGCAGGCAAACACTCATATAGGCAGGCATACACACACACACACACACACACATATTTAAAATCCTTGTCAAAGAGAACAGTAAATTTGCTGGGAAATGGGGTGTGTGAGCAATATTGAATGTTGAGGTTTGTGGCTATGAAGGTCAATTGTCACGCTGATTCAGACGACATTTCTCAGCATTTGTAAGTGGGAGGTTAAGCTAGGCTGGGACCCTGACCCACTGTACAGTGGAAAGTATAGAGAGGAAAGGCTAGTTGGTGAGAGACAGCAGGGTAGCCATGCCATGTTTTAATATGTTAGATCTGAAACCATGTAGGGCTAGAGAGACTCACTGCTCACGAGCTCTCACTGCCTTTCAGAGGACCGGAGTTTAGTCGCCAGCACTCACCCTGGTCGACTCACAACCAACCGTATGTCCCTCTAGCTCCAGGCACCGGACAGCCTCTGCTAGCCTCACATCGTGAAAAATAATAAGAGTTAAACAACGTAATGTTTCATAACAATTATAAAATATGTGAAAAGCAAGCCTTTTATGTGTCAAAGCCCATCACTAAGAAAGGGTCCAGAATGTTAAAGCCAGTGAATTTAACTAACAACCCCCTTAGAGAGCAAAGGATCGGAATAGATAGTTTTCAAAGATACACAAATGGCCGATAAGGACATGAAAGATGTTAACGCAGCACTGTTAACCATCATGGAAATATAAATCTAAACCACAGGATATAACATGAAGCAGGGGCTAGAGACGTGGCTTAGCATTAGGAGTGTTTGCTGCTCTTGCAGAGGACCCAAGTTCAATTTCCAACACCCGCATAAGGCAGTTCGCAATGGCCTACAGCTCCTGCTCGGTTGATCTGACGCCCTCTTCTGACCTCTGTGAGCACATGCACCCACTTGTACGTACCTACACACAGACGCGTAGTTTTTAAAAAATAATAAGAATACATAGCAGAAAATAGTGTTGATAAGAGCATGAAGAAGTAGGAATACTTAGACACTAGGATGAAACTTCTAATTTATCAGGTAATAGAGACCTTTGAACTGATATCACCACCAGAGAAAGTTAATTAAACTGGACAAATTTAACTAGCAAATTAAACTGGACCCTGCTCACCCAGAAATAGAACTTCATGTTGACTGAGACCAGCTGCCCCAGAGCCTCGGCTGACACTATTATCCAAAAATCCCACCATCACGGGAATCATGGAACCTATCCTCAAACAAAGACGTTCACTAAGCAAATTACACATGGGAATGGGAAGATGACCAAGTAGCCACCAGCCTCATTATATAATCCATGGCAACAAACTGGTAGCTTGCTTGATAAGACAAAGGAATGGTCTCGTGAAGCTTCGGGTAAGATGTCATCTTGAAGATTGTGTTCTGCAAAGACAGGAGCTTCTAGGCTGTATTGTGTCTCCCAAACCAAGCATGGCATGTAGGATACATGGGTCTGAAACTAAAGGGTAAAAATAGGACTGACCCCTCCACGTGCTGGAGTGACTCATTGGAAGAATGTTTCCTCTCCCTCCATTCTTAGATAACTACACTATCTTATAAAGTAGCCATCTAACCATATGTGGGTGTTTACACTTAAATGTAGTTCACAATCCAGTTCCTCATTCATACTTGGCACTTTTCAAGTGATCAACAGCCGCGTGAAAAAGCAGCAAGGATGTTGGACGGCGCAGAAGATTTCCATTATTGCAAAACATCCTACCAGGCTGCACTGCTCCACAGGCCTGAGTCCCAGAGGGAAATACTTGCATCAGAGGAGATAGACCATCTCAATGGAATTTAAGCTATGCCCTGTCACGTTTAGCTCCTCGTGTTCGCAGGCCAGCAGGAAACAGAGTCATTATGGGCAAAAGCCATTAGTTCTGACCATCAAGAGAGGGTAGTGATCCAGTTACATAGTGACAGGGTAGAGTCTGGTTTAGGTGACTCTCTGGAGGACTCTTAGATCTCCCTGCAAAATTTCAGCAGCAAATGAACAAGTACACTGTACGTGCTTTCAGAAGATAATGGTGAATGAGGGGCTCAGAGTCCTTAAAGATGAAGGTTTGAGTGAGCCTACCCCAGTGACTGGAAACTTGAGACTCAAGGTCCAAATAGGAAAACCTTGGTGCTTTGGTTACTGCTCAAAGCTCCTTGGAACTCGGATATTTTTGGAAATTCCAACTTGGAAAGCTGGGTGATGAGGATTGCCTGTGGTTAAGTTCCTACAAATACAGAAAAGACAGCAGCTAAAGCAAGAAGGGCTGCTTCCAAATGCTTTTTGTCTCGAGCTTTGCCTTTCTTGTGCCCTTTGTAACCAGTTGACTTCTGGCCTAGGGCACTCACTTTCTGGACCTTCCACATGTTGGCTCCTTGCCATTCCAGTGTCATTTTCTTTTCAATATTTGACTTAATTGGTATGTGTGCAGGTGCGAGTACACATGTGTATGGGTGTACATGCATGTGCAATGCATGTGCATGTGTATGGAGAGAACAGAGTTCAACCTCAGGTGTTGCTCTTCAGGAGCTAGCCACCTTATTTAAATTTATTTTATTTTTAATTATATGGGGGATGAGTGCTCATGAATGCAGCGCTCACAGAGGCATCCAATCTCCCTGGAGCTGGAGTTGTAGGCCGTTGTTAGCTGCCTGGCATGGGTGCTGGGAACTAAACTCGGGTACTTCAAAAGAGCAGTCAGTACCTACTCTTAACTGCTAAGCCATCTCACGTAATATGTTTATGTACTTCTTTATTTTGAGACATGGTTTCTAACTGGAACTCATGGGTTCAGGCTAGCCTGCCTGGCCAGAGCTCCAGGGATTCATTTGTCTGTGCCTCCCTGGAAATGACTCTATAGATATATGCTGCCAAGTCCAGGACTTTACATGGGTACTAGAACGCAAAGTAGGTTCCTCCTGCTTATACAGTAATCACTTAACTAATGGAGTGATCTCTCTAGTCCCTTCAACTGGCATCTTTTAAAAACAGATTTGCCACAGGCACCCAGACATCCTGCAAGCACACGGAAATTATATGGAAATCACACAAGCACCTGGCCATCCCTCAGGCGTCCGGTCATCTGGCAGTAACATGGGCCTCCCACAGGCACCAGGACCCCTTTCAAGCACCAGGGTATCCCACAAGCATCCAGACATCCCACAGGTACTAGGATTTCCCCTGGGTTCCAGGACTCCTGGACACCATAAAGGCATGAGGCCAATCCACAGGTATCTATCCAGACATGTCACAGATATCCTGAAGGCACCAGGACATCCTGCAGGCACACAGACACCACACAGGTGCCCAGGCTGCTTCAGACTGGTATGGGCCAGCTCAAAGTTCACAATTGGAGCAGACTTCTGCCTCCAAAGACCACGGTGAAGCCCTCCGTCCATGCTCCTGCCACACAAACTTGACTTCATTTTCTTTCTTTTTTTGTTTGTTTTGTTTTTCTTTCTTTTTTGAGGTCTACAAGGGTGGGAGGGTGGAACAGGGAGCAATGGGAAGAGGGTGTTATGGAGATACATTGTATGAAACTCAAATTATTAATAGAAGTATATAAAAAAAACAATGAACTAATGACTTTAAGGACAAAATAAAATCATTTATTTATGGAAAAAAAAGAGAGATTTGTCCCTAACAAGCTTCTCCTTCGTAGATAATTTCCTTTGAACCATTCTAACTATTGCCTTTACTAGGATTCTAAAATAGATATTATGTTGTATTCATTATTCAGATCTACCACTGGAACTTAATCTCCATAAAGACTAAACCTTGGCAGCTATTCACTGCAGCCTTTTCATCTGCTACAACACTTTGGACATCGCTGGTATTGAGTAGATACTCACTGTATGACTTAAGAGATGAGCAAAAGCTGGGGACGGTCATCTGGATAAGCCAACAAGAGCTGCACAAGATTGAGCATGTTTGTAATCCCCATGCTCAGGGGGTTGAAGCAGGAGGATTACCATGAGTTTGAGGCCAGCCTGAGCTACCTAGTAAGACTCTTTAAAAAAAAAAAAAAAGAAGGAAGGAAGGAAAAAAAGAAGGAAGGAAGGAAAGAAAGGGAAAGAAAAATAAGTCACAATGACAGAAAAAAAAAATCCTCGAGGAAAGAAGTTGTCAAATATTTGCATTTAGCTTCTAGAAAATTCAGACTCGGAATCATAGTTTTGTGGTGACGGATGCCCAGCTCTTTCCATTGAATCATTTATACCAGAGGAAATGACGGATACTGCGAATGCTCTCAGAACGTAGCAAGTGACACTGAATCCAGGCGAGAAGACAAAGCAGTGAGCTGTCGTTAGCGTCAGCCACAGCCTCAGCCTCCTGTCTGTATCGCCGAGCGGCACGCAGCTGCTCCCGAATGTGTACGGCAGCAGAGCCTGGGAGAGACTGGGTACCTTCAGTTCACAGCAGGGCGCTCTGTACCACCCCACTCCTCTGTCTTCCCCAGCGCTCCTTGCGGCCTCATAGGTGCTGCTCCAGGGCTCTGGTGGAGAGGAGCTGACATGAGGTTTGCTGTGGATGGCCCATACCTAGATCAAAACACTCTGGAAACAGAACAATTAAAGAGTCTTGTAATCTTATTTTCTACTTCATCTTGGGAAAACAAATTATGACTGTCTAGTAGACTAATTACTGAACCCACGTTCTGAATCTTAAGTACACACTGTAACAAAGAGAACTCTCGCAAAAGAAAAAGCACCCGCAAGAAATCTTTGATGGTGATTCTTTTGCCCCACTCTTCCAAACCTATGATGCTGTTACCAAGACCTCTAAAGAAGATCATCGTAGGTAATAACCTCAAACTGGGTAAAAGAATGTAATGGAATTTCAGTATTGCCAGTCATTTCTTCTAAAAAAAGAGTGAGTCAGACACAAGACACTTTAGTAACAGAACAAAGAACTAAAATCAAGCTGAAAAAGGCCTGTAAACTTCTTTCCTACTGGCTAGCTTTCATAGTGCTGGAAGGTGTCGTGCAGACTGGGGGAAAGGCAGCAAGAGGTTACCCCTTGGCGAACTGTGAATGCTACAGTACTGACCTGCCAAGCAAGATGTGGAATAATGGCATGACAGTTATAAGGACAACCAAATACTTTCTGATTGGTTCCGAAGCTGATTTCCCAGGAAGGAATTTGTGTTTGATACTGTTAACCTGGTAGAAAAAAAAAACATGACTCAGTAGGTCACAGGTCCTAGTGGAGAGCCTATTTTGTTGTCTTGCTAGACAGACACATTGCCAAACTGCTTTCTAAGAGTGTGTGTTTTATATCCATAGTATATATATGTGTGTGTGTGTGTGTGTGTGTATACACATATATACATTTATTACATATAAATATGTTTATATTTATTTTAAATATTCATATTTATATATCATATATTATATTCTTATATATTATACACTTATACAATATATAAACATATGACTATATATGCACATATATATGTATATGTATGCATATATATAAAGTATATATACTCATAGTATTACTGCTTTCAATCTTGGCTAGAGAAGCTGCTTCTGTGGTGGTCAGCAGCTAATATAGAGACTCAGAACTAGTCAAAGGGCTGAGAAGAGAGACTGTTTGGTGGTCAGTCCTAAGTGGGACATCTCTATTAACACCCTCAAGGCTCAGGGTACAATTTTGAAAAGGAAGGCAAAAAAATGTAAGTAAGAGACAGAGGAAGGGGAAGCACTGAGACATAGCACGACTCTCACGCTCACGAACCACAGCAGCTATGATGACCTGCACAAATCAACCCGAGATCAGTCAATATTCTAACACAAGGGGTTAAAAATGGGGACATGAAGATCAAAGGGGACATATTGGCAGTGAGAGGTGGGAGTTACATATGATTCATATGTATGTAAGGACTTGTCAAAGAATAAATAAAAGATTTTTTAAAATAGTGAGTCAAATCTTTGAAAATCTTTGAAGAAGCCACCAGTTGAGAGCAAAATTGTCTAGAATTGTCACCCACAGGAGGTCTGCGGCTGCCATTCCTTTAGCAATAGGAATGCTGCAAAGCAGGGTGCCCACATCTGAATGTTATTGGATGCAGCGTGGAGCAGAGAAAGGAAAAATATCTTGTGTATATATCCAGAACTCCTGAGGTTCGTTTTTTCTCTCCCATTGTTCTTTTGTAAACATTAGCTAAGCCAGGGTCTCAAGAGCTGGCTCCGCGGGCGTAGGCAATGGGGACCCAAGTTTGAGCCCCAGGACTCACGTAGAAGAAGAGAGTAGACTCCGTGAAGTTGTCCTCTGACTCCCACGTGGTGCACGTGCCTCCCTCCCACTAATAATCAATTTAAAATTTAAAAATTAGCTAAAAAGGTATTAGGGAGGGAAGACAAAGTATGTAATGAGGTAATGAATATGATTAAGTAGGGGATGTGGAGGTTAGATATCCCAATGGGACCCAGTATTGAGTACAATTCATATATGCTGGGAAAATCAGCTACGATTAAATATTTATTTTAAGAATAAAAAAAATAGTTCTAATCTAGAGGCGGAAATGACACCTGATCAACAAGCCAATGGTTATAGGTCTTGGCTCCTCAGTGGAGACTCTGATGATGTAAGGAGTCACTGATCGGAAAGGTATTAGATAACGCAAGACAGTCCTCTGAGTGGCTGCATTCCTTCCTGTCCCTCCTCCCTTTACATTCTACCTCTAACCACCATGTGACGGAGGCCACTATACCAGGTCAGATATTAAAGTTAAGCTATATGAAGTAATCTCTAGAATGTGGAAGCTTTAAGAAAATATTGACAGGATTATGGAATGGTGGTCATAGGAGGCTGGAAGGGCCCAAGGAGAGGTCAGATGATTGGTACCAGGTCACAAGTGGTAGAAGGAATGGTTCTATGTTTGGCAGCACAGCGGGCTGACCACAGTTCAGAACAGCCTGGTGTGTATTTTATGAGCATCTAGAAGAAAGGAGTTCAAAGTTTCTGCACAAGGAAACCACACAGCAAGCAGAATGCTAACTGCAAGAGCATGCTCTGTGCCTCTGTTGCAGTACAATTAGTGCATACTAACAACAAAAATGGAGGTGAAGCTCTAGCTCAGTAGTGTGCTTGCCTAACATGCATGAAGCTCTGGGTTCCAAACCAGCCCTGCATCAACTATACATACTTACCATCCCAGCTCTTGGGAGGTGGAGGAAAAGTTCAATATATTCTTCAGGGTGCTAGAGAGATAGCTCAGTGGTTAAGAGCCCTGGCTGATCTTCTAGAGGACCTGAGTTCAGTTCCCAGCAACAACATGGTGGCTCACAACCATCTATAATGGGGTCTGATGCCTCTTCTGACACACAGGTGCACATGCAGATATAGCTCTCGTGTAAATAAATAAACAAACAAACAAACAATCTTTTTAAAAAAGATATTCTTCAGGAAAAATAAAAATTTTAAATATATTAAAAGTGAACTGATGATGCCTGAGAATTGTTCTTTTTTTTTTTTTAAGATAAAAGTTATTGGATCTTAATCCTCAAAAGTTGGATTCAATGTGAACCTTTCAGTCCTCGCAGTAGGGGAATTCTACACATTCTGTTAGCATTACTAAACACATTCAACAAATGTCACTGCACAATGCCCCGTCTTATCAGGTTCCAAAGCTTCAGTCTCAAATAGCCATGAATTTGAAGTGAAAATAAATATGGCAGCCTTAGACATATCTTTTCAAAACATGGAAGATAGCTGCTGCCCTCTCATTATAAATAAGGATGTGGGCAATGCGGAAATATCCAAACAATGACCACACCTCCAGGAGAAAGGACAGGCCAAACAGGCAGGTGAAACCAGAACTGAGCAGAGGGGCAGTCCCAGACAAACGCCATCGTGCATTTGCTCATAGTAGGGACAGAAGGTTCAACATAGGAAGCGAGTTAGAAAAGATAGCTGTAAGGAATGGCACACTCAGAATATGTTCAGTCCTGGGGCTAGCCAGATGAGGGACAGCTCACAGACCGCTCACAGGACAGAGAGGCTAGCTTTTGCTTTCTGAGTGCACATGGCTTTCTTGGCAAAGTTATTCTGACAACACCAAGACTGAAAGGGCTGCGGTGGGAGGGAGCAGAGAAGTGAGATTTGGAGAATAGAAACCTTCAGAATAAGCAGGCAACTGAGGCACACTGCCCAGGAAAGGCCAAGGAGGAGGCCGAGACAGAGTCTCTGCTCAAGCGGATTAGCACTTCCCACCAACAGTTTCATCCTTCTGGCCTGAGATAAGCTGAATTCTTTGGCCATTCACGTAGACTTCCTCCGCTGTCAGAAATACACCAGGCGAGAAAAATCAGATGGAAGAGGAAGGAATGGGGGCGGGAGACAAGGGGAGCATGTGAGTCAGGAGAAATGGATCAAAAATGAGGGGGTGTAGGGGGTGCGTAAGGACAACTCCTCATATCTATGGATATAGTCGTAACAGTTGCTTCTGGATCAGATATGCCCCATGAGGAGGTTCCAGATCCTCACAGTCAGGGGCCCTTGGAATTCATCTTTTCCACCTTCCCGCTTGACAATGGAAATCTTCGACCACACGGAGGAGTTTATAAAGCCAGCAAGAGGCACAGCCGAGATTAAAGTCTTCATGTATTCCTCTGTATGTGTGTTGAGGGTGAGGTGGGGCGGAGATAAAGCCAGCAAGGGGCACAGCCGAGATTAAAGTCTTCATGATTCCTGTGTATGTCTGTGTGTGTGTGTGTGTGTGTGTGTGTGTGTGTGTGTGTGTGTAAGAGAGAGAAAGAGGTGGGGGGAGGGGGAGGGGGAGGGAGAGATAAAGAGAGAGAGGAAGTGAGTCAAACTCCCACCAAAGAACAATGCCGGTAGGGAAGCATCACCTCTGGGCCCACAAATCCCGCAGACAAGCTGGAGAGATAACTCAGTGGGTAGAGTGCTTGCTCTGCAAGCAAGATCAGGTTTTGGATCCCAGCACCAATGTAAAAGGCTGCACACATGCCTGCAACTCAGCACTAGGGGTTGGAGAGGGACATAAGAGGCCTACTGGGGCTTACTGGCTGGCCAGCCGAGTAGGAAGTGTGTGTCGTGGGGAGATGGACTGATGAACTTCAGGTCCAGTGAAAGACCCCATCTCGAGGGAATAAGGTGGAGAGTGACAGAGGACACATGCCCACACATTCATATATACCACACACACACAAAATCCCACACAAACACAGGCACACCACCACATGCACACACACAGATGCGGACAAGTGCACCTAAAAATAGTGTGAGAGACAAGCGGTAAACAAGAGGAGAGATACCCGGTGAACATCTGGCTCAGGAAGGGATAATGGGAAGGACTGCCAAACCATGCTATCCCCAAGCTGCCTCTGCCTGGCTCTTGCTTTTGATGTGATGAGTAGAAGCTGAAGTTGCAGGAAAGGCTCTGGGACCCTTGACCTGGATAGTACAGCTTGCAAACAGTCTCACTACACTCATACTCATAGGCTTGTGTCCAGGGGCCCCAGACAGAGCCAGCATTTGTTCAAGACTTTATTCTGAAATACAACGGAATACAGCTAAGTGTGGAGAATAGCACACATCCTCAGGTACTCCACCCAGGGTGTCAATCTTGACATTAATCATAAGAGGCAGAAACTAGCTACTCACAGGGATGGAGAGATGGCTCAGTGGTTAAGATCACTTCCTGTTCTTGCAGAGGAACTGAGTTCAGTTTCCAATACCCATGTTGGGCAATGCACGACTGTGTCTAATTCTAGCTTCAGAAGACCCAACATCTTCTTTTGTATGTGTAGGTACACACGTGCCATGATACTCATCTGACAGAGGGCAAATTAAGGGAGTTGGTTTTTTCCTTCTACCATGTGGGTCAGGCCATCATGTTTGGTAGGAAGAACTTTTTCACACTGAACCACAGAGCCAGCCCCTGTACCTCACTCTCTGACTCAGTACCATATTCTTTGAGATACCTATAACAGAAGGAAGTTCTGGTTCCCTTATTTCCATTGCAACGGAGTATCAGATTATGGGCATAGTCTATGATTACTTATCCATTCTCTTTGATGGACACCAGCTTTCTACAGATTTTTGCTATGAAATGGCTTTTCAGTTTCAACTCTTTGTTCACATGCTCAGGTGTGGATGGTATTGGTCTTCAAATCAGGGTATGGATACTGGAAGGCTTACACAGTTTAGTAAGAAATCCCCAAGACCAATGCCCAGATCTTCAATTTCTTTCACAGCTTTGTTCAACGTCTATTTGAGAACAACATTTCTTTCCACTGTTCAAAAGAAAAGCCCACTCTTTACATACTCACACTCTTACCACGATGTAGTGTTCCTAGGTTTCCAGGACATCAAACATAAAAAGCAATATGAAATACTGTTTCAGCAAACTTTGTCTAGTGACTAGTCCAGGACCCACGTGCTGGCTAGTATTATGTCAACATGACACAGGCTAGAGTCATCAGTGGAGGGAACCTCAGTTAAGAAATTGCTTCCATAAGATTGGGCTGCAAGCAAGACTGTAGGGCGTTTTTTAAATTAATGATTGATGTGGGAGGAGCCAGCTCATCTGTGGTGGTGTCACTCCTGGGCTGGTGGTCCTGGGTGTTGTAAGGAAGCAAGCTGAGCAAGCCAGTAAGCAGCATTCCTCCATGGCTTCTGCATCAGCTCCTGTCTCCAGGTTTTTGCACAGATTGCCTCTGATGACAAACTATAATATGAAAGAGTAAGTAAATAGCACCCCCCCATTTTCTTTTGCTCACGGTAGCTCATCACAGCAACAGTAACCCTGACTATGACAACTTATTACATTCAAAGTAGGGTTTTCAGAAGTTAACTTTCTTCTCTTTAGCATCACATACGGCATTTTAAAGTGGGCATTTTAGTCCTAGCTGGGATGTTTGGGATACGAATCTTTTATGAAGCGAGGCAGTGGAGGTGATAGATATTTTGGGTTGGTAATTTTGTCTCTTCTGCCTCTTGACTGTTTTCAACAAACATCGGGTGTTAGCGGAGTGTTCCGGAAATGCCTAGTGAAGAATCGGTCTGGAGCTGCAGAGATGACAGAGCAGAGTAGAATATAGCTTTTTGCTTGTTTGTGAGACAGGGTCTCACTGTGTAACCCTGGCTGACCTGGCTTGGAATGTGCTGTGTAAACCAGGCTGATCTTGAACTCACAGAGATCTGCCTGCCTCAACATCCTGGTGCTAGGATTAAAGGTGTGAACACCAGAGACTCAGACCATAGCATTGGCTTCTGGATATTTTGTGCTAGGCCACAGGTCACAGTGCAGAGAAGGTGCTGTCTGGGGGTGAAAGGGGAACCTTGGAAAGTGAAATGTCCTGTAGAGGTTTGGTGGTGAAGAGAAAGAGGAAGTGGCTGAAAGCAAAGGTCTTTTATAATCATATAAGAAACAATTCAAAGAAGATGGAGCAAGAATCATCATTAAAGGGACCACAGTTCACCAAATAAAAGAAAAATGCTTGCCCTAAGTCAATGATACAGGAAAGCCCAACACAGTAACCATGAAAATACAGGAGATGTCAGAACCCAGGCTACTATAAATAGCAAATTATAAAATTAAACAATCTTTTCAGAAATTGAAGACATAACAAAACTGGTAAGCCCCAGCCAAGAAATAAAAAAAAACTGTAATAAAATAGTGATTTGACGAATTCCAGCTGAACAGTTGTTAATATGACATCACAGACCAGAAACCGACCAACTCAGGATGGACACCAGCAGGCAGAGCTACGGAATGAGAACTGGACAAACTCAGGAAAGACTACAAGAAACTCAGCTCAGAAACAAAGGTTGAATTATAAGATGTCAAAGAAAGAAGGAGATATGTCTAAACATGTACTTAGAAGTCAAAAAGAAAAAAAATCAATAAAATAAAGCAGAGATGAAAACAAAGGAAACAGGGTCAGAAACAGTGACAGACAAATAAATGGCGAGACACAGAAACGTGGATATGAAGTCAAGAAAAAAGAAAGAGAGAGAGAGGGAGGCAGGGAGGGAGGGAGGAAGGAAGGAAGAAAGGAAGAAACGCCCACTGGGCTGATGGTTCTGTTGGTAAGAAAATGCTTACCATGCAAGCAAGCATGGGGACCTGAGCCTGTGGACAGAACTGAGTGCAGTGGCACCTGCGCTTGTGATCCCAGTTTGTGGGAAGCAGAGGCGGGTCAGTCTCTGGGGTTCCCCAGCCAGCCAGCCTCATTGATGAGCATTAGGTCCCAGTGAGAGACCCCGACTCAAAAATAAGGGGAAAGGCAGGTCTACGCCTCTGACCCGAGCACCCAGGAGGCTGAGTCAGATTCCTTATAAATGATGTATTTTCATTTCATGTTCAAATTTTCTATTGCCATTATATAAAATCTTGCTGAATTAACTAAATAACAGTAGTATATGTGTTGTTTTAGGCTTTATCCAGTTAGGGAAGTCATAGCTATGCTTTTCTTTTCAAATATGTATTGACTTTTCTTCCTTAAGCACCAACTCCTCTAGTGTGCATTAAAAATATATAAATATTGAGAAGAAATACCTAGGCTTGTTCCTAAATTCATAGGAAAATGAATCTCACTATTTCACTATTAAGTCCTATGCAAACTGTGGTGTTCTGGTTCTATTTTTGACAAACCCTGTATCAGATTAAGGCTGTTTTCCCCCTGTTCTTTGAGAAGAGGTTTTACCAGAAGCAGATGTTGGGTGTGATCAAATTCTTTTCTTACTATCTATAAAAAGGATCTTGTAGTCTTTTTTTTTCTTAATTCTTTTATTGTGGTAAATTAGGTTAATTTACTTTTAACAGGAAACCAACCTTCCACTAATGAAACAGATCTAATTTGACTGAAGGCTGTCCTACTTTCATTTCTGTTGCTATGACTAATACCCTGACCAAAAGGCAGCATACAGGAGAAGCGCTTGCTTGGCTCACAATTCTATGTCACAGCTCATCACAGCAGAGAAATCACAATGGCAGGAGCCCGAAGCAGCTCGTCACACCATGTTCATGGTCAAGAGCAAAGAGAGGATGAACACATCTTTGCTTGCTTGTCTCAGCTAGCTTTTTCCTTTCTTATACTGTTCAAGGACCTCCTACATAGGGAATGATATCACTCATGGTGGGCTGGGTCTTCCCACACCAAGAATTAAGACAATCCTTTAAGACAAGTTCTCAGCCCAGTCTTATCTAGACAATTCTTTAGTTAAGATTCTCTTCCTGGATGATTCTAGGTTGCAAAGTTTGGCAGTTTAAAATTAGCCATCAAAGATGTATTTGTGTATTTTATACATTGTTGGATTTGATTTGCATTAGATTTTGGTCGCTGTTTAAGGAAGATGTTAGCCTGGAATTTTCCTCTTATATACCATCTTTGTTAGAGTGTGCTATAAGGCAAAAGGTGGCCTTCTAAAAACAAATGATAATTTTAGATAATCTTTAAAAATAGGATTTTTTAAACTATTCCAGGATACAGGAAAAGCAAAAGTGCCACAATTTGTTTTATGTTGCCAGCACAACTATAATATCAAATATATCATTAAAGTAGTTTAAAAGATATAGTTATAAAATATAATTTAACAGAAATAAAGTAATTTCTGAGGGCCATTGAGATGGCTCAGTGAGTAAGGCACTTGCTGCAAAGCCTGATGACCTGAGTTATATCCCCAGAACCCACATAGTGAAAGGAAAGATCTGATTTCTGTAGTTGTACACCTACTGTAGTGGCTCAGCAGGAAGAGACAGTGGCATTTCTCATAGGTGCGAACCCTTCCAGAGCTCAGCAGAGGGAACCGCCATCACGGCAGGTGCCGTACTGGACAGTGGAACCCTGAGCATCCCAGCTCAGGGGTTTTAATTCATACCTAAGCTCCTCAAGTGTTCTATCGATATCACTTGCATAGCATGAGGAATCAAACATCTTTTACATAAAGCCAACACCTGCAGACAATACAAAATGCTGAAGCCTAGGCAGCCCTTCCCCCAACAATGCACAAAACAACCATTTTAAACATGACTAGAAACAAACTTCTGCAACAGATTCCTTCTAATCGCCACACGCACACCGGGGAACATATGTGTGCGCGTGCACACACATAAATAGGTAAAAGAAAAATAGAAGCGAAGTCATAAAAATATTGACAGGTAAGTTTTGCTGCTGCTTTCAATATAACCGAAAAGACTGAGAAGGAGAAAGAGACTTTCTAGTTTCTGAAGAATACCTGAGAATTGATTTAAAACAAAACAAAACAAAAACCACAATTACCCACTAAAGCTCTTTTAGAAAGAAAAATTGGTTTCCATGAAAGCAGACTCGCCCAGAGACATCAATCACCCAGAATTCATAGGAATGAGTCCTCCTCAGACTCCAGCAGAGAAACAGAGAGGAGATATGCTACAGTTGAGCACACAAGTTTAGGCCTTGTTGTTCTCTGACGCCGGCAGTGATTTCTGTGGGTGTGAAGCAGGTTCTCTGTCACCTTTCAAGTTTGTATAGTTTGATGAAGTATACATTTAGAATCTGTTCATAAATGGCGTCAACTTAAAGAAAAAACATCAGGACTGTGAACATAGCTCAGTCAGTAAAGTGCCTGTCGCACAAGCATAGACCTGAGCTTGATTCCCAGACCCCAAAGACGTTGTTTGGTTTTTGTTTCTTTATGTGTACAGGTGTTTTGTCTGCACGTAAGTCTGTGTACCTAGCGAATGTCTTGTGCCCAAGAAGGCCGTAAGAAGATGTTGGAACCCTTGGGACTGAGTTACAGATGGCAGAAAGCCACCACGTGGGTGCTAGGAATCAAATCCAGGTCCTCGGAAAGAGCAGCCAGTGCTCTTACCTGCTGAACTATCTCTCCAGCCCCCAAACCCAGATTCTTAAAAGCTTAGGCATGGAAGTAAGGACTTGTAATCCTAGTGTTGGGCACCTGGAGTCAGGCAGGTCCCTGGGGCTTTTGAGCCAACCAGCCTAGCCCATTTGTAAGCTGCAGGCCAGTATGAGATCCTGTTTCAAAAGACCAAGGTGGTCAGCACCTAAAGAATGAACACCCAAGGTTGAACTCTGACCTCAACATGCTCATACACACACATGTGGCCCTCTCACAAGCACGCACAAAACAAGTAAATTATAAGCAAGCAAACGCTCATTGTGGTAAAAAACAAAAATGACACAACCCCCCCCACACACACACAGATTATTCAGCATCACCTTCTGTTGTGGGAACCTCCCTCTCACAGCTAACAGCCCTCTGAGGGAAGACACTCTCACACTAGAGTAGAACAGCAGCAACAGCCACACAGGTTGGAGAAAGCCCTCCTCTCCAAATGCATTCCCGTGATGTCCAGGGACGACTGGCGGGGTGAACATTTCCATGGCTCCTATTCTCCGCAGCCTCGCTGCTTGCACTGTAGCTGATGCTCTCGCCACTGTTAGAAAAGAACTTCCTAGACTCTGCACCATTGAATAATAATCTAATTTTATAAGGTCATGAGGTGAGAAGCACCGCTTAGCAAAACCCAGCTTCTAACACCATGGTCTTCGCAGCCTTCCACAGTATGAGGCAGCCTATATGGAAAACATGAATGCTAGCTGGACCTTGGGGCGCATACCTGCAACCCCAGGACGTGCAATGCAGAGACAGTGACTGGGATCACGTGTTTGAGGCCAGTGTGGGCTACAGGGCCTATGGATACATAGACCACGTATCAAAAATTCACCCAGTTATGCACTAAAATTTCACGTAAATAAAATCTCAAACACCATCACTTCTTTCTTCAAAACGTATGCCCTACTAGACTAGCACAGTGTAATTGCTGCATTGGTAATCTTTAAATTTACAGGGTGTGCTTCCTTACTGTAGATTTTCAGAGTTTGTCATCAGACTAAAATGTCTCATACCTGCCTTAAATCTGCCAGAGTCTTTCCTTGAGAATCCTCTTCTCTTTCCAACAGATACATTTTCTGTGCTGCCACCAAGCTTGGCACACACCACTACTATTTTAAAAGTGAATGGCATGCATTTTAAGTTTTCCATTAACAGACTATATGCCTCCAGGGCAGAACTATATATTACTCATTTTCCACCAGCCGTTACTATGACTGAGGCAAGAATACCTTGGGTACAAACTGGTTACTCATCCCCAAATATAGATAAAAGGGAACTTTCAAAAGACAGCATATAAACAATCTGTAAAGAACTAGAAAAGTTTATCCGAGTAGGGGCTGGAGAGATGGGTCAGTGGGTAAAGTACTTGCTGCCCAAGCATTAGGACCCAAGTTCAGATCCCAGGAATCAACCTAAAGCCCAATGTGGTAGCAGGCATCTACAATGCCAGTGTTACTACCTAGAGATAGGAGGAGACAGAGACATCTCTGGAAGCTTGCAGCCAGATGCCCACTACAAGAGACATTGTCTCAACACATTGGAAGGTGAAGACCAACACCTGAGGCTGTCCTCTGACCTCTGCACATCATGGCAAGTACACACCTGCACTCACACATGAACACAAATACCCTCCACACACACACATGCACACACAATCTAAGAAGAATACAGTACGGATATGATGGTGGCAGAGGATGGTGAATGACACCTATGATCCCTGCTTCTTGGCAGGCAAAAGCAGGAGAATCACAAGTTCAAAACCTGCCTGGGCTGCATAGTAGGTTCCAGGACAGCTTGGGGAAGTCAACAAGACCCTGTCTCAATGCAATATACATACACATACACATACACATACACATACACATACAAATACACATCTCAGTAATGGCACTCACTATATCTCAGTGTGTGCAAAGTGCTACATTCCATTCTCAGTACTGAAAAAGAAGTTATGGAAAAACTGTTCTTGTCTCAATACGCACACAATGAAAATGTCAAATAGATGATACCTACAATTCCAGGCACCTCGCCAGTCATCACAAGAATAAGTGCTAAAGGGGCTAGAGGATGGCTCAGCAGTTAAGAGCTCTTGCTCCTCTTGTAGAAGGCCTGAGTTTGGTTTCCAGCACCCATATCAGACATCTGCACTCGAGGGCATGTTGTATGTGCATCTGCATGTGCGTACACACACAATTTTTAAAAATAATACGTGTTAATGCTTCTTTCACAGATGCTATATAAACATGTGTTCATCTTCCTATACTCCTCTGGTGCCAAGGACTTATCAGTCCCTGTACCAACTCTCTGCTCCAGGATTTCAAACCCTTCTAAAAGATTATCCACAGGCTTACCCACAGCCCAGCAGCTGATAGAAGGAGAAAAAGAAAGATCATCCCATCCCCCTACCCATGGATTCCTGCTAAAGCACGCCTGTCCAGACACGCCATCTAGCGGCCAATGACCTCCAAGACAGATCAGATCGAGCCATGATCTCCACTGCTTCCAGCCTCACAGCTCCACACCTGAACAGAACTTGTGGGAGGGATGTTATTTTACACCAATGACTCTGGATTTACAATATGGGACATTTACCTAACCCCAAAACTTCCAACAGGTTCTATAAGTCCTTTACACCCCTAATATCCTTATGCCTTGATGTTCAAACCTCCTAATTGTTTAACTTCTCCCCATGCTTGACAATTGCCACTGTGTCATCTAGTGCCTACAGCAGCAGATAAACAATTTAGCTGAGACTGCCACAAATTGGGCTCTAATCCAATACCAAATCACCTCTCAATTAGATAATGATATAATGATAATTACCTCTCCCCTTTTTATATAAAAGCAAAGGAGGAATTGCAGGACTGTCCAAGGACTATAATGTGTTGAAGTTGATGTGAACCTTGCATCACCTCTAGAGGGTAAGAACGATGGGAGTTCATTGCTCCACACCTTATACCTGACCAAAACCCAGCCAAATTTAGATATGATAAGCAAACATGCCTCTCTGCCCTGCGGGCTGGATTACACAGACTCAAACTTTACACACAGGCAAGGCAACTCCCACACAGGGTGTCCTAACCAATGGACATTCTTAGGGTCATGGGCTCCTCCCCACCTGTGATCCTTGATATATGCCCTACAGTCTCCATTTAATAGAGAGATACTCCTCTGAGAGCCTCTCCCAAGAGTCTGATTCGCTCTCGTTGACTCTTTGTCCTCCAATCTGGGACCCATCAGGATGCAATGACCCAGTCCCCTTCCTGGGGGCTGAGCTGGTGGCTGGCTGATAGCTCAGCCATGGTCTGGGGAGGGAAGCAAGAAAAAGAAACCAACACTATAACACTGAAAATGACCCAGTCTGCATTCAAGGGCTATTTCATTCATCAAATCTCACCTTTCCAAGCCTAGAACACTCATACTGCCGGGTGATCTTCAGTCTCTAATGGATGTTCAGCCCCATCAGGCCCATCTCCAACTTTACAAGTCTTTGTCAGTCCAGTCCTGAGTACTCTAACAAAGTGTCCTAGTTTGCTTTCTGTTTCTGTGATAAAACACTGTCCAAAAGCAACTTGGGGAGGCAGAGGGTTTATTTGTCTTACAGGTTACAGTTTATCAAGGGAAGTCAGGGCAGAAGCTCAAGGCAAGAAACTTGAAGCAGAAACTGAAGCAGAGACCATGGAAGTACGCTGCTTACTACTGACTTGCTCCCGTGACATCCTCAGTCTGCTTTATTATAGAGCCCAGACCCACCTTCCCTAGAATGACACCACCCACAGTGGGCTGGACTCTCCTACATCAATCATCAATCAAGAAAATTCCCCACAGACACATCTACAAGCCACACTCTGATGATGTGTGTGATTCCTCAATTAAGATTCCCTATTCCCTGGCTGGAGAGATGGCTCAGGGGTTAAGAACTCAGCCTATTCTTCCAGAGGACCCAGATTCAATTCCCGGCACCTACATGGCAGCTCACAGTTGCCTGTAGATCCAGACCAGGGGATTCAACGTCCTCACACCAAGGCACATAAAATAAAAAATTAAATGAATTATTTTTTAAAAAAAGAGATTCCCTAATCCCTTAGTGATTCTAACTTATGTTAAGTTGACAAAACTAACCAGCACAAAGAATCACAGACTGGGTAGTTTACAAATAATGTCTCTGGGAGGCTAGGAAGGTCATGGTGTCAGCAGGCTCAGTGTCTGATAAGGGCCTGCTTCTGGGTTCATAGATGGTACCTTTCCACTGTATGTTTATAGGAAGGAAGAAGTAGACAAGCTTGCCTAGTCTACATTCCTGTCTTGAGCCTATCTTTTAATGATACTAATTCCATTCATGAGAGCTCCATTTCCCAAAGAACCTACCTCCTAACACCATCGCTTGGGGTTAAGATCCCAACACATAAATGCTGATTCAGATGACAGCAATAAGCTTGAAACCCTCTCTGTGGCAGACACAAGGCTCCCCACTGTTCAGATGATCCAGTGAATTCTCAGAGACACTGGTGAATGTCTACTTCTTGGTCTCTGATGCCCTGTACTCAAGATTTCTTGCCCTTTCTTCCTTTATCAACCTCATAAGGTATGGCAGATTCAACTGACGATGTTCATGACAGAGTCTGGATGGAGCAAAGCTGAGAGAGGGGCACAGTAACAATCAAGGGAGGTCACTTAGGAAAAATGTGAGAATCCTCTCTATCAAACCTCTATGGAATTAGAATATTGTCCAGAATAAGACTGTTGTGGTTTGCATATGAAATGTGTCCTTCAAGCTCATATGTTTGAACACTTGGTCCACAGGTAGTGGTGCTGTTTTGGAAGGTTGTAGAACTCTTCCCTGAGGTATGTGTATGGTAGGGATGGGGGGGTGACTGGGAGTGGGCTCTGACATCGTATATCCTGGCTCCATGTCCTGTCCAATCTCTGTTGTAAGATTAGGAGTCCTGGCTGCACACTCCTGTCACCATGAAACTATCATGCCATCTCCCTGAGATGAACTGTGTCCCCTTAAACTGTGAGTCATAACGAGCCCTTTCTCTCTTAAGTTGCTTCGTTTCAGGTATTTGATCAAAGAAACAAGAAAACTAATACAAGGACTCGGAGACAAAGCCTCATTGACCCTCTAGTCCCAAGGACTCTAGACAAGGCAGGCAGCCCAGGGTCCTGCCTTTTCTCAGTATACAGCTTTACATGATTGCACCTGTAAGGCTTCCATGACAGGTTAACATGTGCCAAGCACAAATAGGATGTACGCTAGCGTCCCAGGTGGCCTGAATCTTCCCAGACTTCAGTAAGGAGTCATCGCCTCATAGGCCCACACCACACACAAGGGAAAAATGAGCTGGATCCCGCTGTAATCAAAACGCTGAGGTCAAGGTCACACAACGGAAGGGGGAATGAACCAATCAGAACTACCAGCCAGAGATCTAACTCTTAGTCCGAGGGACTTACCAAAATGTTCAAGGGAGTTTCCAAAGTCATGAAGGATATGAAGGATACTTTCGTGCCAGACAAGGTCAAAGGAAAGGCTCTAGTAACAGTGTCTGCACCCTGACTCAGGGAAGTGGAAAAGTCAACTTGCTCGGAATTATCCCAAACATAAAGCCATCTCGTGATGGCTTAGTTTAATGAAAAGAAAGCACAGGTGCAGTTCATCCATCATCTATGAATCCAGCATTTGAATACCCTTCCCTGAGCACAGTATTTGGGACTCCAACATATTATTTCCCATTCTGCATTGCCTAATCTACCATCCCCACGTCCAATGAAAACTTCTCACATTCTGATCACAAATTATAAAAGTCTCACTTTGTGCCGAGTGGAGCATCCAGCATGCAACAGGCCCTGGTAAGTTTCCAGAATTTATTGAAATGTAGGTTACTCCTTCACACCCCTCGCTTGGTTGTCTGCTCTATGGCTGGACATTTATTTGAAAGGGGAGGTACTATATCTGTCAGGGAGCTCCATCCGCTTTTTAGAAATTATGTTTGAAATGGGTGTTGGTGGGTATGAGCGTATTTCATCGTATACGCATATGAAATTCTCAAAAAAAAACTCGTAATAGCAATAATAATGATGAAATTATGTTTAATTTCATTTCACTCCAAACTCAAGCATATCTAATCATTATAACCTACCCATGTGTCCGTGGGCTGATCTTGAGGGCCACAGACAACGAACACAATCAGCTGCTCTGTTTCCTCTGTTTATCTCTCAGTGAGTGGCAGGTGGGAGCGATAGCAGGTAATGCCCATTGGTGTTCCAATCGCAAGCAGGCCTTGGCAGTCATTACTCTCAGTCCTGCGATATTACAGGTCTCAGGCAGGCTTAAGGAGGTAGTTTTGATTCCTGTGCCCTTGACAGCATCTAGCATTGCTTCTTCCAGGCAGGCCTAGGTGTGGGGATTCCACAGCTTCTTTTTTAACTGTCAAGTGGCCAACTGGCTTGACAATTCTTTAAAATATTTATTCTTGGTATAGGGCCACGTGAGTGATGGGCAAGTGACCTACGATTTACCCATATTCTCAGCCCATCTTGTCAGAGTTTCTGCTTGGCCTGCCGAGCCCTCCTCTGGTCCCTGCTTTTCCCACTGTCCCTCCCCTGCTGTCGCTCCCAGTCTGCTGCCTCTACTGCAGCAGACTGTCTTCATTCTCCCTGCCTAGACTCCACTAGGAAGGAAAACACAATCGGAGCCTCTGCTGGGCCTCGTGGGAAGGCGGTGCAGGAAGGAGTCTCATAGCTCTCTAAGCAGCCTGCTCACATAACCCAAGAAGGGGTGTGTGAGCCAATCACAGCACTCCCTGCGTGAAGGTGGGGCTTTGTGGTGGCCCGACTCACCCCCTTGCCTCTTCTGCACTAGTCAGCAGGTCCTCAGCCGAGGTGTACCCCATCTGACCTAATAGGGAAATAGTTGCAGGGTCATTTAGAGTTCACCGAGGCTTGTGATAGCAAAACCCCGTTATGAACTGTTTCAAACATCCCTGGCTGCAGCTGCAGCTGCACCTGCATGAGCCGGGAAAGTCTTTTCCGAAGCCTTCCACAGGTGTTGACGATAGCTAACAGCTGGCTGCTTGGCTGACCGTCCTTTCAGAGAAGTCAGCCAGGACAGGAAGGAAGGGTCCCACTGCTGACCAGAGAGTCATATTGCCCATCTCTCACCTTGAAACTCAGAAGGAGGGCTTACAATAAGGATATAAAAAAAGTTGTCTTTAATAGTAATTTTAAACAAAATTTTCATAGTGCTTAACGAATGACCCAGTGTCCCAGAACGTAGAGGTGTTCCTCCTTATCTGTCAAGTATGATAAAAGGGAGTGGAAGATTAGCAATGGAATACTGATCATACATAAGGAGAAATGAAAATTCTATACTGCTATAACATAAGTAGACTTTGAAAGTATGTTGAGCGAGCGCCTGAGATGATAGCTCAGGTAGTAAAGTGCTTGAGACACCAGCAGGAGGACCTGCGTTAGATCCCTGGGAATCCACATAAAGAGAGCTGAGCACTGCAGCTGGAGAGATGGCTCAGTGGCCAAATGTACACGCTGCTCTTGCAAGTTTAGGTTAGTCCTCAGCAACCATCAGACAGCTCACAACCGCCTATAAATCCAGCTGCATGGAGTTCCAGTGCCTCTAGTCACTGAGAGTATTAGAACTCTTGTGCACATAACACACACACAGACACACACATGGGGGGGAGGGAGGGGAGGAGGTGTAGTAGTAGGGTCGTATGCATTTGTGTAGTACCAGCACAGGGAAGGCAGAGGCAATCAGATTCCTGGGGTTCCATGGCCAGCCAACCTAGACTATTTACCCAGTTCTAGGCCAATGAGAGACCCTGCCTCAAAAAACAAGGTGGATGGCAAGTACTAACAGCTTTCTTCTCTCCCACTCTCTGATAGTGGATAAATAAATCTCAGAGAAGTCCTGTGACTCCCCAGGTCATCCAGCTGTAAGAATAGAGTCAGGATAGAAACCCATGTTGGGTTTTTATAAGCATGAGGCCTTACATTCACAATAGCAGTTGAATGGGCTCAGAAAGAAGATAAGCCCTCTTGTGCACTGTCAACCAGATAGGCACTTCTGAAAGGCAACCCTGCAAGTCTAGAACATATCAGGTCCATTTTCATGGCTTTAACTACATTTTTTAAAAAAAGGCAGAGAGTGTGAAAAATGGAGCTATCAGAAGCATTGTTCTCTAAAGCTGTTCACCAGATACTTTAAATACACACAACATGATTTTATTGACTCATGACGTGATTCATAGCTGAAAACTATGATGTCATTAAAACAAACATCTAGGGGAGCTAAAGAAATGGCTCAGTGGTTAGAAGACATTGCTGCTCTTATAGAGGACTTGAATTTGATTCCCCGCACTCCCACTGAACAACTCACAACCCGGCCTGTATCTCCAACTCTAGAGGATCTAATGCCCTCTTCTGGCTTCTGAAGGCACTGCACACACTTATGCATACACATACACAGACACAAGACAGTGCACATCAGTTAAAATCTTTAAGTCTAAAACAATGAACATTTAGTAACATAAGGGCATCAGAAGCCATGATGTCAAAAATAAAGGTAAAGAGAAGCAACAGCAGCAGAAGAAATCTTCAAAATAAAGATAATTTTGTAAACAGTGGGTTGCCTCCCACTGCTTCAAGGTAAGATCCTATTGCTAAAGACATTGCACATTTTGGACACAGGGCTGGGAGGAGGTAAGCTGGCACTAACTTGGAAGCCTCCTCCCTGAGGACTAGCTCCCAGAGTATCAGAAGGTAATGTGAAAGCTGCTAAGGGAGAAAAGTAGCCAATCACCCCACCCAGCTGTGAAGCGCAGGAACCACAGCAATGACTGGCCCAGCCAGCGATCCTCAGTGATGTGGCACTTTTATCTTGTGGTAACCAACTGCTGTCTAACTGGACCTAAGACCCACTCAACAGGAGGAAATTCATGCCTGGTACCACAAACTTAGCAAACTACCTGTGAGAGAGGTCACAGGCTCTAGAGGAGAACCTACTACTGGTATTTGCTTAGACCAACATAATTTCTAACTGATTTGTAAATGCTGAACTTTACCTCTGCAGACAAGTGCTGCTTTCATCCCTCATCCCTCATAACAGATGGAGATGATGCAAGAACTGGTAAAAATCCAGATAATAAGTGGCTGTGGATACCCAACCCCAGTGGACACATTTACAATGCAACCTCTCTATTTAAGGCTTGGGGAACATCACAGAAGAGGGGGAGAAAGACTCTAAGAGCCAGAGGACCCGAATGTCTGCTTCGGGATAGGGTGTTCTAGACATGACAGAAAAGCTGAACCTATGAACTCTCAACAGTATGGTTTCCTAAACAAGATATGTAATAACAACACAAGCCAACATGTGGATGGGAGAACATTTATAAATCCCCACCCATAGATAAGGAGCTACAGGCAATCGATGGCTGTGAGAGACAGAATCTCTTTTCTTTAGGAATGAGCCCCAAATGGACATGGAGTGTGTGTGTGTGTGAGTGTATGCGTGTACACATGCCTGTATGAATGCATGTAATTATTTCATTTAGCTTTTTGAGAAGGGGTCTCAATCTATAGTGCCGACTGCCGTGGAACTTGAGTTCCTTCTGCCTTGGCCTCCTGACAGGCATACACCACCAGACCTAGCTCTTCATCAAATCTATGTCTTCAAACAGTCTTTCTTCACCTTTTCTTTCTTTTCTTTTGTGCATAGATCGGTGCATGTAATGTTTTCCTACAGGTTGACCTGGCTTTTCTCGTTTTCCTACCTCAGACTGAAGAAAAGACTGATTTTATTTTTCTTTTGTCAATTTAAATCTGAATGTTAACCTCCTCAGTAGAATTTGTGTTTCAGTTAAAATTTTTACCCTCGTATTTCCATTTGGCTACTTTTGTCCACATTTTTATCTATTTATATTCTCTATTTGGTAAGAAGATACCCACATCCTTTTGTTCTTTCGACATAGCTATCACTAGTTTGTTGAAAATACTTATTAATAGCTAGTTGTGTGTCTCTGTTTAGTAATTTCAGAGTCTGGACTTCCAGATTTTTCCCCGTTGGAGGCATACTTCCTGTTTCAGTGCATGGTATTTGACAGCTGGACATTTTAAGCAGAATGACATGGGAACCGGTAGTCGCGGAGTCCCCGATGTCCTGTTCCGGTGACTTGGTGGTGATGACGTCTGTTCTGTGGCCTTGCTGGACCGAGTCTGTAATTCTCTACACCTGTGGCAACCGATGTTGCTGCTCAGGTTAACCTGGTAGTCCACGGATGACTGGACAGAGATTTCCTCGGAGGCCTGAACTACTAATTTTCCTTGCCTTTGCTGAAGATTTGTGCCTCATGGAATGCTTTCAATACTCTGACAATTATTTCTACTCTAAAAAGTGTTGGTCTGAAACAGGCTGGCTCAAATTTTGCTAAAAGGAATTCCTCAGGACCTGTTCCCCTCGTTCTTGTTTTTCACTTCTTGGTTACTCTGTGATGTGCTCTGGTGGAATTCCCCAGCCAGCCTTCCAGGGAACTCACTCTTCCGTTAGCTGTGCCTAATCTGTTGAGTATTAGTCAGAGTCCAGCCATAAAGACAAGAGCCAGGCCATGCAACAGATGAGAAAGAAACAGGGACCGCACGGCGAAGTCTAAGAGACTTCATTGCGGAGAATGGAACAGTAGAAAGGGTGACGCACACAGGAGTGCAGCTCCCAGACCTACCGCTAGGGGGCGAAAGGAAGAAGTATGTGTGTTAGACCTGGAACCTTAGCTGAAACCTGAGTCCTGCAGAGCTATAATCAAGAATTCTGAAAAGTGTAATGCTGCCCAAGTGTTCCTGGGACTCAAAGCGGGACATCGAAGATCCTGGGACCAAGCCTCTTAAGACACAGCACCAAGAGAGTAAGGAGATGTCCACTTGGAGAAGTGCATGCTTTGCAAGCATGAGCATCTGAGTTTGATCCCCAGAAGCCATGTAAAAATGCCAGGTATGGTGGCATGTACTTATAATCTCAGGGCCACGGAGGCAGAAACAGACAGGTCCCTGGGGCTCATAAGCCTTGCTATCTAGGTGAGCTCCAGATCAGTGAGAGACCCTGTCTCAAAAAACAAGGTGGAAACTCCTGAGGAATGATGCCTGAAGTTGACCTATGGCCTATACATACATGTGCATTCCACACACGTGTGTGTAGTCATACATGTGCACATACATATCCATGTGTACATACATGTGCACACACATATGGAAAGAACACCAATTCATTGGTATTGCTATCTGTGTACAAACAGAGCTCTACAATACAGATGCTTCAAGAAGACTGGGGGAAATGGAAACTCCTTACAACTCCCAGAGTCAGGGTTTCAGAACCGTTGTTGGGCTGACATGGAACAGTCAGCCAAACAGGAAGGAGCAGTGTCTTCCTCCGGCTGTGCTCTGGTTTACCTCTAGTGCCCCTAGTTGGCAGAATCTGACAGGAAACTAGCTGACAGAGGGGAAGTGTAGTTTGCCAAGTCCTGACTCAGAACCGCAAAGGGGAGCACAGAAGGGAAGCAAAGCGATGACTTGAAGCCTCTCGTTTGTTCCTATCCAGTGAATTCTCGGTTTCAAGAATCAGTAGAAAGCATATTTGGTTCCCTGTGCCTTTTTGAGGAAACTGTGTTATTTCCTTGCGTTCTCTGCATCATCCATTGTGTGCACAATCGTTTCAAATGTACTTCTCCGTAAGTGCCTCTACTGTCTGAAATTCGTTCTGCTTTTGACTGTTTTTGCCAACAAGATGAATTCTCCTTGGGACTTACAATTGTGTACTCAGCCAGCAGGAAGCCACCTGACACAGGGCAGTGGTTTGCCACAAAGCAGAGCAGTGGCCTGGATTTCATGTATGCCACTTCAGACAAGACTTAAACTAGTACCTCGGACGTATTATCTCCAGACTCAGACTCCTGTTAATGTCTACGTATGGGGAGGAAGAGGGCATAGTCCTAGAAGGACTGTGGATGTAAAAATTTACTTTTTCATTACAGAGTTTCCCTTCATCCTCCAGGACACATGCTTTCAGTTAGTTTCCCACAGAAATCAGGACGCTTATGTGTAATGGAAGAAGACAGAGGAACTAGTCAGAACTGGATACATGGCTTCCACACTTGCTTCACTGATCCAAGAACTCTAAGCAAAGGCAGGCTCTGTGATCTAGGAGAGACTCTTTCTGGGTATTAAGTTTTGATGTTCACGTGGTTCTGACCTCTGGTTTCAAAATCAGAGAAAGATTAGAACTCCCATAGAGATGTTCAAGATTACAATCTGTACAGTGTATTTGGTCTCCAAGAAGGAGCCTGTATCTCACCTTTCACCTCTGAAGCTAACTATGCCATGTGTCGCAAGTGACATAGAAACCCCGAGAGACAAAGTCTCTTCAACACACAAGAGCAATCTCTGATGTTTTGAGGAGTAAGAGGGCTGCAGACAAGACTCTAGGCATGGACCACACTCTGCCCATGATCGGTAACATTCTCAAGAGGTGCAGAACAATTTAGAATACTTAATAAGAATAAGAATACTTAATAAGAATACTTAACACTTTACAGAAAATTGTTTGCTCCTAGAGGAAAAAACTTTGTATTGCTAAATTTCAGTCCTTTTATGGCCTCCAAAGAGGTATCAATATCTAATCCATTCACACTGTCTGCAAAACATGGGGAAAGTATGTGAATGAAGCCTTTTGCATCCTGGTGGAAAGCAGGGGCACCCTGAAGGCTGTTATTGTTTCATTTATACCACTGTGGCAGATAACCTGACAAAAAGAAATTGAGGAGAGGAAGACTTTATTCATCTTATAATTCCAGGTTATAGTTCATCACATCAAGGAAATCAAGACAGAAACTAGTCACATCACATCAAGAGCAGAGAGAGACAAATAGACCCACGTGACCTGATTGCTCGCTGTGTATACTCAGCTAGCTTTCTCCTCTCTTATACATTCTAGGCCCCCAAGTCAAGGAAATGGTGCCACCCAAAATAAGCTGGGCATTTCCACATTAATTAAAAACCAAGACAACCCTCAGAGGCTTGCCCACAGTCCAATGTGACCTAAATAAGTCCTCATTAAAACTCTCTTTCCAAGCCTGTTTAAGAGCCTGTTTGACTGGGAAGCTTTATGGTCTCTTTCCCTTTGGTCTAAAAAGAAATTGGCTTGACTTACCAAGTTGAAGGTTTAACCAAAAGACCTAAGGTTTCCTACAATATTCATGTAACCCCTAAACCCTAGGGTGTACCTCATAGTGGTGATGAGCCAGGTTTACAAGCAGATACTGGCCAAGAACTCAAATACTTTGGTGGAAGCACATGTCAGGATTCACCTTTGCAAGGAATCTTTTTTTATATCTGCTTTTCCACCAATGAAAAACGCAGGAATAGCACCTCTGCCTCGGGCCCCGCGGACACTACTCTTCATCTCTCTGACTGTGACAATACAAAAGTCACTGCTGCTTGCTATCGGTTGTCCATCTCTTTTATGGCAGGCTGTACCTTTCATATTCTGATGCTTTTATGCCCACTGGGAACCAGAGAGTAACTTTGGCCCCTTTCATATGTATAACCCAGTGTTAGAGGACCATACGGCTGGGACCAGCCTTGCTACCATACCTAACTATTGGGATACCCCAGCGATTACATATAAAGAAAGCAATGACAAAAGGATCTTACAGTTCTTACCTTGTGAATTCTAATTATTTATTATTCCCTTTGAGATGTAAGAGACCACAGCAGAGGTACCCACTGTAATGAGCTCCAAACAGCAGAGGGCTCCTATATCAAACCTCAGGAATCTAGGAACAACAAACAAAGAAATGGAGGGTGATACCCATATTAAATAGCTTGAGTTTCATAAAATGTATCTTGATAATACCTTCTTCTAGTCTTCCCTGGTCCACCCTCCCATTCCTGTATCCTCAAAACACACACACACACACATACACACAAAGAAAAGAAAATTAGGTCCAGCTTGTGTTTCAGGAGCATGGATCACAGGCATCACCATGGTTTTTAGAGGCAGCAGGCTACACTGATCATGGACATTCACTTGGCCTACATTAGCCTGAGGTTATAATAAAGTTCAACCTGAAGTTGGGCTTCACTGCTCAAGCCTACAGGCACCCAGACATCACTCAGGCATCTGGGCATCACACAAACACCAGAACATCCACCAGGTACTCACATATTCCATAGGCACCCAGACATCCTACATGAACCTGGACATCCCTCAAGCACCAGGGCCTCCTGCAGTTACCTGAACATCATGCAGGCACAAGGATCTCCTGCAGAATCTGAACATCACACAGGTACCCAGACATCCTTGAAATGCTCAGACAACCACAGGCACCAGGGTCTCCCACAGTCACCCCCCAGGCACCAGGGCATCCCACACATGCCCAGGCATCATACAGACACTTGACATCTAACCTGCAGACACCCAAAGACCTGGTCTTGGGAAGGCACTCTTGCTGCCTAAGAAACTCTGGGTTTTTCTCTTTAAGACTTTTTGTATTTCAATTATACACACATTTAGATTGAATTTTAGCTGGACTTCTGACTTTCATATAAGCAGAATGTTTTTAGACTATCAAAGAGTCCTGTTTGTCATGCTGAAATGAAAAGTTGATGAAGGAAGTCCATTATGCATGCATTAATAGTAAGAAATTCAGTAAAGAATTACAAGTTTATTTGATATTTTAATTTGTGTAATAAAAGAGTTTCATTTTTTTCTAGAACTGAAGAGTTGCATAGTTTTTTGTAACTAGTTAAAAGGTAACTGTTACTCCCTTTTAAAAATTAGTAAAATGAAAATATACCATGCTGGTTTATAGATATAAGAGAGGTAGTTTTATGAAATTTTAGTCCCTAAAGTATGAAATTTAAAAACGTTTTTTTTTTCATTTTGGGCTTCAATCTTTTCTTGTTTGTTTGTTTTTAAAAGACTCCCTTCCCAAGTGATTCCAGGTTGTAGTGAGTTAGCAGTTCAAATGAACCAGGTCGGGAGCTAAAAGTCACTTGTAGAAAATACTACTCAGCCTGGCCAGTACCAACAGATGTGGAAACATAAGTGCATAAGCCCATGTGCAGCCCAGGAGTCTGAAGCAAGCCATCAACACCATGGGTACTTAAGTTCATGGTTCCCGAGGTCAGCATCTGCCAGGCATTTGGTGACTCTCATTAGTCCACTAGAGTTGTTTTAAATGACTAATGTGAGGACAGTAATACACAAACACACACGTGCAGACACATGCAACAGAAACCAAGTAACTGATGTACACTGTAAATACTTAGAGGAGCCTGTGTCGTTACAGGTGACACAGGAAACCAGACAGCAAAGAAGCATCTTGCTAGGCTGTAACCAGAACTTAAGCATGATGTAAACAGTTTAGTCTGAAAATGAAGCAAACAGGCTGAGCACAGAGGTCAAACAAAGTCAGCTCCAATCTCTTCACTGGATATTTCGGTCCTCAGAGTGTACGATCGTCAAAAATAGCAAAGATGGAAGCTGGAGAGATGGCTTAGCAGTTAAGAGTGCTTGCTGTTCTTCAAGAATGTAGGCTGCTCCGCTGTGTGGTGCTCCTACCCCTTACCCTTCCGTGGCTAGGCTCTAAGGACCCCTCTGTGTGGAGGGAGTGTCACCTCTGCCCTGCTTGCCAGCAAATGGACTAAGGTGAGGACTGGGCCGCTGGCTGCCTACCCCTGGCCCAGAATGGCACCACACTGTCATCTGTGTTTCTGCTGTGAAGCAAACCTGACCTTTCCCAGCAACCAGTTGAGCCCCTCAAACCACCCCCAGACTTTTCAAACAGGGTGAAAAAAATCCCACCAATCACAGGCCACTCTGGAAAGCTCCACCCCTCCTGAAACATTATATAAAGAGCACTTTCTGCTCGGTATGATGTGTAGCTTTCTTTGCTGCTGCCTTCCTCCCAAGCTGAGGTCGCCACGTCCAGTGAATATGTTTTGTGAGATTTGCTGTTTGGCCAGACTTTTTCATGGGGTCAAAGCATAGAAGCAAAGAAGCGAAGAACACCTCAGCTCAGCTGGGGATATTTCCCCACAGATCTGCAATACAGGGAAACTTCTCCCCTCCAAGCAAATCAAAATGGAGCTGTTACACTGTAACACTCCAGCTCAGCTGGGGATGCCTTTCCCACCTCAGAGCTGTGTGGTCACTGAGCTCCAGACTTCCAGGGTACCTTTCCATCTCTGACCTAGCTAGAAAAAAACAAAACAAAACAAAACAAAACACTAATACAGAGGACCTAGGTTTGGTTACTAGCATCCACATCTAGCAGCTCACAACTCCCTATAACTCCAGCTCCAGGGGATCTGCTGTCCTCTTAAACAACACACACACATACAACACACACACACACACACACACACACACACACACACACACACAAATCTTTTGAAAATTGGCAGAGATTTTCAAGCAAACCAGTTAGAGCAGACAAGGAACAAACCTGGATTTAACAAATTACTCAGATGTCTCTACATTTGGTTCAAAGTCAAGGAAGCAAGGTGTGTCTTCAGAAGTTTCGGATCTTAGTGGGAGAATAAACAAGAACATAAGAAAGCATATTTGTAGTTGATGCCTCTGTGGAGGCTCAGCAAAGACTACAAGGAGCCACTTTCATAGGTGGAAGCCCTGCCAGACCTCAGCAGAGGGAACCACTATCATGGCCAGTGCCATACTCACAGTGGAACCCTGAGTATCTTCATTCAGGTGTTTTATTGATTCAGAACTCCTCAGGTATTTTACTGATAGCACATGCAGATCACTAGCAATTAAATAAACCCCCACAGAAATCCAACACCTGCAAACAATACAGAACGCCAAGACCTGCACATCCTTTTTTCCAAGAGTGCACAAAAACAATTATTTTAAATATAACTAGAAATAAACTTGCAACATTTCCCCTTTTCTGTATAAGCCAATCAAAAAACTGCTTTTTATCTCTACAACTCAATTTAACACTACTCCAGCAAAACTATTTACAAGAGGAGCAATCATGAGTGTTGCTAATGCACAGGACCAAATGAAATCAAACATTTATCAAGCTTTTCACAATGTCTTTGGACAGCAGAAAAACATTATCAATGTTCAGTTATCTGGAATTCACTCACAATCTTCTGGGCTCCTCCAAAGCGCTTGGATCACTTCTCTGGCTCTGCCCTCTACAGCACACACAGCTTGTCCTCCAGGCTCTGGCTGGCTCTGTTCCACTACTGCTGCTGTTCTTAGTGGCTGTCCTATGGTACTGACAACTCAAGAACTGCTGGGGTCCCTTAATGCAACTGGGCTCACTTTCACCAATAGCCTCTCCTGGGTTCTCTTCATAGTGCCAAGCCTCAACTTTTCTGCATAACCCTGTTGGTCTGGGCCTTCAACTGCTACCTTGGTTGCACCTTCACTAATGGCCTCTCCTAGGCCTCTTACAGTGCCAAGCTTCAGCTGTTCTCCAAAGACCCCTTCATGCCTTCAAAACCAGCACCAGCTGGGTGACTCTTACATACTAAGTTCAGCTGCCAGCATGAAAAACAACCTCAGCCAGTTCTGGAAGACAGCTTCTGTGTGCTTAGGAAAGACTTTTCCTAAGGAAACATTTTCCAGGTTTTAAGATAGAGGCTGGTTTGCTGGAAAAATAACTGGTCACTTTGTCTGCAGGCAGGGTTCCCTCATGGGTGAGATCTCATCACTGTCACCAATATCTCGACTGCTTGTCTTTCTTTCAGTCAGGTTTGCAGAAAACAGAACAAAACAAACTAACAAAAAAAAAAAAAAACTGGTCACTTTAAGTAAACGACTTTTTAGTTCTGAGCTGTGGCTTCTACAGCAGTAGGGGGTCCTGGGTCAGTGGGAAGAATATCTAGCCAAAGCACTCTGGTGGCCAGGTTTTTTTCACCACTGCTATGGGCAAACATACAGCCCCTTCCGTAGATCTCAAACACGACATCTTGAGCTTCACACACATACAACACAGCTATCAGAAAATTCAGTTTGTGGAACAGTATGCTACCACCAGCTGCAGAAGGGAGCGTCAGCTCCATGATCAGGAAAAGCAGTAAGAACCTTGCTTTTTCCTGCTCCCAGCTGAACTCTTTATCTCTAAAGGCCTCCATTCTGTGGCTTTTACCTCAGAGCCTTTTTCCTCATTTATTTATTAATTTTAGTCTTTTCTCTTCACAGAGGCTCGTTTCTTTTCTCTCTCTCCTCTTCCTTCAGGAGCCTTCAGTTAATACCTTACTCTCTATCTTCTGGTAGTTTCTCTGAGCGTACTTTACCCGACTCTGTGAGATTTGGAATTTCTTTTTCTTCCTTGTCTCCACGTTGGATTAGCTGGCGTGATGTCAGGCCCCATGTTGCAGGCACCATTTGTAGTAGTATGCTGCTGTGGTGGCTCAGCAAGGAGACAAGGAGGTATTTTCATAGGTGTAAACTCTGCCAGACCTCAGCGGAGGGAACCACTATGATGGCCAGTGCCATACTCACAGAAGAACCCCGAGAATCTCCATTCAAGTGCTTTTATTGATTCAGAACTCCTCAGGTATTTTACAGATAGCATATGAAGATTATTAGCAATTAAACAACCCCCACAGAAATCCAACACCTGCAAACAATACAGAACGCCAAGACCTAGGCATCCCTTTTTCCAACAGTGCTTAAAAATGATTATTTTTACGATAACTAAAAATGAACTTCCCCAACACACATTATTTAAAAAGCTGTCCAAAAGCCACCACTTTCCTTTCACAGAAGCAGGTTCTTTATCAGGGTAACATATCAAGCCAGTGATCATTAAGGCCACCTCTGGTTCCATTTGCATCTGTGATACCCATCAAAACCCACTTCAAAGAAGAATACAGGTTTGTATTCTTGTGGTATTTTGTGGTAGCTCTAGAGTAAGACAGATTTTCCATTTACAATCTGCAATGTCTTGGGCAAATTAGTTCAGCTTCCTAAATCCTATTTCCTACTGTGTGATGTGGCTACTGTGATAAGGATTAAAACAGATGTGACGTGTCTGGCGCACGGCCATCTGTTGTCTCATAAATGTAAAGTATCTGTTTTTAACATTCTCATGTTTCCCAAATTCCGCCCTTAGCGTCCTTCTTGCTATCTATGTTTTAAATAATGGTAGTAGCTAGATTTATTGAGAAGTTATCACAAACCAGACTGTGGTTTGTGATATATATAAATATGTATATATTTATCTAATACAACAATTCCAGGGAGATGAGAGAACTTATCACAAATCCACAAAGCAGGGAGCTGAACCCTGAGAGTTTAGTAACCTGTCCAGTTTGGTAACACCGGTAAGTGTCAGAGCCAAGCTAGCTGACGGTGAGGATCATGTGTCTTTCACTGTGCCATAGCTACCTTAAACAAGGCAGAAACTACCAAACTCTAGGATTTGAGCCCTGTGGAGCAACAAAAACAGTGCTGGAGTTATGTCAGTGCGGTTTCTGTCCCTAGGGATCAAAGTTGCTGTAATAAAAACATATCGTAAAGTCAGTTAATGGAGATAAAGGGCTCAGCAGGTAAGGGTGTCTGCTGTCAAGCTGAGTTCAATTCCCGGAGCTCGCATGTGGATGGAGAGAACTCATTGGCTGCATGGTGTTCTCTGATTTCCATGGCTGCATGCACCCACATTCATATACACACTCATTCATACACACACTCATTCACACACACACACACACTCACACACACAAACTCACATACACATTCATGCTCACAATCAATACATATAAATGAATAAATAATAAATGTAACTTTTTAAATGTACAGTGGTGATAAGACTTCCTTCAGAGCCCTGTGAGAACCCCACAACCCACAACCCACTCACATGAGTGAGTTGTGCTCATAGGAGCCCACACTGATGGCATTCGCCCTTCTCACTCTGGAAGACGTTTGTGTGTTCTCTCGGCCTTGTCTCTACCCTCTGGAGCACAGCCTGCAGGTAGAGTTTGAAAATGGACTTAGGAAAAGTTACCGTCTCGCCCCACAGTAGCATGGAATAGAGCTGAGGGCACAGCACAGAGTTTGGGCTTTTTACTTCCTCCCATGCTGGGAGATCACAGGGCCCCTCGCATGGGAGGAAGGCACTCCACCCTGGGCCACAACCTCAGCCCGGCTCCGTGCTTTTAAAGTGTGCTATTTCCTAAGCACAGCGTACCTGGCATTTAGACATACACTTTGTAAGTGCTTGACCCTCACCTCAGTAATTAACACACTACCGAGGCTGCTCAACCATCTCTCACTTCTCTTTTTCCTTTCGCAGCACACATGCACCCCATCACCATATCCTGTGGTCTTTATCTTCTCAATGTAGGCCAGGCCCTACAGTCCTGCTGCTTCCACCACAGCCACTCTGTCTGTGCTACTGTAACCTCCCCTTGGATGATGCAATGCTCTCTAGAGAGAGCTGCTTCCTTCCACTCTCATTAACTCTCTCCTGTCTTTCTCACAAAGCAATGAGAAGAGAGTCCCTATGACCTAGAGAACAAATCCCTGAAGCCGTCACCCTGCCTCTGTGGTCCCTGCATACCCTCCTGGATGCTTCGTCTACTGAATCGCACTACCCTGCTTTGTCTACTACAAGCTAACTTGACTTTTCCTGTTATTAGGAACACCGATTTCTCTCCAACCCCGGGGAGTCTATACTTACTATCATTGCCTGGAATTCTCTTTTCCTTGATTACATTCAGAACTCTAGCTAAAGGATTCTACCAGGAGAAGGATTCTACCTTTCCTGCTTTATGCAAAACAATGACTCTGGCCTGGGAACAGTGGCATGTACTTAATGTCAGAGGCTGTTGCTCATCTCATAAAGCCACCAAATTCAACTATGGGGGCTTGAACTTTACAACATCCAATCCTAGCCATCCCCATAGTCATTTCCACCTCCTTAATGCCTCATGGGGTGGGGTGGGGGGTCAAGCTTAGTACGTGTTGGGGATGGGGACCATGGCAACTGTGATAAAGCACTGCAATGAATGTAATAGCCTTCAATGTACAGTTTGACTCAGTACACATAGTCACTGCTAAACCCTTAAGATGTAGTTACTATGACTGAGGAACTGCATGGTGACTTAGTCAATTCTATTTGAAATGGCTAGCAGCCACAGGGTCAGACAAGGGTGGTCATGAATGACTAGATAACTACACAATAATTACATCTCAACTTGGGCACTGCTAACTTTAGGGGTACATCCTAAAGCATCCCTGGGCTCCACCTGCAGATTTCAGTAATGTCCCCTCAATGAAGACATCTAAAATTATCTCCAGATAGTAAGCAAATGTCACCCGGGAACAAGTTCCCCCAGCTGAGAAATCGCTGCTCTAGAGGCAGGAGGGACGGGAACAGGGGAGACACCACAGCACTTTGCTCTACCTACCTACTTGTTCATACTTGGTGTATATACGGCAGCTTTAAAAACCAAGTCTAGCTTTTTGGCTTTCTGTTGTATGATAAACACCATGATCAAAAGCAATCTGGGGAGGAAAAAGATTTGTTTCACCTTACAGGTTACAGTCCATAATTGAAGGGCACCAAAGCAGGAAATGAAGGCAGAAACCAGAGGGAACACTCTTCCTGGCTTGCTCCTAGGCTCTTGTTCAGTTCAGGTACCAGTTTTATACAGCTCTGACATACCTGCCTAGGGAACAGCACCACCCATAGTGGACTGGGACCTCTGACATCAATTAGCAATTGAGGACAAGCCCCCACAAACATATCCACAGGCAAAGCTGATGGAAGCAGTTCTTCAGTTGAGGTTCCCTCTGCCCAGGTGTGTAAAGTTGAAACCATGACTCAACATCACACATCCCTGGACAAAGTGAGAACTATATACCTAAAAGCCTAAGGTGTTTCTAAACATTAACAGCAAAATAGAAACAAATCAATAATCTCCTGATACAGTGTGGGGAGGGGTCAATGAAAGAAAGCTCATGTGAACAGTTAACAAGATCAGTGAAGAGAATATCTCCACTTACTCAAGTTTGTGACTAGGAGAAAATTAGTGATTTTTTTCCCATTCACAAAGGCAGGAAAATCAGAAACAGGAACCATTTAAGGGAAGTACAATTGTCCCTTTGTGCATGTAGTGGGGTAGTTTCAGAATACACATCCCATAACAAAACCTGCCGACTCTCAAGTGTCTTACGTAAAATGGTGCAACGGGAGCTGGAGAGATGGGTTCAGTGGCTATAAGCATTTATGCTCTTGCAGAGGACCCTCGTTCAGTCCCCAGCACCCACGTTGGGTGGCTCACAGCTACCTCCAGCTTCAGGAGGTCAGATGCTGTTTTCTGACTTCCTTGGGCACCTGCACTCAAGTATACATACCCACACATAGACACACATATGTACATAAGTTTAAAATAATAAAAATAAACTCTAAACAGATAAATAAAACAACACAGCGTTTGCATCTAACACATACACATCCTCCTGGACACTTCAAATCCTCTCTGTATTACTTATAATATCTGATACAACATAAATGCTATGTGAATATTTGTTACATTGTATTATTTAGGGAATTATGGCAAGGAATAAAGCCTACACCTGCTCAGTACAGATGCAATTAAAATTATTTTGATACGCAGAGAGTGGAATTGTGCAATGCAACCTCTTTTAGAGACTGACCATGCAACAACCCAGTTTGGGAAGAGTTAGAATGAAAGAACTCACGAACTCATTAGCCAGCTAGATAAACCTGGAACCACAAGCCAGAGAGTGACAGAAGCCGGAACAAAGGATCCAAGCATTGGCAACACATAGGTAGTATTTAGAAATATTTAGAACATAGCAGGATCCGGAGGGGGACAAAAGAAGACAATGGTCATAGAGAGAAACATGGTCAAAACACATTGCATGCATGTAGTAAAATGCCACAATGAAACAATTGCTGTGTATAATCAATACGCATTAACAGCACTCGAAAGCAGAGCCTGGGCTATAGCTACGGGAAGGTGATGCAGAGGGATGTATCGGGAAATTGTAGTCAAGGAGCTTGAGAAAAACATCCAGACTGCTGGATCGTGGAAGCCAAGGTCAATAGTAGCTGCTCTGAAAACAGAGCAGCCACTGCCTTCTGTGACATCTTTATGAAAACAAGTATCAGGTACCATGTTGGCACAAGCATAAAAGAGCTGAGAGAGCTGTGACTCAGGAGACAGGGAGTCAGTCTTGGAGCATGCCTCACTGATTGCAACTTCTCTCATCGCTGTGATGAGGGCTGCTTGGGTTCACTGTCCAGAGGAATAAAGTCTGTTGTGTTGGCCTTAGCCTATGGTGCCCACTGGGAAGCAGAAATGGTGGGATGAGAGAGCTCAGCTGATTTTCTTCTTTCCCTTTTTATTCAGTTTAGTACTTCAGCCCATACAATAGTACCACCTACATTCAGGGTACGTTGCTCCTCAGTGGAACCTCTGTGGATACACCCTCAAAAGCACTTGCCAAGATGTGCATCGTTAATTCTCCAGAGAGTTCTACTTTAAAATAAAATAACGTTTCATTCTACAGTCCAGGTTGGCATCACACTTGTGGTGATCCTCCTGTCTCAGCTTCTCAAGGGTTGGGATTACAAATGCAAATCACCACACCCAGATCCCTAGGTGTTTCTTAGCCCAATCAAGTTGACAGTGCGAACCATCACACTGACCATCAAGGCAACAACTCTGGAACTGAGAACTAACCAAGGGTGGTTGGTTCTGCCAGAAGAAAACTTGAGGCGTAGGGGCTCTCTGATCCTGGCCTGCTCACACGGGTCTCCTAAAAGGCACTAGGCACCTTCTTAAGGAAGAGAACAGGTTACACCTGAGTGGTTCCTGAAGGTCTGTGGTCTGACCAGGCTAAGGACTCTGAAACACACAACCCACAGTTTATCCAAAGCCCATCTGAGGCTCCTGACTGCTCATCCATCCTATGATGCTGTCTCTAAAGATGGTTCCCACAAGACAGACTTGCAGATTAACCAAGGTTCACATTTGACGAAGGCAGGAAAATGATGTGTTCTGATGTGTATCTCTACAAAGGCAAGCTTTAATTTTAACATCAGTTCAGGAAACTCTAACACAAAATCTGAATTACAGAACTGTCAGTAGGACCAAGAATCTCTGTAACTATAGGCCCTTTTTTGTTTTGTTTTGTTCATTTGTTTGTTTTTAAAGAGGGAAGTCTTGGAAATCCTCAGATTGTCAGGATTTCTGAAGGAGTCAGTTACGCTAGAAGTTTAAAGGCAACGGTGCCTAGGTTTTCCTACATACTCCAATTTCATTTCTGCTGCTGTGACAAAATACCTTCCCAAAAAAGCAACTTAGGGGAAAAAGGGTTTACTTTAACTCACAATTCCAGGCTGTACTCTGTCACTGTAATGGCAGTGGCGGCTTGAGATTTCCTCAGTCAAGAGCAGAGAGAGTTGAATGCAGACTTGCTTGGGCTCAGCGAGCATTCTCTACTTATTCAGTCCGTGGCCTCTCTGAATAGGGAATAGTACTGCCCACATGGGCTAGGTCTTCCCACATCTTAACAATCAAAGACACTGTCCCAAAGACGTGTCAACAAGCCAAATGGATCCAGGCAATCCTACATAGAGACTTTCTTCCCTGGTGATTCTAGGTGGTGTCAAATTGACGATTAGAACTAACCATCGCACTACACTTGGCCTTATTTGTGAAACTTCACTAGAACTGTTTGTGAGACCCACTCTAGATGCCAGTCCAAGAGGTGTGTCCACTGGAAAGCTAGGTAAGAAGGTCTAGATATAGAGTTCAAGAGGAGTGTAAAAAATCCTGGCTTAGTAATCACAAGCATATGCATGCTAAAGCGGTGGACGTAAAAAGAAAACAAGACATGGAACATATGGGAAGGCAGAGGAGCCCACAAGGAATGCTGAGAACAGAAGGCAGGGTCGCAAAGCCATCAGCTGAAGGAAAAAAATGCTGTCAAGAGTGTCTACCAGGCTCTGCCACTAGGAGGACCCAGAACATCTTATCAGACAGTTTCGGGGAATGAGTTGAGAGAGATAGGCTGCGTAACATTTCCAAGATTGGGAAGTGAGAGGGCAATCGGTACACCACAGGGTTTCACGTAGCTCACTGATGAAACAAACATCGAGACCACTGCGGCTTCGTGAGATGACACAGCCTTGAAGCCCGGCACCAGAGGCCGGCAGATTTCTATGCATTCCAGACCAGCCTGGTCTACATAGGGAGTTCATGAGTTCCAGGCTAGCCTGGACTACATAGCAAGATAGTGAGTTCCAGGTTAGCCAGATCAACACAGTGAGATCCTGTATTTAAAACAGAAAGCCCTTAAGAAAGGAAGGGTAGGAGGGAGATAGATCTGTGGTTAAAGCACATGCCATGAAAGTCTGAGGACCCAAAACCAGATTCCTGGGGCTCCCCCAGAGCATGCTGGCTAGTGAGGCCTGCCACATCAGTGAACTCTGGGCTAGACTGAGAGACCCTATGCCCTATATTCTAAGGTGGAAAAGCCATCAAAGATAATTCCTGACATCACCCTCTGGCCTACATCCACCCCTGACATCCACCCCCCCACACACAAATAGAAGAAGAGATTTAAAAAGTAAAGGAGGATTTCGGCTGGTACTTCTGTGAGGCTCTATTGTCTACACATGTGTGGTAAGAATGAGACTGGCTGATTGGGGAAATGAACACGATGAGGGAATGGGGTAGACAGACTTCCTGGGGGCCCTGACCATCCACATTGCAAATACGCACTTTTAGAAAGAATATGGAAAGTGCCCTAAAGCATCAAACTAGGGATCTGTTAAATACCCTTGGCTCTTCCCTACCACTGACCTCTTAGTCCCCAGTGTTTTACAGTAATAACACTACAAATAAAGTTTTGCTGGTGTTTAGAAGAAAAAAGAATCTCTCTAAAAGTTAAGAAAACTCTTCAACATTCACCACCCTGGGAAGGATGTCCAAGACACTCTTGGGTCACCCGTCAGCTGGCTGAGGGTTTTTGTTCAGCCTGGATAGAAAGCACAGAAAGGCAAGAAGCTTTTTAAGCAAGGCGTGTGGGTGGAGTGGGATGGGCCTCTGGCAGCTTCCATTCCCCTCAGTGTTTGGTCACAGAGAGCAGGTGCAGTAGACCAGCAGCAGCAGCAGCAGCAATAGACCACCAGCAGCAGCAGCAATAGACCAGCAGCAGCAAGTGGTGCCCTCTAGTGTTACAGTGGTGAGCACACCACAGGTTTCTAAACCCTTCGCCTGCCCTGGACCTAGCACTTCAGTGCTCCTCTCTGGATCTCAGACCCTTGTCTCTGAGACTTGACTATTGTCACTGGCTATTCTATTTCTTTGTGTGCGTGTCGTCAGCTCCACTTGCACTAATGAAAGTAGTTAAGAAAAGGCCACACAAGAGAATCCTATTATTGGTTCTGATGTTGCACATTCAAGTAGCAGCAGAAGAGAATGTCATAGACTTAGTTTGAGTGGCCTGCTCAAGAAGGGGTACTTGGACCGATCACAGCCATTTATGAGGACGAATACAACCTCCTCTTAGCACCAATCACAACCACTGAAGCTTGTAGTTTGGACCAATCACAACCTTGCCTCTTAGCATGTTCCCTCTGCCAGACCACAAAAGGAAATATTCTCCCTCTGGCCAGCATGGAAATGCCACAGGTCATTTAGAGTTCATCAAGGTGGATAGAAAGTCTGGTAGTTTTAAATAGCTCTGCACTTTCAGAATAGAGACACCTAGCTGCGTTTGTTGTGAGGTTTTCTCAATGTGTCCTTGGGAGTGTTTGAGACTCCTGGTACAGGCATCAGCGTCATCTGGCAGTTGTTAGAGTGGCAATCCTTTTGCATAAGGCAGCCAAGTCAGGAAGGGGATGTCCAGTACCTGCTAATTTGAGTCAAATTGTCCCAACCCTGGTTTTAATGCCATGAAAATAAACATCAGAAAGAATGCTTGCAGCCTATACTTCAAAGAATCCACTATAACACTGACAGCGGTTTTAACAGAGACTGATGGTTAGGTCCTTAACACTTTGCAGTGCCCCAGGGAAAGGCAGGTTGCCACCTTGGACACTTCCAGGCTCCTCCTCTGTTCCAACTGCCTCAGACTAGGGACTGAGAAACAGTACCCAGAGCAGTACCTCACCAGATTCCAGCCATCCCAATGCTCAACATTCTTTTGGAGCTACCAAAATTTCCCAGAAATAATATCCCTTCTACCAAACACAACGCTGAAGTCCTAGCCCAATGTGTGACTATGTACAGAGCTCCAGTCTTCCAGACATGACAAGGTAAAATGAGGTTACATGGCTACACCTTATCCAATAAGACTTGTGTCCTTATGAAGGAAATTAGGGCACAGACAGCAGACAAGGGAGTGGCCATATGCTGGCTAAGATGGGAGGTCTCAGAAGAAATTCAACCTGCAACATCCTGGACTTTCAGTCTTTTATTTTTTTATTTTTTATTTTCTCTGTGTATTTTCCCTGGCTGTCCTGGAACTTGTTTGTAGACCAGGCTGGCCTTGAACTCAGAGATCCGTCTGCCTCTGTCTCCCAAGTGGTGGGATTAAAGGTGTGTACCATCACCGCTGCACTTGGACTTTAAGTCGTTAGAGATGTTGAAAACAGATTTGTATTGTTCATCCATTCAATCAGTTAAGTGGTATTTTGTTTTGGTGGCCCTAGAATGCTGATGTACATTATAATTTTATTAGATAAGGAAGGAGAAGATTCATTTTTACAGTTAACTTCAATATTGTAGACTGAGTTCAACTAGATTAAGAAACATGGTACTTGATTTTGTTTTCATTCCAGTTCTGCAACTAGGATAAAATATCCTGCAAAAAAAAATTAGGGAGCCAGGCAATGGTGGCACATGCCTTTAACCCCAGCACTAGAGAGGCAGAGGCAGCTGATCTCTGTGAGTTCGAGGCCAGCCTGATCTACAGAGTGAGTTCCAGGACAGCCTGAGTTACAACAGAGAAATCCTGTCTCCAAAAAACAAATAAACAAACAAAAATAGCAATTTAGGGGCCAGGTGTGTTGGTACAGGCCTTTAATCCTAGTACTTGGGAGGCCAGAGGCAGAAGAATTTCTGAGTTTTAAGGCTAGCCTGGTCTACAGAGTAAGTTCCAGGACAGACAGGGCTACACAGAGAAACCCTGTGTTGAAAAACAAAAACAAACAAACAAAAAGAAACACAACTTAGGGGAGAAATTTTAAAGATTATTTTAGTTTGTTTTTTTGTTTTTTGTTTGTTTGTTTGTTTTTTTTTTTTTTACTGCAGGGAAGTCATGGTGTCAGGAACTTAAGAAAGCCAGTCTAAAACAAAGAGAATGAATGCATGCATGTTCACTTGGTAGCTTGTTTGTTTGTGCTCAGCTCAATGTTTCCACTCTTCTATAGTCCGCATCTCCTTGCCTAGGGAATGGTGCCACCCACAGTGGGCTGGGCACCCAATAATTCTCCTAAAACATGTCCAGAAACCAATGCACTCTAGACAATCCCTCATTGAGATTCTCTTCCCAGGTGATTCTAGGTTGTGTCACAATGACAATTTTCATCTTCACAAGGCTATTTATCATGGATACTAAGGCAAAAGAAAACGGACAAAAACTGAGAGATGAAAGGACATGTGACAATTAAATGATGTGCCAACTTGACTAAACCATGGTGATCAATTGTTTGATCAAATACCAACCCAACTTGTCACCTCACATAATAGAATGCCAGAGATACCATCTTAGTTTTGCCAAACAAAAGGGAGACTCACAGTTGCCAGGCAATCGGGAGGGCTGTAAATACCAGACAACTATCAAAAAGTGACAAAGATGATTTCAACGGAAGGCGGTGAACACTATTTGATGAGTATTTCTCAAGCTTATAAAGTAGGAAAAATAAAAAACCAGCACACAGTAGACATAAGATTTACAGTCTGCAGAATTTAAAAGACAGTAGCTTCTCGTAGAAAATGGGACAAAGTATGAGGAGCAGTGAGTGGGGTGGCACAAATTACAATAAATTATTTTTACTTATGAGTAAGTATGTATATATGTATGCAGTTGGATTACAGACCAAAAGACAGTACTAGATACCTTGGAACTGCAGTTATAGGGAATCGACAGCTGCAGAACAGATGTGGGTATTCAGAACCAAAGTCGGGTCTTCAATAAGAACAGCAAGTGCTTTTAACTGCTAAGCCATCTCTCCAGCTCCTAATATAAGCTTCCCCCTGCCCCTGGGACAGGGTTTCACTATGCAGCCTTAGCTAGCCTGAAACTCACTATATAGACTGGGCTGGCTTCAAACTCGTGATGATCCTGCTTCTGCTTTCTAAGTGCCGAGATGACAGGCATACACCACCACACCTGGTTGTCATTTATTATTATTTTTAAAGACATTTGTATATATTTGAAAGTGGTCTAACAGAAAGCAAAAGCCATTTGTGCTCCAAGATTTAACTCTAATTCAGTCCACTCTAGTGCTGATTTTCCTCATTCTGATGTCATTCATTCTCTTTTTCTCTCTCCCAGGCACTCCTGTGACATTAGTCTCTTCACATCTCCCACTTTCCACACTTATTGATGAGTCCACTGCTCTTAATCATTTAAAGAAACGACAGTATTTTCTTCATCTTTGATTTCCCAACAGACCTTTAATAACTATTAGATGAAACTACAGTATTTTTAAAAGCAAAGGCTATAAGAAACATCCAGTTCAGGATCTGATTCCCAGGCCTTGCACTTACCAGTCAGGAGCCCCCATGTACCCTTGGGGACCTTACCTGATTGTTCTCACTCAGGTTCCTTCCCTGTTCTGAACAAAATGGCAGACTGTCACACCCCCAGAGCAGTACCAAGCACACACTGAAGGACTCGCCAGCCAAGTTGGTTAATAAGGGCTGCTGAGGGTAGCGCACTGTCTCCAAGGCAGGAGTCATCCTGCATTACCCGGGATGTGGTTAGTACTCATGAGCAGACACTCGAGGCAGAGTCCTTAGCAGCTGATGCCATGCTTAACTTAAAACACTCAACATCTCCTTATAACAAGTAGGATATCAAAGACATGGTTTCTGTAGTTGTTATATTTCACATGAAAAGGAATTTTTAAAAAATGGTAGACTTCTACTTCCAGCCAAGATGGGATACATTACAGTAGAGCAATTTTCAGGGTCCTCCCATCCTCTCAAAACAAAACAAAAACATGGAAGCCGAGCCTGGAAAGGTGACTCAGTAGTACTGGATGCTCTTCCAGAGGGCCCAGGTTTGATAGTCAACACCCATGTACCATCTGTAATTCTAGTCCCAGGGGATCCAATGCCCTCTTCTGGCCTCCACAGGCACTGCATGCACATGGTGCACAAGACATATACACAGGCAAAATACCAATACCCATAAAATGTAAATAATAAAAGAAGGGAAGTGTAAAAAAAAAAACAAAAAAGTTAGAAGTAAAAACAAATCATGAAATCTCAATAAAACTGCTCAAAAATCTCCTGGGAAGCATCAGATTGTAACGCATAAAGGGTTTGGGTATCAAGATCACAGAGGATGAATCTCATGTTAAGAAAGCAAAAGTCTACGGCTTCTTTCGTCTTTAAGTCATTTGCAGATGGTGGGCCTGTGGGGCTGGGGACCAGAGCAAGCCAAAAGAGCTATGGGCAGAATGAAAGAGCATGTGAAGACAAAACAGGGCATCATGGGGAGGGGAGACTTGCTAAAACATTCACCCGGTTACCTTTTGAGATAGTTTTTGAGTTCTGAAGTTGCAGCGGCTGGAAGGTAATGATGTTAAGCAGAAAATTTCTAGCTTGGATTCAAGTTTTCAAATTCTCTGAAAAGAAGACTGACATTAGGTGGCAGTCTAGATACAAAATACGTGAGGTCAGCTCTGAGGAACTGCTCGCGGAGGGCGGCTCTCAGCCTTCCTGACGCTGCGACCCTGTAACACAGTTCCTCATGCTGTGGTGACCCCAACCATAAGACTACTTTCATGGCTACTTCACAACTGTAATTTTGCTACTGTTGTGAATCACAGTGTAAATATCTGACGTGCAGATGGTCTTAGGCAATCCCTGTGAAACTGTCATTCATCCACCAAAGGGATCACAGCCCACAGGTTGAAAACCATCATTGTAAGCGCTCAGATGGGAAACCCTTAGAGGACTATACCCTGGTGCAGAAGAAAAGATACACTACAAGCAGTCAGCAAAACTCGCAAGCTGACTTTAATCAAGTCACCTCAGGCCTTGACCAGATCAAGGTCCTCTCTAGCCAAGTGTGAGCCTCTGTGCAGGAAGCCATCACCACCTAGGGCCTTTGTAATTTCTCACACACAGCATTCAGAATTCAGAGCCACAGAAAGTGAAAATTATGGAGTTAACAGAAAATAATTTTCAAGTAACTATTTTCATTGATCCAAGAAAAACATGGAGGAAATAAAAGAATGCCCCCAGAGAACTAGAAACCATTAAGAAGAAAACAGCTAGAAAGATGATGCAGTTTTTATGAAAGACACCTCTCTAGAGAAAACAAAGAAAGAAAAATAAAAACCCAAAAAACAAAAACAAAACAAACAAAAAACATGTGCACCGGCTAGTTTTATGTCAACTTGACACAAGCCATAGCCATCTGAGAGGAGAGAACCTCAACTGAGAAAATGCCTCCATAAGGAAAAAAAAATCCCGGTGAGGATGGCGCACGCCTTTAATCCCAGCACTTGGGAGGCAGAGGCAGGCGGATCTCTGGGAGTTCGAGGCCAGCCTGGTCTACAGAGTGAGTTCCAGCACAGCCAGAGTTACAACAGAGAAACCCTGTCTCAAAAAACAAAACAAAACAAAACAAAACAAAACAAAACAAAACAAAACAAAACAAAAACAAAAAAAAAAAACCGGATTGAGTTGTAGGTGTTGGAACTCTGCAATAAGCAGTGTCCACAGCAGCAGGGCTCTGCTTCTGGAGAGCTCCGCCCCCCCAACCGAATCCACAGTGTGGGACAGGTCTCCGCTTCTGGAGAGCCCTGGCCCCCACATAGGCCCCAGCACAGGGCTCCCCTGTCTGGAGGGCCCTGCCCCCCTACACACAGCCCACAGCCCAGGGTTCTCACTTTGGAGGGATTCCACCCCCACCCAACAATCCACAGCTCGTAGCTCCCACTTCTGTGGAGAATTCCACCCCTGACACACCCCTCCGTACTTACAGAGATGGGCCTGGGCTCTGCTCCCCTCAGCTTCCACAGCCAGGACTCTTCTGCTGCCTTGGAGTGGGGGGAGCTCCACCTCAGCCCCGCCCCCTCGCCAGGCCCAACCCTCCTCCAGGTGTCAAGCCGCCCAGGCCAGCGAGAACTGCCTCATGGTGGGTCCCACAGGCGGCCATGGCAGCAGGTGGACCGAGTTGAGGACTGGCTGCCTGCTCCTGGCCCAAAATGGCCTCTCACAAGCTATCTGTGTTTCTGCCTGGGAGCAAACCTGACTTTCCCCAGCAAGCCTAGCCCCTCCTGCTGTCAACTGCTGTTCAGGGCCAATGTTTGCCTCCCCCAGAGCACTGGCCCCCCCACCTCTTGCGCCCACCATGAACCCCAAATAGAGCCAAGGACCACTGGGGAGCCAGCATATTTCCCCTTTGGGGGAGTCTGGCTCTGCAAGGCTGGGGAGCTCTGGAATTTGAGACTCCCCATAAGAAAGCTCCCCGCTGGGACTATCAGGAATCCCACTCCTAGCCAACCACGGGGTCCCCCAACTTGGCAAAGCACACAGAAGTGGCCCCAGCTAATACAAAGGGTCCTAAGCTGGGCCCCTCATCCCTCTCTGGACTTACCAAATAAGGGCAAAATTCCCACCAATCACAGGTCACCCTGGGAAGCTCCACCCCTCAAGTACAGCCTTCTGAACTCTATGGGGAGTAGAGAGGGGTTGCAGCTTCCGCTGCCGCCTTCCTCCCAAGTGGAGGCAGCCACTGAGAAGCATGAACTTCAGCTCAACTGGAAGCAAGAACAGCTCAGTCAGGGATATTTTCCTTCAGAGCTGCAACGTTGGGGACATCTTCCTACCTCAGAGCTGTATGGTCCCTGGGCTCCCAACTGCCAGGGCGCCTTCCTGTCAGAACTGTGTGGTTTCTGGGCTCCTGAATGCCAGGCCACTTTTCCAACTCTGTTTCAGTCAAAATAAAAAACCTCTGACAGTAGGGAAGCCTGTAAAGCCTTTTCTTAATTAGTGGTTGATACAGGAGGGCCGAGCCTATTGTGGGTAGTGCCATCCCTGAACTAGCGGTCCTGGGTTCTATAAGAAAGCAGGCTGAGCAAGTCATGGAGAGCAAACCAGTAAGCAGCACCCCTCCATGGCCTCTGCATCAGCTTCTGCCTCCAGGTTCCTGCCCTGCTTTAGTTCCTGTCCTGACGCCTTTGATGATGAGCAGTGATGTGGAAGAGTAAACCAAATAAACACCTTTCTCAGCAAGTTGCTTTGGTCATGGTGTTCCATCACAGTAATGGTAACCCTAACTAGGACAACAGGAATCTTTACAAAAGGACTCCCGTCCCATGACCTCATTACCTCCAAAGATCCCGCCTTTAATACCATTGAGGGTCAGGATTCCAATATATGAGTTGGGGGAGGACACAAATCTTTGGTCCGTAGCACAGACCCAGCTAGCTAAAACCCAAGCACACACCCAGCTAGCTAAAACCCAAGCATAGGACAACACCATATGCTGGAGGAAGGTCAGGTAACAACTTTTGTTTACTCCTGGTGAGGGTGGTTGTAACACTCTGTAATACATCATATGGTGATACTGAACTCAATTATAAGTCCACATTTCCATTCCTAGGTAAATACTCTAAAGAAATTATTTGTGTGAACCAGAAATCATGTATAAAAATGCTTATCACATCCTTTGTCATAATATACAAAGATTGGAACCATCTCAAATGCCCATCAGTAGAGTGTTGACCCGATTATGACACAGTCCCATTGTGGTGATTAATCTTGAGTGTCAACGTCATAGAAACTCAGAGACACATTTCTGGGTGGCTCTGTGAGGCACTTCTGGGAGGGATTAACAGAGGGGTAGGACCTCTCCCATAGTCCTCATAGTCCTCAACACCTTCCTGTGGCAGCCCAGATGCAGAGAAGTCCAATGGAGCAGTGCTTCTGCTCTTCCTGCCTTTGAATCTTGCTGGTGAGTGTGTTTATCTGCCATCGCTGCTGCCAGAACTGCTATCAGAACGAAGCTGTGTGGACTGAGGACCAGTCACTCTCCAAAAGCCCTTCAGCACCAGATTGGGACAACTGAGTCACCAAACCTCATAGACTGAACCACTGCTGGTTCTTTCAAGCGTAGCTGACCATTAATGAACAGCCTGCACCTTGTAAGCCATCTAATAATTGCCCTTTGCAATATATATTCATCCCGTTGGTTCTGTTTCTCTAGAAGCCCTACTTGAACTGTAAAAACAAACTCCATGACAATACAGATGAACCTATAAAACAACACTAAATGAAACCCAAATAGAAATTATGTCTCATTCAGTTAGTTAAAAACTCAGTCAGTGAGAATGACGTAACTGTATCCAGTGACCTGGTCATGGGTGGCAAACTTCAAAGGCCAGGGAAGAACTGGCAGCCACAAACCACCTCCCATGGTTATCACTGAGCTTCGGGAACAGGAAAGGAGATGTCAGCCATGAGGGCCTCCCACATGGCCCCTGAGTACTGATCAGAAAAAGTTCCAGCTAGGAGAAGGTGACATGCACACACACCTTCACATTCTTCTATCTTTGAGCTGGGAACAACTCAGTGTACACATCCCAATCAAACACTAACAGTGTCCCAACTGTAAACACAATTTTTCTATGTTCTCTGGGTGATCAGGTGAGATTATTTACCCTCAAGTTTCCAGAAAAGCACACTGAAGCCTGGAGGACACACAGATGTTAAAACCAGTTCTAGAGTCCAAGGCCAGGGCATCGCTCTGCAGACTGTCTACACGGCGATGCAAACAAAATGGTAAAGCTGGTAAGAGCTCCCAGATCGTGTGTGGACATGTCCGTGTGTGTGCATGTTTCTGGGTGCAGATGCATGTGGAAAGCAGCCAACCACTTCAGGCATCTTCCCCTATGATCCTCCTTATTTTATGAAATACCGTCTCTCTTGAACCTGGAGCTCACCGATTCGGTGAGGCTGGCTGACCAGCAAGCCCCAGGGGGTCTGCTTGTCCCCACCTCCCCAGTGCTGGGACTGGAGGTATGCACTGCCAGGCCCAACTTTTTATGTAAACACTGGGAATCAGAATTCAGGTCCATATTTGTGTGGCAGGCATTTTAAACTGAGCCAGCCCCAGTTCCTGGACTTAAAAACAAAACCCCCAAAACAACAACAAAACCAAAAACCCAAATCACTACAAAATAAGGCTATTTAAGGCTTCTGGCAGGGACACTTTATTTATTTATTTATTTTATTTTAATTTTTTGGTTAAAGTCACAACAAATAGAAGTGTCATAAAAACAAACGTGTAAACACAGCATCAGAACTTGGGTTTCACTGAAACATCTGAGGTACGTAGGCACCATGCTAGGTGCTACACAATCTGGCTCTGCTGCAGCCACACCAAGGCTACCCTCGGAGCCAGAGCAGGCACAGGCTGGCTGGAGTCTGGGACCCAGGATTCCCAGGACTAGGCTCAGGACACACTCTCAAATTCAGACAAACACTGGCTCCTCCAACAACCTGCCTGATAGGAGCTGGAACATACAAAAGACTGTCACGCTGAACTTGAAGATGACTCGGACTGTGCGGTCAGGAAGGGGCGGAGCAGAAAAGGATGTCAATCAACTTCTGTTGTTCCACAAGGCCTCAAGAACTCTTGTCCTCGCTCATGGAACCATTTATTGGAGACTGTGAACAGAAAGCAAGTATGTGATGATCCCACTGATCAGTTCAGCAGCCAAAATTAATGCTTCCTCCATGGCAACCACTGCCCTGTGCTCTGGGGGTAAGACTCCAGTGCGACACAACCTCAGGCCTCAAGCTGCTCCTGTGCCCTTGAAAACACCTGAGTACACAGATAACAGCACAAAAGTCTACCAAGGATTTGATGCTTTATGTAGGTTGCCATGGGAACAGAGCCAAAGGGCATAACAAGACGTTAGGGAAGCACAGTACTGACATGGAACAGGAAGCCAAACAGAAGTTATCCTGGGAAGAAGGCGGGCATGCCATATAGCTGCCACTCCAAGTGGATGCAGACAGTGAGGTCCTCAAAGGCAGGAGCCATTCTGGTAAGCGAGAAGGATCTCAAGAAGCTGGGACAGTGGCAAGTAGAAACTGAGAGGTGAGGGGTGGGGAACCTGTCAGCACTGTGCAGGGCTTGGCCATGAGCTCAGGCCCTGTGGAATACAAGACAGGATCTTAGTGCAGTGGGCACCCTAGCTGAAGCGATGGTATCGGCACTGCCGTGTCACAGGCATGGGCCATGACTCTGTGACACAGTCATAAGGAATAAAAAGGTAACACAGGGCAGACGACATGGTTCACGTCATCAGCCTGACAACCTGAGCTTAATCTCCAGAACCCACACTTCTTTCAAATTGCCCTCACACTTACGTACGTGTACACACACACACACAAAGTAATGCACTACTAAAATCAGATATTTTAAAATATAATTTAATACCTGTACTTAAACAAACTGTCTGGACAACTTAGACTAACAGCATATACAGTAGAATGATAAACTTTAGCTAAAAGCAACATGCAGCGCTTACCTGTGTCATATTAGTCCTACGCTTTCATCACCTAGTAGATTAGACCTGCACTGTAGCTTTTCCTCCAAAAATCAGCAACTACCTCGTTCTCGTTTGTTTACTTTTTCTGTGAGCCTATCACTAGTTCTCTCCCAAGCTCTGGGGGTTATAAATACATGCGGTCCCTTCCTGTCACATCTGAGCCCATGCCCTTCCTCTCTCTACAGCTGCTTCCAGGATGGGGCTCAAGCTCATCCTCCGTGGTCTGGTCCCAGCCTCCAGTCTCATCTCAGGCCTCCCTTCTTCAAGTGACAAGGACAGCCAGTCCCCCTACTCTGTTACCTAAGACACTGGCTGTAGCCACAAGTGTCTTGCTTGTCTCGGACAGAAATCCTCTCTCTCTCTCTTCTGTGCTTCCAGCTCTCTCTACGATCCACTAAAACCCTTGCCATATCCCTCTTCTCTGGAAGCCTTCCCACACCCACACCCCCACCCCACACCCCCCGGATCTATGGTGCTCATGCAGCCTAGGCTTCTGAGCATCTCTGAGTGTTGGCAACCAGCTGTGATCGCTCTGGCTGGGTGATACAGCAGCAGAGAAACACTCCTGCGATGCACAGAAGTGACAGCAGCTGGCAGCTGTTTCCACCTCTGCATCTAAGGACAACATGAAACCCCAAGCCGAGGGCACCACCGACATCCCCACTCTCAAACCACTCACCCCACTTGCAGCCCACAAGCACAGGGCAGGCCGCATGTCTCGTTCGATAGTCCCCTTCCCCACTCCGCAGAAGGTTGTACCAGAATACAGCCGTGCCCTGGGAAAGAGGTGAGCTGTCAGAGCACAGCCTGAAGACCAGTCACAAGGACCTGCTCTAAGAATCTGGGACCCTCCAACCCTCGGCAGAAATGCCCCTCTTTTCCTGTGTTTAGGGGACAATGCTCTCAGACTCCAGGAATGAAATTTCCAAAAAAGTACCTATCCTTCAAATGGAAGGATGTTCAGAAACCCACCTGCACTGAGGGGTCTTCCATCCCCAACCCTTCTCCCTGGGTAGAAGTTAGGACCACAGTCCAGAGTACAGGCATATCACAATGACAGTCAAGTAGGCCAGACACTGGCACTGGGGGACATGGACCAGGTCTGAGCCCTGTTTCAACCTGAGACCCTAAAGACCACTTACCTTCTTGGGCCAAATTGCAGCTCCTAGGTCAGGGAAGACTGTGGCACCACCAGCTTCTACATCACTCATCTGGGAACATAAGGCAAAGAGCTTGGCCCCTCTACCCAAGGGTGGCAGAGCAACAAAGCCTTAAAGGAGATGACTAGGTGTGCAGATCACCTTACAGCAAGCATGCGTAGCATGAGTAACATGACCAGGAGGATTGCTTTATGGCTCACTCTAGCCAAGAAAGACTTCCCACATGCAGCTTAATCTGTGGTGTTTGTCAGCACAGCCACTATGCCTGGATGTTCAAGAGCTAAAGCTCCCAGAAGACCCACATTCAGGCTCTCTTTGATGGGGAACAATCTGATCTATTTAGGAAATTACTATCTTAGGCTAGAGACGGCTCAGGAGTTAAGAGCACTTGCTGCTGTTACACACAATCCTGGTTCGGTTCCCAGCACTCACGTGGAGGCTCACAAACACCTGTAACTCCAGTTCCAGGGGATCCAACGTCCTCTTCTGGCCTCTGTGTGTACCACACATGCATGTGGTACATACGTATATATGCACTCATATATTCAGGCACTCCTACACACAAAAAATAAGTAAATCTCAAAAAAGAAAGAAGAAAATGCCTATCTTGACGCTATCTTGAACCCTCACCCAGAGCCTGGACCACTGCGCTCAGCAAACTGCTCTGGACAGGAGCTCCCAGTGGTTTCTAACCTCAGGAGTACTCCCTTCCCTGTGTGGCCATTTTTCTGTTTCTGGCGGCTCTAATCAGACCTTCGCCTTCCCAGAATGCCACTCTGCCCCACTTCCTCCTGTGGTGAGGCTGAAACTAAACTGTGCTCTCACTTGAAGGCTTTTTGTTTGTTTGCTTTTTTGTTTTGTTTTGCCTCTGCTATAATAAAAACGGGCTATAAAGTAATAAAAATTAGAGCTAAAAAAATGTTCCCAATAGGACACATACCAGCCTGACTGAAGGGACCCGCACTCAGCAGGCTCATGATATAAAAGATGAAAAACCCCAGTGGCTTCCCCGGTGCTGGGGCTCAAACCCAGCGGGTCTCCAAGTCCATCTCACTTGCCTCTCTCTCCAGATACACCAGCCTCTGTCTGTTTTCCAACATCTTAAACCTTTTCTCTACCAGGCCGCCACACACCTTCTTCTTTGCCAAAAAAAAATGTTCCACAAATTTTCATTCAACTTTCAAGTCTCAACCAGCATGCTATTTCCTAAATGAGGCATTTGCTGACCCCCATTCCTGGGCAAATTCTTCAGTGTTTGTCTCCATGGTAACTAAATACCAATCTCTCCCATGCTTCTAATGAGTCTCCCATGTTAGACCTCAGATGTCTCAATGGAGACCACATAGGACCTGCTCAGCAGGGTACGCGCATAGACAGTCTCCAGCGCATAATTAAAACTTAAAGAGGAAAAAAATAAGCTTTGTTTCTAAGTTCCTTGACTACGCATCCTTAGAGTGGGCTATTACAGTGGGGAAAAGGTAAACTGACAGCCTATGGATGGGGCGGGGCAGCAAGAGGGAAGAGACAGAGGAAGTTTCCAACTAAGTTTCCTCCCGGTTACCTATGCACTCTGCCACTAGAACAGAGCCCACCATGGCTCTCAATCCCAAAGCCAAAGTAGCACCGTATCCATCAGAAAGGAAGCAGAACACACCATGACACAGACATATTAAAGATGCTGGGCTAAGGGAATCAGCCAGTGAAAGGGGCAGACACTCCAGGGATCCACTCTGATGAGGATATGTGGACTCAGAAAGCAGGATGGTGATTGCCATGGACTGGGGGAAGGCACTGGAACTTTGATACAGGTAGAGTTTCAGTTTTATGAAGCAAGAAGAGTCATGGCAACAGAGGTTAAAAGCCACATTAGGGATGGATTTAATCAGTATCAGAAAAGCACAGTGAGAAATTGTTACAATAGTAATTTTTATGCTATGTATATTTTACCACAGCTAACAAAAATCAAAAACAAAAACTGTTGGTGTGGGAAAGGAGCCAGGGGGCAGGAAAAGGGCAGACACACAGATGGGGACAAAAGCCAACTCTCTCTACTTTAGCCAAGAAGGGCACTGAGGAACCACTATGTAGCAGCTGATGCCATCCGCCCTGATGGGGTGGGATGCACGGGACCCTCTGGCCCCGGGGTCTCCACAGGGCCCATCAGGTGCACGCATCATACTCACGTAGTTTAGAAACGTGGCCACACGATTCCCAGTCCCTAAACGCTTGAAAGCATCTCGCTCATCGCTCTATAAAATTAAGTGAGAGTGAACGATGGGCCCAACCCAGTACTTACATAGTTAAGAAACGTCGCTAACCTATTTCCCTCCGTTTTGAGGCCGCTGTCAAAAGGTCGCTGCAACAGACAACAACTTTTATCCAAGTTTGCAACTAACTTACCCGCCACCCAAAGGACTGGGGCCGAACGGGTCAGGGGATGGCAAGTTCGCCTTCCATAGAACAACGGGGACATGAGACAGGGCTACAAAGGAAACCCCAGCCAGAACACAGGGAGGGGGAAGAAAAATTTTCACAGGGACCTAGAGCGCTCCTTTGCGTTATTATTGAGCTCCCCACATCAACAGGAAACAACCAGGTGCTTTCGCTGGCAACATAGAGCCTTTCCCTGGTGAGGTGGAGGAGGGATGATATGCAAGCTGAAGTACTTCTAGACGCTCCAACCTTCTCAAACCAGCCAGGGCAGAGCCCTCCAAAAATACTTGCAATTGCGGCCTTACCCTAGAGAAGTCGAAGTGTGGTTCGTACTGCCCTCCCATTCCATAGTTTGCGACCTGGTGAGAGATTACAGCACTGAATTCATCAGCAGTATGGACAGTCCCATAGCAGCCCAACTCTCCATGGATGCCATCTCCCTGGTCCTGAAAACAACCGTGTGTGTGCATGTGTGTATGTGTGTGTGGTGTGTGTATACGATGGTGTATGCACACGTCTGTGTGCATGCACAGTTCAGAGAAGGATATTGTGTGTCCTGCTCTATCACACCCTTATTCCCTTGAGACAACAAACCTGGAGCTAAGCTGTCAGCCAGCAAGCCTCTGTCTGTGCTCTCCACAGTGCTGGGATTACAGTAAAATATGCAGCCACACTCGACTTTCTGTGTGCACGCTGGGAATTGGAATTCGAGGCTCACATGAACAGACATTCAGTCCCCAGCTGGTGGAACTGTTTTTGGAGGCTGGAATCTTTGGGACCTAGCTAGCAGAAGTGGACCACTGGGTGTGGTTATTTGAAGGTTGTATCCATTGTTGGTTCTGGGCAGAAGCCCTCTTGGTTTCTGACCCAGCAAAATGTGAACAAGCTGTGTTGCAAGCTTCTGCTGCCAAGCATCCCCTACCATGATGGACTGACACTGTGAGCCAAAGCAGACCTCTCCTCCATCAGGTTGGCTTCTGTCAGGTACTTTGATTAGAAGAATGACTAATGGAGTAGGTGAGCCTTCTCACACAGCCTGAACACCTCCAGCATCTATCCTGACAACCCTACTCCCCTGACTCCGGGGACCAGCCTACCTGCAGTAGTTCTGCAGTCTTCACTGTCAACCCTGTGATATGCTGCATCCGGCGGTTGACTCGGGCCACAACAGGGTCGTCGTCCTCCTCTAGCCAAGAGCTGAGCAAAAGAAGACAACAAAGATGAAAGGCACGGGCAGGCTAGAGGATGTCCTGTGATCCCTTCCCAGTCAAGGCCAGACCGAATGGACCACACAGGAGGTGCGGCAGGCAGGGTAAGCCGGCATCAGCTGGGGATCCTTGCTGGGGATCCATCAGGCATCCTTGCTGGGGAGCTCCAGGGTTGGGCTTGAGAAGCTGTCCCCTCCCCCCCACCCTACCGCTACCTCTACTCACCTTTTGGAAACTCTGTAGCTGGCAACAGTGAGGACGCCTGTCTTGGGATCACGAACAGTGGCTCGTGCCAGCTGAAGGTCAGAAAGAGAGGACAGAGTTATCCTTTTTGGTGTTGGCTGGGGCCAGAAGGGCCAGAAGGGCCAGAAGGGCCAGCCACATCAGTGGGGACACAGCTGCAGAGAGTGGCTCTAGCCAAAGCCCCACGATGCTGCAGTTCGTTCTCTACTTTATTCTCTGTGCTATGAGGCCTGGCCTTATGCTCCTTGCTCACTACCTACCCCTCTCCTGCCCGGGTCTACGCTGTCTGCACTGTTATGCCTATGAATTCTGCTTGGTCTGTACATGCATCCCCCTGAACATAGCCTTCCTTGACAGGCCCCTGCCACACTGCTCGAGCATGGCCTGAGCTTTGACGATTCCACCACACTGAGACTGGGCCATCTCTAAACCTCAACCTGAGGCTCCTCTTCACTTGGCCAAGTTTTCCCACCTTTCTGCCAAGAAGCTATCCAAACACTGCTGTGCCTCCTGCCCTGCTGGGCTCCCACTGCTCAACAAGGAAGAGTTTTAGTCCCTTGGGCCCTCCCAGAGTCAACAGAGAAAACAATAGGAATCTGAAGTAAATGAACCACCCATCATGGGCAAACACACACACACACCCTTCCTCCACCTCAACTCCCCAGTCTCCATACAAAGGCTTAACAGTACTGCCACCAGTGCTGAGGACAGTACTGTCCACAGCAAAGGTGCAGGTGCCTTATTTGTGGTATGGACTGTATTAATGGGCTCACATGACATGGGCCTGATAAGAACAGACACGGACATGTGTGTTCAGGCAGAAGTATAGATGACCCAAACAGAATAGTGCTGACTCTCACTTTTAGTAAATATTTGATTGGTGCCTACTATGTGTCAGGTGCTATGCTGGGTGACCGAGACATGACCCTGCCTTCATATAACCCAAGTGGAGACAGTAGAAAACCAGCCAAGTGATTGTAGCATAGCACTGGTGAGCTTAATGTCCTGTGGGAGTGCAGCCAAAGAACTGCAGAGGGTTTCGTACTGCCAAGAACAGGGGTGATCCAAGGTTTCCTCTGAGGACCTCATGTATGGAGAAGGTATGTCGTTCCTTGTCTGATCCTTGGCGGATCCAGTAATGGCCTGGGGCCAGAGCCTTGGAGGGAGCTGCAGCTCTGGATCCTGAGAACCAAACTCTTCCCACCCTACGGGGCTAAGGCTATCAGTCCCAAGGCTGTGTGCTCCTCTCCGACACTCTGTGTTCCCCCTATGCAACACTGATTAGCTTCCTGCTGACTTCGTCCCATTGCATGATAGCCTTTCAGTGGCACTCTCTCATTTCTCCCCCTGGAAATAGTATATAAAATGCTGAACTTCTTGAAAAACTCCTACAGGCTGGAGTCGGGGTGTCTCTGACCATTTTACCAGCCCTTGAGACTCTTTTTCTCCTGCCTGGCTGCCTGGCCCACCCTTGATGTAGGGATTGGTGTCTGGCTTCATTCCATCCTGCTATGCCATGTCCTGATTGTGCTGCCTGGGGGAACAGTTCTTTCATGGAGAAAAGGGGAGATGTTTGTGGGTGGTGATGAGGGGTAAATCTTGGGGAGATAGGGAGACCTGGGGGTGGAAAGTGGAGAGGAAGGGGGCTGGGATGTAGTCTATAAGTTGTATGAAAGAAGAAAAATTAAAAAAAAAAAGATGCTGAACTACTTAATTAGCTTGCTTGGTATAATGCATCACTTGTGCAAGACCTCCTGGGTCCACCTGTTTTATCATCTTTCCCTCTGATCCCCTGGCCCTTCCTCCTCAGGACCTTGCCACTGAAAAATGACCTGCTGGTGCAGGCTAGGGTACCATGTACCTGGAGTCCTGATGTAATACAGCACTGGTTCAAAGGCTCGGGGTTGAAAGGGCACTGGCTACAGGTTGAGGCTATATGATATAGTGAGATAGGAACAGGCTGGAGATAAGCAGAGATCAGGGTCTGCTGCCATCTTATGGTCAACCTGCAACAGGAAAGGCCTTATGCAAGGGCGGGAGAGTCACAATGGAATATGAGGACTAGTGTGCCCCCTTATGGAGAGTTCACAAAGGAAAGGCCAGATGGGAAGAAGACTTAACAGAAAGTTGGAATGAGGGTAAGGGCAAGAGATGACAGTGGCCTGGACAGGAAGTGGCAGAAGGGATTGGAAATAGGAGCCATACCAGAAGTCTGGTCAGGACACAAATTGACCCACTTTGCCTTCCAACATTCTAATATAAATATGGCAGCCACCATACCCAGGAAAGATGGTTTCCTCAGGCTCCTATTTATGGTCCTTTTCTGAACATAATGGATGCCCATCCTGCCTGATGACAGCCATTGCCACTAGACTGTGCAAATATCTGAGCCTCAGCCTTGGCCTGGTGCCCAAAAAAGACTTTGGGCAGCTGTGCTCTGCTCTGGGGACAGACAGGGCTATTTTGAAAGCAGACTGGGGACTCACAGACAGCTGCCAGGCATTCCCCACAAGCCAAGCTAAGCTCATTGGCCCCACTTCAAAGCCAGAATAGCATCTGTCCATCCTGGACTCGGAAAAGAGAGGTCAGCTCATGACAGCCAGTGTATATAGCTTGTCACGTGGCTCCTGTTCAAAGACAAGTTATCCTAACACCAGCCACCTTCCCCATCCCTGCCGCTCATGTATGCACGTGCACACAGAGGAATGTGTCTGGGACTGAGGAAGGTACGAAATCTCTCAGGAGACTTTGGCTGGACCGTGCCTCCCCCAGCTAGAAACTAGAAAAATAGTTTTCTTTTCTGGAGGGCTTTGGAACTGACCCAGGAAGTGAAATGAGGGGTCCCGGTCACCGTTCTCCGTACATATTGACTAGACTGACCCTGGGTCACATCCATGACCCACAGTAATGAACCTCATCTCCTGATGTACTAGGTCTTCAAACCAAGGCTGTTTCAAAGTGATCTCTGGGCCATTACAGGAACCTATCTGTCCATGAGTGGAAGCTCTTGGCAACCTCAGCCACTACAATTCTATTACAAACAAAGCAACAGAGGAGCCGGCTAACTCCTCCCTCCCAATCACGTGTAACGGGAGAAAGCTGGAGAAATGACATCCCACCATTCTCTTTGAAAGAGATTAAATGGAACCAAATCGTTTATGGGCTAGAAATCAAAGAGTAATTGTATTAATGTGACATCCGTACAAAACCAACGGTCAATGGCATACTGAGCAGGAAATACCAGTTAGATGTCCACAATACTCAGAAACGAGATAAGACGGTCCACTGCAAAAAGTCTAGAAGTTCCAGGCAGTTCAATAAGATGGTCAAGACAAAGGAGTTGTAACTATTAGAAGGATAAAACATCTTCCTGCCTTGCAGATGACAATGCCATGAGGAAACCGCGGAAGTCAGTCAGAAGGAAGGAGCAACTTCTACCACGACCTCCAACCTACACTGGTTAGCTCCCTCAAGTTCCTTGAGGGAAAATGAAGATAGAGCCGGAGTCTTCACAACAGACAACAGCTCATACACATAAGCACGGAAGTCAAGCTCAATAAACACTAGTTATCACTGTGAGATATATTTCAAAAACCAATAGTTTGGCATATCAGGCTAGGAACATGACTCAGCTATAGGAGTGCTGGCCTAGTACATGTGGGGCCCTGGGTTTGATTGCCAGCACTGTATAAATCAGGTGTGTTATACACATCTGTAATCCCAGCCCCTTGGGAGGTGGAGGCAGAAGGATCCAAAGTTCAGGGTTATACTTAATAACTATACTATATAGCAAGTTTGAAGCCAGCCTGAACTACATAAGACCTTCCCAAAAAAGGAAAAGAAAAAATGTTATCCAATAATTTAGCATATAACAGTGAACTAAGATAACAATGTAAACAGCTAAAATATTTCTGAGAAAATAATTTACAAAAACCAAAACCCACTTTTCCTAAAATATGACCCATGTACCAGCCCTTCAACCACATGAACTAGTCCCTGTCACTGAGCTACCCCGCCCCCAAGATGACCTGCTATCATCGCTCATGTCTGTCCATTCTGGTTCCCTTCTTTTTCTTCCCTACTAAGCCATGAACTTACATGGTCAGCATGATCAGGCTAAGCATTGTCACTGGGACTCACACTAGCTATTGGTGAAACTGAAATGGGGAACAGACAAACTGCCCCATGGAGGGACCGCACCCCGATCATTCAGTGTCCCAGCAGAACCCAGAGGCACCTACTTTGGGCTTCGCAATCTCCTTTATCCTCTCGATTTCTTCATCCGACATCACATCGTAGTACCTGACGATGTGCGGGCTATCCCACTCATCTTCCTCTTTGAAGGGGGCAATGAGTAGCTGTGGTACCCTGTTGCCATGGTGGTACCTACAGAAAAGCTTCTTCTGCCTCCGGGGTGTCTGGGGAGCACAGAGCATAGGGCCAGAGCAGCGTGAGTCCTTACCCTCAGCTTCAGCCCAGTTGTCTGCACACACTGGTGCCACCCTCCATGGCCAAGGCTGTCCTCAGCTCCACCACAGAAGGAAACCAAAGTAGGAAGTGACCTCACACAAATCATGCAGCTCTCCTTCTCTCTGAGGATCACCTCATTTCTGCAGCTCCTGTGGCAGAGGGCACTTCCTGACCCTTTTTCATGAAGATTTCATGGATGGGGAGAAGCCTTTCCAGTAACAGAACTATTGGGAGCCAATCAGGGGGCACGAGAAAGGTGAGAGCTTCCTTAATAAGGGGCTGTGAGGAACCAGTGACCCCAGGGCTCTCAAAAGCCAGGGACAGAGACACTAAGCTCCAGCAAGTGTTGTCCTTTTTACCACTGGGTCTTACTTGTCATTTACACCATGACTTCCTTGAGGTCCTACGGCATATGCACACCCATCGCTTTCCTCAAACCAGCGAGTCAAGTGATAGGTAGGCTCGCTAGGGTGAGGAGGGAGCACAACAACGACCTGGAGGACGGGAATTCTCCCTGGAGCATCAGGGAGACAACCTCCTGTCCCGCACACCAGAGAACACCCACCTACCAGCCTCAGCAGATGCTAAGCAATATGCAAACAGGCAGCGGAACTTCCCATTCCGCCTGCCCAGAGCCAGCGCTCAGACCCCCAGTCGTGCCACCAGCCCCTTCCCAGGTCTCACCAGTTTGATGCCCTCCCCACGACACAGGCTCTCATACACATCCCTCTCGGGCAGGTAGTCCGTAGGCCTCCCATAGAAGCTTTCCTGGGTTGCTAGTCCAGCTTCTGTCTGATTTGACAATGATTTTTCTCTTTCTTCCTCTAACAACTGCTCAAAGTACCGCATATTCCCTCCAGCTCGTTCGTGGCTTGGGTCTAGAAAAAGCGAAAAGTGAGGGCAAAGAAACAATGAACATCGGTTAGGTCATTTACAGAAACTGTTCTGTGAGCAGTTCCCGTCCCAGCAGCCATGGTATGCTCTGTTGGCTACAACCTAACCAGAATGCATCCGCCAGAGCTGAAAAGCCAACAGAGGCTCTTTCACCTTGTCTACTGATGATGAGACTAAATGTGGCAGAGCACATTTAGTTAGTAATGTGGGGGGTCTCCTTTTGGGCTTTTTGGAGGTCTCCACAAGTTATGAGTTCTTCCTCCTCCTCATCACTGGCTATAGCTATTTAAAAGCCATTCTTTGAGTGTAGCCAGATCTAGTAACTTCATCACACACTGGCTACAGCTAGGAGACAAACTGAGATCCTGATGAAAAGAAAAAAAAAAAAGAAAGAAAGAAAAAGAAAGGCTACAAGGCAGGCCACATGGCTCATCAGGTAAAGGTGCTTGCTGCTGCCAAGCTTGACAACCTGAGTTTGATGCCCAGGATCCACATGGTGTGAAAGGAGAGAATTGACTCCCTAGAGTTGTCCCCTGCCCATATATACACCATGGCACTTGTACATTCACCCACACTAAATTAATTAATTAATTAATTAAATAGATGTTTGTTTAAAAACCGAGGAGTCACAGCTCTGGTGGATACACAGTATCTTATGCAACAGCCATGGCAGGATTTATAAGTCAATCCCCAGACAACAAAACTGAGACCCAGAGATGTTCAGTGACTTACGATGAGACCACACAGAAGAAGCATCGGGGTGTCCTGACTCCCCGTCCAAGGCTCTTACTAACTCACACGACAGAATCTACAAAACCCTCTACCCACGTTGGTTGTACAAGGACGCTCAAATGCTAGCTGACCTCACACTCAGGTCCTCTTGGAAAGCAGTGGTAAAGTCAAGTCTTCACTGCTCTGTGGAACGCCAGCCAATAGCATTGCCTGTCTTAGTAAGAGGTACAACTGGCAGGCTTTAAAGATGCAGTGCTTTGGGCCTTGGTCTGTCCCACACCACAAGACATACAAAGCACAAATGGCACATAAGTCCTACTTTGGACCTCAAGCCACTAATAGGTGGAATTATTGTCACTGAAGCAATACAGAAGTACAGCTTGCTTCTCAAGCCATATTTAACACAGTGAAGGGTCTACCTTACACAGTGGTGCAAGCACCACAATACTAGTTCCTTATGTTTTTAAAGTGCCACAATGCACACACACGCCCATGTACATGAGCAATATACACACATACACACACAGCACAAGGCCTAACACCAAGATTGTGAGTAAGGAGTTAGTTGGCAGTTGGAAAGGCAGTTGAAATCACTAAAAGACACACATCACTGGCCGAGTGACAATCAAACTAATTTAGTTCTAAGAGATGATCAAGCAGTTTAGCCAGAAGAGTCAAGTTTCCTAACTAGTTCCGGTCCCTAATGTCCTTACCAAGAGAAAGCAGGCGGCGGGTGAGTTCCACAGCACGGTGCAGGTCACCCAGTTGGAAGACAGCATAGCTCAGGTAGTCCAGCACCAGGGATTTGGTTACAGCGGCCTCCTCCCCAGCATCAAGCTGCTTCAGCACCTGCTCCATCCACAGCACGGTATGATAGTAGTCTCCCTCGTTGTAGGCTGAGCGGCCCATCCCGAAGCAGTCATCCACACTCAGCATGGCCTGGTACTTTGTCCCTGAAGCAGGAAAAGCAACAGTCAGGCTCCAAAATGCCTCTGGGATATGAAGGGAGATGCTCACTTTGGAGAAAGCCTGGGCCACTGAAAGAGGGACATTATCCAAGCAGAATACCACCCAGACTTCATGCCATACACCAAGAAATACCATCAATACAGGAGCATGAACAGGTTGGTTTAGCTTAGGTTAGAGTTCATAGACAATCTCTAAGTGTCAGGCTCCTTCTCTCAAGTGGGAAGGGGTTTGTGACAGGGAGTCCAGGAATCCCGCCAAGACCTGAGGTCAGTGGGTATAGGCCCTGTGGGCCAAAACAGAAGACAATGCTCGGAGGGCAGCTGGCCATGTAAGTCTGAAGAGTAGAAAACTTAGATGAATTGAGGACAGAATTCAGGTGACATGAAAGCCACGTGTAGGAAGAGTCTGAAGAGGAAAGAACAAAGAAGGTTCAAGGCTAGACCTCGAGGTAACACAGGTGGAGTAACATGAGAAGGAATTAAGAGGAAGAAGATACAGGGAATGGGAACAGGTGACAGATCCCAATGGGGACGAAGAACAAAGGCAGCAGTGTAGCAGAGATGTTGGAGCATCAACTCAGCAGGCTTCGTGCCTAATGGGACATCTGATGTGGAAACTGACCTTGAAGACAGTTTCAACCTGAGGAACAGCCACAGCGCTAGGGAGATGTGGAGCTTAAGACAGTCTTGGGAAGGCAAGTCTATATGTATTCCTTGGAGAATAATGAGAAGGTAGATCCTAAATAAGGAAGGCTAGGACCTCCCTGCAGACCATGGGAGTCTCCCTGTTCACAGCTACCAAGTGTAGCTGCCACGCTAGAACCACTCCTTGTCTAAGGTCCACAAGGGGCCTTTTCCCAGAAGGAGACCCTGCCTCAGAATGGCAGCTGCTGCAGAGACCAAGATCTGTTCACCCTATCAGCTCAGGATCGACAACCTGGAATAGAATGTCAGGAGAGTAAACACAAGAAGGACTCATAGGCAGGCCAAGGATTAGGAGGCTTATGAGGCCCCTTTCCCCTCCTCACAAGTCTCCATGATCTCTCCTAACTCTTTGCCCCAGGAAGCTATCATGTCAAACTCTGAGACACAGATAAGCAAGCTGTGCTCTGGAGCTGTCACAAGCCAGATCTGTGTGGATCTTGCTGCATATCTACCAGTTATGTGACGCTGGACAAGTTACTCAGCCTCAGACTCAGTCCTCTATCTAAACAGATATAATACCTACCCAAATCTATTAAGCAGAGACATCAGAATCAGTTTTGAAGGGCTGGGGCCAAAAATTCAATGGGATGACATATGAAGACGTCGCCTCGGAAGGTTAAAGACCAGTAGCCATAATCAGCATGTCTTGTGAATGCCAAGAATGTGAGGAATGACTTCCTGAACTAAGCATCCTCCCCAGAAGCAAACTCAACTGTCTGTTCCCTGATCAGCAACAACTAGGCTAAGTGCTGAAGGGCTATCAGACAGGGAGAAGCCCAGGATGGGTAAGGGTCCCGGAGCTGAGGGATCGGTACACTGAGAACAATAGGCAAGGAAGTCAAGGAGGCAGGGAACCTCAAAGACCACCTCTAGGGAGACTTCGGGATCACTCCTGAAATCTAAGCACTGAACTCAAGCGGATAAATGTGTGCATAGGAGTGCACAGATTATCCTACATGATCTGGAGATGCGGAAAAGGTCAGAGAGAATTAGGGAGACAGAATCCACAGACTTCAGGATTAGGCTGCCAATGGGCAGAAGTGCTTTTTGCTAAGAAAATAGGTAAAGACAGAGAGTAAACAGCTCAAAACGGGATGGGAATTTCAATCTGGCACAAGTGAAGTTTGTGCAGTCCATGGAATGCCCAAGTAGAGATGTCTACAGGCACTGGCCTATCCTGGTTGGAAGCCCAGGAGACATGCTTTGGCAAGAAACACAGATCTGCATGTCATCCATGTGTGGCAACATGTCAGGTGATGAAAAGAGCAGAGCTCACCTGGGGAAGGGGCTCGTGATGAACAGCAGGTGGAGTTCTAGCTAGTACTAGGGCTCCCTTTGCCCTCTGACCCCATTCAGGACACTCAGTGGCTTGTTAACTATGGAAGGACTCTGTCAGTATACAGCTCCCTTCTCCCACCAACCATGGCTCACAGCTTCCCAGAATCACCATCTACCTCTGCCCTCGTGGTTGGGCTTGATCCAACACCTGACTGAAACAGGAATAAAGAGAACCCTCCTCCCTGTGTCAGCCAAGCAGAGTCCTCCACACCAAGACCCTAGGCCTTGACTCGCCAGTAACAGGACTAAGGAGGAAGACTGTCCCTGCATCACCCAAGTCTCTCTGCTGTATCTCCCCCAGGCTCCCAAGAAGTGAAACAGTATTTAAATTATAATGAGCTCCAACTGAATTCTTGGGTTTATTGGTCTCAAATAACCCCTACACCCAGGAAATTTATAATCACTAGAACTAGGCAGTAAGCAGGGGAAAAGCCAGGAGAAGAAAGAGGAGGAGGAGGAGGAAGAGGAGGAAGGGAAGGAGAAGAAACAGAAACACACAGATGAATAAATGGCCCAGAATCCAGAATATCAGGCAGAAAGAAGCAATCCACGCCAGATGCCACTGTGAGGTCAAAGGATGTTATACCTGTAGTCTGCCCTCTGGCTTTACTGGCCCAGTGCTTCTGGCAACTGAAAAACAGGATCACAGGCAGGAGGGACAAAGTCTCTGTGGGTTCAAGAGAATGTAGGAACCAGGGAGGCAGAGAAAGTAAATCACTACCCAGTAGCCTCAGCAGAAGGAATGGGCTCAAAAGAGTAATGGATCTGGGGAGGGGGTGTTGTGAGAGATGAACAAACAGCCTTCATGTGAGGTCAGGAGAGAGCGCAGGGAAAGGGCACATAAACAAGAAATGGAGAGACAGGAGAGACTATTTATGAACTCAAGGAGAGAGCCCAGAGAGGTAAGCTCTGAATGAAAAGGGGCAGACACTGACTAAGGGAATGCAGGACAGAAGCAGTGAGTCTACAGCTCAGCCTTGGATACAAAGCAAGGACAGGCTCAGGGATGGAAGCAGGTTTACCATCAGATGGATGATTCTCTAGGGGTGGGATGCTGAGGGAGTTGCCTGAGCAACAGCCTCAATTCTCTTCCAAATTAGAGGAGAGGTCTTGGCTAATATCTGAATCAAGACACTGGAGCAGGGGTTGGAGCATGAGAGACTGGAACCAAATGGGAACCCCAAAAGGACCACCACCAATACCAACAGTGGGTTGCCCTAAGCCAGTCTGACCTGTCCAGGCACTGAAGAGACTTAAGTAAATGAAGGTGTGTTACCTGGAAGCTCCCCTCTGGAAATCGTGTCTGGGTCCAGTTTGTATGTGTCCTGAAGTCTCATCAGGGCTCTGGCAGCTCCAGACTCATCCTCATCAGTGGGGAAGAACTGCCTCTGCACTGAGAGGTTGGCGATAAAACCTTCCAAGTGACAGTGAGAACAGAGATCACCCTTGATCCAGGGACAGAATTCTACCAGACCAGAGGCAGTCGAGTCTCTGGCTAATGGGATCTCCCTGTTCCTTCCCTCAAAGGCTGTTGGTAGGCTGGAGGTTCAGTGATAGAATGCCTGTTTGGCATGCATTCGGGGTCCAACACCAAAATTACAGTAGCAACCGCAACAATAATAAAGCATTTTCCCTCTTCAGGAAGTCCTCCCTGAGGGCTCCTCTACAGAACTTTCTTAGCGCTCGCTATGCTGCTCTTTTAAAACTGAAAAGCCCTGCACAAAGCTTAGCAGTTAGAGTCTAGTAGTCAGGGTACGAGCTCCCTCGTTTGGTACCCAAGACCATAGTCCAGAGCCTAGATAGATTTGACGATTGAAGTGGCCCCACTTGGCTTTCCCAAAGCCCTAGTCCCAAACACAACTCCTGTTATTCCAGGGCTCCAGGTAGGAGCCAGGCATTGCCATGCTAATGATTCAGGCCTCTGAATCTGCCCAAGAACTGAGGTCTGGATGGAGAACTCTAATGCATTCCATCCCTGGACCCTTTCCAAGAATAGCAGCTCCTGCTGCCATCTCCTCTCGTCAAGCTGGGGTCCAGGGATCAAAAAATTGCTACAACATCTTCTTCACAGCTATATGGTCAGGAACTCTGAAAACTTTAGCATCCAGGAAAAAGGAAGCATCCCCCACTAGAAATAGCCACACTGTAGTGTCAGGGTTCCCCTTATTTCAGGAGCAAACACCAAACATCAGAGATGAAAGTAAGTGATTATTCTCTGGGTCTGTCCCATCGCCTTCCAGGTAGTTTCTGGATGTTAATGTGTGTGGGGGGTGGAGGGCAACAAGATCAGACAGCAGAGATCATCGGCATCTATGTGGGCTTCCTCACCTACCTCTCAAGCAAGCAGGCAGAACAGCTTGTTCTGAGCTGTTCTGAGCTGTTCTGAGCTGCGGGCCCAGCCCAGGAAGGGGCGGGGGGGGGGGGGGGAATCTGGGAAAGGCAGTGGCTTCTGGAGGCAGTGAGCTCACAGGCACAGCTCCAGCAGGGCTGAGCTCACCAAACCCTCCCCGGAGACTACCCAGCTCCCAGCCAAGCCCAACCCCAGTTGGTCACATGACTATAGCCAGTCTCAGCCAGAGAGACAGTTAGTCTGAAGTTAATCAGCACTCCCAGCTCAGAGAAGAGGCCCAGCCTGAGGCTGGGAATCCCATGGCCCACCTCCAGCCCACCCTTCCATTACCAAGATCATTCTTGATAACAGGAACATGTTCACACACAGAAAGCACTACTACAGAAAAAGCTCTTTAACAAATCCATGTTCTGCCCTGCAAATACCATTTCTAGGAATTTAACTTCGAAAAATAATCAGAAGTAGACACCAAAATGCATGTAAAAGAGGGCTGGGAATTTGGAAACAACCCCAATACAGTGACTTGACCAGGCTTATGGATATCACTGTGACAGATGACTGTCCAGCCATCACGGCACAGGCACACTCACTGGCAGCTACAGAAGCTGGGAAATCCAGGACCGAGCACATTCATGTCGAACCCACACAGAGATGCTTTGTTTGTAAAGACACATACAGGAAAGGATCCAGATGAGGCCTCAGTCCCAATGGTCAACCCTCTAGACTTTTTTTAATTCATTTGTCCCTCAAAACAAACTAATGTTTATTCTTTAATCCATTTTTTTATGAACATGTATGAACATATACACAGATTAATTCTTTTTAGTGTATGTAAATGTGTGTGTGCATGTTCTCACATGGCTGGGTGCACATGTGTACATGTAGATGTGTATAGAAAACAGATTAATCCATTTTGGTGCGTGTATGTAAATGTGTGTGTGTGTGTTCTCATGTGGTGGGTACACATGTGTGCATGTGGATGTGTACAGAAGCTCAAACTTGAAGTCGTGTGTCTTCTTCCCGTATTCACTGAGACAAGATCTCTCTACTGATCCCAGAGCTCACTGATCAGCTACTCTAGCTAGCCACCTTGTCCTGGGAGATCTCTCCTCTGCCTCCCAAGTGCTAGGATGACTCCAGACACACCTGCCTGACTTTCCATGGCTTCTGGGGATCCAAACTTCAGTTCTCACACTAGCAAGGGCTTTACCCACTGAGCCACCACACCAGCCCAAGATTATAGGGCTTTTAATTTTTTTAAATTATTTATTTTATGTGTATGAATGAGTGTTTTGCCTGCATGTATGTCTGTGTACGTGTGTGCCTGGTACCAGCAGAGGTCGGAAGAGGGCATCGGATTCCCTTGGTTGTGAGCCACCATGTAGTAGGTACTGGAGACCGAACTTGGTTCCTCTTCAAGAGTAGCCAGTATTCTTAGCCACTCTCCATCAATCTCTCCAGCCCCCCAGATTATAATTTCAATGATTATTATCAAGATTATAATTTCAATGATTATTATCACAAAGCAATTAGAATAAACATAGCAATTTTTATGTGATGTATTTTGTGTTCCTGAAGTGTAATATACATATATAAAGAGGTATTACTGAAGTATAATTAGAAAGTGTCATTAGCAGAAAACATTACAAAAGAACAGAAAGTGATTGTTAGTACATTTTAAAAACAAAGACAACTCAAGGCAGAAGTATACAGGCACAGACCCAGCTGCTCCTCTCCCGGCTCCTCACCTGCGGCTGAGTCCTGCAGGACAAGGTCTCCCAGTGCAGGCCAGTCTGTGTTCAACCGCTTCACCAGCTTATAGGCATTCACAGGATGGGCCAGGTAGCCCTCAGGGTCAGCAGCTGACTTGCTGGTCAGAGCTTCCATCTTGCTGGCCCAGCTGTAGAAACAAAGGGAAAAAAAGACTACCACACCCACCTGCACAGGCTGGTAATTTCACTGGTGAGGTCTAGGGCTCTTTCATCAAGACATAATAAAACATGAATATAGTAACTTCCTAGATACTTCTAGCCCTTAATCTAGATAAGAGCTGGGAACTCCAATGTAAATTAAAAAGTGTCAGGTAGAAAGAAAAAGAGATGGTATCTTCTTAACCCACGTACTCAGCAATTCTGGAGGACTAACTTAAGGGCAGGTCAACCCTCGGTCACCTCTCCATGACTTCCTCTTACAGACACCTCGGATGGGCTGGGAAGAGGAGTAGTAGGGATGACTTAGGGTGGGGTCTTAGAACATTAGACACCTCTTAATCTTGGAGAGCTTGGCTTCCTCCACAAGGATGTACTCCTTCAGAGACTGTACGAGGTCCTTCTCTGCATAAATCAGGTCAGTCATGTGCCCTACAGGAGAGAAGGAAGAGCCAGTGAGAAAAGGATGAGGAATGGCCTCCCTAAAATATCGGTACAGAAGTGAATACTTACAGCCAAGTGCATGTCAGTAAACTGGAAATTAGAGGGACTGGTAGTCAAAAGGGCCAGTTTTAAATTGCATTCTCCCACTGTCACCAGGCTAGCCTTGACATGGGGGATGGACATTCTGAGGGCTCATCACAAGGAAATCAGCTCTTTACTTTCAGTTGAGGAGAGAAGCGGGCCCTTGGAACAGAGAATGTCCACTGCTTAAACCACCCTCGAACCAAGGACTGAGAAAGACCTGAAAGCTACAGTGTGTACTTCCAGAGAGGAAGGCCCAATTCAAACAGCTGCCTTCTAAGATATATGTTCATCAGACTCTCGGGGGCATGGGAGGTGGGGTCAGGGGAGTGACATCCCCTTGCACTTAGCTGAGGGCTGCTTAGGTAGACCAAAGTTCAGTGGCCACATACCAATAGAGGTGAAGAATTCTGCCTGCACCCAGTCCAGAGCACCAAACCAAGACACCAGCAACACCCATACCTGGAGCTTCATGACTGGAAAGGGCAGTATCTGCAAGGTATTCAGGAACAATCATCAGATCAGTATAGTAGAAAGAGCAACTTCAGCTGGACATGGGTGGCACACGTCTGTAAACCCAGCACTCACAGACTGGGTTAGGAAGAACAAAGTTCAAGGCTACCTGGGCTGTATAGCAAGACCCTGTATTGGAGTGGGGACAACTTATGTGAGAAGACACATCCATATACATACATTCTGTGCACGTGCTCAAATATGTCACTAAATAAGGCATTCAGGATTACCCAGGGGAGGAGCCAGAGATGGAACCAGAGATATGTGCTCAATTCTGGCCCCTGCCTAGGTTTTATTGTATTTGTTTTATTTTTTGGAGACAAGGTCTCACTATGGAGCCCAGGATGGCCTAGAATTCATAATCTTCCTGTCTCAGTCATCCAATGACTACAAGTGTGTACACCTGGCATCCACCTGTCTGTCTTTCTTACTTTCTAATACTTATATGTCAGGATAGTATCAAGAGCCACATGCAGGAGGGTCCAACCAGACACCTAGTTTCCCACATCAAGATCATCAGGATCTTGGGAGGGGAAGCAACAACTCTGCAAACTCTGCTCTCCCCAAACCAGGGGTGGAGACCATGCCACCCAGAATGGGTCTCAGGCAGGGACCCCCTTTGTATTTGAACTGAGGGCTGCCCACACAGACAAGAATCCTGTTGTCGCCTATCAACAGAGGTGAAGAATTCAAGGACCTGCATCCTGTCTGTGAGAAAGTGACGACACAGAACAATGGCAAAGAGAACTAAGGTAACAGGGCCAGGGGACCAAGCTAAGCTGAGCTATATAACAGAGGGTCTGCTGAAGAAGAGGAAACCTGATTTCTGCCAGTCTGCACCTGCCATAGAATGACACTTCTGAACAGACACGGCTCTTCCCGTAGTGAGGATCTAGACACTTTCCCTGGCCACTCCCCCTCCTCATTCACAAATATTTACTTACAAGCCAGAGATTCCAGGCACCAAGCTAGGTGCTCAAGATATAAAGGTAAATCAGTTACACACAGCCAAAACTGGGGCTGGGCTGCTGACATGGGAAGAGGCCAGCCACTGCCTTCTCATCCACCTAGAAATAGCCACAGTTCTGAGGGACACAGCGGAAACCTGGGGCAAGCTTCACGGGCAGCTGGCCTAAGTACACAGTGGAGGCTTCAGACAGTCTCCGCGTCCAGTCATGTAGCCCAGAACAGCTGGAGGGCCAACACCCAGCTGAACCCCCGTTCTGCCTATCCCTCCTCTTCTTGTTCCCCATCAGCCAAGTCTCTGGAATGGCTCAGATGGAAATTTACTAAGAGGAAGCAAAGAAAATGAAGGAAACACAAATGTCCAAGACTATGTAGGAAAATCTCAGAGTCAGGAGGATCTCTGGCAGGGACCAGTCAACCGCCCCTCAGAGTAGGGTGATAAAGAGAACAGGAGACCAGGCAGGAGACCAGACCAGATCTGGATGAAGTGGGGGCTCCAGGCATCTCCCAGCTGTGTGGCTAGTTACAGCTCACACCCAGTCAGGAATCAGGCAGCATATTCAGGGAAGGGGAAGCCTCTTCTTTCCTTTCAAATACCACCCACGGTTCCTACCTGGCAGCAATCAGGAGGATGCAGCCAGGTTTCTTTATTACATGAACGCCAGCTGTCATTTCTCTGGAATGTACAGTCTGGCTGAGATGAGCCCATCTACGGATCCCAGCCTGGAGACACAGCCTCAGAGAATCACAGATGGGCTTTAGGAAGTGACTTACCAAGAGCCTGCAAAGTGCTGTTCTGGCAGAGGAGACGCTGCCGGCCCAGAGAACTAGGCACCCCAAGGCAAGCGGCTCTCAGGCTGCCACTTCAACACTAGCATTCAAGTAGAGCTGTCTGCTTATTTCTTCTGACCCCGGACCCTTGATCTCAAAAGGCTTTATACAAAAGGTCACCTAACTGGAGTCAGGTAGAAAGGAGGTAGCCATCCAAGTGCAACTGCACTCTACGATGTGGGGAAAGCCGGCTCCTGTCTCATAGCTACGCCCAGTGCTCACCCAGGATGGAGAGAGTGGGAGTACATGTGTCTGCTCAGGGCCATTGCTGCCAAAAGCCTTCCCAGGGGCCCTCAGAAATCCATGAAGAACAATCCGGGAGGTGGCCAAGGTCAAATCCCATTTTATGAAAACACAGCACCAAACGAGAAAAACACGACTGAGTGTTATGAGCCATATCTCACGGTTTAGAACGATGTCTGGACTGTAGCAAGCACTGAATGAGGCATTCTTCATCACAGATTTGTTCAGACAAGAAAGCTACAACTAAAGAGTCTACATTTTGTCTGTACAGTACATTAGTGTAGTCTATGTTAACAACAAAAGTTGTATGGACGTCAACACGGAAAGATCAAGCAGGCTGGCAAAGGTCCCAGCACAGTAATAAATAGATTACTACATATACAATAATACGTACTGTATGCTCTGCTTTTTTAAACGAAAAAAAACTATGTATGTATCCATGTAGAAAAGAATCATACCCTAACTGTATCTTGGTAAAGTAATTTTATCTTTCCTTTGATGTTTGTTTTCCTGATCTTTCTACAAGAAATTTTATTAGAATTTAAAAAAAAATTATACTATGCTTACCACGTAAAGGAAACAAAGTAGGCCCTTCACAACTGAACGCCAAAGGGGCCTTGGCAGTCCCAGTGTCTGGACCCTGTGGGGAGGTCTAGCAAAACTGGTCAATGTCCCAGTGACAGTGATTCACCCACCAGGCGACTGGCACGGTTTCTCAGCAGTGATTCCAAGACATATAACCAGAGGTCCTGCAGAGAACCTGCTCTTTGGAAAGTACATTTATAACCTGGCCAAGTAGCCATGAAAAGATGTTTCCAGCTGCAAACCAGCAGCGTCCTCAGCTTCTCCCCTTACCTCATCGGTGAAGACCTTCTGCCAAGCTCCCAGCTGCGGCCCAAATGCTACAGCGTGCGTTTTAACAAAGCCTTTAACAGCCTAGAGACAGAACATGAGTTTGCAAATAGGTCTTGCCTGGCACTGAGCAAAATGCTGTTTGCCTTCAAGGAAGGAATAACCTTCCCTGAACAGGGCTCTTTAATCCCCTCTCTCACCATGACCCTGCCTGCCACAAGATGGCTAACTCTGTATTGGTCGAGCTGAGAGGACCCAGGTACTTGACCAAGGAGGAGTTGTGCGCAGCTTCCAAGAGGTCCTACACTGAAGCACATGGATGTCTGTACAGGCCCAGAAGTGCACCCAAGTCTCATTACCAGGCACCATGCCTCAGCTGTCACCCTGGTCTACCTCTAGCACACCCTTCAGCCATGCAGGTCCCACCTGCTCTGACCCCTCCACCTCTGGACTGGCTTCCCTCCAACTCTGATCTACCAAGCAGCCAAGAAGGCTTGCTGAAGCCTTCTCTTTGGCTCTTCATTGCCAGGAAGATATAGTCCAAATACCTTAGCCCCAAAGGGCCCTTGTAGCTCTATGACCTGGCCCTGTTACTCTCTCCAGCCCCACTGCACCACCCCACACCTCAAACCTTCAACGGCTTTGTATGAAAAATATTTACCTTCACCAAGAGCCTTGTGAAAGCCAGATCTCTACTCGGTAAAGTCAAATGTTCTCTCTTCTCCCAAGAGTCCTCTCGAGCCCTGTCTCTCAATGCGCATTTCAGAAAGCACATAAAACAGTCAATAAAGGAACTCGCTGCCTTGGAGCTACAGCCCCACTGCTGTCATCAGAGGAAGCAGGAGCTCAATGGGCCTGACAAGGATGCACGTGTCAGGTAAAGTATGTCTGTCCTTACATCGTCTTTTCAGTACATGAATGCTGGGTACCATCAAAGCCACCCCCTCTTGCTTCAGTAACAAGACAGAGCAGTAGCAGAGAAGCTACTGAGGTCCACATGCCAACACTGAGCTAGGTTCCATCATGTCCTTGACAAATGGTCTAACTGAACTTAACTTACCAAAAAACTGCACCAGAAGAAAAAAGGAATCCACGCGGCCACACACCCATGCCCTGGGCTCCATCTGAACCAACTACTCTGCCCGAGCCAGGTGGAAGATGCTGCTGACTCAAGGTGGGTCCTCTGGCTCCTCCCACTACCTCCAGACTAGACTCTCTAGTGGCTGCAAAAGGACCACACTGAGGAGCAAGGGGAAGTTAACTTCCCATGAGGCAACTCTGGCTACAAGAGGTAGTCAGCAGGCATTTCCTCCAAACACCTTCTGTAAGAATTGTCCATAGGGATGGAGTCCCTACAGAGCTTGCAAGCAGAAGTAGGCCCAAAATGCTGAAGAACTAGATCTCCACAAAGAGGAGACCAGCTTGTTGTTTCCCATTCTTCTCTCCTTTCCCTTCACCCCAGCTGCCCCGCAAAACACTTTCCAATAAGCATTAAGCACTTAAGCTCTGCCTCGGGCTCTATTTTCTGGGAACCTAGTCTAAGATAACCATGGTTTATGTTTCCAAAGATCTTTCATTTCTACCATCTAATTCTCACAAAAACCTTGTAAGCCAGATAATCATCTCGGCTTCAGATACAATACTCCTGCCTTGTCCACAAAGGATACATTCCAAGAACCCCAGTGCATGCCTAAAACCACAGATAGTATCAAGCTCTGTATATGCTGGGTTTTCTCTCTGAGTGCATGCCTATGATAAAGTTTAATTTATGAATTACACACAATGAGTGATTATCAACAGAACAAAATAGAAGATTATTACGATGTCCTGGAGTGAAACTGCCAGGGTTGCTACTCTTGCAAGCTGGGGCCACCATTGAACAGGTTACTTGAGCACAATCACTGTTAATACCCTACAGTCAACCTGATAAGCAAATGGCTAAAAGGATGGCGAGACTAACAATGGGTGGTGTGTACAGCATGGATACACTAAACAAAGGAACGATACCCTGGGAAGACCAGCACAGAAAGGCACAGACTCCATCACAGAAGTTAGGAGGGCTCATAATTGTTTATTTCTATTATTTTCCAATTAATATTTCAGACTGTGGTTGACCATGGATGCTGAAAACTACAGAAAGTGAAAACAGGAATAAGGAAGCATTGAATATGTACAAGACATAAGAAAGATGACTGGGGCTATAGAATGCTTCTTACACACCTGACATACGTCAGCAAGCTAAGATTCTCAACTAAGTCCCCTTCCGCTAGACACTGATACCATCCAATCTTCCTTCCTAAAATTGTGAAGTCACACTGCACTTGGATTAAAGACTTTACCATGCTGACTCAAAGATTCACAAACAAATAAAGCCCATGACATCCCTAGTTGGAGCCCACCAGGAAAATGAGAGAACATGGACAAAAAATGACACGCAGTTCCCTGAATTCAAGTAGGTAGTCATTTCTACCGGACATCACACATTATCAGTCAGCCCAGCTCTGGCACCCAAGGAACAGGTTCATCTGCCTTAGGGTGAGGAAGACCCAGAGTTAAGTCCTAGCTCTGTCTGTTATTTCCTGGCTTTGTGACCTTGGACAAGATCTAGACATCCTGATCCTCAATTTCCTCATTTATACAATGGAGAACATACTAGAACCTATACTTGACAGGACTGTATGTGAGCTGAATTAGATAACAGAAGTCAGCAAGCTGCCAAACACCCAGCTGATTTTGACCAGTCATCAGCACCAAGAGAATCACAGAATCACAAGGGGATCTGAAGTGGGCAGCTGCTCGGCCCGAGTTAGTTGCTCTTGGAGTGAGGAAGTCCATATGAGGAGGCAATGAAGAGGCAAGAAAAAGGACAATGCAGAAGGTGGGTGATGTCTGCACCCCAGGAATGTCAGAATAGATGACATATTCAATTCAGGAGAGACTGGAATCAGGTGTCACAAAGTACACAACACTAGGAGGTGACCCTGGAGTTGGCCAATCACAGGCCCTAAAGCTCACCAAGGAAAGTTCCTTACCAAAAATCAAAGAGCAGAACCAATACCCCAAATCCCCTATACTTCTGTGCCTCTGACCTGCTCACTCCAAGCTCCTACAGGTACCAGGCCTTGGGTAGTAGAGACCACACCCTGACTCCCAGGAATGTCAGGTACAGAGCAAGCAATCTCTAGCAAGCACTTCCAAAGACATCTGGAGCAGAGAAGCTGGTCTGGACTAGGCTCAGACAGATCCTATGGGAGCCAGGGACAGCACTATCCAAATACTTAACCCTCTGCCCTGTGGTGGCACCAGCTGAAGAAGACCCTGTTCTCTAAGAAGTCCAGTCCAGACCTTTCCATCCTGCTCTGCTCTCGCTGAGAAGCAAAACTGTCTATCTATCCCTCATTCCGTGTGCCCAGCACAAAACTCACAAACCACAGGACGCAGCAGTCCTCTAGGGTAGTCCCACCCTCGGGCACTCCAAAGGTCTAAGTGAACTCTCATTCCAGCACTCTGCCGGCCTTTCACGTGCTTGCAACACTGCATTTGCTGCCAACCTCCATCTGCATAAAATTAAGCTCTTGACAGATCCCAGAAGAGAGGGATACACCTCCCAGCCCTCTGCACACTATCAGCCAGCGTGGCCATAAGTCAGCCAAGGCCTCTTGTCCAGCCTCAAACCCTCCCAAGGATGTGGGAGGGTGCCTCAAAAAGGGAAGCTTTCTCGGGAGATGAGCAAACCCTCAATGCCTTCACTCCACGCATTCCCCAAAGTTACGTGTACTCGGTCTCCGTCTGATGAGCACCCACAGGCAGAGCTCCTCCCTTGGCACAAAGCCAGCTGCCAGTGCTAAACAGCAATCTCAAAGAGATTATGCTGCCTATGGGCAAAAAGAATTCCCCCATTCCCCTTTCCCCTCATCCCAGTCCTCCCTCACATTCTAGCCCCAGGCAAACAGGATTCAAGGAACATACCACAATCCCTTGTGGCCAGCCCTAATCTATAGATACGTAAGCAACTCTCTGCTCTCTGCAGAGCCTATGACAAGGTAGAAAGACCATCAAAGGCCACATACAATGCTTCGGTTGAGTTGTCACCGTATCTGCTGGCTGAGCTCTCAAAGTACTAAGGAGGGTCAGTATGACAGAATCTTTGGGATAAGGCCCCCAGCCAGCTCACTCCATCCTTGCGACGTGGCTCCACTGGCTGAGCCACACAGTGGACAAGCTTGGCCCTGTGAAAACAAGAAGGCCCCAGAAGAAAAGAATCCAAAGGTCAAACATCCTGTACATGGGGAGGAGAGAGGCTGGGCCTAAGGCACAGAACCATAGTGAGAGACTACACCCTGGACACTTCAGAGGCAGTTGAAGCACAAGCCAAAGGAAATCTTGGTCAGTTTAACAGAGAACTCAACCATGGGTTGACTCAGATGCGATATAAGCTCAGAACAGGCAACAGCTTGGGGGGAAATTATATATATATATATATATATATATATATATATATATATATATATAATCAGCTAGACAATAGATCTCTGAAAAGGCTAGGACATTTGAGGATCCCACAGCTACAAAGTGGTACACCCAGACCTCACTCTTAGGAACAGGAAGCCCTTCCAACAGGGCTAAGATGTCAGTAGCCAGATGGTCTGTATCAAGGAGCACAAGACTTAAGTGTCATTCGGGTGGGGAGTGGGGGGCGTGAGCAGGCAGTCTTGGAAACAATTCAGTGCTCTTCTACAGCATAGTAAATGTCAGATTAGTACACAGGAGCACCAGTTACCCCCAGTAACCTGGGACAGAAGTGTCCTGACCCATGCACGCGCTGAAAGAGTTCTTAGGGACTCCTCCACATGCTGGTTTCTCACTCCTTGTGGGTGGGGCCCTTGGACAGCTACTCCCTAAATCGGGCTTTCTCCATCACCTTGCTTCCCCTAGAATACCACAAAGACTGGTCCAAGTCTGTGGCCACTCAGGAAGTTTCCTCATTCCAGGTTCCTAAGTGACCACTCCAGCTCACAAGAGCTCCTGCCCCCCTGTCCTGAGGCTTCCAGACATCTACCAAGTTCACACAACCCAAGCTCCCTACCAACTCAGTACTTACCTCACTGCTGATCTGGTTCTGAACTTTTTGAGTGTTCCCCTCTGCCTGCCTCTGTCCTTAGAGTCTCCAGGCACATAGAAAGCTCTGCTTGTTCGTCAGCCAGCCAATCACGACAGCTCTCCTCAACTACTGAAAGAAAACAGAGGTTCGACAGGGATGTCTGACAGGGAGGAGGCTTTCTGATACCACAGTCCATAAGACTAGCAGGCGCCAAGCTGGTCCCTGCCAGGCTTGGGAACCACAGCGGGTCTCCCCCACCCTAAGCAGAGCCTCCTCCAGCATCAGGCGGGCGCCTCCCCCTCAGATCGCAGGCGACCCTAGGGTCAGGCCGCCCCTACCCGGGAGCATGACCCGGCAGGCCAGCCAAGTGTCAGGCCCGGCCCGGCCCAGCCGCACGGGCAGGAAGGGCGCCGCCGACTTCACCCTCCTCACCCCGGGAAGGGACGCGGGCGGGACAGGAACCCAGGCGGGTGCAGAAGCGGGGCGCAGGGCGCGGGGCTGCGTGACCCCGGATTCAGCTCCCAGCTCCGCGCGGGGCAGAACGCACAGCCAGGCCACCGGGACTTGAGCCCAGCCCCGAGGGCGACCCCGCAGACCGGCGCTCACCTGGACACGCGCGGCTGCCGGCGTTTCCAGAACCTCCCGCGGCGTCGCCCCTGCACGCTCAGCTCCTCCCTCGTCGGAGGCTCCGCCCGTTTGAGCCTCCGCCACGTCCCCACCTCCCGCCCCCCAGGCCCGCCCCGGCCTGGCTCCCCGCCGCCGGAGCCTCCGGGAAGGCCGGAGCCACCGCCACCACGCGCTGCACGTATGCGGTGCACGCCTCCCTGTGCCGCGTGGTACCCACACGAGGAGAGACGCCCCCGCCCTGGCCTCCCTCGGGGCCTCACGCCTGCCCATGCACTATGCGGTCCTGCCACCCCCACATCCATCGCTGCCGGCGGATTGCGGGAGGCTGGCATCCTGGGAGGAGACAAGCTTGAGGGAGAAGAAGAGGGTCTGAGGTGCACTCTGTGCAGATGACCCATCCCCAAAACCTGTTTCTCTGAGCGACTCAGGCTGACCCGGCTGGGGTTCTTCTAGAGATGTGAGGAGAACAGGATGCCACAGCCTGGAGCATTCTGGGACCAACCTATGGTTTGTCCAAACTCTTCCTGATCACACAGCCCAAAGAGATTGGACACCTCTGCCAGCCGGGTCTGAGACACAGTCAAGAAGGCAGGGAAGCAGCCGACCTCAGTCTGAGCTGGAGGATGCCCTGGCAGGAGAGCAGGTTCCCACGCCTGCCCTGTGAGCTTGCCTCTTCATGAATGAGGGGAAGCAGTCTGAGAATCTCATCAGGGAGCAGAGCCCAAAACGGAGATGCCCGGCCTGTGGGAGTGCTGCTGGAGCCCAGGGTGGATTCCCTATAACTGCATGGGCCAGGAGGGCAGTCCAGACTGGGAAAGACAGCGCACAAAAACACTCAGAAAATACTGCTCAGTCACTATCCTTGTCTGGGTCAGCCACCAGCCAGAGCTCAGCTGAAACCAAACACAAACCCTCCCGCATCTGCTATGCCACAGCAAGTACAGTCTGCCAGATCTTCCCATGACACCCCCCCTTCTCTCTTCCGTGTGCTCATACTCCTCTCCTTCACGGGATCTTTCCCATTGGCCTATAAATACCTTCAAGCCATGGCTATGGAAACATAACCCTCATCCCACCCTACCACCTACTGTGCGTCTCTTCTCAGCCAACCAAGAAAGCAAAAACTATCTTCTCAGGCCTTCTAGTGCTACAACAGCTCAAAACTAGTGTACTATATTATGCTTACTGTTTTACATGTGTTAAATCACCCTATATGGTGTACGTTCTTTTCAATACATTGTTTAATTTCAGTTGGCAAATAAACCTTCTTGAGGATTTTTCATCTGTGTTTCCGATGGAGATTAGTGTATAGTTGTGTTGTTGTTTTACCTTTATCCAGTTTGGGTACCAGGGCAATAATGAATTAAAGAATGATTTGAAAGTGTTACTTCCCTTTCTATTTTATAGAACAATTTGGGCGGCATTGGTATTAGTTCTTTAAAAGTCTAGTGAGTTTAGCCATCAGGTCCTGGGCTTTTCTTTGCTAGGATACTTTTTATTACTGCTTTATCATTATTGCCTTTTATTTATCTGTTTGGGTTTAGATCCTCTGGCTTGCTGGTATTCTGTGTAACAGGGACAACCGAAGAATGACAGGCACTCCAGAGTAAGAAATGTCCCTCAGGGTCTCATTTGAACGCTTGGCTTCCGGTTGGAAGCACTGCTTAGGGAGGTTTGTGTGGTGCTGACTCGCTGGAGGAAGGTGTCACTGGAGGCAGGCTCTGAGATACAGTCTCACCCAGCTTCCTGTTCGTTCTTTCTGCTTGTGCTTGTGTTTGAGGGTGTGAGCTCTCAGCTCCCTGCTCCTGCTGCTATGTCTACACTTGCTGCCATGCCTGCCTGGCATGATGGACTCTAGTCCTTCTAGAACCCTAAGCCTAAAGAAACTCTTCCTTCTATAAGTTGCCTTGGTCATGGTGTTTTATTACACAAAAAGGTAGCTAATACATCTTCATTTCATTCATCTCTGTCCCGATCTGTATTGATTATTAAGTTCCATCTTCTGATTTGGGTTTGTTCATAGCCTTTTTTTATGATCAATAATCAATAATTCCCCTACTTTTTTCTCTCTCCCTAGAAATACAAAGTGCCTTGGCTACTTTGTGTTGCAACCAGCTGTGTGTTTTCACCTGTGCACTTAAACGTAAGCTGGGGCCATAAACATTCCCAGCACTAAGAAAAGTATTCAAGTTGCTGCCCAAAACACTGAGAGGAATTAGAAACAGGCCTGAGCCAATTTCCTTAAATTTTTGTATAAACTCCATACCCTGATACCCTTCTATAGACATACCCAGGTAGAACACCCTTTGTATTGCTATCTGCCATAAGTATGCATTCAGACCTCTCTGTATATAAGTTCTGCTGCTGGGCACAAGTGTGTCCAACCCAGGGCCCATGGGCCGCATAAGCCAGAGATAGCTTTGAGTGTAACTCAACACAAAATTGGAAACTTACTTAAAACATGAAAACTTGTGTGTGTGTGTGTGTGTGTGTGTGTGTGTGTGTGTATTTAACTCAACTGTGCAGTTCTTGAGAGAGTAACTTGTAGATTTGTAGATGACAATGTCAAGTTGTAATGTCAAAGGAAAAGTCCTTTACAGAAACTCCCCAGCCATAGGCATGGATGAAATGAAACATCACACCCCACCCTACCCAAACTGCTTCTGATCCATCTTTTTTTCTATCTCAGGAAAAGAAATCATCATCTCCCAAATATTTCCCTACCCCAGGGAGACATCCCTGGCCAATGGCTCCTTAGCTCATCCTTCCCCTCCCCCATCCCTAGGGAAAGAAGTTGGTGTTACCACAAAGGAGAAGCAAGAACTTCTGTGCTGGGCAGATAGATGATTGCATAAGTGGGAGGTCAGGTGGGGGCTACAGTCCTTTCCTCTAAACAGGGCTCCTCGGCCTCTCCTGCCTCCACTAGCCTGTGATCCCTATCCTGGGGAAAGGGGGGCAGGCGAGCTCGGCTCCCAGCACTGAAGCCTCCTTGGCTATTGATGGCTGAGGCCTTGGCAACTACTGCAGCAGCTAGAGGTCTGGCTAGGGTTTATAAACTCCTTGTCTTGGATGGCATTTCTCAGGTCATTCCCTCCTTGGTCAAGCAATGCCACACAGAGGGCATTGCAACTCTAGGCTCTTTCTCTTCCTAGGAACCTAGGGAAAGTGGGTATGTCCCAATTGGCTAGCATTTTGGTTGAAGGCCAGAGCAGAGAGCAGGCAATGTAACTTTAGTGAGGCCACCTAGTGGTGGCCAGAAGCTTCAAAACGGAGTTTATCTGCTACCTGGCAGATCCTTCCAGCCTTGGAAAAGACCAAGTAGGTGTCTAAAAGTCTCCCCTTCCCCGACCCCTGAACTATTTCATGGTAGAAATGTAAAGCAATCCCATGGGGCAGCTTTAAGCCACCTCGTAGCTACCTCCCACATGGACCACTGCCACCAGGAACAGCAAAGCCAGCACAAACGAAGCTATCATTAGATATCATAGGACTTTGAGGAGATGTAATTATCCAGCAAATCTCCAGGAGGCCCTCAAAGTATAAATAATGAGCTTAGATTCCAGCTTCCTCCTGCACTTTGCCTTTATCCTGGTCAAAAGACTGCATAGTGCAAACCCCCAGAGAGTCAGGAGTCAGCTCCATAGGGTGCTTGCAGGTAGAATCTTAACATTTTACATTACATTTTATTTCAGTGGGTAAGGGGCATGCGTATGTCATAGCATACATGTGGAGGTCAGAGGACAATTTTCAGGAGTTGACTCCCTACTTCTTGCATTTCAGTCTGGGGGATTAAACTCGGGTCATCAAGCTTAACAGCAAGCGCTTCAACCTGCTGAACCATCTCACCAGCCTCAAATACAGATACTTTGATGTCTATAATATAACGCATGCTTTTAAGATTATTATGGGAGGAAAAAGCAATTTAAGGTCCAGATGTATTGGCACAGGCCTTTAATGCTAGCATTTGGGAGGCAGAAGCAGGAGAATTTCTGAGTTTTGAGGCTAGCCTAGTCTACAGAGTAAGTTCCAGGACAGACAGGAGTATACAGAGAAACACTGTGTTGAAAAACAAACAAACAAACAAAAAGAGGTGGGGATTGAGAAGCTACTGGACATCCGACTTAAATATGACAGAAAACATTTCTGGGTATTTTTGTGACTTTTCAGGTGGTGTTAGGAAGCCAGTAGATCTGGGGAGGAGAGCCATTAAGAAGAGATAAAGCCACAGAGGTCAGGTGAGGTCATGTGGTACTTCATAAGCCTCAAGAAGAATTTGGGTATAATGCTGAGGACAGGAAGCTGTCACCCCAAAGTGAAGGCAGAACAGGAGAGCAGTTTGAGGTAGAGGAAGAATGTCCTTCTTCTGTGGGGATGGAGCAGTGTGGGGGAGGAAGAGGAGAGCTTGAAGTTGAGCAAGGAGAATCCCGGGGTAGGCTAGATGACAGCTGGTGATGACCTCAACTGAGGAATGGTTGCGGGGGTGGGGGATGCCTGGATATAGAATGCACCAATATCCAAAATGGGAGAGGCTGAGTTCCTTCCCTCACTCACTGAATGTCTTGCCCCCCATGCAGAGTTCCATTTAAGCTCCGACACCTAGAGTAGAACGGAGACTGCAATGCCAGCTAGCTCCAGAAAGCACACCAGCCCCCGTGGCTGGCACAGAACCCTAATCACAGAGCCTGCTTTCCTCAATTGCAAGGCTCTTTCTTCAGCAAGGTAGCCACCCACTTAATGAAGGTCCAGGACTAATTCTCCCTGCCCAGCCCTGCCTCTCCTGTGCCTCATTTTCTGCTATTTTTAAATGAAAGCACTTCACTTGGCTATAATGAAGCACGTCTGTAAGTCACCCGGCATCTTTTTGGGAATGAGATTGATGTCAGTGACCCCACTTATGAGTGACTCTGGCCTGATCAAGTTGTGTGAACGTTGTCCTACAGCAGCCAGGGGTCCTATTCCTGCCACTTGATGGCTTTGCATATTCATGACTTCTCCAGTAGACTGGAGTCAAGCTAAACATAGCAGCTAGTTTAGGACACTGTGACTCTAGCTGATTTGGGGCTGTGCACACCTCCCTGTTATAATCATACACTTGGCAGTCTAGTTCCTGCACCTGCACATTCTTTGCACACACACCCCTCTCCAAACAATGAACCTAGCAACCTCAGGACCCTCTTGCCCCCCTCCCCCAGCATCAGGCACACATACTCTCATCTCTAGCAATAGTATGGTTTCCCTGCCCTTCATAACAATCAAATTTAGACAGCTTCTATTCAAGTGCCAACATATCCTGGTATGAAAAACAGAAGGACCAATCAATCCAGCCTGAACTGGTTTGTGATGCATTCACGGTAAGACAAACTGTGTCCTCGACTAAACTTTTAGAGGAAAATTCCCTATTTACCATCTTATGCCTAGGCATGCCTTTGATTAAAATCAGATGCATTATGGGAAAGGACATGTACAGTAAGAAAAATGATTGTATGACCTAATCTATCAATCAAAACTACACCACTTAATAACCAGCTTCTACTCCTCTTGATCCCCATAAAAGGAAACTCTTGAGTTCTCTCACTCATGTGGCCTGCTGAAACTCCTGACAGTGTATTCCTCTATAATCTGTGTTAATGTTTTGCTCCAGACAAATTTATTTTGCTTCTTTTGTGAATCTGTGTGAGCTCTCATTTTCAGTTCTCTGAATAAGAGGCCAAGAACCTGGAGAAACATAGCCCAGACTCCAACCACCAGCAAAAGATGGAAATAAAGGGAACTGGAAAATGGGTCTCTGAATAATTTGTACAAAGTCACATCGCATGGGATAGCTGTAGCTAACTCTCATCCCAAGTTACCACCACCATCAGAGGAACCTGAGACACCAGTGTGATTGGCCAGCTCCCACTTGGCCAGGCACCTTAACCCTCTTTGTGGCCTCTCTGCTGCCTCCACAGCCCTGCTGGGATCAGCTCTGGTTACAACTCTCATCCCTTGAGGAGACACTGACATCTGAACTTACTAGTCACTAGGAACACTGGCCCAGGTCCCTGACTCACTCCAAGGAGGCCAAAGCATCCCTTCCTCTGGAGTCTCTGACTACCTCTTACCATATCAGATATATTCCAAAACACTCAGGTCCCGCAGAAGCACATTTTTGTATTTAACCTTGTGAAAATATAACTGAGCTCCAGTGGCCTCATTACAGAACAAAATGTTACATTTGCTTGCATATACTATTTATATTTTCTCTTTTTGTAATTTTCTGCATTTTTTTCACAAGTCAGATACTTGTGTAAAGCTTTGAGAAGCTTGATGGTCTCTGTGCTTCTGTGTCTGAAGAGAGAAAGAGCAGCTGAGAGGCCTCTTACCAGTCCAAAACACTGTCTTAGATACTAACTTAAATACACACACACACACACACACACACACACACACACACACATCTAAGTACCTAGATAACTACAAAAGGATTCACATACGTGTACAAGTTGGCTTTGCCTTCTCACATGACAAGCACAGGTTTGTCCTCTGTCTTGTATCTCTTCCCTTGACTCTGACCCAGAATCTGAATCTTTAAGTGTATGCGTTGGGGAGGGAGGTGTTCAGAGATGGCTCAGCAGTTATGAGTAGTCGCTTGCTCTTGCAGAGGAACCCAGTTCAGTTCCCAGCATCCACATGATAGCCCACAACCATCCCTAACTCCAGTTCTAGGGGATCCAGGACCCTCTTCTGAACTCTGTGAGCACCAGACATACATATGGTGGGCATACATACATGCAAGCAAAACACTCATACACATAAAATAAAAATAGATTAAAAAAAAAAAAGAAGCCAGAACCAGACTTGATCCTTTTCCTGAAACAGTCATCTAAGGGCCTGGGCCCAGCAAACTGTATTCCTCCCTCATCTGCCGGAACCAGAGCCCTGGTTGAGTAGAGACAGCTGAGACAGTGTCCCTTCCTGGCTGAAAAGTGCATGATACCAAGTGGTGAGAGCGCCTTTCTCAAAGCGGCTACACTACCTACGGGACACTGCAATTGATGACAGCTGTCTGGGACAACCACACTCTCACTCCTTAGTCACCAACAGCCGCAGGCCAGGCTCTCTCTATTTCCTCATCCAGGCAGCGTCTCCTCGTGTGCCATCTCAAAGTTCTAGCAGCTATTTGTGCGCTAGGCAACAGTGGGACCTTGGGAAGGAAGGGCCTTTGAGCCCTCCCCTGAAGAGTCGTCCTGGCTGACTGCCCTAACTGCAAAAATAAAGATAGCCACCAGGGGGTGCGTGAAGTCCGCCACGGGACGCTCAATGAAGGGGCTCAAGGAGCTTTGCTGGTAGTCAGTCAGTCCTCTACCCTGACCTCCCATCCCCCAGCCCCAATTAACCCTTGATATTCCACTAACCCTCTATATCATTGTGTTCTATCTCTCCTCCCTTGAAAGCCCCAACAATGGCTCCTTATTAATTTCCTGGCCTCTATGGATATTTCAAATTGATCACACATATCTGAAGGGAAGATTCAAAGCTAACATCCACATATGAAAGGAAATATGCAACACTTGTCTTTCTGGGTCTAGGCTACATCATTCAGAATGGTTATTCCCAGCCTAATTCATAAACGTATGAATTTCATAATTTTATTTTTCTTAACAAATGAATGATAATCCATTACATATATATAATATGTTTTCATTATCCATTCATGGCGTGATGGGTATCTAAGTTGTTTTCAATTCCCAGCTATCGTGACTAGAACGACAATGAACATGGATCATAGATGTAGTTCTCTGTGCAGGATATAGAGTCCTTTAAGCATATGCCCAAGAGAGATATGGCTGTGTCCTGTAGTAACCTATTTCTAGCTTTTTGAGGAACTGTCAGTCACACTGGTTTCCATGGTGGCTGTGCCAGTTTTCACTCCCACCAGCAGTGCATTAACTGTCCCCCTTCCCCACATCCGCACCAGGGCTTGTCATTTTTAATCTTAGTCATCCTGACTGTGTAAGATGAAATCTCAAAGTAGTTTTAGTTTGCATTTCTCTGATGGCTAAGGATGTTAAAGAGTTTTTTAAATGTTTCAAGGCCATTTGAATTTTATCTTTTGAGAACTCTCTGTTTAATTCCATGTCCCATTTTTTTAAATACTGGGTTGCCTTGTTTTTTGATGTTTACTTTTCTCAAGTAACTAATTTTTAAAGCCCCATGAGACTGATTGGGTACCCAGGTCCCCAATCTGACAATATGCAGCTGGGATCCTTGCTTACCACATCAGTATGAACAAATAGAGGTGTTTTCCAGACTTAGAGAATAACTCTGGTGCTGGGCTGTCCAGTACAGAAGATAGGGAGGATGCTGGGAAGAAGGAGGACCTTTGCTCGGCCTGTGAAAACTAGAGCCCTCAGCAGACCAGTTAAGTCTATTGCAGCCTTGGAGGGATCCAAGGATGTAGGGGCCTGTGGCCAAAATCAAGAACTAATCATGCAGAAAAGTCAGGAAAGGACATGGGAAGGCCATTGGTAGAAGTCTGAACAAACCCAGAATTCCCTGGTTCCTGCTGAAGTGATTGTCTCGGGAGACACAGTCCTTATCAGGATTCCTAGGATGCTCTTGGATGCTTCTGCAATTGAGCTATGAATTTATGGAAACTTCCATTATGCTATGGGTAAATAACATTCAACAGATGCCATCTATGTTGGCCAGTGTAGTGGTTTGAATGAAAATGGTGCCCATAGCCTCACATATTTGAATGCTTGCTCCACATTTGGAAAGGATTAGGAGGTGTGGCTTTGTTGGAGGAGGTGTGCCACTGGGGGGTGGGCTTTGAGGTTTCAAAAGCCTGCACTATTCCTCTTTAGCTCTCTCTCCCTCTGCCTCCTACGTACAGATAAGTATGCAAGGTCTCAGCTACTGCTCCAGTGCCATGCCTGCCTGCTGCTACGCTCTTTACCGAGATGGTCACAGACTCACCCTCTGAAACTATAAGCCCCAATAAACTTTTTCTTCTATAAGTTGCCTCAGTCATGGTGTCTTTTCACAGCAATAGAAGAGTAGGTATGCGCTTGCTTAGACTGCTTGTCCCTCTGTATCCCCTCTCACTGTCCCCCCATTGTGTGCACTGGCCCCTGATCTATGCAAACAACATCAAAGTCTCCTGCCACTGTAGCTTTTGGCTGAGCCCAACTGAAGGGATGTCAAGTAAAGATGGGCAGGAAGAAGAAAGTAGATGTGGAGAGAGCTGCCTGCACCTACCCGTTAAGGCCTGGCTCAGCAACCAAAGAAAAGGCCAGCTGACCTGGCCGTGCTGATGAATAGCAGACCCATCATCCACTCAGCCTGGAGCCTCTAAAGTCCTCTATACCTTACACACCTAGGCTACCGATGAAAACCCACAGCGTTCCCACTCTGTACAGCTGGGCTACAGCTCAGATGGGGCTGGAGAGACGGTTCAATGGTGAACAGCACATACTGCTCTTACAGAGTTCAGTTCCCAAGCCCCATGTCAGAAGGCTCACAACCGCCTGTGACTCTTGCTCTAGGGGATCTGCTGCCTTCCCCTGGCCTCCATGAGCACCTGCACTCACAAACACCCACCTGCAGAGACACACTCGCATAAATGTAATTTTAAAAATTTTTGTAAAAAAGTCTATATGGAATCCATGTTGTCATTTTGGCTTTTGTGGGAGAAGAGGAGGCATAAGTGAGGAAACTGACAGTTAACACCAGGGCCCAAAGACACCTACAAAGGGAACGAGTCAGGTGGTAGCATCAATTAGAGGGTGACATGCCGCCCCCCAAGTAGCTGGCCAGGGAAAGAGCTGGGTATTCAAGCACAGGACATAGAAAGAACAAAGTCTGGGATAAGAGGGATAAACACAACAATAACAATGACAGACTGTGTTTATAAATAATAAACAGACTTTATTATCTATACGGCATGTGTTTAAAAATCCACAGTGTATTACTGTGAACTGAGGATAATAATCACTCGAAACAGTTAATATTCATTTTTACACACATTTTTACCGTTTCTGATGCCATTTGTGTCTGATGGCAAACAATCCCATGTTTCCCTGACCGATTTCTGCTAGGATTCCACACAGTGAGGGTCTGCTGATGACAAATTTGACCTTCATTTTTCAGAAGGGCCTTCTGCCCACAAAGCCCATCATCCCTGTTGGAGATCGGGTAGCCTGGCAATGGCTCCGTTGTTTCCAGCATGGACTTTCAAGACTTACTTTGCTCTACACTGGCTTGACTATGCTGTGCCTGTATATGGTTTTCTTCATACTCATCCTTCGATGTCTCCTGCTGGTGTTGGAAAACTCTTGGCTATTGTCTCCCTTAATATCACCCTCATTCTTGTTTCATCTCCTTGTGGAATGACAGTCACGCATGTATCATCTGTTTAACACTATCCTGTGTGTCTTACTGCTTTTTCTTTTCTTTTGTTTCCATCTATATATTTTGGTTTGGGCATTTCCTAGTCCACTTATTCTATCTTCTTCTAAACCATTATATTATTAAATCTGTAAGTTCTCTTTTCTTTTTGCACGTGTATGTGTGTATAGGCACATGTGTGTACAGGTGCGCGTGCAAGCGTGTGCGTGTGGTGTGTAGACCAGAGGTTGATATCCAGTATTTTCCTCTTTGCCCCCACCTTGTGTACTGAGTCAGGATCACTTGAACCAGATCTTATTGACTCCGCTTGTTGAGCTAGCCAGCTCGCTCCAGGGATACCCTATCTCACCCTCCCAGGTTCTGGAATCGCAAGAGGGTTGCCACATCCACCTGGCATTGTGTGGGTTCAGGATACCTGAACTCTAGTCCTCATGCTTTGTGTAGAAAGCGGTTGCCACAAGGCCATTTCCGCAGCCCCCAAATCTATGAGTTCTTGATGTCAGACGCTGCATTGATTAGCTCTCTAGGTCCAGTTGATTCTTTTTTAAATGCTCTAACTATTCACGTCTTTTGTTCTTTTCTTCTGTTTTCTGAAACATTTTAGTCATAATTATCTGGAATTCCTGGTTTTCTGTTTATTCTCATTGTCTTTTCTTTTGTTCTTTAGTCATCTGGTCCGTACATTTTGGATGACTTTTGGCAGACAGGATACCAATGGACTGCCTAACTACTGCCAGGACCTGACTTTATGCTATGTGTAGCAGGAGCGATTCATTTTTGTCATAGGAAATGCCTTCCCGCCCCCATCTCATGTGGACCTTCTGAGGACTTGTCTGGAAACCTTGGTGTTCATAAGATGCTCCCTCCCAAAGTAGAATTCCAATTGTCTTTCTAGCACTTCATGGTTGAAATTGTCTCCATTCCTTAACCTTGGGGCTGCTATTTAAAAGCAGGAAAACAAAGCCAGAGGGATTTGTTTGTGGTCGTTGGGCGACATCTCTACCATTCCTCTCTTCTGAAATCTCCCCTTTAAGTCAACTCTGATCCCTATATCCAAAACTTGGTAAGACTGGTGCTTTCTGCAGGGCTGTTATCCCGTCATGCAGTACAGTATAAAGTGCACCTGGGGGGAGAGTCTAAGTAAATGCGGGGTTTACATGCATTGCTTCTGTTCTCAAGGACCATGCCCTTCAGTTCTCCCTATATTGGTTGTTCTCCAATGCCTTCATAGCTCACTAAGTAGCTGAGGATATCCTTGAACTCCTGATCTTCCTTACTGCTTCCATCTTTAAGTTGATAGCCTCTTTATGCTGAGCTGAGGATCAAATCCATAGACTCACACAAGCTAGCCATCTTCATCTATGTTTTACTTATTTTGTCTAACTTTTATCGTTGCTTTTGGCAAGGAGATTGGTCTGACATGTTTTACCCATCATGGCCACAGTGGGATGTTTTCTTCAGTCTATTTCTGGTGCCAAGTTAGAAAGATCTGGCAAGGAGTAGAACCAAAGGCCTTGGCTTGCTGGTTTCCTTTCCTTTCTTTAAAGGAGGGAAACACACAAAGCAATCACAAGACTCATCAATGTTTTTGTTGTTGTTTTCTGGCCTGGGACGCTTCCCAAACTATGACAGACTGAAACAGCCAAAAGAGAGCAATGGTCTCAATAAGTGGAGAATAGAGAACAGAACTAGAGTGTGTATGTTGAGGTGGCTGAAATACATTGGCAGGGTATCAAAGGAGCTGCCCTAAGAAGGAGCCCCACAAAGCTACCCGGAGCTATGCTTAAGACTTTGTCTAAGGTTCACACGTGTGTAAGCAATGTTCTGTGCGTCTGTAAACTAAATGAAGATGTCAGATGTTACACTGTGCTGGAGCCTGTTTTGATCAACTGTTTAGCAGGGAAGTCCTTCCTGAACATCCTTTGTTCATCAAAACTGTAGGAAGGGCAGGGGAAATGGCTCAGTTGCTGAAGTACACATCTTGTCAGCATGCAGGCATGGAGTCAATCCTCAGAATGCACATTTAAAAGGCCAGGCATAAGCTGGGTGGTGGTGGTGCACAGCTTTAATCCCAGCACTCAGGAGGCAGAGGCAGGCAGATCTCTGTGAGTTCAAGGCCAGCCTGATCTACAGAGTGAGTTCCAGGAGAGCCAGAGGTACAACAGAGAAACCCTGTGTTGAAAAACAAAGAACAAACAAACAAACGGCCAGGCATGATATGTGCTTATAATTTTAGAACTGAGGAGGCAAAGACAGGTGGGTTCATGGGGCTCGATGGCTAGCCAGCCTAGCCTACTTGGCAAGCTCCAGGCCAGTGAGAAACTTTATATCAAAAACTCATGGTGTATGGGCTGGAGAGATGGCTCAGTGGTTAAGAGTGCTGACTGCTTTCACAGAGGATCCAAGTTTGATTCACAGCACACACATGATGGTTTCCCACCCTCCATAATTCCAGTTCCGATGTATCTGACGCCCTCTTCTGACCTCCACAGGTACTGCATGCACACAAGCATCTATGCAGGCCACTCACAAAATAATAAGAAGAAATCTAATTTTAAAAATTAAAGATATTTTGTAAAAAAAACCAAGGTGTATTGTACCTGAAAAATGATGACACCTGAGGTTGACCTCTGGCCTCCATGTGCACACATGCATACACAGACCTGCACACACATGAATATGCACACGCATATACCCCCTCCCACAAAAACACTTAGAAAGTCCACCTCTTCAGAGAAGGAGTACTCTACCTCTACAGTACCTTAGGCCTGCCCTAATAAAGTCTAAACCCAAACCTCAATAGAACTAAATGGAGCTCCAGGTAAATTTGCTGTAAAACACTATTCCTTAGGGGAGACAATAGCACCTGAACTCATAGCAATGACATACCTACAGTTCTCATTATCTGATTAAATACTACCAGGCATGTGAAGAAGCAAAAAATATAATACACAACCAAGAGGGGAAACAATGAAAAACAGATCCAGAAAGTAAGCTGTGGAAGTGCATCTGCGATCTCAGCACTCAAGGGGTTAAAGCAGGAGGATCAGAAGTTCAAGGCCAGCCTTGGCTGGCTACCTGAGACCCAGTCTTAAAGAAACAGAGACTGGAGAGATAGCTTAGCAGGTAAAGTGCCTGCCATGCAAGCATGAGGACCTGAGATTGGATCTCCAGAACTCACCAAAAAGTCAGCGGTAGCAGCACATGCCCAAAACCCCAGCTTGGGGAGGAGGCAGATCAGCAAAGCTCATTGGCTAGCCAGTCTAATCACTGATGAACTTCAAGGTACAGTGAGAGCCCCTGTCTCCTAATAAAGCTGGAGGGACTTGAGAGGTGGTTCAGTACTTAAGAGCATTTCCAGAGGATCTGGGTTCAGTTCACAGCATCAACATGGAGATTTACTACTGTCCGTAATTCCAGTTCCGGGGAACCCAATGCCCTCTTCTGGTCTCTGCAGATACTAGGGAGTTATGTGATACACAGATATGCGTGCAGAAAAAACAGTCATATATGTAAAATTTAAAATAAAAAAAAATAAGCTGAGTGTGAGCATGTGTAAGCCAATAAACTATAGGTGTGGGGTGGGAAAAGGAGACTTACGGGGGCTTGCTGGCTGGTAGCCTAGCTCCAGGTTCAGTGAGAGACCCTGCCTCAAAGGAATAAGGCAAAGAGTGATAGACCAGGACATCCAATGTCCTCTTCTGGCCTCTGCACACCCACCCGCTAGCACATCCACTGCATTCTACACTGCATTCACACATGTCCTCTGTCTGTCTGTCTGTCTGTCTGTCTCTCTCTCTCTCTCTCTCTCACATACAGACACACAAAGACAATGGAATAATATATTGAATAGTTGATATACTATGAAAAAAAATCAACCTAGTGTTTTCTGTCCAAGATAATTACTGTTCTAAAACTAGGGTGAGAAATACAGGCATTTGCTACTGAAAATAAAATAATCAGCAATAGATTTCGTGATACTGAAAATGTTAGAGGAAGTTCTTAAGGCCAGACGGAAATGGAATCTGACGGAAACTTAGTCTTAAACAAAGGAACACAGACTGCTAGTACATCTAACAAGTAAACAGAAGAGAGGTCTGGTAGTTCATCTTGTCAGCTTGACAAGACTCAGCATCACCACGGAAGCAAACTTCTGACATGTCTGTGAAAGACTTTCTAGATTAGGTCAACTGAGGTAGGAGGACCCACTCTAAATATGGTTGGTGCCATTCCATGGGCTGCAGCTCCCAAATAAAGAAAAGGGAGCAGAAAGCTGCAGACCTGACTTCCTCTCTGCTTCCTGGCTGCCTCTTGCCCTGCCACCGTGCCTCCCCAGCCTTGATGAGCTGTACCTTCCAGCTGTGAGTCACAAATATGTTATTTTTGTCACGTGTTTAAGATACAAACACAATAAAAATAAATGCCCCAAACGCCATCTCCAGAGAGGGGCTGGAGGGTTGTCTCGGTGTTGACGAGCATTTGTTGCTCTTTCAGGGGACCCAGATTTGATTCCTGGCACCCATAAGATAGCTTGCAAACATCTGTGCCTCCACAGGCACCAGGAATGCCCATGGAACACAGACATGCATGCAGACAAAACACTCATACACATAAATTAACAAAATAAACAAATCTTTAAAAACAGAAATAACAGCTGCAATAGCCAGTAGTGTGTGCCTCTGATTTCTTAACCCTTGTGTGTCAAGAAAACAAGTATTGTGTTTAAAAAAAAAAAAAGGATTCTCACCCCAAGACTGCAAACAATATTTATCCGTGTTTTCTACAAGCTCCTATTTATTGTTGTTTGTTTGTGGTGGGTCTTTGGATTCCTTGTTTGTTATTGTTTTTATTTGTTGGGTTTTTTGAAACAGAGTCTTGACTCGCTAACCCAGACTGGCCTTCAACTTACAGAAATCCTCTTGCCTCAGCCTCCTGAGAGCTGAAGTCACATGTGTGAGTCACCATATCCAGGCAGTTAGCCTGTTGTTTGATGTAAGTACCTGAGCTGTTTAGGGACACATCCATACTATAATAATTTAATATACTCAATAATGCATTTAATAATTTAAACATACTGTTGTGGTTTAAATGTGAAAAGTCCCCACATTCAAAGGTTTAAGGGCTTGGTTCCCAGCTGGTAATGCTGCTTTGGGAGTTGTGGGACCTTTGGACTGTGGCCTAGTTAGCAGAAGTGGGTAACTGGGAGCGGGCCTTAAAGGCGATGCCTAGTTGTGGTTCTTACTGGACTCTCTGCTTCCTGATCTACTAAGAGGTGAACAACCCAGGCCACCAGCTCCCACAGCCACAGGTGGAGCTGCCCCAGCCACGCCAGGCCATCCTTCCTCAGATTGCTCCTGTGAGGCATTTTGTCACAGCATCAAGAAGGTGATCAAAAAAGGTGACATAGATAGATAGATAGATAGATAGATAGACAGACAGAGAGACACAGAAACGGTGAATCCATACACGTGAGGCTCATTTTATACTGTGGAGAATGCTGTATGGATAACAGCCCCCAAGTGATTTTTGACAATTTCATACACATACAGATGTACTTTGATCATATTTATTCCTGTGAATGTCTCCTGCCCTCTTTCTACTCCTATTGAACTCCTTCTGTCTTGCCAACTAATGTCTTTTAACTGTGTGTGTGACTTGGTGAGGTTGATTAGGGTTCCCTGCATGAGGACCATTAAAAGTTTGTGGTTGTTGTTGTTTCTGGAGCATATGCAACACTTACCAGTGGCTACACCACTGAAGAACATGTCTCTCCCTTTCCCAGCCACCACTAATTGTTCCTTACATAGGGATGGAGCATCCGGAGCCCATTCTCTATCCACGATGGATTGTTGACAAGTTTGTGGAAGCTTTGTGCAGGGAACCACAGATGCTGTGAGTTTATGAGTGCAATCACTACCTTACATGTGGAAGACAGCTTTAGAGCATTCCTCGAGGCCTCTAGCACTTACTTTTTTTCTGCCTTCTCTTCTGTGGTATTCCCTGAGCTGTAAATGGAATGATACAGATGTTCCACTTAGGGATGAGTATTCAATGGTCACCTGTCCTCAGTAACTGTGACCACTTATGAGTCTTTACAATAACCTCTACCCACTGCAAGAAGAGCCTTCTCTGACCAAAGCTGAGAGCAACACTAATCTATGAGCATAAACAAATATTTAGAGGGCAGTTTGACAGGCATGTCATGTCCAGTTTATCAAAACAACAGCTGTAGCCACCCTCTAGGACTTATGACATCCCTGGCCATATGCTTTTGACCAGCTTATAATACACAGCCTTGCACAGGGGCCACGCTCAGCTGTATCACTCCAATTTTAGTACATGTGCTGATGAGGTGAACTCACCCAAGATGATTTGTCGAATGAGCTTCACCTTTATATTCTAAATTAAATCTATGTTTCACCACATATTGTGGACTCTTCTGATCTACATTTATGCTTAATTATTTTAGATTCATTGTGTATATACTTTGAGATCTATAGAGCACCTTTTATTTGGCTTTACTCCCATATTTACCTCTTCAGTTGATCTTTAAAGATCAAGATCAAAAGTCATCTTGTCAATCCCTCTTATCCAAATAAATTTTTGTTAGAATTTCATTGAATTTATCCCTTAATAAGATTTAAAATATTGAGTATTTAAGGAACATGGCCTATGCCTCAATATATTTTGTTTTTGCTTTTTTTTTTTTTTTCCAATCTATCCATATCAACATTCCTAGGCTTTTGATTAGGTCTAAATTCCTTTCAATTTTTATGTTTCCACTGTTATTGTGAATGGTAAATTATTTTTTATCATACTTTAAAACTATTCTTAAGTTTAATATGAACTTATTTTACGAGTGTGTGTGTCCCCGAGTGTATGTCAGTGCACCAGATGTGTACAGAAATCCTCAGAGGTCAGAAGAATGTGTTGAATCCCCTGGGACTGAAGTTACAGGTGGTTGAGAACTGCCATGTGGGCATTGGGAACCAAACCTAGGTCCTCTGTGAGAGCAGCAAGTGCTCCTAACTGTCGAGCATCTCTACAGCCTCTATTTTCATCACATTTTAAGTTATCTATGACTTGACACTTTAAATAAGTTATTGATATCCATATACATCTATGCGTTTATTTCATTCTTCTCCACCCTTAGGAATCCCTCATTCTTCATTAATAGTTTTTCAGTTTGTTCTCATGGATGTTGTAGACGAATTAACATTAACATCAGCAAAGAACAACCTTTTGCCTCTCTCTACTATTTGTTACTCATTTCCTTTACTATTATCTTAGTTTAGGTTGCTATTGCTGTCATGAAACACCATGACAAAAGCAACCTGGGTAGGAAAGAGTTATTTGGCTTATGATTCCACATCACAGTTCATCATCAAAGGAAGTCAGGACAGGAACTCAAGCAGGGCAGGAATCTGGAACCAGGACCTGGCGCAGAGGCCATGGAGGAGCGCTGCTTAATGGCTTGCTTCCCATGGCTTGCTCAGCCTGCTTTCTTATAGAACCCAAGACCACCAGCCCAGGGAATGCACCACACACAATGGCCTAGGCCCTTCCACATCTACACTAATTCAAAAAATATTCTACAGCAGGACCTTATGAAGGTATTTCTCAACTGAGGTGCCCTCTTTTAAAGTAACTCTAGCTTGTGTCAAGTTAACATAAAATTATCCAGCACACTTAACTTATTTCTTCTTTTTATCTTATTTTCCTAGTTAGGACCTCTAGTGACCAATAGTGGTGGGAAGAGCATTGTTTGGGATCTATATTAATGGAACTTTCTACATTGTTAAGCCCAACACTAGATTATTTGGGGTTCTAATATTCTCTCTCTCTCTCTCTCTCTCTCTCTCTTTCTCTCCCCAGATGAATCCTCTTTAAATGTTAAGGATTTTTCCTACTCTTTGTGGTTTGTGGATAGCTGGTAAATTTTTTATCAAACATCTTTTGAGATAACCACAAAACTTATTTTTTTTCTTTTAGTCTAATAAATTAATAATTACATTTAACGAGGCCCAGGCAATTTTATTAATTCCAGAAAAAGCAATCTCCAAGATGGTTATTATGTTCATATATCGGCTTCACTCAGCAATCAGCTGGGTCTGTCATTTCTTCCAGGGCCTGACCAGTGTTAGGACACTAGATCCTCATGAGGCACCATGGAAGCAGTCCATCTCTCTCTGGCTCTGGAACACTATGCTTCTCTGAAAGACAATGCTTGTACTCCCTCCCTGGGCCAGCAATATTTCATGCTCCAAAGCTTGATGTCACAGCTCTTTGTAGTCAACTTGTCTCAGGCCCGGACTTAGCCACTTCTCAGAGCTTGTGGGTCCCAGAGTGCTGAGCCAGGCATTTCCTAACAGTCAATACTTGTCAAGCCCAGACTCAGTGCTTTCTCTTCCTTTCCCATGAGATGAAGCACTTTTTTCTTTAACCCTCCATACCTGAGTTCTCCCTCTATACTCTCACATTCTCTTGGCATACTCTGGCTTCCCATGTGGGACAGGTAAGCATGGCCCCACTATCTCATACAGTGAGTTCCCAGCAAGCACCTGATCTGACTAGACATCTAGGTTGGGGTTCATGACATATGAACACCCCTGCCCTTGTCATTGGGTATAAGAGCTGCCTCCCACACCTACCCACTGAGCCCAGATATGTACAGCAACGGACTTAGCCCTGGGGTGGGGGAGGGGGAAGTGAGGAAGGACTGTGAAGCTTCTAGGAGCCAAGAAAATGCCCACCCAAGACACGAGGCTGACTCATGGGTCCTGCTCCACTGCGTTCTCCTAGTGGCCTCCAGCAACCTCAGCCCAGAGTTACCCTCACAGGCCTGGATCTGGTCTTTCCTGCTCTAATCCCCGTAGCCCCTTGCACCTGGATTCCCAGACCTCTGGGCCAGCTGGCAGCTGCTAGCCTCCAGCAGCATAGCTCTGCCCCACTCTCTAGGCGACATGGGAGGTAAGGTTCTCACCAGACAGTCACAGTTGGGGTGTCCAGTGGCCAGACCCGGAGGTGAGGTCAGCCTTGAATCAACCTCGCCAGCCTGCGATGCAGTCACCACTGGCTACTGGGTATACATACCATTAGGCAGAGCACTTCACCAAGACTGATCAGAGTAAAAGAACTGCTCCTATGGTGGAGAACATCACCCACAGAGACAAAAGGGATAGGGTGAGTGGCTAGCGATAGCACTCAGTTGGTAGAGTGCTTTCCCAGTATGCTTAAAGTGCTGGGTTTGAGCTCCAGCACCACATAAGATTGTCATGGAGACACGTTTGTGATCCCAGTACTTGGGAGGTGGAAACAGGAGGATCACCCAAATGTCATCCTTAGTTACATATTGAGTTGAGGCCAGTCTGAATAATAAGCAACTCTGACTCAAAAAACTTAGAAAGTATAAAGAAGAAAGGATGGGGCTGAGAAGGTAGGTTGGAGACAGGCCAGTGCCCACTGGACTCTCTGCCCCATTAGCATCATGGCCTCATGACCCCTCAGCAGGAGGACACAGGGGCCTCATATATAACAGCGACAAATTCATGGGCAATGAGGGGGGCGGGTGAGGCTCCATCCTGAGAAGAAGAGCCAGGAATTTTAATCTTTGCAGTTTTTTCCAAGTGAGGCAATACAGTTGTGTGTGCTACAAAGGCTTAATTGTTCAACTCTCAGCCCTAGAACAGTGCCTGACACAGAAGGCTCAAAAATACCCATTGACGAAATGGGCAAATCCTAAATAGCATGTGTCATAATTCCGGAAATGCTATTTTCACATGTATCTCATTTTCATTTTACTGGAGGTGTAGAAACAGAGACATGGCTTGGAACTCCCCGGCCAGCTGAGGAGCCCTGATGGCAGCTCCAGAGGTTGGGAGGAGGCAGAGGGTCCTCAGACTTGAGAATAGATGGCTCCAGTCAGGTCACTGCTAAATGTGTCTGTAAATGTCCCTAGAACAAGGTAACAGCTGTACAGCTGTGCTAGGAGTCCAAAGCCCAGGACAGCTGTGAGCAGCAATGTGTCAGACAGCTGAGCCATGGGTAATATCGCTGTCGCCAAGGTCTCTGCTTCTTCTCTGTTGTGTCTGCACTTTTGGTATTGCCTTTTCTGGAGCATGGCAGAGTCTCTTTTTTCTGGGCTGGGAAAGGAAGGATGCATCCTAGCTCTCATCTGGGAGTGGTGATGGACAAAAGTGTTGAGGGTGTAGATGAACACACATCCCAGTTGCTCATCCCGGGAGCTGATTTGTAAAGTGAAGCATTTTCCCTCATGGGAAACAGTGTACCTGGACTCACAGAGGCCTCCTGCTGCCAATGGAAGCAAAACACCCACAAGCTCCTCATTTGGGGCTCTGTTTCAAAGTATCATGGTTAATTTTCATTGTCGGCTTGATTAGATTTGGAATCACCTAGGAGACACACCTCTGGGCAGCCTCTGAGGATGTTTCTAGAGAGGTGTAATTAGAGAGGGAAAACTCAACTTGAGTGTTAGTGGCATGACCCCACCAGCTGGGTAATGTTTCAAACTGAGTAGAAAGGAAAAAAAGCAAGAATCCGAGGTGAGCACCTGTATTCATCTCTCCCTGCTTCTTGATTGCTGATGTATCACACTGTTCACCGCACATCCTACCGCTGTATCTTCCACACCATGGTGGTCTGTAGTCATAGACTGTGAGTGAAAACAACCCTTTCTTCTTTTAGTTTTTCTTTGGGGGCAGGGCAGGTATTTTATCATAGCAATAACAACAAAAAGTAGCTAATACAGAGGGCTAAAGGGAGAATTATGACATTCAGAGGGAGAGGCTGGGTAACCCTGGGCAGACTGCCTGCATCCTTTGGCCTGAATGACAATTGGGAGAATAAAAAGATGAGAGTCACCCTAAGGCCAAGGTGAGGTTGTATGTCTTTTAAGACTACTGCCTCAAGGCCTCAGTTGCACAACACCCAATCACTCAGACGTCCCCCACCAAGGCTGACAGGTTGTCTTGTCATCTCCTTGTCTGGGCTGGGCCATTTCTATATCTCCCACCTGCCTTCTGTCACCCCTGTGTGAGATGCTATCCTCCCAACACCCTTCTTCTCCCAGGCCTCAGGGCTAGGGCCTCATGGGCTCAGATGGGTAAGCCTGTCCCCACCCTGCCACCTGAGAGTCTCTTTGTTGGGTCCCAGAACAGGCTGGTTTTCTCTGTGAGAACAGAATCTGAGCAGGTCTGACAGGGGTGAGGGAGGTGCTGGTGCTGACTACAAGGACAGCTGGGACACAGCCATTCACCAGCAGAAGGACTGTAGTAGGGTGGCGTCCAGATCAACCACTTGAAACTGTGTGAGCTTGGGGTGGACCTTCACTCCTCCCCCAGAATCTGTTTCCAAAGAGCCTTGTTTCTGCTTTTGTCTCTGCCCTGGAATCTGGCTCAGGACCAGAAACTAGGCCCCTGTTGGCAGAATAAACTTCATCCTTGTGTGGCCCCTGGGAGACTGAATCCCTCCAGAGCTTCCAGCATTTCAACCCCCTTAAAGATGGTAGCCAGCACACCACTCACAACCTCTCGAGTCCTACTAACTGGGTCTAGGCTAGACATACAGCCAGCGTTTCCTAAGTTGTTGTTGAAGGATTGAACGGCACAAAACTGAAGCTGGGAAAGTCCCCTTGCCACAGCCACGCCCTCTTCTGTGTTCTGTGGAACAAACACAGCTGACAGGAGAGCTGAGCTGCACTCTTGATAGAGTTTTGTCCTCCTGGACACGCTGGGCACAGTCCCAATCCACCTGTACTTCTGTACTTCTGCAACCCTCCTTCCTGTTGTGTGTTGCCTGGCCCATGCCTCCGGCTATGTCTACTCCTTGCAGAGTCCCCAGACCCTGCCCAGGGCCTCACTTGGCTCCCTATCACTATAATGCCCAGCTCTAATCCCTCAGGAGGCCCAGTCAGCCCTCCCATGGCCTTCTGTCCTATTGTATGCAGACTCAGCAGCACCTAACCTCCATCGCAGGCTACTGAGAGAACATGTCCTTGAGTGGCCAGAGGTGATGTGGCCTGGAGCTGAGCTAGACCAGACTCAGAAGTAGGACTTTTTCAGTTCTCCCCTCTGGTCACTCTCTGGGATCCTGCTGTGGCGAGAACTGTGGATTGGGTACAAGAGGAGAGGACATACCATGGAGGATGCAGATCTCCATCTAGGCTGGTGGCTGGAGGAAGAAAGCTGGATCTCGAAGGAAGACACATTGGCTCTGAGGAGCTGAGTCTGAATAGAGCAGACTCTACCCAGACACCAGTGGTCACTGGGCCACAGCAGGTCTTAGTGCTCTGGCCAGTACCATTGCCTCACAAGAAGGTACTTCAAGTATGAGCTGGCCCATCAACTTTACCCTGCCCCGCCCGTGGCTGCCTGCGTGCTTTCGTCCCTGGATAGTCTGAGCTGAGCATTTCCCTCAGCCTGAAGTTGTTCCTGCCCCACCCTCCCCTTCGCCCTAGGCTCAGGCCCAAGGGCATCTCCCAAAGGCATCTGTTCCTACTGGAGCCTACCAGCTCTGCCGACCCCTCAAGGAGAGAGCACTGTGGTCTCCTCTGGCCTGGACAGCCCTGGTTACACATAGAGGGCCTGGGCATCATTTTCTGAGCCACTTGGGGCTCCCTTGAAGGACAAAGCCACTAAGTGCAGTCTCTAAGAGCAGAAGTCTCCATTCTCCTAAGCTCCTCCCCGCAACACACACACATCCTCCTTGTCTCTTCCTGAATCATGACCGAGGTCTAAGATAATGATCCCCAAAGCAGTTATGACATTGTTAATAGCAAATGTTAATAGCCACATTCTCTTTGGGTGCTGGAGAAAGTGAGATAGACCAGTTCTTGCCCTCATGGGTGCCCCAATGCCAGCGCTTGGCAGCCCCACGCCTCACACATGGAGGCCACTCAATACATTTTTGTAGGATGAATGAGGAATGCATGAAATGAGCAGTCAGAAGCCCACATGCCTGAGGACACAGGAAGGCCGTAGAGCAGAGGTGAGCCATAACCATCCACCACTCATCCCCACCTTCAGAAAGCCTCTAGCTTTTATGGCTGCCTTGTGACTTGCTATATCACCACCACAAGGATTCAGCAACACAGCAATCATCCAGGACCAAGCCCATCAAGGCAGGAAGGAAACTCTGAGACCTTTGTGGAGGGAGTCTTGGGCGTGTTGGAGAAACCACAGGACCTGAAGCTTAGTTGGCCTGCTGTCCCAACCTCAAGTTACCTCATGACTAGCCATACAGTATGTCCGATGCTAAGGATCACCTCATCCCACAGCCTACCCCAGCCGCTCTCCTGTGGGAGAATGCTTTTAGAGATGAGACTCTGGTCTCTCGGGTCAAGGATGTCACCCAAGAGCCCATGTGGATGATAACAGCCATGAACCTGGGTATTCTGCACCCTTCTAAGCTGCTCAGCCCCTGCACAATGGCATGGGAAAGTTGATACAGCATATTATAGAACGATCCTCCTTCCTCCTCCCCCCTCATCTCCAGTCCTGTGAGAGAAGCTTCTGAAGAAAGATTGCACTGCCAACAAGGTCATATTCAAGAAGATTAAGACCCAGCCCTCCCCCACAGAAGGTAATGAGGGGATTCCAAGATAGGAAGTTGGCAGGTCTTTGAGATGTATAAATCAATAGAGAGAAGCAAGGATGTCTGAGGAAACTTCTCAGAATTCACTATGAGGTGCAGCATTCGGGTAGAAACTTCCACAGATTCCAGAAGATCTACCAGCTCTTCTTTCACCCTCTCCCAGCAAGGGTCACCACTGTCACACTTGTTGTGACTCTCAAAAGTCCAGATGAGGGCTCTCTGACCATGGCCCACAGTGTACATGCAACCCTCAAGACAACCAGTGGTAAATGGTGGTTGAACTCATTCCACTCTATTTTGTAAGATCTAATTGCTGGGAGCTTCTGGTCTATAGCCTTGAGAGACCATGCAGAGAGATCTACTATTCTGTTGACCCCTTCCACATGTCTACCCATGTGGGGCCCAGGTTTGCATGGGGCCAAGCACAAACCTCCTCTGCCACAGGGTACTAAGAGCCCAGTGTCTTCTCTCTGTGTCCTCCTCACTCTCCACACACTCAAACATGTATCTGTGTCACACACGGTATTCAAGTCACTTCTCTCCCATCTGAGGAGACTGCAGCACCCTCCCTACCAGGAAGACATCTCTGCAAGGCGACCCTACACTGTATCTCTCAAGTAGTCCTTCTCTTCACCAGGTGTTGGAAATCTAGTGGTCCTCATCTCACACCCTGTGGGCACCCTAACTTGGCCCTTACCTTCAGCTAAGAGGGTACACAAGGTTGCGAAGAACATTGACTAAACTAGGAGACTCCTCTGTGTCTGGAGAAGCAGTTGATGTCTGATGCAGTCAGACCAAGGTACCCAGAGCATGGTCTGATCAAATCATGGCACCTGCAGAAGCTGTTAAAGGGCATCGGAGAGTGGGAGTAAAGCGCCTGGAAGTGAAGATCTTGGCGGGGGCTGGAGGGGGTCGTGGGGGAGGGGCTCCAAATACCTCCACTCTTCCACACTAAGACAGACACTATTCCAGCCACTCTCCTTCCCAGAAAGCCAAGAGACACAACACTCCTTGCAAACAAGATGGCTCAAAGGGAGATGGCAGCAAGAGAAGGCCCAATGGTCCCAGAAGCAGAGATACCTGGAAAGATCCTGCACCTTGCTTCTGGATCCAGACAGAGGTCAACTCTAGGAAATCAGCCCTGGCTCCGCAAACTAGTTTGGGCACCTTTCTGTTTCTAGTCCAACCACACCCACCCCAAACCTTTGTAATAGATCCACGGCCTGCTGCTGTCCTGTGTCTGTGTCCCTAGCCCAGAACTCCTCGGGCCCAGGATTCCATCTGCGCTGTGTTCAGTGGGCTCCAAGTGCTGAGAGGTGGGGAGGCAGGTCGGCCCGCCAGAACCTGGAAGTGGTTTGGGAACAAGGCAGGGCCCCATCCCCCATCGGAGTCACCACAGCCCTGCATCCCTCCCCGGGCTAGAGCACCGGCCCGTAAAAGCGACTTCAAAGGGCCGGTGCCTGGTGTCTGAGCTTTCACAGCCGGCTCGACTCCGCAGTCAGGCCGGACCCAGACTTTGGAGCGGACCCTTTTCTGGGGGTGGGGTGGGGGGGCTTCAATAAGGGGGTAAGGGGTGCGGGGTGCAGCCTGAGAAAGTGAGGGGCGGGTCCTTGGAGCCCCAAAGTGGGAGGGTTGGAAGTCCGCGGGGCCAATCGGTGTGCGCGGGGCGCGGGCAAGGACGGAGAGGGGGGGGTGCTCAGGGGCGGGCAGGCCGGGGGCGGGGCGCGGCGGCCAGGCGGCGGCAGCGGCGGTGGCGACTCCTCCGTGTCCGGCTCCAGCTCCGGCTGCAGCTTCAGCCCGCGATGCCCCACTCAGTGACCCTGCGCGGCCCTTCACCCTGGGGCTTCCGACTAGTGGGCGGCAGGGACTTCAGCGCGCCCCTCACCATCTCGCGGGTGAGTCTGACCCCCGCGGGGCAGCGGGGTGGTCCTGGGGGCTGAGACCTTGTCCTTGTGTAGACCAAGGACCCAGATCCTCGACGTGACCGAAGCTTGAAAGCATTGGTCTGGCCTGAGTGACCCGCATGCTGTGGAGGGGAGTTCCAGCAGGACAGCGCAGCCCCACCCCCCATTCCTGCACAGCCTGCCTGTCCCCTTTAGTGGTGAGACTCCCCAAGAGTTCACACACTAGCTTCCCACTGACTTTCTTTAGGGGAAGTCACTGTGGGCCAGGGAAGGAACCTCAGAAATGGGCCAGGGATCTGGACAGCTCTACAGAGGCCCAGAAACTCCTTAGACCCAACCCTGCTTGAAGTTTTGGGGCAAAGTAACTGAAAGTCTACTTCTTCTATCAAAGGTCTGGGTGACCCTAGGAGGGTCTGCTGTCCTGAGAAGTCCACCCACTTCCCCACTCTGGACTTCAGTTTCTCCTCCCTGACCTCAGTCACTCTAAGGGGAAGTGACCAAGAGGGACTGTTGGCTTCCAGGCAAGGGGGAGACTATGCGATGTGATTCCTCCTCATATAAGCCCACACAAAGCCAGGGACCAGGACAGCCTCAGCCCGGTTCCCAGTTCCCATACCCTGCTCCTAGAGCTGAGGCAGAGGAGGAAGAGGAGGGGGCATAGCCCTGGAGAGGTAAGTTGGTCTGAAGATAGAGCAGGGGAGGAGCCCGGAGCCTGAGGCAGAGATTCCCCAGCTTTGGAGCCAGAAGAGAAAAGAACCCAGGCTCACCCTTGGTGGCGCCCAGTCCAGAGGGAGGGGACAGATATGGAACTTTGGGCTAGCCCTTTTTCCTATAGAGGCTGCTTGAGTCCTTGGGGACTTGTGTCAGCGGACCTGAGAACCACCTTCTCCCATTCTCCTGCTTCCTTTGGCCCTGGAGGCTGGGCCAAGCTTTAGAGACTTCTTTTCAGTTCTTGGGAAGGGTTTGGCACTGGGTGGGTGTGGAATCGTGGCATCCTCCATATGGGGGCCTGGGTGACAGGCAGGACCAGCTGTCATGGGAGGCCTCCCACATCTGTCTTCACCACCAGGTCCCTGGGGCCAAGTGAGGTCTGCCTTCATCACATCCAGGAGACTTCCATCTATTTGTCTCCCCCCACCCCAGAGATCCCCTCTGTGTGTGTGTCTGTGGCAGGAGGAGCATCTATGTTTGCCTGGAGGGTCATGCTATGTGTCTGCAGAGAACTGGTGAGGGTGTTAGGCCAGTCAGCAGGCCAGGCACCCTGGGTGTGAGGCCGCTGACAGGCTCAGTGGCCACGGTTGACTGCTGCAGGCGGCTGAGAGCTAAGACATCTGTTGCCCACGCGGCTGCCTGTCCAACAGGGAAAGGCCTCCACACGTCAGCAAAGGCTGCCCTGGCCTTGTTTGGCACTGATGGGGGCTTGGTGTGAGGAGATGCAGTCCCCCTGCTGGACAGTTTGGGAGAGAGGAATCCCCTTTATCCCCCAAAGTCATATGGCAGTAGCTCAGACACAAGGAGCCAGGATGACTGAGCCTGGGTTAGGGTGGGATTTGGGAGATTTACAGAGCTGGGGAGGCACAGGCCACAACTTGCCTAGCAGGTACCTCAGGGGCAACACTACAGGGACTGATGATATGTGGGAGCATCCTCACTAAAGGGCTTCTAGATCCCTTCCTATGTCTTCCAGACCTCTACTATGTTTCCAGAGCCTCTCCTATCCAGTGTCCCGGTAGAAAGGGACATGCAGACGACATCCCTACTGTCATGCAAATAGTAAGGAGGCTGGTTGTTTAGCTGGGCTCCGTGCCTCTGGGATCCCCAAGAACAATGTACAGGGCTTCTTCCTCATAGGCAGACCATAATGACTACTGGCCTTTTCCAAGCATCTCTGGTGCCAGACCCCACCCTGCCAAGTGCTGGTATCAACACCTCCCCGGCAACCATTCCTCGGAATGAGCACTGCTGTGTGCCTAGCCTCCTGGAGAGATGTCACATGCCCTGGTTGTCTCTGGAAGTCCCCATAACAGTCCTTAGAAGACTCCTGGCCTCACGTTGCAGATGGGGACACTGAGGCACAGAGAAGTTAAAGTACACAGAAAAGGGGGACATGAACAGGAATCCAGGCCCGTTTGGAGCGTGCACTGACTGCATGGTGATATGATGTGACCCTCTGTGGCTCCCGCCCCCACAGACATCTACAGCAGGCACAGCAGGGGCTGGACTGAAGCAGGTGAGGGGCTGACTCATGCCCCAGATTTCCATCTGACCTCACTCTCTCCTCTTTCTTCTCTTTGGCTGTCTCGTAGGGCACAGCTAGACGACTAACCGAATTCCACCCCATCCAGTGATTCCCTTGTTTATAACATTCCATGATTCCCAGTGCCACGAGAAATGCCAGCATCTCACCCTGGGGGCCTGTAGACCCTGCAACGGCTCTGGCTTGGTCACTCCCACTTTCCCTTTACCAGTGGTGCTACAAGCCACACAAGCCTCCTCTTCTCTCCTAGATAAGCCGTTATAATGCTGGGCTCCCACCTGGAATGTTATCCCCACCTGTGACACACACACTCTTCCTTTTTGCAGAGAAGCACAGTGGTTAACAGTGTAAGCTTTGATATGGACCCAGTGGGCCTAAGTTAGAATTCTGACTCAGCCATTTGTTAATTAAACATTTCTCTGTCTTCTTTGGACCTCGATTGCCTAGTCTATGAAAGAGGTTCACCTTGAGAACTCAGGATACTATGGGTATAGAGGACTGCTGGGAGTCATGGTTTCCTGGCTCCATGCCCTCTTTGACCAGAACTCCCCAAGTGCAATGGGAGCTGGCCACATCCCAGCCACCTCTGCTTTCAGGAACTTCCTCCACCTACAGGGACCTGAATGCACCCCTTGTGTTGGCTGAGTCATCTTGTAGCCAGCCATCCTCTGAGGAAGAAGACTCCTGTCCAGTTGGGGGGACTGGGCTGAGGTGCCCCTGCTCCAGTGCCCTCTCTGTTTATCTGTAGGAAGGCCTGAGAACCGCTTTGGCCTCACCTGGTGGCTGAGAGGTTGCCCTGTGCCAGATATGGTAGTATGCTGGCGCGGATCAGGTATCCATGAAGAGCAGGGAGCTCCAAGAAGAGCCTTGACAGGAGAATGGGATCGGATGGTGCCAAGTGGGCACCTGCCCCAAGAGGACAGGCTTGTGCAAGTGCCTGGTGCCCAAGTCCAGCAAGTGAATATTTATGGTGGACTGGTTGGCTAGGGCATCATGCTTTGGAAGCGAACTTTCCTTGAGGGAGATGGGGAGATAACCCAGACAGTAAAGTGCTTGCCATGTAAACACACAGACCCGAGTTTAATCTCTGGCCCCTATATACAAAAGCCAGGTGCAGGGCTGGGGAGAGGATTCAGTGGGCAAAATGCTCACTTAAGAACTTGAGTTTGGATCCCCAGGACTCATGTAAAAGCTGGATATGTCAAAGCATGCCTGTAACCTTAGCACTGGGGTAGGTGGTGACAGGCAGACCTCAGAAGCTCACTGGCCAGATAGTCTAGCCAAAAATGGTGAACTCCAGGTTCAGCAAGAGTCCCTGTCTCTAAATAATAAAGGTGGAGGGCAATAGAGAAAGACACTGGATGCCCACCTCTGGCTTCTACACATGCACACACGGGCAAGCACACAAGGCACACACACACACACAAGGGTGGTGTGGGAGGAGAAAGAGGGGGAGAAAGAATATTTCTTGAGGCAGCCTATTTCAGGGCAAGGCAGCTTGGGCAGAGTCCACACCAAGCTTATAGCCAAGGAACTGCCAGCACTTGGCTTTGTCCACTCTCTATTGGAAACTGGCTAAGCAGAGCCTGCCAGGAGCTCCCAGTTCCCACTGATATGGACAAGGTCACTGGCAACTATTAAGCCACAGAGAGGTGCTGGCTGTTGATACTGGGCAAGAGTGAGGACTCCTTGTCTGTTCCCAGGGTGCCCTGTCACCTCAGTCCCCCAGTGTTCTATTTAGACATCTTTGTCTTTTCCATCCTCATCACAAGACCTGTATCAGATAACCAAAAGTGCTTGAGCCTGTTGAGTCAATAGAGGGCACTAGGAGGTCCTGCGGGGAGTAGAGATCGCCCCAGAGCATAGGCTGATAGTAGGAACTGGATGGCTTTGAACTTGCCTAAGGTGGTGATGGACGCACCTCTTCCTTTTAAATGTAGCTACATATTATCCATGCAGGGATACAGGTAATGGGAGCACAAAGAGTTACTCTCAGAGGAACTGGGCTCTGTGCTGAGGTCTAAAGGAGGAGTGGGCCTGTGAGTAAGCAGGGTTAGAGAGTCAGAAGGGTGTACCAGACAGAAGGAAAGCATTTGGGGAAGTAAAGATGCAAGTACTGTCTGGCATCCTTGGGTACCCTACAGGTGTTAAGATGGGCTATCGCATGGTGAATGTACGGTAGGCATGAGAAGTGAGATCAGGTAAGTAGGGTCAAGGGCTGCTTGAGCAGATGCACTGTCAGTGTGAAATACGTATGGCATGCTGTGTGTGTGTCTGGACATATATGTCCCTGTGTGTCTGAGTGTCCCTTGCATGTCTTAGTGTACCTACACACACTATAAAGCAGCATTCTACTTGTCCCAGGCTAGATGAAGCCCCTCATATATCCTTACATTTAACCAACTCTGCTGCGTCTGGAGACTGGGAACCGCAGCCGGCCTCTTAGCTTGCTCACCCACAGGTCACAGCGGCACAGGCCAGGTTCTGAGGTTGAAGGAAATCTAGTGCAGAAGGCCACATGAGAACTGTGCCAACTATGTGATTTTTCTAACCACAGGTTCACGCTGGGAGCAAAGCGGCCCTGGCTGCCCTGTGCCCAGGTGACCTGATCCAAGCCATCAATGGCGAGAGCACAGAGCTCATGACACACCTGGAGGCACAGAACCGAATTAAAGGCTGTCATGATCATCTTACACTCTCCGTAAGCAGGTACCTATGGGCAGGCTGGGCCAGGAAGGTGATGGGGGATAGGAGGAGTGCTGGCCAGCCTGGTGAACTGAGCCAACACAGCCTTTCTGCTTCAACTCAGAGCACCCTGTTCAGGCCAAGTCCTAGGAATTGGTGCCTGAATAGCACCTGTTAGATCTGAGAGCAGTCTTTACAATTCAGCGTTCAGAGTGCTTTGTTACCCTTGTGGCAGCAGAAATAAGATCTTAAGCTGGGTGCACACACCTGTAATCCCAGTACTTGGAAGACTGAGAGAGGAAACCCAAGAGTTCAAGGTTAACCTGAGCTGTGTAGTGAGATCTTATCTCAAAACAACAACAACAACAAAAACACATCAGTCCTTTCCCCTCCCCTTGAAGGACCAGTTTAATGACCAACTCATCTTCAAACTAACTAAAAAATGTAAAACTGAGTGTAGGCCCCACTGTACAGACAAAACCAGCAAGGTAGAAAGCACTTAAAGTCACATAACCAGGCAACAGAGAGTAAGTGCACACACACTCTTTCTTTCTTTCCCCTTCCTCCCCTACCCCCTCCTCTACTGGCTGCCAACCTTTCTGACCAGTCCCACAGCTGTTCTACCTCAACAGCTGTCTTTACCAGGGACTATGACTCTGCTCTAGTTAAATCTAGATTTGGAACAAGCTTTCCTTCCATGTAATACTGTGCAGCCTGTCATGAAGGGGTGGGGATGGGGCCCAGGTAACTCAGCCCCAAAGATGGTGCTGGAATAAAGGTTCAGGCCCCTGCCTTGCTCGGGCCTTGGCTCTTTAATCAGCTCCCACTACCAGTTGGCTTAATTCTAGCTGAGTGGGATCTCTCCATCTGCCTTCCCTCCCTGGGTCCAGAGATGCAACTCAATTTTGCCACATTCACTGCTGACAGGGACTTTCCATGACCTCCTGAGGACCTGTGTGGGCGAAAGCATCCCCAGATCACAACACAGTTAACCCATGCCTGATTGACCCATTGGCTCAGAGCCTTTACACATGGTGAGAAGAGTTATGAGATAGCCCCTGTTTGTGCCTGGCCCATGACCAGGTCTCTGTTGGGGTCAGGAATCTTGGACATGCCCTTGCTCAAAGCAGCCCAGCTGCAGGTCTGTGCTCCACTTGGCATACAGCAAGGAATCCCCGGTCCTTAAATAGGACCTTCTAGCTTAGGTACCCACATGAGCTCCATGAGCCAGGGTTTCCTTTCCCATACATCCCATTCCTCACTCTCCGCCAGACTGAGGCATCATGGCTGGTAAGGGGAAGCTTTGCCCGCAAGTAGCCTCTGGGGCCTCCCAGCTTGGCTGGGTTCCTGGGCCCTGACTCACCTCTGGCTTTGTTCTCTAGCTGAACGAGGGCAGCACTAGGGATGGAGGAGCTGTGGGGAGACTCAAAGGGTCCTGAGTCAGGAGATTCCCAGAGAGAATGATGTCAGGGATGGTAGCAGGGTGGAGGTCCCCCTTCCTTCCTTCCTTCCCTGTCATTTGTTCCAACCGAGGCATGGATAGAGCCAGGAGGCCACTGCCCTGTTGCATTTTGGGAATTATAGTCTCAGAAGACCATGTGGCTATGGAGCAAATGACAGCACAGTGTCCACATTACAGGGCTGTCTGCCTTCCAACAAGTGCCCCAAGCCCCAGACTTCTTCAGTCACAGATCAGAGACTGCCTTGTGGTGAGGAGGAGCCTGGCTTGCTCAGTCAGAATGAAAACCTGAGGCTTTCCCTTCCTCCACCATCTCCAGTCCTCACTCACACATCAGACTTGGGGAGATTTGACAACATGGCCAACTAGACTGGACCCTCAGCCCAGCCCATTCTCTATTGGGCCTACCTTTAAGGCCTCTGTCCCTGCTCCCTGACCAGCCTGCTCCTCAGGACTTATGCCTGGGCCCTAGACACTGCTTCTACCCCCTTCATAGCCTAATGACCTGGCTAGAGAGGGGACTTAGCATTCTGCTTAGAACAGCTTCTCTACCTGCCCTCTGGTGCCTGGCTGACTTCCCCACACACTGAGACATGCAGGGTAGGCCTTGCTTCCCTCTAGTCTCATTTTACATGGAGCCAAAGTCAGGCATCCAATAATCCAAGTCAGATCACTTCTATAGATAGGATCTTCATCAAAGCAGCTACGGCTCTGCCACAGTTGGTCTCTATTGCCGTCACTCAGTACCTTTGCATGGCCCAGCCTTTGTTTATCGTTTTATGTAAAGAGAGGCAGCTGGAGTCACCTGCAGCCCGAAATGGAGCTCAATACCTAACTAAGTCCTCCATTCTTACCTGACACCTTGGATCACTGTCACGGCACTGGATACTTTGTGCCCGCTGAGCCTTAGACCTGAGGCTCGTGCCATCCTGGGCAGATGTTTTAGGTAGAAGACATGGCTACAGCTATGTTAGAGGAGTCCCTTGGGAACCTGGCTGAGTGGTGGAGACAGAGGCTGTGAGGAAAGGATCGGCCTCCAGAAGACTGAGCAGAGTGAACAGAGATGAGAGAGCACAGAGTCGGTGTGGACACAGTGCTGAATCACTGAGCCACTGAGCTAGGTGTGGTAGCACACACTTTAAATCCCAGCGCTGGGGAGGCAGAGGTGGGTTGAGCTCTAAAAATTCAAGGCCAACCTGGTCTACATCGTGAGTTCCAGGACACCCAAGACTACATAGAGAGACCTTGTCTCAAAAGAAAATTTTTTTAAATAAATAAAATCCCTGAACCAGCCAAGGAAAGCAGGCAGTACTAAGCTTCTACCAGAGTCATGAGGCTTCGAGAGGCCCCAGGAGGCCTCTTGATGAGGGACATTATTTCCACAGTCTAAGCTGCCTTGCTCTGCATTGCCTGCCAACCCGGGGTCCACACACCCTCCTGGCTTGCCTTTCATAGAGCTACTGAGTAGCAGGGCTGGGCCTGTAGCCTTCAGGCCCGCCCGTCCTGCTTATGGCAGGTTTACGATGTTTTTCTCCCTCCTGAGTGGTGTTTGGCTTTTGGTTTCTATGGCGAAGCAGGAATTTCCTAATGGCCTGTTTCCCATCTGGGCTGGGCAGACATCACTGATGACTCTGCCTGAGTGGGTGGAGGCAGCGGGAGGGGAGGTGCTCCCCCACAGCCTCCATTTCACCTCCCTGAGAGCCACCCAGGCCCCGGCCAGAGGCTATGGAGGTCAGAGGATGAACGGATCGGCTTCCGCCTAATCTATGTGTGAGGCCTGGCTTGCCTTGCGGTGATCTGAGCCTCGTGGAATGGAGTTTCTGCAGGCCACGGGAGGTCAGTGAGTGTCCACGCTGCAAGGCCTCTGCTGCAAGCTCTTCAGGAATGAGATCAGCAAGGCATGGGGCCACTGTCTAGGAAGGGAACACATAGTCCTGCCCCAGGAGGGCAGCAGACCTGAACTTGTGGCTCCTTGCTTCAGCAGACACCACTGTGCTAAAGAGGAAATGCTGAGACATCACCCTTCTCCCTGCTCTGAGCCCCAAGCCTAAGCCTTCCGTCCCTAGTTCTCAGGCATGGGGGAAGGGGGGCACTGACAGGCATTCATATCTCATCGCCTCAATTATTGCTGCAGGCCTGAAAGCAAGAATTGGCCCAGTGCCCCCGATGACAAGGCTCAAGCACATAGGATCCACATTGACCCTGAGTCCCAGGTATGTACAGACATTGCTGGCCATTCAGAGTGATCCCTGGGCAGAGAAGCCAGGCATAGTCCTCAGATTTCACCTGTACCAGTGAAATTCTCACCTTGATGATCAGATATCCAGGACGTATAGTGAAGCGGAAGGCTCCTCGAGGCCATGCCTGCCTCTATCAGATAGAGTCTATCCCATGCCCTTGAAGTGGTCAGCACCTGCAGTGGGCTTGTCCCGCCTCCAAACAATTCTGCGTTCTTGGCAAGTGTGCCCATGATGGGTTGGGGCTGGGCTAGGTCTTGGCTCAGGGTTTCCACATACTGAGCTAAGGTTTACTCCCATACCCACAGATGCCAGATCAAAAAGAAATCAACAGGCTTGGAGGGAGATGGGGGTGGGGAGGTAGCAGCCTGCAGCCATGAGAGATCTTAGGCTACAGCCACTCCTGTCTTAATGCTAGTCTTATGTACTCTGAGGCTGGAGAGTTCTTACTGTGTGTCACACAGAAGGTGCAGCTGTCACCCTGGAGTGAGGGAACCTGGCTGCTGTAGGATCTCATGAGAGGGGTAGCCAAGAACACCAGACTCGGATACCTAGAGCTTGCTCCACACCCCTGGACAAGGTGGATCCAGAGTTAATCTGTGATGGAGCTTGATTCAGAGCATGTGAGGCATGGCTTCCGGGCCCGCTTTTGTCTGTTCTCTCCACACAGAAGGAAAAGGACCAGGGCAGAGAGAAGAGGTTTGGACAAGAAGTCAGAGAGGGCTCCCCAGAGGAAGGGTATCCAAGCCCAGACCTTAGAACCTAGACAGAAGGGCATGGGAAGAAAAAATACACTTAGCAAGCAAGCCCAGGGGTGAATGCGCCCTGGGGTCAGAGGTCAGGGCAGTGGGAGGGTAGGGATGGGGGAGACAGAGGATGAGGTGAGGCACAGCCACCGAGAGGCTCTTGGGTCCTTTTCCCCAGATGTCATCTTTGTCCTGAGAAACATCTGTATCTTAGAAGCTGTCTTTGCTCTGTCTAAGGCCCTTCAGGCAGGGAAGGGAGGACAGATTGTGTGAGAAGCCCACCTCCTCTGGGCACCAGTGATGAAAGGACAGGGTAGGCATGGTTGGGAGTGAAGGGCATCACTAGAGGCTCAAGGCCAGTGGCCCAGGGGCCAGGGCCTGCTGAGCGGCTCCCTGTGGGACTGAGTGGCTGGGGCTGCAGAGCAACTCCTTTTGCCACACACCCCCCCCCCCCCACTGCTGTTCTTCTCACCGACTCCTTCAAAAGCCACTGTGCCTGCAGTGGTGGCCCTTACTGTAAGGGGAGTGGTTTTCCACAAACAACAGAGCAGTCCCCCACAGCTGCTGCCCCCCTTTTGTACTTAAAAGGTCGTGGGCTCCATGGGTGGCGACAAAAACACCCCACCCGCCCCTGCAGGGCTGTGTCCCCAGGAGCGCAGACACAGGGCTCATTGTCCCCACACTGCTCCCACCCTCTGAGTGTGGGGGTGGGGCCAGCTGGAACCATCAGAGGAGGAGGAAACCACACTTAGCCCTAGGCCAACACAGGGCATCCCTGGCATGCATCCCTGAGTAGAATGGGGCAAGGTAACTGTAGCCTTAGGACCACATTCTCTACAAGGCCACAGGAGACCCCTCTTTTCTCAAGACCCATGTGGGACGCTTGGGCCACCCAGGGTGGAAGAAGTACAGCACCAAGGAAAACTTTACAGAGTGGGAGGGCCTTGAACACCCAGACTGCTGAGATCTGAGACTCAGCCTTGAGGAGAGCCACCTGTTCCTCTGGGTGCAGTATTCACCCCCATTCACATTGAGCATTAGTTACCCTCTCACTGAGATTCTCCTGAGACTTCAGCTAGCACACCAGTGCCAGGCTGTAGCTCAGAGCAAGGAGCATAAGGTCCATGGTACACTGCCACCCAAAAAAAGGAAGCAGAGGAAAGGGCATGCAGGAATTCCCATGACAGCCATTTAGCCTGACTCCATACTAAGCACTTGGTGTGTAACCAATCGTCCTCTATTGAGAAGCTGTGATATCCAGACCGTCTCATTCTCTGGGTTAGGGAAAGAAACAGGTTCCGAGAGGTGAATAAAGTGCATCGGTTAGTGACAGAACTGCCACTCAAACCCGCACTGGGGTCACCGCTGAGTTAGACCTGGAGAAACTGCTGCATGGGTGGTCATGGGAGGGGCCACAGCTCACTGATGACCCTGCAGTCAGCTCCCACACCCTGCTGAGTGGGGGGTGAGAGGACCTCCATCCTCCCAGTCTCTGGTTCCTGACTCCCATTCCCCTTTTTCCACCGAAGTCTCATTCAGAGCCCACTCCCACCCTCTCCTTGCCGACCACAACCCATCTGTTCCCCATTAGAGCCAGCCCTGCCTGCCTGCCTGTCTACCCTGCAGACACATGTGTGAGAGCGCTCAGGTTTCTAGGAGCTTTCCTTGGGCCTGATGGGGGACTGGGGTCCTGCTGCTGCTGTTGCCACCACAGCAGCCTAGATGGGGCCCTACTCAGCCAGCAGGCCTCTTGCCTGTGTTGGGATTGGGATGGGGGCGGGAGGCGTACTCTTCCTCTTTTACTGATTCTGTCTTGCAAAGATCAGTGGTAATCCAGGCAGAGCCTGGCAAGTTTGACTGTCCTAGTGCTAGAAGCTGCCTGAGCCCAAACTGGTTTCTTTCCTGCTGGGCAAGGCTCCCTCTCCTCCTCACCCAAGCTCCCTGTCCGCACTGTGGAGCAGAAAGGCTTCTGTATCATCCCCCAGGCTGAGACACACCCACGGCCTGAACTTAAGTCTTATACTCTAGCCCAGGTTTAGCCACATGGCTTTCCCCAGGATGACTAGCACTGGCTGCCAGTGAGTGTGCCCTTGCACACATGAATAGGTGAGTGTAGGGAGATTGGCTGGTGTGTGTGTGTGTGGTCCTCACCCACGTATGTGTCTTCACTTGTGAGAGTCTGTGTGCCCCTGTTGACATTTTGAGTGTGCTTGTGCGCCCGTGGGCTGAGCTCAACACAGCTTTGGATTCTGCATGGACACAGGCATGCTGACCCTGTTCAGACCCACACCACAGAGCCCCTACCCTGTCCTTATAGCTGAGGGGCAAGCTCAGGGCGCCCTTCCCCCAGTTCTTTCAGTCATGACCACTGGGCTGCTCTGAGGGTAGTGGGGTCCAATCTCTGCTCCTTGTCTGTGGCCTTTTGTAGTCTTCCTGGGGAATGGGAATAGGATGCCGGCCCAGAGGAACCCACCTCATGCAGCAGCCTTGCACCTCTGACTTCCCTCTGAAGGACCTGCACAAAAGCACGAAGGGCCCTTCCAACTATAGGATATTAGTTTCTTTTTGTATTTCCAGACATGGACCTCTTTTCTGGCTGGCTGGACACGATAGCCCAGAAATGTCAGAGCAGAGGTGGCTAACCAACATAGAGGCCTGGCTTAGCAAGGTGGAGGAAAGCACATGTCAACAGGAATAGCCAGAGGTCAGAGGGCTCCTAGTGCTGTTACCATGGCCTAGAGATGTCAGAGCAGTGGTCAACAGTGGACATTAGAGAACTGGCATAGCAGGGTAGAGGAGGAAAATCAACAGGAATGATCAAAGGTCAGAGGGCCTCCTAGTGCCTCAGGCCTCACTCTTACAGGATGGCAGTCCAGTGACCAGCAGGCGGTCCTCAGTCTCTGGGACTGGGCTGGAAGACAACAGATCAGGCCTGGGATCTCCATATGGTCAACCACCTCGCCTTCCATTCCCTCACAATGGCTGCAGCAATGAGGTCACCCTACCAGCCCAAATGAGCACTCTGCATGTGTCTCCACTTCCCAGGTAGGAAAGTGGCCAAGCCTTTGAAGCCACACCCAGATCCATCCTAATCCTTCAAATCTCAGCTTTTCCCATCCTGGCCTCTAAGGATTGATTTTAGAGCCTCACGTAGTTATGGTCTGACTTATAAGGCCACCAGAACCGAGGCTGGAATTCCCACTCTAGCCTTCCATCTCTCTCCTTCCCAGTGTTGACACAGCCAGGGTTCTCCCTCGGAACCGGGACTGCAGGGTAGACCTGGGTTCAGAAGTATACAGGATGTTAAGGGAACCAGCAGAGCCTGCGGCCTCAGAACCCAAGCAGTCTGGATCCTTCCGGTACTTGCAGGGCATGCTGGAGGCTGGCGAAGGTGGTAAGACTCCCAACACTTTACCTCATCTGCCCCCCTCTCCCTACAGTATAGGGCTCACCCTCCACACTTCCAACCCCAACCGATCTACACCTTCCAGCCATCCACCTCTCTTCAACATCTTTCTGTGCCTTCACCAAGCCTTCACTTTCTGATTCCTACTCCACCACCCTGTGGCTCCCCCTTACCTCATACCAACCAAGCACTTCCCCTGTAGGCTTCTGGTCATCATGGCCCAGAAGCAGCACCCTGCAGAAATGGGGCTACTATCTCACCTACCCCATTCATACCACCTGCACTCTGGATTTCAGGGGAGCGGCCTGGGTCTGGTGGTCCCCGGAACCTCAAACCAGCAGCAGCCAGCAAGTTGGGTGCTCCCCTGAGTGGCCTTCAGGGGCTACCAGAGTGCACACGTTGTGGCCACGGGATTGTGTGAGTACCCACCCTGCCTACCTGCACCACCACAACTCCTCCTCTGTTCTCCAGGGCCCTGGATGGAGGCTTTTCCTAGAACCTGTCAGTCACCTGTCCCTCTGTTTCCCACAACAGGGGAACCATCGTCAAGGCGAGGGACAAGCTCTACCATCCTGAGTGCTTCATGTGTAGCGACTGTGGCCTGAATCTCAAGCAGCGTGGATACTTCTTCCTAGACGAACTGCTGTACTGTGAGAACCACGCCAAGGCGAGAGTCAAGCCACCAGAGGGATATGATGTGGTGGCTGTGTACCCCAATGCCAAGGTGGAACTCGTCTAAGCTGGGAAATCTTGCCTCACCCCTGCTTCATTTAATATCCCCCTCATGGCCTGTGTAAATATATGTCCTCCTGGCCTTTCTAATAAAGTCCCTCTGCTTGCCCTGGAACCAGCTGATGCCTGGCCTCCGAATCCCCAGTAGAGGCTATGGGTCCCGTGTGCTATAAGATCAGTTCAGGTACCAGACCTGTTCTAGACAGTTCAACGATGAGCCAGACAAGCCTCATGATGTTCTCACGGCCTAGGTGAGTGTCCAACCTAAGGGATAGCTTTGTTGATACCGAGGTCTAGTGCTGCAGTCTAACAAAGAGTCTGGCCTGGGTGAGATCAGGAAAGATTTGAGCTGAGAACCAACAGATGAGGGAGACGGGTTTCTCTACAGGGTCAGAAACTCTGTAAAGGTAAGCACGGGCCACGAAGGCCTTGGTGTGTCCAGTGTCTGCAAGGGTGGTCAGGGGTGGTCCCTAGCAACCTCCATGGGTGATGCCCACTTCCTGGTACTCTCTTCCCTCACCCACTCGTCACCATCATTTTTCTCCTCCTCTTTCTTCCTCCTCCCACTAGGGGGCATGCTTGGTTTTCCAATCATGAGATAGAAGAAAGACTTTTAGAAAGAATATGTGCCCAGGCCTTCCTTTCCCTCTGAGATACTTGGTCCTCTCTCTATCATCAAAAGAAATTCTACACTCCCTGGATGCCCCAGTTCACTCGAAGTAGAGTATGCCTTACACCTCCCAGTTACACAAACCCGCACTTGCAAACCCTATGCAAACTCTCACTTTCGAAAATATAAGAGTTACAGAGTTGATGGGTAATTGTTGATAGCCGTGTTTTTTACAGTCTGGAGAATCATCTTCCATAGCCGTAGTTTCAGTTTTGAATGAGTGAGTTTATTAACCATACGGTAAGCCAAAGTAAAATAATAAATGGCAGATGGATGGATGGATGGATGGATGGGAGCAAAACAGAATCAACTTGGCACTCAAAACACCCAGCAAGGACTGAGTGGGGGAAGCCCCTTCAAGTCAGCTGGAGTGTCTAACAGAGAGAGTCCTCTCCTAATGGAGAGTTCCCTAGGTGAGGCTTCCAAATAAAAGAACAAAGAGCAGACACATAGAGACGACAGCATCACAGGACACCCGCAGCATCCAGCAGAGGCTGACCGGGGAAGCTGAGGCTGAGACTGATGTTTCTGACAGAATGTTTTGTAGCTGAGCTCCAGCAACTCCTGCTGCAGGTGCTTTTATATCATGAGATAAATGGTAGCAGCGTCTGTGGAAGATGCATCTCTAGCTGTTCTCAGAGGCACGGTGTTCTTACTCTTGGGCTGTCCCGTTGTTCTCGCCTCCCTGCCACAGAGTTGGAGGAGCAGCCTGTTCACAGACATGGGGCCTGAGGGGGCCCTCGGAGACAAACATGCTCAGGTCTGAAATGATGGCGAGGAGAGCAACCCCGATTCCAGAGTCAGCTTCTCGGTGAACTCAAACAGCATATGACAATTCACCAATAAAATGTGCATTCCAAGCCCACAGCGGTCCTGGGTCCTAACTCTGTGATCCCACCTCCCTGCCTGCTCTGGGTGAGAAACTATCTCAGTCATTTCTTTAATGAGCCCAAGTAATGTCCATTTGTGCTGTGTATTCTGCGCTACCACAGGCGACAGAAGGCTGTTATCAGCTCAATTTCTAACCATCTACGCTCAACAGGACCCTCATCCTCACTCTCTCCAACACTGTGTTTTCACACATTTCTATCCAGTAAATGAAGCACACGCATGCGTGTGTGTGTGCGCCTACACACACACACACACACACACATGCATGGGGAGGGGTTATAAAATAATTTCTACCAATTATTGATAAGTTAAATAAACCCAGGGTAAATGGGTAGAAAGTTTAGGGTGATTGCTATGTGATGGGAAGGACACTGTCCCCTTCGGTTACTTGTGCACCAGCCGGTACAGCGAGCACAGGGTAAATGACAGTTGAAAGACAAGATGGAAGGCACATCATTAGTCATTAGAAAAAAGACAAAATAAAGCTCCTCCATGCTGCGCTTCATTTACTGGATAAAAACATGTGAAAACACAGTGTTGGAGAGAGTGAGGATGAGGCTGTGCATGTTTGTCTGTCTGTCTGTCCCCAGTATATTCATTTTTGTCCCTGTGTGTGTGCACAGGTGTGTGGAGGTCAGAGGCCGATGCTGGGTGTCTTCTTCTATTGCTTTCCAACCTACTTCCCGAGACAGGGTCTCTCATCAGCTCAGTGAGCCCGGGTTACAGGTCAGCTCCAGGGGTCTCCTGTCTCCGCCTCCCCAGCACGAGGATTACAGGCGTACGACACCACACCGGGCTTTTTACAGGCGTACTGGGGACTTGAACTCAGGTCTTCACTTTACTAAATGAGTCATCTCCCCAACCCCACCCCACAGTCTTGTGAGAATTTTTGCGGCTGGGTTTTATTCCTCTGATCTGTTTGCTGTCTCCGTGACATTATGTGGCTTTAATTATGACTGTTAGAGTTCAACAGCTGACTGCTCCGCCTCGTTCCTCCTTACAAGCACGTCAGAGATGTTCTTGTTTTTTTCCAGTAGTCAGTGACTAGGCCTGTTGTGTCCTGGAAAAACAAACACCTCTGAACCATGACTGGGGAGGTCACAGGTCTAGAGAGAGAGAGATGGCATAGAAGTTTTTCCTCCAGAGACCCCCTTCCTGCCCCCAGGAAGTCAGTAGTCCAGTCTCCATGGCCTCCGCCCCATTCCTTCTATCCCCGTGTCTCGGGCACTACCTGTTTCTCCTTGTTCAGAGCTCAGCCTAGGGCTATCTCTGTCCTACCCAGATCCCAGAGGGAGTGGGAGCCTGAGGTTAGTACCTACTCTGGCACATGCTTATGTGCTTTGCATGCATACACACATGTGCGAGCACTCATATACACACACCTTTTCCCTCTGCTGTTGTCACCTCACTCCACTTCCTGTAAGCTTTCAGTGGGGAATAAGTCCTGGAGAACAACTGCCCAACTTGTGCATCCCCAACCTCAGTTCATCCATTTAACTAAATACTGACCAACCTGGGGTTGTGGCGAGCACTTGCTGGCTGGCTGAGGGGAGCTGCATTACAGGCAGAAGGAGCAGGAAATGCAAAAGCCTTTGAGAGGAAGAGGAAGAGGAAGAGGCTGTGCTCCGGGCTCTTGGAACAGTAAGAGGTGCCTAGGGAGGTGTGAGTGAGTGAGTGGCTGGGTAGCTCAGTGATGAGGGGTGGGTGCGATGGCTGTGTTGACCTTGTAGGCCTTAGCAAGGATTTTTGGCTTGCACCCTGCAACAGGAAGCCAGAGAGCTGGGAGGATTTGAACTTAGGGATTAACCAAATGGCTCAGGCTGCTGTGGGGAGACTACTGTAAGGGGCAAAGGTGGAATCAGGGAGCATGACTGTGTCCATCCCTGACTAATTCCTAACTAGCTCTCTTCCCTCTGCATGTCCTCTACGGTCTGGTCTCCCTGTCTCCAGGCCTCACCTCAATCATATCCTTTTGTAATAACAGAGGGAAGTTTGAAAATGGCAGTGCTGCGTTACTTCTGTCTGTCAAACCTTCCGCGGCTCCTCGTTGCTCATAGGCAAAGTCTTAAACCCCTGCTCACAGGCCCGGTGAGGTCAGCCCTCTGCCCACTGCCCACTGCTCACACCCCTAGAACTCCAGTGATGCCAATCTGCGTGCTTGGCATCAAGCCCCACCCCAGACTCTGCCATGCTTCCTTGCTCTTTGGAATTTGAAACACAACCTTACCTTCTGCTTCTCTGAATGACAGATAAGCGTTTTTATCTCCCACCTTACCCCTAAGAACCAAAGGAAGGGGCAAGGGCAGGAAGGACCCAGCCCCTCGCATGTGCTAGTATCCTCTAACCAAGGCCCCTGCCAGGCTAGCCTTCATAAAACATGCTGTGCAGCCAAGGATGACCTTGAACTCTTGACCCTCCCGAGTTCAATGCTGTTACACTGGTTGGTGTTACAACCATTGACCACCTCACCTAGCTCCCTCCAAGTTACTTAATGGAAGCAGAGCCTGTAAAAGTGAGAGTAGTCAAGAGGTGTCCATATTAAGCAAGAACTGCCTGTGTTCCTTTGCTACTGTGGAGAGCTGTGTCTGGATCCCCAAAGAAATCAGATCTCATCTACACTAATGTCCAACCTGGCTCCATTTGGGTCTGTAAGGTTGAGGCCTCTATGGTTCCCACAGGGCTCAAGGTTGGCCTCAGTCATGGGCACTCAGAAACCCCACTAGCCAGGTAGCCAGTGAGTATGTCCGAGAGACAGAGACTCGGAGCACTCACTCCACACACCACCCTCTTTACTGATAGAAGCAGCAGTGATGGACAGACACTCTGCTTCCTGGGAGCTTTCTCACCGGTAGGCTCATGGGAAGCCAGGCACAGACTCAAAGGAAGGAATTACACTGGATCATTACTACAATGGGGCTAATGCGTCCCGGGAAGTCTCGTGAGCCCTGTTTGATTGAACTTTTCCCTTTATTCCCTGAATTAACCTAAAAAGAATCTAGATGACCCCTGTCTTTCGTACATGCTCAGAAAGGCTAATGGACTCACCAACCCCCCATCAGCTAATCTCAACAAGCAAGGAAACTAGGACAAGTGCATGTTTCCTCCCCAAAGAGTACTGCTTGCTCCACCAATGGCCTGGTGACTCTGGCCAGGCTGCTTCAAATGGGGGTGAGGTGGGGGGTGATCTGTCTCCAATTATCAAGATTCCCAGAATAGCCCAGAGCACAGGCTCACTCACTTACGGACTCAACACAGACCTGGACCCCCAACCTGCCTGGAACACAGAACAGTGGAAGCTAGGCCTGAGTCAAGGGTGAGCTCTTGTATTGGTCAGCTTTCAGTTGCTATGACAAAACCCTGGACCCATGAACTTAAAAAGAGGAAAGGTTCCTTTTGGTCCATAGTTTCCATCCATGGTTGATTGGCTGTATTGTGTTGGGTCTGTGGCAGCATCATATATCATGGCTGAGTTATAGAGGAGGTCTTTTACCTAATGGTGTCTAGGAAAAAAACCAGAGAAACAGGGATCCAATAGTCCCTTCAAAGGCATGCCCCCCCAATGACCTAACTTCCTTCTGCTAAGCCTGCCTCTTAATGGTTTCACTACTTCCTAATAGAAAACCAGGGCCAGAGACCAAGACTTTACCATGTAAATCTTTGGGGAATATTCAAGTTCCAACCAATAGCACCCCTGAATGAGGACAAGGCTGGTGTCCACTGCATCTGATCAGCAACTCTGAAATGAATGAGCCCACTGAATGGCTGCTTGGTGGGTTCCCAGGGTCGGGTCATGACACCCACTAAAATGGCCTGACCTGGCTCCCCACTGATCCCTAGAGCTGACAGCTCAGCATTGTCCACTCCCAGCTTCAAGGGTTCTGTCTGATTGCTGGAACCTATCATATCTCCCACAGAGATTTCTGGGCAGAGACGATCTTAGCCCCAGCTCTCCTACAATATCAGCAGCTAGACGGGCAGAATGTTAGCGACTAAGTGAGGTGGCTCCCCCTCCCCCCTCGCTAATACACCTTCAATGTATTTTGGCCAAAGCTAAAATCGTTTTTAGAAAGAAGCTTCTGAGGATATTCTTTGTGCCTCATTGGTGGCAGGAGGCTGTTACACAAGCAGTGGTGGGATGACGCTCAGAAGGCCATGACGGTGTCTCACCAGAGCATGCTGGCCACTGGCTTCTGGTTGACATCATGGTGCTGTGTGCCACCTTTATGATGCAAGTTGAACAAGTCCAGGGGTATTCCTGTCCATTTTTGTTTCAAGCTAAGAACAGTTTTACTTTTTAAAAAAAAAGATTTTTTTTGTATTTTGCATGTATGTATGTGTACCTTGTATGTGCCTGGTACCTGTGGAGATCAGAAGAGGGCTTCAGATCCCCTGGAATTAGAGTTATGGAAGGCCATGAGCTAGGTTGGAAAAGAAACCCGGTTCTTTGCAAAAGCAACAAGTGCTCTTAACCACTTAGCTATCTCATCAGCCTCACTTTTTCTTAAAAGATAGAATCTTGGGCTGGAGAGATGGTTAGGAGCACTGGCTGTTCTTCCAAAGGACCCAGATTTGATTCTGAGCACCCACATGGCAGCTCACAGTTGTCTGTAACTCTAGTTTCAGGGTATTTATTCAATGTCTTTGTGAGCACCAAATACTCACATGGTCCACAGGTATACACGCAGACAGAACACACATACTATTAAATTTTTTAAAATAATAATAATAAAGAATCTCACTATGTAGCCCAGGCTAGCCTAGAATTCATTATGTAGCCTGGGGTCACAGAAATGTGTCACTATGCCAGGCTCCTCTATCTTCCCTTCTTGTAGTACATAGAACAATTTGAATTTAGCATACTTGGGAATATACCTGTTCCCAAAGTGCTTCCCCATATGAATATGTACAGGCTCCCTGAATAAAACTCCTACAATCCCCAAAGTTTGGGATGGTGTCCCAGGGGAATTCACTTCTGCCTGCTGCAGGTGATAAATCCTTCTGCTATTATGTCCTGGTCATGTTTATTTTACTTCATAGTCAACAAGGTGTGAACAAATTGTAAGCCAGCTGTGACATTACCTCTTCAAGGCTCATAGCCTTGTTTTTCTGCTCCCAACCAAAGAGGCAGTGAACAAAGAGGCCCTCCCTGAGCCCCTCCCCTTCTACACTGCTGGAAATGAGTTCCAAGCCAGGGAAGGAAACATCTTTCTGAGGCCCTGAGCTGGTGCTCCTGCATGGCCATTATGTTCCTCCATGAATTTGGTGGCTTTTCATAGTATTCATTCAGAAGTGTCCTCAAGACAGAGAGTGACACCTGAGTCACATAGCAGAACCATATATGTGTGTGTGTGTGTGTGTGTGTGTGTGTGTGTGTGTGTGTGTGTGTGTGTTCTGAGACAGGGTTTCCCTGTTGTAACTCTGGCTGTCCTGGAACTCACTCTGTAGACCAGACTGGCCTTGAACTCACAGATGTCACTTGCCTCTGCCTCCCAAGCCTGGGATTAAAGGAGTGCACCACGACTGCCCAGCCACGTAGCAGAATCTTGATAAATGAATAGAGAAGAGGCAGACTGAGCAGAACAATACATAACACTCTAGCCCCTGGGAGGCTAGATTACCTTGAGGCTGACACCAATGGTCCAGGATATTAAAAGGTATCTCAGTCCTGATTAGAGGCTGATTGGGGATTCCTGCATATAGAAAGCCTCAAAATCAGTCGGAAACAATGAAGAAAGATTTCTCTCTGTTCTAACAGATTAAGGTTGGATGATTCAAGGAGTATTCCTGTCTATTAAAGGAGGTTCCAAAGGAAGTGTGTGGTTTGTGAATTCTATTTGTTGATTTTATGGGATATATTTTTCAAGAAAAATACACACATATCTATTGTATTAGTTGCTTTCCTATTGCTGTGATAAAACACTATGCCCAAGGCAATTCACAAACTAATGTGTTTAATTGGGTTTATGGTTTCAAAGGGGTAAAGTTCATGGTAGCAGAACAAAGGCACGGTGGTAAGAACAGCTAAGAGCTCACATCTTGAACTCAAGCAGGAAGCAGATGATGGGAGACTTTTGAAGTTTCAGAGTCTGACTCTGTGACACACCTCCTCCAACAGAACCACACCTCCTAATCTTTCCCAAACAGTTCCACCAACTGAGGACCAAGTATTCAGACATATGCGCCTTTGGGGCCATTCTCATCCAAACTACTATACATATTTTTTTTTAAAGAAAAGCCCAAGTATGGGCATGTAATTTCATAGTTCTAATGTTCTAAAATATTGCTGAAAATGTTGTAGCTATGTAAAGAAATGTGAAATTTTACTTTGATTCTCTCTCAATCTGTGTGTGTGTGTAAGCATACATGCGCATATGATTTCCTCTCTCTCAATTTTTCTTTTTTTTTTTTTTTGCCATTAAGAGCTGAGATAGGCAACAAGGTATCCATGCTAGAAGGGAACCCACCGAGATGGATCCCATCATTGGTTAGACTACTCGCCAATGACTAAAAATAGGTATTCTCCCCATAACACATCGTAGCTAAATATGATCGAGGGACCAGGACTGATGGTCCGAGAACAGGTCTTCAAATGATAATACTGCCTTGCATAATAAATAAATATTTATTTATTAAAAATTTATTTATTACAATAAATAAATAAGAGATGTACTCCTCAAGGGAAATGGGGTGAAATTTTCTCTGTGTGTTTATGCCCTCATATCAGAATAAGCATTTTCAAAAGAAATGAAAATTAAACAAAATGAAGGACAAACCTTTGATTAAAAAAGGAAACACCTCCCCAGTGTTTGAAAGTCCTCCTGAGGGGCACGATTAGCCCTACCTGCCCTGGATCAGGAGAGATGTGCCTTCCACTGCTCCTTGGGTTTCTGCTGAGTGGAGGGTCAGCCTCCACCTCTGCCACCCGTTACTGTGTTTTCCCCTTCTCCCTGAGCTGTGCCAAGACTCTCCCCTAAACCTGTGGAGCCCCTCTTCTGACAACACCGCCTACTATGGGGTCAATTCCAAGCCAAGAAAGGGAATATTTACCCATCAAGTTCCAAGGGGAGAGGGGAGTGTGGTGTGTGCTTTTCGCTACTTCTGACTTGTGTGACTTGGGAAGACACAACCCAAGGTTTGAGGGCAAATCCCAGAGGATTTGTGTCTGTCATAAAGGCTGTCTTTATAACTTACAGCCCTACATGGACAGATTCAAACTCTCCTTTCAACTCTTCTAATAAGAGAAGAAAAATTAGTTGTATTGACAGAGGCTAACTGGTAAGCGTCATGCTCATCCACGGGCCAACCTAGCTTGGTGACCTAGTGAAGAGGCAATGCTAGGGGTTCTTTCTGATTGGGACCTACCCCTAGGGGAGGATGGGCCAGTTTAGAACATTATAGGACAGTATGTGCTTTGAGGTGATTAGTCTTCTGGATTTGGAATCACCTAGGAGACACATCTCTGGATATGTCTTTGAGTTTCCAGAGAGGTTTAACTAGGGAGGGAAAACACACTCCAATGTGATTAGCATCATCCCATGGACTGGCTGGGGTCCCAGTCCAAATATAAAAGGAAAGGGGAAGGACATTCCACAGATTTGTACTGCTCTTGTAGAAGACCTGAATTCTGTTCCGAGAACCCATGTCAGGAAATTTAAAACTGTAACTTCAGCTCCAAGGGATCTGATGCCCTCTTCTGGCTTCCAAAGGCACCTGCACTCACATGCATATTCTCACATAGGCACACACATACACACACAATTAAAATTTAAAAAAAAAATTAAAGAAAAGGAAAAATAAGAAAGCCAGCGGAGCATCAGTGTATTCAACTCTCTCTAATTTCTGCCTACAGAATGTTAGCATCCACATCATATTTCCCTTGTCCCATGCCTTCCCCACTGTGATGGGCCGTGTTTCCTAAAACATAAGCTAAAACTACCTCTTATTTCCTCAAGTTGCTTTTGTCAGGTATTCTATCGCGGCAAAGAGAGAAGTCACCAATACACTCTTCAAAAGGATGCAAAAAGAACTACAAGCTAGGAAACTTAGAATTAACTGGAATAAATGGAAGGGGAGTCAGCAGAGGTCAGATGAGCATCCTTTAGCATTCATGCAGAAGGCAGGGGAACATCTTCAAAAACATTCCTCTTAAGAGGATAGTGAGATGACTTGGTGGGTAAGATGGTTTGTTGAGCAAGCATAAGACCCTGAGTTCAGATCTCAGAGCCCGGACTTTTTAAAGCCAGGTGTGGCTCTGTGCATATACCAGTAACATCACCCCATACTGTACAGAGTAAAGAAACAGGAGGATCACTGGGGCTTCATGGTCACCAGCCTGACTCCAAGTTCAGTGAGAGACCCTGTCTCCAAGAAATAAAGTGAAGAGTGATAGGACACCAGATCTCTTCCTCTGTCTTCCATGTGCACATAAATATATGCACCTGCACACACAACACGGGCACGTATATCCCCAAACACACCATATGCACATACATACATAGACAAACACACAAAATTGTACACACACATGCTCACATATATATACACACATATACATACACATCCGTGTGTGTGTGTGTGTGTGTACACCCCTTGGAATTCTAAAGGGAACAGCAGCCAGATAATATTGGGCATCTACTTCATATCTAAAGAACTTCAAACATTGAGAGAAAATTTCTGAAATTGTAGTTGCCTATAATCCAAAGACTAATCTTTCTCAACAGGTAGTGACTGCTATTAAGGTTTTGAACAACAGAAATGTGGCTGAACAGGAGAGAGAAAAGAGGGTTTTTTTTAAGCAATCTTCCTGTTGGCAGCTGCCTGCATTTCCCTCTGTGTAACCCAGGAGGAAGAAAAGAGCCACCACCAGTCAGAGCCCACGACTTCCACCCTGAGACCTGTGACCCACGAAAGCTGTACGGAAGCAGTATGCATTCTTCAAGCAGGAGGGGCATTGGCAAAGGGACTGCTCAGGGTGTCCTCAAAGAGGGAAGGCAGGGGGCCAAACCAATTCATTTCAGTTCTCTCTTGAAAAGATAAAGACTAACTGGGCCAAGGGGCTCTCAGCCTGGTTCTCTTTAGTACCATCCAGGTGTTCACCAGGGAGACCTGAGTTACCTGGGAAATAACTGTCAGGCAGGCTGAGATCTTACTGGACACTCCAGTTGGTTACTAAGGTACTAACCAACACAGGAGGGGTCTGAATCAAAGCAGGGACAACTCACGATCTTCCCCAGGAATCGTGCCACCAAGCTTGTAGTGGTTCCCCATGAAGCATCATGAGACCTTGAACCTTACCTCTGGAAATATCTTAGCTCAGGTCATGTGAAGCCTGAGCACAGGGTGAGTAGGACAAACTATCAACATAAAAGTTACCTTGGAGCAAGCTAACAGTAAACACTTCCCCTTAAAACATGAGGCCAGAACTGGGATCAGGCCTGTGGTTCATGAGCTTTTAAAGCAAGGCTTGGAACTGAAGAAACAGCACAGTGGTTAGGAGCACTGGCTGTTCTTGCAGCGGGCTTAGGTTTGGTTCCCAGAACCCACATGGTAGCTCACAACCATCTGTAACTCCAATTCTGGAGAATCTGAAGCCCTCTTCTGATCTCCATGGGCACCAGGCATGCACACAGTGCATAAACATACATGCAGGCAAAACATTCACACACAAAAAATTAAAGTAAATAAATCTTTAAAGTAAGGGTTAATATGCTTCTTCAGGTTTTCCAATAATATTTCCATCCTGCTAGTTAAGAAACCAGAGACAGGAGAATATAGGTTCATCTAGGTCTGTGAGTGATAAATGAAATTATATAAACTATTCATCCTATTTTTTCTAATCCCTGTGCTCTATTGGCAAATATTCTTGTAATAAATACAATGCCATCCTGTATTTAAAGGGCTCCTTTGACACACTGGACTCTGAGTTATTTGCCTTCAAGTGGGATGATCCAAGACACTGCAGGACCGTGTTTCCACAAGGATTCGGATTCTCCCCATCAAGGACACATCATCCTCCCTCTGCTCAAGCTCATGGAACACAGAGGAAGAGAGGACAGAAAGATCATAAAAGCCAGATATTGGGGAGGACAGCTGCAAAACAGTGTCTTCTGGACACGAGGGGATCGCTGCACTCATGAATGCAGGACCCACACTAGATCAAGCCAGTTAGTATTCCAGCACGGGTGGAGGAGGGGCTCCCCAAGCACTACCTCTAGCTGAGGAGCCACTGGCATTTGATGGCTACTAGGGGAGGAAAGATGAATTTTCTTCAGGGATGTGGCCACTGGTAGGTTTTCTGTACTTCCAATTGATAGCCCTATACCCAGGAACATGGGAACAGAACTGTTTAGACTCAGTGCACTTTATAATGATAAAAGGACATAAGATTGGGAGGGGATATGGTGAGGGGTCTGGGAGGAGTTGGAAGAGGGTAGGGGAGTAGATATAATAAAAATATATTGTGTACATGTATAAAATTCCCAAAGAATAAATTTAAAATACATTTTAAAAAGAATTCTCTCTACACATTTTGGAGAGCTCTTGAGCAAGGACTGAAGACGATTCAGTCTGGAAGATGAACCTTGTCACCATATGTAGATGAATACTGAGTGAAAAAACAATCTAAGGAGACCTGGGATAGAGACATAGTAACAGCTTTAAACTTGTTGGCTGAAAAGAGTTCAAAGACCTCCAAGGAAAAGGCACAAGTATCAAAAGAAATGGTAAAACACCTGTTCTGGTTTGCTTTTCTGTTGCTGTGATAAGCACCATGACCAAAAAAACAACTTGGAGGAAAGGGATTATTTCGGCTTACAGGGTGATGAAGCCAAGGCCAGGAGCTTACAGGTTGGATGAAGCCATGTAATCAAGCCTTTAATAAACTTGAGGTCACTAATGAGTGACCTTCCATTTAGTCTGCCAGACAAAAACAAGACACTTGAATGATATATTCATGAACAAGAGATTGCAATAGATATATTGGTACAGTTGCTAGATTCCTTAAGAAGAAGAATTTCTCTAAACCATTGGTTCCTGTGTGGTGCGTTTGGCTACCATGTTTCAGGACAGTTGCTACAATTTGCCTTGGTTGGTCACTGACAGATCTGGTACCAGGTCTCTAGTGTTCTAGAAACAAAAGGTCAACTCTGGCTAAAAAGCAGCTAAAGGTTACAGACCAGTCTCTTTCAATCAGACTTCCAAGACTCTCAAACCAGTTACTCTGTTGACTCTATCACAGTGGCCCACCATACTCAAGAAGATAAGACTTGCAGGCAGCCTTTGTCTGGGAAGTGTGGTCAGTAGACAGAGACAGCAATATGACCACAGAGTCTATCTGTGGCATTATCTTCTAGACCACGGTGTGCCTAGGTTCAGTGAATTAGCGGGTGGCCATGTGGTACCTAGCATTTGCTCATCTATCTCTGAGATCTAAGCCAATTACCTGACCCAGAACCTATTGCTTCAAGGCAAACCCAAGTATCTTTCTGGAAGAACCAGTCAATGAAGCCAAGAGTGTACACAGCAGTGGTTTCCCCCGTCACTTCGCATAAGGGATCTGTGGCCTTTCACCATAACTATGATGGGGGTAGGAGGGGATGTAGAGTTGGGGATGATGTGTGGGGGATGGGAGAAACATCCCTCCTGAGTACTGTGGGGTAGAGTAGGAGCTGGTGTCCATGCTAGAGCGGGAAACATTCCCCGTTACTATGTGCATGGGAAATGTCCTCTCAGGCTCATGTTTGAACATATGGTCCCCAACTTGTGGCACTGTTTGGGGAGGTTTTGAAAATGTTGAGGCAGATGTATAATGGAGGTGGGTCCCTGTGGGAGTTCCTCTGAGGTGTCTAGTCCAATCTCACTTCCAGTCTGACTCTCTGCTTCCCACCGCCTCACACTCCTGCCAGCACGGCTTCCCAACACAATAGACTGTATGCCCTGATAAATGAGTGAAAATAAACTTCTCTTAAGCTATTTTGGACAGGTATTTTGGTCACATGGTATAAAGTAACTCATAAACTCCAATTAAACAGGATGGCGGTGGGGCTTATGAGAATATGTGTTAAAGTTCTTGGATAAACAGGTGTAAGGAGTCCTGATAAAACGGAAACTTCTGAGGTATCCTAAATATAATTGGAATGTCTAGGGTATGCAGGGACGTGTCAGATAGCTTTCCATCACTATAACAAAACATCTGAGATGATTTATTTACAAAGAGAAAAGGTTATTTGGGTTCATAGTTTGCAGGATCCAGTCCATGTTGATCAGCCTTATTGTTTTGGGCTGTACCAAAGAAGTACCTCATTGGATGGATGTGTAGCAATGCAAACATATTTGCATCAAGAAGCAGGAAGGAGCAGGGGTCCCTTTGAGAGCACACCTCCAGTAACCTAAGGATCTTCTGCAAGGCTCATCTCCTAAAGTTCCCACATCTTTCAACCGGGCTACCCCAGGGACCAGACCTATGACACATAGCCTGTAGGAAATGTTTAAGATCCAAACTATAGCAAAGTGGGGAGAGATAATGGAAATAATCAGGTACTACAGTTGAGGTCAGTGGGAAAACTGCGGGGCTGGGGAGACGGTTCCATAGTTAAGAGTACTTGCTGCTCTGGCAGAAGACCAAAGTTTGGTTCCCAGCATCCATGTCAGGAGACTCACCCTTGGCTATTACTCCAGCTTCAGAGGATCTAGTGCCCTCTTCTGGTCTCCCCAGGTACCTACACATATGTGCACATATACACAAACTCCCTCTCTCTCTCTCTCTCTCTCTCTCTCTCTCTCTCTCACACACACACACATACAAACCTACATAAATAAAATAAATTTTAAAAGGTTATGTTGAAATTTTGACTTAAATCTCATCCTTGGCAATCATCAGGGCTTGTTATGTGTAATCATTCTGGCCTGTTAGCCCTGCTTCTCCCTATGTAATGCCTTCCCATCCCAGAACTTTTTCCCTTCCTGTCATCCTACTCCTCGTATCTACAACCAGTGTTTGTTCCCAGTTATGAATGAAGCCCCGAGCAAGACAGAGCTACACTGTGTGTCCAGGCGTAGTGCTAGTTCCCAACCATTTGGTCCATATAAGAACTTCTTTCCTTAAAATATAAAATAAAATATTCTTACCTCTAGACCCAGTAAACATATTTCCAACTGCTTTCTAACACTACTGATAATGTGGTGTTAGGGTCTCTGTGACCCTCACGGCCAGCAGAGTAACATGACTGAGTAGCTGGTGTTGGCGTATTTAAGCACAATATAATTTGGTGAAAATCTTCCTGATGATAATTAACTCAATCCATGTGCACAATAAAGCTTAAGATAAGATTACATCGAAATGCTTTGTAAAGTACATGTGACACCTTCCCATAAAGATAGGTTCTGTAGATTGACAAGATTATGATAAGGACAAGGGGAGCATCTGATGTGGTTTCAACCACACAGACGAGGCAAAGGTCACCATGCTGTTAACCATGTCCACTCCCAGCCTTCTGGGCAGATAGTGGGCTGTGCATCCTTCCCTTTGAAGGGACAACTCTATGATTTAACATTTCTGATTCTCTTAGTGTTTATCTATGAGTACAAGAACCTGCTTCCCACAATGTGGGGAATTTATTCTAGTTATTTCTTTGGCTAAGATCTTGTGATGATTATTAGCTTTGTCAACTTGACATAACCTAGAATTGTCTGGGAAGAAAGTCTCAGTAACGGATTGTCTACATTGGGTTGGCCTGTGAGCATGCTAGTAGTGGATTGCCTTAATTAAGTTCATCTATGTGGGAAGACCCACCCCAGTGTGGCACCACCATTCCCTAGACTGGGTATCCTGAACTGTATAAGAGTGGGAAAATTAAGCTGGGCCCAAGTGAGTATGCATGCATTCATTTCTCTCTGCTCTTCACTGTGGATATGACTAGTTTAAAGTGTCTGCCTTGAATTCCCCACAATGAGGGACTTTAACCTGAAATTGTAACTTGCAACAAACCCCTCTCTCTCTTAAATTGCTTTTTATTGGGGTATTGTAGCACAACAACAGAAATGAGAACAGAGCTTGTCTATAATATACTGCTCAAGAAACCTTTTCTATGACAAATCCCTTGGTCTCGAGAATATTAGTTTGAAGGTCAAATGAAACCCCAAAATTTGCCCCTATCTTTCTGGCTAATTTATTAAATCAGATGTAAAGCCATGTTAGGTAGAATTAGCAGCAACATTAAAACCATTCTCCTCAGTATCCTTTATTAACAATATGCTTGAGTCTGCTCTCCAAAAGAAAAATCATGTTGGAATTCAATTACATCAGGATGGCCATGGGAGGTGGGGTTTTAAGGAAATAGCTGGTCATGGTGGGGTTTTTTTTTTGTTTTTTTTTTGTTTGTTTGTTTTTAGTTTTCTTATCACTCCAACAGAATGCCTGACATAATAAGCTAAAAGTGGGGAGGGTTTATTTTTGACTCACTGTTTCAGAAGGGTCAGTCCATCAGCATGAGGAGATATCATGTGATTTTCCTGGGGAAATATGAAGAAATATTCGTTTACCACAGATAGGGCACTGCCAACAGACCAAAGAAATGATTCCATCAAAGTCCACCTTGATGCACCAATAGAAACTGGCAACCAGGCAATGGCCATCAAAGGTTTGTGTAGTACAGATAGCCACATATGAGCTGGATAGTATCAGATTCTATCAAGTTGTATTAGCAGGCACACCGGCAATTCATTGTAGAACAGAAATGGTGGGTTCCAGGTCAGCAAGGGTACGTGTGTCTGTGTGCGTGAACCATGGGTGGAAAAGACACTACCTCGACTGTAGCATTTCTCCCTCATCTCAAGCCTGTAGCCTCATGAGGTAGTTCTCTGCAACTTGCTGATGGGAGCAAAAGTCTCAGCCCTGTCTCGCAGGTGGGCTAGCTTACTGTGTTGATACATGATGCATGCCAAAAGTCACTGCAACACATCTTAGGGGTGACCCTAAGGAATGGTGAAGGGAACCCTTTTAGCATATTAGTATATGATACGTGTGATATATATATATATATATATATATATATATATATATATATATACATTTTTATTCTTTTTGTATAGAGGGAAAATGGGCTGATTTACATACCTTGTCAACAACTGGCAAAGAGCAGAGTTGATTGAGACCTGTTCAGCTCTCATATACCGCCTAGAAGTGTGGGGGACTGGCCTAGTAAAGGCTGAACTATAGTATAATGTTTCCCACTTCCCTCAGAGGCTCAAACTCCATTCTCCCATGGCAATGAGGGTGAGGTGAAACTGAGGCAAGTGAAGGGGTGAGGCACTCGCTGCCTGCTGGTGAAACACATAAAGGGACACTATGAAATGCAGTAATCAAAACAAGCATCTGAGCTGGGCACAGAGGTGGTTGCCTGTAGTCCCAGCTACTTGGGAGGCAGGAGTGGAAAGATCCCTTGGGCCCAGAGGAGTTTAAGATCTGCCTGGACATCTTAGCAAGATCTGAATCTACTCTGTTGGTAGAGCGCTTGCCCGGCGCTGCATAAACCAGGCATGGGGATACACATTAATAATATTTTAACAATATTAATATTTTAGTGTTAGTCAACGAATATTTAAAATTTAGTGGATTAATAGTAGTATTTAATACTTTTAATAATATATTTAATGTTATAAAATAATGCCAAGAAACTTTTTTGACACAGGATCTTACCATAACTCGGGTTGGCCTGGACTCTAGCCTACCCAGTGCTAGGATTGTAAGTATATTTACCGTGTTTGCCCACAGTATCAAAGTTTTGTGACAAGACTGGCTTGCTAATTCATTCAGCCTCAGGCTCCAGGAGGGCTCCTCTGCAGAGCACAGGCACTGACCCTGCACACTGCCAAGGACAGCTGTGTGGTCTCATGGTGACTTCATCTTCCTCGTTGCTCACTTTCCTCAGTCCTTCGTTTTTGTTCTTTGAGACTCATTACTCAAAAACTGCTTTATGAAAGTTCTTGTCTCTGGTTGTGCTTTTTAGTAGCTTGGGATAGACGAATAAAACTTAAGTAAGATTTCAAACATAACATACCACTAAAGGGCTATTTCAGAAGTAAAGAAAACCTATGAGCAATTTCACTGGACTGATAAGCACAAACCAAGACAGGCATAGAGAGAGGTGCACACCTTTAGTCCCAGCACTTGGGAGGCAGAGGCAGACAGATTTTGGCGAATCCAGGCCAGACTGGTCTACAGAGTGAGTTCCAGGTCAGCCAGGGCTACAACAGAGATCTTGTCTTAAACAAACAAACAAGAAATAAAAGGCATAAGCCAGAGTTGTCAAGGTATATTTAGAGACATGGTCTTAAATGACAGGAAAGGAAACTGAGATTCCAAGTAGGGGGAGCCAGGCTAATAGTAAGGGTCAAACTGGAAGCTACCCAAAACAAACAAGCCAAAAACAGAAGTCTCCTTTAGTCTCTCGCTGAGGGTTTGGAGAAACAAGCCAGTTTGTGAAAAGCCATGGGCTCTTCAGCCTGTCATGCTCACCAGCGGCATGGGCCCCAGGCCCCAGGCTCCAGCCTAGGCTAGCACAGGATGCTCCCAGGAACTGAGACGTGGTCACTGAAGAGAGAGGGTGGGGGAGGGGGAGGCGGAGGGGGCGAGAGAGAGACCCGGGGGGGCGAGGGGGGGGAGAGAAGGAGAGGAAGAGAGAGAGAGAGAGAGAGCCCTCCTTTGGTTACCCTGCCAGATCTGAGGACCAAATCTTACCAGGTTGTCCTCTCTGTGTCCTTTCCTCCCTCGTTCCTGGACAGGGAACGGGCCTTTCTGCAAATAGAAGTCTTTTCTGTCCAAGAATGCTCTGGCACTGTGCCGCTATAAAGGACCCTGGGTGCCTGGAGAGGGCAAAAGGACAAACTCCAGAGCCCAAGCGTGGTGGAAGATGTGACTCTATCGCTATGCTCCCGCCGTGGGCCGGCCTCCCTCGGTGTCTCCTAGAGAGGTCCCAAGGAGTCTTGAGAGGACACTGGGACGACTCATCTAACCCTTTTGGTTCAGGGCGCGTCTCTGACTCAGCATGACCTTGCACATCCCTCGAAGGCTCCGTGGCCACAGTTGCCTCTTTTCAAGGTGAGGATCCTGTTGTTCCAAGGAAGCTGCTCCAGCCCCCGCTGTTCCGTGACTGCCTAGCGCCATGCTAAGACGCGTAAGTGGAGCTCCCACACTGGTGTGTGTGAAAATGTGGCGCTTCTGTGGCCTACAGAGGTCTCCTGCGGGCGCGCGTTTGATTAAATATCAGTCTGCCCGCCTGAGCTCAGACTCCAGACTGGGACCATGGAGCAACAGACTCCAGCCCCTGGGTAGGCCTGTGTCGCGGACCTTGAAGGGCGGACCAACCCCTCAGAGACTTTGCTCTTCGGACGCGGCTCCTCCCTGTCACTCTGCCTTCCACGTGGGGGCCGAGAAAGCCCGAGCTGCGAGCTCGCTGCGCCGCGTTGCAAAGGCAATCCCCGGCGTGGAGGGCCTCTGGACACAGGGAACGGAGCAGGAGGCGGAGCCTGCCCCGGAGCCCCGCCCCGATCGGTGGAGCGCACTGGCCTCTCCAGGCCTCGCCCGCACGGGGGTGTGGACCCGAGGTCTCGGCTTCCTCGCGCCGGGAGCCAGCCCCTGGGAGCTTCGCAGCACCGCAGCGCATTTGCACGCTGCCACCCTGGGAAGGCCCCTGTCGCGCGCCGCCGTCGCTAGACCCCCCTCTCCCTCCTTCGTGCGAGCTGCAGAGGAGAGACGGGGAGCATGCGGGACTACGACGAGGTGACCGCCTTCCTGGGCGAGTGGGGGCCCTTCCAGCGCCTCATCTTCTTCCTGCTCAGCGCCAGCATCATCCCCAATGGCTTCAATGGTATGTCAGTCGTGTTCCTAGCTGGGACCCCGGAGCACCGTTGCCTGGTGCCGGACTCGGTGAACCTGAGCAGCGCGTGGCGCAACCACAGCATCCCGTTGGAGACGAAGGAGGGACGACAGGTGCCTCAGAGCTGCCGCCGCTACCAGCTGACCGCCATCGCCAACTTCTCTGCGCAGGGGCTGGAGCCGGGACTGGACATAGACCTTGAGCAGCTGGAGCAGGAGGGCTGCCTGGATGGCTGGGAGTACAGCCAGGACGTCTTCCTGTCTACCATCGTGACTGAGGTAGGTGGCAGTGCTTTGCTAGAGCTGGACTTTGGGAATGGAGACTCCATTGCGTCAGTGCCCCCAACAGTTCCTGGCAGTTCCTGGGTCAAAGCCACACTCCGTCTCAAACCTGCCAGGCACAGAGTGGGGTTATGAGTAGTTTCTCAGCACAGACGCAGAGCTGGTGAATGTTCTGTCTGGCATTGAGGGTATGGAAAAGACAGTGTTGTCACCAACTGCCCTTCCCTTTTTGAGTTTCACAACAGATAGAGTTTCCCAAGAGCCTCGGTGCTTCCTTGGGCAGCCCAAACCTCAGACTGTCTTGATTTACGGTCAGAGATATTTCCCTGCCACAAAGGAGAGAAGGGATGTGGTGGTCTGTTGAGCTCAAGAATGGACACAAGGAAGGATATTGAGACAGAGAAGGGCCTCTGTGTTGCGGCTCCAATAGCTCCAAAAGGAAGCTGCCCCTTGATACTGGTTGGATGCAAGGAGCCAAAAATAGAACGTGGCCTTTGGACACTCTTGGAGAAACCAGTACTTCTGTGGGGAGTGTCCGCTGGTGGGCAGGGGCTCCAGCTGGGACCACCTACCTCTCATTGGTCTGGGAACAGGTTCCCTAAGTCACCAAAATCCGGATGTGGATCTATTCCCTCTCTATGTTCCCTGTTGCACATTTACTAAGGACCAGGTGATGTTAGGTCAAGACACATACTCTTTCTGGAAAGAGCATCCCAAGGGACTGACTTCCTGCTATTGATCAGGCTGGTAGGAGTTCCCAACTTCCCACCTCCCAACGCCACCTCTGTTCTTTTTCCCAAGGGGAAGTGGGTAAAAAAACAAACAAACAAAAAAAAAAACCCCAAACCTATGTTCCTGGGGGGGGGGTGTAAAAAAACAACCATGTTCCTCCCAACAGGGTGTGGGGGAGACAACTAACAGCAGCCCCAGCTACTTCTTTATCTCTTTCCCTCAGCACTGCATAGCAATCATCAGAAAATGTGTCTGGCCCTTGGGTGTAGACAGCTGGGGTGCGGGTCCCACCTGTGGAGCTCAGATGCCTGTGGTGCATGCCAGCTGTGCTGTTGAGAGTTAACATCAACCCTACTTAGTGATGGACTTCAGGAGCCAAAATTCAAAGCATAGTTTACTTTATGGTGACTTGGGTAAATAAACTGCCCCCTCTTTGTGGAATAACTAGATCTGGAGACACCGCAGGAAGGGCTCATAAAATTTGAGACAAATCAGGAGATAAGAGACAGTTCTGTTCCGGGAATGGGAGCCCTGTGGATGGGGTAGGTGGAGTACAGGGGAGGTTAAGAGGCTGGAGCTGCCCTTGGGCCAGCTAATGGGGATTCCTAAACTACATTTTGAGAACTGTGAAAATTGTAAGCCTAGGACTATGTTGTTTTTGTTGTTGTTTTTCTTCTTTTGAAACATGGTCACAGAGGCTTGTCTAGCCTGTAGCTCAATGCATATCCCAAGCTGACTTTGAAGTCACAGTGATCCTCTTGCCTCTGCCCCCTAGATACAGAGAATTACAGACATGTACCAACTCTCCCAGCCCCATTCGTGTCCTTAGAGTTTGATCTAGCTGCCATGGAAAGCAAGATTGGGACTCTGAGTCTATTCAGTCAAGGCTGGCAGCTATGAGGGATGTGGGGCTCATGGAGAGTGGCTGAGCCTGTGGGGCCCCTATGGGTTCCTTACACTAGCACCATGCCTGCCTTGGGTCCTACGGTTGGCTCTGCCTCTCTAGCTGTGGCAGCACTTAACCCCATGCCTGGCCCTGGGGCATCTAAGACTGGGAATTACCTCATCTTTCAGCTCCCGAATTATTCCCTGCACCTGAGTTGCAGGTTAGACCCACTGGCCTCAATCTTCACAGACAGCTGGTCTAGCCTAGCCTGGCTGCTGTCCTCCTCCTAGATGGTTTTGTTTGTCTGAGGATATAGAGGCAGGGTGTGTGGGGGAGTAAACACCTGAGTCTTTAGGTGCCCTACTGTGCTGTTCCAGGGGGCTTTGGGGTACACCTAGTGACTCCTGCCTCACATGCTCACGTGTGCACACTGTGACTTGCTCTGCTCGATAGCATTTCTCTCCCTTGTTTGCTTTTTTGGATGGTGGGAGTCCAAGGGAAAGGCCAATGGCGGCTGGAAAGAGAAGGGAAGGAAGCAAGAAGCAGGTTGAGCAGGGTGGGGTAGCTCCTCCAGAGGGGGCAGTAACTCAGTCTGGGTGGCTATTAACCAAAATAGAAACAAGTATTGAGGCGAATATGGAGAAGATGGAATCCCATGCATTACTAGTAGGAATGTGTCCCTCCCTGTCAGTTACTGAAACAAATACCTGAGACACGCAGTTTATAGAGAGACAAGGTTCCAGCCTATGATCAATTGACTCTGTTGCTTTGGGGCCTGTGGTGAGGCAGAACATCCAAGTGTGTGCTAGAGTGAAGCAGCTTCTTAGGAGAGAGAAAGAGGAAGCAACCAGGGTCCTAAAATCCCCTTCAAAGGCATACTTCCTTCCAGTGGGCCCTCCCTCTTAAAGTGCCCACCAACCCACAACAGCTTTAAGCTGGGAGCCAAGCCTCCAACAAATGCCTTTAGAAGGACATCTGAGATCAATCTATATCCCAGCACCCAAGCAGCTGAGGCAGAAGGATTGCTATGAGTTCAAAGCCAATCTGGGAAAAGCCAAAAAACAAAGCGCAAACCATAGCAGAAGGTACAATGACACAATTGCTGTGAGAAGAGTATTACTGTCCTTCAAAAAGAAATTAAAATACAATAAACTGGGTGTGGTGGTGCGCGCCTATGATCCCAGAACTCAGGAAAAAGCAGAGGCTGGAAGCCATCCTTGGCTACACAGTGAGTTCCAGACCAGCCTGTGATACATGAGACCTTGTCTCAAAAAATAATAATAAAAATAGAATTATTGTACAATCCATCCTTTCAACTTGTCGGTAAACACCAAAAAAAGTGAAACCAGGGTCTCAAGGAGCTATGTGTTAGGCTGAAGAGATGGCTCAGGACCAAAGTTCAGATCCTGGCATCCAAGTCAGGTGTCTCACAACTGCCTGCAACTCTGGCTCAGATGCCTGCCCTCTCATGTGTGTGCATTTACAATTAAAAATAAATATTAAAAATTACCTGTACACCCATGTCCAAAGCAGCATTTTTCACAATAGCCAAAAAGGTGAATGTACCCCTGGCTCCCAGCAACTGCTTGAATGGATAAACAAAACGTTGTATATGCGAACAACAGAATTTTATCTCACTCTGAGAGAAAGCAAGTTGCGGCACAGTCTCTATGAATGACTGGTGAAGACATCATTCTTAATGAAAGAGGCTAGTCACAGGAACTCATCACTTCACTTATGAGGCGTAGGCAAAGGACCTGCAGACATGATAGTACCTGCCTGGAATAGCACTGAAGAGGGTGAGGCAGGAGGATTAAGGTCATCCTGGGATGCATATGAGACTCTGTCTCAAAACATCAAGGGGAAGGAAGAGAGAAAGAGGGAGGGAATGAGAGAGTTGTGGGTTATTGTTGCTTAACAGGTTTCAGGGTACACATAGCCCTTCCCAGTCCCCTCCTCCCCGTTGGTGCTGGAGTCTTCACTCAGATTCTCATGCTTACATAGCCAGTGCTCTTACCCACTAAGCCATTTCCCCAGCCCTCTTTATAACAATGTTTTAAAGAGCAGATGGGCTGCATCATTTGTGGCACTAGCCAGATAGCATCACAGGTGAGTAGTGACCAGTGCTAACGACAGACCCTGGTCACCCTCTTGCCTGCGCCTCTGTCTGGGCACAGTGGGTATTTGGGGAATTTTTTTCCAAGGCTTGGGTTGTAGCAGATAGAAAAGGTGATGACAATTGCTGGATGAAAGCTGAGCCCCTGTCCCCACAGAGGCAGTGCCAGGACTCTGAGATCAAGACATGTGCCCCAACCCATGCTGACTTGGCCAGTGACAGTGCACAAAATGACCTCATCCTTGCAAGCTAGCCCAGGGCCCCTGACAGATCCCTAAATCCTGGCAATTGTGGGTGGAAGTACTGTCCTCAGAATGTTCCTCTGCCTTATACTCTGGCACCCTGATATCCTCCAGAAGAGAAAGCCCATCCAGACTGTCCCTGGACCCCTCCACAGGAGGACAGAGACAGCCAGGAGCCCAGAGAAGTTCCTTTCATTGATGCCAGGAGATAGGAACCTGGTGTCTTGATTGTGACTCGTATGCATACACCTGCCCCTGCTTCCACTCATAAGGTCATTTTTTTCATTAGGCGTTGTGTGTGAGGTCAAGCCATTCAACCTGTGTAATTACTAAGAATTAAAATTTCTTATCCTTATTTTGAAATAACTTCTGATTCAAAGAAAAATAATTTTAAAAGTACAGAGCATTTACATATGTGTGTATTATATACCCTTCATCTAGCTTCCTCTGACCTTCGCAGTTGATTGTTTTTCTGACACAGAGTTTTGCTGTATAGCTCTGGCTGGCCTGGAACTCCCTGTGTCATCCAGGTTGGGCTCCTCTTGACTCTGGCCCCCAGTGCTGGGATTGCAGACATGTGCCACCACACCCAGCTCTGATATTATCAACTTAAATTACCTGTAATGCATTTATCAAAACCAGGAAATTAGCACTGGTCAAAGTACCGCTAGTGTCCTTTTCTGTTCTCTGATCCTGTCCATCATCCCACTGCTCATAGCTGTCATGTCTCTGTCTTCAGTATGAGACAGCTTTTCAGTCTTTCCTGATCTTTTGTGACTGTGATGAGTTGTGTGTGCTATTTCGATGAATATCCTCACATTAGGTTTGTGTCATTTTTCTCATGATCAGACTATGCTATGCATTTTAGGGTAAAAGTGCAACAGAAGTGCCATATTTTCAGGGCATCTAACCAGGTATATAATGCTGACAGTGTCTTAATTGGTCTTGATATGAACATCAATCATTTGGTTAAGTTGGTGTCTGACGTAGTTTTTCACTGTTTCCTTTTCCCTTCCCTTAACAAATATTTGAGGGGAGATACTTGGAGATAATACAAACTTTTACCCACTGAGTTTAGCATCAATCTTCAGACCTTGGCTGGGATGACTAACACTGTCGGATCGCCCGGTGGCGAGCTGAGAGTATTCTGGAAATCAGTGCTTCCCCTCCACAGCCATCTGGTTGTGTATATTTTTTCACGTATGCACGGGCTCATACCTATTTATTTCATTTAATCGGTTATATCTAATACTGTCCTTAATATTCTGTAGCTCCAGTTATCTGAACTAGAACCAAATGGATTTTCACTTTAAGGGAAAAAAATATAAAAATACAAAGTGAATCTGTCGAGGTCCCAGACCGCTGGGACACTGCTGTCTCTGGACTCTGGGCTAGAAGAGTCCATGATCACCCTGGGAGAGGAGTGTCAATCCTATCTAGTAGCTAAGTTACCCATGGGATGGTGTCTGGGCAGGAACAGAGAGAGGCAAGGATATGTGGGATTTGGGATAGGGAGGTTCTGTTGGGGAAGGAGGGACCCTGAGCACCCTAAACAGTCTGTCTGATGATGGGTGATTTTCACTGAGACTTACCATGGCAATCATACCTTTATCTCTAGGGTCATGCTTTAGTCCTTCTGTGCTAATGCCTGAGTAAGTTCAGATGCCTCCTGCCCAGAGGCTGGAAGAGCAGGGAAGACAGGAGGGCAGGCCTGAGCCTGCGCTCAGAGTGTTTTCTTTCCTCAGGGAACACCATTAAGTATCCTTGGTCTTAGTCCACAAATGAGGAAAACCAAAGTAGCCTCATGTGAACCATGCATGGATTCTCCTAAGCTTTGCACTTCAAAGGCCTCAAGGGAGTCCTGCATCCTGAGGGCTGACCCGCTTGAAAGACCCTCAGCAACCTAAAATGGGGCTACTTTATTTGTCCTCTTCTGCAGCTGGCTATATCCTTGGAAGCCTGGGGTATAGCTGAGGGTGTGACCTCAGATAGAACCCGCAGCAAAAAGCCTGTGCCCTGGAGGCAGCAGCCTTGTGCCACCCTTCCTAAGACCAGGATACTGATTTCACTCATAGCCCCAAGGTAGGTCAAGATTCCAGAGGAAAATGGGGCCCCATTCCAAGCTCATAGGGAGCTTCTGGGAATGGGAAGGGAATAGGGATGCTGACGAAGCCAGTGGGGCTGCCCACTCCATCAGACCTCATCTTGTAGCTGAACTTAATACAGACTATTTCTGCTGGGGTCTAGGTGGGCCTGGCCAAGGGATAGCCCTGGAGTAACAGGCAGTTTGCCTTCATTCTCCCCTTATTACTGGAGTTGTACTGGTCAAAGCCTGGACCCTGACAGTCCTAACAAGCCACTCACCCTCAATAAGCAATTAAATAAACGAGCACTGGTGAGAAGCAGGAAAAGGATATAGTATGGCCACATCAGCAAGTGGGACAAAGAAGTACCATGACACTCCCCCTCAAAAGCCCATCACTGGGTCCTGACATGAGGCTCAGGGTTAAATAGAGGGCAAGAGGTCTGCTCAGCTAAGGAGTCCTGGTCAAGATGTGGTCCTGCCCATCATCATTGTCTGGACTCCGGTCTCTCCCGCACTGCTAGGTTGTCAGAACTGTGAGAGAGTTATCTCCAGAAGACAAGTAGGCCTTCTGGCTGTCACCAGCACCCCAGCCTTTCCTTTCTCCCAACTTCAGTGTCCTGGAAAATTATAATTTCTCCAGGTCCATTGTTCCAATAGTCTGCTAGACAAAGAGGTGTTTCTTTAGAATATCTTCATTCCTGCCAGGATGGTTATACCTTAGGATACTGCTGTTGGCCAGGATGAGACACTTGTGCCCTTTCTTGGGTCATTAGACTAAAACAATGGGCCCCAAGACTTCGTAGTGATAGCTTGGCTGTCAAAATGGCTTCAGTATTAACTAAATCCCTCAGCAGTAAGATTTGTCCCCCTGGTTCCAAAGACAGTGAGCCAGCCAGCCCCAGGGAGACTTTGTTTCCAGTCAGCCTTCAGAAAGTGCACCTTTGCCAGGGAGCAGAGGAAGACATTAGGCTGCCCCTGGCTCTAACTTCTGCGTGCTTCCCTATTTATCAGCTGCTTCTTTGCCCTGCGGCTGTGTGCCTCTGACAATTGGCGATGGGATGTCAGAATGCACCTTTGTTCTCAGGCTGTTTCACCTGCACCTGCTGCCAAGCCTCGGGATAAACAGACTTTGTCCATCCCTCCCGGTGGGTATCAGAACCTACAGGCAGAGTCCAAGGTGGCATGATGACAGAATCAGGCAAGCTGGACAGGAGGCGCCCGGCAAGTGCCATGGGCCTCAGGCGGCACTGCCGCTCTCCCTGTCGCTGGCTATTTTCTTATGTTTAAGGGCTTTATTGGTACCTGATGCACGTCTCTGGAGCCCAAAAGAAAGACAAAAATCTCCATTTGTGACCTAATCAGTGTAAAGGAAGTTGGGTGGGGTGGGGTGGGGGGTCTTGGAGAAAGGACTGATTTACTCCTTTTATACCCACAGATTCCCCAACTCACTTTACTCTTATTAACAAGTATGGGTAGCCCAGGCTGGCAGTTCCTGCTCAAGGTTTGCAATACAAGAGGGCAGGCAGATGTGGTGGCACACACTTGCAATCCCAGCACCTAGGAAGCAGAAGCAGGAGGATCCCAAATTTGAGGACAGCTTGGGTTACACAGAGAGATCCTTTCTCAAAAATAAAGATCTCAATAAATCATTGTGCCTAGGGCCAGGCTCATACTGACACCTTTGCGGGGTTTTTCTCTGCGGAGTAGCTGATACAGACCCAACCTATTTGTTTATAGCCCCAGAGTAGAGCCCAATAGGGCCATGGTAGACTCTGTCCCCTAATAAAAGGGCAGATTCAGGTTCCCAAGGGTCTCTCCTCCTTTCAAACAGCTCCCTCTCCCAACCCCACCTTGCTTCTCAGACTTCTGGCTCGGCTGTTACCAGAACATCATGTCCCTTGTCTGTCTCTAATGCAGAACCTGGCAGACCCAAATCAAAGAATGGTTTTATTTACATTTTTGGACCCAAAAGAAAAATTCTAAGCTTATGTCTACCTTGCCTGTAGCAATATTGTAATTTATAAAAAACCTACAGAGGAGGCTGGGGTGTAGCTGAGGTGTTACAGTGCTTGTCCTGGGTTTGGTCCCTGACATTGCATAAACTGGGTTTGATAGCCCACACTTGTAATCCTGGCATTCAGCTGGTAGAGGCTGGATGCTCAGGGGTTTAAGGAGTTCTGCTGCATGGATAGTTGGGAGGTCAGCCTGGGACGTACAAGACTGTAGCAGGACACTTTGCCAAGAAGTTTCCTGTCCTGTGCAGTCTTTCTTATGATTGGATGCCGCTTGGACTTCTGGGAACTTTGCTTAGGTTATAAAGGAGAGTGTTGGCAGTTGGAGTTGGCAGTTGGCGGGATGGTTTGAAAGATGTTAGTTCAGTTCAGCTAGTTCTCTCTGCAGTTCCTGTTACCCAAGTTAAGGACCGCCAAAAAGGGCAGTGAACTTTTCTTTCATTCTCTCTTTCTGTCTTTAAAAACTGCCTACAAGAACAGTGAAGATTTCTCTCTTTCCTTTCTATCTTTTAAGAGCTAGAGGGTAATAAAAGGCACAGTGGGGATCGGTTACAAGTTAGGAATCTGTCTCAGTAGCAGTTAGGGCAAGACAATAGGCTTTAGGATTCAGATACATAAGCTCTTACCTCAGATAAGAAAACAAAAGCCTACATATGATTTGTAAGTCTGCACATGAAGATTTGATAAGTTAACCAAAACTATGAAATTAATCTTTTCCTATAAGACAGCTCCTCTTCTGGCCAGGGCTTCATAGTCTGTTCTTCACTCTGGCATAGAACTTCCTGGATAAAATGTAATTTTATAGATCGTGTCATGCTGTCACACAAGCCAGCTTTTGTTGTTGTTGTTGTTAGAACCCCAGGCCTCTTGCATACGAGGCTGGGCGAGTGCTGTAACACTCGGCTGCATCTCCACTCCCAAATTTCTTTTAGTTGTGGTCCAGCTCCATGTAACCACAGAACTCCTCACTGGCACCTCTCCACCTATGGTAGCTTTTTATTAATCCGATCTAAAGGAAGGAGCTGAGAACATTATTAGGTTCAGCGGTCTCTTGTCTCAGCTGTTTGCAAAGAAAAATGTTAGTAAAATAAGTAAATAGCGAAGCAGACAACCAAAAACAAAACAAAAACTGAAGCAAGGTATTTCCAAATCAGGAACGTGAAAAAGAAAAGTGGAAAGATGGCTGGTCCGTTAAAAGCAAGTACTGCTCTTGCAGAGGACCTGAGTTTGGCTCCCAGAACCTATGTCAGGCAGTCACAACCATCTGTAACTCCAGTGCCAGGAGATCTGAGGTCATCTGCACACGCACACACACACACACACACACACACACACACACACACACACAAGCAGAACAAATCTTTATGTAAAAACATGTAATAAAGGACTTAGACAAGCCAACTTTCAAAAAGGAAAAAAAATCATCTGGTCATTTTGGAGAATAGGTATTTCTCCACTCCAAATGATATTTATAAAACAGTAAGTAAATGAAAAGATTCTCAGACTTCCTAAAGAAAGACAAGACTGGTTGTTATTCATTCTCTCTCTCTCTCTCTCTTCCTCTCTCTCTCTCTCTCTCTCTCTCTCTCACTGGATATAGACATTTTGAGACCACTTTCCTTTCCTTGAGACTTTGAAACCACAAAAGAGGTTTCTTACTCCTTGTGGCTCACATTCAGAGATACAGTGTTTCATCATGAAAGGCCACAGATGCTTGTCCCACCTCACCCCTACCTTCCCTGAGCTCTGGGTTACAGAGGCTATAACTCTGGTGAATGCCCCTGCAAACAGTGGTAGCTCTGTCCACCAGCCATAGGTCTAGAATCCTGAGGCCTTGACTGCTTCCTCCCCTGCTTATTTCTGGGTCACAGGTTCCAAGCAAGAAAAGCAATCCAAAGCCACCTAAAATGTCTGCCCACACTCAACATCCCTCTCACGACATAGAGATGTCACTCTGAGAGAAATGAACCACTTTCCCTGCCCACTGCTCTTAAGGTTTTACCTAGTATGAAAATATGAAAGAGCAGAAAGCACCAGAATTGTCTGCACACGGTGAAGGAGCCTAAGGTTGCTTCAGAAAACAATGGAGATTTGGTGGCAACTCAAAGGTTTTCTCTAATAGAGCAACAAGCTAACCCATAAGGCACCTCATCCCCAGAAAAAAAGAAAAGAAAAACAGCTCAGAGCAAACTTTCTGAGGTCAGAGCAAACCTCAAAATGACTCCACCCAGTATCCTAACTTGAGGTGACCCAGTTTAGTGGTAAACATTGTCAAAAAATGAATTTGATTCCATCAGGAAGTGGCTCAGCCTTGTAAAAGTGACAGACAGAAATCATCCGGGCTTTCACTTCTTCGATTTTTAGTTTTTATTTACAATTATTTATTCAGTGTGTGCCTGTAAATGTGCATACGCATGTGTGCAGCAGGAGCATGTAGAACTCAGAAGACAACTTTCGGGAGTCAGCTCTCCTCTCCCACCATGTGGATAACAGAGAGCAGACTCTGGTCGCCAGGCTTCACAAGTATCTTTACCCACTGAGCCGTCTTGCCCCCCACCCTCAAGCTTCTTCAGTTTTAAATGAATGAGTTGAATGGTAAACAAAATATTTACCTATTTCACATTATTTCATATTTCAATAATGTCTTAAATAGTACTAGAATTTAATCTGAGTTCTGAATCTTTGTCTATGTTTAAACACCTGATGCCTATGCAGGAGATGCAAAGAAACGAAGAAGTGTGACACGCCGTGGGGAGAGGGAAAGGAGGGGGCATAAGCTGTGTAAAAGAACTACTTGTCAGGTTTAACAAACACTGCTGTTATAGTATGTTCAAAGAAATAACAGAAATTATGTGTTAATCTCACTGGCTGAGAAAAAGACCCTTACCTCAATTTTTGAGCCAAGTTTGAAGCAAGCTTTAATACTGGCCAGAAATGGTGGACCCTGGCCAGGTCCATTCCAAGATTCCCATAGAATGGCCCCGAGACACATTCCGGGATTTTCACAAAATAGCCCAAGTCACATCCGGCAGATGTTTATACAGGCAGAACCCATGAGGCTACGTACTTCCATCAGGTCCAGTAGGGACAAGCATGTATCCTGACGTACTTTCTCCCTGGGTATCTCTGCCTACATTTAATTAGGAGCAAGCATACCCTGTGTCATTGGATAAATCAAGCTTGCTTAGGGGATTTTGTTTGTTTGAGTTTCACATATGATGTTAAAAATAAAAGAGCATTCTTAAATACAGAATACCAGTAAAGAGACAGACATTATATTTTTTTAAGTAAATAGAAATTCAGGAGTGAAAATAAACAAAAGCTGATAATAACCATCCCAAAAGGGTGTTGGTGAAGAACTGGACTGGCAGAAGAAGGAACCAACAGACTTGCAGGTGGAAGATTGGAAGTTATGCAATTCAAAGAACCAAGGGGGAAACAGAGTAACAAATACACAGAGCCTCAGACAAGCTGGGGATGCCGCTAAGCACACCGATATACACACAATGGGAACACTAGAAGGAGACAAGAAAAGACCAGGAAAAATATACTCAAGGAAGAAATGGCTGAAAACCTTACAATCTTGATGAGAAATTACTCTCCACATCTCAGAAGTTCAACAAACCCCAAGCAGAATAAGACAAAGAAATCCACACTCTGGTATGTTATAATAAAAATACAGAAAGATAGACACAAAGGGAAAACTTTGAAAGCAGCAAAAATATGACTTGTCACATTCAAGAGAATTTAAATACAATCAGCTTTTCGTGTTCGTAAGTAATAGGAGACCAAAGGTGGTGGTGGTGATGGGGGGGCATCACATTGTAAATGCTGAAAGAAAACAGCTTTCAGCCAGGCTTCTTATGTCTGGCAACAAAACATCTTTTAAAGCTGGAATAAAGAGTCTGGAGAGATGGCTCAGTGGTTTGGGGTGCACACTGCTCTTGCAGAGGACCAGAGTTCAAATCACAGCCAGCACCCATGTTTGGCAGCTTACAAGCTCCTGTAACTCCAGCCTTAGGAGATCCAGCACTCTCTTCCGGCCTCCAGGACACTGTACACACATAGGCACATCATGTAAATAAAAATAAATTAAAACTATTTCTGGCAGTGCTACTATTGAAGAAATCTGTTCAGGAATCAATTTCACCAAAAAATTCTCAAAATTCATACTCTGAAAATTACAGGACATCATTAATAAAAGTTAAATATCCAAATAAAAAGACATCCCATATTTTGTTCATGAAGCAGAAAATATATGGTCAAGATGTCAACAGTCCCAATATTGATTAGCATATTCAATGCAAAAAAATCAAACATTGTGTATCATTAGAAATCAAAGCCACAATGAGAGACCTCTTTACATCTACTTGGAATGTCAGAATTAAAGAGAATACACACCAACAAGTGCTGGTAGGGATGTAGAAAATTTGAAACTCTCACTCACTGCAGGGAGGGGGGTTGTAAAATGAGATTGCCACTTTGGAAAACAGAGTGAGAACTCCCCTAAGGGCGAAACATAGATTTACCATATAACCCAACTATTAAACTACTATGTACATACCAAAGGGAAGTGAAAATATATATCCACACAAAATTTTGTAAATAAATACTTATGCTGACATTATACACTGTAGCCAAAAACAGTGCGATATCTATACACTTAGATAAATAACACATGCTATATCAATACTATGAATGTTATCCATCAATAAAGAGGAATGAAGTACTGACCCAGGCTTCTGCAGCATGATGAACCTGGAAAGCATCATTCCAAGACTTCAGTGGTTCTTAACCTGTGGGTTTTGACCCCTTTGTATTTGCTGCACAAATATTAGGACCTGAGTTTAGATCCCCAGAACCCACGTAAAGCCAAATGCAGTGCTGTGTGTCTGTCCGTAATCCCATTGCTCCTGTGGTGAAATGGGCGGTGGAAACAAGAGAATCCCCAGAAGCTCATGGGCCAATTAACCTGGTGTACACGATGGCAACCCAAGAGACCCTACTTCAAACAAGACAAGATGCCCAGGTTCTCCTCTGACCTCCATACAAGGACCCTGGCAATCGGGCACCAGCAGTATCACACAGAAACACACGAACATACACACACATGCATGCACTCACACAAGCAAGCACACAAAGGCTAGAAGACAGTGCTGCACTCGTCTGTGGCTATATTCAGAACTGCACATGTGTGATTTCTGTTATGTAAATTGTCTCTCAACAACCTGTCGTAAACCAAAGAAATTAAACACTCAGGGTTTCTGTTTGTTTCTGTTTGTTTATCTTGCAGATGGTCAAGAAATTTCACAACCAAGTTATAAAGAAGGAGCTGGGGTGGATGTGTACTTTGTTGTTAACCTTGCCTCTTCCCTTCCTCCTGGAAGGAGGATGCCCTGAGAGGACACTGTAGAGATCCGTTGCCCATTCTTAAAGAACCGATGCTAATTTCTTATTCACAGTCATCTCTGGGATTAAAGTCTGATTATAGAAGGATTTTATGCCTTGTGGTAAGAGCTTTTCTAGCTTTTTTCATACTTGAATGGAAGAAGTTTCATTTCTAAGACTCTCTTTCCTCAAGTCAGGTTCAAGAGTAAACACTTACCCATACCGCTTTAAGTCATGGATTCCCTTTGGACAAAGGCACGGTCGTTTGAGAGAGAATTTCCTTAAAGAAGTTTGCTTGCACCTTCACTTCTTGTCTCAGGAGGGACGATGGTCTCTTCTTTACAGAAGGGTCAGGGGGACTGGAGAGATGGCTCCCTCAGTGAACGCCTGCCTTGGAAGCGTGAGGACTGTGTATAGATCTCAGATACTCACATAAGAGCTGACATGACGATTTGCGCCTGGAACCCCAGTGCTGGCAGGGGACGGAGACAAGTGACTCCCCCGGCTTGCTGGCCAGTCAGCCTCGCCAAATGGCAAGCTCCAGTTCAGTGAGAGAACTTGTCTCAAAATGTACACAGTGGGCACACTTGTCCCCACATGTACACACAGGCACACTGACCTCTGTCCACACGCACACACATAGGCACGCATGCCTATGCACATACATACATACAAACACATGCCTACACCTCACATACATACATTTTTTTAAAGGAAGAAGCAGATTGATAGAGATGAATGGGAGGCAAAGTCACAGAGCAGAAGTGCCAGTGTCCAGGGAGGCCTGTGCTTGTTGCTTGGCACCAGCCTGCCTTCCAGCGTTCTCAGTTTTGTGCAGAACTTATCTTTATGGCCCTTTACAACCTTGGTAAAGCTGAAACTGCCAGGCTTGAACTACTTAGAGAGTTCAAAATCAAAAGCGTTTTTCAAGTATAGTGCATGGTTACTCCCTAGCCGTTTTTCTGTTACTCCTAACTGTCCAGTATTCGTGCAGGAGCTTTGGTATGTACCAAGTGCCCAGCCCTGTTGTTCTAAGCCATCCAAACCACAATTGTATTGACTATTCAGGTATGGGAACATTATCCTTCTGATGAAGGATAAGGGAGGCTGCCTTTTTTTTTCTTTCCCTCTAGCTGGAGAGCAAGGATGAAGTAGCCCAGAACAGAGCATGCTCACAAGAATGCTGGGCTCATGCAGACACACGTACATAGCTGCTTTGTCTTGCTCAACCTTGAGCTTTATGAAGCAAAGAACTATGCCTTGTGCCCAACATGGACCCTGGCCTGGGGCAGGGATTTAATGTCAGCTGATCAAATGATTAATCCTTTGACCAGCCCACTGAAAAAAAGAATTTGGATGGGTCCCTTCATCGCTCCAGTGCCTTCATTTGTTCATTTATGAAACAAGAAAAAAGAGTGCCTATCCCATAGACATTGAGCGCTCTTGAAGCAGTACAGCGTGTACACTAAGCACATACAGTTGGATCACTGTGTGTGGTGGCACACCTCTGTAATCTTGGCCCTTGGGAGGATCGGAAATTCAAGGTCATCCACAGATACATAGCAAGTTTAAGACTAGCCTGGGCTACTTGAGACCTTGTCTCAAAACACACACACACACACACACACACACATGAACAATGGTTGTTATCCTTACTATGATTAATGTTGAGAGGTGCAGGAAGCCAAGAATGAGCTTCCATCTCTTCTTTCTGTTTCTGTTTTCCTCCCACTACTGTTGAGATTAAATCCAGGGCTGTGCATGCTGGGCGGGCACTCTACCATTGACCTCCATCCCCAGTCTGTTCTTCATGACTTTATGTCCTGGTTTTTCTCTATTGAGACAGAACTGAAGGGCACATGATCCAGCTAGGTGAACCACACTCTGCTATGTTGTAGGAACCTCAGTTTTAGACCCTGAAGATCTGGGGGTGCACACTCCTCCCCCTGCATAGCTTGAGTCAGCTGCTTACCATGTTTCACTCTTTCACCAGAAAGGAAATGTGGAACCTGATTTGAAAACATTAGTGTTTGGTTAAAAAAAAAGAACATCCCCCAGAATGGTGCCAGCCATCTGATTAGGGGGCATCCATCTATAGGCTCTGATCCTCTAACTAGAAGTGTGTTTGTGTGTTCATGCATGTACGCACCCACATGTAGGAGCAATTACATCCCATCAAGAGAATTCCAACAGATCTACCACAGCACTGTTACAATGGGGACCTTGGCTAGTGGGGCCTCCAAGACACATTCCTTAAATCCCAAGGGGTAGAAGTAAGTAGGGCATGGGACTTTCCCAACAACAGACCTTTGGATGAAAGGCTTCACTTTGGACTACTGCTTGGTTTACTGGACTCTAGCCCCGCAAGCCCCAGCTAGGACTTTGTCTGCCAACCCAGGATCCTCAGAGCTTTCCAAAGAGACTCCTTGGGCACAAAGACCCTCAAAAGGAAACTGGAGCCCTAGAGCCAACCATGGACTAACCATGCTGTCTAACCACCTTTACCAGGGTCCCAAAGACATGCAATAGCCCATATGGGCCTAAAGCAAATGGCTACTGTGTGTTCACGGCTGGTTAGGACACTTTGCTGGGCACCTCTTCCTCCTCATGGAGGGAAAGAAATCACAGCCATGGTCTCCAGGAAAGAGAGTAATGGGGAACTGGTCCAATCTCACCCTTTCCAGCACCCATGCTTCTGTCCAAAGAGAACAGGTTTGATTAACCCCACCCCCAGGCTAGCTTCATGGTGTGCAACCTCTGCAGTTACACATTCCCCTACTCTTGATCGCCGTGTTCTGTTTGGGTGTTTTGAAATTTTTTTTTTTTTTCAAAAACAAATTTTTTGAGACAAGGGCTTGCTGAATAGCACAGGCTAACTTCAAAACTCTTGATCCTCTAGGCTTGCACCACCATGCCTGGCTGGAAACCCTTAATTTCAGGGACTAGGAAGATGGCTCAGTTAAGGGACTAGGAAGATGGCTCAGTTGACAAAGTGTTTGCCATACCAGCAGAATGACCTGAGTCTGACCCTTTTGACCCCATGTGAGAAAGCTCAGCATGGCGGAGTACATTTGGCACTGGGGAGGGGTAGACAGAGAGATCCATGGAGCTTCGCTTTGCTTTAGTCAGCCTTGCCTTATTAGCAACCCTCAGGTCCTAGGATTAAAGGCGTGTGCCACCATGCCTGGTACTAAGTCCTTTCTTTGTTTCTCTATTTCGAAGTCCTGACAGTGCAATAGTTAAAAACCCACAAAGCAGAGAACGTTCTACTTGGAAGATCTTTGCTGCTCAGATGCAGCTGGAATAGTGACTGTTGATGGCTAGCGTGTCACACCCCTGCTGGTGTAAGATTGTTGGGGTCCATACAAGGCTGAGCATGGTGATGGGGCCTTCTACCCCTAGTCTTAAGCAGTTGTCTCCTGGTGTCACATTCCTGGGAGAAGTGTGCAGGCTCTTTGCCCAGCCCTTGGTGATATGACTTGTCTCTGTGTGTCAGGGCTAAATCTCAAGCTCCCTTCCAAGTTTGGGCCAGCTATTTTTGGAGGAAGATAGCTATTTATTCAGGTACATCTTGTCTATTACTTCTGGTCCATAGGCTGACAATGCATAGGAACTGGGACAGCAGTCGAGGGCTTGCTATCTGTCTTGTCTCCTGGTGCCTGTTCAGGGACCTTGGGTCCATTATCATATCTGAATAATTTATTCTTTAACTTTATTAATATTAGTGTGTGAGGAGGGTGATATATGGGGGGAGCACATGTACCACAGTGTGCATATTGAGGTCAGGGACAACTTTGTGAGGTTGGTTCTCTCCTTCCACCTTTACATGAACTCCAGGAATTGAAGTCAGGTAGCCAGGTTTACTCAGCAAGCACCTTAACCCTCCGAGCCATCTCGCTGGCTCCATTTCTCAATTTATAAAGTATGAAGGCTTGGGCTGGCAAGATGGCTTAGTGGATGAACTCATGTACCTGAGTTCAAATACCCCGGAGTCATGTAAAAGAGCCAGGAATGGCTGCACATGCCTAACCCCAGCATTAGGGTTTAGAGATAGGCAAATCCCTGGGGGCGTATTGGCCAACTAGCCTACTCTAAATTGGGAGCTTCCAGTTCAATGAGAGGCCCTATTTTAAGGGAATAAGGCAGAGTGTGATAGATGAAGACACCTGACATCTTCCTCTACCCTCCATATGTGTGGATGCACACTCACATGCATGTATCACACACACACACACACACACCACATCATTCGCATGTGCCGACACATACATAGAATAAAGGCATATTCAACTCAAGGTTAGATGGGCTGAGGAGTTCAAGTTCAGTGGCTGCACCTGGTGCAGACCTTCTTACACAGCGCGTCACACGGTGAGGCATCACGACGTGCTCACTTAGACCGTCCTCTTACGAACGCTGTGCCTTTGGATTGGGCTCTACCTTACCACTCCTTTAACTTTAACCACCACCCAGAATCCCTCCCTCCAAATGAAATTCCAAATTGAATTAAGTATATTTACTTTCTTAATACCTTACAATAGGGACTCAGTTTCAACTTGCGTTTTAGTGGGAGCAATCACACCATTGCTCCAGGTGAGGCAGTCTCACCGTGAATAGCCTCTGATTGGGCTGCTTCTGAAGGTGAGAGGGCTGCCTTCCAGGGCCATGTTGTTCTTCTGCACAGCTATGCTTAGACACCCTGCTAGCGTCATGAGCCTGGAGGGACCTTTTATGGATGGAAGTCTATAGGGGAAACTCTTGGATCCTGAGACTTAGACGAGCTGTTAATCTGCAGGAGGCAGGATCCCCATGGGTCACAAGGCCCTTCTAAAGCTGAGCTGCTGGGATAGCCAAGACAGCTCTGGGACCCCATTGCTGTGAGCAGACCCTTGAGCAGGACAGTCTTCTGTGACTCCTGTCCTGATTTTTTATAACCTCTCCTGACTTTCTGTTTGCCCTGATTGCCTTAGCTTTTGGCTTTATGCTTTTCTTTTGCACTGCAGAATGAGATATGGAATAATGCATATGCGTGAATTAATTTAAATCAGCTATACTTTGAGGGTAGCTGTGGGGAATAAGAATTGCTTCACAAAAGTCAGGGATGTAGGATGTCCACCCAGTGGAGCAAGGGGTGGGCTGGAGGCAAAGGTCCTTCTATTCCAGCTCATCTTGTGACACACAGCTCCCATATACATCTCAAGTCCAAAATATATAAACAAAGGTCATCAAGCACACTTTGAAATCTCTGCAGCCTCCCTTGAGACTGGGCTAAACTGATTTCAGTGGAAATCCAGTAGCAGAACCTCTGACTGAAACTGGTTTTATGGATCCACCAGCAGGAACTTGTTAGCATGGAGCTGCCCACAGAGCCTGGGGACTGGGAGGGACCACGCTGCTGGGTGGGAAGGAGGGTGGGAAGGAGGGCAGAGGAGTGGAGAACGGAGGCTTATGGAGTCCTTGAAAAGGGTGGGTAGGGCTGGCACAGTGGTTCCTGGAGCAGGTCAGATGCTCTGTCTGAGTTTGAGAGGAGGGGACCAGGAAGCCAATACTTTCCAGAGAAGTCTGCTTTAAAAATAAACTCACACACACCGAGGCTGTTTTCACTTTTCAACAAAAGACATGACATTTTACTCCTGGACCAAGTGGTCATGTCTTCTGCCCTAGTCTCCTGACTCTTCAAATCTCTCCCTCTGTGCCAGGTTGCCTCAAAGGGACAAGGATTCCTCTGCTTCATATTGCTTTGTGGTTGAGGGCTCGCCAGCCTTCTTGATACGTAACAAACGTAAGCAGGTTGAAGTCATCTCTTCCCTCTTAGGGAGGAAACTGCATCTCAGTGAGGGACAGTGGCATGCCCCAGGCCTCTTGTCACGTTGAACAGCAGAGTCAAACCTGGAGTTGTGAGGCCTGTGCCCTTTGCACAGAGCCAGAAGGCTGGCACAAGGGAGGCCAGCACCCGGCATCTATCTGGTGCTCCCTGGAGCCGGGCACGGGTGGGTCCACCTGGAGGACTGGGCTGGGCTCACGTTGCATGCTGTCTTGTTGGCAGTGGAATCTGGTGTGTGAGGATGACTGGAAGACACCCCTCACCACCTCCCTGTTCTTCGTAGGCGTTCTCTGTGGCTCCTTCGTGTCTGGGCAGCTGTCAGACAGGTAAGGACTCTGCGTTGGCGAACAATGGGGTGCAGCTACTTACCAGTCCATAGCCTATCCTGACATAAGGCCAAACTCATGGGCTTTCTACACAGAGGAGGACCCTCTAGGCACTGAGTGAATAATAGGAGGAGCCTAGAACCTGGGGGGCCTGAGGCCTGAGAAGAGGATTACAAGTTCAGTGTCAACCTGGACTCTCTATCGAGACCCTGTCTGACTAACTAAACCTTTCCCAGATAAATCTAGAGTGCAACTTTGACTGTGGCAGCCCTACATAACAAGAGCCTGCCTATCCAACTGAGTGACAAACTATCTAAGTAAATAAATAAGTCTGTCACAGAAGGCACTAACACGTAACCCCACCTTCAGTGTGCCTGTCACTCTCCCGTTGAACTCCCAGGGCTTTGGCCAAAGAGATAGAAGTATCAATCCCAGTGGGACTGTACCCAGTGGGTACAAGTGGGACCCTTGTACCACAAGCCCCTGGACAGAACAAGATGCTATCATCACTGGCCCAACTCTGTCCCCAGATCTTGACAGGGCAGGGGGTAGATGGCATGTCATTGCTACACAAACAGCCAGCAGCTAGAGTCAAGCCAAGCAGCATCGGCTTTGCACTCTCTGAGTCTGGGAGCCAGGCCATGGCTGGGCTTGCAGCCATAGAGCTGACTGACCTAGGCTGGCTTTTGACCACCAGGGTTTGCATGCTTCGTGGGGACAACACTGAAGTATCCCAAGTTGTGTTCGACCTGCCCTCAATGTTCTCTTGGGACCACAGCAGGTGGACATACTAAATGACAAGGTTAGACAAGACTTTCTGGGGATTTGCCCCTCCCCAGAGCCGATGAGCAGGGAGCAAGACACTCCTGTCCACACCCATGCTCTACCCTGCCCACAGGTCACACCAAAATGAAAAGTTAAAGCTTAAACTGACCAGTCACACAACACACATGGCTACGAATGATATCTTCCCATAGAGCAGTGGTTTGCAATTTTAGGGGCACATAGACACACTTGGGAAACTTCCTAACACTCAAATACTCAAAGTGCGTTGCTGACGAATGAGACTCAGGAGAAGTGGGGTGCTGGCATGACTGCAGGTGCTCCTTGACTTTCCCTAAGGCCTGTCCTGGTAAAGGCACCCTAAACTGATGAGATCTTAGATTGAAAAGAACTCTTTCATACACCTAAGACAACATGCTAGCCCAGCAAACAGCCAGCTGTAGAGGGCCTGTTGTTTCCCCTTACTGTCTGTCAGGAGTGCAGGCACTGTTGCTACTCATGAATAGAGGCTCAGAGGCCATATCCCTGTCCGGCTGGGAGAAGGTGGGGAATCCGTGTGTGGAAGAATGCATAGCACTTCTCCACCTCTGCAAGTCATGAAGTCCGAAGTTGAACCATTGTAAGTCAAGGACTGTCTGTCATTTTTAAAGCTCCCCGGGAGGTTCCAAATGCAGCCAAGTTTAAGCAGCAACAGCCCTCGAGGGAGTTGCTAGACTTACAAATTTCCCATGTGGGTGATATAAGAAGAATCTGCGCTGTGCACTTTACCCGCTTTCCACAAATGGTGTGGCAGCTTCTATGAGGGACTCTATTTATTTTTTTTTAATAAAGGCCTGGGATGGCCAAGGATGGCCCCCAAACCACTCTATACATAGCCAAGGGTGGCCTTGAGCTTCTGCTCCTCCTGTTTCAGGTGCTTGAATTGCAGATATGTACCACTGCACCCAGTTTTCCCCATTCTGGAGATCAAAGCCAGGGCTTCATTCATGCTAAGCAAGCGCTCTACCCACTGAGCCATACTCCCAGCCTGCTATGGCTCCTTCTAAAGATCAAATTTGTCCCTGTGATCCTCACAGAAGATGCCCTGTGATGTCCAGAGTCAAGGCTTGGCACCTCGGAAGGTAGCCCCTGGACAGATGGATGCTGGGAACCTCTCCAGGGAGGAGGTTGACAGGCTGTCACAGGGGAAGAAAAAACCACCCGAGTCCCAAGATAAGATAAGCATACAGTGAGGCCAGGCTCGGTGTTAACATTCACCCTGAGTTACCGTGTTATGCCGTGTTCCACAGGTTTGGCAGGAAGAAAGTCCTTTTTGCAACCATGGCTGTGCAGACTGGATTCAGCTTCGTGCAGATTTTCTCCACCAACTGGGAAATGTTTACCGTGTTATTTGTCATCGTGGGCATGGGCCAGATCTCCAACTATGTGGTGGCCTTCATACTAGGTAGGGATGACTTTCGAGACTCAGGGCTCCTTCTTCCGACCCTTGTAAAAGGCCAGGGAGGAGGAGCCACTAGAGTGTGGGACCAAAGTGTCCTCAATCTCGGATACGTATGTGTTGAGGAGGGGGCTGCAGCTATGGGCACCTTGAACCAGTCTCGGCGGGGCAGAGGCTCACAGGGGGCCTTCTGTACTGGATCAGACGGTCCAGTGGCCAAAAGCAAGAGCTCAAGCTGGGAAGAAGTAGCCACACAAAAGCTGAGACACATTCTCAGGAGCAAAGGGTTTGAGACAGGATGTGCTGGGGGAAAGACAACGGTGATTTGAAGTCCTTCATGGGCTATGAAGGCCTAGGGCTGGTGGCCTATAAAGGGACTTGGGGACGGGGTGCTGTTGATGTGTCATATCTGCAGGAGGGAAAAGCACTTGCTAGATGACAGCAATTTGTACCATCGGACAGATCTGCTCTGGCCTGACTCTGAGCTCACACCCAGAGCATATGAGCTCTGCGCAGACAGCTGTGTCTCTCTGATAACAGTCCTACTGTTGGAAAGCCAGGCTGAGGGAGGGCAAGCCATCAGTTCCTAGGCCTTAGGGAGGCCCTGAACCCTCTCCAACTTTCCTGAGCAGGAAGTGGGGTGAGCTTCACGGAAGCTGTTTGGGGCTTCTCAAAAGTGTGAGCCCCACCACCAGCATACTCTCTGATCCCCTCATCATGATGAGAGGAGATGAGATGAGGCATCCCCAACACAATAAACACCAGGTCCTATCATCTTTAGCTCAACCATTCTAGTTGACCCAGAACTATTTCAGTTTGTCCCTAATGTCCCAGTGGAGCTGTTGATTGTGCTTCTTTAATAGAAATCTGATGGCCTTTTTTGCACCTGGCTATGTGGCTCTGATTGCTCTCAGGAGCCTGTGACTCACCGGCCTTGGCAATGGTGCATGTATTCTGTAACCCAAAGAAATGCACACCCTCTGTCAGGTTGCCAAGGCAGAATTGTCTGAACTCCATCCCTTTAATTATTGGTGAAGGGGAAGGGCCTCTTTTTCTTTTTTCTTTTTTTTTTTCAAGACAGGGTTTCTCTGTTGTAACTCTGGCTGTCCTGGAACTCACTCTGCAGACCAGGCTGGCCTCGAACTCATAGAAATCCACCTGCCTCTGCCTCCCGAGTGCTGGGATTAAAAGGGTGCACAACCACCACCTAGCCTGTGAAGGGCCTCTTGCCACAGGCCCAGCCTCAAGTCTGAGGAGGGAGGACAGACAGGAAGAGATCGAGCAAGCAGGAGCCACATGGTCCCAACAGGCAGCCAGCTATTGAGAAGGCCCTGGCGTGAAGGGAGTGGCTCTCACCTCTGCAGGGATGAGGAATGGAACAGGAATTTTACTAAGGTCATCTGGGAGGCTGCACACATCTTATCAGAAGGCAGACGCAGGAGAATGCTGATTTTTAGGACAGCCTGGGATACGTAGCAATACCATATTCCATAAAAGCAAAACAAACAAAACTCTCCATACCAAAAATTGTCATTTCTGTAGGTTGCAGAGAGGTTTGCAGAGAAAGCAAAGAGCTGCAGTGAGTGATGCCTGGGGACCTGGGGGAGGACCTGAAGCCCTCTGGCTGGAAGGACAAAGGCAGGGCAGCCTAGGCTGGGAGCAAGGAGGGAGTCTGTGCCAGGCAGTCCTACCCAGTGGTGCATTTTACTTATTTAGTGTGTGTGTGCATATGCAAATGTGTAAGCACAGGAAGCATGTACCTGTGAGCAGAAGGAAGGGAGAGGGAAACAATGGGTGTTTTTCACAGTTGCCCTCCACCTATTTTTAAAACAAAATTTTTAATGTTTATTTTGCATATGAAACAGGCACACACACATGCCATAGCACATGTGTGAAGGGCAGAGAGCAACTGTGGAACGTCATTTTCTCCTTCCACCATGTGGGTCCCTGAGATTCAGCTCAGATTATCAGGGTTGGCACTGAGTCACCCAGGTAGCCATCTCCTTATCCTTTGGCTTAGGACCTTACACTGAACCTGGAGTGCTCGGGCTACACTGGCTGGTCAGCCCACCCCAGGGATCCTCCTGTCTCTGCCTCCCCAGCACTGGGATTACAGGCATGCCCACGGTGCCCAGCTCTTTTAAGTGGGTGCTGGGCTTTTAAACTCACTTCCTCTTCTTGCATGGCAAGCACTTTATGCACTCATCCATCTCCCCAGCCCCGGCCCGGCCAGGCCCCGTCAAGTCCCCAGAACACATCCATCTCCCCAGCCCCGCCCCGGCCAGGCCCCGTCAAGTCCCCAGAACACATCCATCTCCCGGCCCTGGCCCTGGCCCCATCAAGTCCCCTGAACCTCTGAGAGCCTCTTCTGTGAGAGTGGAACACTGCCACAGCCCTGGCACTGCCTTCCACAGCCCTCCCTCCTCCCCACGTGGTCATGGCCTCATGTGCAGGGTAGAGAAGGAGAGGGCCAGGTCAAGGGTGGGTGGGAGCTTAGGTGTGTCAAGACAACAATCAATAGAGAGGACTCTGCAGACAGAGGGCTCCCTGTCTGCTTGGGTCCACACCTCTCACCCTAGTGGGCTCTGCGGGACACTGCCAACTTTAGGTCCTGGGATAACCCTTGTGTTAAGATGTGAAGGCCCAAGTGTGTCACTGAAAGCTGATCTGTCCTAGAATAGATGGAGTTCCCAGTCAGCTCCTGCAAGGGAGGACTTGCTGGAAGGACAGGCATAATGGCTGTTAGTTTTCCTGTGGCACAGCAGCGCCCTCTGGTGTTTCAGGCTAAAATAGCTACACCCCAGAGGCTTTGTTGGGATTTTTCCTTGGAGCCAGATTTGAACCCAAAAGTTCTGTCCCAGCATGTTTATCCTCCAGGCTCTGGGGAAGAATCTGAATGCTTGGAATGGTAAAAGTTCAGCTCGGGAATCGTTGCATCGACCCCAGAAGCTGAATTATTCCCAAAGCAGTACAGAAACGAGTCCTCACCAGGCTTGCCAGAGTCCTGGGGTTACACAGGGGACAAGGCAAAGTCATGCTGCCCAAAGCAACACACACTGGGTGCACCTCCAAGACCGGAGGAAGTGAGACTCAAGACCAAGGCAATGACCCTCACACACCCCAGCTTCCTCCAGTCTCCCTGTCATTCTTGGGCTTAGCGCCCTCGACCTGCCTACAGATTTCTGGGTAAAATGCCAGCGGCATCCTCTTTCACCCCGATATTGGCAGCTTCTCTGTCTTCTTCAGGAAGCCTAACCACCTCCTGTCTTGACTGATTCATTAGTGCAGTGTTTTCTGTTCTGACGTCCACACCCCAACCCCACCCTCACACCCACCACTGCCTTCCCATGCTATAATAGCTTTTAGACATGTTTAAAGCTTGCTTCCTCTGGTACATATGTTTCCCTTTTGACAACCGCACAACTGATGGCATCTTCTGTAACTTTGGCTACAGGAATTCCAGACATATATGAACTTGAACTACATCAGTTATGCAGCTTTTATCTGCCACATATTTACTTTTACTTACCTGTTTAGTGTATTGATCTTTGCGATGATGAGGATCAAACCAAGGGTCTCCTGTCTGCACTGTAAACTGATCCACACTCCAGCCCTTCACTGCTTTAACCTGAAATACAACTCTGTCCTGGTCTATTTGCACGGAGTGGCATAGCCAAATGCCACAGGCTGGCTTCACTCAGAAACAAAGATTTCACTTCTGTGTCACAGCAGCAGGAGTGTGAGGCCCCTGGTCATACTGTGTCATCAGTCAGGAAGCAGAGAGAGATGAATGCCTGTACCCAGCTCGCTTTCCCCTTTGTATTCAGTCCAGCAACCCTACCCCAGGGTGCGGTGCCACCCACATTTAGGATGGATCTTCCCTCCCCAGCTAACTCAATCTAGAACAAACATACCCGAAGATTTGTCTCCTAGGTGACTCTAGATCCCATTAAGTTGACAGGCTATATTAACCATCACGGGGGGACTTGGCATGGAGGAGCCCACACTGTCTCCGCACTGTGATGGAGGACACTCCCCCCTCAGCCCATCCTAACAGATGCACATCTCCCAGGCTTGTTCCCTGAGCTAGAATCAGCTGCAGGCCTCAGTTGCATTGAGGTGCATGTCCTGCTGCCTCCTCATGGAGTGTGCCTAGTGGTTCCTTGAGCTGACTGACAAAGCTTTGAAGCAAAGGGAAGGGAGGAGACAGTGAGTGGGCATGAGCTCCTAGGGCTGGTCGTGGTCTCACCAGAGCCAGGACATGCCTTTTGATTTGGATGTGAGAACTTTGCTCTTAGACATTGAGAAGCCAGGCTTTGCCCTAGGAACAAAAGCCTATGAAGCAGAGGAGGACAGGGATCTGGGTGAGAAAAGCTGGAAGTCACCAGTGCCATGGGTCTTTTTTCCAAGTGAGCACGCAGAGAGCTTTTTGCATCTGCCAGACTTGGGGTTGTCTCCTGTGGTTCTTTAGAGAGAACTGCTTGGCTTTTATCCAGGAAGGACTGAAAGGCGTTCACAGCCTCATTCATCTGCCCTTGTGTCTCCACTAGAATCCCAGATGAAGAACTGCTCCATAAGTTGGTCTTTTGGTTTTTCTCAGGCAATTTTCTTGAAGGTTAGACATGCATAGGTCAGAAAATATGGCTTACATCCTGGATACCTCACTGTGTTATGGGTTTATTTGTTTGCTCTGGGTCTAGGAATTGTGATTTGTTTTCGTTTTGTTCATGTGTGCGTATGTGCATGTGAGGTGTTCGTGTGTGTACATGTGCATGTGCGGTAGTGGTCTTTGTGTGTGCATGTGTGGGCACAGAGGTTTAATCCCATATGTCTTTCTCCATCACTCTCTCACTGAATCTGGAACTTAGCCATTTCAGCTAGACTGGCTGGACAGCAAGTCCTCAAGATCTTCCTGTTTCTATCCTTGAGTGCTGGAGTTACAGATGTGTGCAGCCACGTCTAGTTTTTATATGGGTTCTGGGGATTTGAACTCAGGTCAGCCACCACTTTACCCACTGAGCCATCTCTCCAGCCCATTTGTTCGCTTGTGGTTTTTGAGACACTGTTCCATGTATCCCAAACTGGCACTGAACTCAGAATGTATACAGCCAAAGAACTCCTGTCACCCTCCTTTCCATTTCCTGAGTTCTGGGTTTTTAAGTGTGAACTGCCACATCCAGTTTGTACCCCTGTTACAGACATATGAATGTAGGCACGTGGCTTTAACTCCTTATATCTCACAAGAATATGTGTAAGACAAGAGTCAAAGAGATCATTTATGTAATCATTTAGCCTGGAATGGGGCTTAAAGAACTGCTCAGAAAAGTGTTGGCTGGGAAAATGGTGGAGGTGACAATAGTGATAATGATAGTGGTAACAATGGTGGTGATAGTGGTGATGGTGATGATGGTGATGGGTGATGGTGGTGATGGTGGTGATGGTGGTGATGGTGGTGATGGTGATGATGGTGATGGTGGTGATGGTGGTGATGGTGATGATGGTGATGATGGTGGTGATGATGGTGATGGTGGTGATGATGGTGATGGTGATGATGGTGATGATGGTGATGGTGGTGATGGTGGTGGTGGTGGTGATGATGGTGATGGTGGTGATGGTGGTGGTGATGGTGATGGTGGTGATGGTGATGGTGGTGATGGTGATGATGGTGGTGATGGTGATGGGTGGTGATGTGGTGATGATGGTGTGTGTGATGGTGATGGTGGTGATGGTGGTGATGGTGGTGATGATGTGATGATGGTGATGATGGTGATGATGGTGGTGGTGATGATGGCGGTGATGATCGTGATGATGGTGATGATGGTGGTGATGGTGGTGATGGTGGTGATGATGGCGGTGATGGTCGTGATGATGGTGGTGATGGTGATGGTGGTGATGGTGGTGATGGTGATGATGGTGATGGTGGTGGTGATGGCAGTGATGGTGGTGATGATGGTGGTGATGGTGGTGGTGGTGGTGGTGGTGATAGTGGTGATGGTGATGATGGTGATGGTAGTGGTGATGATGGTGATGGTGGTGATGATAGTGATGGTGGTGATGATGGTGATGATGGTGGTGGTGATGATGGTGGTGGTGATGATGGTGGTGGTGATGATGGTGATGGTGATGATGATGATGATGGTGATGGTGGTGGTGATGGCGGTGATGGTGGTGATGGTGATGATGGTGACGGTGATGATGGTGGTGGTTATGGTAAAAAATGATAATGACTGTGAGGAATATGGTGATCATATCCATCTTGGTTACTGTCCCATGGCTGTGATAGAACACCCTGACAAAAAGCAACTTAGGGAAGAAAGGGTTTGTTTTGGCTTACAGTTTCAGAGATATTACAGTCTATCACGGTAGGGAAGGCACGGAGGCAGGAGCATGAAGCTGACTTGGCAGTCCGGAAACAATGTGGTAATATTTTCTCCCCACATAGAAAAAACATAGAGAGAAAGGAAAATGGAGTCCAGCGACAAAACCTCAAAGCCTACCCCTAGATGTACTTCCCCCAGCAAAGCTCCATCATACTCCCAAATAATGCCACCAGCTGAGGCTAAGTGGTCAGAGAGATAAATCTATGGGGGACATTCCTCACTCAAATGACAGCATGGAAGGAAGGGAAAGATCCTAAACGTTGGATAGCAGTAGAGCTAAGGAGTTGTTTGTACCATCCATCTTGATCCACGGGCTGGCAGAGCTCTGTTCTTGCCTGGTACCTGGTGCATAGCCGAATCATCTCGAGTCAGTTCCCATCCGCTCTCAGGCCGTGTGCCAGTGCTACAGTTTATCTCCCCGGCCTCAGACATAAACAAGAGTCTCGCTTGGATCTGTGTGCTTCTCTTTTCCATGATCAAATTCCCTGAATCTGGATTTCTGTTGAGGAAGAACACACACACACATCCCACATACCCATTTATAGTCACATCATAATCCCAGCCAAAGATATCCAGGGTCATGGTAAAATATGTTCATTCATAAAATAAGGGAAGATCTGGAAATGACACTCAAAAAACTCAAAGTAATGAGACATCACCCTTGGGAATGAGTCTGCAGGCTGAGGATGGCCCTGGGGTTAGAAGTCTGTTCAGCACTATGGAAATGGAAAGATACCCAGTGGAAAAGTATGAAGTTCAAACCCAGCCTCAGTTTCTCAAGTAACTGAAAGAAAAGAAAAAAAACCAAAAGGGGAAGCACTGAGGAGTGGAATTACTTCCCCTTTTGATTCAATCTAGGATCCCACTCCATGCACTGGTGCTACCCATATTCCTAGCTCACTTAACCCAATCCATAAAAGTTTTGTCTTCTGGGTGATTCTAGATCCTTCAAGTTAACAATCAATATTACTAGTGTTTTGTATTGTGAGCAGGTCCTACACAAAAGGCCATAGAGCTCTGTCCTTGGGTCAGAGGGCCCAGAGTGCATTCTAAAAAAGATTGGGACTCCATGACAGAGGGTTCTGTGCCAGAATCCCCTATCTGCAGCAGGAGCTCTAAGTGGCAGCACCATTTCTGAAGACCTGCTGTGCTGCACAGGACAAAAACCAGCTGCCAGCAGGTCCTTCCCCAAACACTGCCAACTGCACATGGCCTTGAGCCTTTGAACTGGTCACTGGGTGTGTCCCAGGGCCTGGGCTGCCACTTACAAGGACAGCAGAACAGCTCCTTCCTTGCTGTCCCAACAGAGAGCACTGTCTGCCTGAGGAACATCAGCTCTGGTGCTGGCTGCTAGCTCTGGGAAGCTGCAGAGACAGCTGACTTCTGGGTATCCTGCGTCAGGGTTCAAGAACAGGGAGTGTGTCCTGACAGCGAGGAGTGCCCCTGATGTCTCATAGCCCAGTGTCTGTTCACATACAGGTGAGGGTTGTGGACAAGCCTCCCACAGCCTGACTCCACACAGCATCTCAAAAGAGCCACTTCTTGTCTCCCGGCCAAGAGAGTCTCTGTGTCTCACACTGGCCTCTCCTGAAAGTGCAGCACTCTCAGAGGCAGGTGTATTAGTTACATTGGTAGAGCCCTTGTAAAGCATGCATGGGTTCAATCCCCAGTAGACTCTGTCACAAAGAGCAAATGTGGAAGAGAATGGAAATGCTAATTCTGCCCCCTTGTTTTGAACAGGAACTGAAATTCTGAGCAAGTCAATTCGCATTATCTTCTCCACATTAGGAGTCTGTACATTTTTTGCAATCGGCTACATGGTACTCCCGCTGATTGCATACTTCATCCGAGACTGGAGGATGCTGCTGCTGGCGCTGACGCTGCCTGGGGTGCTGTGTGTCCCCCTGTGGTGGTGAGTACAACCGCCATTCCCTGTCAGCCTGTGCTGTGGCAGGCAGGTATCCCCAGATGAGCCCACTGCTCACCGACCCGCATCTGCATGCTCTCCACTGAGGCTTGCAAGCTTGTAAGAGTAAGCTGGGGCCCCAAGCTTCCAGCACTTCCTGCATCTCTGTGAGTGACACACACACTGCACAAAGCCAGGTTCCCAGGAATTCCAGTCCCCTTCCAGATGCTTCTCATTCCAGTCTCATGCCCATTTTCATGTTGTCTGTGGAGCTGGTTCTGTCGGGTTGGGTTTCTAACTCTGTCCTCTGCTTTGGGCACTTTCTTCCTTTAGAATCCTCCTTCCCTATTCACCACAGTACAGACTGCCCCAGCTACCCACCAGCTCCACATGTATGGATGCAGACAGCAGAACCAGAAAATAATACTCTGAGCATCTTCTGGCTGTTTTCGTCTTATTCCCTAAACAATACACTACAGCCACTCTTACACTGTTGCATTTATTAGGTATTGAGAGGCTGATGGTAGGTGACTCAGGGCAGAATGTTTGCCTAGCTACCTAAGGCCCATCTCCAGCAAACTGCCTTGAAGGAAGTGTTACACACTGTGCTGGGTATTATAAGTGATCCAGAGATATACGTATACAAGATGTGCATGGATCATATACAAATCTTACAGCGGTTTATTGATGCCATTTGTTTTGTTTTGCTATGCTAAGGATGGATCACAAGACCTTGTGCATGCTAGTAAGCACTCTTCCACTGAGCTACACTCTAGTCCCAATGGCATTTTAGAAGAATGACCTTGTACTTCTTATCCTTCTGCCTCTACCTCCCAAATGCTGGAACAACAGGTGCTTGCTACCACAAGCAGTTTACACAGTGCTGAAGATGGAGTCCTGAACTTCATGCATTCTAGGCGAGCACACCCTGAGTTACCTGCCCAAGTCCCCAAATTAGCTGTGTTTGAACAGTCTTAGAGGTGTCGTCTTTCCTATGACAGTCCCCCAATGGAAACACTCCTTTAAAGATGGAGATTGATCCTAGGAGCCTGTGCATACTGGGTAAGTGCTGTACCACTGAGCTGCAGGCCTTAAAATGCTTCCCCAACCCTGTTTTGGAACACTTGTAGGAATATTGAAGTTTGGAGATTCTTGACTAGGTCTGACCACGTAGGGAAAACTGGAAGGCTTCAGGAGGAGAGAAGACTTTAAAAAATGGAAATAAAGTACGAGCCAGAGTCCCCTCTTCAGCGTTTCCCATCCTTACCTTTTCATATTTAAACAAGACAAAAAGATTCCTACTCTTACTCATTCCCTCTGTCTCTGTCTGTCTCTGTCTCTCTCTGTGTGTCTCTTTCTAATTCATCTTGGCTTTATTTCGTTCTATCAAAATCCCATCTTCTAGAAATGGCCCATTTTACTGAACTATTCAATTGCCACCTGCTTTCATGACTAAGGTAATAAAGGTTTTTCAGTCACATTGTGGAATTCACTGTTCAGTGGTCTTGTTGCCCTGAGAAGTTGCCTGGGGAATTGGCTAGAAGGACCTTCATCTTCCTGCAGCTGTCATGCAGCCAGAGGAGTTGACAAGTGTCCCCCTTGGCCTTATCTGAGGGGATGGAGCAGCTGGCTTCCTCCAAGCTCTACTTCCTTTTATCTGCCAGGCTGCTACGTTTTTCCCAGCAATAACATTTTAGAATGAGGAGTGATGAAGGTTCAGATAGAGCTTGTATTTGGAAAAAGAATCTTTATTTTTGTTTGTTTGCTTTGCTTTGTTTCTTAATTCACTGGACTTTGAAAGGTCACTTTTTTAGTTAAATGTATATGGATGTTTTGTCTGCATGTGTGTCTATGTACTGGGTGCATGCAGTGCCTGGGACAGCCAGAAGAGGGCCTCAGCTCCCCTGGAACTAGAGCTACAGACACTTGTTAGCCACTAACTATGTGGGCACTAGGAATTGAACCCAGGTTGTCTGGAGGAGCAGCCAGTGCTCTTAAGCTACTAGCCCTTGAAAGACAGCTTTTTGACAGCTAGGAATTATGCTGATTTATCTGGAAGTTTCCTCTGGATCCCAGGCTGTGGGTCAGTAAGGAAGGGCAGGCCATGCTCCACACAACTCTGTACCCAAGAGAAACTCCATATTAGTGACTGTTCCTGTTGCTGTCACAAACTGTCTGACAAAACCAACTCAAGAAAGGAAGGGTTTGCCCTGGCTCACAGTTTAGGGGAACAGTCTGTCACTGCAGGGAAGCCATGGCAGCAAGGGCTTGATGTGGTCACACTATGTGCACAGTCTGGAAGCAGAGAGCAATGAGTGCCGGTGCTCACTCACTCTTACTCAGTCCAGCCACGTGGGTGTGTCTTCCACCGCAGTTCACTCAGCCTAGAAACCTGTCACAAGCTGGCCCAGAGGTTTGACATAGATTCATTGAAATATTATACCATACTCTAGAAATAGAGTTTATGCGCTGATTAACAATAAATAATACATACACATATTATTTATCTATTTAAAATTGGAATATTTGCAACATTAAAATGACCCAGGATTATTTTGCTATGCATGTTTGCTTACCCCAAATCCTGAGGTTATAACAGGTTGTGAACCACTACAAATGAATTCTAGGTTTATCCCCGAATCTCCCCGGTGGCTGATATCCCAGAGGAGATTTGAAGAGGCAGAACAGATCATCCAGAAAGCCGCAAAGATGAACGGTGTCATGGCACCAGCAGCGATGTTCGATCCTCTGGAGGTGAGTGAACATCCGTGAGCACGTGTGCGGACGTCTCCTTTTGAGATCAGCTCTGCAGCCTCTCTTTTATGGAATTCAGTGTAAATCACCATTTATTAGAGGCCCTCAATGCACCAGGCGCTGCACCGGGCATCAAGGACATGATCGTGATTATATTCTCAGACAGTCTTGGGAGGCCTGGTGCTGCACACCTGTTGTCCACCCTCCTGGGGCGGGGGAAAGGGGCAGGGGGCGGAGGGCTTCTCAACCCAGGCGCTTAGGGCCAGCTTGAGTGACATAGTAAGACATCATCTTTCTTTCTGAAAAATCTACTTTAAAGGACTATTTATTATTTAAGAATGATAGTTGGGCATTTATGCTTTTCACATCTTAATCTACATGTAACCAGACATGAAAGTAGCAGGAGAACACGCTGGGAAGAAGAAAGGTTCCAGAGGGAATGGGAGGGGAATATGATCAAAATGCATTACAGGCATGTGTGCAATTGTCAAAGAATGGATTTCGAATTATGTTTTAAATAAAGCGCTAGAATGAGCACCATGTTTGGAGATGTACTTACTCCTCAATTTCTGGACTTGAAAGCATACCAAAGGTTCTGTAAGCAGTGTATGAATGGGCTAGGGTGTGGTCCAGTGGGTAGAGTGCTCACCTAGCTCACACAGAGCTACAATCCCCAGCATCACATAGACCTGGCATGGTAATGGATGCCAGGAATCCAGCACTGGAGGGGTGGAGGAAGGAGGATCAGAAGCTCAAGATCATGTTCATCTACATAGTGAGTTAAAGGACAGCCTGAGATATATAAGACTCTGCTTTAAAATAAATAATAATAATAATAATAATAATAATAATAATAATAATAGTAACAATACAATTTTAATTAAATTAAAATATTTTTTAAAAAGAGTTGTACGCCCAAAATTTTCCCATAGATATTTCCTGCCTACCTCTTTACTTCATTTTGTTGTTGTTGTTATTTTAGCTACATGAGCAAAACTCCTTGAAGCAGCCGAAAGTTTTCATTCTGGACCTGTTCAAGTCTCAGAACATTGCCCTAATAACAGTGATGTCTGTGATGCTGTGGTAAGCAGTGAGTGCCTGGGAACGCAGATGTGTGACACCCAAGGATGCAACTGATTTACTTCAGTTCCAAGGAACGTGATGAAGCCCAGGCTTCCCCTATAGGAAAGTGAGGACGGTGAATTCTAAGGTCTTTGGACATGTCCCAGGTTGATTGATTGGACTAAACACTGGGGAAGTGATAAGTAACAATAAATCTGTAGTTTGGGGACTCCACCATGGAAGGTGATGGACTTGAGACTGCAGATGCTCTTGGGGACCAAAGCAGAACTGCTAAGTCTCCATCTGGTTTCTGGGACTCAACAGTGAAGTTAGTGAAGTTTGTGTAACCTGCCTCCCCAGTAGCAAAGTAACACATGGTTTTAAGGCACAGAAGTAATGGTCTGATTTTAATAACTAGATTTAGTAGCAAATCTTCAAAGGAATAAGGAAAAATAACAAACTATCTGCCCCAAATAATAATAATAATAATAACAACAACAACAACAACAAAACACACACACACACACACACACACCTGAGTACCAGAACTGTCAGGCTCTCTATTTTAGAACCATGCTGTGTTTCAATTAGAAAAACATCAGTGGTAACATCCTGGGCCACAGCCTCTGTGAGCTGACTTCCTTCTTAGCTGTCTGCACACATCACTCATGCAAATGTATCCCAATCAGTGGCACCAGGGAGCCCATATTCACCAAGAGCTAGCCCCAATCCACACGGCTCCTACACCACACGTGAGCATCACTAAGTCTCTGCAGTGCTGAAGTTTACTTTTCCATGTTGTGTTGAATTAGCCCTGTGTCCCTACCTGGTCCAGCAGATAAGAGACGCAGCCGGTTCCTGAGAGCCTTCCTCAGGGATCCATGTTCTCCAGTCACGCTCAGATGTCCTCACAGGGGCATCTGCACCCTTGATCACTGGCTTATTCAGAATGGCATCTTACAACAGGACTTTCTGCAGTGACAGAGACGTTAGGGGTCTGTGTTGTCCGTCATTGTGAGACACCTGTGGCTACTAAGCAGGTGAAATGTCATTTCAACTGAGAAACTAAACTTATAATTCCACTTTAATGTTTTTCCACTGAAGAGTCCCACATGGCTAGTGCCCGCTTAGAGGACACGGGACCTAGACCAGCTCATGACCATCACAGAAGATTAGGCGCCTTGAGCCAGCCTTTTGTGATTGCGTCATTTGTCTGTCTTGCAGGATGCTAACCTCAGTGGGTTACTTTGCTCTGTCTCTCAACGTTCCTAATTTACATGGAGATATCTACCTGAACTGCTTCCTCTCTGGCCTGATTGAAGTTCCAGCTTATTTCACAGCCTGGCTGCTGCTTCGAACCCTGCCTCGGAGATACATCATAGCTGGGGTGCTGTTCTTGGGAGGAGGTGTGCTTCTCTTGATCCAAGCGGTACCTGAAGGTAAGAAGTTAGCCCAGGTTAACAGCTTCCCAGAAAACCTGGATGCATTGATCACCTAGAGTATCAGTACAAGTCACCATTCTCATGAGTCACCATTCTCCGTAAACACAGCCTTGATACCATCAAGCATTAATCAGTCAAGCATTAATTAGTCAGTCAGATAGGCAGGTGACAGCTGACATGAAGTTTCCTATATATTTTCTTAGTGTCTAACTCTCTATTATTAAAATATGTGTCATATTTTTGATACATTGTAATATGCAAATAACACTGCTTCTTTATGTCTTTAACTTTTTAACTCCCACAGTACTAAAGTTTAAACCCAGGTCTTGCACTAGCCAAGTGCTCTACCATGGAGCCATATCCCCAGCCCTTTGTTTGTTTTTATGTAGAGACAAGATCTAACTAAGTGACCCAGCCTGACCTTCAACTCATTACATAGCCTAGCCTTGAATTTGTGATTCTCCCGCCTCGACCAGTAAAGTATTTATGTCTGGGATTATTAGCATGTACCAGGAGCTTGGGGGATGGCTCAGGGGTCAAAATGCATGAGAACCAGAGTTTGGATCCCAGAACCCACATAAATGCTGGGTAGGCATGATGGTTCACCTGTAATTCTAGCCTTGGATGATCGCACACATGTAAAAGCATGCAAACGGCATATACACGTGAACACCACACACACACGAAAAAAGTTATTTTTTTTAAGCATGATCTACTGAACCTGCTAGAACTGTGTTTCTTAATAATAAAAATCAGGAAGGAAAGGACTGGTCCCTTTCTTTAAAAATTAAGCTTAACTGTATTAACATCTAACAACTCACAATGAAACTGTTGTAATAAATAAAAGACACATGGACAGAGGTCACAGGATGCATTAATGATCCAAAATAAGAGTAGCTCGAAGTTCGAGGCCTTCCATCCTTGACCGTGCCCGGTGATTAGGACATTTGAGGAGAGAGTCTTGCCTGGCAGTACTTTATGTGTGAACTGCCACATGGCAGCAAAAAGGACAATACAGTAAATGAGTTCAGTGTGGATCCTAGGAGCACCCTGTCTGAAATGACCCTCTTTTCCAGATTATAATTTTGTGTCCATTGGCCTGGTGATGCTGGGGAAATTTGGGGTCACCTCTGCATTCTCCATGCTGTATGTCTTCACTGCGGAGCTCTACCCAACCCTAGTCAGGAACATGGCCGTAGGCATCACCTCCATGGCCTCTCGGGTGGGCAGCATCATTGCTCCCTATTTCGTTTACCTGGGTGAGATGCATCTTGTTCTGTCTTTAAATTTGTTTTTTGTTTTTTAATGTGTATTTTGCATGTGGGTATATGTGTATTGTATGTATGAACAAGAGGCTTCTTTGGCCAATCCCTTCATAGGAGGAATTGGTTTGGGTCCTATTTTGGTCACAATGTAGCTGAATCTCTTCTCCATACTCTAGCTGCTCAGTTTTACAGCCCCATTACAGACAGGCACATTTCACCTTAAAGTCCTCATCAGTTTCTTTTCATGATGATTTCCAGTGTATAGAGGAACATTTAATCCTTTAGTCCAGCAACATGGCTGCTCTAGGGTAGAAAGAATATTAGTACATGCCTTAAAACCCAATGTAGCACACATCTTTAATCCCAATTCATAAGGCAGTGGTAGAACACACCTTCAGTCTCTAAGACAGAAGCAAGCAAAAGCAGAGACAGGAAGCAAAGCTCAGAAGGAGTCGGTCTCAGACAGAAAGAGTGAAGTCTGAGATGAATCAGAATAAAGAGCAGGCAAAGTAACAAATCAGAGGAAGAATTAGCAGAGTGAGTCAGAGTAAGGACACATTCAACTCTCAAGATATAAAAGCATGCCTCATCTCAGAGAGTCAGACAGAGAATCAGTCAGATGAGACACAGAGGCAGTTCAGCAGAAGGAGAGTGAGTTTGGGAGAAATAGTCAGCTAACAGTGAGAGTCAGTTTGAAGCTGAGCAGAGCAGTTCAGTCAGAGAAGTTATAGGAGTCAGCCAGAATCAGAAGAGTTCAGTCAGCAACAGTCATCCAGCTCAGAAGGTCAGTTTGAACCACTCAGCTTGGAGAAGAATTTGAGTCAGAACAGCGAATGAGTTGAATCAGCCAACCCGAAGAGTCAGTTGAGTTCAGTACAGCTCTGAATTCAGAAGGAGCTAGTCAAAGTAAGACAGCCAGCAGTAAGTCTTGAAGGCTGAAAAGTTCTAGGTATAGGTTTACAAATTAGATTGTATGCAGACTGAAGCCCCCCAGGTCTTGGTTTAAGATTAGATTATTCAGAGGCTGAAACCCTCTAAAGACCAGGAATCGAATTAGTGAAGAACAAACTGCCTCTTGTCCTAAATTGAATCTATGTCTATACCAGTGATCCCTTGGACTGTTGTAGTAAAGGTCTTCCTGTTGTGTCTCTGTGGAACTCCCTTTTTCGTTTCTTCTTCTCTCTTGTTTTTCTTTGTTGTTGTTTGTTTGTTTGTTTTAGATTCAAATAATTTTGGTTTTTTTTTTGTGTGTACACCTGTTTTACCTCAATGTAAGTGTAGCACTTTTGTACCTGGTGTCCAGGGAGGTCAAAAGAAACTGTTTGATCTCCAGAAACTGGAGTTATGGAAGATATGAGCCACCATGTGAGTGCTGCAAATGGAACCTGGACAGTCTGCAAGAACAACAAGTAGTATTAACCACTGAACCATCTCTCCAGGCCTGAATCTCTTCTATGGATAGACTCCTAAGTGCAAGCAGGAAGCAGGCTGTCACCCTTATATCAGCAAAGGGATGGAAAGAGAAGAGGTTCTAACCAGTGGACATGAGTTAGGATTCCTTGTTATTGATGGAACCAGAATTTAAAAGGACTGTGAGAAAGCTTTGACAGTGAAGACTTCTGTCAAGGAACATCTGTCATGCACAGCTGGGCAATAGCTTAGAATCTAACAGTATGCTAATGTACAATCAAGGGGTAAATAATTTTAGCAGTGCAATCTGTGGCATCCCGTTGGAATGATTTGCTGACTTCTGAAAATGTCTAGCTTCAAACTGCTCTCATAGCCTGCCTGCACCCTGACAAAATGACTCCAGGAGCACACTTGCATCTAACTGATGGTCTCATGTCCTCCTTCACAGGTGCGTATAACAGACTCCTGCCCTACATTGTCATGGGCAGTCTGACTGTCCTGATTGGAATCGTCACGCTTTTTTTCCCTGAAAGTTTTGGAGTGACTCTTCCAGAGAACTTAGAACAGATGCAGAAAGTGAGAGGGTAAGTAGCAAAATGACTGGAAGACAATAAGAATGACTGGAAGAATGAAGACTTGAGCATGTCTAGCATGGGTCTGAAAAAGAAGAGCATTGTGAAGACCTGCAGAGGGGCTCTGAAGCATGTTGTTGAGCAATGCTAATTACAGCGGTATGGTGATGGTGTGGGGACAGAATCCAGTGGGGCGGGATAGAGCTCAGGATAAAATCCAAGAAAATAAGAGAATTCAGAATATGGTTTTAAAAAAAATCAACTTAAAATCCATTGGCAAGAGCAGGGCACACACCTGTATTCCAAGCTTCAAGGGAGGGTAAGGTAGGATGGTCACACGAGTACAGGAGTTCAAGACCAGCCTGGATCAAGTAGTGAACCCCCTCAGTGTCCATTCATCCATATATACATGCATACACTCCTATGTAAAAATAATGAATGGCAAAGTTCAGTTACTCAGTAAAATGCTGTTAGGATATTCAGCTAGATGAATAAAGAAAAAAGTTGAATCCTCCCCAAACATCAAGATAGAGTCTAGAAAGAAAAAGTATTTAGGACTAAAAATACAAAATTATGAATCTACAAAAACAAAATACTTTTTTAATGTGAGCTGAGCAGGGAAGGGGAGACAATAAGATCAAGAGTTAAAGGTCATCCTACATAGTGAGAAACAGTTCCAAAACTACCAACAAACAAAAACAAAGCCAAATGTCAATAAGAAAGAGGAAAATATTTGCAGCACAAATGTAGACATAGGTTGATATATCAAGTTCCAGCAATCTGTAGGGAAGAGGTATCTCCAGAAAAGGATAGGAATCAGCTGCTTAGCAAAGGTAAAACTTAAGTATGCAACATACATATATGTACAAAGAAATACAGGAGCCAGCGAGATGGCTCAGTGGGTAAGGGCGCTTACCACCAAGACTGTGCACCTGAGTTCCGTTCCTTAAATCCACTTAGTGGAAAGAGACAATTGGTTTCCCCAAGTTGTCCTCTGTATTAGACAGTTTTCTGTTGCTGTGATAAAATACCATGGCCAAGAGCAGCTTACACAGAGTTTATTTTGGCTTATGGTTCCCTAGCATCTATGTAAGAACCAGGCATTGCATCTGTAATCCCAGTACCAGAAAAGGAGTAGCCGGGCTATCCAGAGACTTGCTGGCCAGCTAATCTGGTCAAATCAGTTAGCTCCAGGTTCAGAGAGAGAGAGAGAGAGAGAGAGAGAGAGACACTGTCTCAAAAACTATGTTGAAGAGCAATGAAGAAAGACACCCAACATACACCTACATACACATTTGTGTACACACACACACACACACATACACACTCACAAATGCAAGTTTTAAAATCCAGATTATCTTTGAGGGCTTTACATGTTTTCATCTTTCTGAAACCTGGGTGGTCTACAATCTTTTTCAGTTTTGACTACAGTTAGCATCAGACCCCATAGGTGTGAGGGCCAGTCTCACACCTTTTTCGAGCATGTGCCAACCACATCTCATTCTCACTTCTGTCTTGCTTGCCTACAAAAGTCTAGGGCTCCTACAGCTCCCATCTTTGTATTCATTAGTTTGCCAGAAAGCCTCAGGAGAAATGCTTTCCTTGCGGTCAGCACCACATTAGGAGGGATACCGGCAGATGTGTGCTGAAAGGACCCCAAGTGTGGAGTGCCTGCTTCTGTGGATTGGGGTGCCTTACTCTTCTGACAACAGAAGCAGTCAATGATTCAGAAGATTTCCAAACCCTACTGTTTTGCAGATTCTCCATCCTGCGGGCTTGACTGGTCATTAACTCTATCTCTATCCTGCTCTTCTCTGCAGTGGTTGAGAAAGCAAAGCCAAAAAGGTTTATGCTCCTAGATCAAGGAAGGCTTCTTCGTTCTAGCAACCAGTCCCCATCCTGGGGCTAGCTAAGAGACTCCTCACAGAACCACTTCTCATTCAGGAAATCACCAGAGATTAAGGAGTTCTCTGCCAGGAACCAGAGGCAAAGAGCAAGCATCCTTCTCTGATAGCACAGCGTGGCAAGCTTAAAAGCTCGGTGGCGTGGTGGAGAAATCGAGAGTCTGAGCTGCAACTGCCTGGCTTCAAATTTGTGGCATAAATTTGAGGAAATTAGTTTAATTTTTTCAACCCTCATTCTTCCCATTTATTATGTGGGAATACTTCACATGGCTGTCTGGGGGTTCTGTTAAAGTGTTAGCTGTGGTTGGCCATAATGAAGCTAAGTCTGCATGCATAGAACTTACCTGTCTTAAAATTTGTAAGGTGCCTAAGTTTGATAAGGGTTTGTCTAGTCATTACAATTCTTCAGGGACATTGAAGAGCTTAGATTCTGGGCTCTGTGTTTAATCAAGAAAATGGGCTCCAAATCATAAAATATAAGGTCTGCACCCTTAGGTTCTTTCATCAGAGTTCACATGTTTCTCATTGGTTGAATGGGGAAATGTTTTCCGATGTCAGTTTGGCGTTTTAAGGAGAGGAGTCCTAACTTTTTAATTTTCTTCAGCAGTTGTTTTATTTTCAGGTTCAGATGTGGGAAAAAATCAACAGTCTCAGTGGTCAAAGAAGAGAACCCCAAGGTTCTAATAACTGCGTTCTGATAAGGCTCCCATGGCACTTGGCAAACTGTAAAGCAGATGTATAAGATGAGCCGGGTGTGAATGAGCTTGCCTCCAATCCCAGCCCTCTAGAGATGGAGACAGGAGGATCAGAAATTCAAGGTTGTCCTTGGCTACATCAGGAGTACAAGACCAGCCTGGGCTACAAGCAAACCCTGTCTCAACAAAACAAACAAAATTGAAGCCTTTTCTGCTGAAAGGGACTAATAGAAACAGTGAGCATTAAAAATGGATTTGTTATGAAGAAATACATGTTGTCTCATACTCTGGGACATTTTTAAGAATAAACATTTCTAAACAGTTTTGACCACTGTTTAATGAAATAAGTTTGTAGATGTGACCATAGATTCAGGGTCAAAGGTGGTTTATTTATTTCAACTATTTATTTCAATCCCAGTCCTAGTCCTGGAGCCCTGGAGCTTTTCAGTCTCCATACAATATATAACATTTAAGCCTAGAATTGGACGGCTTCAGCCTCAGCCTCTGTACAGTCTAGAATGTTTAAGTCTCCGAGACTTACTGCTGGCTGGGCCACTCTAACTTCTTTCAAACTCAGGGCTGAATTCTGACTCTTCTGCTTGGCTGATTCAACTCACTCACTGCTCTGGCTCAAACTCTTCTCCAAGCTGCCTGGTTCAAACTGACCTTCTGAGCCAGCTTACTGTTTCTGACCAAGCACTTCTGACTCTGGCTGACTCTCTGATTGCCTCAGACTGCCTCTGCTCAGCTTCAAACTGACTCATTCTTGCTGTCTAATACTGACTTCTGCCAAACTGCCTCTGTGTCTTTGCCTCAGACTGCTTCAGACTGCTTCAGACTGCTTCTGTGTCTCTGCCTCTGTGTCTTATCCTTTGTGCCTTATCCCATTTCTGAGCTGAGAGCCTGCTTTCTATCATGAAAATTGGGCATGTCCTCACTCTGACTCACTCTGCCAACTCTTCCTCCAATTCATCACTTTGCCTGCCCTTCATCCTGACTCATCCCAGATGTCACTTCCTGTCTGCCACTGACTCTTCCTGAGCTCTGCTTCCTGTCTTTGCTTCTCTTGCAGATTAAAGGTGTGTGTTACCACTGCCTTCTGAATGCTGGGACTAAAGGTGTATACTACATTCTTTCTACATTCCATCTGGACCATAGACCTCCGAATGTAACCCCTTCATATAGACCTTTGGATGAGATCCCTAACTATCATGTAGGCCTTTCAATGTGATCCTTTCCCAGAGCAGCCATGTTGCTGGATTAAAGGATTAAATGTTCCTCTACAGTAAAATATTTTTGAAAATGGGTAGTAAATAAGAGCACAATCCTGGATTCAAGATGGTGGTGGTTTGGCCAGCAGATTCCATCAGGGCTCCATCAGAAGAAGAGGAAGCAAGCTGAGCACCAGTGTTTGTCACTCCCAGCTTCCTGGCTGAGGACAAAACATGACAAGCAGCCCCATACTCCTGCCCCCGTGTCTTCCCAGAGTGACTGACTACCCTCCAACCGTGAGCCCCAACAAGTCTGTTCTCCGTTAAGCTGCTTTGTCTCTGCAACACAGAAGATTACTAATACAACAGCTACCAAAACAGTTTTACTTACAATGCACACCTGTTCTCCCTGCTACTTGAGAGAATGCGGCAGGTGGTCCTTTGAGGTCAAAATCACAGAAAAAGCCAGGGAAATATAGCAAGACTCATCTAAAAAAAATAATAAATGCCAATAAAATTATGAATGTACTCATTTCATTTGACAATATTACTTTAGGATCACACAAATGCTTTTTATATCCAAGCTTTTTTTAAATTTTAGGATATATTGTTTGCATAGCATAATAGGTTTCATTGTGAGTTTGTGTTTGTTTTGTGAAAAGGTTTCATTGTGTAGCCCTAGCTAGCCTGGAACTGGCTATGTAGAATAGGCTGGCCTCAAACTCACAGACCCACCTGCCTCTGTTCCTAGTGGGATTAAAGACCTCTGCCACCAAGTCTGGCAGGTTTATTTCTTCTTCTTTCTTTGATATTTTTATTTGTCAGCTCTTTAGTTAACTGTAAAAATAACTAATCTGAGGGTTTGATACTAGATTCTGATCTTTAATCTTGAAGTTAAACTTTTACATGTGGTTAAATCAATTTGATGAACAACAAAATGATTTCTAAAGAACATAAGCACAGAGTGGGAGTCTGGAAATTAAAATTCATGACCACAGACTCAAAATCTGTCTCAACTTTTTTCATGATTATTAGAATTTTGTTTTCTGTGAATAGGCATTTTGCCTGCATGTATGTCTCTGCACTGTTAGTATTTTTCCATCTCAGGCAGAGATGGAAAAGTGGCCTGGCATTCAGGAGTCCAGGAACCACACAGCTCTGACAGGAAGGTATCCTGGCAGTTGGGCGCCTGGGAACCACACAGCTGAGGTGGAGAAGGTGTCTCAGTGGGAAGGTATCCTGACATTCAGGAAGCTAGGAACCACACAGCTCTCAACAGACCTGAGGCAGGAAAGCTTCCCCAGCTGGAATGTCAGTGTAACAACTCTGCTCCCTTTAGCTCAGCTCAGCTCTGCTCTGAGGGGAGAAGCTTCCCTAGTGTTGCAGCTCTGAAGAGAAATATACCCAGCAGAGCCAAGGTGTTCTGGCTGAGCTGAAGTTTTTTTCTGTGCTTCCTCTCTTTTGTGGCAGGCTGCTTCCACATGGGAGGAAGGCAGCAGCCAAAGCTGCTGCCCTCTAATGAACAGAGAGCAGAAGGCTGGTCTTTGTAATGTGTGTGTGGTGGGGGCCTCCCAGTGTGGCCTGTGATTAGTGGGTTTTTTACCCTTATTTGGCTAGTCTGGAAAGGGTTAAAGGGGGCCCAGCTCAGGGCCATGTGTGTTAGTTGGGGACACTTCTGTGCTGCTCTGCCAGGTTGGGGGACCCTGCAGCCAGCTGGGAGTGGAGTCCTGATAGTCCCAGGTGAGACGAGCTTTTCTATGGGGCCATGGGGTGTCTCAAGTCCCAGAGCTCCCCTGACTCGCAGAGCCTACTCCCACAAAAGGGAAATGTGTTGGCTCCCATTGATCCTAGACACCATTTGGGGCTCATGGTGGCTACGAGTGGCGGGGGTGGGGTGGGGGGGCGGTCCCCAGCAGAGCAGGGGTGCCAAGCAGTGGCCACAAAAGGCAGCTGACAACAGGAGGGGCTAGGTAGCTGGGAAAAAGTCAGGTTTGCTCCCAGGCAGAAACAAAGATGGCAGTGTGGTTCCATTTGGGGCCGAGAGCAGGCAGTCAGCAGCCCAGCACTCACCTGGGCCTGCCTGCTTACCACTGCCTGGCCCTCCATGAAGCAGCCCATGGCCAGCTGAAGCGACAAAACGGCTAGACAACTGAAGGAGGCAGGGCCAGGAAGGCTGGGCTTGGCTAGGGGGCGGGGCTAAGGCGGCTCTCCCTCAAGAGGGCGGAGCCCGCAGAGCTCCAGCTATGGACCACTGAGGGGCAAGGCCCAGCACCCCCATAAGTATAGAGGGGTATGTAGAGGGCAGAGCACCGGTGCCTTGGGGAACTCCCCAGACTGCGGATTCCGCAAGGAGCCCCTAAATACCCTACATGCACCACGTGTGTGGCTGGTGCCCAGGAGGCTAGGAGAGGGCTTTAGCTCGGCTGGAACTGGAGTTACAGACTCAGGTCCTTTGAAGGAGAAAACTCTCAGCGGGACACAATCCCTTCCTGGCCCATAATAAAAAGTTAAGAGGGCAAACTATCTAATATTTACATTCTACGCCATTCTCCAGGGAATACCCAGCATGGTCACCACTTCCCCAAAAGAGCCCTGGGAAACCATTAGGGCATTTGGCCTGAGAAGCCCCGCCTCCTCCCCCGGGTGCGGTTCCTTGGGGGCAGGACTACAGAGGCCCCGCCCCCAGCCCCAAGCGCCTTCTCGCTGGGCGTGACTAGAAGGCAGGTCACCTCAGAGCCCTCCTCAGCGAATTGCGCGGGCCGGGCCGTGGTCAGGGGAGGCCAAGCCTCCCTCGCCGCCTGAAGCCAGGTTCTACCCCGCTTCTGCACCGCCCAGGCAGCCTGGGGTCTGTCTCGGACACGCGGGTCCGTCGCCCACCGTGAGTCCGTCAGGCTCCGGCCACGATCCCACCACGCTGCACCTCAGAGCCCGCCTTCATGGCCCGTCTTTGAGGCCTAGGCCCAGACCCAGAGCTGATCATGGCCTCACACTCTATGTATCGTTGGCGCTGACTGGGTCTGAGGCTGAGCCTGTTCCTGTAGAAAAGGTCTCCACATCCCTTCCTCGAGCTTCTCTTAGCCGGGTGACCGGTGCTCCGCGCGCACGCGCACTGCCTCCTGCGTCCCAGTGTGCTCAGATTCCAAGCCCGCACAGTGGACGGCTAAGGACTGTATGTCGGACTACGACGAGGTGACCGCCTTCCTGGGCGAGTGGGGGCTCTTCCAGCGCCTCATCTTCTTCCTGCTCAGCGCCAGCATCATCCCCAATGGCTTCACTGGTTTGTCATCCGTTTTCCTGACAGCGACCCCTGAGCACCGTTGCCTGGTGCCTAAAACAGTGAACCTGAGCAGCGCGTGGCGCAACCACAGCATCCCGTTGGAGACGAAGGAGGGACGACAGGTGCCTCAGAGCTGCCGCCGCTACCGGCTGACCGCCATCGCCAACTTCTCTGCGCAGGGGCTGGAGCCGGGACTGGACATAGACCTTGAGCAACTGGAGCAGGAGGGCTGCCTGGATGGCTGGGAGTACAGCCAGGACGTCTTCCAGGCCACCATCGTGACCGAGGTAGGTGTCAGCCCCGTCAGGGATTGGTGACACCGTGGGCGACGGTTGTAGTCCTTCGTCCAACACACAGGCTCCCTGGTGATGGGCATCCTCCCGTCAGGTGGCCCAGGAACATTTTATGAGATGACTTCAAGCCATAATATGTCCCCCAGAGTACAAGTGTCAGGCTGGCCATCTGTCCTTAGAGCCACATTGACGATGGAGTCCAGAAGGTCCTGCCCCTAAGACATGCCCTGAGAAGTGGGACTTTCTCTAGATAGTGATGTGATCCAGAGGAGCGAAGTTAGGGCTTGGTCCAGAAGAGTGCCACCGTCTTAGGGGCTGTTCAGAAACTTTTTAAGTTAAGGAAACATGTGTCCCAAACTCTCTTTCTTTACTCTAGTTAGTTACTCTTCCTTCCCTCACCCATCCTCACCCCAAAATAAAATCTTCTCGTTACCCAAAAAAAATGTTTTCCATTTGCACTTGGCGAATTGTTATTTCTAAAGACCCTGTATCTGAGGATCTATCCAGGGTGACTTGATATGGAGTCTTTTTCCACAGTATTCTGAGACAAGATCACTGGAGAGGTTAAGGCATACAACCTTCTTTGTAGAGTAATGGAGACCCAGTTCCTCAGTCCTTGCACTTTCTTCCTGAGTGACTTTGACCCTTTGCAGTACCTCAGCTGGAGATGTGACATGCTGTTTAATGGCGCATTTGGGTGTGTTTGAGGAACTTAAACACCAATAGTAATGTCCTGGAGTCTCAGCAGTACTGAGTATGCAGAACAACGAAAAGAATCTTCTGTGATGGTGTGGTCTGAATGAAAATGGCCCCCACAGGCTCATATATTTGAATGCTTGGTCTCCATTGGTGGAACTGTTTGGGAAGAGTTAGGAGCTGTGGCTTTGTTGTAGGACATATAGATTAGAGGAGGTATGTCATTAAGGGTGAACTTTGAGATCTCAAAGGCCTGTGCCATTCCCAGTTACCTCTTTCTCTGCATCGTGGTTGTTGTCTGAATATGTAAGCTCATCCCTGCTCGCCTGCCTATTGTGATGCTCCCTGCCATGATGGTAATGGACTCACTCTCTGAAACTGTAATTAAGCCCCAATTAGATTGCTCTCTTTTATAAGTTGCCTTAGTCATAGTGTCTCTTCACAGCATTAGAAAAGTAACAAAGACATATGTCATCCAGCTACAGGTTCACTGAGTATCAGGGATGAGGATTCACCAGTCAGGCTTCCTGAGGAAGAAAGCCTCTCAGTGAGTCTAGCCATTAGGTCCAGATCCAACAGCAAGAAATGATAATAGGGAGGTGTACCAAAAGAAACAACAGGGAAGCTAGGAGTCCTGGTGGCATCTAAGCCTCCCGGAGACAGGGACTGAGTTTCGCTCTGTACAGAGGCTCCATAGGCCCCAGGTATGTTGCTTCAGAGGGTTGCCATCCTTTAAGAGTAGAGTCTGAAACAGCACCATAAGACTCTCTGTGAATGGTGGAAAGTTTGATGTCCCCAAACCTGTGCTTACCTACTATATAAGTAAGTAGTAAGAGTGAAACCTGGCTCCATTGGGGTTTTTTAACCTAGTGACATCATGTCAGGGCCAGGCATCACTACCTAACAGAAGTAATGAGTTTGTTGCTGAGTGCAATAGGTTAGGTTTCTGTAGTCTCCCTGGATCTTGACAGAATGCTGCATGAGGGAAATTTTTTATTGAAACTTTTTATTGAATGATTTAGTGAATAAGTTATGAGGCTTTCTAGAATGCTTTTGTCTGACAGACAAAAGAGAACCTTGGAGGATCCGCAAAATTGGCTAGAATCTTTTAAGGGACATGTGAGTCTCCACCCCACTGACTGCAGGTTGGTTCACTGTGTTTAAAAATGGGGTTGACCAAAAGAAAGGGACCCTTCTTATGAGGTCAAAGAGCCTTGTGTGCTCATGTTCCAGGAAAACTTGGTGAGCTACATGCTTGTAGGCTGGCCCATCTTATTGCTCCTTGCTCATCCTTGAGACAGCTGGAAACCCTCAGGCCACACATGCTGTACTTCAGATCCAGGACTACCCTTCCTGTGAGGACCTAGCTGATTTCTTAGGTTGCTGTTGGGGTCCAGGTTACCCAGACTATGAAAGCTTCAGCTTGACAAGGGTCCTCAGCATTCACTGTCGGGAACTGGAATTCCTTAACTGCCTTGCCCCTTTATTGTCTTTACTGTACGGTGACATATGTTCTCTCATCAATAATAAGATCTGTATAAGCCTAATAGTAATAGCATAATTAATCCCTGAGCTGGCTACTGTGGGCTGGAATGAAACACAGCCATGCTATCCAGAAGTAAGATTGCAATAGAGCAACCCAGGTTTATTGCAAAGATTTAAGAAATATAAAACCTAGGAATGTTCCTGAGTGCTAGCAGTCATGTACAGGCAAATTCACCTGGGGAGATTTGCCCCCTCCCCACCACCTATCAGCAGGGATTCATTCTTCCCGGAAAAAACCAGGCGCCATCCTGTCTCAAGAGTCCAAAGGTGCTAAGTGGCTACCCCCACTCTGGTTCCCGCGGGCACCTGACCAACGAGGTTAAGGGACACAGAATTTGGGAACTCTGAACCAATCAGAACAGCACAAGCCCTGTCCCCAGGCCCTGGCGAGAGGACCCTGATAAAAAGCCCTGAACAGAGGGTTTTCTTTCTCTTGCCAAGCTCACCCTCCCGCGTCTCTCACCCACCTGCAGCACCCGCCCCAAGCTGCCGCGCGCGCCTTGGCCCGGGCGAGACCCAGACACGCGAGCGCCGATTAATAAAAAAGCCTTGTGCGGTTTTGCAGCGACCCGGACTGTCTTGTGCTTCTTTGGAAGTCCGCCCGACTAAGGAACATTAAGCTTGCCAGTTAAGGGTCCCATAAAAGAGTGTGATACAGATTCTCACTCGTCGCTAGTTTCGATTGTTTACCATCCTTCGTGGAAGCTGAGGACCCCATTCGCGGGGGCCAGAGCTGGACTCCAGGACCCCGCAGGTTGCCTGACTACCTGCCCTGTTGTTTTCCCAGAAACTCAGCCAAGCCTGCAGGCAGAAACTTTTCTTTATAGCTTTCTGGTGCCTATGAATTAGGGCTCCTTCAGCTGAATTCTGTCATGGCTCTGCATCAGCCAAACCATACAGTCTCTGTTTTCTGTAAGTCTCTTGCCTAGGCACTGACAGAACTCCAACTCACTCTCTCTTGTTTGGATTAACTTTTCCATCAGTCTTGTCCCTTGCCTAGATCATTTTGGAAAATGGGAACATTCCTTCCCAGTGTTATCCACAACCCACCTGGATAAAAATTTCTAGTATCCAAGAAGGTGGGGCTGGCATGAGTCTGAAATATAGAGGCCAAAGACACCTGGAACCAGGATCTGCTGTCTCTGTCTGTCTCTGTCTCTCTCCCTGCCTATACTAAGCCCCCACCCCCACCCCAAAGAATCACAGACCCTCATCTTTGCCTTTGCAACTACATAGCAAACCAAAATAGGTACTTGGTGGCCCCTATGGCTCCTTGTGCATGCATAGCCATAGTAGATACAGCTGGCAGGGAGCAGTCAAACTGAGCCCCTCTCTTGCTCAGAACCATCATTTTGGGACAGAGGTTTAATAGTGGCATAGTCATTATTAGAAACAGGAATCATAAGGCAAACTAAAGAATTTATTCTAAAGATTGAAGTGTGAGGTTCATCTGGACCTTGGGGAGCTAAGCCCAAAGCCTAAACCCAAGGGGTATCATGGTGTTGAAGGTTGCTGGCCCTTTTATCCATTGACTCACTCACTAACGTACATATGGTTCTCAAGTCATTCCTCTATTTGGGGCACCGTGACCTTCCATAATAGAGACTTTGGTAGTATCTTAGCAATATCATTATTATGATAAAACACTGTGATCAAAAGCAACTTGGGGAGTAAAGGGTTTATTTCATTTATACTTCCAGGTAACAGTTCATCACTGATGGAAGTCAGGGTAAGAATCTGGAGGCAAGAGCTGATAGAGAGCCCATGGAAGGGTGTGGCTTATTGGCTTACTTACCATGGCTTTCTCAGCCTGCTTTCTTGTAGAACCCAGGACCACCAGCCCAAGGATGGCACTGCCCACAACTAATCTTACAGATCTTACAGAGGCATTTTCTCAGTTGAGGTTCTCTCCTTTCCATCACTCTAGCTTGTATCAAGTTGACATAAAACTAGCCAGCACAGGTAGCAAAAACTACTTCTCTTCTTCCTGAGAGGTTTGAGGCAAGAATCCACTATTCAATTTTATTTTCAGTTTTATTTCACGAGAAGAGTCTTGCTAAGTTGCCTAAGCTGACCACAAGTGATCATCCTGCCTCTGACTCCTGAGTAATGGGATGATAAACACCCATAGTTAGGATTCACCATTAATTATAGTGGAAAGCAGAACAAAATGGCTTTAGGAATACATGTCCTTCAGTAGAAAGTGATACCTGCTAGTATGTTTCTTCATTGATGCAGTCAAATTAGGTACATCTTGAGGAAGACTTTTGCCTTTGGGCATGGATCCTATCGTTTTTCCTTCTAGGTAGTTCACATGAACCCACTCTCATTAATGCTCATTACATATGAGGTCAAGAGATGTACTTCATGGGGCTCAAGAGATGACTCAATGAAAAGAGTGCTTGCTGCACAAGCATAAAGACCCAACTTTGGATATACATGAGAGGTGGGGGAGAGGGAAGGAAAGAGGGTGATGACTCTTTGTGTTCATCCAGTGGACCTGTTGTAGAAGTTTATTTTTAGTTGTGTTTAAAATAATTAAATAAAATAATTAAAATAATTGTGAGGGGCTGCCTAGGTTTTGGCATTTTGTATTGTCTGCAGGTGATGGATTTATACGGGGGATGTTTGATTGGTCATGATCTGCATGTGCTATATAGAATATTTGAGGAGTTCTGAATCAATAAAAACACCTGAGCTCAGATGCTTGGGGTTCCACTGTCCAGTATGGCACTTGCCATGATGGTGGTTCCCTCTGCTGAGGTCTGGCAGGGTTTGTACCTATGAAAAATGCCTCCATGTCTCCTTGTGGAGCTACAGTAGGTGTAACAACTACAGGACCTGAGTTCAGATTCTAGAACCCACATCAGGCAGCTTACAAACACATGTAACTCCAGTTCCACATGATCCAGCATCCTCTTCTGGGAAACACAGGTAACCATACACATATGGCATACACTCACATAGACACATACTCATACACAAAAAAAATTATTTTGTAAAAACAGAGAAAGAAAATCCAGGCATGGCAGCATGGTTCAGTGAAAGACCCTATTTCAAAGGAATAGAACAACAATCCCACTACATTCCTCTAGTCTCCATGAAGGCATCCATGCCTGTGTACATATGCATTAAATAATAAATAAAACAGATGATTCTCCCTCTTTTAAAGAAGCTCAACAGTTACTTTTTAAGAGATTAATTTTTATGTGTTTGGGTGTTTTTCATTGCATGTGTTTGAAGTATATTACATGTATGCAGTGCCTGTGGAGGCCAGAAAAGGGAATGAGATCCTCTGGAAAAAACTCATCAATGATTGAGGTATAAATGAGATAAAGAGTATAATTGGAGAGTTTGAAAAGCTTTGACACCTATGTTAATGTACCCTTGAACCCATTACTACTAGAGAGGCATATTTCTAACTAGAAAGAATTGTGAACCCCTGGTCACAGCTGTTCTAGATTCTCCAAGTTTAGATTCCCTCTTACAGCTCTCCAGCCATGAAGCTTGGCTCATGGCCAGAACTGCCCTTCCATCTACCAAGAAGAAGCACTGATGATCTGGTCTTCGAGTGCTTTAGTTATAGCTGAGTAGCCAGATGAGTCCACTAGGTTCCTGTGTAAGCTCATGAAGCAGGGGTACTTCGCCTTGACACTGTGAGTCTATCACCCCACCCCTTCTAAAAGAATTCAGGCCAAGTCCAAATCCCTACTGTATTGGATATGAAGGTAGACAGGTAAATGCATAGGTGGGACTGATCCCATGCTTTTGAGAATGCTGGCAGTTCCTGAGTCTACTGACAGTCTTCCTGTGGCCACTAGGAGGCAAATATGAATGTAAGCCAGGCCCTGAGAGGTGTCAGGGACTGTCAGTGGTGGGTGATGGCGTAGTTACTTCACTGAGTTAGACTGACACCCAGGCTAAGGACAGGAAAATCAAGCAGGTAGTGTGAAAGCCTGGAAGATGCTGCCATGTCTATAGAGCAGTTTGACCTGCTTTCACATGGTATCCAGCCTTGCAAGTGCAGGTTCCCAGAAGCATGTTTTTGGGAAACTTACTAAGGTCCACTACTCAAGAACTCAGCTGAAGGATTCTATATACATTTCCTTTTTTTCCTTTCCCCCTTCTTCTCCACCACCTTCTCTGCCTTCTATTTTAAAGACATGGTCTGGTGCAACAAAAAAAGGTTTGGTAAATGCCTTTCAAACTGTAAAAGGTTTTTTTTTTTTTTTTTTTTTTTTTTTTTAAAAAAAAAAAAGTATTTAAAATGTAACAGTTTTTCTCTCACTGGCTACTTGACTCCACCCCTCTGTTCCCGGCTGCTAGATTTCTAACTTATAACTTTTAAAACCTCAGTTAGCTCATAGAGTTAGGAAGGAATAAAAGGATAGGAAGGAAAGAGAAACCTTTACAGCCCTCTTTTGGCTGTCTTAATCTGCCTATGTCTGGGGAACTGAACTAACTCTATCCCACTCTGCTTCAGCTTCTCCCAGCACAGCAGTTACTGAGATCTAAATTGAAACTTTTCTAAAACCCCAGTGAGTTCAATTTATCTGAGCCTTATTTCTGCCTGCTTCTTTATCAGCTTTATTTCTGCTTGCTTCTCTTACCATCAGCTTTTGTACTCTCTTTCCCTATCCTGTAGCAACTCTGCTGTAATTCTTAGCTCTTATTCTTAACTTCTGTCAACTGCCTTCAATCACCACCCAACCCTCCTTTATCCCTTCCTCCAAGCTGTACTCAGAAGTCCAAGTGGCATGCAACCATACAGGGAAGGGGCTTTTCCCTGGCAAAGCTTCACTCCACAGTCTGGTGTTGCCCAGGTTACCCTTGATATTAACACGTATCTGAGGATAACCTTGAACATCATTGACATTTTGATCTTTCTTCCCAAGAGCTGGGATGATATGCATGAGCCACCATACGTGCTTTGTGAAGTACTGAGGATTGAAGCCAGAGCTTCATGTATGCTAGGCGAGCATTCTACCAACTCAACAATGTCCCCGCCCACTGAGTGGATTTCTTGTCTAGCGTGGATGTAGCAGTCCCCAAACATCACAATGGACATGCTGATAAACAGCTTCCAGCCACTTCATTTCATCTTTGTTGTAGCCAAAGTAATACATCCCATCATACTTTAAAATGCCAGTAGCCATCATTTATTCTGATTACAGTTTCACAGCAGCCCAGAAGCTGCCTGCCATCATTGATCCCCTCAGTTTTAGACCCCAACCACTCCAAGTGCTGACTTTAGCAGCCATGTGTGGATGATGACCACGACAGGAACATTTGTCCACCTGCCAGGTATCCGGGTGCTGGCACAACCAAGGCAGGTGGAACCTGGAGGAGTGAGAGCATCTAGTCCTGATGCTGGACTCCTGCCGGTCTCTGCTTCCTCTTTGACTTGGGGATCACATAGCCCCAATTGTTCCCTGGGTTGAGGATCACCGCCTCACTTAGCCCATCCAAGTACATGTTGCTCTGAAGTGGAGAGCTAGTGGTATGTCTGAGGCAGCAGTGGGCTGCCCTCCACCCTCAGGGATAGGTGCCTGTATGAGCCCAGGACAGCAGAGAGGCCAGACTGTTTATTCCTCAACCACCAGCCTGAAAGAGATTCTTTGTGAGAGCAGCACATCCTCCTTTCTCTGCTGATACTGGGACAGCAGGCTCAAGGGAAGACAGGCAAAAGTCTGGTGCCAGGAGAGGTGGGTCTAGACTCCCATGAGGGTGGCTGTCATGTGAGGCCTGCAAACGTTCCTAGTGTACACAGTCTCTGACCAAGCAATATGTTTCTGGGAACACTAAAGTCCCTGTTTGGATCTTCTTCCAGCCTTCCAGCTCCATATTGGGCCGAGGCAGCTAAATGTTGAGAGTTACTGTTTGCCATGTACCCCACTCCTCCCTGCACACCCCGTTTCCTGCTTATGGTGGAACCACACTTTGAGTGCTGGAAACTCAAGCAGAGAAGCCTGTTTCCTACCCAATTTCTGCTTTCTAGACAAGGAAATTAGGGCACTGTTCAGTGTAATGGGCAGAACCTTATGTGAGGTTGGAACACCAGTTAACACTAGAGTAGCAGTTAAAACCTAGCTTCTTGACTCCAGTCCATAGCCCCAAGGTATAACTGGGCTTACTCCTGGAGGTGTGTGGCATCAGACATTCCCTCAGAATATCACAGGAATTGAGGGGCTATTGGCCTTGGTGGGACCTCAAGCAGAGCTGAAGAAGCAGATCTAGACAGAGCACTCTGGGCCCTTTGGCCTCAATCCTTTCCCAGATGCTTTGCCTCTTAGACTCCCTCAGCTCCAGTGACCTGAAGTGCACTGAGCAAGGGTACCTTGCCTCTTCCACAGCCCTCGGCTCTGTCCGGGTTCTTAGAAGTAAGCACAACAGGCCTTGCTGACCAGAGGTCAGTGTCTGTGTAGAGTGCTGCTGCCTGCCCCTCTCCCCTCCTCAAAATGAAGCAAGACATGGGAGTCCACACTATGAAAGACAAGATGGAGAGGGAGAGGCCACCTGCTTTCTCTGCATTGTTGCCCAGGTGAGTCATTGCCTGCGTTAGTGAGCTTCTATACTCAGAACATTCGGAGATGTGGGGTATGCTAATTCGTTTTCTAAGAAGCCTTAAGTTTCAGAAAAGGAGTGAGTGACGCATCCCTTTGCTCCTCCTACAGTGGGACCTGGTATGTAAGGATGACTGGAAGGGCCCGCTCTCCACCTCCTTCTTTTACGTGGGTGTGCTGATGGGCTCCTTCATTTCGGGACAGCTCTCAGACAGGTAAGGTGTCCAGCACTGGTCAAGGCATATATACCTGGACTTGATTTCAGTTGATGGTGTTCTTTTAGCCCAGGGCCAGCCATTTCAGAAGCAGCAGCAACTATGTCTAGCATAGACTTTCCATATCAAAATGGGCCAACAACCTCTCATATAATTTCGTAATTTTTACTGAGCAGAAAAACCTGAGCTAGCTAAGCTGTGTGTACCTATGGCCCAACAGCCAGTTACTTTGCCATATTCACTTGGTGTAAGTCTAGGTCACTTTTCCTGGGAGAATATAGCACTCTTCTAACCCTGAGAGAGGGAGAGGTTGGCATTACACATATGTGGTTGCACTGTATTATAAGTCGTTAGGCAATATCATGGTGGCCACAACTGTATTCTTAAGAAGACCAGTTCTTCTCTGAGCAAGGTGAGAAAAGATCAAGATCTCACTAGTCAGTAGTGGTATGAGGAGCAGGACTCTGGTGTCCCTTAGGTAAGTGGCCTTAGTTTTGGCACTTCACTGTATAACCAGGAGAATGTTACTTTTTACAAACATGGTATTTGTATAATTTTAAGGCATTTATCTAAGGTCCATTAATGTCTCAGAGAATCAAAAAACCCTTGAAATTAAAGCGCATTCAGGAGGCTGAGACCAGAGGACTGAGAGTCCAAGTTCATCTTGGGCTACTCAGTGAGAACTTGCCTCAGAAACCAAAAGTAACAACTTATAAATTATATGCAAAAGGTTAGAGGTTACATATGAGGATTTGTTGTCTGTTGTTGTTATTGTTGCTGTTTGATCAAGGTCAGTAGCTTTTGTGACGTTCACAGACAGGTCCATTTTGCTATGTCCCTTTACTTGGAGCTTCAGGATCTAACACAGATACATGAGGTCAGAAGACAGGCCTTCAGCAGATCCTTGGCCATGGTGACACTGACAGGATACTTCTAAGATCCTATAGAGGGGGCTGCAGCATCCTCCCAGCTAGCTAGGAGGCTCCTAGAAAAGTCCAGGCTGGGACAGAAGGGCATCCTGTAGGGAGAAAAGCTGCACTGCTCTGTCACATAGACTCGGGGTGTTAGGACTGCATGTTCACACCTTTGGATCACTGTCACATCGCTACTCAAAACTGTTTTTTGTTTCTTGTTTATAAATTTTATTTATTATTTTGTGTATGTAGAATGCGGGAGAGGTGTGTATACCAAAACATGCATTTGGAGGTCAGGAGAAAACTGTGCGGGCCCACCTTTGAAGTTAGACTCAGGATCCAACTGAATTCATGAGGCTTGGCAGCAAGCACTTTACCTGCTGAGCCATCCTGCTGGCCCTTGTCATTTGTGGGTGGTATGTTTGTTTGTATGTATGTGTGCTTTGTTTTGCTGCTTTTTTGAGACAAGTCTTTCTTTCCCTGGCAGACCTGGTACTTGCTAGATAAGCCAGGCTGACATTAAACTTGTGGCAGTCCTTCTGCCTCCCTTTCCTGATGCAGAATTAAAAGGATGTGCCAGCAGTCTCAGCTAATGAAAACTTACACGTGTGTATAGCTCGTTAGATTTACTTTTCAGGAGTCACGTAGTGATAAAAACCAAAAATGTTCAACTGCCACAGTGAGTTCCAGGACAGCCATTACACAGAGAAAGCCTGCTTCAAAAAAACAAAAACAAAAACAAAACAAAACAAAAAATTTACAGTAGGTCAGTAGGCTGTGACTGTAGACTGCCAACTCTGGCTGAGCCTGAGGTACCTGCCTGTTGGGGAATGATGCATCTCGTAATCTAGTAACAAACATCAGCTGCTTTTGTTGGTTTAGCAAATATGTAATGTGTAATATGTGCGAAACACTGTTCTAAGTACTGCGTGCCTTAAAACCCAAATAGGTAACCGTGTCCTCACAACCATCTGAAGCAGGAACTGTTATTCCCATTTTATAAGTGGGGAATGTAAAACACGATGGCTAAGTTTATGTGCTCGGGGTTACGTAGCTGGGCAGCTGGCAGCTTATATTGAGGCCCAGAGATCTTGGCTCCTCTGGTTCTCTGGACTGCTGCTGTGGACCTCTGCTCACCTAGGACTTGCCTTTTGGCAAGGCAGATAGGTACATTCAACTTGTTGAGGAAGTGGTTGTTGTCCTTGGCCATGGGAAATGACCCCAGAGAAGGACAGGGTGCTGTGGGCGTGTCTGTCAGGGCCCAGGGCAGGCTTTCCTGAGAAGCAAAGCATGAGCTGAGAGTTGAAGGATGAGTAGAAATTGGCTGTCAAAAGAGGTGGAAAGAGGAAGAGCAGGAAGAACAGCCATGTGTTCAGCAGAGGCTTGGGAACAGAAGAAAGTTCTCTGTGGTTGAGGTCCAGAGGGGAGTGGAGACAAGGGCCATGAGGCAGGCAGAGGCCTGAGCAGATGAGCAAACTGGACTTAGCTCAGACCACAGTGAGGTGTTTGGGTTGAGGCACAGAACAGTGAGAAGCCTTGAGAGTTTTGTTTTAAACCTGAGTGTGACTATCAGATGTGCATTTTGGAAAAGAATTTAATAGGCTTGTAAAGACAGAGGGAAAAGGAGGGGAATCTTAAAGGGACCAACCAAGAGATTTTCAGTGTTTCATGGGAAAGATGGTATAGGGACTGATCACAAGACCAAGGCTGCTAGAGATGGAGAGGTGAGGTGGTGAGTCAGGACTTGCTGGCTGGTTGAATGTGGGAAGAGAGAACCACATTTGCAGAGGAGACATTGAATGCAACTGGAAGGTATTGAATTGGAGTGATTATGGATGCCCAAATGTAGAATTCTGTGTGTTTTTGGATATATGGATACCCCGTGAGAGATTCCAGTAGGTGCAATGATGGGGGAGGAGCAGGACCAGGCTAAGAGGTCCTCCCGGTAGAGTGAGGATTCAAGGATGGAGTGGCCACTGAATCTCAAAAAAATGAAGTTGATGTCAAAGCAAGAGGAGGTCTCAAGTTGAGTATGGAAACTAGGCCAGTTGTGTCCTAGGTTAAATAGATCTTTATGAGCCAGTTTGAGAACCTGTTTACCATGTGTGGAACTCCATGATCGTCTGAGGAAAGTGTGTAAGTTCCACACTAAAGGGTTTACTCCCAAAGAAACAATGGAGAAATTCATGAGCATGCAAGGGATCACTTTCTCTACAGAAGGGTGATAGGGTGTGTTGAAAGACGTTCTGAAAATCTTGATGCAGGGAGCTAGGGATGTAGCTCAGTTGGTGAAGTGTTTGACTAACATGCATGAAACCCTGGGTTTGATCTACACACTGCATAAACCAGGTTTTGGTGGTGCTCACCTGTAATCCAGCACTTAGAAGATGGAGGCAGGAGCATCAGGAGTTTAAGGTCATGCTCAGTTACATAGTAACTGAGGGCCAGCCTGGAAAACATGACTGACACAGGCTGTGTGTGTGTCCTTCTCTGTGTGTCTCTGAGTGAGTGAGTGAGTTAGTGAGTGTGTGCGCAAGTGTGCGTGTGTGGGTGTGGGTCCCTGGGTGTGTGTGTGTGTGAGTGTGTGTGAGTGTGTGTGTTGGCTTTTGCACCTGAGATTTCTTTTAAGTAAGCTTACTTGGCCTGTAAGTGAACGCTGAAAGTGCTGTGCCCTGACTGCAGTCCTTGCCTTCCGCTCCCCGCGCTACCCTCAAGCCTGTCTGCACACCCAGAGAAGTGCTAGGGCTTGTGTGGGAACAGCTCTGCATCTCACTGTTTCTGAGTGCCCAGTTTAAAACCTAACCAGAGAAATGTATGCTCTCAAAGATCAAAAGATACTCTTGTAGAGTATCAACAGTAACTTTTTATATGAAACAAAAGTGAGCTTTCTTCCTGGCATATTACTAAATCTAAAGTTTAATTTCAATTAAAGTAATCCTAGATTGCCATAGCCTTTTACATGACATTATCAGGCTAACTTTTTGTATTATGAGAGTCTCAACAAGAAGAAGATTGATGTTTTCTGACTTTATGAATATGCACGTTTGTCATTTTGTTGACAGTCTTTAAAAGTGAGGTTTTAGCAGTAGGAGAGATGGCTCTAAGTGAAGGTACTTACCACCAAGTTCAACTAACTGAGTTCTGTCCAGAGACCCACATAATAGAAGGAGAGCCAACTCCAACAAGTTGTCCCCTGCCCACCTCATACACTCTTGTAGTCCCCATGCACCCCACCCTTCCACTCCCCACCAAAAAAATAATAAAATAAAAAATAAAGTTCAAAATGAGCTTTTCTGGTTTAAGCATGGTTGTGCATGCCTATAATTCAGGCAGTAGAGGCTAAGCAGGAGAATAGTCTTTGGGCCTGAGCTATATGGTGAGACACTGTTTAAAAACAAAAACAAACAAAAAACAAATATCGTGTTTTTTTCTCCCAAACTTCCAGCTGCCCAAGAGTAGTAATATGAAAGGTTTCCCTAGATCATTGTCATCCTGAGGAGCCTTTGGGTAGGGAAGGGGGCTGTGAGCTCATACCAGTCTCCCTGTGCCTGTAGCATCCCCTCCTTACAGAAGACTGCAAGCAAAGGGAGTCTTCTTTTTCACTATTTCGTAGCCACAAAGCTACTGTCTCCTTTCTGGCTCCTTTCTGGCTCCTTCCTTCCTCGAAAGTCTTCAGTTGGACAACTAATGCCGGCCATTCAAGCCCTGTGTTCATCACATGCACATACAATGCACACACACTCACACACAGAGCCACAGTGTTTGTGCTCACAATCTGACTCCTTTCTCCACTTAGTGCCATTTCTTGGCCACACAGATGATTCATGGTGGCAGTGTCCATTACCTCAATTCCTGGACTTTATAGCACCAAAGAGAAATGGAAAGTGGTGTCATCGATTAATGATGGTCTCCCCTTTTAGACTGAATGCTTCCCATTGCCAGCAGTTACTTTTCTCTTGGACCTCATCAGTTCCCCATTGTCAGGGAGATCATCCCAGGATACGCAGTCCCCACTCTTAGAGTCTGAGGTCCTTGTGTCTCTGTGGACCTGGGACCATTTCTTCTCTCCGCTTGTCTCAGTGTTTAATGGTGTGTCCGGTAGCATGGTTCATTAAAATGCTATTAGTATTGTCTCACCGACCAAACAGTAGCTTCTTGAGGGCAGAAGTGACATTTGTTTTTTTAAAGCAGAAAAATTCCCAGTGCCTAATACAAGAGAGTAAGCATTGAGTGAACGCACATGTGTGAGCCAGCTCAGACAGGTCTCAAGCAGAATCTGCTGCTTTCCCTCACACTGATTGGTCCTTCCTTTTGTGGCAGCCACTTTAAAACAAAAGGACAAAAAACCACAACAGACCAACAAACAAGTTTGTTTTTTAAAAGTGAACGTCGCCTAGAATGTGTGGTTTAATCAATTATTCCAGGAATGAGCTGAAAGGTTTTGCATTTGGAGTTCAAAGGTGGAGGAGGAGGGATTGAAGTAAATTGTTCTTTGGGCAGAAGAGATGTATTAAAGTAATTATTAGCTTCATAGACAGGCAGACAGCAGCATGGCAGGAGTTCAGAGAAGGATTCAGGCCCCCAATCACAGTGCAGGTCCCTTCTACACTCTTCATAGCAAGGGGTCTGGGAGGAGATTGAACAGTTTCCTTTTTAGTCCATGGTTGCCTGTGGCCAGAGGGAGTGATGAGTTCTAGGATGCAGCTGATGGGAAACATCTCTCTTGATGGGTCATCACTCCAGCCAGAGTCTGTAAGAATGGAAAGGGTAATAATCTAGAACAACAAGTTTACTTTAGTTCTGGAAGCCAAAACTTTGATTCTGTCGTTGACACAGTTCAGCCAAAATGGGAGGTGACCTGGCAAGACCAGCAAGTTAAGCAGTGGAACTTTTTTGCCTCAGAAGCCCCTCCGGTGTGCGCCCCTACCACATCAGCACCCAGGAGTAACCACTGCTAGGGATATAGATTTTATAAAGGCATTTTCATTTTGTGTATTTCTTGAAAACTTGATTCCATGAAAGTACATTATCACAACATTGATTTTGTGTGTAATTATTGTGCTTATATGTTAGAACTTCCTCAATACCTAAAGTAATGTACTTTTTGTACATCTGTACTTGTGAAAGATGAAAATTTCTCTAGATCTTAGCTTCTTGGGTAACCCATAAAGATTTTTTTTTGTTTTGTTTGGTTTGATTTGGTTTGGTTTGGTTTAGTTTGGTGTGTTTGTTTGTTTGTTTGTTTTAATCTCATCAATAGTTAGATAGGAGGCTATAAAGACAGCTTAGATGTTAAGTGTTGTGGGAGATTTTAGTTATGGATAATGTTCCAGTAAGCTGTCCTTGAAGCAAGTAAAGGATTCACTGCCTACCAGTAAACAAAGGAGTGGCTATACGGCTCTCCACAAGAATGGGACATTCCTTAGCCTTAAGGCAGATGAAGGTTAGGCTCCATTGATTTGTATATTGGAAGGCTGGGGGAGACAGAGAGGATTTGGAATAAAAAAGAACTAGGGCAAGGGCAGGGGGAGAAAGGAGACTGGGACAGACAGCAGAGAACAAGAAGAAGAAGCTAGCGAGCAGGAGGAGAGCTAAGAGGAGAGCATGGGGTGAGGAAGTCTTGGAGTGAGCTCTCTGCCTAGCTGCCCGGGTATAGAATTCCCTGAGATTTGACATGGATTGTGATTAATAAAGAGCATTGGAAAATTCAACTCTGGATTCTCCATTAAGCGCCATAAAGTTAATTTAACACTTAAGAGCACTAGCTGTTCTTGTAGAAACTGGGTTCAATTTCTAACACCCATATGGAGGCTCACAACCACCTTTAACTCCAGTTCAAGGGGATCTGATGCCCTCTTCTGGCCCCTGAGAGCACTAGGCATGCACATAATGCAAAGACATGTGTAGGCAAAACACGTATATACATAAAATAAAATTAAAATTAAAAATTTTTAAATCAAAAAATAGTTTTTTTAAACAGCTTGGATAGTGACCTCTTACCTTTTCAACAGGTAAATTTCTTGCTGCCAAACAAAATGACCTGAGTTCAATCCCCAGAACTCAAATGATAGAGAGAGTCAGCTCTCACAAGTTGTCCTGTTGGACCTGGAAGGCCCAAACCGGGACGCTGCACCCCCATAGAGACTCACAGACGGGATATCGATGCAAATAGCAAGAGGATTTATTCCAGTGCACTGGGGCCGTCCCTATTCACAGGAAAAGGCGGCCCAGAAGAACACAAAGTGAGCCTTTTTATGCACAATACAGACAGTTGCTGGGCACAAAACGAGTTGGAACAAGTTGATTGGTCCCCAAATTGTTTTCCCATTTCGATAGGTTAGGGCCAATTAACCTTTAAACTGGTTGGTGCTGGCATGTACAACAAGGTCGAGGGCACTAGAAAATGTAAACTTTAGGGTCTTAGTCAATGTGAGGGGGGAGATCCTTAGCCCAAGGCCATTAGTCAGCAGTCCATATCTTGTTTGTCTTAGAAATTGTTTTTCTTACAGAAATTGTTTTTCTTTAACTCTGGGAACTGTTCTGGGTCACACTGCCCCTGACTTGGGCCTATACAATTTTGGTGCTCTTAGAAGCCTGACTAAAGTTGGCTGCTTTGGTCTTTTTCTATACTAGGGACCTGAATCTTAGGCCCATGGCGAGGGTCCTGACCCCCACATCCTATAATCTCCATATGGATGTACCCCAATAAATATAAATGAAAAAAAAATCTAGGACCAAAAAGTTAGGACTGTGGGCTGAGGTGTACCTCATTAGTAGAGCACTGGCCTAGGTTTCCACCCCTGGCACCACAGAAGAAAGACCAAGTTGTCCATGATGGTTGCTTTAGCTGACTATAGTAATAAAACTGAGTGTACACAGTTACTAGGCATGTTTGTTAACACATTGTAGGTTTTGACCCATTTCTTTTTTAATCTAGTTGCTCCTGATTGTTACCTACATGTGACTGTTTTATATTTATCAAAATATATGTGTGGTTGTCTATTTTATTGTATAAAGTATATGAAATGTTCTGTCATATTTTTATTTCTCAAAACCCTTTTTAAATGTAAATAAGCAGTTAAATTTCTTAAATGGGTGAGGAAATATACTCTATCTGTTATAAAAGTTAAATTGTAACACATTTATACATTTAAGTGTTTTACATGTGCATTTTGTCTTTAAAAATTATTATGAATATGTGAATTTAAACATAACAAATGCCTTTCCATCCCCTGCAGTTATTAGCATCATTAGCAATGCCTTTGGGGCAGCCTGCGTGTCCAGGCTACACATTCATTCTGGAAAGTGTGGATATCAATGACAGCATAGAGACTGGGAGAGTGAGACTACTCTGGTGCCAGTCCCTGTGTCGGGAGAAAGCCCTCTCAGTGGAGCCAGTTGCTGCTGCCTCTCCCAGCTGCTTCTCTGTGACCCTCCTTTCCTCTCCAGGTTTGGTCGGAAGAATGTGCTGTTTTTGACCATGGCCATGCACACCGGATTCAGCTTCCTACAGGTCTTCTCTGTGAACTACGAGATATTTACTGTGCTCTATGTCCTTGTTGGCATGGGTCATATATCCAACTATGTGGCAGCATTTGTCCTGGGTATGAACATAAGGTTGGAGTTTATTTTTAGATACTGCGTTTCAGTTTTCTGGAGACCTGTTATGATATCCCTCAAGGGAAAAGTGACTATAATTCCCTAGTAAATAAACCTAGCTTATCAGTGGGAAATTGAGCCTGACAGTGGTCCCAGGCTTCTGATGCTCAGTTCTCTTCTGGCCTCTGACTTGTGGTTCCTTGACCTTATTAGCACTTAAGCCATTAACTAGGATTCACCATGGAGCATCCATTTTTAAAGACTTGCATGGCAAGGGCTTAAGGAGCTGAGGAAACAAGGAGGCACATCCAGGGGCAAAGGGCCATGGTGGGCAGGCTCCCCAGGAAAGGGAGCTGCTGCAGAGCATTGGTGGCTATCAGTATCTGCCAAGAACAGAGGGTTGTGTGGTCCAGTTCAGATTCTGGTCAGAGTCCACCCTTCAGGGCTCTGACTCAGACAAGTCACCTTGTTCTCACAGGAAAGCTTCCAGGCTCCTGTTTGGAAGAGCCATGCTCTAACTAATCAGATCCCTGGGTTCCTTGGGTTGTATTGTGGAAAGGGTTACTATTTTCTTTTCACATTTATTAGAACATTTTTTTTCCTCACAGGATAATAGTTAGCATGTGTGGCCTTAGTAAGGACTTTTCCTCATTAAGGACTTATAGGGCCCTAACACTCTTTAGCATGTGACTGAAGATGATGATGATGTTTTCATGAGAGCACTATTGCCTAGAGACCTCAGAGAAACACCCCAGGAGCAAATCAGAGCAGACTTAGTTCAGAGGCAACCCTTCCCAGGACCTCAGAACACAGAGCTAGTTCTGGCTCCCTCCTTGTCTCTATGTTGAAAATGATACCATGGAAGATTCATAAGGAGATAGCCTTAATTAATAATTAACTTGACTCCTCTCTTGTTCTCAACAGGAACAGAAATTCTTTCGAAGTCAATTCGCATTATATTTGCCACCTTAGGAGTGTGCATATTTTATGCATTTGGCTTCATGGTACTGCCTCTGTTTGCATACTTCATCAGAGACTGGCGGATGCTGCTGCTGGCAATCTCTGTGCCAGGGGTGCTGTGTGGGCTTCTCTGGTGGTGAGTGTGACCCTGACATTTGGGCTGCCTAACTATAGGATGGCTTCTGCCTCACATCTAGTAGAGGGCAGCAGTAGCTCCCAAATCCCAATTCTAGATCCCAGAAAAAGGGAGTGAATACTATTTATAAGTTATTTATAAGTCAGTTCAGACAGTCTCTCCATTCTCAGAAAACTCAAAACTACAGAATCCCAAGACCATTTTGTCCTCTGCCCTGTTCTAGGTTGAACTAAGAATTTGCTGTAAGAAGATAGGGGCCAGCCTAACCTCTGGGAAGTTCTCAGATCCCAGGGCAAGACAGCAAAACCTGGGCTGCAGCTGCTTGATGCAGAGGCCCAGGCCATGGTTTGGGGAGATAAAGAGAGGGAGAGCTCCAAATTGAGCTTCCTTGAGTAGCTATGCAGGGGAATGTGGGCTCCTCCGGCTATGCTACCAACAGAGGGGCTTAGGCAGGCAGAACAGAGGCCATTCTAAGCCATGGAACTTGACAGAGGAGCCAGGCAAAAATCACTGCTTAGAACAGACTAAAGTGAGATCCTCATCACATGTACAGTGGAGAGCACCCTGGAGAAGAGTGGGAGAAGGAACAATGCTTCATGGGTCCTGATTTTGACAGAAGAAAGAGGGCTTCCTGGTCATGAAGATAAATAAAGAAAATACCCACAATGAGTCCATACATCAAATCTCCGTTCTTGATAATCATGCTGTTTTGTATAGAGACTGACAGGTCTATTGACTACAGCAGAGGTGGGGTGAGGAAGAAATGGATGTTTAGTGACCACTGCAGAAGTCTGTGGATCTCAGGGACAGAGTAGAAGGTAGCAGGATCTGGGCCGGTCTAACTACCAAAAAAGCCAGTTCTTTAGGCTTTCACCTGTTTTCCTAAAGCCCAGAAGGGGGCACCATCACTGCAGACGTGCAGGTGCCAGCCAGAGTGGGGATCCCCTTGGAATGCATAAGATGCTTTAAGTTTTTCTCACTGCAGCCAGTGTTCAGCAGAACTCATACCTCACTAGTTACCGGGCCATCTCTGTTTCTGACTTGTGATCACCTGACATCCCACATACCCACCTCCTCATCTGAAACCTAATTTTCCATCTGTGGTTAAGCCATGTCCAGCCTCTGAGAGAGCACAGGAGGCCTCACTAGATTGCACTTGTACTTCCAGGGTCATCCCTGAGTCCCCCAGATGGCTCATCTCTCAAGGCAGAATTAAAGAGGCAGAGGTGATCATCCGCAGAGCTGCCAAAGTCAATGGGATTGTTGCACCTTCCACCATCTTTGATCCAAATGAGGTAAATACCATGTGGAAGTTGGTGGGAAGTCTCACACTGTCCATTTAAGGTCATCAGCATACAGCACAGTTCACCAGAGGTCAGCCCTTGCCCTGCCCAAGCCCCAGCCATCCCTAAGGCAAGGTCTGTTAAAATGCAGATGGTGAAGGAATGGAGATATGACTCAGTACTTGCCATACAAGCATGAGGACCTGAGTTCAGATCCCCAACAACCAACTAAAAATCCAGGCATGGCAGAGTGTGCCTGTCATCCAAGCTCTGGGGAAGCAGAGACAGAAGGATCCCAGGAGCTTACTATCCAGCCAGCTAACCAGTCAGAGAACCAGTCTGAAAGAAAATGATTAAAGATGACATCCCAGACCTTGTCAGACAAGAAAAGACACATTAAGACAACAGACACACACACAGACACACACACACACAGACACACACACACAGACACAGACACACAGACACACACACACACACACACACACACACACACAGACACACACACACACACACACACATCCAACCACCCATGTAGTGCATATACATATACACACAAACATCAGAGGATGAGGAATGGGCTTCAACTACCTAATTCTCTGTCATGGATTTTTTTCCATGCTTCCATTACATCCTATCCAAGTAATAGTATTCTTTATTTCTCTCCCCCCCCTCCCTCCTTTTACATAGGCTCTAACTATGTAACCCTGACTGGTCTGGAAATCATTATGTTGACCATCTTGGCCTCAAACTCACAAAAATTTGACTGCCTCTGCCTCCCAAGAGCTGGGATTAAAGAGATATGCCACAATGTCTGGCTTAATCATTACTGTTATTAGTAAACACCCTTCATGAGGAAGAGGCTTCCATCAGCTTTAACATTTTGAGAAGTCATTGTTTCTTATGCCTCAGGAGTTGTCATCCGAAGATAATCTGAATACTGGTAGATTTGACTCAACAGTATTCTGTCTCTGACAGTTAGTTTTTACCCATCAGCCTGGATCTAGGTAGTTTCCAGTGGCCACCTCTTCCCTGTGCTCATACACCATGAGTAATTTCTTGCAGTGTAAGCAGCAAGCATGTTGCAAGATGCTATGGGTTCATGAGGACAGGGGGCTTGTGAGAGACAGTAAGCAATTACTATAGGCAACCAAGATGCTGTTAGCCACCAAGAGTCCTTAATTGGTGGCCCAGCGTGCTCTAGCAGGGCTCTGAAGCAGAGAAGTCAGGATTGGAATGTGGCTGAGGACATTTAACGTGAAGTATCTTTGATGCCATTTAAGTAAGGGGTCAGTCTGGGTGAACCCAGAAGCCTCATTGGCATCACTGAGGAAATGAGGCTGGTTCAGAGGGTTCTTTGGGTCTCAGGTTGACCTTTTGCTGAACTACTGAGCCAGTAAAAACAAGCTCCCAGGCTCGGCTAGGTAAGAAAGCAAAATCAGTATGTTTAGATGTGTGGTTTAGTGATGGCCTTGGCTCTGCTGAATCTCATAGGAAGTTACTCTGGGTGTAGCATGGGTCAGTTTTCATGTTTCTTTTTTTTTTTTTTTTTTTTTTTCTGGAAGAAGACGAGTAACTACATGGTATAAGGACTCAAACATTCATTGCATTTAAATATCAGTTCAGTGAACTACACAGCCAGTATTTTTCTCTGACTGAGAGGGCAGGGAGTCAGCCCTGCATAGGAAACCTCAGAGGCCTCCCTGGGAGGTGGCCAGTGAGGATGGGCAGGGTGATGCAGTGAGGTGGCTGTCTGCTTGGGCCCCTGCCTTCACTGTGCTCCTTTCTTTATCTCTCATTGCCTTTCATTCCAGTTTGTTCTTTTCAAAGCCTGCTGGGGGCCATGGACATCTCCCTTGAGTCACTGTACTCTTGTCTTTCCAAAAAGCCTTAGAATGCTCCCTAGCTCTTAAGAAGTAGATAGTGAAAAGGATGGGTTCGGGGTGTGTTTCTGCATGAGCCAAGGACCAACCTTTTCTCCATCCTATATTCTTCCTGCAGTTACAAGACCTAAATTCCAAGAAGTCCCAGTCCCATGACATATACGATCTCATCAGGACCCGTAATATCAGGATTCTCACCATCATGTCCATAATCCTGTGGTGCGTAAGTGAGACTTTCTCGAGCCTTTCCCGCTCTCAGCAGACACGCCTCAGACCAAAGCTGAAAGCCTGTGTCAACACATGATGCGAGGGTTGTTCCTCATGATGGATGGCTGCCACAGGAAATAACAGCTCTTCATAGAATCTCAGAACAGGAGAGAATGATCACAGAGGCTGTGTGGGAAATAGAAACCCCACAAGGGAATCCCACAGGGCCTTGCTTAATTGTTCCTGTCCCTTGTCCCCTCCCTCAGTAGATTATCTGGGTAGCCAGCCAGGAAGAGGCTGACAGCAACCATGCTGTGCTCTGGAGACAGGGAGCTTCCCTACAGTGAAGCTACATTGTCTTATCATCTGTACACCCACCTGCATACACACACCCATGCCTGCCTGCTGCTTCTTAAAGGTGTTCCCAGGTGATGACCACACTCTCTCTGGCTGGGACAGCTGGGGTTTTAAAGAAGGATCTTTAGGTTCCAGAGGCTGCTAAGAGCTTTCTGGAAGCTAAAAAGTGGAGTATGGCCCTTCTGGGATGTTCATACACTGTGCTGAAGTCAAGGGCATGGCCTGGATGTCCTCTCTAGGTTTCTCCTGACAAGGTGTTGCATAGTTATCAGGAAGGAATCTCTGAGTTACCAGGGAGAAGGAAGAAGGCTGAGTGCCTGCATAGCTTCAGATCCTGGGGATAGTGGGAATCCTTGAGTCTGCTGGATGAGATCATGGAGAGGGTAGACTTCACCTCAAAGTCCTTACAGATGGACACAGCCAGCTTTGGAGCAGTAAGCTAGCTTGCTTCCTAGGTGGGGTTAGCCTGTAAGTCACCCGTATGTAAGGAATTGTCCAGGATGCCTCAAAGGCAGTAGGGCACTCCTGAATCTGCCTCAAGACAGCACCAGAATGGAGAATATACTTCAGACTTCCAGCCTGAGACATATCACCTACTCTGAATCACCCACACTCTTCTCCTCTCTGGAGTTTCCAGGGGCGTGTGAGTTCCTTCACTGTGCCAGCTGTGTTTTCAACCTGTACATGAGTCACAGACAGTCTGGTTTGCAGAAGAGTACAGGTCAGCAGAGACAACCTACTAGAATCAGAGCCAGGCTTGGAGGTGGTTTAAATGAGAGGCAGTGAGGCCTCACTATTGGGAGCCCCCTCTCCCCAGAGCACAGTAGGGTTGCTGTCTGCCTCTTCCTGGCTGATGACTGCAGATAATCTACTGAGGGTCCTTCTCCAAATGTTTGTGCTGTATTTGCCTTAATCCTCCACTTCGCTCACACCTTACCTAGTCCATCACTCATCCTCTAGCTCCTCTTACACTTGCTGTGTTTACAGAAGCACATAGAGCAGGGAATCGGGTTTTGTAAGTGCTTCAGAGTAGGGTTTTAATGTTGAAATGGAGGTTGGGACTTTCTCCCTAGTGATTAAGTCAATGTGAATTCTATAAGGCATTTGCTGAGACACTTTCTTTATGGACTGTTCTGAAGGTGCATCAGCAAATGATTTACCCAGGGAGAGTTAACTTTTGCACTACAAAGTAAGGCACAGGGTGAAATGAACTACTGCCCTCCCATTCCCTGCATCAAGAGCAGTTAGCAACTTCTTGAGATGAATGTTTTCCAAGGTGTGTGGGTCTACAGAGATGGATACCGCTTCTGCAGCTCTCTTCTGTACCCTATTGCAGGCTGACCATATCAGTGGGCTATTTTGGACTTTCCCTTGACACTCCTAACTTGCATGGGGACATCTATGTGAACTGCTTCCTTTTGGCGGCTGTTGAAGTCCCAGCCTATGTGTTGGCCTGGCTGTTGCTTCAGCATGTGACCCGGCGATATTCCATGGCTGCTTCTCTTTTCCTGGGTGGCAGTGTACTTCTCTTAATACCACTGGTACCCTCAGGTATGGACCACATTTATTTGTAGACCTGAGTCTTCTGTGTTTCACTTTCCTTGCACAAGGCTGTTTACAAAGAGAATACAGTCAAATCTTTCTCATCTATGCCCCAGTATACAATGCTCACTTATAAATCAAGAGGTGGCATCATAAAATCAGAGTGTAATTCATGACCTGGGCTTTGTGCAGTGGGAAGAAAACATTGGGCTGTTGGTTAGTTATGCCCCAGAACTAAGTTAGTGTGTTCATATCATTTTCCTCTCAAGAATAAAGAGGAAGGAGAGCCATCCCACTAGTTCTGTCTTATTTATTTATTCAGGCAATAGCTGGAGAGGCCTTGAAGGGTCCGTTTCTAGTAGAGAAAACGACAAACCAATGCATAAACACTTGTTACTCTTCAGATGTTGTTACCTTCTATGAACAGGAATAAAGGAAATTAGAGCTCATCTAAAGAGCAGTCATGGGTAGCATCCTGAACAAGAAGCATTCAGTAGAATTTAATTGAAGTAATAGAACACCACGAGAAAGTCAGGGAGAACATCAGAGGAAGATGAGACAGAAAGTCAGAGCTAGGCACGTGGGTCACACCTGTATTCCCAGCACTTGAAGATGGACTTGGGTGAATCAGAAGTTCAAGCTCCTCCTTGGCTATCTGGGGTATCTGAGGCCAACCTAGGTTACATGAGACCCTATTAAAAAATACATAAATAAAAGCAGAGCTCTGACAGGGATCCAGCTCAGTGTACTTGAGTAACAAACGGAATAGTAAGTGATAAGAAGAGAAAAGAAAGAGAAGTCTCAGAGGCTGTGGGCAGGACTGTGCTGCTGGAATGGCCTTGATATCCCACTGATGGGCAGGATGATCTGTTCTGACAACTTCTAACACAGATAACAGGCCTTATTTGTCCATCTGTCTGCCAGAGTCATTCGTGGTGCTGTGGCTTTTGGGACCTCTGGGTATTACTTGGAGGCTGGGATCCCTCTGCACAGGCAGAAGGAACCTGGGAGTGACTATAATGGCTCTCACTTGAGTTCAGAGTGGCCAGTGGGTCACTTAGTTATACTCCTTTAGGCAGTGAAGTTAATTGAGAATCATCCCCAAGTTCAGATTGTTTATAGGTTTTTTCAATGATTTTTATCACATTTATTTATTTAGAGCAAGGGGACATGTTTCTCAGCATGAAGGTTAAATGACAACATACAGGAGGTGGAAAGAGTCAGTTGGTTCTCTCCATCCACTGTGTGTGTCCTGGGGTAGAAACTCAAGTTTTCAGGGTTGATTGAGATCTATGAACTTCTTGAGTAGACTGAAAGCATGAACTCAGAACTGAACTCCCCTATTCATATACAAGTCCTTAGTTAATTATACAGTGCCCTCAGTATGAGGTTCTGATTCCAGCAACCTCATAATCCCTGAATTTTTACTCTCTGTTAGTAATACATTATGCATGAATGCAAAAGATAAACTCTTGGAGACGAAAAGGGAAAAGCGATGGCCTAGCAAAAAAGCCTCAGGGAAAAAGTAATATCACACAACTTGTATCTTAGTCAAAAGGCAGGAATATGTAAAGGAACGCTTTGCCAAAGAAGCTTTCTGTGCTGTAAAGTCCCTTCCCCTTACTGTTACATGCCTTCGGACATCTGGGAATAGCTTGGAGGGAGGGATATAAGAGAGAGAGTGACAGTTGGAAAGGAGTTGGGAAAGAGACAGGGGAAGATTGAGCACCAGAGTTAGCTGGGTGGTGTCAGGAAAAGTGAACCTCAAAAGCTGATGATAAGCAGTCAGAAACAAGGCTCAGATAAAGACAGATAGTTCTAGAGAATAAGAACAAAGACAGGTTTGTTCCCTCCCCTCCCCTCCCCTCTTCTCTTTCCTTTTCTTCTTAACCCTTTGAGCTAACTGAAGTTTAAAAAGTTGCAAGTTAGAAATCTTTCAGCCAGGAACAGAGGGGCGGAGTCAAGTTACTAGTGAAAAAGTAACAGTCAGCAGCCTTTGATAGCCCAGACCCAAAGGGCAGAAAACAGTCACACCCACACCTCCTTTAAAAAGAAAAACAGTTACATTTTGGTGTCCATATGACTGACTTGAAAATAGGATAAAAGATAAAAGGAAAGGAAAGGAAAAATCCGTCCAAGCCTGGGGAACTGAACTAACTCTATGTTCCTTTTTCCCAATAATGGTTTTCCTCCAGTTATCTCAGTAATTTCTGCCTTCATTCTTATTCTCTAGAACTGTCTGTCTTTATCTGAGCCTTGTTTCTGACTGCTTTCCTATCATCAGCTTTTGAGGTTCACTTTTCCTGACACCACCCAGCTAACTCTGGTGCTCAATCTTCCCCTGTCTCTTTCCCAACTCCTTTCCAACTGTCACTCTCTCTCTTATATCCCTCCCTCCAAGCTGTTCCCAGAAGTCCGAAGGCATGTAACAGTAAGGGGAAGAGACTTTACAGCACAGAAAGCTTCTTTGGCAAAGCTTTCCTTTACAAAGTTAGGAAGAGGCAGCTCATCCCCAACACAGGATGACTTCTGGAAGACAGGTGGGTTGGGCTGATGGGTTGCCTACTCTCTGAGCCTCTAGGTTGAGGCACATGTGTACCCTCACATAGCTGAAGTGCTCAGTCTCCTTTTAGTAATCCCCTAAGAGCAGTGTTTCTCAACCTGTGGATCAGGACCCATTGGGGAGTTAACTGACCCTTTCACAGGGGTCACCTAAGACCATCTGCATATCAGATTTTTACATTACAATTCATAACAGTAAAATTGCAGTTATGAAGTAGTAATAAAAATAACAAAATTATGTAACAAGAACAAATAGATAATAACAATAAATAATAACAGCATGAGGACTGTGTTAAAGGATCACAGCATTAGGAAGATTGAGAACTACTGCCTTAGAGGAAAATCTTAGCCATAGTGTTATCTTCTGACAGGAAGTTGTAGAAACTAACCAACTCTCTCCACCCCTAATCAGGGAGAAAATGAGTTCCTTTTACACTAACAGAGAAGTGAACTCCTTAGGGGCAAACCTTACACTGATCTGGTCTCCTTTGCCTTTGCTATCTTTCCTTTGTCTCTCCAGAATTACGTTATTTGTCTACTGTCCTGGTGATGGTGGGCAAATTTGGAATCACTGCTGCCTACTCCATGGTCTACGTATACACGGCTGAACTGTACCCCACTGTGGTCAGAAACATGGGTGTGGGGGTCAGCTCCACAGCATCCCGCCTTGGCAGCATCCTGTCTCCCTACTTTGTTTACCTTGGTAAGTACCAGAGTGCACTGGAGAGATGGGACAGAAGCTCTAAGTAGCTTTTCTGTGAGCTGGAGAACAAGCGCCTATAGCTAGTAGGATGCATCAGTTACTGGATCCCTGGCTGGAGAAGGTTCCTATCCAAGTGTTATGTGGAGAAGGCACCCATTTGCAAATTTAAACCACTTCCTAGACCGGCTAGATGGGGATGAGAAAGTGTGGGGTTTCTGTTTCAGTCTCCCAGATCCCCCCATCACAAAGTACAGTCTTTATTCTAAGAAATGCTTTAGGAAGCCAGGGTAATTAACTAGGGGAATTTCTTCTTGGAGTAAGGAACATGAAGAGAAATGGACTGACAGTTTCCATAACTTAGAGCACTTCATTTATTCAGTGTATAGCTCTAGGACAGCCTCATATATATGTGGAGGTTAGAGGACAATTTAGTGGAGTCAGTTCCTTCTTTGCAGCATCTATAACCTGGGGAACAAACTCAGGTCACCAGACTTAGCTGCATATACTTTTGCCAGCTGAGCCATCTCCCTGACCCCATTCTACTTTTCAAGACAGTGGCTCACTAAGTTGTATGTGCTGGGCTTGAACTTCTCTGTTCTTGAACTTGAGCTCCTCTTGCCTCAGCCTCCTGCTGTAGGTGGCATACAGGTCTTCAGTGGTGCAGTTGACAGGGTAGTCTTATGCCCTGTAAAGATCTGCCTTTTGACATTTTATATAGCAGGACATCAGTTTCTCTGGCTCAGAAGTACTCCCTCCTGGCAGCTGCTCCTCCTCCGTACATCCCTAGCTCTGAAGAAGACTTGCTAGTGCCCTGAAAGTAGCAAGTACTCTGCAAGCATGCCGCACGGTTCTAATGGGTGGCAGCACCTTGTCTAACCTGAGTGCAAATCAGACTGTGACACATCTGCAGAGGTGGAAAGTCCTCCAGCCCTAGACAACTGCCTTGTGTTCCTTGGAAACCCTGCAGCTTGGTGTCTCTGCTCCCCTATACCTCATCCTTGCCCAGTGTGGACACAGCTGGGCACCAGGGCACATCTGTGCCCGGTCTGGGTTCTGAGACTGTCTAGATGCCAGACTTCACTCTGGCAGCCCAGACTTTTGGAAGCACTGAGACTAACAGTAAGGCCAGTTCTGTATAGAGTCCTGAGAAGAAAGGGCCAGAAGGAAATCAAGTCTCTCTGTAACCTGGGGCTTCTGCTTGACCACAGGTGCCTATGACCGCTTCCTGCCTTATATCCTCATGGGAAGTCTGACCATCCTGACAGCTATCATCACCTTGTTCTTCCCAGAGAGCTCTGGTATCTCTCTCCCAGACACCATTGACCAGATGCAAAAGGTCAAAAGGTAAAAGACCTCCCTCCTCACACTCTAGATATATTGGGTCAGGTCTTGGTCAGGTCTTAAGACTCCACCCCCATGAAGTAGTGCTTCCTGCATACTATGTTTCACAAACAGCTGTACTACTTTAACCATGGTACTATCAAGGGCAGTGGCCCAATCCTGTGTGGACAGGTGTCCATGTCCATGCCCATGAAAGCAGCAGCTCTGATTTAGTGCAAAGACCACAGGAAACTTCAGAATCTACCATGTGTGTATATTGGGGGAGGGGATATTTGTTTTGTTTGTTTGTTTGGTTGGTTGTTTTTTTTTCCAGTTCTGGTTTGCTTGTTTTGAGACTGGTAGGTGTCTTTATAAGATTTGTTAATAACAACTGTCTTGCTTGTTTTAATAGAATAAAGCATTGACAAAGCCTAAATCAGAAAAGGATGTCAAAAGATGCTGAAGAAAAAGCCTCAGAATCCTCAAAATCTCAGGCTTCTAGCACTGCCTTCAGAAGGTGAAAAACTAAAAGGAAATCTGCTTGTCAGAAATGCTGTCGATGACCGAGGGCTTTTCTTTCTATTGACCTTCTGTCTAATGTGCTCCTGGAGGGTACATCTGTCATGGAGAGCCACCTTCCTCCAGGGACACCAAGGCTAACCACAGACAGCTTGCACATCCCATTTCAGTGGTGCACTTGGCCCTTCCAAAGAAGCTAATGAATCTCTTGAACCAGTGGGACTTGGAAGACTATGAGAAACATCTGCAAGTCATGTTTTGTTATATTAGAAGACCTAAAAAGGTCACAGATAGAACTGGAGATCTATTTTTCTCTCCTTTCTCTAATTAATGATCTTTCAAAAAAGGAATAGATGTAGTTCAGTGGTAGTAGTGTGCTTGCCTAGGTTGCACAGGCACCAGAAGGAAACAAAAAACAAAGCAAAATCTTTTCAGAAAATAAATGATACCACAGATATTTTAATTTCTCATCTTTTCTCAGTTATAAAGTTTTAATTGTGAATGTTTCAACTCACAACAGAAGAGCACAAGATCTAGAGAGCCCTAAAGGACATTAAGGTGGAAGCAGGTACACAAGGTGGGCAATGTTTGGACTGTGAATGCTCAGTCTCAGGCCAGGTGTTTTGTTTATGTCAGATCAGAGTCCTGGCTTGTCCAGGCCGTGAGAAACCCACTGTTGAGGCTGAGGCTTGTCTTCCACTGCTGTGTAAATCAGAATTCCTGGCTACCACAGACACTTACCTGTGTCTCCAAGGGATGCATGGGTGACAAGTGTCCTCTCCTTCTCCCAGCACTGTCATCTGCTGTTGAGTCTCAAGTTATTCACCCATGAGCAGAGACTGAGGAACAGTCTGTTTCTCCTGGCTGGTGTGCAGTTGCCACTGACAAGGCCTTCCCAGCCTTAGACTAGCGCTGCTCTGAGTGTCAACAACAGTAACACTGTGCCTGTTCCTTTTACGAGGTATAATCATGGGGAAAATTACAAGAAAGAATTGTAAACTGTGTTCACAGTCTCGGAGTTGCTGGCGGCAGTCACGTAACATCAGCAGGTGTGTTGTGTGATTGTCTTCTCCTTTGATTATGTTGCCATGGTACTCCGAAAGCACATGCTTCACTAGTTTTTTTTTTTTTTTTAATGTATTTTGTTGGAGCTACTGAAGCGCCTTGGGCAATGAGATGGTTTTAATAAACAGTGATTTAAAAAAATAATAATAATAGCAGCTACCTACCATATGAAAACCTACCCTAAATCCTGATCAGTTAAAGTCAGAAAACCCACCCTAAACTTGAGCCACACCTTCTGGTGACAGTTTAGCTAGAAGATCCTGACAGAAGGTATTTTTTTCCTTTCTGCCTGCTTGCCCTCACACTCACTGGCTAGTCCATCAATCCTGTTCCTAAGCCAAGTGTTAAAAGCTACTTCTGGATTCCATGGACTAAAGATTGGCAGCTCTCTAGGTTCTCCTTGGAACTCCAGCACTAGCCGGGTGGGCTGAGACATCTAGTCTTGTGGAATAAACAACTCCCAGATCATTAGCCTTTCCATCAGGGGCAGACTCAGTCTACAGCCTCAAACCACTCCTATAATTATTCCCTTTTTAATATATATTAGTTTATTCTATCATTTCTGTTCCTTCAGAGAACCCTGACTAATCTACCTGGACACACCACATGCAACTCTTCTATAGACTAATTATAGCACTGGTTTGAGGTGAGATTCTGAGTTAAGATTTCACCAGGACTCTGTAGTAGGTACCTACCCAATATTGACCGTGAATTGCACCAGTCTGGTGCATTTAGCCAGGGTCTCCCTGGAAACAAAGCCTGGGCCCAGAGCTTCTGTACAGTTAAATACTTTACCTGGGAATAAGACTCTGAGGATCAGGAATACAGAACAGGGAAGGAGAGAGGCCCAGTACTAGGATCCTTCTTGGGTGGGGCATCACCAAGGAAAGAGTGCTACAGTGGCCTAAATCTCTGAGGAAGCCTGGGAAATGCATCTCAAACCATCTGCACCATGGGGAGGAGTGCACTTGCCTATCATCACCCGTTCAAAAGGACAACCTTGGGGGCGTCTTCTCTGCACTCCCAGTTTACACGGGCATGAGGCACACAGATCCTGTTCCTGGATAGAAAGCAGGAAGCTACACTGCAGACCCTAGTGAGGCCCTTCAGGCTGCACGTCAGCCAGTCTGGCCAGAGCCTGCTTGAACCAGTCCTTGAAGCTACTGAATAAGTGGTAGGGCAAAGATCATTCTGCTGAGGGGTGTACAAAACATAGGGTGCTGATGCACAGTTTGTCACAGAGTGATCTGTGCCCGATGGTACGAATGGACCTCGTCCAAAGCTCAGCTGTTGATTGGACAACTAAAGGGCACGTCACATGACAAGCTGGGGCCTCTGGCTCAGGAGGCAGACAGAGGAGTCCCTCTGTAAATTCAGTCAGTTTCCAGTCTCCCTCAGACCAGTTCCTGAGCTGAGTTCCTGCTGACCTGCCTTCTCAGGAGATCCAGGTTGTGAACTGCAGCTTTGCCCACCATTTCCCCTGCTGGGAGTAAACAGTTCCTTCACTGGCTTTTATTCCTGGTGTCTGGTTCCAGTCATTCATGGCCTGTTGCAAACTCTGTACTGCCAAATGCCTTGAGCTCTCTCTATGGGGCTGGTGGTAGGGAAACAAATCTCTTCTGAAAACCCTCACCCTCTTCACACCCTCTGCTGGACTTGTATGGCCTGTTAGTGTGGGTTCCCCAGCGGTCTGTTGTCTCTCTCCCAACTCCTAGCAGGCGAGTTCTCTGTGCTGGCCAGGTGCAAGCTGGGAGAGGGGCGGGGGAACAGAAGGGAAGTAGGGTGGGGTTTCTAGGACTAATGCAGACCCCATTCCTAGTGCCGAGAATCCGACGAGGTGTAAAAAACCTTGGGACCCCTTTTCTGGTGGAAACAGAGATGGCTTTATTCAGGGCAGGCCAGGGAATTTATCAACACTGCTGGGTCCATTGTGGCAATGGCCTTTTGTCATCAGAGCCATGGCTTCAGCAGGACTGTCTTCAGGAGAGAGGCATGTGAGTGTTGAGGCTCTGAATGCCTGAGGTCACTAGGAGCTAGATATACGTAGACATGAGGAATGAGAGAAGATGGAGAAAGAAATCTTAAGAGCCAAAATCTCACCACAGATCAAGGTAAAGGCAAGGATCCCAGTACGGTAGTTCACATCTGCTATCCCAGAATTTAGGGACCAGCCTGAGCTACATTACGATACCCTGGTCTCAAAGTCAAGGTATCGGTTTGCTCCTTCACTATTAACCTTCCTATTTTTGGCAGCTAGCTTTCCCCCCCTTCTATATTCATGAATTGCTAAACAGCTATTATTCTACAAAGAGAATTATTCTACTTAACACTTCTGTAAGTGATACTGCACAAAATGGGCAGAGAGTCCTGTAGTAGTAAGAAATACAAAAAAACATGCTTTTGAGTGTCTTTTTCGCTTATTTATGTTTTGAGATGAGGTCTCCAATATGTTGCCCAGCCTGGTCTCAAAATCATGGGCTCAAGTGTTTGTCTCATATCAACCTCCTGAATGCAGGGTCTGTGGACATATACCACTGTGCCCAGCTTAGTCTTCTGTCTTTCATTGCTTTTTCTAAAGCAATTAGAAATTGCTGATAAAAATTCTGAAACAGTACATCATCGACCTTGCTATGGTTTGAATCTGACACAGTCTCCACGGGCTTGGGTTTGAACACTTGTTCCCTGGTTGGTAGTGCTATTTTGAGGGGTTGTAGAACCTTTTAAGAGAAGGGGCTAATCTAATGAACTTAGGTGACTAGGGCCAGGCTTTAAAGATTAGAGCTGGGCCCTGAGTTACGGCCCACTGTGATGTGAGAAGCCTCCACCACGTGTGATCACCAGTTTCCTAAAGCACTTATCCTAATGCATTCCTGTAAAAATTTAAATTAGGTCGAGGCTGGAGAGTGGTTTATGGTTAAAAGAACTAGCCACTCTCGCAGAGGACCTGGATTCAGTTCCTAGTACTCACAACTGCTCACAACCTTCCATGACTCCAGTTCCAGGGCCTCCATCCTGCAGGGCTTGTGCAAGGAACAGAAAAGCAAAACAAGTGACTCAGAGAGCTTATACAGCTCACAGCTGGGCTTTCGCTCCAGATTTCGGACTGTTCTCTCTGGGCTCTGTAACAAAAGTTGTTTTATATTTTACTTTTCTCTCTCTCTCTCTCTCTCTCTCTCTCTCTCTCTCTCTCTCTCTCTCTCTCTCTCTCTCACACACACACACACACACACACACAATCACAGAGGGAGAGAGAAAAAACTGTATTTGTCATGACAACATTTCCCAACAGCAAGTGGTAGAAATGCTTGCAGGCGCCTGGGGCCAGTGCTGCACAGAGCTTAAAGCATTTGAGCAAACTTTGTGATAGTTTTAACCTTGGCAAAAACTTGTTCCAGTGGGCTAAGTACAGCAGCTGATTGTGACACTTGATGCTAGAAGCCTTCCCCCAAAGACTGCAGTGCATTCTCAATGTTCTGTGTGCAGGTGACAAAGTCCAGATTCTGTAACAATTTCTCTTTTTACATTTTCTTCTAAGTTTAATGCTTTTCCTTGCACATTGTTAACCTAGTTGGATTATATTTTTATTATTATAGTATTAGAATATGTTCTTTTTCTAGCTCTTCTTAGTTGTCATGAATTTTTCATTGATTGATTCATTCTTTCATAGAGACATGATGTCACATAGCCCAGCCTGGCTTCTAATTCCCTACGAAATAGAACCTGACCTTGAACTCCTAATCCTGAGCCTCCACCTCCTAAATTCCTGCAGTTATCAGGCATGTGACACCACATCCAGCTTGGATTTTGCTTTAAAATCTGTTTGGCTATTTCACTGGATGTCCTCCTGAAATATTAAATGGAGTTGAATTGGTGGATCTGAGAAGAAGTAAAACCTTTCCGTGTCAAGTATCCATGGTTTATCCTTGTCTTCCCGAGTTCTCTTTTTGGGTAACAAGTTTGTTGTTTTACTTTTACGTATACTTATTTATTGTGTGTGTGGAGGCCAAAGGGTAACCCCTAAGGGTCTGTGCTCTCCTTCTAGTATGTTGTAGGAACTGAACTCAGTTCATAAGGCTTGGTGGCGAGCATCTTTATCACCAAGCCATATTGCTGGCCCCATTCCTGCTTTCTTTTATACAATCTTTATTTCATAGAGTTTTAAGATTTCCTCCTCAAGACTTATATCCACTCTTTACTGAGAGAATTCTTTGATTCTGTGATAATACTATGGCAAATGATCTTATTTTGTCATGTTCTTGTTGTATAGGACTGCACCCCAAACCAAACAAACATCAGCTATGCTCAGCTATAAAAGATCATCCTATCTAGGGGTGTTAACTGTTTGTGTCCCCCTCATACAGGGCCAACAAGGGTCACCTGAGTGTCCACCCACTCTCTGCCACCTATTATTGTATGCAACTCATTCCTAATTGCATGTGGCCTCAGAGAGGGGCTAGAGTATATAGACCAGGAAGACTAAGGAAAGCGGGGCTCCATCCATGTGGCTATGAGAAAGCCCTCATCCCTAATGTGTAAAGACTTTCCAGTATGGCTTTTTGTGGGGGGAAAGCACCTCCACTCCAGTAAGTAACCTCCCTCATCTATGCTCACTAAGCCCAGCAAACTCATGGTTCCACAGAGAGAACTGTGGCAGAATTGTACCTAAGTTTGTCCTTGTGACCTTAGGAGGGGGGTAGACTTTGATTATGTCTCCCCTAGGGAAGGAATTTCACAGTGATTGTTGATTACACATTTTCTCTTGCTTGTTTAGTTGCTGGCTAGTGGTGTGAATAAAGGCTGTCCATTGTTTTTATTAGTCTCACATATTTGTGCCTTTCAGGGCTCTTACCATTCTGACAGTTTCCTGTTGATTGTCTTGAGACTCCTGTGTAAAAGATCACGCCAGTTGTGAATAGCGATAGCTTTTGCTCTTCCTGTATCACATTTGCTTTCCTTTTTATCCCCTCATGGCCACTCCTGCCTCTGCAATTCTGTGACATGACAGCGAGAGCAGACGCCTTGTCTGGCTCCATTTCTTAACCAGTTTTTTGGTTAAATAAGACGTTAGCTGTGGATTTGTACAAGGTAGCCTTTATCAAGCAAAAGAAGTTCCTTTTTTTTGGGCCCTGAAATCCCACTGAAAATAGCTAAAAGGCAACAGCTTCCAGGCTGGGTGGTGGTGGCACACACCATTAATCCCAGCACTCGGGAGGAAGAGGCAGGTGACTCTCTGTGAATTCAAGGCCAACCTGGTCTACACAGTGTTCCAGGACAGCCAGGGTTACAACAGAGAAACCATGTCTTAAAACAAAACAAAACAGAAAAGCAACAGCTTCCTTCTCCAATGCCCTTTTATGTGGGCTGCCACCACAGTGTGTGGCCCAGATTTAGGGTGAGTCTCCCCACCTCAACTAAGAAAAACCCTTATAGCTTTTGAGGTTTAGTTGATTCCAGATGTAGTCAAACTGACAACCAAGATCAAGTGCTCTTAACTGCTGAGCCATCAGTCATTTACGTGACAGTTTTACGACTTTTAAAACATCAGTTGTGTTTTTCATTTTCTCCTTTTCTGTATAGACGATTTTTTAAATTTGTATTGTGCATTGGGGGTTGCATCAACACGACTCAGCACACATATGAAGGTCAGAAAACAGCTTACAGAAGTCAATTCTCTTCTTCTACCATGTGGGTCCCTCGGACTGAACTAAGGTTGTCAGGCTCAGCAGCAAACACCTTTGCCCTCTGAACCATCTCACCAGCCCACTATTGTTATTATTATTATTATTATTATTGTATTATTAGGAACTGTCTTAGGGTTTCTATTGCTGTGATGAAACACCATAACCAAAAGCAAGTTGGGGAGGAAAAGGTTTATTTAGCTTATATTTCCACAGCACTGTTCATCATCAAAGAAAGTCAGGACAGAAACGCAAACAGGGCAGAATCCTGGAGGCAGGAGCTGATGCAGAGGCCATGGAGTGCTGCTTATTGGTTTGCTTCTCATGGCTTGCTCAGCCTGCTTTCTCATAAGACCTAGGACCCAGGATAACACCCAAAGGTGGGCCCTCCCACATAGATCACTAATTATAAAATACCCTACAGGCTTGCCTACAGCCTGATCTTATTGAGACATTTTCTCAATTGAGGTTCCCTCCTCTCTAGTGACTCTAGCTTGTGTCAACTTGACACAAAACTAACCAGCACAGGAACTAAACCCAGAACCTCATGCATGTTAAGAATTGCTCTGCACCAAGCTATAGCCTGACCCATACCCGGTATTTTAGATGCCTGAGAGGAAGGACAGTCACCCCTAGGATCTTATATTCCTCCTGGGGCTGGAGGTCTCGAATGGTTGGTAGATTGCTTGCCTAACATGCACAAGGCTGTGGCTTCTATCACTAGTGCTACATAAACCCCAGTGTGGAGGCAGGAGGATCAAGATTTCAAGGTCATCTAAAGCTACATATTGACTTTGGGGCTAGCCTGAGATAGATGAGACCCTGTCTCAATAAAATAAAAAATAAAAATGAAACAAAACAACCCCCCAAACAAACAAACAAAACATCCTACGGAGCCCAGGCAGAGGAGGCTTTGTAAGACCTGCCCTGGGCCCTCATAAGCTCCAGCAGAGGAAAGAGAACAGGTGCCCTAGACTCTCAGGTGTGAGGAGGGAGTGGATATCTGGAGCTATCACACTAGGCAGGTTGTTGGACAGATTTGGAGGGGTGTGAGTAATTTGAGGCCAAAAGGAAAAAAAGAAGAAGACACGTGTTGTGGAAGGGGCTGCAGCTATGGGCACCTTGAACCAGTCTCAAGGGGCCTTCTGTACTTGGCCAGAAGGTAGCCAAAAACAAGAGCTCGACCTGGCAAGAAGTAGCCACACAACAGCTAAGATACATTCTCAGGAGCAAGGGGCTTGGGACAGGGCGTGCTGGGGGAGAGACAACGGGGATTTGAAGTCTTTGATGGGCTGTGAAGGCCTAAGGCTGGTGGCCTACAAGGGAGAGGAGGCAACAGAGTAGCAAAGAGGAGTCTGTGCCAGAAGTCAACCCTTAGATGCTTCTCTATTTATCTATTCATTTGTGTGTGTGTGCCTGCAAGTATGTGCATTTATGTAAATACAAGCAAGACAGGACTATGGGCATGTGGAGGCCAGAGGGAATCATTGGATGTCTTTCACTTGTTCCACAACCTATGTTTTTTTAATGTTTATTTTGCGTATGAAACAGGCACACACGCATGCCATAGCACATGTGTGAAGGGCAGAGAGCAACAGTGTAAGGTCATTTTCTCCTTCCACCATGTGGGTCCCTGAGATTCAGCTCAGATTATCAGGGTTGGCACTGAGTCACCCAGGTAGCCATCTCCTTATCCTTTGGCTTAGGACCTTACACTGAACCTGGAGCGCTCGGGCTACACTGGCTGGTCAGCCCACCCCAGGGATCCTCCTGTCTCTGCCTCCCCAGCACTGGGATTACAGGCATGCCCACGGTGCCCAGCTCTTTTAAATGGGTGCTGGGCTTTTAAACTCACTTCCTCTTCTTGCATGGCAAGCACTTTATGCACTCATCCATCTCCCCAGCCCCGGCCCCAGCCCTGTCAAGTCCCCAGAACACATCCATCTCCCCAGCCCCGGCCCGGCCCCGGCCCCGTCAAGTCCCCAGAACACATCCATCTCCCCAGCCCCGCCCCGGCCAGGCCCCGTCAAGTCCCCAGAACACATCCATCTCCCCAGCCCCTGCCCGGCCCTGGCCCGGTCAAGTCCCCAGAACACATCCATCTCCCCAGCCCCGGCCCGGCCCCGGCCCCGGCCCCATCAAGTCCCCTGAACCTCTGAGAGCCTCTTCTGTGAGAATGGAACACTGCCACAGCCCTGGCACTGCCTTCCACAGCCCTCCCTCCTCCCCACGTGGTCATGGCCTCATGTGCAGGGTAGAGAAGGAGAGGGCCAGGTCAAGGGTGGGTGGGAGCTTAGGTGTGTCAAGACAACAATCAATAGAGAGGACTCTGCAGACAGAGGGCTCCCTGTCTGCTTGGGTCCACACCTCTCACCCTAGTGGGCTCTGCGGGACACTGCCAACTTTAGGTCCTGGGATAACACTTGTGTTAAGATGTGAAGGCCCAAGTGTGTCACTGAAAGCTGATCTGTCCTAGAATAGATGGAGTTCCCAGTCAGCTCCTGCAAGGGAGGACTTGCTGGAAGGACAGGCATAATGGCTGTTAGTTTTCCTGTGGCACAGCAGCGCCCTCTGGTGTTTCAGGCTAAAATAGCTACACCCCAGAGGCTTTGTTGGGATTTTTCCTTGGAGCCAGATTTGAACCCAAAAGTTCTGTCCCAGCATGTTTATCCTCCAGGCTCTGGGGAAGAATCTGGATGCTTGGAATGGTAAAAGTTCAGCTCGGGAATCGTTGCATCGACCCCAGAAGCTGAATTATTCCCAAAGCAGTACAGAAACGAGTCCTCACCAGGCTTGCCAGAGTCCTGGGGTTACACAGGGGACAAGGCAAAGTCATGCTGCCCAAAGCAACACACACTGGGTGCACCTCCAAGACCGGAGGAAGTGAGACTCAAGACCAAGGCAATGACCCTCACACACCCCAGCTTCCTCCAGTCTCCCTGTCATTCTTGGGCTTAGCGCCCTCGACCTGCCTACAGATTTCTGGGTAAAATGCCAGCGGCATCCTCTTTCACCCCGATATTGGCAGCTTCTCTGTCTTCTTCAGGAAGCCTAACCACCTCCTGTCTTGACTGATTCATTAGTGCAGTGTTTTCTGTTCTGACGTCCACACCCCAACCCCACCCTCACACCCACCACTGCCTTCCCATGCTATAATAGCTTTTAGACATGTTTAAAGCTTGCTTCCTCTGGTACATATGTTTCCCTTTTGACAACCGCACAACTGATGGCATCTTCTGTAACTTTGGCTACAGGAATTCCAGACATATATGAACTTGAACTACATCAGTTATGCAGCTTTTATCTGCCACATATTTACTTTTACTTACCTGTTTAGTGTATTGATCTTTGCGATGATGAGGATCAAACCAAGGGTCTCCTGTCTGCACTGTAAACTGATCCACACTCCAGCCCTTCACTGCTTTTACCTGAAATACAACTCTGTCCTGGTCTATTTGCACGGAGTGGCATAGCCAAATGCCACAGGCTGGCTTCACTCAGAAACAAAGATTTCACTTCTGTGTCACAGCAGCAGGAGTGTGAGGCCCCTGGTCATACTGTGTCATCAGTCAGGAAGCAGAGAGAGATGAATGCCTGTACCCAGCTTGCTTTCCCCTTTGTATTCAGTCCAGCAACCCTACCCCAGGGTGCGGTGCCACCCACATTTAGGATGGATCTTCCCTCCCCAGCTAACTCAATCCAGAACAAATGTACCCGGAGATTTGTCTCCTAGGTGACTCTAGATCCCATCAAGTTGACAGGCTATATTAACCATCACGGGGGGACTTGGCATGGAGGAGCCCACACTGTCTCCGCACTGTGATGGAGGACACTCCCCCCTCAGCCCATCCTAACAGATGCACATCTCCCAGGCTTGTTCCCTGAGCTAGAATCAGCTGCAGGCCTCAGTTGCATTGAGGTGCATGTCCTGCTGCCTCCTCATGGAGTGTGCCTAGTGGTTCCTCGAGCTGACTGACAAAGCTTTGAAGCAAAGGGAAGGGAGACAGTGAGTGGGCATGAGCTCCTAGGGCTGGTCGTGGTCTCACCAGAGCCAGGACATGCCTTTTGATTTGGATGTGAGAACTTTGCTCTTAGGAGACATTGAGAAGCCAGGCTTTACCCTAGGAACAAAAGCCTATGAAGCAGAGGAGGACAGGGATCTGGGTGAGAAAAGCTGGAAGTCACCAGTGCCATGGGTCTTTTTTCCAGCTGAGCACCCAAGGCCTGTGGTATCTGCACAGAGTGCATTCTAGAAAGGACTGGGACTCCATGACAGAGGGTTCTGTGCCAGAATCCCCTATCTGCAGCAGGAGCTCTAAGTGGCAGCACCATTTCTGAAGACCTGCTGTGCTGCACAGGACAGAAACCAGTTGCCAGCAGGTCCTTCCCCAAACACTGCCAACTGCACATGGCCTTGAGCCTTTGAACTGGTCACTGGGTGTGTCCCAGGGCCTGGGCTGCCACTTACAAGGACAGCAGAACAGCTCCTTCCTTGCTGTCCCAACAGAGAGCACTGTCTGCCTGAGGAACATCAGCTCTGGTGCTGGCTGCTAGCTCTGGGAAGCTGCAGAGACAGCTGACTTCTGGGTATCCTGCGTCAGGGTTCAAGAACAGGGAGTGTGTCCTGACAGCAAGGAGTGCCCCTGATGTCTCATAGCCCAGTGTCTGTTCACATACAGGTGAGGGTTGTGGACAAGCCTCCCACAGCCTGACTCCACACAGCATCTCAAAAGAGCCACTTCTTGTCTCCCGGCCAAGAGAGTCTCTGTGTCTCACACTGGCCTCTCCTGAAAGTGCAGCACTCTCAGAGGCAGGTGTATTAGGGGCTTTTCTATTGTTCTGATAAAACATCATGACCAAGGCAACTTTTAAAAGAAGCATTTTATTGGGCTTACATGCAAAGGGGGTCCCTGCAAGCACCATGCCCTCGCAGGGAAATGAACCTCAAAGAGGCAAGAAGAAAAAAACTCCACTTCATCTTGACTTAGTCAGACTGGATCAAACTTCTGTAGAGTCTGATGCAAGGCAGTTTATTGTGAGCACATCTGAACACAGTACAATTTGGGAAAATTTCCAGGCAATGATCATTCCAATTTAAGATGTAAATAAAGCTTAAGGTTTGACTACCTAGAGACTCCTTTGCAAAATACCTGTGATCGTGAAGATGGCTCTATAGCTTAAGGGCCTATGATCTGGTGTGGTCTCTTATTGAGATAGCATAGAGGTCCACAGGCTATAAAGTACATCTCCACTAAGAATGGGTTGATTGAGAGGGAGGAAGTCTGGGATAAACATTCGGGGGTATTTGGATGAGGTTTGGTTCAGATACCAAAGGTTACCATGTCTTTAAAACATCCACTCTCAGGTTTCTGGGTGGAAAACAGGTATTTATTTCCTCCATTGAAGAGACACCCCTGCGTGATTAACGTTCTTGGTTTCTCCGGTGTTTGTTGGTGAGCATAAGAACCTGGTGCTGTGCCGTCTACACTTACAGTTCCATAGAGTCAGAATTCATGACGGTGGACCAAAGCCATGATGGTGGGAACAACTCTCAGCTCTTCATCCATAAGCAGGAGGCAGAGAGCGCACTGGGAGTAACGCACACCTTTTGAAACCTCAATCCCATCCCACATGACACACACCTCCAACCTCCTAAACCTTCCCACACTGTTCCATCAACTGAGGACAAAGTATTCACACATATGAGCCTATGGGAGTCACTCTAATTCAGACCATCACAGCTGATGTGATTGTCCCGTGACATAAAACGGTCTCTAACCAAACCCATGACTTTTAAAAATCTGAAAACCCATCCTTCCAGAAGTTGCTGATTCTGGGTTTCTGCCCATCTTGCCCAACCTTCCCCACCTTGGTCCACCCTGCCACACCCTGCAATTGCAACTCTGGGCATGCAGCAGACACTTCCTGTGGTGGTTTAAATGAGAATGGGTCCTCTGTATTTGAATGCTGAGTCCTAAGAGTATAGAACTCTTTGTTAGGATTAGGAAGTGCTTCCAACAAGGAGGTTTTTTCTCTTTGTTGAAGGAAGTGTGTCACGGGGTGAGTTTTGTTACAAAAGCCCATGTTAGGTCCAGTTCTCTTGCTCTTGGTCCTCAGAACAGGATGTAGCTCTCAGCTACCGCTCCCTGTCATGCTCCCTGCCATAATGATAATGGACCAAGCCTCTGAAACTATAAGCAACCCTCCAATTAAATGCTTTCTTTTATAAGAATTCCATTAGTCATGGTGTATCTTCACAGCAATGGAACTGTATGTAACTAAGAGACCTTTTTCTTAGTGATTTGGCTTGAACTCCAACTTCCAGGTAATCCTGTGACAAATGGATGATGGGCTTATAATGTTTCTCATAAGTAGAGCCCTTGTCAAGCATACATGGGTTCAATCCCCAGTACTAGAAAGAGACTGTCACAAAGAGCAAATGTGGAAGAAAATGGAAATGCTAATTCTGCCCCCTTGTTTTGAACAGGAACTGAAATTCTGAGCAAGTCAATTCGCATTATCTTCTCCACATTAGGAGTCTGTACATTTTTTGCAATCGGCTACATGGTACTCCCGCTGATTGCATACTTCATCCGAGACTGGAGGATGCTGCTGCTGGCGCTGACGCTGCCTGGGGTGCTGTGTGTCCCCCTGTGGTGGTGAGTACAACTGCCATTCCCTGTCAGCCTGTGCTGTGGCAGACAGGCATCCCCAGATAAGCCCACTGCTCACCGACCCGCATCTGCATGCTCTCCATTGAGGCTTGCAAGCTTGTAAGAGTAAGCTGGGGCCCCAAGCTTCCAGCACTTCCTGCATCTCTGTGAGTGACACACCCACTGTACAACACCTGGTTCTTGGAAATTCCAGTCCCTTTCCTGTAGTAGTACGCTGCTGTGGTGGCTCATCAGGGACAAGAAAATATTTTTCATAGGTGTAAACTCTGCCAGACCTCAGCAGAAGGAACCACCATCCTGGCCAGCACCATACTGGACAGTGGAACCTGAGCATCTCAGCTCAGATGGTTTTATTCTTTCAGAACTCCTCAGATATTCTACCTATAGCACATGCAGATCATTAGCAGTTAACCCCCTCAGAAACCTGACACCTGCAAACAATACAAAACACCCTAGACAACCCCTCACCCAACAGTGCATAAAACAATTATTTTATATATAATTAAAAACAAACTTCTGTAACACCTTCCAGATGCTTCCCACTCCGCTCTCATGCCCGTTTTCATGTTGTCTGTGGAGCTGGTTCTGTCGGGTTGGGTTTCTAACTCTGTCCTCTGCTTTGGGCACTTTCTTCCTTTAGAATCCTCCTTCCCTATTCACCACAGTACAGACTGCCCCAGCTACCCACCAGCTCCACATGTATGGATGCAGACAGCAGAACCAGAAAATAGTGCCCTGAGCATCTTCTGGCTGTTTTCGTCTTATTCCCTAAACAATACACTACAATCACTGTTACACTGTTGCATTTATTAGGCATTGAGAGGCTGATGGTAGGTGACTCGGGGCAGAATGCTTGCCTAGCATACCCAAGGCCCATCTCCAGCAAACCGCCCTGAAGGGCAACATTGCATAGGATATTATAAGTGATCTAGTGATATGTGTATACAAGATGTGCATAGATTATATACAACCCTTACAGCTTTTTTATCGATACATTTTTTTTTTTTTTGCAAGGCCGGAGGTGGAACTCAAGACCTCAGACATGCTAGCAAGCTCTCTACCACTGTGTGTAGAGGAATAGCCCCATGTGAAAGCTAAGGTCTACATTCTAGGGGTGACATTCTGAGGCCTGTGTGGTCTGGGTGGAATTTACACACGCCTTTAATCCCAGTATTCAGAAGGCAGTGGTGGTCCATGCCTTTAATCCCAGAAGAAACAATGTGGAAGCTGACACAGGAGGCAGAGCTCAGAAAGAGTCAGTGTCAGAGAGGAAGTGACATCTGAGATGAGTCAGAATGAATGGCAAACAAAGTGGCTAATCAGAGGAAGAGTTAGCAGTTAACATGTCCAATTCTCAAGAGTAAAGCTGGACTCTCAGCTCAGTTAAAGGAGAGTTACAAAGGAGTTAGAGTCAGTCAGTTGAAAAGCAAGCTGAAGAGTCTGTTGTAGCTGTCAGTTAACAGAGTAAGTTGGAGATTCAGTTACAGAGGAGTTACAGGAGCTGAGGCTGGAGTGCGTTACAGCACAGTCAGTTACAGAGGCAGGATGGAGCAGCGAGAGCTCAGGGAGAGACACAGAGACACAGCAGAGCTCAGAAGAAGCCCAGAACAGAGAGTGAGTTGAACCAGAAGAGTAAGAGTTCAGAAGGAGCTAGTCAGAGTAGCTCAGTCAGCAGTAGGTCTCAGAAGGATAAGGCTGAAGCCTTCCAGTTCAAGGGTTAAGACTAGATTGTAAAGAAGCCAAAACACTCTAGGGCTCCAGGGCAAGAACTAGTGATTTAATTAGACAAAAGGATAAACTGTCCTCTGCCCTGAACCAATGTCTACATCTGGTGAATCCACATCAACATCTATATCCACATCTACAACTACAATTGAGCTACACTCTAGTCCCAATTTTGTTTTAGATGAGGCCTTGCTATGTTGCCTAAGCTAGTCTATGTACTGGGTGCATGCAGTGCCTGGGACAGCCAGAAGAGGGCCTCAGCTCCCCTGGAACTAGAGCTACAGACACTTGTTAGCCACTATGTGGGCGCTAAGAATTGAACCCAGGTTGTCTGGAGGAGCAGCCAGTGCTCTTAAGCTACTAGCCCTTGAAAGACAGCTTTTTGATGGCTAGGAATTATGCTGATTTATCTGGGAGTTTCCTCTGGATCCCAGGCTGTGGGTCAGTAAGGAAGGGCAGGCCATGCTCCACACAACTCTGTACCCAAGAGAAACTCCATATTAGTGACTGTTCCTGTTGCTGTCACAAACTGTCTGACAAACCAACTCAAGAAAGGAAGGGTTTGCCCTGGCTCACGGTTTAGGGGAACAGTCTGTCACTGCAGGGAAGCCATGGCAGCAAGGGCTTGATGTGGTCACACTATGTGCACAGTCGGGAAGCAGAGAGCAATGAGTGCCGGTGCTCGCTCACTCTTACTCAGTCCAGCCACGTGGGTGTGTCTTCCCACCGCAGTTCACTCAACCTAGAAACCTGTCACAAGCTGGCCCAGAGGTTTGTCTCCTGAGTATTCTAGAAGCTGTCAAATTGATGATAATATTGACCATCACAAGCACCAGGTTTAGAAGAGCAGACCAGCACTCTGCTGAAAGAGAAGTCATCATCATCCGCATGACCTTGTCGCTTTCCACAACCCCCTTGCGAAGCTAAGGGATTTATCTGGAAAGAAGTGAGTGACTGGGAATTCTCTCAAGAGACACAGTTTGGTTTTTTTTTTTTTTTTTTTTTTTGCCTCTGCAGAAGAATGATCTCTGTAGTCCTTGCTCCCAGCTCTAGTCATCATTTTGGCCTAAGGTTTCCATACTTCTGAAAAATGTTGTACTCAATTTTTTACCGTATGATTCTATCAGAGGCAGAAAGAGAAACAAGGGCAGCAGTGGCAAAGTCCACACACAGGTTGGGGGTATCTGTCTGAGGACCACAGCAGGGCAGGCCCCTTGCAGAGGACTGCCTCATTCTAACTTAAGGAGAGTTCTGTCACCCTTGGACTGGCCCAAGTGCTACTGGCGATGGGCACATTGTACCAAGGACACGGCTGCCCCAGGCAAAGGGCAGCCAGAGGCCAGCACTAATGAGCTGAAGGCTTAAGAACAGCCTTTCCATTTTCCTATAAAAAACGAAATTAGCTCTGTCCTGAACAGCTCATCCTTGAGGGTAAGTCTTGCAAAAGCATAGCCAGTAGACTGGGATGAGAAATGGCTATGCTTGTGTAGATGTGCACTTGCTGATATTAGGTCCAAAATTGCTCAAATAGATACTAGAAATATATATGACCATACAAAAGCAGTTTATTGCCATGGAACACATACCAGCATGGTCTGTGTAGACTTGGGGGTCTACCATTTAAAAAAAAAAAAAAAAGGTGACCACAAATGGTGCACAGGCTTTTTAAGTGAAACAGGCGGTCTTTGATCAGGACATCAACATGGGTCCTTACTGGATTGGCTCATTATATCTCATGGGGAAGTGAGGAATGTGAGAGATGTTCTGATCCAGCCTCAGGACTCTCCAAAAACTAAGGGTGGAGCCAGGTCAGCTCCATCCTTAGGGAAGAAAAGATGGAGTTAGAAAACAAAATAGAGTCAAGCTGGTCCTGCTTGGAATGTGGCAGACTCCAACAGCACCGCACCCATTGCATCTGAAGAGAATCTACAGAGTGTCTGAAATAATCGGTTCACAGTGAGATGTTGCACTAAAACTCAAAGGAATTTGAAAACACAGATGCAGTGGCCCTAAGGAGGGCAGCCTGAGAATGGGAGAGTCATCTATATAAAACCACTTTTGGGGATTTTTTTTTTAATGCCCCAGTTTCCTTTAAAAGGCTAGGAAGTGAATGGTCACAGGTATAAGTACATATACATGTTAGGGGGCAGGGGTGGCAGTGGGGAAGGAGGCCATGCACGGACTATGCAGAAAGCTCTGCAGCGCCAAGCTGATCCAATGTTAGAAGGCCAAGGCAGAAAGGAAGGAGGGAATCATGTGGAGGCAGAGGACCAGCAGTTCAAGGTCATCTTTTTCTACCTAGTGAGCCTGAGGCTAGCCTGGGCTACATGAGACCCTGAAGAAAGGAGGAGGAGAAGAACAGAAAGAAAAGGGGAGAGAGGGGGAAGGAAGGAAAGGGAAGATAAGAAGGAGGGGGAGAACAAAGGAAGGAAGGAAGGGAGGGAGGGAGGGAGGGAGGAAGGGAGGAAAAAAGAGAGAAAAAGAGGACATTTCTAAGCATAACCTGGCAAGGAAAACAAGATTGAGCCAGGAGAGCAGCTAAGAGAGTCAGAGAAACATAAATTAGGAGCTGGGGGAATATCTCTGTGGAGAAACTCTTGGGAGCAGAGGTCCTTGTGCCCACAGATCTCTGGGGAAAACAGGAATGTTAATCATGCAGGGGTATCTCCTCAAAGAAGGAAATACCTGTTTTCTACCTGGAAGGCTGGGAGTGGATGTTGTTAATGACCTGGTGACCTTTTGCTATTTGTAAAGTCAGACTTTACCCAAGTACCCCAGAATGTTTATCCTAGACTCCCTCCTTAGACCTTTATCTTTAGCTCCCAGTTAATAGAACTCATCCTTAGTGGAGATGTCACATGTACTTTATAGTCTGTGGATCTCTATGCTATCTCAGTAAGAGACCACACCGAATCCTAGGCCCTATAGAAGAACCATCTTCTCAGTCACATGTATTTTTGAGTTGAGTTTCGGTATAATTATGCCTTCTTGTGCACTGGGGATTGACTGTGTTACACCAGAAAGCTTTTTTCCAAAATCGTACTGTGTTTAAATATGCTTACAATAAACTGTCTGGTGTCAAGATTCTCTAGAAGTTCGAACCAGTTATCGACTAAGTTGGGCTGAATCAAGTTTTCCTTCTTGCCTCTCATGGTTCCTTTCCTTGCCAATCATGATGCTTGCAGGGACCCCTGTAGAGTGAAGCTTTGCAGGGAAAAGCCCCTCCTCCGTGTGGTTGCATGGAAAAGACCCTCCCCCCTGTGGTTGCATGCCCCTTGGACTTCTGGGAACATTGGAGGGGATAAAAGAGGGCAGTGAAAGTCAGTTACCGACAGAGAGATTGGGAGCAAAGAATCAGAGCTGACAGAGATATTGGAACCTTAGAATTAGAGCTAAGAATTCCTGCATAGAGAAGCAGGCAGAAATAAGGACAGATAAAATGAACTAACTGGGGTTCTTTTAAAAAGTTACAGTTTAGATCTCAGTAACTGCCATGCTGGGAGAAGCTAAACCAGAGTGAGAGTTAGTTCAGAGCTAGTTCAGTTCCCCAGACATAGGGAGACTCAGACAGCCAAGAACAAAGGGCTGTAAAGGTTTCTCATTTCTTCCTATTCTTTCCTGTCCTCCCTAACTCTATGAGCTAACTAAAGTTTAAAGGTTACAAGTTAGAAATCTAGCAGCTGGGAACAGAGGGGCGGAGTCAAGTAGCCAGAGAGAAAAACTGTTACACTTTAGATACACTTTAAATACTTCTAAGCCCAGATCCAAAAGGCAAACAGCCAAGGAACCCACACCACTGTGTTTTAAAAAATACCCTTTACATTTTGAAATGCATCTACAAAAACACATAAGCAACAAAACCAAATATTTAATACTTAATATTTAATATACATATTATTTTAGTTACAGACCCTTGCAATAATCTGCTTGCCATGTAAGTGTGAAAACCTAGGTTCAGATCTCCAGAACCACATAAAGCTAAACACAGTAGTCCATGTCTATAATCCTAGCATTCTTAGAGCGAGATGGAAGACAGAGATGATAGAATCCATAGAAACTCACAGGCCACCTAGCCTGGTGTATGCAGTGTTGAACAAAATATTCTGTCCCAAATAAGGTTGGAGGTGAGGCCCAGCACTCAAGGCTGTCCTCTGACCCTCACACAGACACCACAGCACACCCGCATTCACACAGGCCCACAGATTTAAAACACAAAATGAAATACAAACTAACAGAAAAAAATCCATTATGAATTAAATAAACTGATCTTTTTTAGTTGTGTTTTATCATTCAAAGAAAGGCTGTACAGCACCCTAGAACTGGTTGGGGTAGTCACTGACTTGAAAAGCTGTTGGAACCCACAGAGACATTCCGCAGGTGGTGTAGTACCCTGCCTTCTCCTCTGGCTGCTTGACAACCTTAGGGACACAGGTGTCCTGACCATCCTTTGTCCCTAACAAACAGGTGACAGCTGGGACGCCAGCACCCTCCCAGGAATGGACACACTAAAAGGACAGGCTCTATCCTCCAGGGACATGCGACCTAGCAGCCCCGGTTCTGTCAGGAGCCACACAGACGTTGTGGGTCTTTAAGCAGTTGTCCTGTCAAACACCCACATCTAAGGTTGCTCTTCATGTCTGGGCCTGGCCTCAAGCACGACTTACAGACTTTTTTGCTGTTCATTCAGAAGTTTGAACTAGGAAGCTGGGGTGATAGCTCAGTCTTGTTAATGTGCTTGCACCCTGCAAGCATAAGGGCCTGAGTGTGACCTCCAGAATGTGAAATCACTTGGGCATGGCAGTGGACTCTCATAATTCTAGCTTAGGAGAGGCAGAGGCAGGTAAACTCCTGGCACCAGCCTAGCATCCTTGGTGAGATCCAGACTAACAAGAGATCCTGTCTCTCAAAGATAGTGGGTGGTACCCAAGAAGGAAGGAATGACACCCAAGGTCCTCTGGCCTCCACATGCATGCACACACAAGTGCGCACCTACCCACGTGCACACATACACAAAAGAATGTTCTGAAACTGGAACATGTTTTTATTTAACCCTATGAACCCCTCCCAGTACTCGTCTAAAAGGCCAACTCCTCATTGCATGTTATGTGCATGCAATTAAATGTCATACTGTGCCCTAGAAATAGAGTCTATGTGTTGAGTAACATCAAAAAACATTTTTTAAATCAGGATATTTACCACATTTAATATTTACCATATTAAAATGATCTAGAAGAGCCATGTTTGCTACTATCAAATCATGAGGTTATAACAGATTATGAATCATTGTGAATGAATTCTAGGTTTATCCCCAAATCTCCCCGGTGGCTGATATCCCAGAGGAGATTTGAAGAGGCAGAACAGATCATCCAGAAAGCCGCAAAGATGAACGGTGCCATGGCACCAGCAGCGATGTTCGATCCTCTGGAGGTGAGTGAACATCCGTGAGCACGTGTACGGACGTCTCCTTTTAAGATCAGCTCTGCAGCCTCTCTTTTATGGAATTCAGTGTAAATCACCATTTATTAGAGGCCCTCAATGCACCAGGCGCTGCACCGGGCATCAAGGACATGATCGTGATTATATTCTCAGACAGTCTTGGGAGGCCTGGTGCTGCACACCTGTTGTCCACCCTCCTGGGGCGGGGGAAAGGGGCAGGGGGCGGAGGACTTCTCAACCCAGGCGCTTAGGGCCAGCTTGAGTGACATAGTAAGACATCATCTTTCTTTCTGAAAAATCTACTTTAAAGGACTATTTATTATTTAAGAATGATAGTTGGGCATTTATGCTTTTCACATCTTAATCTACATGTAACCAGACATGAAAGTAGCAGGAGAACACGCTGGGAAGAAGAAAGGTTCCAGAGGGAATGGGAGGGGAATATGACCAAAATCCATTACAGGCATGTGTGCAATTGTCAAAGAATGGATTTCGAATTATGTTTTAAATAAAGCGCTAGAATGAGCACCATGTTTGGAGATGTACTTACTCCTCAATTTCTGGACTTGAAAGCATACCAAAGGTTCTGTAAGCAGTGTATGAATGGGCTAGGGTGTGGTCCAGTGGGTAGAGTGCTCACCTAGCTCACACAGAGCTACAATCCCCAGCATCACATAGACCTGGCATGGTAATGGATGCCAGGAATCCCAGCACTGGAGGGGTGGAGGAAGGAGGATCAGAAGCTCAAGATCATGTTCATCTACATAGTGAGTTAAAGGACAGCCTGAGATACAGGAGACCCTGCCTATATCATCATCATCATCACCACCACCGTCATCATCATCAAATTTTTAACTAAATTAAAAATTTTTAAAGAAACGCACTCCCAAGTTTTTCCCATAGGTACTTTTTGCATACACATTAATTTCATGTTTTACTTATGTTATTTTAGCTACAGAACTTGTTCAAGACTGGGACATTGATTGCCACAATAACAGTGATGTCTGTCCCGCTGTGGTAAACAATCAGTGCTCCGGGAATTCAGACCGTGTCACACAAGTATGCAACAGATCGTCTTTAGTTCAAAGAAACATGACAGCACCCAGGTTTCCCTTACAGCAAAATGAGAATTGTAGAATTGCAAGGTTTTTAGATGTGCCTCAGTTTGATTGATCGAACTTATCAGACACTAAAAAAAAGTTACTATAAACAAGAAGTCCGCAATACAACGACCCCACTGAAACTCTCTGTACAATCCAGGGCCCCCAAAATACAGGGAACTTGATGGGATTGGGACCACAGATGACCCTGTGAACCAAAGCAGAAGTGCAATGTCTGCACCTGCTTCCTGGGGCTGAATGGGCAACTGAACAGTGAGCTTACAAAAGCTGTTTCCCCACCACCTGACATGGACTTTATACACACAAGTAGCAAATTAACACGTGATGTTAAGCCATAGAAATAATGAGCTGACTTTATTAACTAGATTTAGTAACATCATCCAAGAAATAAGAAAGGAAAAGCAATGACAACCTACCTGCCCTGTAGAGAGCAACACACACACACACACACACACACACACACACACGTGCGCGCACACACACACTGACTACCAGAACCGGCTGACTCTCCATTTTAGAACCATGTTGTTTTAGAATTAGAAAAAACTCAGGTGCAAAATCTTCTGGCTCTGAAGAGAGTGCATCCTGGGCCACAGCCTCTGTGAGCTGACTTCCTTCTTAGCTGTCTGCACACATCACTCATGCAAATGTATCCCAATCAGTGGCACCAGGGAGCCCATATTCACCAAGAGCTAGCCCCAATCCACACGGCTCCTACACCACACGTGAGCATCACTAAGTCTCTGCAGTGCTGAAGTTTACTTTTCCATGTTGTGTTGAATTAGCCCTGTGTCCCTACCTGGTCCAGCAGATAAGAGACGCAGCCGGTTCCTGAGAGCCTTCCTCAGGGATCCATGTTCTCCAGTCACGCTCAGATGTCCTCACAGGGGCATCTGCACCCTTGATCACTGGCTTATTCAGAATGGCATCTTACAACAGGACTTTCTGCAGTGACAGAGACGTTAGGGGTCTGTGTTGTCCGTCATTGTGAGACACCTGTGGCTACTAAGCAGGTGAAATGTCATTTCAACTGAGAAACTAAACTTATAATTCCACTTTAATGTTTTTCCACTGAAGAGTCCCACATGGCTAGTGCCCGCTTAGAGGACACGGGACCTAGACCAGCTCATGACCATCACAGAAGATTAGGCGCCTTGAGCCAGCCTTTTGTGATTGCGTCATTTGTCTGTCTTGCAGGATGCTAACCTCAGTGGGTTACTTTGCTCTGTCTCTCAACGTTCCTAATTTACATGGAGATATCTACCTGAACTGCTTCCTCTCTGGCCTGATTGAAGTTCCAGCTTATTTCACAGCCTGGCTGCTGCTTCGAACCCTGCCTCGGAGATACATCATAGCTGGGGTGCTGTTCTTGGGAGGAGGTGTGCTTCTCTTGATCCGAGTGGTACCTGAAGGTAAGAAGTTAGCCCAGGTTAACAGCTTCCCAGAAAACCTGGATGCATTCATGGCACTGGTTCTCAACTTTCCTAATGCTGAAACCCTTTAATACAGTTCCTCATGTTGTGGTAACCTACAACCGTAAAATTATTTTCATTGCTGCTTCATAACTGTAATTTTGCTACTGTTACAAATCATAATGTAAATATCTGATATGCAGATGGTCTTAGGTGACCCCTGTGAAAGGGTCCCAAGCTTGAGGACCTGACTTCCATCTTTGGAACCCACATGGAAGAAAAAGAGGACTGACTTCTGGTATTTCTTCCTCCCACCACACACATGCCCTGACACACACACTTGCCCACAGAAAAGAAAGAAAGAGGAGAGGGAAAAGGAGAGGGAGAGAAAGAAGGTGTGGGTGAGGCAGCAAGACAAACAGCAACAAAAATCTCCAGAGCCAGAAGTAGCACAAAGGGGGTTATGTATTTCCTTTCCCTAGTGTGTCTAACTTTTTCCTATTGTTCAAATGCAGGTCGATACATTTTTGATACATTGTAATATGCAAAGAACTCTGTTTCTTTTGTCTTTCTTTAACTTTTTAACTCCCGCAGTACTAAAGTTTAAACTCAGGTCTTGCACTAGCCAAGTGCTCTACCATGGAGCCATATCCCCAGCCCTTCGTTTGTTTTTATGTAGAGCCAGGATCTTACTCAGTGACCCAGCCTGACCTTGAACTCATTACATAGCCTAGGCTAGCCTTGAATTTGTGATTGTCCTGCCTCAACCAGTAAAGTCTTAGTGTCCGAGATTATTAGCATGCACCAGGAGCTTGGGGGATGGTGCACTGGTTAAAGTTCATGAAGACCAGAGTTCAGATCCCAGAACCCACATAAATGCTGGGTAGGCATGATGGTTCACCTGTAATTCTGGCCTTACATGTTTATACAAACAGTATATACACATGAACACCACACCGAAGGAGGAGGAGGAGAAGAAGAAGAAAAAGAAGAAACAATTTTTTAAAAAAAGAAGCATGATCTACTGAACCTGCTAGAACTGTGTTTCTTAATAATAAAAATCAGGAAGGAAAGGACTGGTCCCTCTCTTTAAAGATTAAGCTTAACTGTATTAACATCTAACAACTCACAATGAAACTGTTGTAATAAATAAAAGACACATGGACAGAGGTCACAGGATGCATTAATGATCCAAAATAAGAGTAGCTCAAAGTTCAAGGCCTTCCATCCTTGACCGTGCCCGGTGATTAGGACATTTGAGGAGAGAGTCTTGCCTGGCAGTACTTTATGTGTGAACTGCCACATGGCAGCAAAAAGGACAATACAGTAACTGAGTTCAGTGTGGATCCTAGGAGCACCCTGTCTGAAATGAGCCTCTTTTCCAGATTATAATTTCATGTCCATTGGCCTGGTGATGCTGGGGAAATTTGGGGTCACCTCTGCGTTCTCCATGCTGTATGTCTTCATTGCGGAGCTCTACCCAACCCTAGTCAGGAACATGGCCTCTCGGGTGGGCAGCATCATTGCTCCCTGTTTCGTTTACCTGGGTGAGATGCAGTCTTCTGTGTTTAAAATTAGTTTTTCTTAATTTATGTGGGGTTTTTTGATGTGTTTATGTGCATTTGTGTGTGCGAAAGCAGGTGAACAACTTGTGCACATGCATGTGCATGAACATGAAAGTCAGAGGACAGTCTCCAGTGTCAGTTCTTCCTGTCCACCTTATTTGGGTATAAATTCTAAAACATAACATTGTGTCAGAATATCCTTTCGTGTGGGTATATATTACTCTGTACTTTCTTTTTAATAAATACTATCTTCTAACATATGCATTTAGGTAAATTTATTGAACCTGGTTCCCATTGGTGGACAGGCCAATTCCAGCCTTTTGCATCTCAAATACTCCAAAATCAGATACTTTGAGTGTCAATAGTTAAATTCTGGAAAAGCTTCCACAATATTCCAAAATCCAAAAAACTCTGACGTTTGAAACACTTTTCACACCCAAAATTTTTACATTTTTAAAATGTATTTTATTTTATATGTGTATGTTTTTCCTGTGTGTATGTATTGCACCATGTGGGTTCCTGGTGGTCATAGAGAACAGAAGAATGGATAGGATCCCCTGGAACTAGAGTTAAGAAGGGTTGTGAGTCACCAAGTAGGTGCTGGGAACCAGACTCTGGTCCTCGGCAAGAGCAGCAAGGTCCTCTGGTCCTTGCTCTTTGCTGCTGAGCCATCTCTCCAGCAAACATTTTAGTTAAGGGATACCTTATCTAAAATGTGTACCTTTACTTGAGTCTAGGGTCTCTCCCCATTTTGTACTTCCTTATATCCATTTAGATTCATACATACAGCATAATATTCCTGTAGCAAAGGACACCTTTTTAAAATGCCATAAGTATATCATCAAATAGAACCCTAAATGCTGTACCAATTTATGTTCCAACCATGATAATATGAGCTTGGCTGTTGCCACATCCTTACTACCAGTGGGGATGATACAATGTTCAAACCGTGGCGTAACTCTTAGATGGAAAATGGATATTATTGTTGCTCTCATTTTAATTTTTATTTCTACATTTCAATTTGGTTGTGTGCTTGTGTGTGCTTGTGTACACATACATGTGCCTGTAGGCTACACTGTGAATGTGGAGATCAGAGGACAGCTTGCGTTATTGGTTCTCTCCTACCACCGTGTGAGTCCCAAGGATCAAATTCAGGTCGGCCTTGGCAACAAGCATCTCTACCTGCTGCTCCATTTTGCTGGCTCCTATTTTTTCATGTAGTTATTGGCTATTCCACTTGTTTTTCAATTTGTTTTAGTTGCCTGCTCATGTATCATGCCAATTCTTTCAACGGTTTATATACCTTATTCTTTTCTTTCTGTTGTTCATTTAGTATTGAGGGTGGGGGGTGGAGACAGAGGCAGACAAATGGTTGCATATATGAATCTAAATGGATGTACGGGGCACAGAGATTGCAGAGACTCAAGTTGCACGATTTGAGTCTCCTTTATCATAGGACTCAAGATCCTCCTTCCACCTTGAATATCCTGGGGCCCGAACTCATGACCAGAAAACCCTGCTTTAGGGAAGGTCTATAGCCCTTTTCAGCTCATTATAGGAAGGGAATTCACTAAAAGAGACCTGCAAAGGTTACATTATATAAGCTGTGAGGATTTTAAATTGTGACAGGGAAAGAAAGGAGCTTCTATTCATTGCAAGGAAACACTCAAACTTGAGAGAGTCACAAGCACTTAAAACCCAGACATCTCAGCTGACCATCCTTGGCCAGTCCCTTCTCCACCAGCAGTTGGTATGTCCTGCACTGGTCACCCTGTAGCTGAACCAATTCTCCATGCTCCGGCTACTCAGCTCTACAGCCCCATTGCAGGCACAGACCTTCTTAAAGCCTTCAGCAGTTTCTCTTCATGATTCTCAGTGACCCCTTGGACAGTATTCTAAGGGTTTTCTGATTCTCTCCTCCCCCTCCTCCTTCTCCTCTTCCTCTTCTTCCTCCTCTTCCTCCTCCTCCTTTCTTCTCTTCTTCCTCCTCTTTCTTCCTCAATTTTAAAAATTTGTGTTTTGTATGTATGAATGTTTAACCTGCATATAAGTGCATGCTCTATTTGCATATCCAGTGCCCAAAGAGGTCAGAAGATGGTTTCAGATCACCAGGATTGGATTTAGAGATAGTTGTGAGCCACCATGTGGATGCTAGGAATGAAACCTGGGCCCTCTACAACAGCAACAAGTGCTCTTAACCTCTGAACCATCTTTCCTGCCCTGAATTCTTAAGTGGATGGACTCCTTGGTGCTAGCAGGAGGCAGGCAAAGGGATGTGAAGACAGAGATTCTGGCTAACAGACATAAGACAGGATTCCTCATGCTTGGTGGAGCCAGCCTTCAGGAGGGATGTGAGAGCAGGAGCAGTCAGACACATAATGTGAGGATTATACACGAATGGGTGTGTTGTCTTTGTGTTCTCGCTGTGTGCAGAGGAGCAACAAGACTCTTGTCCTCCTGTCTCCCTATAAGGAGAAGTGCAGTAGGGCTAGGCCTGCGGCTCAGTCGGTACACTCCTTGCCTACTAAGCAAGAGCAACGCCCTGAGTTTGACCCCATACTGCTTAGACCATGGATGGAGTCACAGAGATGAGGGCAAGAGAATCAGATGTTCAAAGTCAACCTCTGCTACATAGCTAAGTCCTCTCACCACCCTTCTCAAGTTACCTCCACCTTAAGGAAGCTTTTTGATGGTGAAGACTTCTGTCAAGGAACATCTGTCATGCACAGCTGGGCAATAGCTTAGAATCTAACAGTATGCTAATGTACAATCAAGGGGTAAATAATTTTAGCAGTGCAATCTGTGGCATCCCGTTGGAACGATTTGCTGACTTCTGAAAATGTCTAGCTTCAAACTGCTCTCATAGCCTGCCTGCACCCTGACAAAATGACTCCAGGAGCACACTTGCATCTAACTGATGGTCTCATGTCCTTCTTCACAGGTGCGTATAACAGACTCCTGCCCTACATTGTCATGGGCAGTCTGACTGTCCTGATTGGAATCGTCACGCTTTTTTTCCCTGAAAGTTTTGGAGTGACTCTTCCAGAGAACTTAGAACAGATGCAGAAAGTGAGAGGGTAAGTAGCAAAATGACTGGAAGACAATAAGAATGACTGGAAGAATGAAGACTTGAGCATGTCTAGCATGGGTCTGAAAAAGAAGAGCATTGTGAAGACCTGCAGAGGGGCTCTGAAGCATGTTGTTGAGCAATGCTAATTACAGCGGTATGGTGATGGTGTGGGGACAGAATCCAGTGGGGCGGGATAGAGCTCAGGATAAAGTCCAAGAAAATAAGAGAATTCAGAATATGGTTTAAAAAAAAAACATATCAACTTAAAATCCATTGGCAAGAGCAGGGCACACACCTGTATTCCAAGCTTCAAGGGAGAGTAAGATAGGATGGTCACACGAGTATAGGAGTTCAAGACCAGCCTGGATCAAGTAGTGAACCCCCTCAGTGTCCATTCATCCATATATACATGCATACATGCATATGTAAAAATTATCAGATATTTCTGGGGGGGGTTTTCGAGACAAAGTTTCTCTGTTCAGATATTTCTAATACAGGAAAAATTCAGTTCTCCCAAATACATCGAGATAAATTCTAGAAAAATAAAAACATTGAAGAAATACAAAAATCACGAATTTAGAAGAACAAATAGTTTTTGTAAATGTGAACTGACCAGAGAGAAAGAGAAGAAGATCAAGTGTTCAAAGACATCCTACATAGTGAGATCCTGGCCCCAAACAAACAATAAAAAAACAGTAACAAAATAAAAGTCAAGTCAATAACACATAAAAACAAACTATTCACCCATATGTATAAAGTAATACAGGAGCCAATGAGATGGCTCAGTAAGGGCGCTTACCGCCCGGGCTGAACACCTGAGTTCTGTTCTTTGCACCCACAGATTGGAAGGAGAGAATTGATTTCCCCAAGCTATCCTCTGTATTACTTTTCCATTGCTGTGATAAATACCATGAGCAAGAGCAACATACATCAGAAAGCATTTGCTTGGCTTCTGGTTCCCTATCTGGTTGCCCATCATAGTGAGAAGTGTAGCAGTATGCTACAATCTTTTACCCTCAATTTGAGGAAAGAGAAAGAAAGGATAGAAAGAAATCTTAACTGCTTTTGCAAGTGGCTTTGATAAAGAATGTGAGAAAGGTAGAAATCTTCACAGCCTCTTTCAGGCTGTCCTAAGCTTGAAGAGGACTAGCTGACAGTGAGTCAGACTAGCGTCTCAGCTCACGGTCTGTAAACTCAATCTCTTGAACCTTTGTTCTTTTAAGAATTATCACACTAACCACAGAAACCCAACCAACAAACCACCAGCCAACACCCACCCCGGCTCTCACTTCAGACTTTTTATAACCTAAGCCCAAAGTTCCCACAAACCATGGCACACAATCCCAAAAACAAGCTCAGGTGCCAGAACGACTGCACCTAACCAAATTATAGCCACCTGCATCAAGCGTCTCAAATCCAAATCGTAAACAACCATACTACAGCTGGGGTAAGCACACAAACCTAATCCAAACGCCATTTTGTGTTTTTAAAGAAACCAAAATAACAAAAGCTTCTTCCAAGTGTTCCTCTACAAGGCAGTATAGAAACAGGAGCAGGAAGCTGGCTGATCACATTTCATCTGTACTCAGGAAGCAGAGACATCACGCAGGAAGTGGGGGAAGGCTATAAAGCCTCATAGCCTGACTTATTTCCCCCAGAGAGGCTGCACCTTCTAAAGTTACATAATCCTCTAAATAGCACATCAGTGGGGACAAGTTCTACAAATACATGAGCTTATGGCGGACATTTCCCATTAAACCTCAATATCCTCTGACCTCCACACACATGTTGTGATGCACAACCCCCACCCAAAATAAATAAATAAATAAATGTAAATTTTGTTTGGGAGTTCATCTAGTCATTACAATTCTTCAGCATCAACTCATATTGCATGAACTTCCTGCTACCCCTCTAGCCTTTATTCAGGGACACTGAAGAGCTTAGATTCTGGGCTCTGTGTTTAATCAAGAAAATGGGCTCCAAATGATAAAACACAAGGTCTGCACCCTTAGGTTCTTTAGAGTTCACATGTTTCTCATTGGTTGAATGGGGAAATGTTTTCCGATGTCAGCTTGGCGTTTTAAGGAGAGGAGTCCTAACTTTTTAATTGTCTTCAGCAGTTGTTTTATTTTTCAGGTTCAGATGTGGGAAAAAATCAACAGTCTCAGTGGTCAAAGAAGAGAACCCCAAGGTTCTAATAACTGTGTTCTGATAAGGCTCCCATGGCACTTGGCAAACTGTAAAGCAGAAGATGAACTGGGTGTGAATGAGCTTGCCTCCAATCCCAGCCCTCTAGAGATGGAGACAGGAGGATCAGAAATTCAAGGTTGTCCTTGGCTACATCAGGGGTACAAGACCAGCCTGGGCTACAAGCAAACCCTGTCTCAACAAAACAAACAAAATTGTAGCCTTTTCTGCTGAAAGGGACTAATAGAAACAGTGAGCATTAAAAATGGACTTGCTATGAAGAAATATATGTTGTCTCATACTCTGGGACACTCTTCCAGATAATTTTCTGAGGCCTCACAGAGGAGCACATGTTGCCATGTCTGGGCTGCGCAGCCACAAGAGCTGTCCGTTCCCACCCCCACCTCCACCTCCCAAATGTTTACATGGTTGGAGCCATGACTCAGTGGTTAAGAGCATTGGCTGCTCTTCCAGAGGACCAAAGTTAGATTCCCAGCACCCACATGGTGGCTTACAACCGTCTGAAACACCAGTTCTAGGGAACCTCTGGGCACTCTATGCACGTGATACACAGACATTGTTGAGGCCTTATGACAAGAGCTCCTCCATTTTAAATTCAAACTCCATCTTAATTGACTTAAGTTTAAGTTAAAGTTTAAGTTTCCATTTCCCAGAAATAGGGCCAATTACCAAAGAAGCCAAAACAAAGAGTTCCTCACTCCTCGCCCGTCAAGGAAACAGAGAAGCCACAACACGCACCTTGCCAATAGCCCTACCCCTTGCTAGCCAATAAAAATAAAGGTCTGTTGCTGCTTCATTATTCTGCCCGCCAGGCTTGGCTAATCTGAGAAAAACATCTGTTTTGCGGGTTTTCCCTTTATAAGCTGTATGAAATTCACCCTCAGGAGCTCACTCCATCTGTGAATAGTACATGTTGCTCCTGGTGCACCAGTAAGCACCTCTTTTCTTTCCTATCACTAAATAAATCTTGCTTTGGAGTAAAATTGGTGTGTGTATGTGTGATTTAACAACTTATATGCCAAAAAAATGCATAAAATAAAATAAATCTATTAAAAAAGATGTTTACAGACTTTGATCTCCAGCTCCCATCCCAGGGGTCAGCAGGCAGGCCAAAGTTCCAACCCTCTGTCCCTTCGGTCTTTCTCATGACTGGATCCCAGGCTATCTAGGATCCTTACCCAAATCTACTGTAACCTTCTTAGTAGAATGTAGAGGAATAGTTAATCCTTTAATCCTGCAACATGACTGCTCTAGGGTAGAAAGAATGTTGGTACACACCTTTAATCCTAGTATGCAGAAAGCAGTGGTGGCACACACCTTTAATCCTAGAACCTTTAATCCCAGTACCTTTAATCCCAGTATTCAGAAGGCAGTAGTGTACACAACTTTAATCCAGCACTTGGAAGACAGGAAGCAGAGCTCAGGAGTCAGTCAGTGTCAGACAGGAAGTGACGTCTGAAATGAGTCAGTGTAAAAGGCAGGCAAATTGACAAATCAGAGGAAGAGTTAGAGTGAAGACACGCCTAACTCTCAGCTCAGAGAGAGAGTTAAAGAGGCAGTATGAAGCAGGCAGTGAGACAAGACACAGAAACAATAAAGCGGTCTGACTGGGGATAAGGCAGAGAAGCAGAGAGGCAGACTGAGGCAGTATGGGGCAGTGAAAGCTCACAGAAACACAGAAGCAGTCTGAGGAATCTAAAGCAGAGACACAGAGGCAGCTCAGCAGAAGTCAGTATCAGATGGAAAGAATCAGTCAGTTTGAAGCTGAGCAGAGCAGTGCAGTCTGAGACAGTCAGAGCTTGGAGAAGAGTTGAGCCAGAATGGCAAGTGAGTTGAGTTGAACCAGAAGAGTTATTGAGTTCAGTACAGCTTTGAGTTCAGAAGGAGCTAGTTAGAGTGGCTCAGTCAGCAGTAAGCCTCGGAGGCTTAAACATTCTAAATTGTACAGAGGCAGAGGCTGAAACATTCTAGTTGTAGGCTTAAGACTAGATTGTTCAGAGGCTGAAACACTCCAGGGCTCCAGGACTAGAGCTAGTGATTGAATTAGACAAAGAATAAAAAGTCTTTGAACCTGAATCAATGTCTACAGCTACAGTACAAACTTGGAAGCTCCCAAAGGCGTTTCTTAGGAGAGACAAAAATGATTATGCTTTAATCAAGAAATTCCAGGGGTTTTGAGAGTTCTAAAACTGAAACCAAGAATAAAAATCAAACACATTTCGGTGTATACCACAATGTACATATTAATAGTATTTTGCTGAAACACACACACAAAAAAAGTAGTAGTTGGAAGATCCCTAGCACCCACATAAAAACACCAATACAGTGTATCTGTGATCTAGTCTGAAGGAGGCAGAGATGAGAGGGACCCTGCTGCTTCCTGGTCAGCCATTCTAACCAAACCAGTCAGCTCCAGGGTCAATGAGAGACCCTGACTCAAAATATAAGATGGAGATGCTAGAGAAATGGTTCAGAGGTTAAGAGCACTGGCCAGACCTAGATTCAATTCCCAGAACACACATGATGGCTCACAACCTTTCCTGACTCTAGTTCCAGGAGATCTGATGCCCTCGTATAGCCTCCCTGGGCACTGCATGAATATGCGCAGGCAAAAACTCACAAACATAAAATAAATCTTTAAAAAAATAAGGTAGAGAGTGATAAAGACACTTGATGTTGATCTCTAGCCTCTACATGCATGCATGTGTACTCTTATACACACACGCACACGCAAGCACATGCATACACACACCAACATACAAAAAGTAGTATTTCAACTGAAATGCACCAAGAGATCATGTAGCCTGGCCCGTCTGTTTTTAGGAAGGAGTCAGTAGATGTAATTATAGTTGTGCAGCTTTTATGCATCATAATTACTGAAAAAGGCCTCTGGGGAGATGGCTCAGTGGGTAAAGTCCTTGTTGCACAAGCTTTAGGACCGGGGTTCAGATCCCCAGAATCTTCGTAAAACAATCTGGGCACAGGAACACATATCAATAAGCCCTGTTCTGGAGGACGGGGACAGGTAGAGCCTAGGCACTTGAGTTTCAGGTTCAGTGAGAGACCTTGTCACAAAAAAAAAAAATAAAGTGGGAAGTGGTAAAGGAATGCACCCAATGTCCACCTTTGGCCTCCACATGCACACAAATGTGCTCTCACACACATGTGCACACATGCATTCACAACATGCATACGTATGTGAAATTTGTAAAAGATCCATGTTTGTTATGCATTTTCTTTTTGAGGGTGTGCTTAGTCTTCTATTTCTATCCCTGGCTTCAGATTCATTTTGCTGATAAATAGAAAATCAGGAAAATGCACAAACTAATTAAATAAGTAGAAATGGCTTGTATACTTCTCTACCAAGAAGAATGGATACCAAGAAAGAAGGCTATAAAGGCTGAAAACTGTTCTCAGGAATCCATACCTTTCTCTGCATTATAGGCAGATGCATCTTTCAAACCAGGTGACTGTGAGGTCACCGGTAGCAGAACCTTAGGGCCAGGAGTCAGCAGCACCAAAGACTGAAGCCACTGATGGGTGAGGTAACACCACCAGCTCTGACACTGCGTGTTAGCAATGTGTCTCACAAAACACTGAGGCGGAGGTAGCAGCACGGAGTCCCTCCCAAGACTTGAGGCACAGGGCTGTGCACTTTCACAAAAGTGGCCTCTGCAGAGCAGTACTGTAACAAAATGGCAAACTACTGTCTCTCAAGCGTATCCAGTGCCAAAACAGACTCTGGTTTTCAATATGCTGGTGAGTTCCAGAGATCTAATTCAGCTCATCAGACTTGGCAGCAGGTTCGTTTACCCACTGAGCCATCTCTGTGCCCCCATTTTCTTTTGTGAGACAGTGTCTTTCACTGGTCCAGAGGCTAAGCAAGAGCTTTTTCACCACTGAGCTAGTCTCCCAGCTAGGCCTTAGGAAACAGCGTGTAGAACTTGAAGAATGCAAAACTCTGGCCCTAGGGTGGCTTCAGTCACTAACCCAGCCTGCCTCCCCAGGCTGGTGCTGAGTCTGGGAAGGCTGAGCCCAGGTCAAAGTCATTTCCTGAGTGTTTCTCATCTCCCATTACAGCACTCACCTCTACCCTAGTTTCCACCCAGCCAAGCTGGTTCTGCTGCAGTGAATTACCTTATCACCATGCTGATATTTAAGCAGGTTGTAAAAAAAAAAAAAGAAAAAAATTACAAAGATTTGAACTATCAACCAACGCCTCTGCGTTGGCACGGTAAAGTCTAAAACCTGATCTTATGAACCTTGAGCCTAGATTTCTCAGAGCTGCAGGCTTCCCATCCAACCCTCATCACCATCCCTACTGGGCTACCTACCAGCCTTCCATGCTGCTCCAGCCTGCCCAGCTCCACCCTCCTCTTCCAGGTGAACCCGTAGCTGTTCTCCACCTCTCCTCACTGTTAGGTTTTAGAGAGGGAGTTCAGGAGGGACACTGAGACAGGGGAGTCAGGAGTCTATTAGAGGAGTTACTAATACTGTGAGCAGACAGTGTGGAAGGGTGGCTGGGTGGAGAGTTCAGATTTAGCACCGGAGACAGCATAGTGGGGGGATCTCTGAGGAAAGGCAGAAGAAGTAGGATGTCTTTTTTATGCTTTTCTGAGAGTGGAGAAGTTTCAAAGTGCGAGCTTGTAGCCAGGCTTTCTGACTCACAGCTGGAAGGGGTTGGGGAGCAGGATGTGTGGCCACCAGTACCCCTTTGTTGTTAACCAACTCCCAAGAGACATATCCTGGCAGCCAGATGTCTGACCAAGGACTCACAGACAATGTCTCAGAAGGCGCCTGTAGGCACCGTGCTGGGGCTGCGGCACATGGCGTGGCTGAGCAGAGGCTAGAGCCTAACATGACATTCTTACACCCTGTCCTTGCTGCCCAGGGCTTGGCTTCCCCTGCAGTGCCCTCTTCCCTCTGACCCTCCCAGGTAGCTGCTTATTTTCCACTTGCTCGGAGCTGGAGAGCTGAGCAAGGCCTCTGCACTTTCTCCAGCTGTCGGGCTGTCATGGGATTGTCATGTAGCTAACTGGGTTGAGGGCTCAAGACCCCAAGCTCTCATTCTGAGGAGCTGGCGGGAATCTGACCCCATGCCTCCGCAGTAGCTACAGGCCACAAGCCACAACAGGACACCATTCCCAATCTGGCATAATTGTTTATCTGGAGTTGCAACTAAACCCTTCTTTAAGTAAGGTCTATCCCTCTGGTCCCCGGAAAATTCCTAAGCCTAAGCAGTAACCCCACTAAACACGTGGGACTGCCTGTCCTGACCAATGAGCTTCCACAGATGCTCCTGGGGTATGGGGACCATTCCCCTGACTATAAATATGTAAGCCCTTCCCCCAATAAACGAGTGCAACCCCTCTGCCCTTGGCCCTCGAGAATGGTTCGGAGGCTCACAGATCTCTGGTCTAAGACTAGATAGGTCCGAGGAAAATCCGGTCCACGCAGCCATGTTGTTGTGGGCTGATATGGGCGGGAGCACGGTGGAGCCACTTCTCGGACCAGAAAGCTGCCCCGGGATTTTTTATTTTTTAATACAACATCCAACCATCTCCAGTTTGACTGTAAAATTCATCTTTCAAACAACAGCCCAGTTACCCACATCCTGTGAATTCTGCAGAGCCCTGGACTTCGGTGCTCAGGAAAAGGAAAATCCCTCACCTTGGCCTCACAATTCTTAGAGCCAGAGCCGCACCTAATTGGTCACACTCAGACACCATGGCCCCACCCAGACCCCATCGGACCCCATGGGTCCCAACAGTTCCACCTCCCTCTGTGGCCTTTGTCTCCTTCCATGCAAATTTCTTCTGCCCCCAAACACCCTCAGTTGGCTTCTAAAGTCTAAGTCCAAGATAAGTCAGCCCGTTTTACCTTCGACCCAGACTTCTGATTAAGATGCACATGAGAAAGCTGATGGGATGAAGGAAACCAACCGGGAGAGACAAGCTCAGGCTTGATTGGAACTGTCAGTCTGTGCAGATGCCAAATTCCAGAGTTGTGGGATTTCCTCTTCTGACCTCAGGGTAGGAGTGGCCAGGGCAAATGCTTGGACTTGGACTTCGAAGTTCAGGTGAGCAGGACAATTAAGACAACAGAGGAACTAAGATTTATTGACACAAAGGACCATGGGATGTAGACTGAAGAGGAAAGGGAGCTTAAAAAAAACGACAAATTCTATTGGGTCAAATATGCTGTGTTCATGTGTGTGTGTGTGTGTGTGTGTGTGTACAGATACATGTGTGTGCCCAGCTTGTGGAGGCCAGAGCTCAACACTCAACACTGAGTGCCTTCTCAATTGCTCTCCACCTTATTTTTTAATATCATATTTTTATTTATTCCTTAATAATTTTATACATTCATGCAATGTATTTTGACCAAATTTACTCCTGCCCCCACCCCCAGACTCATCCGGATCCCCCACTATGCTGCCCCCACTTCATGTCCTCTTTTGTTTTTTAATAACCTGCTGAGTCCAGTTACTGCCATATAAGCATGAGCGTGAGGCCATCCACTGGAACAAAGTCAACTTACAAGGGACCGCACCCCTAAAGAAAAATGACCGTCTCCTCTAGCAGCTGGCAGCTCTCAATAGCTCCCCAGCTAGGTCCACTTGGAGCTAGCTTGCTGATTTGGCTAGACCTGGATGACCAGCAGGCTCCAGACAACCTGTCTCTACCTCTCTGCCACTGAAATTACAGGCAAGGGCAATGCATCTAGCTGCTCTTTTTTTTTTTTTTTTTTTAATGTGGGTGCTAGAGATAGATCACACATCCTCATCTCCTTGCAGAAATAACTTTACCAACTGAGCCAGCTCCCCAGCTCCCCATTGGCCTTCTTGGCCTTTGTCAGAGCTGTGAGCCCATGGCACAGTGTTCAGTAGTGTCTGACAGATGTATCAAGAGAAATTCGATGTTCCTCCACTGAAGTTTTTTTCTTGTCTTTTTTTCTTTTTTTAAAGTGACTCATCGCAGACTGTAACTCATCCTCAGCTACATAGTGATTTTCAGACTAGAATGGGCTATATAAGACCCAGTTTAAAAATGAGAAAGAGAAGGGGAAGGAGGAAGAAGAGGAGGAGGAAGAGGAGGAAGGGGAGGAAAAGGGGGAGAAGGAGAAAGAAAAGGAAGAGGAAGAGAGAATCTTCCTTTGCTCTGTATTTTGTTCTGTGCAGACTTTCAAGAATCTGGGTGGTGCCTGTCCACACAGGTCTTCTTTACTCGGTGTACTGATTCAAATGTTTTCTGGTTTGTTCTGGAACAAACCCTCACAGAAACACCCAGACATAATGTTCCATCCACTATCTAGACGTCCTTGCCAGTGAAGCAGACATATAAAACTGATTTCACCCAGACCAGAGCTCTAATTTACACCTGCCATGCCACATACTAACTTACGAGCCACAGCAGCCGAATACACACTTCTCTTCTGCTTCTCTGCGAAGTGCTCACTCCAGTCCCACTGCTCAGGAGGGAGAGGCAGGCAGAGCTCTGTGAGTTTTAGCGCTGTCAGCTGTACAAAGAGAGTTCCAGGCCAGCCAGGGCTATGTAGTGAGACCCTGGAAAAAGCAAACAAACAAAAAGAATCTGTGGAAATAGGAGCTGAAGAGATGGCTCAGAGATTACAAACTTGTGCTGCTTTCCAGAGGGACCCACGTGCAGTTCCCAGCACCCAGGTGACTCACAAACACCTGTAACTCCAGCTCCAGGGGATTCGGTGCCTCTAGTCGCCTAGGACACCCGAACCCATGTGCTCATATCTACACACAGGCACAGATACACACATGATTAAAAAATAATAAAAATAAAATCTTTTGTAAAAACCCACCAGAAATAACCCTTTTGATGTGGGTGTGAGGAATTTGAACCTTTGAAGTTACTCATGAGAATGTCAAATACTACTGGGAGAGAGAAAGAGAGAGAGAGAGAGAGAGAGAGAGAGAGAGAGAAGCTCTTCAAAAAGTTAAACATAGGATAGGATTGAGGATGTAGCTTAGTGATAGAGTGCTTGCCTAGTGTCCATATCGCCTTGGGTTTGATACCCAGCACCACCATCACACACACACACACACACACACACACACACACACACACACACGGCTAAATAAGGCATTATCACACGATCTAGCAATTCCCTACCTAGACATATATCCAGAAGAACGAAGAGCCAAAGGTTGGGGAGATGACTCAGTGGCCAAAGTGCTTTCTGCTTAAGCAAGAGGTCCAGAGCCTAGATTTCCAGAACCCATGTAAATGCCATGTGGGCAATGTAGTTCCCCCCATAATTCCAACAAGTTATCTTAGTTACTGTTCTGTTGCTGTGAAGAGACACCATGACCGAGGCAACTCATAAAGAAAAGCATTTAATTGGGGGCTTGCTTGCAGTTTTAGAGGTTTAATCCATTATTATTATGGTGGGAAGCAGACAGGCCAGCACTGGAGCAGTAGGTGATTTACACCCTGATCTGCAGGCAGCAGGCAGAGAGAGGGGTGGGGATGGGGGAGGCAGGCTGAGATTGGTGTGGGCTATTGAAGCCTGAAAGTCCAGCCCTGATGACACACTTCCTCCAACAAGACCACACCTACTAATCCTTCTCAAATAGTTCTACTAACTGGGGACCAAGAATTCAAGCATATAAGTTTATGGGGAGCATTCCCATTCAAACCACCACACAGAGGGTCCGAAGAACAAGCTGGCCAGGAATAACAACTACTCTCTGTGCTTGAGAAACCCTTGTTCAGTGACTAAGGTGGAAAAGCAAGAGGATGATTCTGACATCACCCTGTGCAAGCCCATATACATGTAAAACATGTATGCACACACATCCAGGAAAATGGGAAGAAAAAAAGAGAATTCGGAGCAAGTACTCAGATGAATATTTCTTCTTTTTGTTTCTTCGAGATGGGATCTTATTATGCAGCCCTGGCTGTCCTGGAACTTGCTCTGTAGACCAGGCTGGTCTCAAACTGAGATCCTCCTGCTTCTGCCTCCTAGTGCTGAGATTAAAGGCATGTGCCACTACCGCCCAGCTCAGGTGGGTATTTCTTTATCCGTGTGTTCACAGATTTATACAATTACCAGGAAGAAGAAGTAGCTGCAGTGTCTGTGGGTAGGCGAAAGCATAAACAAAAGGTAGATACACATCTCCTAGATCACCCAGCCTTAAAGGACAGGGAAATCTGGCAAATGTTCCACTTCAGATGAACCTTGAGGGCGCACTAACAGATCAGTCTCAAAAGAACAAATTCCTTATATGGTAGAGAGTGAGAAACAAGTTTAATGCATGCAGTGTCCGTTGTTGGCAAGCTGAAAAGATTTCCACAGAAGAGGGAGGCACAGCTCCATGGTCCGAATACACAGAGGTCAACTAAGCTGTGCCGTTTGTAGTGACTATGATGCTGACTCACTGAGTGCATTGTCACAAGTTTCCAAAAGCCAAACAAAAATAATCATAAAGTTAAAAACAGTTTCTCAAACCTCTGTCGCATCAGTTCCCCTCTTCAGAAACCAGTACCCAAAGCCACCAAGTTGCTTAGCTGAAAATCTAGGAGTCGTCCTCAGCGCTTGCTGAGGGACGAGGAGCTAGACAGATTCCCTGAGAGGCAGACAGATAGGGAGAGGGACCATGCCAAGCAGTAAAGATGGTAAATTTCCAAGATGGCTGCCTTTCTTCCTTTGTTCAAACTGACCAACCCTACATTTGAGGAAGATCCCCCCCAAAGGCCCTTATAACCCCACCCTCAGGGAGAGACTTCCCCAGCCCCCGTTCTGTTCTGTGGACGGTCTTTCTCCCTGTGCATTGCTGTACGTGTTCCCTTCCTTAACCCTAATGAAATGCTTTCTTCAACTGCACACTCTGTCTGCTCCTGTTCGCTGTGCTTGAGAATTTCCCGGCTCCTACCTGTCACGCTTTAGGTTTTCCTACCTTTTAATTCTGTAGCTGGCAGAGAGAATGAACTGGATCAAGATCCCTTGACGGCAAAAGTACTAGCCATGCCACTGTTTTCTACACACATGCTCACACACCTGCACACATCTGTGTTTGTATTTGGCTGTGAGGATCAAACCCAGGGCCTCATACATCCCACGTACATGCGCTATTGATGAGCTACACTCCCAGCTCCCAATTATCCCTATTTCACCCACTTATCCCTTCTATAGATGCCACACACTTCAGACCATTAGAAGCTCTTGCCTGCGTTGGTACCACAGCTTCCTAACCAATAGACCTGTCTTCCCTCTTGTTGGTTCCTCAACTCAAAGGAGCTCCAAGAGTGGCTCAGCCAGGATAACATTCACCCCCCCAACCTGGGACTGTCTACAGGTGCTCTTAGGTGGGGCTCACCTCCTGCCATCACATGTGGCCTATGTTCCATATCTGCTCACTCTGATTGCTGTGTTCCTGTCACACCCAGTTCCCCTTTGTGACTCAGACATTCCAGACACATCCTCTGCCTCACAGTCATTTTGCATGCTGCTCTTCTGGCTGGAACACTGCTTCTGCAGTCTTTGCAGGAGCTGTTCCTTTTCTTTCCTGCCGTTCAGCTCAGACATCACCTTCCAGAACAGTGTTCCCTCATCATTCACTCTAAAGTAGCCACCATCAGGTGCTTCCTCCATCAGCATCCCTTGCTTATTCTTGGCACTAGCCACTGTGTGAGACTTCTTTTTAGTCTTGCAGTATGTTATATGCGTCCCATCCGGCAACTACAATGTGAGTGTTGAGAGAACGAATATGACATTTCTCATCTAATTCCCAGAGTCCGTGTTTGACATGTAGTGGCCTATTCATACTTTGCCTTTGCCAGGTGAGGAATCAAATTACATCAGTGACACAGTGTCCCTGGTGTACCATACATACTCACCAGCCTTTGGGAGAACTCATCTTTCTTTTTATTTTTGTTAAAATAGGGCCTTTCAAGATTTGGCTGGCCTTGAAGTGGCTTCATTTCTCTCTGGTCTCTGAGTGCAGCGGGGTAGGGTGGGGCTAACAGTCATGCACCAGCACACACACTGAGAACTCGAATTTTTAGCATTAGTGTCATTGACATCTTTTCCATCTGTTCTAGAGTGTGATGGCCAGTCTTCAAAGGGTAAGGGGCATAGTTCACATTTCATGCAGCTATAACCCAAAGGGAGTGAACTCAATTTACTACGTCTGTTAATATGATGGAATTTTTCTCTTTTCTTTCTTTGTTGATGTGTGTTTGTGTCGGGGGTGAGTGTGTGTGTATGCAAGATGCATGTATATAAGGTGTGTGTGTATGAGGGGTATGTTTGGGGTATATATGTGTGCATGGAGTGTGTGAATGTGTATATACATAGGATGCGTGTGTGTGTGTGTGTGTGTGTGTGTGTGTCTGCGTGTGATGCATGCATGTGAGTTTGCCTGTGTATGTTTGACTGTGTTCACATGCAGAAGTCAGAACAGGAATCCAGGTGTCTTCCTGTATCTCTTTCCAATGTACTGCCTTGAGATAGGATCTCTCACCAAAGCTGGATCTCATCCTATGGTTAGACTGTGTAGCCAATGAGCTCCTGGGATCCACCTGTCTCTGTCCCCCTCCCCAGCACTGAGATTATAAGCACATGCCCACACCCAGCTTTTACATGGTTTTGAGAATCTAAATTCAGCTCCTCACTCTGGTGCAGCAAGTACTTTGCCCACTGAGGCATCTCCCTAAGCCATATCGCTGTTTTTGAGATTGAACGCCTGAGGAGAATGCTACAGAGTACTGCATTTCCATTGACAGCCAAAGCTCTGCTCCTCTGCGTCCTGCTAGCTCATAGCTGTTGTTTTCTGCCTAGAATGTCCATATGCAGGGTAGTGGTAGTTAGGATGTTGTCTGATGAGATGGAGAAAACTCCTATTTCTCCAGTCTGATGTTCTGACCCAATGAAAATACTTTTTACAGTTGTCTGAGCAAAAAAACATTGTGATACTAAATCTAGATTGGATTGAGATGCACCTAGGAGATTTGTAAAGCACACCCCCTGGTGTGTCCATGCAAGAGCTTCCACAGACTATAGATTGTGAGGGCTCTAATCTCATTTATGGGTCAAAATTTGAATAGAGGAAGTGGAAGGAGCTGGAGGAAGTGGATCGCAGGGTGTGGTGGAGGTTCCCTTGAACCTCCTTTGCTTTTGAGGCTCCTTTGCTTTTGTAACTGCCATAGGAGTGAGCATCTCTGCTTTGCCACACACTCCTCACTGTGATGCTCTGCCCAACGCAGCCCTTGAAGCAATGGAGCCAGCAGACCATGGACTGAAACCACCCAAACCATGAGCCAAAATAAATCCTTCTGTAAGTGTTTCTCTCAGCTTCAAAAACAAAAACTGACTGGCACAAACAGCTATTTCAGATTTTTTAAGACTGTTCTTACTAGTTTTTGTTGTATGTAGGGGAGTTTCAACGTCACAACAGAGAATGATGAGGTCATTCAGTGCTTCTATGTGACTGACTTATTTATCATAATAACGTCCTCTAGATCTGTCCAGTCCTGTCAGCTTGTAAATGACAGAATTTCATAATTTTTAAATGGCAGAATAGTTTTCCAGTGTGTGTGTGTGTGTGTGTTTGCCTATATATGTGTATGCATGTATATATACACATATATATGTATATAGGCACACACACATGACACATCTTTTTATCCCTTCATTAGATGATGATCATTTGATTGCATGCTTTGTGGATAGTGCAGGTGTCATTCCAACACACACACACACACACACACACACACACACACACACACGTATGTTTCCCAGGAGTAAGATGCTAGATCGCGTAGTAAATATTGTTTTCAGCGGGTTTTTTTGTTTCTTAGGAACCTCCCTGCTCTTCTCCATAATGCCCATATTAACTTATATTCCCAGTACCAGTACTTAAGAGTCCATCTTTCTAGTAGTTATTTCTTCGGACGCTTCTCTTCCTCAAGCAAATAACTGCCGACAGCCCCGGTGCACACGACCAAGTCCATGGAGAATGCATGTCTCTTAATGTGCTTTTTTATAGTCAATAATTCAAAAAACCTAATAACCACATATTTATTTCATATTTAATATGTGCTATCAGCATGGGAACTTAAGGCATAGAAGACACTCAAACTCTTAAGACAGGACTTCAAAGTCAGCTGCTGAATTTTGATTCTCTTTCTCTTTCTATGTGTGCATATGTGTGTATAAATGTATAAATGCACAATTGCACTTCTGTGCTTGCATGTGAAGGTCAGAGGTTGGTACTGTGTATCTTTCTTACTTGTTCTGATCCTTCCTTTTTAAGATAGGGTCTGTATTAGGCCTGCAGCTCGCTGGTTGGTTAGTGTGGCTGTCCAGAGAGCCCCATGGAGCCTCCTGTTTCTGCCATCCCATCACTGGAATTACAGGTACATACCACTGCATCCAGTTTTTTTAACGTAGGTTCTGGTGAGCCAAATAAGATCATCATGCTTGGACAAAGAGCACTTCACCCGTTGTCACTTTCTTGTCTCCTGGCTATAATAAAATATCCTGACGAAAGCAACTGGAGAAAGGAAGATTTTGGTTTCGTTTGGTTCGGTTTTAGTTTTGGTTTTCGGTTTTTTTGTTTGTTTGGTTGATTGATTGCTTGGTTTGTTTTGGCTCATAGTTCAAGAGTGCATGCAGTCCATCGTGGTTGGGAAGTCACGGTGGCAAGAGCCTGAGAAGGCAGCTGGTCACATCACACCCACAGCCAAGGGCAGAGATAAATGCTAGAGTACTCAGTTCACTTTCTCTCTTTATCTTTCCCCTTTTATTGTCTACAACCCCAGCCATGGGATATTGCAGTCAAGTGTTAAAATGGGTCTCCCTACCCTAGTCTACCAAATCTAGATAATCCCTCTCAGACATGCCCAGAGGCTTGCCTCCGAGGTGACTCCAGATCTTGTCAAGTTGACTCTATTAACCATCACATGGACTGAGTCATCTCCCCAGCCCAGATTCTAATTGGCTCCACTGTAACCAGAGGCTATGCTCGCGGCCAGTACACTCACTGTACTACTACCTTATCTTGGGAGCCATAAAAAGGAATTATAGGTGTGTTTGTTCTTCAGCTTTTTAACATCTGTTTGACTCAAATAGTCTGGGTGCTAGTTACCTACTGCCTCAGAGCATAATATCTCCAAACACATAGCTGAAAATGTTTCCCAGCCTCATGATTTCCAGTCTCTCACAAAGTCGAAGTCAAACCATTATCAGTCTCCCAAGACACTAACGATGCTGAAGCAACCACAAGCAAGATTCTCTCTTTGTCCTGGTAGGGCAGAACACTCACCCATATAAAATAAATATTTTTAAATTTTAAATAAATGTTATAACTGTTGTCAGAGGCCTAATTCTGGGGATCTGAACAGACCTAACTCTGCCAGATGTGTCGTCCAGAGTCCAAACAGCAGACAGGGAGATGAGTAGATAGAGAACTTTTCTCTCTGCCTAGCTTGGAAAGACAGTAGATTCAGCCCATCCTAAAAAACCCTGCATTCCAAGTATGAACAATAGCTCCAAGATCATGAATAGAGAGGAGACAAAAATGGGGTGGGAGAGGGCAAGGCCACGCCTTGTGATTTGGGTGATCCTTGTCTCAGAGTTGGTTTTGTGGGTCTTGCTGGCATCAGAGAGCCATAGAAACAGTGATTGCTTGGGTAGTTATTTTTGGTTCCCAGCAGGTGACTGAAAGCAGGGTTCACCATTCCTGGAATTTGAATTAAGTTGGTGTGGTGGTTTGAGTAAGAATAGACCCCCTATTCTTATTCAGAGATTTGAATGCTTGGCCACCAGGGAGTAGCACTATTTGAAAGGATTAGGAGGTGTGGCCTTGTTGGAAGAAGTGTGTCACTAGGGGTTGGTTTTGAGGTTTCATAAGCCCAAGCCAAGCCCAGAGTCTCTCTCTCCCCCTGCTGCCTGTGGATCCAGATGTAGAACTCTCAGCTCCCTCTCTAGCACCAAGTCTGCCTGTGTGCTGCCATGCTTCCTGCCATGATGACAATGGACAAAACCTCTGAAAATGTATAGAAACTCCAATTAAATAATTCTCATTATAAAAGTTATCATGGTTGTGGTGTCTCTTCACAGCAATAGGAAATTGACTTAAGACAGTTGGGAAGGAGAAATAACTGGAAAAGAGAGAGTGGGTCAGAGGGTCAAAATAGAATCCATTAAGACAAGGACATCAAAAGACAATTTCAAAGGAGCCCCTGTGAGTTTAACCATTACTGCTGTTCGTTGTTAGTTTCAGACACCAATGGGACACAAGAGGGAAGACACCTCCATGAGTTTGCAATACCAGGAGGCAGGGACCATTGGCTGCCATCTAGGAGTCCCCACTATCATATCTGTTCCTGTTTGAATTCATTTAATAAAGCCTTTTTGTGTATGTATGTGTTTGCACATGTGTATGCATGTACTTGCATGTGTATGTGTGTATAATAACCAGAGATTAACATTGGTGTCTTCTTTACCTTTCATCTGAATTTTAATTTTTTAAATTACATTTTATTTAGTGTGTGTGTGTGTGTGTGTGTGTGTGTGAGAGAGAGAGAGAGAGAGAGAGAGAGAGAGAGAGAGGGAGAGAGAAAAAGAGAAAGAGAGATTATACATGATACTGCCATTGCACATATGTGGCGGTCAGATGAAAACTTTGAGGAGTCAATTCTTTCCTACCATGTGGATCCCAGGATCAAACTCAGGTCACTGGGCTTGGCAGCAAACACTTTACCACTGAGTCATCTTGCAAACCTCAGTATTTTCTATCATAATATAAACTGGTATTTCTCTATTGGTAAAAGAAGACTTTTTTTAATCTTGTTTTCTCTGGATAGGAGTCAACATTCTTTTCACAGAGGCTTTCGATTAGTTTGAAATGTTTAATAATATTTTAGGGTTCAAGAAACTGGTTTATTACCAAGAAGTTGTGGTTTTCTTTCTTGGTCGTTTGAAATAAGGACTGTCGTATGAAATGTTAGCACGGCATAGCCATGTTTCCATGATTCAGAAGGGAGGGAGACTGAACAGTCAGATCAAAGAATGACCAATGCTTGTGAGAACGGTTTTACCATTGTTTCGGAAGGATCTCACTATGAGCTGTTCCAGGCAGGCCTGGAGCTCCCTGCGTAGTCCAGGCTGGCCTCATATTTATCAGCCTCTTGCTTCGGTCCCAAATGCTAGGATTATACACATGCCACAATACCTGGATCAGTGTGATTTTATTTTAAAAACTTCTGTGTCATGGAAGCATTTATACTCCCTTGTCTGAGAACTGGTGGAAATGCTAGATTTCTTTTCTGTATTTTGTTTTCAGTTTGGGACATAGCCTACACTAAATACTATCATGATTGTATTGTTTTATTTTGTTTTTTAAAAGCAGACTAGCATGCATTGGTCCTGGGTTCAATCCCCAGGACCATAAAAACAAATAAATAATTAAAACAAAACAGGAGGAAACACAAAATTCTTAAAATGCATTTTCATAAAATATAGATGTCTTGTAATGGCCAAATTATTAATAGCAGCCAAAAATCTTAAAGGCCTTAAAATAGCTACCCAATAAGGTAGCTACTAACTAAATGTAACTGATAAGTATTTAAAGATGTGCCTCATTAGATTCAATTGAAATGTGCTTTAAATACTCACTGGACTCCTAAAACTTAGTATGAGAAATGGAATTAATGATATTTTAAAATAAGAATCAAATACATTTCTAATTTTCATATCAATTTTATGATGAAATGATAATGTTCCTAACACATTAGGCTAAATATATTATTACAATTAACTCCATACTCCTTAAAGAAAATGTTTTGTATTGTTTTGTTGTTGTTGTTTGTTTTTGTTTTTTACAGTGCTGGGATCAAAACCAGGGCTTGGTGCATGACAAGCACTGTCCCACGGAGCCACACCCCAGATCTAAAAGCTTCTGTTATGCAGTGCTGAAGGTAGAATACAGGACACCCACTCACAACTCAGTTTCACGTATCCCTGCAGAGGACAGAAATCTACTCAAAACTGTTTCTTCTTTAGCTAACATTTGAATCTAACCAGGTATATTTTTTTTTACTAAATCTAGAAGTTTTATTAATATGGTTGTGATAGTTAATGTCAACCTGACAGGATCAGAGTCGCATAAGAGAGAAACTTCCAGGCATGTCTGTGAGAAGTTTCTAGACTGGGTTAGCTGAAGTGGGAAGCCCAACCCTAACAGTGGGCTGCATCGACGATTCCAAGACCTGGAGTCCAGGACTAAAGAAGAGGAAGCAAGCTGAGCACCAGTGTTTGTCACTCCCAGCTTCCTGGCTGAGGACAAAACATGACAAGCAGCCCCATACTCCTGCCCCCGTGCCTTCCCAGAGTGACTGACTACCCTCCAACGGTGAGCCCCAACAAGCCTGTTCTCCATTAAGCTGCTTCGTTTCTGAAACACGGAAGGTTACTAATACAACAGCTACCAAAACAGTTTTACTTACAATGCACACCTGTTCTCCCTGCTGTTGGAGAGAACGAGGCAGGTGGTCATTTGAGGTCAAAATCACAGATAAAGCCGGGAAATATAGCAAGACCTGTCTCAAAAAATAAATAAAATTACAAATGTAGCTTTTTATTTTATTAGACAGTGCTGCTTTAGAATCAGACAGTTGCTATTTTTTATGCCCATCTTTTTATTATTGGACAAAATAATGGGTTTCATGGTAAAGTTTTTTTGTTTGATTGACTGTTTTGAGATAGAGTTTCACTATGTAGCCCTGGCTGTCCTGAAACTGGCTATGTAGACTGGATTAAAGGTGTGTTCCACTAGCCCTGGCAGGTTTTTTTTTCTTTTTTTTTTGCTTTCTTTTGTTGTTGCTGTTTGTTTGTTTGTTGTTTTTAAACTAGTTCGCTCCTGAGTTAATTGTAAAAATTACAAATCTGAGAGTTTAATCCTAGACTAAGATCCTAAATCTTGAAGTTAATTTACTATTGCTTAAATCAGTTGAAAACAACAAAAGATTTCTAAAGAACATAAAACAGAGTAGGAATCTGGGAACTAAAATTCATTGCCCCCTTTCTCATGACCACAGTCTCAAAGTCCATCCCTTAATATATATATATTATTATTATATGTGTATAAGTGTTTTGCCTGCAAGTCTGTCTTTTCTGTGCACCAAGTACTTGCCTGTTGCCCATATGAGATGTCCCATGCATGTTGGAAATCGAACCAAGGTCCTCTGGAAGAGCTAGCTGAGATCTTAAACACTGAGCTGTCTCTGCAGCCACAGAAGTTGCACACAGAAGAAAAGACTACGACAAGAGCTGCTGTCAATGAGACTCTCAGCTGGTCACAAGACCTTTCTGACCCACAACAAAAAGTTGAGGGTAGGCTATGTAATGCTTAAATTCTAGGCCTCTCTCCAGTGAACACCCAGATTGGCCTTAAAGTCACCTCTTCCCCAAGAGCACCCTGGGAATCTGCTCGGGGGCGTGGCTTCAGGAGACCCAATCCTGTCCCCATAGCGCGGACCTGCTGGGGCGTGGCCCAGAGACGCCCCGCCCCAAGTCCTGTATCCACAGCCACCCGGCTCACCACAGAGACCGGCAAAGGGGGAGGGCCCAGATGAGGCCACACCTTCCTCCCCTCCTTAATAATTTAGAAGGCAGGCTCAGCCCCGCCTTCCACATCGCCCAGCCCGTTCTGAGTCCTAGCTCTGCTCCGCCTCAGGCGCACGCGCCGCCGGCGCTCGTCGAGCGTCACTCAGGTCCCTGCCCCGCCCCCGCCGCGCCGAGCCTCTGAGCCCGGACGGCGGGGCGGGCCTTGCGGCCCAGGCCCAGGCCCAGAGCCCGCCCCGGCACCTGGACCTATGTAAGGTTGGCTGCGGCAGAGTCTGAGGCGGCGGTGGGAATTCACGAGCCAGTTCATTGCTCACGCGCAGTCGCCCTCAGCGCCCGCCTCCTGTGCTGTAGTGTCCCAGATCCCGGCCGGGCGCAGTGGGTGATTGAGGACACCATGCGGGACTACGACGAGGTGACCGCCTTCCTGGGCGAGTGGGGGCCCTTCCAGCGCCTCATCTTCTTCCTGCTCAGCGCCAGCATCATCCCCAATGGCTTCAATGGTATGTCAATTGTGTTCCTGGCGGGGACCCCGGAGCACCGTTGCCTGGTGCCGGACTCGGTGAACCTGAGCAGCGCGTGGCGCAACCACAGCATCCCGTTGGAGACGAAGGAGGGACGACAGGTGCCTCAGAGCTGCCGCCGCTACCGGCTGACCGCCATCGCCAACTTCTCTGCGCAGGGGCTGGAGCCTGGACTGGACATAGACCTTGAGCAGCTGGAGCAGGAGGGCTGCCTGGATGGCTGGGAGTACAGCCAGGACGTCTTCCAGGCCACCATCGTGACCGAGGTAGGTGTCAGCCCCGTCAGGGATTGGTGACACCGTGGGCGACGGTTGTAGTCCTTCGTCCAACACACAGGCTCCCTGGTGATGGGCATCCTCCCGTCAGGTGGCCCAGGAACATTTTATGAGATGACTTCAAGCCATAATATGTCCCCCAGAGTACAAGTGTCAGGCTGGCCATCTGTCCTTAGAGCCACATTGACGATGGAGTCCAGAAGGTCCTGCCCCTAAGACATGCCCTGAGAAGTGGGACTTTCTCTAGATAGTGATGTGATCCAGAGGAGCGAAGTTAGGGCTTGGTCCAGAAGAGTGCCACCATCTTAGGGGCTGTTCAGAAACTTTTTAAGTTAAGGAAACATGTGTCCCAAACTCTCTTCCTTTACTCTAGTTAGTTACTCTTCCTTCCCTCACCCATCCTCACCCCAAAATGAAGTCTCACCATGCCGGGTGAGAAACTGTTTTCCATTTCCCCTCGATGGATTGTTATTTCTTAAGGACTCCTGTGTCTAAAGATCTATTCAGGGTGACTTGTTGATATGTAGTCTTCCACAGTATTCTGAGACAAGATCACTGGAGAGGTTAAGGCATATAACCTTCTTTGTAGAGTGATGGAGACCCAATTCCTCAGTCCTTGCACTTTCTTCTTGGGTGACTTTGACCCTTTGCATTCCCTCAGCTAGAGATGTGACATGCTGTTTAATGGTATGTGTGGATTCATTTGGGGGCTTATGCACCGATAGTAATTTCCTGGAGTCTCAGTAGTACTGAGTATGCAGAACAAAGAATGAGCCTTATGTGATACCATTGGGCAACAAGTTCACTGAGTGTCAGGGATGGGGGTTGACTGGCCGGTTGGGCTTCCTGGAGGACATAGCTTCTTGGTGGATCTAGCCATTAGGTCCAGCTCCAACAGCAAGAAATGGTTACAGAAGGATGTATAGGAAGGAACAACAGAGAGAGACTGGGAGTCCTGGTGGCATCTAAGCCTCCTGGAGGCAGGAACTGAGCTTCTTTTCTTACAGAGGCTCCATAAGCCCCAGGTATGTTGCTTCAGAGTAGAGTTTGAGAGCAGCACCATAAGACTCACTGCCTGTTTTCTTTGGATGCTTGAAGTTTGATGTCTCCAAACCTGTGCCTACCTACTACATAAGTTAATAGTAAGAGTGAAACCTGAGCTCCTTTGAGGATATTTAACCTAGTGACATCATGCCTGGGCCAGGCGTCTCTACCTAGCAAAGGAAGTACTGAGTTAGGTAGCTGAGTGCTTTTGACCCATGAGTCCACAAAGAAAGGAGATTTTCAGTTGTTCCACATCCTGAGCGCCAAACACCCAAGCTGGAACTGGTGACAGCAGAGGCTGTTGGGGTTGACATACCAGTTCCTCAAATCTGCTTGTGGCTGCCAAAGAAGGGGTAGCTGAAATCTGAAGCAGCTTACTGGCTTCTCTTGAATTTTTACCTGACCTTGAGGGTGCTGGGGTTTCTCAAGGCATGTGCCCTGCTTCACTGTCATTCTGCAGCCATCTAGGGTTGGGAGCAGGACTGGTGAGCTCCCCAGAGGCCGACCAAGCAAGAAAAGACCAGATCCTTTTGACCTACCACTGCTGCCAATGTCAGTATTTTTTTTTTTTTTATGGATCTGGATGTTATTGAGCTGTCTTAGCAGTTTCATAAGAGCTGTATGCCCTTTCACCTACTTACAGGTCAGCAGTCTTTGCAGGAGGCAGGTTTAATACTTTACTTCTGTTTGGGTATACTAGAATGCCTGACTTGAAGTTCAAGGCTTGTCTTCTCAGATGAACAACCACTGTTGAAAGCTGCTGCATTAACATTTTCATGACTTTTTCCAAAACCTGTTTTCTTTCAACCCAGACCTGGCCTGCTGACCACTGCAGCTAGTCAGTCCTCTTCCTGCTGCATGTCTCTAAGCCTGTCTTCTGCCCCAAATTAAAGATAGAGGTCTTGTAAGTAGACTAGTATTTAATTCCTCTTCTTCTTTTTCTTCTTCTAATTTTTTTTTCCTTTTGGCAGAAGACTGATTCTTTTTTCTTTTTTGAGATAAATTACATACGTGAAGTACTAAACTTTGCAAAAGAGGGAAATGTGAGTCTCCACCCCACTGACTGCAGGTTGGTTCACTGTGTTTAAAAATGGGGTTGACCAAAAGAAAGGGACCCTTCTTATGAGGTCAAAGAGCCTTGTGTGCTCATGTTCCAGGAAAACTTGGTGAGCTACATGCTTGTAGGCTGGCCCATCTTATTGCTCCTTGCTCATCCTTGAGACAGCTGGAAACCCTCAGGCCACACATGCTGTACTTCAGATCCAGGACTACCCTTCCTGTGAGGACCTAGCTGATTTCTTAGGTTGCTGGGCCACCTACCCTGTGGTTTCATGGAAACTCAGCCAAGCGTGCAGGCAGAAACTTTTCTTTATAGCTTTCTGGTGCCTATGAGTTAGGGCTCCTTCAGCTCAAGTCTGGCAAGCCTCTTCATTGTTCTGAACCCTGTCTCTGCTTTCTGTAAGTCTCTTGCCTAGGCATTCATAGGATTCCAAAACACCCTCTGTTCTGGACTAGCTTTGCCATCAGTCTTGTCCCTTGCCTAGATCATCTTGGAAAATAGGAACATTCCTTCCCACTGTTATCCACAACCCACTTGGATGAAAAATCCCAGCACCCTAGGAGGTGGGGCTGGGCTGAGCCTGAACTGTAAAGCCCAGAGACATCTGGAGGCAAGGCCTCCCTACTCTGTCTGTGCTCTACCCATCTGCTCCCCTATCTCTGGAGAATCACAGACCCTCATCTTTGCCTGTGCAGATGCATGGTAAACCAAAGTAGCCCCTTCCTGGTCTCTGGCCCCTTGTGCATGCATGGCTGCAGTAGACACAGCTGGCAGGGAGCAGTAAGACTGAGTCCCTTTCTTATTCAGAAACATTGCTTGCATCAGAATTTTTATAGTGACACAAAGTCAGGAGTCATAGAACAAATAAAAGAATTTGATCTAAAGATTGAAGTGTGAGGTTCATCTGGACTTTGGGCAGCTATGCCCAATGCCTAAACCTAAAGGAAATGATGTTGAAGGATGGTGGCCCTTGTATCTATTGACCTATTAACCCATGTAACATATAGTTCCCAGGTCCTTCCTCTGTTCAGGGCACTGTGGGCATGATAGAGGCCTTTATACTCTGAGAGCCCTGAGTCAATGATCCACTATTAAATTTTTTTTTTCAATTTTATTTTGTGAGATTGAGTCTTGCTACATTGCCTTGGCTGACCTTCCTGCCTCAGATTCCTGAGTGTTGGGACTATAAACTCTCACAGCTAGGATTCACCATTAATTGTAGCGGAAAGAAGAACAAAATGTTTTAGGAATACATGGCCTTCAGTACCAAATGAAACCTGCTAGTATGCTTGATCACTGATGCAGACACAGTAGGTACATCTCAGGGAAGACTTTTGCCTGTTGGGCACAGATCCAGTTACTTTTCCCTTCCAGCTAGTTCACAGGTATAAGAACATTTAGTCCCAGGAGACTATGTCCCCTTCTCTCTGTCTCTCTTTCTCTCTCTCTCTTTTGTCCTACCCTCTTCTTCCCATAATAGGAAAATAATATTCATTGCATGTGATTTCAAGAGATGTACTTCTTGGGGCTGGAGAGATGACTCAGTAGTTAAGAGTGCTTGCTGCACAAGAATAAAGACCTGACTTTGGATATGAACCCCCACATTTAAAAAATGGAAGGAAGGAAGGTAGAAAAGATGGGTGGGGCTAAAAAGATGTCTAAGTGATAAAGAGCACTTTGTGCTCATCCAGGGGATCAGAGTTCAGTTTCTAGCACTCTCGAGCAACTTATAACCACACTTTCTTCTGGTCTGCACAGACAAGCATGTACATGTGGCATACCTCACATAGACACATACTCATACACACAAAAACATTTTTTTTCAAGGCAGAGTTTCTCTGTTATAACTCTGACTGTCCTGGAACTCACTCTGTAGACCAAGCTAGCCTCAAAATCACAGAGATCCACCTGCCTCTGCCTCCTGAGTGCTGGGATTGAAGGCATACGCCATCACCACCCAGCAGAAAAAAACTTTTTTTAATCTTTTTTTAAAAAGAGAAATAGGAACACTTCCCTACACTCAGGAAGTGGAGGCAGGCGGATCTCTGTGAATTCAAGGACAGCCTGGTCTACAGAATGAATTCCAAGACAGCAAAGTTACAACAGAAAAACACTGTCTCAGGGAAAAAAAAAAGATAGAGAAAGCGGGGGGAGGAAAGCAAGGCATGGCTACATTGTTCTGTAAAAGACCTTGTCTCAAAGGAATGAAGCAGAACACCCAACATACTCCTTTAGTCTCCATGTAAGTAGGCACACCTGCATATACACACGTGCATATATATATATACTATATATGCATTAAATAATAAATAAAAGATATAATTCTTCCTCTTTTAAAAAACCTCAACAGTTGTTTTTTAAGATTTATTTTGATGTATATGAGTATTTTGCATGCGTGTATTTAAAGTATATCATATGCGTGCAGTGCCTGTGGAGGCCACAAGAGTTCATAGGCTCCTCTATGAAAAAAGCTTAACAATTTGATTGAGGTATAAATGAGATAAAGAGTATAATTGGAGAGTTTGAAAAGCTTTGACACCTATGTTAATGTACCCTTGAACCCATTACTACTAGAGAGGCATATTTCTAACTAGAAAGAATTGTGAACCCCTGGTCACAGCTGTTCTAGATTCTCCAAGTTTAGATTCCCTCTTACAGCTCTCCAGCCATGAAGCTTGGCTCATGGCCAGAACTGCCCTTCCATCTACCAAGAAGAAGCACTGATGATCTGGTCTTCGAGTGCTTTAGTTATAGCTGAGTAGCCAGATGAGTCCACTAGGTTCCTGTGTAAGCTCATCAAGCAGGGGTACTTCGCCTTGACACTGTGAGTCTATCACCCCACCCCTTCTAAAAGAATTCAGGCCAAGTCCAAATCCCTACTGTATTGGATATGAAGGTAGACAGGTAAATGCATAGGTGGGACTGATCCCATGCTTTTGAGAATGCTGGCAGTTCCTGAGTCTACTGACAGTCTTCCTGTGGCCACTAGGAGGCAAATATGAATGTAAGCCAGGCCCTGAGAGGTGTCAGGGACTGTCAGTGGTGGGTGATGGCGTAGTTACTTCACTGAGTTAGACTGACACCCAGGCTAAGGACAGGAAAATCAAGCAGGTAGTGTGAAAGCCTGGAAGATGCTGCCATGTCTATAGAGCAGTTTGACCTGCTTTCACATGGTATCCAGCCTTGCAAGTGCAGGTTCCCAGAAGCATGTTTTTGGGAAACTTACTAAGGTCCACTACTCAAGAACTCAGCTGAAGGATTCTATATACATTTCCTTTTTTCCCTTTCCCCCTTCTTCTCCACCACCTCCTCTGCCTTCTGCTTTAAAGACATGGGTCTGGTATAGCCCAGGTTACCCTTGATATTAACATGTATCTGAGGATAACCTTGAACATCATTGACATTTTGATCTTTCTTCCCAAGAGCTGGGATGATATGCATGAGCCACCATACGTGCTTTGTGAAGTACTGAGGATTGAAGCCAGAGCTTCATGTATGCTAGGCGAGCATTCTACCAACTCAACAACGTCCCCGCCCACTGAGTGGATTTCTTGTCTAGCGTGGATGTAGCAGTCCCCAAACATCACAATGGACATGCTGATAAACAGCTTCCAGCCACTTCATTTCATCTTTGTTGTAGCCAAAGTAATACATCCCATCATACTTTAAAATGCCAGTAGCCATCATTTATTCTGATTACAGTTTCACAGCAGCCCAGAAGCTGCCTGCCATCATTGATCCCCTCAGTTTTAGACCCCAACCACTCCAAGTGCTGACTTTAGCAGCCATGTGTGGATGATGACCACGACAGGAACATTTGTCCACCTGCCAGGTATCCGGGTGCTGGCACAACCAAGGCAGGTGGAACCTGGAGGAGTGAGAGCATCTAGTCCTGATGCTGGACTCCTGCCGGTCTCTGCTTCCTCTTTGACTTGGGGATCACATAGCCCCAATTATTCCCTGGGTTGAGGATCACCGCCTCACTTAGCCCATCCAAGTACATGTTGCTCTGAAGTGGAGAGCTAGTGGTATGTCTGAGGCAGCAGTGGGCTGCCCTCCACCCTCAGGGATAGGTGCCTGTATGAGCCCAGGACAGCAGAGAGGCCAGACTGTTTATTCCTCAACCACCAGCCTGAAAGAGATTCTTTGTGAAAGCAGCACATCCTCCTTTCTCTGCTGATACTGGGACAGCAGGCTCAAGGGAAGACAGGCAAAAGTCTGGTGCCAGGAGAGGTGGGTCTAGACTCCCATGAGGGTGGCTGTCATGTGAGGCCTGCAAACGTTCCTAGTGTACACAGTCTCTGACCAAGCAATATGTTTCTGGGAACACTAAAGTCCCTGTTTGGATCTTCTTCCAGCCTTCCAGCTCCATATTGGGCCGAGGCAGCTAAATGTTGAGAATTACTGTTTGCCATGTACCCCACTCCTCCCTACATACCCCGTTTCCTGCTTATGGTGGAACCACACTTTGAGTGCTGGAAACTCAAGCAGAGAAGCCTGTTTCCTACCCCAATTTCTGCTTTCTAGACAAGGAAATTAGGGCACTGTTCAGTGTAATGGGCAGAACCTTATGTGAGGTTGGAACACACCAGTTAACACTAGAGTAGCAGTTAAAACCTAGCTTCTTGACTCCAGTCCATAGCCCCAAGATATAACTGGGCTTACTCCTGGAGGTGTGTGGCATCAGACATTCCCTCAGAATATCACAGGAATTGAGGGGCTATTGGCCTTGGTGGGACCTCAAGCAGAGCTGAAGAAGCAGATCTAGACAGAGCACTCTGGGCCCTTTGGCCTTAATCCTTTCCCAGATGCTTTGCCTCTTAGACTCCCTCAGCTCCAGTGACCTGAAGTGCACTGAGCAAGGGTACCTTGCCTCTTCCACAGCCCTCGGCTCTGTCCGGGTTCTTAGAAGTAAGCACAACAGGCCTTGCTGACCAGAGGTCAGTGTCTGTGTAGAGTGCTGCTGCCTACCCCTCTCCCCTCCTCAAAATGAAGCAAGACATGGGAGTCCACACTATGAAAGACAAGATGGAGAGGGAGAGGCCACCTGCTTTCTCTGCATTGTTGCCCAGGTGAGTCATTGCCTGCATTAGTGAGCTTCTATACTCAGAACATTCGGAGATGTGGGGTATGCTAATTCGTTTTCTAAGAAGCCTTAAGTTTCAGAAAAGGAGTGAGTGACGCATCCCTTTGCTCCTCCTACAGTGGGACCTGGTGTGTAAGGATGACTGGAAGGGCCCGTTCACCATCTCCTTGTTTTTCGTGGGTGTGCTGATGGGCTCCTTCATTTCGGGACAGCTCTCAGACAGGTAAGGTGTCTACTCTGCAAGTTACGGGGCATCCAGCACTGGTCAAGGCATATATACCTGGACTTGATTTCAGTTGATGGTGTTCTTTTAGCCCAGGGCCAGCCATTTCAGAAGCAGCAGCAACTATGTCTAGCATAGACTTTCCATATCAAAATGGGCCAACAACCTCTCATATAATTTCGTAATTTTTACTGAGCAGAAAAACCTGAGCTAGCTAAGCTGTGTGTACCTATGGCCCAACAGCCAGTTACTTTGCCATATTCACTTGGTGTAAGTCTAGGTCACTTTTCCTGGGAGAATATAGCACTCTTCTAACCCTGAGAGAGGGAGAGGTTGGCATTACACATATGTGGTTGCACTGTATTATAAGTCGTTAGGCAATATCATGGTGGCCACAACTGTATTCTTAAGAAGACCAGTTCTTCTCTGAGCAAGGTGAGAAAAGATCAAGATCTCACTAGTCAGTAGTGGTATGAGGAGCAGGACTCTGGTGTCCCTTAGGTAAGTGGCCTTAGTTTTGGCACTTCACTGTATAACCAGGAGAATGTTACTTTTTACAAACATGGTATTTGTATAATTTTAAGGCATTTATCTAAGGTCCATTAATGTCTCAGAGAATCAAAAAACCCTTGAAATTAAAGCGCATTCAGGAGGCTGAGACCAGAGGACTGAGAGTCCAAGTTCATCTTGGGCTACTCAGTGAGAACTTGCCTCAGAAACCAAAAGTAACAACTTATAAATTATATGCAAAAGGTTAGAGGTTACATATGAGGATTTGTTGTCTGTTGTTGTTATTGTTGCTGTTTGATCAAGGTCAGTAGCTTTTGTGACGTTCACAGACAGGTCCATTTTGCTATGTCCCTTTACTTGGAGCTTCAGGATCTAACACAGATACATGAGGTCAGAAGACAGGCCTTCAGCAGATCCTTGGCCATGGTGACACTGACAGGATACTTCTAAGATCCTATAGAGGGGGCTGCAGCATCCTCCCAGCTAGCTAGGAGGCTCCTAGAAAAGTCCAGGCTGGGACAGAAGGGCATCCTGTAGGGAGAAAAGCTGCACTGCTCTGTCACATAGACTCGGGGTGTTAGGACTGCATGTTCACACCTTTGGATCACTGTCACATCGCTACTCAAAACTGTTTTTTGTTTCTTGTTTATAAATTTTATTTATTATTGTGTATGTAGAATGCGGGAGAGGTGTGTATACCAAAACATGCATTTGGAGGTCAGGAGAAAACTGTGCGGGCCCACCTTTGAAGTTAGACTCAGGATCCAACTGAATTCATGAGGCTTGGCAGCAAGCACTTTACCTGCTGAGCCATCCTGCTGGCCCTTGTCATTTGTGGGTGGTATGTTTGTTTGTATGTATGTGTGCTTTGTTTTGCTGCTTTTTTGAGACAAGTCTTTCTTTCCCTGGCAGACCTGGTACTTGCTAGATAAGCCAGGCTGACATTAAACTTGTGGCAGTCCTTCTGCCTCCCTTTCCTGATGCAGAATTAAAAGGATGTGCCAGCAGTCTCAGCTAATGAAAACTTACACGTGTGTATAGCTCGTTAGATTTACTTTTCAGGAGTCACGTAGTGATAAAAACCAAAAATGTTCAACTGCCACAGTGAGTTCCAGGACAGCCATTACACAGAGAAAGCCTGCTTCAAAAAAACAAAAACAAAAACAAAACAAAACAAAAAATTTACAGTAGGTCAGTAGTCTGTGACTGTAGACTGCCAACTCTGGCTGAGCCTGAGGTACCTGCCTGTTGGGGAATGATGCATCTCGTAATCTAGTAACAAACATCAGCTGCTTTTGTTGGTTTAGCAAATACGTAATGTGTAATATGTGCGAAACACTGTTCTAAGTACTGCGTGCCTTAAAACCCAAATAGGTAACCGTGTCCTCACAACCATCTGAAGCAGGAACTGTTATTCCCATTTTATAAGTGGGGAATGTAAAACACGATGGCTAAGTTTATGTGCTCGGGGTTACGTAGCTGGGCAGCTGGCAGCTTATATTGAGGCCCAGAGATCTTGGCTCCTCTGGTTCTCTGGACTGCTGCTGTGGACCTCTGCTCACCTAGGACTTGCCTTTTGGCAAGGCAGATAGGTACATTCAACTTGTTGAGGAAGTGGTTGTTGTCCTTGGCCATGGGAAATGACCCCAGAGAAGGACAGGGTGCTGTGGGCGTGTCTGTCAGGGCCCAGGGCAGGCTTTCCTGAGAAGCAAAGCATGAGCTGAGAGTTGAAGGATGAGTAGAAATTGGCTGTCAAAAGAGGTGGAAAGAGGAAGAGCAGGAAGAACAGCCATGTGTTCAGCAGAGGCTTGGGAACAGAAGAAAGTTCTCTGTGGTTGAGGTCCAGAGGGGAGTGGAGACAAGGGCCATGAGGCAGGCAGAGGCCTGAGCAGATGAGCAAACTGGACTTAGCTCAGACCACAGTGAGGTGTTTGGGTTGAGGCACAGAACAGTGAGAAGCCTTGAGAGTTTTGTTTTAAACCTGAGTGTGACTATCAGATGTGCATTTTGGAAAAGAATTTAATAGGCTTGTAAAGACAGAGGGAAAAGGAGGGGAATCTTAAAGGGACCAACCAAGAGATTTTCAGTGTTTCATGGGAAAGATGGTATAGGGACTGATCACAAGACCAAGGCTGCTAGAGATGGAGAGGTGAGGTGGTGAGTCAGGACTTGCTGGCTGGTTGAATGTGGGAAGAGAGAACCACATTTGCAGAGGAGACATTGAATGCAACTGGAAGGTATTGAATTGGAGTGATTATGGATGCCCAAATGTAGAATTCAGTGTGTTTTTGGATATATGGATACCCCGTGAGAGATTCCAGTAGGTGCAATGATGGGGGAGGAGCAGGACCAGGCTAAGAGGTCCTCCCGGTAGAGTGAGGATTCAAGGATGGAGTGGCCACTGAATCTCAAAAAAATGAAGTTGATGTCAAAGCAAGAGGAGGTCTCAAGTTGAGTATGGAAACTAGGCCAGTTATGTCCTAGGTTAAATAGATCTTTATGAGCCAGTTTGAGAACCTGTTTACCATGTGTGGAACTCCATGATCGTCTGAGGAAAGTGTGTAAGTTCCACACTAAAGGGTTTACTCCCAAAGAAACAATGGAGAAATTCATGAGCATGCAAGGGATCACTTTCTCTACAGAAGGGTGATAGGGTGTGTTGAAAGACGTTCTGAAAATCTTGATGCAGGGAGCTAGGGATGTAGCTCAGTTGGTGAAGTGTTTGACTAACATGCATGAAACCCTGGGTTTGATCTACACACTGCATAAACCAGGTTTTGGTGGTGCTCACCTGTAATCCAGCACTTAGAAGATGGAGGCAGGAGCATCAGGAGTTTAAGGTCATGCTCAGTTACATAGTAACTGAGGGCCAGCCTGGAAAACATGACTGACACAGGCTGTGTGTGTGTCCTTCTCTGTGTGTCTCTGAGTGAGTGAGTGAGTTAGTGAGTGTGTGCGCAAGTGTGCGTGTGTGGGTGTGGGTCCCTGGGTGTGTGTGTGTGTGAGTGTGTGTGAGTGTGTGTGTTGGCTTTTGCACCTGAGATTTCTTTTAAGTAAGCTTACTTGGCCTGTAAGTGAACGCTGAAAGTGCTGTGCCCTGACTGCAGTCCTTGCCTTCCGCTCCCCGCGCTACCCTCAAGCCTGTCTGCACACCCAGAGAAGTGCTAGGGCTTGTGTGGGAACAGCTCTGCATCTCACTGTTTCTGAGTGCCCAGTTTAAAACCTAACCAGAGAAATGTATGCTCTCAAAGATCAAAAGATACTCTTGTAGAGTATCAACAGTAACTTTTTATATGAAACAAAAGTGAGCTTTCTTCCTGGCATATTACTAAATCTAAAGTTTAATTTCAATTAAAGTAATCCTAGATTGCCATAGCCTTTTACATGACATTATCAGGCTAACTTTTTGTATTATGAGAGTCTCAACAAGAAGAAGATTGATGGTTTCTGACTTTATGAATATGCACGTTTGTCATTTTGTTGACTGTCTTTAAAAGTGAGGTTTTAGCAGTAGGAGAGATGGCTCTAAGTGAAGGTACTTACCACCAAGTTCAACTAACTGAGTTCTGTCCGGAGACCCACATAATAGAAGGAGAGCCAACTCCAACAAGTTGTCCCCTGCCCACCTCATACACTCTTGTAGTCCCCATGCACCCCACCCTTCCACTCCCCACCAAAAAAATAATAAAATAAAAAATAAAGTTCAAAATGAGCTTTTCTGGTTTAAGCA